>CM060360.1:91362810-92712445 GCA_030545235.1 Helianthus tuberosus
TGAGCAACATTTGAGAACCATTTTAGAGTTGTTAAAGACAATAAATTCGCCCCAAATCGAAAAACAAGATATAGCCTTACAACTTATTCTTAAGATTGGTGCATAGCATTTTACAATCTTATCATTATCCGACGATACCGATGACTCTGTTGTAGACTATGATGCTTCGCATCAAGGATTGGGTTGCGTACTCGTGCAACGTGAAAAAGTTATTGTGTACACGTCGCGCCAATTAAAAAGTTCACGAGAAAAACTATACCACTCACGAACTAGAGTTAGGCGTGGTGGTATTCGCTTTAAAATTATGGCGACATTATTTATATGGTACTCAATGCATTATTTTCACGGATCATAAAAGTCTTCAACACATATTCAACCGAAAAGAATTAAATATACGTCAACGATGTTTGTTGAATTGTTGAACGACTATGATTGTGAAATAAAGTACCATCCGGGCAAGGCAAACGTTGTAGCAGATGCCTTGAGCCGCAAGGAGCGAGTTAGAACACTGAGAGTTCAAGCATTAGAGAAGATGATTCACAAGCGCTCAAGGAAGAGCATATTCAAGCAGAAACATTTCGAGGCATGAAGGAACAATTAGTGTAAAGAAGATGGAACTTTATACATTATGAGTCGAAATTGGGTTCTATTCTTTGGCGGCCTTCGAGATGATATTTTGAGGAAGCACATAGGCCTAATGTGACACTCTAGGTTTTCCCGAGCAAATATCTTGTATTAGCATTATGTGTGTATACGTTATTAAATGTTAGTGCGTGTTATCTCGATGATTTTATGTGATCCTTGTGCTAAGTGTGATGAATGTATATTATATATATGTATGTGAGTTATATGAGTGGGCCGAGACCCCAAAGGACCTGACTCGCCATGCAACCTAGAAGCCCACCCGGAAGCCCCTAACCCACTCGAGATATAACCGGCCAACCCTCACAACTTTTACCATTTTGCAACATCATTCTCACACTCTCTCATCTCACACACTCTCTCTCTCTCTCTCTAAAAACCCCCAAAACCCTAAGGTTCTAACATCAAACTCACCTCCTCTCCTCTCCCTCTCTCGGATCATCTCGGATCATCTCGGTTCAAGCTTGTGATCATCACTCGGAGACTTCATCACATCACCTTCTTACACGCCTTCGTGTCACATAACAATCGGTTAGTTTGTTCCCCTCGAAATGAGATGACAACACATGCTAAAAGTGTTTACTTGGGTGAATGTTTAGATATATGATAATGTGTTATAATAAATGAACCTCGGATGAAATTGAGTAGGAGTTGTATGATCTATTGTGTTATTGCTAACATAGAACTTGTTGATAAATATTGCATTGAGTCTTTAAGATAATAAGAATGAATCTTGATGGCTTAGGATGAATGAGATAGTGTAGGATTCGGTGATATTCATGATATGTGACACAAGTGTGCTCGATTTAGTTGAATATTTGGATCTGTTTTGAATGAATGTGCATAATAGATAACTTGAATATATGAAGAACAGTTTGAAGATCATGAAAATATTTGAAAATGCTGTGTTTGATCTGATTTAGTTGGAATTTAGACAATAAAACATGTTTAAGAAATTCTATTGGTTAGTACAAAATTTCATGAAAACAGAATTGTATTGGTTAGTACATCCGCCAGGTTCTAGAGGGATTCTTGTGCACGTATCCAAGGTTGCGACTCGCAACCGAAACATGACAAGTCGAAACATCCAGTTACGACTCGCAACCGAAACATGACAAGTCGAAACATCCAGTTACGACTCGCAACCGAAACATGACAAGTCGAAACATCCAGTTACGACTCGCAACCGAAACATGACAAGTCGAAACATCCGGTTACGACTCGCAACCAGAGCATGACAAGTCGAAACATCCGGTTGCGACTCGCAACCGTGTGTTCTCGAGTCGAAACCGCCCTTGTCTCGACTGGGCTGCCTAAGTGTTATTGGGCCAAAAGCTTGTTGGACTATCTGTTGACTGGACTGCATATATACCTGTACTGTTTGTTTGTGGAATGTTAGGGCAGGCCCAATAACCCAAGTGTTTGTATGAATTCATGCTGTGTGTGACTGTACGTGTTTGCTATACGTGTTTACTTGTACCCCAACTTGACCCATATTCGGTAACCATGCTAGGACGTGGTGACCAACGTGATCGACCGGGTAATTAATCTACCGAGCAACCCAAGGTGAGTTCACAACTTAAAGCATGTATTCCCGGTGGTTTGGGAAACGGAACTAAGAACAACACTATCCCCTTATGAGGGATACAACTTACTTTTCTTCCCTTGTTATTGGGAACCTTTTAGTTAATTACTGTTTATACGGATTGCAACAAACGGCACTAAACAAAACTCTATCACTTAAAGTCCCTACTACATAATACCGATTAGTCGCCGGGGCCAGGCGAACGGGTTATTAGTTGATAGCGCTATTTAGGTCTTACCAACCTCACACCGTGCCAAGGTATGGGATCGGTCGTGAACTAATGTACTCAGGCATCCGTCAATGATGATAGAACATTGACATCGGGGCACTCTGCGGATACGCAACGGTCACCTAGTGTTCGGTATTGGAAAAACAGTTTAGTCGCTAACTTTTGGGGTAGCTCCCCATGGCATGTATAAACGGATAAATTAACTGGTGAAACAAGTTTTTGGTAATTAAAACTGGACAACTAGTGAACTCACTCAGCATTATTGTTGACCCCTTACTGCATGCTTTGCAGGTAACCAGTGACTCAGGAGCTTGCAGCTTGGGAAGTGTAGTGGTCGTCTAAACCCGCGTGTTGGGTTCTAAATAACTTGAACTACGAACTTTGTTTAAACTATTTTGCCTATGCTTCCGCTATTTACTTAAACTGTTATTTGAACCTAACTTTCGAACTTTAAACTTTGATGCTTACGAACTTTTAAGTTGGTGATCATCTTTATTATTACCCAAATACTCAGTATAATTGGTGGCTGGATCCTGGTCGGTCACGCCCTCAAGCGGACGGTACTCCGCAGGTGGAATTTGGGGGTGTGACAGATTGGTATCAGAGCCATTGGTTATAGTGAACTTGGTTTTAAAAAGGGAAGTCTTTTGAGAAAAACCAGACTATAACCCGTGACTCGTGACGACACTACACTCCAAGGGCAAGACTCGACATACTAGACCTCGTAGCTCGGACTTGTGTTTACTTGCTTGTTTATCTTATATTGACTGCTCTACTATACATACTAGAGTGCCTGATTAGATAGATACATATTTCTCTTCTACCTCATTCTCGCTACGTTACGACATTACACTCATACTGTGTTTTCTGGCTATGAAGACAATGAGTGGACGCGGAAGAGGAAGCGTTAACATGACTCAGGCTCAATTCGCTAACTTGCTCAACACGGTGGCTGCCGCTTTCGCAGCTCACCCTGGAGGTAAACTCGTTGCTATAGGATGTTTAGATCCTACCCCCCCCCCCCCCCACATCGTCTTTTCACCTCTAAACCTATTCGCTCCATTTCTCACAACAGGTCAGTCTGCGCCTGCGCAACCACGTGTTTGTACTTTCAAAACCTTCATGGATGGCAAGCCTCTCCCTTTCAACGGCACTGAGGGTGCCATAGGCCTTCTGCACTGGATTGAAAAGGCCGAAGCTGTCTTTGCTGTCTGCGAGTGTCCCCCTGCTAACTGGGTTAAGTACGCAACTGGTACGCTTGAAGGAAACGCGCTTTCATGGTGGAAAGCACAGATTCAGATGCTTGGTCTGGAAACTGCTAATGCTACGGCATGGGAAGATTTCAAGGACATGATCAAAGAGGAGTACTGTCACAGGGATGACATCCACAAGCTCGAGAACGAGTACTATGCGCTCAAGATGGTTGGATCAGAGATTGAGACCTACACCAAGCAGTCCAACGACTATGCTGCACTTTGCCCAAACATGTCCCAACCTATGTATCGAAGGATCGAATTGTACATCAAAGGCTTGGTCCCAGAAATCAGAAGTCATGTGACCTCAGCCAACCTCAATACCATACAGCCTGTGGTTCGCCTTGCTCACAAACTCACCAATCAGGCTGTGGAAGAGGGCAAGCTGCCCAAGAGGATCGGTGCTACTGCTGGAACTTCTGGCGATAACAAGCGAAAGTGGGATGGAAGTCAGGGAAAGGATGCTAACCCCACTCAGGCCCCAGTTCAACAAAGGAAGACTGAAAGCAACAAGGGCCCTCAGCAACAGGGTGGCTATCGAGGAAACCACCCTAAGTGTAACAAATGTAACCGACATCACAGTGGGCCATGTGGAAAAGGTCAGTGTCAGCGATGCAACAAGATGGGGCATGAAGCCAAAGACTGCCGAAGCCAGTTCCCAGCGAGGCAGAATCAGCAACAACCACAGCAACAGCAGCAACAAGGAAACAACCGTGGATGCTTCAAGTGTGGAGCAATGGGGCACATGCGAAAGGATTGCCCTGAACTGAATCAAAACAACAACAATCAGGGTGCTGGGAACAATAACAACAATGCTGGAAATGGTGCTAGAGGAAAAGCTTTTGTGATTGGAGCTGGGGAAGCAAGGAATGACCCCAACGTTGTAGCGGGTAAGTTCCTACTTAATGATCGTTATGTTTCCATGCTATTTGATTCCGGAGCAGATGCTAGTTATGTATCCCTACGTATTAGTAAGAAACTTAAGCTCACTCTTACGCCGCTGAGCTCTAAGCACACCGTTGAAATAGCTAATGGTAGAAACCTCGAGGCCTCACACATAATTCGTAACTGCAAATTAGAGTTGTCTGGTCAGACCTTCTGTATCGATCTTTTCCCCATCATTCTTGGAAGCTTCGACGTCATTATTGGTATGGATTGGTTATCCAAACATCGAGCCGAAATCCTCTGCCAAGAGAAAGCTATTCGTATTCCCCGTCCCCCTGGCAAACCTCTTATAATTCAAGGCGACAAGAGCGGAGAAGTCACGGGCATCATTTCATTCTTAAAGGCCCAGAAGTATCTACGAAAAGGGCACACTGCTATCTTAGCACTCATTACCGACACACAGAAAAGGGAAAACAGGATTGAAGATTTTCCAGTTGTACGTGACTATCCTGAGGTATTCCCGGAGGAACTACCTGGACTCCCTCCTCACCGTCAGGTCGAATTCCAAATCGAGCTAGCTCCCGGAGCAGCACCTATAGCTCGTGCACCTTATCGCCTAGCTCCTGCAGAACTCAAGGAACTCTCTACTCAGCTACAAGAACTTTTGGACAAAGGTTTTATCCATCCTAGTTCATCACCCTGGGGAGCCCCAGTGCTCTTCGTCAAAAAGAAGGATGGCTCATTCCGAATGTGCATTGACTACCGCGAACTTAACAAGGTTACCATCAAGAATCGTTATCCACTTCCCCGTATCGACGACCTGTTCGACCAGCTGCAAGGGTCGAGCTATTATTCCAAGATTGATCTGCGATCGGGTTATCACCAGCTGGGAGTCCGCGATGAGGACATCTCTAAGACTGCTTTCAGAACCCGCTATGGTCACTACGAATTCCTTGTTATGTCTTTCGGAATGACCAACGCACCCGCAATCTTCATGGATCTCATGAACCGAGTATGCAAACCCTACCTCGATAAGTTCGTAATCGTGTTCATCGACGACATCCTAATCTACTCGAAGAGCCAAGAGAAGCATGAACAACACCTACGTCTTATTCTCGAACTCCTTCGCAATGAGCAACTGTACGCCAAATTCTCGAAATGTGATTTCTGGCTTAGAGAAGTTCATTTTCTTGGGCACATCGTCAATCAGGAAGGGATTCATGTTGATCCTGCTAAGATTGAGTCCATTAAGAATTGGCATGTGCCTAAGACTCCGACCGAAGTTCGCCAATTCTTGGGATTGGCGGGATACTATCGGAGATTTATCAAGGGATTCTCTAAGATCGCTCAACCACTTACGACACTCACTCAGAAGGGTGTTGCTTACAAATGGAGTAATGCTCAGGAATCTGTCTTCCAGGAACTAAAGAAGAACCTTTGTAGTGCTCCTATTCTCTCCTTACCCGAAGGTACCGACGACTTCGTCGTCTACTGCGACGCTTCTATTCAAGGACTTGGCTGCGTATTGATGCAACGCGAGAAAGTTATTGCTTACGCCTCGCGACAACTCAAGGTCCACGAACGGAACTATACGACGCATGACTTAGAATTTGGAGCTGTGGTCTTCGCGCTCAAGCTTTGGAGACACTACTTGTACGGCACCAAGTGCACAATTTACACTGATCACAAGAGTCTCCAGCACATAATGGGACAAAAGGAGTTGAATATGCGGCAACGCCGATGGGTCGAACTCCTAAATGACTACGAGTGTGCAATCAAATACCACCCAGGCAAGGCTAATGTGGTAGCCGATGCCCTCAGCAGAAAGGAGACCAAACCCAAGCGCGTTCGTGCCTTACAGCTCACTATCCACTCGAACCTCCCTAATCAAATTCGGGATGCTCAGGTTGAAGCATTGAAAGCCGAGAACATCAGGGCTGAGTCCCTGCGAGGATCGAGACAACGATTAGAACAAAAAGAAGACGGTGCTTACTACGTAGCCGGACGCATATGGGTTCCGCTTTATGGAAATTTACGTGATCTTGTGATGGATGAAGCTCACAAGTCCCGTTACTCAGTACATCCGGGTTCAGATAAGATGTACCACGACTTGAGGGCTACCTATTGGTGGCCTGGCATGAAAGCCCACATAGCAACCTATGTCAGGAAATGTTTAACTTGTGCAAGGGTCAAGGCTGAGTATCAGAAACCATCAGGCCTACTCCAACAGCCAGAGATCCCGCAATGGAAATGGGAGCAGATTTCCATGGATTTTGTTACTGGCCTGCCTAGGTCTCAGCGCGGAAATGACACCATTTGGGTAGTAGTGGATCGCTTAACTAAGTCTGCACACTTCTTGGCTATTAAAGAAACAGACAAGTTCTCTACCCTAGCAGAGGTATACCTAAAAGAAGTGGTCTTGAAGCACGGAGTGCCTACCTCCATTATTTCTGATCGAGATGCGCGTTTTACTTCTGAATTGTGGCAAGCCATGCACAAATCTTTTGGCTCACGTTTAGACATGAGCACCGCTTATCACCCGCAAACGGATGGGCAATCTGAACGCACCATCCAAACCCTCGAAGACATGCTTAGGGCATGTGTGATCGATTTTGGCAAGAATTGGGAGAAGCACCTACCGTTGGTAGAATTCCCCTACAACAACAGCTACCACACCAGCATTCAGGCAGCACCCTTTGAGGCATTGTACGGCCGTAAATGTCGAACGCCTCTCTGCTGGGCTGAGGTTGGTGACAGCCAGATCACAGGCCCGGAACATGTAGTCGACACCACAGAAAAGATTGCCCAGATTAGGCAACGCATGGCGGCAGCTCGTAACCGTCAAAAGTACTACGCTGATAAAGATAGGAAACCGCAAGAGTTCCAGGTTGGTGAACGGGCTCTACTTAAGGTCTCACCCTGGAAGGGTGTGGTTCGTTTTGGAAAACGGGGCAAGCTTAATCCAAGATATGTCGGACCCTTTGAAGTTACCGAAAAGATCGGTACGGCCGCTTACAGATTGAATCTGCCTGAAGAACTAAGTGTTGTGCACAACGTCTTCCACGTGTCTAATCTGAAGAAGTGCCTGTCAGATGAAACACTCGTCATTCCTTACAAGGAGCTTACTATTGACGAACAGCTACACTTTACTGAGGAACCGGTTGAGATCACGGATCGTGAGATCAAAACCCTCAAACGTAGCCAGATACCCCTCGTGCGAGTTCGTTGGAACTCACGCCGTGGCCCAGAGTTTACCTGGGAGCGGGAAGACCAGATGAAACGCAAGTATCCCCAGTTGTTCCCTAATGAAACTCCCAGCACTGAAGCTACAACCGAATTTCGGGACGAAATTCCAAATTAACGGGGGGATGATGTGACACCCCGTTGAAACGCCCTCACTTTTACTAGCTTGTCAGTGGCTGCCTTAACTTTCGGGACGAAAGTTCTTAAAACTTGGGGATAATGTGACACTCTAGGTTTTCCCGAGCAAATATCTTGTATTAGCATTATGTGTGTATACGTTATTAAATGTTAGTGCGTGTTATCTCGATGATTTTATGTGATCCTTGTGCTAAGTGTGATGAATGTATATTATATATATGTATGTGAGTTATATGAGTGGGCCGAGACCCCAAAGGACCCGACTCGCCATGCAACCTAGAAGCCCACCCGGAAGCCCCTAACCCACTCGAGATATAACCGGCCAACCCTCACAACTTTTACCATTTTGCAACATCATTCTCACACTCTCTCATCTCACACACTCTCTCTCTCTCTCTCTAAAAACCCCCAAAACCCTAAGGTTCTAACATCAAACTCACCTCCTCTCCTCTCCCTCTCTCGGATCATCTCGGATCATCTCGGTTCAAGCTTGTGATCATCACTCGGAGACTTCATCACATCACCTTCTTACACGCCTTCGTGTCACATAACAATCGGTTAGTTTGTTCCCCTCGAAATGAGATGACAACACATGCTAAAAGTGTTTACTTGGGTGAATGTTTAGATATATGATAATGTGTTATAATAAATGAACCTCGGATGAAATTGAGTAGGAGTTGTATGATCTATTGTGTTATTGCTAACATAGAACTTGTTGATAAATATTGCATTGAGTCTTTAAGATAATAAGAATGAATCTTGATGGCTTAGGATGAATGAGATAGTGTAGGATTCGGTGATATTCATGATATGTGACACAAGTGTGCTCGATTTAGTTGAATATTTGGATCTGTTTTGAATGAATGTGCATAATACATAACTTGAATATATGAAGAACAGTTTGAAGATCATGAAAATATTTGAAAATGCTGTGTTTGATCTGATTTAGTTGGAATTTAGACAATAAAACATGTTTAAGAAATTCTATTGGTTAGTACAAAATTTCATGAAAACAGAATTGTATTGGTTAGTACATCCGCCAGGTTCTAGAGGGATTCTTGTGCACGTATCCAAGGTTGCGACTCGCAACCGAAACATGACAAGTCGAAACATCCAGTTACGACTCGCAACCGAAACATGACAAGTCGAAACATCCAGTTACGACTCGCAACCGAAACATGACAAGTCGAAACATCCGGTTACGACTCGCAACCAGAGCATGACAAGTCGAAACATCCGGTTGCGACTCGCAACCGTGTGTTCTCGAGTCGAAACCGCCCTTGTCTCGACTGGGCTGCCTAAGTGTTATTGGGCCAAAAGCTTGTTGGACTATCTGTTGACTGGACTGCATATATACCTGTACTGTTTGTTTGTGGAATGTTAGGGCAGGCCCAATAACCCAAGTGTTTGTATGAATGCATGCTGTGTGTGACTGTACGTGTTTGCTATACGTGTTTACTTGTACCCCAACTTGACCCATATTCGGTAACCATGCTAGGACGTGGTGACCAACGTGATCGACCGGGTAATTAATCTACCGAGCAACCCAAGGTGAGTTCACAACCTAAAGCATGTATTCCCGGTGGTTTGGGAAACGGAACTAAGAACAACACTATCCCCTTATGAGGGATACAACTTACTTTTCTTCCCTTGTTATTGGGAACCTTTTAGTTAATTACTGTTTATACGGATTGCAACAAACGGCACTAAACAAAACTCTATCACTTAAAGTCCCTACTACATAATACTGATTAGTCGCCGGGGCCAGGCGAACGGGTTATTAGTTGATAGCGCTATTTAGGTCTTACCAACCTCACACCGTGCCAAGGTATGGGATCGGTCGTGAACTAATGTACTCAGGCATCCGTCAATGATGATAGAACATTGACATCGGGGCACTCTGCGGATACGCAACGGTCACCTAGTGTTCGGTATTGGAAAAACAGTTTAGTCGCTAACTTTTGGGGTAGCTCCCCATGGCATGTATAAACGGATAAATTAACTGGTGAAACAAGTTTTTGGTAATTAAAACTGGACAACTAGTGAACTCACTCAGCATTATTGTTGACCCCTTACTGCATGCTTTGCAGGTAACCAGTGACTCAGGAGCTTGCAGCTTGGGAAGTGTAGTGGTCGTCTAAACCCGCGTGTTGGGTTCTAAATAACTTGAACTACGAACTTTGTTTAAACTATTTTGCCTATGCTTCCGCTATTTACTTAAACTGTTATTTGAACCTAACTTTCGAACTTTAAACTTTGATGCTTACGAACTTTTAAGTTGGTGATCATCTTTATTATTACCCAAATACTCAGTATAATTGGTGGCTGGATCCTGGTCGGTCACGCCCTCAAGCGGACGGTACTCCGCAGGTGGAATTTGGGGGTGTGACACCTAAGTAGCGAAAGAATACTACTGGTGGCCTAACCTCAAAAGTGATATCGCAACTTATATCGGAGAATGCTTGACTTGCGCGAAAGTCAAAGTCGAGTAGCAAAATCCCTCGGACTTGTTACAACAACCCGAGATTCCCGTTTGGTAATGGGAACAAATATCGATGTACTTCATTACGAAGTTACTCAGGACCTCAAGAGGTCACTACATGATATGTGTAATCATCGATAGACTAACAAAGTCCACGCACTTCTTACCGATTTGGTAGAAGGATAATACTGAGAAACTAGCGGAACTCTATCTCAAAGAAATAGTGGCTCGTCATGGAGTGCCTATTTCAATCATTTCAGACCGAGACGGTCGTTTTATTTCTAGAATTTGGAAATCATTTCAACAGGCCTTTGGATCTCCTTTGAATCCAAGTACGGCCTTTCATCCATAAACTGACGGCCAGAGCGAACGGACAATCTAACCACTCGAAGATATGCTTCGTGCATGTGTTATAGATTTAGGCAGCAATTGGGATACTCATCTACCTTTAGTTGAGTTTTCCTACAATAACAGCTACAATACTACTATACAAGTTGCACCGTTTGAAGCTCTTTATGGTCGAAAGTGTCGCTCTCCGCTATGTTGGGCGGAAACAGGCGATAGTTAAATAATTGGTCCGAAACTAGTCCAAGAGACTACGGATAAAAATCTTTCAGATCCGAGACCGTATCAAGGCGGCTCGCGATCGACAAAAGTGCTACGCAGATAAAAGACGAAAACCATTATCTTTCGAGGTTGGAGACAAAGTCTTGTTGAAAAGTCTCGCCTTGGAAGGGCGTATGAAGGTTTGGTAAACGTGGAAAGCTTAACCCACGTTACGTTGGACCATTTGAAATCTTGGAAAAGATTGGCACCGTTTTCTACAAACTAAAGTTACCAGATGAACTTAACAGTATGCACGACACGTTTCATGTGTCGAATCTTAAAAAGAGTCCAACACAAGCAATCGTTATCATTCTATTCACAGTGACGACAAACTCCAATTCACTAAAGAACCTGTTGAAGTCATGGACTGTAAAGTCTAGAAATCCTGGAGGAGTCGTATCAAATTATTAAAATGTACGTTGGAACTCTCGACACGGACCCGAGTATACTTGGGAACGTGAACATTAAATCAAAGCCAAATACTCTCACCTGTTCGAGTAGTCTCCTGTATAGGATGACTCAGCTTGAATTTCGGGACGAAATTCTCAATAACAGGGGGAGAATGTGACAACTGCCACTTTCGGGTAAATTACTTACATTTAAAACAATGATTTACATTATACAAGTATGTGTTTTGAATATTCGGACTGCATGATTACATGATATACATCTTAGAAAACTCATGGAATATTCAATTATGATGCACATGATTCATTTCATTGGGTACATTTGAAATAGTGCAAACAATTCACCGAAACAACTAGAGTAGTGCCTAGTGAACTAGAGTGCTGACGAAAACTCCGGATCCGCAGAAAACATCTAAAATGACATCTTTAGGACTCGGATGATAGTCCAATATCAATTATATATTAAACCCTTTATGGGAATACAAGAGTTTGGTTAATATTTTACCGATGTCCGGTAGCACCAAAAACTGCCCGAAAACTGCCGAAAAGCACTAAAAGCGACGATTTCTACACTTTTCCGCAGAAATTTTGCTGAAATCAGTTTTCTAATATTTTTACGACATGTAAAAATATTATTTAACATAGAATTCATGTGAGGATACCTTCGGGTATCATCCGAGCCAATAACTACATCAATTCACACAAGTTACGCAACTTAGCGTTCAAATAACATCTAACCGAAACAATTCGAAACGATTATCCGAACGATATCTAATCTTTTTTTTAGTAACCATCTAATATTATTTTGGTCATTTTATGGCTTGTTATAACATCTAAACATCTTAAATCAATTGAAATCCTTGAACACCTAAACTTCCTAACATTTGTCTACAAATTCTAACACTTGAAATAATTAGAAACAAATCACCAAGCATGACCCCCCCCCCCCTCATATGAACGTTTTTTTTTTTGTTATGTGGGTCCCACACCCCTTGTTTAAGTTGGTAAATATCTAGACATTACTTTGTATTTGCAAGTGGATGTGAATGGTGATTAATTCTAACACTTAATCACTAAGTTTTACTAGCACACTTTACTACACATTTTCATCTATCACCAACAAAGAACACTCTCATCATCTTCATCTTTTTCACAAGAACACCTTCAAAAACCCAATTATTTTTATTACCTCCTTCATGATCAACATGGATTTCCAAGTAACATAAGGTGATCTAAAGCTATTGGAAGTAAAAGGAAGGTTTTTCATCCATACAAAAGTGTTCTACCATCAAGATTATCATCTTCTTAGTTCTTAATAATCTTCTAAGATCATCCCTAGCCAAGTGCTAGAAGTAAGCTTCTATAACTATTTTTTTTATACAAATATATTATGATTATGATTGTTATTATTACTAATAATAACCAAGGAAATCATACATAATAAACATGAAGAAAATACAAAGAAGCAAAGAATAAAAATCATGATATAATTATGATTGTTTATATTGTGATCTAAGACTTGATATATGCTTATTTAGTCTTGTTATGATGTTTATGATGCAAATAAATTATTAGAAGATGTTTTAAGTTATGATCTAAAAATTATGCATGCTTATGTTAAAGGGTTTTTAACATAAAGGATTAATGGATGATCATAACTATTGATCTTGTGAAAATATATAAGGTTTTTGGTTAAAAACAATACTTTTACAAGATTATAAAAAGTAACATACAACTAGAGATTTTTATAAAAGTTGTTAAAACTAGAATTAAACTTGGTTTTTGAACTTGTTAGCATATGAAATGATCATGGTTAAAACCCTACATGATTTGGATATCATCTTGATAATTTCATATTATAAAAGTCTCATATGTTTAGTTAAGTTGTAGAATAAATTGGTGGTGATTTGATAAAGAAAATGATATGTTTATAAAACATGGTTACAATAAAATACAAAGGTTATATAGCCATTTTTCATAAAAACTTTATTTTATAAAGTAACAACATTTTTGGTTGTATTTAGACAAGAGAAATATATCTATTTTTTTTTTTTTGAAAAATATATATATTTGGTGATTTAACAACTTATGTGCTATGTGATTATTTGATGGTATTAGTTATATATATCAAAGATAGGAACTTTATTACAATGGTAATAATGAACACATGATACATAATAATCCAAGTCTTATAAGACTTCACATATTTACGCCTTAAAACGAGTTACGGACGATTCGAATAATCGGACACCATTTATGGTCAAAATAAACGACGGACGACTACATAAGTGAATTGCCAATCCGGGGAGTTACTACGACGTTTAGACGATTTATCGACACGAAATATAAGTATCCTATCGATAACAAATTTCGGATGTTTATAAACTTATAAAAACTAGTATGTTTTATTTACTAACAAGTATACTTAGTAAATTTTTATAAAAAGGTTTTTATAAAAATAAATGGGCTTATTATACTAGTGGGCTATTTTTATAACAAATAGGCTTATATTACTTAAAGGGCTATTTTACTTAATGGGCTTATCTTCATAATGGGCTTAACTTAAATTCATGGGCTAAGCCCAAATACTAAACATATGGGCCAAAGCCCAACACTATTCAGGCCCAACACTATTCAAGCCCAACACTATACAAGCCCAACACTATTGAGGCCCAACACTATTGAGGCCCAACACTATTTGAGGCCCAACACTATTTGAGGCCCAACACTATTGAGGCCCAACACTATTGAGGCCCAACACTATTTGAGGCCCAACACTATTTGAGGCCCAACACTATTGAGGCCCAACACTATTCAAGCCCAACACTATACAAACCCAACACTATTGAGGCCCAACACTATTGAGGCCCAACACTATTTGAGGCCCAACACTATTTGAGGCCCAACACTATTGAGGCCCAACACTATTTAAGGCCCAGCACTATTTAAGCCCAATAACTTGAAAACATGGGCTTGGCCCAATGTTACCATTATTGGAAACACAACTATACAATTGATACATATAAGACACGAAATTCAGCGGACTAGATCCGACTAAACAACTCATTCATCGAATACACAGTTAACGAACAGTAAAGACATACAAGTCTTACACATATTGAAGACACAAGACTTGTACTCAAGTTCTTTACAAAGACCGAAGTGTGTAACAAAAATAAGAACATTTGTAGGTCGCAACGCTATTCAGGACGACCGCACGTGAGATCTTATTTACTTCTATTCACGGACGCAATTCAGTGAGTTCATGTCCCCTATTCATTTAAATGTTTTACAACTTTACAACTATCGGGGAAAATACATGTTCATCGTATGTTAAAGTTAGGGAATGAAACACCTTAGATCATGTGCGAATTAGGGTCTATACATATAAGCACCATTAATCCAGTTTGGACCTAGGTACAAGGGGTTAGATCTAATGGGTTTTGGCGAGCCCCACTCTTGGTCGTGGACCCATACAGAAGAGTGCGTTTGTGTCCCAGTCGATAGGAGTCGACATAAAATCGTCTAGGGTTGGATTGCTTCCTAATTCGTCACACATATTAATGTCCTCGCGAAACATTAATGATCAACGATTTCATTGACGCTTTACATACTACATCATACATACAGATACATTTTATACAATTCACATGTTGTGGATACAGTTTATACATCATACATACAGATACATTTTATACAATTCACATGTTGTGGATACAGTTTATACATCATACATACATATACATTTTATACAATTCACATGTTGTGGATACGGTTTATACATCATTCATACAGATACAGTTAATACAACTCACATTTTACAGATACAGTTTATACAACTCACATTTTACAGATACATCTCATACAGCTAAACTGCATGAACTCGCTCAACTTTTGTTGATGTTTTCAAACTTAACATGTATTTCAGGAAATTAGTGGACTTGGCAGACATTTCAGTCAAGGAAAACAAGTATCAATACTCCATGCCAACTATTGAAGGGTTTGCCTGTTATATACCGCCTCTTTGCGGTGATATAGTGGTCAAAGCCTTGACATTTTTAGACTTACATTTGATGTACAAAACAATGACAACTTATTTTCATTTGATGGTTTGTAAACAATGTACTTAAGTTATGTTGCGATCTTTTGAACAATTATGACAATGGCATTGGAGCATGTTTTATTCATTTAGTATGTTCACCTATATTGTTATGCAATGAGAACCAATCAGATCACACCTCGCGCTTCCGCTACGAGCGGGTGTGATAGACTTGTATTTGAAAATAACTATATAACTATATGTATTCTTATAAAAGAACTCGTGTTGTACGATATTTGAAATAAATAAATATATAAACTATATTTATTTTATAAAACGAAGGCATGTTCGGCGTTTGAATCAATATAAGTAATTATATTGATTTTATAACAGATTTGTTGAATTTCCGGAGTTTAAAATAAATATAAATACTATATTTATTTGTTGTCGAAGTAATTTCCGTTTCGTTGTTTCCGTGAGTTGTAAAGTGTCGTCGAAAGAAATTTTATATTTGTATTTGTCTTTACAAAAGTTCTTCGGATAAAAAGTTGTCTTATAATAGAACGCGTTTCGTTTACGGGTTTTCTCGAAAAACGGGCAGAGTTTCCACTGTTTTTGGACGCCCATGACGTCACATGTCGTCGTTATTTTATCAAAATTCAATCGAGACTCAATCATCAACATATGTAATTTTCGAAATAAGGACGAAATATAAACTAAACACTAAACCAAATCGGTTCGAGCTCGTTCACGTAGGATTAAATCTATATAAAAACAAAAATATTAAACGCGTCATTTATTTTTACCAAGTCTTCACACCGAGTGAGTTGACTGAGTTGACCGGGTCAACTGAGTTGACCGAGTCGACCCGCTGAGTGGACCGAGTCAACTGAGTTGACTCAGTTTGACCGAGTCAGCCGCACCACTTCAGAATCAGTCCCGTAACCCGAGACCCTAACCACCAGTTGACCAATGCTGACTAGACCCGATCGTTTTTTACTGAAGTTTACCGAGCTCCATATCTGACCCCCTCAAGCCCCGATCTCCTGTTGACTGCACCGAGTCAAGGCTTGAACCGAGCCACCACCATCACCGTCTTCATCAACTCAACTTTAACACCACCACCATCTCCTTCACCGGAGCAACGGCCGGAAACAGAAAACATCACCGAACCGAAAAAATCAGAATGTGTAAACCATGAGACTACTTGAACTGAAGTGAATCGGACTTACCAGGCCTGTCGGAGATGAAAACGTGTCGCTACTGCCGCCGTCACCGCCGGCCGCTGCCGCGTATGGTGGCCGGCACGTCTGTCGTTCTATCTCCTCTTTCTCTCTCTCTTGGTCTTTCTCTCTTCTTAGTCTCTCTCCCTCTAACTGCCTCTCTCTCTCCGGTCTCTGATACGCCGCCGTACACCACCACTGGTTGGGGGTGGTCGGCCCCCGTTTGGGTTTGTTGGAGTTGCTTGAGTGACGAGGGTGGGGGTCGGCTGACATGAGAGGGGAAATGAGGGAGTGGAGGTCGAGTGGGGTGAAGGAGAAGCACCTCCTTGTGTCCAGTAGAAATGAGGGAGTGTCAAAAGGGAAGGGGTATGGGTTTTATACTAATTCATGTGGGTATTGACTCATGTTATTTCCTAATGTCCTCTGTATATATAGATCTTTAGAGATCTCATGAATATTTGATCAAGATTTAGTAGATTGCAGAGATCTTATGAGATCTTGTAGGGATTTGTAAAAATCTTTTGTAAGATTTATAAGATTTCCTAGAGATCTTGTATATTATGCAGGTTTAGGCTTGTGGGTTTTGGGCTTGGGCCCAGGGCCCACAAGCCCATCTCATGTGTAAGTGGCCCGTAATTCCCACGAGACCCGATATCGTGACCCACACTCCACGAGCATAAAATATTCGTGTAACATCCATATTTTTTGGCGTCGTCAGTATTTTGTACGCTTTCAGTGTATCACTGTTTAATTTCCAATAGTATCTCCGCAGATTGTCACACGCGCACTGTAGAACCGCATAAGCGTCCCTAAGCTTACTGAGGCCCTTATTAAGTTAATTTGCGTCGTAAACACTATTTAATGTCGTATAAATCGCCTGTTAATAACGTAATTAAGGGCGTAAATTACCGGTTGTCACATTCTCAACGCCGCCAGATCCATTTAGTTTCCTGAAATACATGGTATTTTAAAACATCAACAAAAGTTGAGCGAGTTCATGTGTATTGTATGAGTTCCAATAAACTTGTAAACATTTGAGAGATTCCTTTGAAAACGGGTATGTAAAGCGTCTATGAACAGATCATTAATGTTTTGCATGGACATTAACATATGTGGTGCTTAGGAAGTGCTCAAACATAGCGAATTTTGTCCGGTCCATCCGGCGGGAACGACATAGTCACCACATGCGGCCACACAAGGACCCATGGGTGGGGCTCTCTACACCCGATAGATCTACCACTCCTGCCCCTCGGTCTTAACTAGATTAATGGCACTTAGGAGAGATACTACCCATCCACGTGATCTAACAGTTCATTCCTTAGCTAAACCATACCATTGAAACCTTTGAAACATGTATTCCACCCCCGAAAGTTATAAATCCGAAAACAGTTAAAAGAAAGGGGGACATGAACAAGTTTGCGTAGCTGTCTCGTATACTCAAAGTTTTGCTTCCCGGGTCGTATCACTACCTACACACCTAGTATATTTTATTAGACGTTTGGGTCGTGTAATGACTCTTAGCCTTTGTTGTTTATTAAGACTTATTTTTGGAATTGGTATACTTTGAGTTATACGTTTGATGTACATTATATAATTCCCAATTATATAATTATTAGTTAAAATAAGGATATTTTAACTTAACTATTTTCCATCCAATTATTTGAAATATAGTTAAAAAGAATATATTTTTAACTTGATTTGTCATGTATTTCTCACATATACATTTTCAAGTATAGGTATACTTGTACTTGCGTATTTTGCCAAGTATTGGTAGTGTATTCCGGTATGTATTTATACGTATAGGAATACGTATTTTTCTTGTATTCATTATGTATTTTATACTTAATTTTATGTATAATTTTCCGGAATATTATTTTATATAATTAAAAAGCATCAACTTTATATTCTTGAAATATACATATTTTAAGATAATTTTTATAGAAAATATCTATAAATTTATTTGACAAAAATATTTATACTTCCATATAGATCTTAAAAATAATATATTTTTAAGATTAAACTTAGAAAAAATATATATTTTTAGTTTCTATCAAAATAATATATTTTTGTGTTGTTTAAGAAAATATATATTTTTCTCCACTTCAAAAATAATATATTTTCTACTTTGACAAAATATGATATATTTTATAATAGTTGTAAAAATCCATATGTTGTCGTTTCTTCGGTTTCAAAAATACCGTTTTTCACATTTGTCAAGTTATGAATTTATTTCCGGAATATATATATATATTGTCCAATTCGTATAGCAACGTACACTCCGGAACAAGTTCATAAGCTAAACATACCCTAAATACCCTTTACGTAGCTTAGAAATAAGTTTTGAGGGGGTTCGGTATGCGAAAGTATGCAAATTCGTGCATATCTTGCGTTCTGACCATATCCGAACATCCAAAAATAGTTGTAATCACTAAAATAATGTTTTTTAGTGATGGGAATGCAAAAATACCATTTGTCGCGTAATTTGGATCGTTTTCGCGTCCGTTCGAGTTTCATTGTAATTAACCAAAAAAACGCGATCGTACGACCAAACGAACAAACATCCAAAATATTTCCAAGCATATTTCAAGTCCCCTATGCTTTAACATCCTTGTAAAGCCTTGAGAATGGGTTAACGAGGGTTAAACACGTCGCACACTAGCTTAAATGTGTGCAGGGACTAGAACTGTCAAAAAAGAAAGTCAGTTGCATAGCCTCGCGTCGCGCGACACCATGGGGGGTGTCTCTGTCGTGTCACGCGACCCCCTTGTGTCAACAGAAAGCTAATTACCAGCTCTTATCTGGTTGCAACATGTATTGTTTGATGGTTTTCATTGTTTGGAGGCCAAGTATAATATTCTCCGAGGCTTTTAACAAGAACCACACACTTGTATGGATAGGATTAATCCTTGGTGATCACACATACACATGTCAAGATCCTACAAGTTCAAGAATACTATAAATACCCACCTCCATTCCATTCATTCTTACTCATTTCCTTTCTTCTTCACTCATAACTCAAAGTTGGAGTTGCTACCACTTTTGGATGCCTCCCATCTGAGCTTTCTAGTTCATTTTTCATCCTAGAATAGTTGTAAGTGTTCTTCCTAGTCTTATTTAGTTATTTTTAGCTATTTCAAGCTAAAAGTCAAACAGTGTTTGACTTTCGGCTTTGACCATAAATTGGTCAAGACAAAGTTCAATTGAACTTTTCAACGTGATTGTATTCACGATGGTTATAGTCCCTTGCGACTATACCTACTGATTACCACGTTGACTAGTCGAAGTGAGGAGTCAAAGTTTCGTTCAAAATGCACAATTATGCGCATTTTGTGACGGAACTATTTTCGGGTATCAAAAAAATTTGTTTTGATATCAAATCAGTTTTCTAACTTAGTTAAACATGTTTTAACATGTTACCTCGTCACTTCTAGTTTAGTGCCTGTTTAGGGTCGTAAGTCAAGCGGTCTCGACAACCGCTTAGACTTTCGAACCCGACCCGTTTGGTCGATCATTTGGATCCGACAAAACATATATTGTGACCATAGTTGTATAGGGAATAACCTTCCTAGTTTATACCTTATGGTCACTTCGTTTGTTTAGTTGTATGATAGGTAGTTTATATGCATTAGGAAAATGCCCTTTTTGCGCCTAAATTCAATTTAAGCATATGTAACCTAAATTTTGACACTTAAACTGATATTGCAACATTATTAAACGTGTTTAGGCATATAAGACTTATAACAGGACTAGTTTAACCATCCGAACGCGCATTTGCGCAAATGATACGTTAAAGTAGCGTAAACTACCTTAACGGCTCATAACGGGTCAAAAGCACTTAGGATTCATGATTAATAGAGAACATGCTAAATATTGTTGAGATTGTATGAATAGTAATCATATTATTATTTGATTCAATTAGTGAACTAGGGCTATGTGGTTGTAAAGTGAAATCATTATTGAGACAATAATATTAATTATGAAATTAGAATTTAGGGAAAATGAGAATTCAATGATAAAAGTGTGCATTTGATCTGATTTGAGTTCGATAATATTGTTGATTGTGATCATTCTTGTGATCGATGATGGTTAGGAATCATAATTAGAATGGTCTGATAGTACGAATGTAATCGAGGGCTGTGTGTTGATCATATGAGGCATGTTTTGAATGATTGAATTGCTAAATGTGATGATTATGAATTATGATCAGATCTAATGTTATTAGTGTATTGTTATTCGGGTTTAGAAATCTATCATGCTATTTGATTCGAAAGGAATATTGTTATGATAATGATTGTTGTTTGCGAAAATGATGGGAATTAACTGATATAATTGTGAAACTGACTAACCACAATTAAGGGAAGTGTAACTGAAAAGAAAGGGGGGTAGTCGCACAAGAAGGGTGTAGTCGCATAAGAACTCTAGGATCATACAACTGTTTCCTGACATCTACTCTTTGGGCCGGGTTATGTTTGGATCGCACAAGAGCATTGAATCGCACAACACATCATCGGGTTAGTCATGTTGGGCCGTAGGCTATTGGGCTGGGAACTTAAATTAATCGCACACTAATATGGGTCGTGGAAAGTTGTGGGCTGGTCCAGTCATGAATCGCACAAATACAACATGTCGCACATTTGAATGTTTAATGGTTTAAACTATTAAAGTGGTTACATGTGATGTGAACTTTACATAGGACTCGAATACTTGTTACATGCTGTTATGGACTGTGTGTTACATGATCTATTGTTACGACCTACCTAATGATATGTGATTTATGTGTACACTGCATGTGTATTGTATATCAAAAATACGTGAATTATGTGTATACAAAACTAACAATCTTTGGTAACCACGGTAGGGTTTGGTTGGCCAACTTGGAATGGGTAATGTAAAGTAACATAACGAGCAATCTAGGGTGAGTTCCCTTCTCTTGAGCACGCGTTCCGGTGGGTGGGACAATCAAATGGGTATTCCTGTGAGGAATTGGTCTTTTGGGTAAAAATTGGGATGTGGGATAATACACTCATTTCCTATCACCTTAAGTCCCATCTTCTACTGAATCGTTACCTGAGAGGTAACGGGGTATTAGTTGATAGCGCTATTAGGCTTGGCAACCTCACACCATACCTGAGAGGGCGGGCATGAACTAATGGCCTTAATCATGACCAATGCTTTGATAAGGGGCATTGGGGACGGGCAAAATAATCTGAAGCCATCTTGTACGGTATCGAGTTATTATCAACATTGTTTTCGGAATTGTTATTAAACTGGATTAAACACTGGGCATCTAAACGCTTTACAAAAACTGTGAACTCGCCTGCATTTTGCTGATACACTTGTTTGCATGCTCGCAGGTTATAGATTTGTGTGGATGTGGAACTTGCTGTCTGGGAAGCTGGAGTTGTCATGGGTCGAGAAACATGGAAACACGAGACAAGTCTAATTAATTTTATACACTTGGTTTACAAAATACATAACTGAGATTCATGCTTCCGCTGAAAACGTTGAGTTATACTTTATGTAATGTAACACTTTATTTTAAATGAATGAAGGTTTTTATTTAAAATCTTGTATGAGTTCAATATAATTGGTGGCTAGTCCTGGTACGTCACAGGCCTCGCGGAGGTTTCCACTTGGGGTATTTTTGGGGGTGTGACAGATTGGTATCAGAGCCAGTGGTTATAGTGAACTTGGTTTTAAAACGTTTTATAAAACCATCTATAACTGAACAGTTCTGAATACGACCATGACACTTAGCTCCAGATTGCAAGGTTCGTCTTTTTCACCTATGGTATACATTGCATGACTAGTGTACACTTGTTTATGATGTGGCATACGGACACACACTCGTCACTATAGCACAATTACTTGAATTGCTTGTTTACAATATGATGCGTTGTTAGTACGTCGTGTACCACAGATTTCTGTGATCTTGTCATTATGACAACCTCCGCTTGACATTTGAGTTTGAGGGACCATTTGTCATGAGTTAGGAAGAACTGAGATGAGCATGCAAATCACAATATTATTGTGGGTGCGCACATAATAATAATGTGGGGTGTATGTGAGTCCCAGTGAGGCTTAACAAGTGAAAAAGGGGTTCTGTTCTGTTATTCGATCTAATGAGAAACACAACAAATCTACAGGAGTCATAGCGATGATTGCCTCCTACTTGAGCGTGATCTGTTCACTTCCCTCTGAATCTTCACGAAGCTCGATGCTATCGAGTATTACCTGAACACTCATCTGAACATCTAACGAGCCATATAAGAATGTTAGGTGTTATGTGAACGTCTCTGAGCTAGTTATCGAACCATTAAATGCTTGGTTTGTGCCTTCCTCACTTTCTTCGTTTACTTGAATTCCACGGATTGACGCCTTAGATCTTGAAGTATGACCACTTCTGTACTCTCTAGCAACGTACCGTGCATTATTCAATCGACTTACAAGACTAATGGGCAAGAGATTGAACGTGATACAATACCAACCATAGTATTAGGACGACCCTGTTTATCGACAACGAACATCAGCAGGATGATTTCGATCAAGCCCGTAACCCTAGTCAGCAACCTTTGGAAGCCAATCATTACGAACCAAACGGGGCATAACCACTAACAATTGACCGGAGTATGAGATGTGTAAATTCTAGCATTTGGGCAGTACCCTGGGATATGTCAAGAAATGCAGAACGGTGGATCCTTTTGGTGAAAGATCGCAGAAATCTGTTTACAAAGCAACAACATTAGGGATAATAGTCACGGTGATAACAAAGTACTCGCAATCATAATCTTTAGTACGGAAATGAAGGTGACTTCGACAAGGATTGGCTGTTGTTAAATCAAGACGTCAACAACCAAAGGAACAATGATAGTATTGGGAATCCTCGTAACGATAACAACAACACTAGAAGTGGTGCTCGTGGAATAGCATTTGGGATTGGCGTGGGCAACGCCAGGTATAATAGCAACATGGTGGTATGTACGTTCTTGGTAACTAATCGCTTCATTTTTGTTTTGTCAACCCAGATATCTCTTGAAACTAGAAACGTTGTAGAAGAGGCTGATGGCAAGCCAATTGAAGTCTCACATGTTCTCTTAGGGTGCAAACTCAAACTTGTAGGTCACGTGTTTGACATTGACTCTTTTCTCGTTACTTTTGGAAGCTTTGATGTAGTCGTCAGTATGGACTGGATTGTCCAAGCATCGATGCAAAAACCATTGTAAAGATAAAATTGCATGTTTATCTCTCCCTGGTGGGGATTCACTGAATGCCAGTATCACTTCGACTATGGAAGTCTAGAAGCGTTTCAGCTATCCAGCCATCCTATCATTGGTTGTAGGTACTCAGCACGAGGAGAGGAAGAGCGAAGATCTACCGATTTGTATCATGACAGAAGCAACCCTGATTTCTAGTACCCCTCATCGTATCGCACCAGGAAGGTTGTAAGTGTCACACCCCGACCGCGTAAAACAACGAACCACGGCGGAAACGTCGGGGAGTCGAGCAACAGAATTATTGTTTCACAACCATGGTAATTAAAGTTATTTTTTATTTATAAACAAAAAGGATTACATTGTCTTAAACAAAGAGAAACAAGAGTACATCACATAATTAAACTAGTTCTAGCTTCGTTTTAAGTCACTAAGGCACAGGTCCGCCTAAGTGTGTCTCGATCATCCTATGCAACAGCTCCTGAAAACACATGTGAAAATAGGTACGTCAGCATAAAAATGCCTATGAGATACATAGGTTTTATTAAAAAAAGGATTCATGACTTATGTTTAAAGAAATGTTTAGTAAAAGGTGGTCATGAATCTTGTTTAAAGTGTTTTCTTTCATAAAACATTTAAAAAGCGATAATAAAATCAGATGATATATATATAAAATAATAATGTATGGTTAAATGAATAACCAAGTAAAAATGAGTTTGTATAAATTGAGTTATTTGTAAAACAATGTTTAAGTGAAAATATGTTGTAAATGTAATATGTCTAAACTGAAATGGTTTAAATAACGCTACGATATGTAATACCATAAAAAGCACTTATATATAGGAAGTACCAGCGGCGTATCCACCATGCTTTTATCATATTACACGTCACCTCGTTATGTAAATCACTTACCCAAACAAACCACCAAGATGTAATGTTTAAACAATTGCAGAAATGTTTATTGTATAATCAAATGTCTATTGTTAAATGTAAATCATGTAATGTGTAAAAAAATGTTATGTACGGTAAGTAAAATGTGACTACTTAAACCATATGTAAAAACGTACAAAACAAAGTATTTTGAATGAATCAAAAGTTATGTTTTGTAACTTAAATGCATGCTTTACTGATACAAACACCTATGTGGTAATGTTAAACGTATACATTCAAGCCTTGAGACTGTAGGATAACCTTAGAGTAAAGGTTATCAAAATTTTTTCGGATTCAGTCATTCCTTACATCCAAACAAACCTAGGATATCAGGAATAGGAGTTGTCATTGTAACACCTGTGCCTCCACGGCCATCAAACAAATACCGAACCAATGAAATATTATATTTCATACTTGGGATTTGTAAAAATATGTGTATCATTTGCACATATCAATTCTTGTTCAATTTCAAACTCTAAATCGCTTTCTGGAAGGTTATACGCGCACCGATGCGTAAATATAACCAGTTTAATGCAACAAACACTCCGGAATAGTGACATAGGCTTAACATACCTTAAATAACCTTTACATAACTTAGAAATAAGTTTTGAAGGCTTTGGTATGGCAAAATCAAGTTAAATCGCTTACAGGGACTAAACTTGACAAACTGCGAAAGTATGCCAATTCGAACTGTAACAGACATTCCAGAGCATGACCATAAGTTAAGCATACCATAAATACCCTTCACATAGCTTAGAAATAGGCTTTGAGGTGTTCGGTATGCTAAAATAAACTTGTGTGTCATTCAGGGACTAAAAGTGTCAAAAAGTGCACAAGTTTGCATTTTCGCGCATAACTTACGTTCTGAATACATCTGGACATCCAAAAATTTATGTAAGCATGACTACATTATATTTTAGTGTTCGCCATAAGAAAAATCCATTCGTCACGTCATTTGGATCGTTTTTCGCGCTTATGCGCATTCCGTCGTAATTAGCCGAACAACGCAACCGTACGGCTAAACGAACCGACATCCGAGATATTTTTGAGAACATTTTAAGTTCCCTTTACTTTAACTTCATTTTAGAGCTTTTAAATGGGGTTAACGGGCCTTAAACGCGTCGGAAAAGGCCTTATTACACTACAGGGACCAAATCTGCCATTTTTGAAACTTTATGTGTAGAAACTTTGAATCTGGTCCAAATTCAATTTTGCACATGTTTTAACAATACTATGGGCTGGTTTTGATGGCACATGGTATTACAATACCATGTGTGCTAAGTGTATGGCCAAGATCGCATCACGTTTTCCTAGAAACGATCCTAACGGTTCGGGTATTCCTATAAATACCCATTCACCCCCATTGCTAAAATCACTAGAATCTTGATCTTAGGAACTCTAAGTTGAAACCATTGTTTCATACCTGAGATTCTTGGATCGAGATTAGCATTCGGGGACCCTTCGTAAGTATTCTTTCATTCTTTTATTGCTTTTCGAGTCTTTCGAGTCTGAAAGTCAAACTTTGTTTGACTTTCTCCGTTGACCAGTTATGGTCAATGCGAAGTTCGTTTGAACTTCGCAACGTGAGTGTAATCACGTTGGTTATAGTCCCTTGGGACTATGCCTACTGATTACCACGTTGTCTAGGGTCGTAGTGTAAGCGATCTAATAAATCGCTTATACCTTCGAACCCGACCCAGTTTGGTCGATCATTAGGATCCGACCAAATACATTAGGTGACCATAGTAGGTAGGGAATAACCTTCCGAGGTTATACCCTATGGTTGCTTCGTTTAAGTAGTTGTATGATAGGTAGTTTATATGCCTTAGGTAAATTACCAGAATACCCTTTTCATGTATAATTGGTAATTAAGCATATGTAACCTAAACTTTTGTCACATAACTGATTATGTAACATGTTTAGGCATATAACACTTGTCATAGGACTAGTTAGACGGTCCGAACGCGCTTTGCGCGCATGACGCGTTAAAGTAG
This sequence comes from Helianthus tuberosus, assembly GCA_030545235.1. Classification (NCBI taxonomy): domain Eukaryota; kingdom Viridiplantae; phylum Streptophyta; class Magnoliopsida; order Asterales; family Asteraceae; genus Helianthus; species Helianthus tuberosus. The sequence continues at coordinate 91,389,678 of CM060360.1, forward strand.
CGTATGTTACCTAAATGGGTCGCGATAAGTCGAAAGCACTTAGGTTAGTATCAATGTAGTATGTAGGCCTTGTTAAACCATATCATATGAGTTCCAATACTCATTTGGTTTACCAAGCCTCATCCTATCCGATCTCCCGATTAAAGTCCGGTTTATTTATAGATTTGCCGACTGATTCCGTGTTCCCTCTAACTTTGTTTGGTTGTTGTTCAAGACCTCTAAGCATTCTCAGGCGAGTACATTATTCCCCTATTTTACTGCTTTCAATTGTTTTGGGGTGACTCATATGTGCTAAATGTTTTCAAGGCTTTAACGATGATAACAAAATGATTTTCGATGCTATAACGATGATTTCAAAAACGATTAAGACGATTTATACAAAACTAATAACGATTTCAATAAAGTGAACAAACTTGTTGGTTGGGTTACATAACAAATGACATTCATTAGAAATGATCAAGCCGACCAGTATTAGGTTATGGTACCATAGGATCTGACAAGTCCCGTTATTTACTACACCCGTAGTTATGTGTGGGTGTTGTGGGTAGCGACTGAATCTGTAATTGTTAATTTACTCTTTGGTAAGGGTTTATTAATGCGAGATGTTAATCTATCCTTTGGTAAGGGTTTATTAATGCGAGATGTTAATCTATCCTTCGGTAAGGGTTTATTAATGCGAGTCAAGAAGGTTTGAATGTTATTAGCGAGACGACCATTTAAGTAGTTTCACGACCTAAAACGAATTAAACGATTGGGTAAACGATAGGTTTTCACACGATGTTTTAACGATTGGGTAAACGATTGGCTTCAAAGCGATATACGATATTATTTTGGTTACATATTACATGGTTTACATTTGACACAAAAACATTTTTGACATTGGTTATACATATTACTTGATTTACATTTGGGCATGAACATTACTTTGGTGGTTTGGTTTGGATTAAGTGATTAAGTAACAATGCGTGTGGAATATGATACAAGCATGGTGGATACGCCGCTGGTACTTCCTATATATAAGTGTTTGTATGGTATTACATATTGTAGCGTTATTTGAATCATTTCAGTTTGAGACATAGAACATTTTATACAAGTAACATACTTTTCACAAGACATTTATTTACAAACAACTTATCTTATACAAACTCATTTACATGGTTATTCATTTAATCATGCATTATTCTCTTATTTATACATATCACCTAAACTTATTATTTTTCAAATGATTTACAAAGACAAAGCAAATTACAAGGTTCATGACTAAACATTTTCTTAAACAGAAGTCATGAATCTTATTTTCACAAAACCTATGTACTCGCCAGCATTTCTTTGCTGACCTCGTTTTCACATATGTTTCAGGTATTGTTGAATGATATCGATTGATAAGATGCATGCTCACATAGGACTGGACAAGGCCTTAGTGACTCAATAACAATGATAGATTATGTTTAAATTGTATATTTAGATTTCCAGACGATGTAATTATTCAATGTTTAATAAAACGAAACACTTTTGATATCCATGGTTATGAAACATTAATTCTGTTGCAACACGCCCCGATGTTTCCGCCGTGATTTGTTGTTTTACGCGGTCGGGGTGTGACAGAAAAGATGGTATCAGAGCCAATGGTTATAGGGAATTAGGTTATTAGTAATGCTTTGACCTAGTCTATAACCTTCTTAGGACCCTAACGCGAGTTTACTTGCGTTTAGTCATAAAACAATACCGTCACCTATCCTTAGGCGACGACCACAACAAGAACATAAATTTCAAAACCGCTTTGAAAACTAATCATCTGTTCTAGGATGATTGATTACTAGGTTTTGAACCCTCTATTGTAAGGTTTTGAACTCTCTATTATATGGTTTTGAACCTCTTTGAGTTTTCAAAACTTCGTCAAGGTTTTGGGTTTTAAATAATGTGAACACGTGCAAACTGGAAGGGTGAATGCCTGTATTCTGGGTTTTCTGTCTAGGCAAGCACTTCGTATACATCTCATCAGACGCGAGACCAGTTGTGCTTACCTGGGAATTCTTGGGATGAGTATTCACTTATAGGCGAGCATGTCTTCGCGATACATTATTTTTGACCCATTTACTTTGATCAGTCACCGTCTCATTTGTTTGCCTTAGGTAACAAACAAATGATCGCAATCTTCATGCGTTATCATTCTGTTTTGATTATCCAATAATCTTTCACCTGTTTCTCCCTATGCCTTTCTTTTTCTTCAAGAATGTCTTTTCATCACGGTGACGCCCAGATATCTGAGCAAGCAGCCAAAATTCGCTCAGCGAATAGGCGAAGTAGTCCTGAAGACTGTTGAATTAGCTACTGCCATGTATCATCTCCAGGATGAAGCCACTCAAGAGTCACCAAGACAGGCAGGACCTAGTCAGGCGACAACACCATCAGCCAATAAATCAATCGAGGAATCAAAGACCATGGATGAACGATCCCCTAAGAAGTCAAAGAAGCGAAAGGCTTCTCAGAACTTCGCCATGATCGCTCATGATTCCCTCGAAAATTTTAAGTACTCGTTTCACTCTAAGAAACAAAGTACAGTAAATTAAGTGACATTATGAGTAATCGTGCTTTTCGCACATCTGTGCCTTTAAATCCTTGGTTAGATAACTAAGGGTATTTTCAAATCTCATACCCATTACGTTTTGATTTTTCAACATACACAGTACAAGTATTTCAAAAACAATCTTCATGATTTCAAAACATTTCATATAGTTTGAAAACAATTTTTTTAGATGCATTGTCTATGTTATTTCAAAAACATTGGCCATGTTATCAAAACCAACCTTCCTAATTTCAAAATATTTCATATAGTCTGAAGACAATATTAACACAATACATTTTCTTATCAAGTGCATGATTTCGAAAAGCATCATTCATGTCTTTCAAAAACCTTATACATAATTTCAAAATTCATCTCGTATGATTTTAAAAACATTTTTTTATATATCTACCTAATACACCTACTTTATGATTGCAAAAAGTATTATATATAAAGTTTCAAAACGTTAAACACATTTTTCTTAAAAGAACCCCATGCATAGTTTTCAAAAATATTTTCCTCATACATTGACTTAACCTTCAAAATTCTGCTTCATATGTCGCCATGACATATCAAGCGTCTCAACTTCATAAGCATTTTACATCATGTTTTGACCTAAACACATCCAGTGCAAGGTTTCAAAGCATCTTCAACTTCTAAAAATTCATATGGGATCTTTTTATCTTTACAATTAGATCCTTGTGGATGATTATCATTCAAATCAGGGTCCTAAATTGGATTCCTTATGTACCTTAATTCGAACACTTCGGTTCCTAGTAATCGAAATCGAATTTTCTTTTTGAATCTTTCTATCTTTATAGTTGGATTCTTGATAACGTTTAAAGTACCAAATGAAATCCACGGAATGGATTCCAAGTGTGCTTTAAATGCATGTACGCAATTTACAAGACAAATTAACAAACAATTTTGTGGTTATGTGATATGTGTTTATGTGTCCTCCTCTATGATTTTGTGTGATCCGATTTTCAAATCCTCGTAGAATCTTTCATGTTTTCATATGAGGGATTCATAGTAGGATATTCAAAAGGTACTACCTTAAATCCTTATGGGCTTCTACCTGGTAGTTAAGACCCTTGGGTTATATAGTACCATTCCATGATTCGATGAGAGACCCTTTGGTGGTCTAGTAAAAAAAAGATTTATTCACAATTTGGTTAAAGGACGACATCTAGTGATGTAGCTGTACAGACTCCTTGATAGTCTATTTAGATCATTTATTGATTTAATTAAAAGGACTCCATGGCGGTCTAGTCACACTCATCACAGGATTGTTCATTTGGTTTTCCCCTACACGTTATAAAATAGACTGTGTGAACTATGCAAGGAATTGTCTGATTATGGACGCGTACATAATTAAGAAATTTAGTGCACAGAAACCCAGTAAGATTTATTATGTGTAAGAGCCGATAGTGACAACAATAACGAAATGAGAACGATGTAATGGAGGTACGGTGGACGCACCAATGACGCTTCATATACTTGTATATAAGTATCCCTCTTACATTGCAATCATGATGTTATTAAAGGTTACTAGAAGTTCAGAACCCTAATCAATATTGTTCGATCTTTTCAACTTCATATTTCCAAGCTCTCACAAGTTTCCTCTAAATAAATTTCGGGACGAAATTTCCTAAAGTAGGGGAGACTGTAACACCTGTGCCTCCACGGCCATCAAACAAATACCGAACCAATGAAATATTATATTTCATACTTGAGATTTGTAAAAATATGTGTATCATTTGCACATATCAATTCTTGTTCAATTTCAAACTCTAAATCGCTTTCTGGAAGGTTATACGCGCACCGATGCGTAAATATAAACAGTTTAATGCAACAAACACTCCGGAATAGTGACATAGGCTTAACATACCTTAAATAACCTTTACATAACTTAGAAATAAGTTTTGAAGGCTTTGGTATGGCAAAATCAAGTTAAATCGCTTACAGGGACTAAACTTGACAAACTGCGAAAGTATGCCAATTCGAACTGTAACAGACATTCCGGAGCATGACCATAAGTTAAACATACCATAAATACCCTTCACATAGCTTAGAAATAGGCTTTGAGGTGTTCGGTATGCTAAAATAAACTTTTGTGTCATTTAGGGACTAAAAGTGTCAAAAAGTGCACAAGTTTGCATTTTCGCGCATAACTTACGTTCTGAATACATCTGGACATCCAAAAATTTATGTAAGCATGACTACATTATATTTTAGTGTTCGCCATAAGAAAAATCCATTCGTCATGTCATTTGGATCGTTTTTCGCGCTTATGCGCATTCCATCGTAATTAGCCGAACAACGCAACCGTACGGCTAAACGAACCGACATCCGAGATATTTTTGAGAACATTTTAAGTTCCCTTTACTTTAACTTCATTTTAGAGCTTTTAAATGGGGTTAACGGGCCTTAAACGCGTCGGAAAAGGCCTTATTACACTACAGGGACCAAATCTGCCATTTTTGAAACTTTATGTGTAGAAACTTTGAATCTGGTCCAAATTCAATTTTGCACATGTTTTAACAATACTATGGGCTGTTTTTAATGTCACATGGTATTACAATACCATGTGTGCTAAGTGTATGGCCAAGATCGCATCACGTTTTCCTAGAAACGATCCTAACGGTTCGGGTATTCCTATAAATACCCATTCACCCCCATTGCTAAAATCACTAGAATCTTGATCTTAGGAACTCTAAGTTGAAACCATTGTTTCATACCTGAGATTCTTGGATCGAGATTAGCATTCGGGGACCCTTCGTAAGTATTCTTTCGTTCTTTTATTGCTTTTCGAGTCTTTCGAGTCTGAAAGTCAAACTTTGTTTGACTTTCTGCGTTGACCAGTTATGGTCAATGCGAAGTTCGTTTGAACTTCGCAACGTGAGTGTAATCATGTTGGTTATAGTCCCTTGGGACTATGCCTACTGATTACCACGTTGTCTAGGGTCGTAGTGTAAGCGATCTAATAAATCGCTTATACCTTCGAACCCGACCCAGTTTGGCCGATCATTAGGATCCGACCAAATACATTAGGTGACCATAGTAGGTAGGGAATAACCTTCCGAGGTTATACCCTATGGTCGCTTCGTTTAAGTAGTTGTATGATAGGTAGTTTATATGCCTTAGGTAAATTACCAGAATACCCTTTTCATGTATAATTGGTAATTAAGCATATGTAACCTAAACTTTTGTCACATAACTGATTATGTAACATGTTTAGGCATATAACACTTGTCATAGGACTAGTTAGACGGTTCGAACGCGCTTTGCGCGCATGACGCGTTAAAGTAGCGTATGTTACCTAAATGGGTCGCGATGAGTCGAAAGCACTTAGGTTAGTCTCAATGTAGTATGTAGGCCTTGTTAAACCATATCATATGAGTTCCAATACTCATTTGGTTTACCAAGCCTCATCCTATCCGATCTCCCGATTAAAGTCCGGTTTATTTATAGATTTGCCGACTGATTCCGTGCTCCCTCTAGCTTTGTTTGGTTGTTGTTCAAGACCTCTAAGCATTCTCAGGCGAGTACATTATTCCCCTATTTTACTGCTTTCAATTGTTTTGGGGTGACTCATATGTGCTAAATGTTTTCAAGGCTTTAACGATGATAACAAAACGATTTTCGATGCTATAACGATGATTTCAAAAACGATTAAGACGATTTATACAAAACTAATAACGATTTCAATAAAGTGAACAAACTTGTTGGTTGGGTTACATAACAAATGACATTCATTAGCAATGATCAAGCCGACCAGTATTAGGTTATGGTACCATAGGATCTGACAAGTCCCGTTATTTACTACACCCGTAGTTATGTGTGGGTGTTGTGGGTAGCGACTGAATCTGTAATTGTTAATTTACTCTTTGGTAAGGGTTTATTAATGCGAGATGTTAATCTATCCTTTGGTAAGGGTTTATTAATGCGAGATGTTAATCTATCCTTTGGTAAGGGTTTATTAATGCGAGTCAAGAAGGTTTGAATGTTATTAGCGAGACGACCATTTAAGTAGTTTCACGACCTAAAACGAATTAAACGATTGGGTAAACGATAGGTTTTCACACGATGTTTTAACGATTGGGTAAACGATTGGCTTCAAAGCGATATACGATATTATTTTGGTTACATATTACATGGTTTACATTTGACACAAAAACATTTTTGACATTGGTTATACATATTACATGATTTACATTTGGGCATGAACATTACTTTGGTGGTTTGGTTTGGATTAAGTGATTAAGTAACAATGCGTGTGGAATATGATACAAGCATGGTGGATACGCCGCTGTGTTAGGACCGGTTTGACTCCGAAACGATTGCGAAACGAACGTGAAACGTGCGGAATCCGTACACGAACGCGACCGTAACACACAAGATGTAATATAATTGTGATTCTATTGATATATCTGAAACGTACAAAGAACCTTGAATCACTTGGAGACTTTCTCTCTCTAGTTTCTCTCTCTAGAACTAGAGCTCTCCAAATCTCAAATGTGCAAATGTGTTTCAAGCTTAATCTTGATTTAGCTTGAACCCTATATATAGTGTTGTGGTTTAGCTTGATACTGTTCAAGCTAAATCATGATTTCCCTTGAACCAGTTCAAGCTAAATCATGATTTCCCTTGAAATGACATGTGACACCTTCAAGCTAAATCATCACTTTCAAGCTAAATAACCTAATGCACTGATAAACCTATTACATGATACAAAGACGAAGTCAATAGACATAGTGCACTAACAGACTCCCCCTTGGATATTGACGCAGTCTTCAGTGACTAATCTCTGTTATGACACCTTCTTCAGTCTTGATCATTCTGCATTTGCGTTCGTTCAAATTGTAACATTGTACGCATCCATCACTCTCTTCTTCTATCAGCTTCAGGCTCCCCCTTTTATCAAGCTTCCGTGCTTTGGGATCGACACCTTGCTTTCCATCTACAAGCTTTTCTTTGTTTCAAACTTGTCTTCAGACTCCCCCTTAGACTTTGCTTTCGGGATCGTAATCTGGACTATCTGCAATTTCTCAAACATTTATAAGTAACAGCATTTTGAATTCTTAATCAAAATCTTCTCTAAATCACTCCCCCTATCAACAAACTACATAGATTTGGCAATGTTAAAGAATCCAACTCCCTCACAGTTTATCATCCAAGTCCAAATTAATGACCTTGGAGATATCACAAACTGTTTTTGATTTTAAAAACTTCAAGTTTCAAATTAATGAACTTGTTTCATTTTCAGAAACACAATCAGCTTACATAGATTTTGAAACTCAGCACTCAGACATCAGTTGTCGAAAATAAAGTAGAAATCAAAATCTTTTTGTATTTTTCTGAAAATATAAAGCAATAACGAAATATGTACAAACATATTTACAAACAATATTTTTGTTTTGAGTATGCGTCAAAGGATCATATCAGTTTTTGACAAGTCACAAGTACCGTTGAGCTTTTTAACACTTTAAGTATTAAACAATTCACTTAGATTGTCGATATACTGATCCACTTAAATTTTCATACAAACTTCAACTGATTCAGGATACGAATTAGATGTATTAAGAACTTAAACCTATTCATGTGTCCCACCTCTTGAATATACTCCCGTATCCAGAATCCCAATAATCAGTCTTACAGGTGAGAATACTACAATGATATCTGTATATAATTTAGGTATGCGAGGGCCGAGGGATCTCAGGTCGATACTTCCGTATACGCAGAGAGATATCAGCTTCGACTTTAAGGTATGTCCCCTTTAGAGGATCTTTTTGCTTACAACAACAGCGACTATCAATTTTATTGTTTCATCAGCATGCTGAGGGTTTAATGCTATGTTTCAAGCATTGCAGAAAGTATTATTCGAGGACTAGGTCAGAACTTCCATTCAGCAGAAGTCCCGGAATAATACCCCAGACATCATAGAGTATAAAGACCTAGTATATCAGATTAAGAGACCTTTCAAACGAGATTTCAGGGGTTACCTATATATCCAAGTAGTGTTCCCCACGAAATAAGCAAATTTGAATTTAGGTTTATATCCCGAAACAGTTTACTAAATGTATAAAAATCTACCGACACATCCACGGTGAGATCATTTAACACATTTAAACTTTCCATTTCTTTAGCGTACTGTAACTGTCTACTGATGTACTATCATTTCCTCTTTTTACGCACAAACTCAATTTTTGAATTTTATCATGTTTTTGACTTTTTCAAATTTTCAAATGTTTTTGTATTTTCTAACAATATTTCTCCCCCTAAAATGCAAAATCATATAAAGAAAATTTGACAACCAACACTGATAGCTTTGTCTCGCCATCCATTTTCTGCATCTCATGCTCTATTTTGCAGAAAATATAACATACCCCCATGATATACAACACATTGATCTTAACAGTTTGAAAACCGTTTTTCAATCTGATGAAAGTAATCATGTTTGTTCAGCCGTGAGGGTTTCGGCATATTCAATCAACACATATTTATTATTTTTTTAATATTTGACAAAAATTAAAAACAAACATATTTTTGATTTTTCAAGTTTTCCAATTTTTAGGGTTTTTGAAATATTGTTTATTTATTTACAGAAAACATATAAACTTCCTGTTTCAACCAACACAGGATCCAGCAGCCTCCTCTCCTCGTTGTTGTGCCAGGCTGCTCCAACCTCCATTCTCACAATCTTTGAATTCCATGAGCACCTGCACATTCAACTAACTGAATTACTTGAACAATTTAGCCCAGGTCTGTTGAACCTTAGGCATTTCAACACAATACTTTTCATTCAATGCTGGAAATTCTTTGTCATTTTTCACAAAAACTTTCTCAATTTTAACTTCAACTTTCTCATCTTTTACCAAATCAACATATTTCTTAACACTCCATGTTTGACCTTTTGGTGTTCCTCGTTTGTAAAAATGTGAAACTTTTTGAACATTTTGATTTTGAACAACGACTTTTGGTTTCCAAAACTCTTGAGGTTTTGTCATATCAACAGTTGTTTTCCAACTTTGAGTTGTTCTGAATCTGGGTGTGTGAGAATTCCAGATCTGTCTAGAGTCGAGCCTATTCGGATCCGATTTCCAGTTTTGATTCGAAGCAAACTTGTTTGTGTTGTATCTCCAAGTTTGTTTTGAGTCAAATCTGGTTGACCTTTGTCTCACATTCTCAGATTTTTGTTTCTCAGCATCAAACTTCTTTTTGTTAACATCCACAAGTTTTAGATTAGGACACTTGCGTGCAAGATGTCCTTTTTGATCACATTTGAAACATGTTCTCATGGACACATCTTTGACCTGTGGTTGTTGCTTTTTCTTTTTAGCAAATAACTCATCATTAGACTGTCTCATCTTGAGTTCTTTTTCTTTTTCTAAACTGCCTCCTTGAACAAAACTCATTTTTGTCTGAAAATTCGGCATTTCATTTTTGTTTTGATGTTGTTTCTTCTTATAACCCAACCCAGCCTTCATGTTCTTCTTTTTGAAACCAGGCTTGTTATACGAACCTCTATGACTCTTACCGACAAACTTTGAAATCTCAGACTTCTCAATCTCAACCATTTTGAAAACTTTGTCAACCTTTTCTGAAATCACATTCTGAATCGGGAATACAACATCTAAGAACAATTTGTCCGATCCAATCATGGTATAAACCAATCCTTTTGAATCATCATTCAAATTTTCCTCCGATTTTGTGTTTTTTAGATATCCATCATGAATATTTCCTTCATCTTCATCCTGTGATTCAGATTTACCTGTATCAACCGACTCTTCTTTCAACACACTTTCAACGACTTTACCTACCACCTCTGAATCATGAGAATCATCAGATTTGGAATAGGTTATGTCAATGTTGTCTGGCAATTGATCTACCATGTTGAAAGCTTTTTCGACCTTTTCCTCATCATAAAATGCAAATTTTCCCGGTGGTGGAACTTGATGAAACTCTGAACCAATACCTTTCTTGTTCTGCTCAGACTCACCATCACCCGGTTTTATATTGAAAATTCGTTCAAGCACATATGACGACACGTGGTAACTCTTTAACTTGTTGTTATCTTGTTCTAAATCAGCAATCTGTCTCTTCAACTTAGCAACATCCTCAATATAGGAATTAACAACATCTTGTTTTATAGAATACATTCGTTTAAGTTCTTTGGTTGTTTCAGACATATAATTCATTCTTGATTGAGCATATTTCATTTCATCTTTCACTTTGTCGTATGACTCTTTCATAATATCATATGCTAATTTCATTGAATCATATTCCTTTTTCATTTCTTGACAAGCAATTTCCTTTTGTTCACATTCATTTGTCATTTTCAAAACATTTTCTTTCAAAACTTCATTTTCTTTCTCTAATTTGTTCCATTTTTCTGAAAGTTTTTCATCATTTTCTTTAAAAACTTTTTCTTTTTCTAACATCTCTTTGCATTTTTCTTTGAAAATGTTTTCAATTTTTGTGAACTCAAAATCTCTTGTTCTAAATTGCTCATCTTTTTCAGTACAAGCTCTGCACGGTTCCATGCATTTCTTGCACTGATCTATCAATTTCAGGTTTTCAAAATCAGAATTTACCTCAGTAATCGGTACTTCGGTGTTTTCAGCAACTTCTGTCTGCTCAGCAACATCTTGCTTCTTTTCAACACTTGCTTCATCACCAGCATCACCAACTTCCAAATTCTCATTCTTTTCTTCTTTCTTTTCTTTCTTCACCTCTTCTTCAATCTGCTGTTCTTCGGTAACAGCTTTCTCAACCTCTTCATTCACAACAACTTCTTCACTTTTGATTTCCTTCACAGCTTCAACTTCAACAGTTTCTGTTTTAACCTCTTCAGCAACTTTCTTCAGATTGTTCACCATTTCTTCAACATTCTTCTTCATTCTCTCTTCATCCCTTTTTCTCAGACACGATAACATGGCATATCTGATATCCTTTTCATATTGCTTAGCATATTTATCATCTTTCAATACTCTTCTATAGTATTCAGCTCTCAACGGGACAGCAAGAAGAACATCATCGAAGATTATGTCTTTCTTGGGAACAACCGGTTCTCCTTCTCTGTTATAGTAACATTCTCTCTTTTTATCCCATCGTTTGCTACCAACAGCCATCTCATACTCCTCCTGCATATCATCCATTCTATTTAAAACCACATTTCTTTCTCTGTAAGTCTTCTCACTTCAGATCTCTTCCCGAGTTTTCTCTTTAATCTCAACTTTTTCTTCATGGACTTCGGCAATGTCTTTGTCTTTGTTTTCATCTTGAATCTCAGCAACAAAAACAAACTTTCTTTCTTCTGTCATAGCTCTCCCGTGAGCTGTTTTACGAACATTCTCTAAACGATCTTCTTCTGGACAAACTGTGCTCCAGTCAAATCCTTCATCATCGTGAATTACAAAACAAGCTCTTGATCTAGGTTTATCTTCAATCAACTTTGGTTCTTCTCTGCTTCGATGGTAAATCGCCTTTCGATAATAATCATCGTTGAAAGGACGTTCACTTCCTTCACCAACTTCAGAATTTCTGCATTCTCTTTTGAAATGACCCTTTTGCTTGCATTTGAAACAGGTCACTTTGGATTTGTCGAATCCAAGCTTTGTTGAAGCACCTCCAAGCGATTGTTTCCCGGTAATCTCCATATACCTTTGAGCTCTTCGAATACAACTAGCTAAACACCAACGGATGTCAATGAGCTCCATCTCTTCCTGATCAATCTGGTCGTAGTCTTCTTTGGTCAATTCGGAGTTTCCAATTTTGCCAGCTACTAGACCTTCATATGACTCCAAAACAGATGCAAGGAAACTCATTTGCTGCTTCGCTGCATTGATGCTCATTGCAGGAGAATTCTTCAGTTTAAGAGCAATGTTACACAGAATTTCATCAGAATCATCAGAATTTGTCTTTGAAGATGAAGATGAATGATATCCAGAATGATGACTTGTTGATGTTGTTTGTGGTTCTTTCATCTTTTCACCACTGAATGCTGTTTTTGGTGAACTAACGCCTTTGTCAGAAAGCACACTGCTTTTGTAGTACAAGCCAACGTTCTGTTGATGTGAAGAATCAGTCATCTTGTTTTGCTTTTGTAGCTCCAGATCATGACTTTCAATCTTTTCAAACAATGCATCAAGAGTAATTGTATCATACAAAGCATCATTTTTCAAAATAAAAACAAACGTTTGCCACTGATCAGCTCGTGGTAACGCTTCAATCACTTTGTCTATCAATTCCTCTCTTGTTTTGTTTATCTCTAATCTTTCCAATTCAATTTTTAAATGACAGAATCTCTCAATCATTTGCCTCACCGACTCTCCTTTTATGTTATCAAACAGATCAAATTCTTTCTTTAATAAAGCGATTTTGTTCTTTTTAATCTGTTTACCCCCTTCAGCTTTAACACGTAAAGCTTCCCAGACAGACTTAGATGACCCGTCATGAGTTAGTAAAGCAAAGATATCGTTTCTGATTGCAGACTGGATCAATGCTATCATTCTCTGTTCAGCTCCAAATTCAGCTTTATCTTCTCTAGTAAACTTTTTGAATACAAGATCTTCGCCTTTATCGTCTTTTGGTTTTTCATACCCATACTCCAAGCAAAACCAACTTTCATGAGCATACGCCTTCGCCCAGTTGATGAAACGTTCTTTCCACCAGGTATAATCCTCAATACTATCAAGAGCTGGTGGCTTTGAATGAGTTCCGTAAAAATTATCATTCTTGATATTTTCATTTAGCACTTTAGAAATGGTTTTTGGTGTAATATTTGAAGCCACAGACGATTCGGTTGCGAACGCATTGTAAAACGTATTGAAGAATTCCTCAGCCATGATGTAAACCTGAATCACACAAATAAACACAATCAGTACAATCAATATCAAATAAACTGAAAATAGACTGACACTCGGTATCCGTGAAATGTTCTCGACACGAAATTTCACTTTTCAAGCAAAATAGCGAACTCAAACGAAATCCCAAGTTGAATTGAAATCAGACTTCAAATGAAATCTCTTGACCAACACTTTCAAGCGAAATCAGTTAATCAACAGCTTTCAAGCGAAATCAGCTGTTAATCAGTTGAAGCGAAATCAAGTGTTCTGTCCTGAAGCGAAATCAAGTGTACTGTCTTGAAGCGAAATCAAGTGTTCTGACTTGAAGCGAAATCAAGTGTTCTGTCTTGAAGCGAAATCAAGTGTACTGTCTTGAAGCGAAATCAGATATTATGTCTGTTCAAGCGAAATCCCACAGTTGTTTTGAAGCGAAATCACATGTTCTTCTGTTCAAGCGAAATCTTTCTGAATAAGGTTTTTCAAGCGAAATTAACTATTTCGCTTCAAACAATCAATGTTTTCAAGCGAAATCAAGTCCAAATAATCATGTTCAAGCGAAATAGTGCTGTATGTTACGAACTCGGACACAAAAATTCAGATTTCTCCTAAACGACAAGGAATTTCGATCTGAAACTTGGTAGGGTTGTTTATCAACTATTTTCGCACAACATACTAGAAAATCAGCTGATTCGGACCATGAAATCCCGTTCAATTTGTCAAGAAACCGAATAAAACGTGAAAGAATGAGTAGATGAAGAAGAAAAGATGCAATTCAGATCTGAAAACGTTGTAATCTGGTACGAATCTTGTTGTTTGATCAACGCAATCGAGCTCCTGCTCTGATACCACTTGTTAGGACCGGTTTGACTCCGAAACGATTGCGAAACGAACGTGAAACGTGCGGAATCCGTACACGAACGCGACCGTAACACACAAGATGTAATCTAATTGTGATTCTATTGATATATCTGAAACGTACAAAGAACCTTGAATCACTTGGAGACTTTCTCTCTCTAGTTTCTCTCTCTAGAACTAGAGCTCTCCAAATCTCAAATGTGCAAATGTGTTTCAAGCTTAATCTTGATTTAGCTTGAACCCTATATATAGTGTTGAGGTTTAGCTTGAAACTGTTCAAGCTAAATCATGATTTCCCTTGAACCAGTTCAAGCTAAATCATGATTTCCCTTGAAATGACATGTGACACCTTCAAGCTAAATCATCACTTTCAAGCTAAATAACCTAATGCACTGATAAACCTATTACATGATACAAAGACGAAGTCAATAGACATAGTGCACTAACACGCTGGTACTTCCTATATATAAGTGTTTGTATGGTATTACATATTGTAGCGTTATTTGAATCATTTCAGTTTGAGACATAGAACATTTTATACAAGTAACATACTTTTCACAAGACATTTATTTACAAACAACTTATCTTATACAAACTCATTAACATGGTTATTCATTTAATCATGCATTATTCTCTTATTTATACATATCACCTAAACTTATTATTTTTGAAATGATTTACAAAGACAAAGCAAATTACAAGGTTCATGACTAAACATTTTCTTAAACAGAAGTCATGAATCTTATTTTCACAAAACCTATGTACTCGCCAGCATTTCTTTGCTGACCTCGTTTTCACATATGTTTCAGGTATTGTTGAATGATATCGATTGATAAGATGCATGCTCACATAGGACTGGACAAGGCCTTAGTGACTCAATAACAATGATAGATTATGTTTAAATTGTATATTTAGATTTCCAGACGATGTAATTATTCAATGTTTAATAAAACGAAACACTTTTGATATCCATGGTTATGAAACATTAATTCTGTTGCAACACGCCCCGATGTTTCCACCGGGATTTGTTGTTTTACACGGTCGGGTTGTGACAGTCATGTCCTATGGTACCACTACTTACTACCGAGCGGCATAGCTAATGTTAATGAGCGTATTTCAGTTCGTTAAACAGACCAAATGTCATACCAAATGTAAGCATGTTTTATGTGTCACACCCCTTTCTGCGGCGGAAGCACGAGGTGTGATCATGAAAGGTTCTCATTGCATACGAAGAGTAAACATGCTACATGCTCGTAAAATAACATCAAATGCCATAATTTGAAAACATAAGATAGCGTTTAGATCGCTAGACAGCTTAAAACATTGTCTTAAAAGTTTACAACTTTATTTAAAGTTAAACACAAGCGACATCCACGAGCATAAGCAAGACCGCGCGCACATCCGTCCTAGTTACCTGAAATACATGTGAGTTTTTGGAAAAACGTCAACATAAAGTTGGTGTGAATTCATGCAGTTTTGTATTTCAAGTTTGTATACTTTGTATGAAAACATAGTTTGTGAATAAATCAAGTTTTCATATATTAATTCAGTTTCATGTGTACACCACGTACTCATGTATAATTCAATTTCTTCTTGAGTACCCCACGTACTCAAGTATAATTCCCATTTTCTTTAGTACCCCACGTACTTCAAGTATAATTCAATCTTTTCTTGAGTACCCCACGTACTCAAGTATTCATCAATTTTTAGTATGGTATGACTTTTATGTAAATAAAGTATTCCGGTAAGTATCAGGATTGTTAATGGGTTGCAAAGCCATTAACATGTGACACGACATAGGAAGTCACCAAACCTTAGGCATTTAATTGGTATAATCTGAGACACAAAAGCACTACTCGATTCTCGCCCTCACCGAGTGTGTGGCTGCCCGGCACCCGTTAGATCTAACCTTTTGTTCTGCGGTCTAGGTATATTGTTGATTAATGGTACTTCTGTACCCTATTCGTGACACTATTTCTCATAACGCATCCTACTTGGTTCTCGTCCTCACCAAGCGCGTTTCTTGTTATCATTTCTCATAACGCATCCTACTTGGTTCTCGTTCTCACCAAGTGCGTTTCTCATATTCTATTATTTCGTCACACTTGGTTCTCGTTCTCACCAAGTGTACTTCTTGTATTCTTATATTTCGTCACACTTGGTTCTCGTTCTCACCAAGTGTACTTCTTGTATTTATATTTCATCCCACTTGGTTCTCGTTCTCACCAAGTGTGCTTCTTATATTTATATCATACGAATTATAAATATTGTACATTTGTACATGTATTTCACCCCCGAAGTTATAAAAACTGAAAATAGTTAAAGAAAAGGGGGAGCATGAACTCACAACTTTGCGTTCCTATCGTCGTAAATTTCACCGGATTTGCTTAATTAACGTCGTAACCTATACGCGTTTTCTTAACGTTAGTCACTAGACTTGTATCGCACAAGTACAGTCACTCTCTTTGGTGTATATATTCTTGTGTTAAAAATATTTTATATTTTTAACTAAGTATCTTACTTATATTATTTTCTCTAAAATTAATATAAGTATCTCGTGTGTTGCACTTTGCACCCGAATTATGTATCTTGTATGTTGTATGTGTATTTTTATGTTTATACTCCTCATGAGTATTTAGTGTATTTTTAAGTCTTAATACACTAGCACGTATAACACATACTATACACACTTAGCACAAAAGTTGGTGATAAAATAATATATATTTTTCTCTCAAAAATATACATATTTATATCCATTTTCATTCTTGAAGAAATCCTCATTTCTTATCACCAAAAATTAGGGAAACCTTGGTAATACTCTTAAATACATTTTTAGGGAATAAGTTTCTCAAAAACTTATATTTTTCTAAGTGTCAAAATTTATAAAAATTTTGACAGAGTTTCCCCTAAAAATGGAGGTTTCCCATGTTTTCAAAACATGTGTTTATTTTCTTTTAAATCGTCAACAATCATCAACAACAATTATCAACAATAATCAATAACTTCTCCATTTCATGAACTTGAATATTTACCAAAAATGTGTAGTAACTTACTAGCACATTTAGTAAGTCTTGTTATCTTTAAAAATAAGTTTAATTTCTTAAAAGCTTTATTTTTAAAGAATATGAAGTTTCACAACTTCTAGCCAAGATTCACAAAAATATTTCTTTGTTGAACTTCCTTGTTACACAAGTGTTTACACACTTGTTTATTTACTAAAAATATATTTAGTTCATGTAAGATCCGGGTTTTAAACAAGACTAATATTTTTGCTTGGTTCTTCCAAAAAACCACTTGTAGATCTTTAGATCTATATGTTTAGAGTCTTATTTTACAAGGAAAATTATGTTTACACAAGTTCATGTTTCATGGATGGAAAGTTTCATCATCTTTCAAAACTTTAATACTAACATACTAGTAGTTCATGTTCTCAAACATGGACTAATATGTCTAGATGATGATCCATCTTGTTTCTACTAACAGCAATATCAAATAATAACAACCATACAAGATTTACAGGATTTACACAACTAGTTTCTCTTTATCCACCATATATCACTTATATTTCAAGTTTCATGTGCATGTCTTTTAGTGTCCTTATTATTTTCATCATACTTCAACTTTTAACCATTCTAAATATGAAGTAAATAAGCTCAAGAGGGCCTTACCACTAGCTTCAAGCTAGGGAAGAATACTAGAACTTGAAGATGACAAAGTGGTTGGATAAAGGCAAACGAAGGAGGTCCTTGATGATCCGCAAGCTCCACACTTCTCAATCTATCTTCTACCACCTTGAGTACACCATGGAATGGATTGGAATTGAATGAAAGTGGTGGTGAAGGGGGTGCTTGGTTTCGGCCGTAAGGAAGGAGGGAGGAGGGAGAGAGGTATGTGTGTTTACTAGGTGTGAGAAATGAGCTTAACCTTCCATGCATTCTTATAACCCATTTAATCCTTTCATACATTGTGTAATATGTCCTCTTTGTACAAGACAAGACCCAATAAAATATAACAAAGAAATCCCATGTGGGATTTTGGTCTCCCAACCATCCAACCATAGGGGGGGGGGGTAAGTGTAACATTTCCAACTATTAGTTAGTGATTTGGTTGAAATCTGAAGGTTCTAGTTTGTAGCTTTAGTGTGTTATTTAATACAAAGGGTGTTAGGGTGTTCGGGGACCCTAACTAGCCTAGAAAAATAAAAACAATGCTTCTAGCATTATTTTGGTGTTCCGGGTAATGTCCGGTTGTTCGGTTAGATACTGATTCGTTAAAGTGCTAAATTACACTTTTTAGTGTCTTTTAGGTACCTTCTTGTACCCTTTTAATTCCCAACACTTGGGGAAGTATTCTTACTGATAAATTATATTTTCTGCATAATATTCGCGTGCTAAAAGCTGAATTATTGCTGAATTATATAAAATTATGCACTTAAAGTGCGTTTCGGGTGCTTTTTAGTGCGTATTTTTGTTTCCAGAGAGTATATATATTAAACCCTTGTATGTACTCTTGGGTTTTAATGTATTCTTGTTGTTGGACCTACACCTAGGCTCCAATTTTATTGACTGACTGCTTTCTGCAGTTCTGTTGACACATAGTGTCTTACCGGTGAGTTTACTTAGTATTTTTTACGCAACGCTCTCGTTTATGCATAAAGCAATATTTTGTAGTATACAACGTGCATGAATTCACTTGTTTAATCATGTGTTCAGACATTGCTGACAATTAAGCACATAATTGCAGTCAATAAATAATAATTAAAGTGTACGGAAATTACCGGTTTGGTGCCAGTTGTCACAGTCTCCCCCCGTTAAAAGAATTTCGTCCCGAAATTCAGGCTGAACTAACTCTCGCAGGAGTCTTCTTGAATAGGTGGGGATACTTTTCTTTGAACTGGTCTTCACGTTCCCATGTGTACTCGGGTCCGTGCTTAGAGCTCCAACGTACTTGACAAGTTTTACGCTGGTCCTCCTGGTCTTGTTGACTTTCCAGTCGGTAACCTCAACGGGTTGTTCTGTAAATCGGAGGGCTTCATCAATATGCACTTCATCCATCGGGATGATCACGTTTTCTTGTGTTGGACTCTTCTTCAGGTTGGATACATGAAACGTATCATGTACTCCATTAAGTTCTTCCGGTAACTCCAACTTGTATGCCACGGTACCAATTCTTTTCAATATTCTGAATGGTCCGATGTATCGCGGATTCAGCTTTCCACGCTTTCCAAATCTGACTACACCCTTCCATGGTGAGACTTTTAACAACACTTTGTCTCCCACCTTGAATTCTACTGATTTTCTTTTCGGATCAGCGTAGCTCTTTTGTCGATCTCGAGCGGCCTTAATGCGCCCTCGGATCTGCGCAATCTTTTCGGTTGTCTCTTGTACAAGTTCAGGACCAACCATACGTTTATCTCCGGCATCTGCCCAACATAAGGGCGATCGGCATTTGCGGCCATACAGAGCTTCGAACGGCGCGGCTTTTATGCTCGTATGATAACTGTTATTGTAGGAAAACTCAACTAAAGGTAGATGAGTATCCCAGCTGCCGCCTAGATCCATGACACATGCGCGAAGCATATCTTCTAACGTTTGTATAGTCCGTTCGCTCTGGCCGTCTGTTTGCGGATGGAATGTCGTGCTTAGATCTAACTGAGATCCAAAGGCTTCCTGAAATGGTTGCCAGATTCTTGAGACAAAGCGTCCATCTCTGTCTGAAATGATTACAATTTCTCTTAAGTATATTTCAGCAAGCTTTCCAGTGCTGTCTTTTTCTCGGATCGGTAGGAAGTGCGCAGACTTCGTTAATCGATCAACTATTACCCATATCATATCGTGCCCTCTCGGAGTCCTGGGTAATTTCGTTATGAAGTCCATCGAGATTTGTTCCCACTTCCACACGGGAATCTCTGGTTGTTGTAGTAGGCCGGACGGTTTCTGATATTCAGCCTTAACCTTGGCACAGGTTAGGCATTTTCCAACATAAACAGCAACATCGCTCTTGAGTCTCGGCCACCAATAATATTCTTTCAAGTCTTGATACATTTTGTCCGATCCTGGATGGATCGAATATCTCGATTTGTGGGCTTCATTAAGGATGACTTCTCATATGGCACCATAGAGTGGAACCTAAATACGCTTCTTGAAGTATAAGGCTCCCTCTTCGTTTGGCACCATGTATTTCAGCATACCCCGTAGGTATTCAGCTTTACGGTTCTCTTCTTTAAGAGCTTCTTGTTGTGCATCACGAATGCGTGCAGTGAGGTTCGTTCGAATCGTCATTTCCAATGCTCGAACCCTTAGGGTCTTAACCCTTTCTTTTCGGCTCAACGCGTCGCTACAACGTTTTCCTTTCCAGGATGGTACTTGATCTCACAGTCGTAATCATTTAGCAGCTCGACCCATCACCGCTGGCGCATATTCAATTCCTTCTGATCAAATATGTGTTGTAAGCTTTTGTGATCTGTGAAAATTGTACATCGAGTACCATATAAATAATGTCGCCTGATCTTCAAGGCGAATACCACTGCGCCCAGCTCCAGGTCGTGAGTGGTATAGTTTCTTTCATGTACCTTCAGTTGTCTTGAAGCGTAAGCGATGACTTTTTGGCGTTACATGAGCACGCAACCCAAGCTTTGTCGTGAGGCGTCGCAGTATACCACGAAGTCTTCAGTGCCTTCGGGTAATGATAGTATCGGTGCATCGCAGAGCTTGTTCTTAAGTAGCTGAAAGGCTTCTTCCTGTTTGTGACCCCAATCGTATTTCTTGTCTTTCTGTGTAAGGGTTGTTAGCGGTTGAGCTATCTTTGAGAGATTCTCGATGAATCGCCGATAATAGCCCAAAAATTGTCGAACTTCGGTTGGGGTCTTGGGAGCTTCCCAATTCTTTATTGCTTCGATCTTGGATGGGTCTACGTGAATGCCCTTCTTATTCACAACGTGGCCAAGAAATTGTACTTCGCGAATCCAGAATTCGCACTTCGAGAACTTTGCATAAAGTTTTTCTTTCTTCAGTAGTTCTAGAATGGTTCTGAGATGTTGCTCGTGCTCTTCTTTCGTTCGCGAATAAATCAGGATATCATCGATAAATACAATCACGAATTTATCGAGATATGGTTTGCATACACGGTTCATCAGATCCATAAAGACCGCTGGTGCATTCGTCAGCCCGAATGGCATCACAAGAAATTTGTAGTGCCCATAGCGTGTTCTGAATGCAGTCTTTGGTACGCTTTCCTCTTGGATTCTCAGCTGATGGTATCCAGATCGAAGGTCGATCTTGGAATAGTAGCTTGATCCTTGCAGTTGATCAAATAAGTCATCAATCCTCGGTAGCGGGTACCGATTCTTGATAGTGAGCTTGTTCAGTTCCCTGTAATCGATACACATCCGCAGTGTTCCATCCTTCTTCTTTACGAATAATACTGGAGCTCCCCAGGGTGAGAAGCTTGGCCTTATAAATCCTTTATCCAACAACTCCTGAAGTTGTGTAGATAATTCTTGCATTTCGAATAGCGCAAGTCGATAGGGTGCCTTGGCTATAGGAGCAGCTCCTGGAACCAAGTCTATACGGAATTCGACTTGTCGTTGCGGAGGTAGTCCTGGCAGATCCTCAGGAAACACATCAGGAAATTCCTTCACCACAGGAATATCTTCGAGTTTTGGCTCCACAGCCTTCTTGTCTATAACGTGTGCTAGGAAAGCGACACAACCTTTCCTCAAGCACTTCTGTGCCTTCATACAGCTGATGATTCGAAGAGGCGCGTCTCGTTTTTCTCCATGCACGATGAGAGTTTCACCATTCGCTAAAGGGATGCGAATGATTTTCTCATGACAAATAACTTCAGCTTTGTTCTTGGACAACCAGTCCATCCCGACTACTACATCGAAGCTACCCATTTGAATAGGTAGGAGGTCTATGCTAAATATTCGTTCACCAAGTTCTAGTGTGCAGCCTCTAACAACTTCGCCCGATTCAACGAGTTTTCCATTGGCTAGTTCTATGGAGTAAGGAATTTCTAATCTACTAGATTCTATTCCGAGTATGCGTTTAAATTACACAGACATGAAGCTATAATCGGCGCCAGTGTCAAATAATATGGATGCAAAGTGATTGTTAATGAGAAACATACCGGTGACCACGTTAGGGTCCTCGCGTGCGTTCTTTGCTCCAATCACAAATGCTCTAGCCTGAGCATTGTTTCCCTCTGGGCAGTCCTTCATGAAATGATCATTGCTTCCACACTTGAAGCATCCTTGGTTCCGCCCTTTCCCGTTACCATTCTTGTTACCAGCACCGTTTCCATTTCGGTTCTTTCCTTTTCCCCAGCAGTCGTCTGTTTGATGACCCAATTTACCACATTTGTCGCACCTTGGAATGCGACAAGCTCCATCATGATGATACTTACATTTTTGGCATTTAGGCATGGAGCCTTGGTATGCTTTGGTTGCATGGGTTTTCGCCTCCTGAGGCGGGTTAGCGTCACGCTTCTTGTTGGAACTCTTGTTGTTACGAATTGCTTGATTCAGATTCGAATGCTTTCTATTCTTGTCACAGGACGACTCAGCATGTGTCTCGGTCTTCTCTGTTGGGTTCAACGATAACTTCTTCATACGAACACAATCTTCAGTAAGGCTGACAGCCAGAGTTACAGCCTCGGTGATTGTTTGTGGTTTGGCCGACGTCACCATGCCACGAAACTCTGGGGCCAGTCCCCAAATGTAGCGTTCAACGCGCTTGAATTCGGGAGTCATCATGTAGGGAAGCACTCTTGACAGATCGTGGAACCTTTGAGTATAACCATTAATGTCAGCACCTACCATGGTCAAGTGCCAGAACTCCGTTTCCATCCTTTGGAGTTCAGCGCGAGAGCAATACTTCTCTCTCATTCTTTCCTTCAGTTCCTCCCAAGTTAAGCCATAAGCGGCATCATCACCCAAAGTTTGGGCTTGCAGGTTCCACCAAGTCAGAGCATCGTCGACAAATAACCCAGTAGCAAAGGTGACTTGTTGATCCGTGGTACACTTGCTCATGCGGATAGTAGCTTCAGTCTTCTCCGTCCAGCGTACAAATGCTACTGCACCTCCTGTGCCGTCATAGTTCATCAGCTTGTAGTCGAGGAACTGCTTGAAAGTGCAGCCTTGAGCTGCGTTGCCTCCAGACGACTCCCCATGCCCGTTACGTCTAGCGTTGCTTTGTCCTCCACTGTCTTGAGTTCGGTTCGCCTCGTACTGGGCGATAGCAGCGGAGATCCTTTCTTCCAGTAGAGCTTCCAGCTCTTCGGCAATTCTTAGCAGTGGGGGAGGAGGAGGTTGGTCACTTGCGTTCACAGCTCTTCTGGGTGCCGTGTTCCAACAAACACAACCTAATAGGTTTAGGCATTTGTTTGATATCGTCATACTAGACAGTAGTAGTATATATATTCACAGGTATATACCACATAAGTGACATCAAACAATTATTACTCTAGCAGAGTACTTAGTAGGCTTGCACTGAGGGAATCTATACGTGACAAGACTTGTTGTGGTTTCTGTGCACTGAATTCCATAATTATGTATGCATCCATAATTACGTAACTCCTTGCACAGTCCGCACAGTTCGTTTCATCATTCTTCCTTCAGGTAGGCCATTGCTTCCAGGTAAAGTCACATATACTTGTGACATTCTACTTCTAGTACATGCTAATTATCACACATAATTGCAATTAACTCTCAATCACAGACGAGTGCTACTCTCGTGCACCCTAAGTCTCGTAGTGACTTTTCTAGACTCATGTAGTCAATTTCAGGTAGTGGATGTCGCGGGACGTTTTATGCAATGGAAACTCTTTGAAAATTGATTGTTTTCATGAAAGGATCCTAGAGATTGTATACTTGACTCGAGAAGGAATCCTGGTTCACTACAATCGCAGCTCTGATACCAATCTGTCACACCCCTTTCTGCGGCGGAAGCACGAGGTGTGATCATGAAAGGTTCTCATTGCATACGAAGAGTAAACATGCTACATGCTCGTAAAATAACATCAAATGCCATAATTTGAAAACATAAGATAGCGTTTAGATCGCTAGACAGCTTAAAACATTGTCTTAAAAGTTTACAACTTTATTTAAAGTTAAACACAAGCGACATCCACGAGCATAAGCAAGACCGCGCGCACATCCATCCTAGTTACCTGAAATACATGTGAGTTTTTGGAAAAACGTCAACATAAAGTTGGTGTGAATTCATGCAGTTTTGTATTTCACGTTTGTATACTTTGTATGAAAACATAGTTTGTGAATAAATCAAGTTTTCATATATTAATTCAGTTTCATGTGTACACCACGTACTCATGTATAATTCAATTTCTTCTTGAGTACCCCACGTACTCAAGTATAATTCCCATTTTCTTGAGTACCCCACGTACTTCAAGTATAATTCAATCTTTTCTTGAGTACCCCACGTACTTCAAGTATAATTCAATCTTTTCTTGAGTACCCCACGTACTTCAAGTATAATTCAATCTTTTCTTGAGTACCCCACGTACTCAAGTATTCATCAATTTTTAGTATGGTATGACTTTTATGTAAATAAAGTATTCCGGTAAGTATCAGGATTGTTAATGGGTTGCAAAGCCATTAACATGTGACACGACATAGGAAGTCACCAAACCTTAGGCATTTAATTGGTATAATCTGAGACACAAAAGCACTACTCGATTCTCGCCCTCACCGAGTGTGTGGCTGCCCGGCACCCGTTAGATCTAACCTTTTGTTCTGCGGTCTAGGTATATTGTTGATTAATGGTACTTCTGTACCCTATTCGTGACACTATTTCTCATAACGCATCCTACTTGGTTCTCGTCCTCACCAAGCGCGTTTCTTGTTATCATTTCTCATAACGCATCCTACTTGGTTCTCGTTCTCACCAAGTGCGTTTCTCATATTCTATTATTTCGTCACACTTGGTTCTCGTTCTCACCAAGTGTACTTCTTGTATTCTTATATTTCGTCACACTTGGTTCTCGTTCTCACCAAGTGTACTTCTTGTATTTATATTTCATCACACTTGGTTCTCGTTCTCACCAAGTGTGCTTCTTATATTTATATCATACCAATTATAAAGATTGTACATTTGTACATGTATTTCACCCCCGAAGTTATAAAAACTGAAAACAGTTAAAGAAAAGGGGGAGCATGAACTCACAACTTTGCGTTCCTAGCGTCGTAAACTTCACCGGATTTGCTTAATTAACGTCGTAACCTATACGCGTTTTCTTAACGTTAGTCACTAGACTTGTATCGCACAAGTACAGTCACTCTCTTTGGTGTATATATTCTTGTGTTAAAAATATTTTATATTTTTAACTAAGTATCTTACTTATATTATTTTCTCTAAAATTAATATAAGTATCTCGTGTTTTGCACTTTGCACCCGAATTATGTATCTTGTATGTTGTATGTGTATTTTTATGTTTATACTCCTCATGAGTATTTAGTGTATTTTTAAGTCTTAATACACTAGCACGTATAACACATACTATACACACTTAGCACAAAAGTTGGTGATAAAATAATATATATTTTTCTCTCAAAAATATACATATTTATATCCATTTTCATTTTTGAAGAAATCCTCATTTCTTATCACCAAAAATTAGGGAAACCTTGGTAATACTCTTAAAAACATTTTTAGGGAATAAGTTTCTCAAAAACTTATATTTTTCTAAGTGTCAAAATTTATAAAAATTTTGACAGAGTTTCCCCTAAAAATGGAGGTTTCCCATGTTTTCAAAACATGTGTTTATTTTCTTTTAAATCGTCAACAATCATCAACAACAATTATCAACAATAATCAATAACTTCTCCATTTCATGAACTTGAATATTTACCAAAAATGTGTAGTAACTTACTAGCACATTTAGTAAGTCTTGTTATCTTTAAAAATAAGTTTAATTTCTTAAAAGTTTTATTTTTAAAGAATATGAAGTTTCACAACTTCTAGCCAAGATTCACAAAAATATTTATTGGTTGGACTTCCTTGTTACACAAGTGTTTACACACTTGTTTATTTACTAAAAATATATTTAGTTCATGTAAGATCCGGGTTTTAAACAAGACTAATATTTTTGCTTGGTTCTTCCGAAAAACCACTTGTAGATCTTTAGATCTATATGTTTAGAGTCTTATTTTACAAGGAAAATTATGTTTACACAAGTTCATGTTTCATGGATGGAAAGTTTCATCATCTTTCATAACTTTAATACTAACATACTACTAGTTCATGTTCTCAAACATGGACTAATATGTCTAGATGATGATCCATCTTGTTTCTACTAACAACAATATCAAATAATAACAACCATACAAGATTTACAAGATTTACACTACTAGTTTCTCTTTATCCACCATATATCACTTATATTTCAAGTTTCATGTGCATGTCTTTTAGTGTCCTTATTATTTTCATCATACTTCAACTTTTAACCATTCTAAATATGAAGTAAATAAGCTCAAGAGGGCCTTACCACTAGCTTCAAGCTAGGGAAGAATACTAGAACTTGAAGATGACAAAGTGGTTGGATAAAGGCAAACGAAGGAGGTCCTTGATGATCCGCAAACTCCACACTTCTCAATCTATCTTCTACCACCTTGAGTACACCATGGAATGGATTGGAATTGAATGAAAGTGGTGGTGAAGGGAGTGCTTGGTTTCGGCCGTAAGGAAGGAGGGAGGAGGGAGAGAGGTATGTGTGTTTACTAGGTGTGAGAAATGAGCTTAACCTTCCATGCATTCTTATAACCCATTTAATCCTTTCATACATTGTGTAATATGTCCTCTTTGTACAAGACAAGACCCAATAAATTATAACAAAGAAATCCCATGTGGGATTTTGGTCTCCCAACCGTCCAACCATAGGGGGGGGGGGGTAAGTGTAACATTTCCAACTATTAGTTAGTGATTTGGTTGAAATCTAAAGGTTCTAGTTAGTAGCTTAAGTGTGTTATTTAATACAAAGGGTGTTAGGGTGTTCGGGGACCCTAACTAGCTTAGAAAAATAAAAACAATGCTTCTAGCATTATTTTGGTGTTCCGGGTAATGTCCGGTTGTTCGGTTAGATACCGATTCGTTAAAGTGCTCAATTACACTTTTTAGTGTCTTTTAGGTACCTTCTTGTACCCTTTCAATTCCCAACACTTGGGGAAGTATTTTGACTGATAAATTATATTTTCTGCATAATATTTGCGTGCTAAAAGCTGAATTATTGCTGAATTATATAAAATTATGCACTTAAAGTGCGTTTCGGGTGCTTTTTAGTGCGTATTTTTGCTCCCGGAGAGTATATATATTAAACCCTTGTATGTACTCTTGGGTTTTAATGTATTCTTGTTGTTGGACCTACACCTAGGCTCCAATTTTATTGACTGACTGCTTTCTGCAGTTCTGTTGACACATAGTGTCTTACCGGTGAGTTTACTTAGTATTTTTGACGCAACGCTCTCGTTTATGCATAAAGCAATATTTTGTAGTATACAACGTGCATGAATTCACTTGTTTAATCATGTGTTCAGACATTGCTGACAATTAAGCACATAATTACAGTCAATAAATAATAATTAAAGTGTACGGAAATTACCGGTTTGGTGCCAGTTGTCACATTATGAAAACAATGTACCTAGTATGCTAAGTGAAAATACAAGGCAGAAATGTAAAACAATGTGTTCATATGCTGAGTAAACATATGTAACAGAAATGCAATGTAAAACAATGTGCTAGCATGCTCAGTAAACATACATAGCAGAAATGTAATATAAATCAATGTGTCCATATGCTGAGTAAACATATGCAACAAATGTAATATGAAAATCAATGTGCTAGCATGCTAAGTGAACATACATAGCAAAATATAATGAAATCATGTACTATCTACGTACTAATGAACATAGCAAGTATATGATAATAAAGCATGAAAAGCACGAAAGTAACAAGTAGGCGCATGTGTTTCACCCCAAAATGTTTGAAAACTGTAAAAGAGGGGACTATGTACTCACTTGAGATTGCTCAATAGTCTGTAGATAACCACCAAGCAAAGCCAGAAAGATCACGGAATCAAACAGCACCTAATATAGGTAACTATGTTAATAAACAGACCTAAATCGGAGGATCGGATAAAATGTGGTTTCGTAAACTAAATGAGTATAGGAACTCATGAATTATGGTTTAACAAAGCCTGCATTCAAAAACGAAACCTATCCTAAGAGCTTACGACCCATTACGACTCGTTTAGGTAGCTTATGCTACTTTAACGCGTCGTTCGCGTGAAACGCGTTCGGACCGCCTAACTAGCCTTATGAAAAGTAAAATATCCCTTAATATGTCTAATATTGTTGTCTAATCAGTTTAGATATCAAAAATTATGTTACATATTCTTAAAATGAAATTCGGCGTAAAAAGGGCATTTTGTTAATTTTCCTAAGGCATATAAACTACCAATCATATAACTAACTAAGCGTAGTGACCATAAGGTATAACCTCAGAAGGTTATTCCCTATACAACTATGGTCACCTAATGTGTTTTGTCAAATCCTAATGATCGACCAAAGGGGTCGGGTTCAAAAGTATAAGCGGTTGTTTAGACCTCTTACCTTACGACCCTATATAAGCACTAAACCTAAAGTGACGAGCTAAACATGTTAAAACATGTTTAACGAGGTTTGAAAACAGGTTTGGTATCAAAACAAAGGGTCTTGATACCCAAAAGTAGTTTGGTTACAAAATACGCAAGAATACGTATTTTGGCCAAAACTACGACTCCCCACTATGCCTAAATAACGTGGTAATCAGTAGGTATAGTCATAATAGACTAAAACCATCGTGATTACGCTCACGTTATGAAGTTCAAACGAACTTCATACTGACCATAAACTGGTCAAAGCTGAAAGTCAAACAAAGTTTGACTTTCACGCTAAAACGTGAAAAGAATGAAAGAATACTTACAACGGGTCCAAGCTATGGAGTTTTGATCCAATTACTCTCAGGTATGAAGTGTATACTTCAACTTAGAGAGCCAAATCAGATCAAAGTGTGAGTTTCAATCAAATGGGGGTGGGGTTTATATAGAGTTTGGAGTGCCGTTAAGATCATTCATCGAAAACCGTGCTTCGATCTCAACCGTACATGTGCACCCATGGTTTTGCAAAACCATGGACACCTAAAAATAGGCCATAGGAAGTTAAAATACCATTTGCAAGTACCAAAATCAGCTGGAATAGCTGGAACAGCTGGGAAACACATTTTTACAGGTCTGACACTAGCTCGCGGCCAGCGTAAGAGTCATGGGGGACTTACGCAGCCAGCCTGAGACCCCAGTTCAGCAACAAACTTTTAGTTATTACAGTTTCAGTCCCTGCAGTGGTTTAAACTCATTCCCGACACATCTAAGGCCCGTTAAGCCAACTTTAAGGCCATACAATGATGCCTAAACATAGGGGACATGTAACATGCTCAAAAATATGCCGGAGGTCGGTTCGTTTGGTCGTACGGGCGCGTTATTTGCTTAATTACGATGAAATGCGCATGAACGCGAAAAACGATCCAAATTACATGACGAATGGATTTTTCTCATGCCAATCACTAAAATAAAATATTTTAATGATTACATTAATTTTTGGATGTCCGGATGTATTCAGAACGTAAGTTATGTGTGAAAATGTAAACTTATGCACTTTTTGATGCTTTTAGTCCCTGAATGACCAAAAAGTTTATTTTAGCACACCGAACCCCTAAAAGCCTATTTCTAAGCTATGTGAAGGATATTTACGGTATGTTTAACTTATGATCAAGTTCCAGAATGTATGTTACAGTATGAATCGGCCTACTTTCGCAGTTTGTCGATTTTAGTCCATGTAAGCGAATAAGCTTGATTTTGACATACCAAAGCCTTCAAAACTTATTTCTAAGTTAAGTAAAGGTTATTTAAGATATGTTAGGCATAAATTGATGTTCCAGAGTGTTTGTCGCATTAAACTGATTACGTTTACGCACCAGTTTGCGTATAACTCTCCAGAAAGCGAAATAGAGTTTGAAATTGAACAAAAACCAACACATGAAAAACGTCAAACATAAACAAACAAATAATGGGATCAAATAACAATGTTTCATTGATAACTGAACTATTTACAATGATTACAGACACAGGTGTCACAGTCTCCCCTACTTGTGGAAATTTCGTCTCGAAATTTATTTAGAGGAAACTCGTGAGAATAGATGTGGATATTTTGCCTTCATTTGATCTTCATGTTCCCAAGTAAACTCTGGTCCACGTTTAGATTCCCAGTGAACTTTGACCAATGGAATGCGCTTGCGTTTAAGCCACTTGACTTCATGGTCCATGATTTCCACAGGTTTTTCAACAAAATGCATCGTTTTATCAACATGAATTTTGTCAAGTGGTATGTGGAGGTTCTCATCAGCTAAACACTTCTTGAGATTGGACACGTGAAAGGTTGGATGAACATTTCCATGTTCAGGAGGTAACTCAATTCGTTAGGCTACCTTACCGATTCTTTCGACAATCTTGAATGGTCCAACGTATCTAGGTGCAAGTTTTCCTGTCTTTCTAAATCTGATCACACCTTTCCAAGGTGAGACCTTAAGTAATACACGATCACCGACTTGAAATTCCAAGGGCTTGCGTCGTCGGTCCGTGTAACTCTTTTGACGGCTTCGAGCTGTCTGGAGGTTATCACGAAATTTCTTAACCTTATCTGTTGTCTCTAAAATGAGGTGAGGTCCAGTAAGATGAGCCTCACCGATCTCATTCCAGAAGACTGGAGAACGACATTATCGACCATAGAGAGCCTCGAAAGGAGCCATTTTGATGCTGGAGTGATAACTGTTGTTGTAGGAGAATTCAATCAACGGAAGATACGAATCCCAACTACCACCAAAATCGATCACACAAGCTCTAAGCATATCCTCCAAAGTCTGGATTGTTCTTTCAGTTTGGCCATCTGATTGTGGATGATAAGTTGTGCTCAAATTAAGTTGGGTCCCCATAGCAGATTGCATGGTTCTCCAAAAACGAGAAGAGAATCGAGCATCTCTGTCAGAAATAATGTTTAAAGGAACACCATGTCTAGACACAATTTCATCCACATAGATTCTGGCAAGCTTGTTAGTAGATAGATCCTCATGGATCGGTAAGAAATGCACTGACTTTGTAGTACGATCAACAACTACCCAGATGGCATCATGACCTTTCTTAGTGCGCGGAAGTTTGGTAATAAGATCCATAACAATGTTTTCCCATTTCCAAACTGGAATCTCTGGTTGCTCTAATAAACCAGAAGGATGTTGATGTTCAGCCTTAACCTTAAGACAAGTAAGGTATTTTGAAACGTATAAGGCAATGTCTTTCTTCATACCAGGCCACCAATACTGAGTGCGAAGATCCCTATACATCTTGTATGAGCCAGTATGAATAGAATAACGAGAATTATGGGCTTCATCCATAAGCAAGGTGCGAATATTATCTTGGCTTTGGACCCATAAGCGATCCATGAAATAATACAATCCATTGTCTTTCAATTCGAGATCAGGCTTAATGTGATAGGGTAATTCCTTACCCATCAATCCTTGTTAAACACAAGTGTGTTGAGCCTGAGATGTCACACCCCGACCACGTAAAACAACAAATCGCGACGGAAACATCGGGGCGTGTTGCGACAGAATTAATTGTCTCATAACCATGGCATACAAAGTTTTATTTAATTATTAAACAAGGGCGTTTCATTGTTTCAAACAGGAAATTAAAGAGTTCAGAACATAATTAAACATAGTCTATCTTCTTTTAAAGTTTCTAAGGCACAGGTCCGCCCTAGTATCATGATCAACATCCTATGGAAAAGCACCTGAAAACACATGTGAAAATAGGTACGTCAGCATAAAAATGCCTGTGAGATACATAGGTTTTGTGAAAATAAGATTCATGACTTATGTTTGAGAAAATGTTTAGTCATGAACCTTGTTATTTGCTTTGTCTTGTAAATCATTGAAAACAATAAGATCAGATGATATGTATAAGTAATTGTCAGGTTAAATAGATAACCATGTAAAAATGTGTTTGTATAAGATAAGTTGTTTGTAAATCAATGTCTTGTGAAAAGTATGTTATTTGTATAAAATGTTCTATGTCTCAAACTGAAATGATTCAAATAACGTTACGCCATATAATACTATACAAACACTTATATATAGGAAGTACCAGCGGCGTATCCACCATGCTTGTATCATATTACACACGCATCGTTACTTAATCACTTAATCAAACCAAACCAACCAATGTAAGAAGTCTATGTTTAAACCAATTGTCAATGTACTGAATAATATGTCAAAGTGTTCATGTCAAGATGTAAATCATGTAGTATGTAACACCAATGTCAAAAATGTTTGTGTCAAATGTAAATCATGTCAAAAATGTCTATGTCAAATATCCATGTCAAATGTCTATGTCAAATATCCATGTCAAATGTCTATGTCAATTATCCATGTCAAATGTCTATGTCAAAATGTCCATGTATGGCAAGTGAAATGTCTCAACTAAACCATATGCACAAAAACAAAGTATTGAAGTAAAACTTGGTTTAAATCAAAGCTATGTTTTGTGTAAATGCATGCAACTATTTAATATGAACATTTATGTGGTATTGTGAAAATGCATACATCCAAGCCTGGCGACTGTGGTGATAAACCCTTTAAACAAATTAAAGGTCTATCTGTCTTAATGTCAACGAATTCGGTCATTCCTTTCTGTCCCCTTACCCTGGGATGTCCGGAACGGGAGTTGTCAATTCCTATGGTACCACTACCTACTAACGAACGGCATGATCGGTGTTAATGAATGTATTGTCCCATGTAAACAAACCAAATGTCATACCAATATGTAAGCATGTGAAAACAATGCACTAAGTATGTAATCAAATGAACATACATAGCGTGAAATGTCATGTAAAACGATGTACTAAGTAACGAACATAGCAGTATATGATGTGAAAACAGGAAAGCAGGAAAGTAACAAGTAGGCACATGTGTTCCACCCCAAAACAGTTTGGAAAACAGTAAAAGAGGGGTCTATGTACTCACTTGTGATTGCTCAGATGTCTAAAGATAATCACCAAGTAATGCTAGAGATCTCGGAATCAAACGGCACCTAATATAGGTAACTATGTTAATAAACCGGACCTATATCGGAAGACTGGGTAGCATTAGGGTTTGTAAACAAAATGAGTGTAGGAACTCATGTGATATGGTTTAACAAAGCCTACATGCTAAATGAAACTTAACCTAAGTCTTATCGACCCATTACGACCCGTTTAGGAAGCTTATGCTACTTTAACGTGTCGTGCGCGTGAAACGCGTTCGGACCGCCTAACTAGTCCTATGACAAGTATTATATGCCTAAACATGTTACATAATCAGTTACGTGACAAAAGTTTAGGTTACATATGCTAAATTACCAATTATGTATGAAAAGGGTATTCTGGTAATTTACCTAAGGCATATAAACTACCTATCATACAACTACTTAAACGCCGTGACCATAAGGTATAACCTCGGAAGGTTATTCCCTACACTATGGTCACCTAATGTATTTGGTCGGATCCTAATGATCGACCAAACTGGGTCGGGTTCGAAGGTATAGGCGATTTATTAGATCGCCTACCCTACGACCCTAGACAACGTGGTAATCAGTAGGCATAGTCCCAAGGGACTATGACCATCGTGATTACAATCACGTTGCGAAGTTCAAACGAACTTCGCATTGACCATTACTGGTCAACGCTGAAAGTCAAACAAAGTTTGACTTTCTGACTCGAAAAGCAGTAAAAATAAGGAAAAGAACGAAAGAATACTTACGAAGGGTCCCCGAATGCTAATCTAGATCAGTATAGTTCAGGTATGAAACAAGGTTTCAACTTAGAACACAACTAATAAGATTCTAGTGCTTAAAAACAATGAAAGGCATGGGGTATATATAGTTTTCGGGTAACCGTTAGGATCGTTTCTTGAATAACGTGATCGAATCTCGTGCGTACACTTGTCGGAATGTTATGGTGCCACAAATGCTCCTTAACTTTGTGACACATCAACTTAAAACATGTGGTTAAGGATTAATTGGTTGCAACTTGCATTTAAAAACACTGAATCTGGTCCAGAAGGGGGCTCGCGTGAGGCCAAGGCCCGTCGCGTCACGCTAGGCCCTTGTTTTGGCAGATTTTGCAGAAATTGTCCCTGCACTTTGTTTAAGCGAGTTTCGATGCGTTTGAACCCCGTTAACCTCATTTCAAGGCTCTAAAATGAAGTTAAAGTATAGGGAACTCAAAACATGCTCAAAAATATCTAGGATGTCGGTTCGTTTGGCCGTACGATCGCGATGTTCGCTTAATTACGACGGAATGCGCATAAGCGCGAAAAACGATCCAAATGACGCAACGAATGGATTTTTCTTAAGGCGATCAATAAAATAAAATGTAGTCATGCTTTCATAAATTTTTGGATGTCCAGATGTATTCAGAACGTAAGTTATGCGCGAAAATGCAAACTTGTGCACTTTTTGACACTTTTAGTCCCTGAATGTCCCAAAAGTTTATTTTAGCACACCGAACCCCTTAAAGCCTATTTCTAAGCTATGTCAAGGATATTTAAGGTGTGTTTAACTTATGGTTATGTTCCGGAATGTTCGTTACAGTTCAAATTGACATACTTTCGCAGTTTGTCATATTTAGTCCCTGTAAGCGAATTAACTTGTTTTTGCCATACCAAAGCCTTCAAAACTTATTTCTAAGTTATGTAAAGGTTATTTAAGGTATGTTGAGTATATGTTGATGTTCCGGAGTATTTCTCGCATTAAACTGAGTACGTTTACGCACTAGTTTGCGTATAACTCTCCAGAAAGCGATGTAGAGTTTGAAATTACAATAAAGTCAAAACATGAAAAATGTAAAACACAATCAAACAAACATTGGGATCAAATAACATTGTTTTATTGATAACAGAACTGTTCATAGTGATTACAAGCACAGTTGTTACAGTCTCCCCTACTTGTGGAAATTTCGTCCCGAAAGTTATTTAGAGGAAACTTGTGTAAAAAGATGTGGATATTTCGCCTTCATTTGATCTTCGCGTTCCCAAGTAAACTCAGGTCCACGTTTAGCTTCCCAGCGAACTTTGACCAAAGGAATGCGCTTGCGTTTAAGCCACTTGACTTCACGTTCCATGATTTCCACTGGTCTCTCAACAAATTTCAGTGTTTTGCCAACACGAATTTCGTCAAGCGGTATGGAGAAATTCTCATCAGCTGTACACTTCTTGAGATTGGACACGTGAAAAGTTGGATGAACATTTCCCAGTTCAGGAGGTAACTCAAGTCTGTAGGCTACCTTTCCGATTCTTTCGACGATCTTGAATGGTCCAACGTATCTAGGTGCAAGTTTTCCTTTCTTTCCAAATCTGATCACACCTTTCCAAGGTGAGACCTTAAGTAATACACGATCACCGACTTGAAATTCAAAGGCTTTGCGTTTTGGGTCCGCGTAAATCTTCTGACGGCTTCTAGCTGCCTGAAGGTTATCACGAACTTTCTTGACCTTGTCAGTTGTCTCTAAAATGAGGGCAGGTCCAGTAAGTTGAGCCTCGCCAATCTCATTCCATCAGACTGGTGAACGACATTTTCGACCATAGAGAGCTTCGAAAGGAGCCATTTTGATGCTAGTGTGATAACTGTTGTTGTAGGAGAATTCAATCAATTTAAGATGTGAATCCCAGCTACCACCAAAATCGATCACACAAGCTCTAAGCATATACTCCAGAGTCTGGATTGTTCTCTCAGATTGACCATCCGTTTGCGGATGATAAGCTGTGCTCAGATTAAGTTGGGTCCCCATAGCAGATTGCATGGTTCTCCAAAAGTGAGAAGTGAAACGAGCATCTCTGTCAGAAATGATGTTCAAAGGAACACCATGTCGAGCCACAATTTCATCTACATAGATTTGAGCAAGTCTGTCAGTAGGAAAATCCTCGCGGATTGGCAAGAAATGTGCTGACTTTGTAAGACGATCAACGACTACCCAGATGGCATCATGACCTTTATTTGTGCGTGGGAGTTTGGTAACAAGATCCATAGTAATGTTTTCCCATTTCCAAACTGGGATCTCTGGTTGCTCCAATAAACCAGAAGGACATTGATGTTCAGCCTTAACCTTAAGACAAGTAAGGCATTTGGATACGTATAAGGCAATGTCTTTCTTCATACCAGGCCACCAATAGTGAATACGAAGATCCTTATACATTTTATCTGAGCCCGGATGAATAGAATAGCGAGACTTATGGGCTT
The DNA here is from genome assembly GCA_030545235.1 of Helianthus tuberosus. Lineage (NCBI taxonomy): Eukaryota > Viridiplantae > Streptophyta > Magnoliopsida > Asterales > Asteraceae > Helianthus > Helianthus tuberosus. The sequence goes on from CM060360.1 coordinate 91,426,317, forward strand.
CATCCATAAGCAAGGTACGAAGATCATCCTGGCTTGGGACCCACAAACGGTCCATGAAGTAATATGCTCCATTGTCCTTCAGTTCCAGAGCAGGCGTTATGTGGTAAGGAAATTCCTTATCCATTAAACCTTGTGAAACACAAGATTGTTGAGCTTGAGCAATGCGTGCTTGAATATCGGATCGAGCTTGAATATCAGATTGAACACGTACACAATGAAGCTTAGTACGTTCCTTACGACTCAATGCATCAGCCACGACATTCGCCTTACCAGGATGGTAGCGAATTTCGCAATCTTAGTCGTTTAAAAGCTCAACCCAACGTCGCTGTCTCATGTTGAGTTCTTTCTGGTTGAAGATATGCTGAAGACTTTTGTGGTCAGTGAAAACCACACATTTTGTACCGTACAAATAGTGTCTCCAGATCTTGAGAGCGAAAACAACTGCACCCAACTCAAGATCATGAGTGGTGTAGTTCTTCTCAAGTATCTTCAACTGCCTCGATGCATAATCTATGACTTTGTTCCTTTGCATAAGAACACAGCCAAGACCCAATTTCGATGCATCACAATACACAACAAAATCATCATCACCCTCAGGCAATGATAGAACAGGCGCATCGCAAAGCTTCTGCTTCAGGTGTTGAAAAGCTTCCTCTTGTTTGAATCCCCAGAAAAAGGGCATTTTCTTCTGAGTTAGAGCAGTTAGAGGAACTGCAATCTTAGAGAAGTTTTCAATGAAGCGGCGCTAATAACCCGCTAGACCAAGAAATGAACGAACTTCAGTAGGAGTAGTAGGCGTATCCCAATCCTTAATCGCACTGATCTTGGAGGGATCTACATGAATACCCTGTTCGTTGATAATGTGTCCCAAAAATTGAACTTCTTTAAGCCAAAATTCGCACTTGGAGAATTTGGCGAAAAGTTGCTCTTTCTTCAGGAGTTCCAGAGTAAGACGAAGATGCTGCTCGTGATCAGCTCGCGTCTTAGAGTAAATCAAGATGTCGTCAATAAAAACAATGACGAACTGATCCAAATAAGGTTTGCAGACCCTGTTCATTAAGTCCATGAAAACAGCAGGAGCATTAGTCAAACCAAATGGCATGACTGTGAATTCATAATGCCCATAATGAGTACGGAACGCTGTCTTCGGAATGTCTTCTTCTTGCACCCGAAGTTGATGATACCCGGAACGCAGATCAATCTTCGAAAAATAAGAAGCGCCCTGTAACTGATCAAAGAGGTCGTCTATGCGAGGTAAGGGATATCGATTCTTGATGGTAAGTTTGTTAAGCTCACGATAATCGATACACATCCTAAAGGATCCATCCTTCTTCTTTACAAAAAGAACGGGAGCACCCCAAGGTGAAAAACTGGGACGGATAAAGCCTTTGTCAGAGAGCTCCTGAAGTTGTTTAGACAACTCTTGCATCTCGGATGGTGCAAGACGATATGGAGCTCTGGCAATGGGATTTGCACCAGGTACGAGATCAATGCGGAACTCGACTTGGCGTGCTGGAGGTAGACCAGGTAAATCTTCAGGGAATACTTCAGAATAATCCCGAACGACAGGAATATCTGAAATAGACTTACCCTTGCCTTTATCTTCTGTAACATGTGCTAAGAAAGCCACATAGTTCTTCTGCAGATACTTCCGAGCTTTAAAACAAGACATGAGTTTGAGACCACCGGTAGGCTTCTCACCTTGAACTTGCAGGATCTCGCCTGTCGAAAGTGGCACACGAACAATCTTCTTAGAACAAACTATCTCTGCGTGATGCTTGGATAACCAATCCATTCCCACAATAACGTCGAAGCTTCCAAGTTGCATAGGCGCGAGGTCAATAGGAAAAAGATGGTCGTTAAGATTCAACTGGCAGTTGTGAAGAACAGAATCAAGAATAATGGGTTCACCATTAGCAACTTCTACTGTCAAAGGTTTTCCTAGTTTCGTTCTAGACACACGAAGCATTTGCTCAAAAGACAAAGACACGAAACTCTTATCGGCACCGGAATCGAAAAGAACAGATGCAGGCTGATTATTAATAAAGAACGTACCGTTCACCACATTATCGTCAGCCTGTGCCTCTTGGGCATTCATGTTAAAAACTCGGCCTCGAGCCGGAGCCTGATTCTGGTTCTGGTTCGCTAGCCTTGGGCACCGATTTCTATAGTGGGTCAGATCCCCACAATTGTAACAAGCACCTGGTGGGTATTGTGGTCGTGCAGCTTGACCCTGTTGCGGAGCAGGAGGCTGAGCAACTTGTTGAGCCGGGTTCTGAACCGCGGGATTCTGAGCAGATCGACAAACATTGGCGAGATGGCCTGATTTCCCACAGTTAGTACAGAAACGGCATGGAAGTTGTGGCTGGTGGTGACTGTTGCATCTATTGCACAAAGGTGCATTCCCTGTATAGGGTTTCTTTGCTGGAAGCTGTGCAGGTTGGTTGGGAGCTGCCAGATTAGCTTGAGCAGTGATAGCAAAATTTTGGGAAGCCTTACGCTTCCTTGACCTCTTCGAAGAACCAGAGTTCTTTCCATTCAAGTTTTGACCTTTCTTGCTATCTTCCTTGTCAACCGACTGCTTCTTGCCCTTGTCACCCTTCCGGTGTAACTTTCCCTTTCTAATCTGCGACTCAGTCAATGTCGCAGATAGCTCGATCGCCTGACGAAGTGTGGCAGGGTTACTACCAGTAAGAATGTCTTGTACCGAGTCGGGTAGGCCATCGATGTATCTCTCGATAGCCTTGTCGAGTGGGGTGACCATTGTTGGGCAAAGCAGACTCAATTCTTCAAACCGATCAGTATAAGCCCTGTGCTCACCACTATCTTGCTTCAAAACATCAAACTCTTTCTCCAACGCTCGCTGCTCATGACGAGGACAGAATTCCCTCATCATAAGGGCTCTAAGTTCAGCCCATGTCTGTGCGAGAGCAACTTCTGCACCCCGGTCTCTCATAACCCCGTTCCACCATGTCAAAGCCCTCTTCTGAAATACGCTCGAGGAGAACTCGACCTTGCGATTATCCGGACACTGCACATGGCGAAAAGTATTCTCTATGCTCTCGAACCACTGAAGAAGCCCAGTCGCTCCCACAGAACCACTAAACTTGAGTGGTTTAGCCTGGTTAAAATCCTTGTATTTGCATGGCACATTGTTGTTGTTGTTGGCCTGGTTCCATTGAGCAAAGAGATTTGGAAACTGAGCAGCCGTCTGCTGCGCAATAATTTCTGCCAGCTCGGCAGTAGCTATCTGGTTCTCACGTCGAGGAGGCATTCTAAAAGAGGAAAACATGAAAAGAAACGAGTGAGATGATTGGATGAAAAGAATGAGATGAAACAAAGTCAACAAAAGCAAAGATGGTGGTCATTCGTCCGTATCACAAAGCAAACAAACGACACACAGTGACTAATCAAAGTAAATGGATCAAAATAATGTATAATGAAGACATGCTCGCCTATAAGTGAACACTCATCCCAAGAATTCCCAGGTAAGCACAACTGGTCTCGCGTCTGTTTGAGATGTATACGAAGTGCTTGCCTAGACAGAAAACCCAGAATACAGGCATTCACCCTTCCAGTTTGCACATGTTCACATTATTTAAAACCCAAAACGTTTGACGGGATTTTTGAAAATTAGAAGGCACAAGGCCAAAAACCAATACTGAAAAGGGTTCAAAACCATAAAACAGAGGGTTCAAAACCTTACAATTGAGGGTTCAAAACCTTGTAAAAATTTATTCAAAAACAGATGATTGTTTTTCAAAAATCGTTTCGGAAAAATTTTGGTTCCTTGTTTTGTTAATCACCTAAGGATAGGTGATGTACATGTTTTAAGATCTAAACACAAGATAACTTGTGTTAGGTTCCTAGAAAAGTTATAGTCTAGGTCAAAGCATTACTAATAACCTAATTCCCTATAACCATTGGCTCTGATACCAACTCTTCTGTCACACCCCGACCGCGTAAAACAACAAATCGCGGCGGAAACATCGGGGCGTGTTGCGACAGAATTAATTGTCTCATAACCATGGCATACAAAGTTTTATTTAATTATTAAACAAGGGTGTTTCATTGTTTCAAACAGGAAATTAAAGAGTTCAGAACATAATTAAACATAGTCTATCTTCTTTTAAAGTTTCTAAGGCACAGGTCCGCCCTAGTATCATGATCAACATCCTATGGAAAAGCACCTGAAAACACATGTGAAAATAGGTACGTCAGCATAAAAATGCCTGTGAGATACATAGGTTTTGTGAAAATAAGATTCATGACTTATGTTTGAGAAAATGTTTAGTCATGAACCTTGTTATTTGCTTTGTCTTGTAAATCATTGAAAACAATAAGATCAGATGATATGTATAAGTAATTGTCAGGTTAAATAGATAACCATGTAAAAATGTGTTTGTATAAGATAAGTTGTTTGTAAATCAATGTCATGTGAAAAGTATGTTATTTGTATAAAATGTTCTATGTCTCAAACTGAAATGATTCAAATAACGTTACGCCATATAATACTATACAAACACTTATATATAGGAAGTACCAGCGGCGTATCCACCATGCTTGTATCATATTACACACGCATCGTTACTTAATCACTTAATCAAACCAAACCAACCAATGTAAGAAGTCTATGTTTAAACCAATTGTCAATGTACTGAATAATATGTCAAAGTGTTCATGTCAAGATGTAAATCATGTAGTATGTAACACCAATGTCAAAAATGTTTGTGTCAAATGTAAATCATGTCAAAAATGTCTATGTCAAATATCCATGTCAAATGTCTATGTCAAATATCCATGTCAAATGTCTATGTCAATTATCCATGTCAAATGTCTATGTCAAAATGTCCATGTATGGCAAGTGAAATGTCTCAACTAAACCATACGCACAAAAACAAAGTATTGAAGTAAAACTTGGTTTAAATCAAAGCTATGTTTTGTGTAAATGCATGCAACTATTTAATATGAACATTTATGTGGTATTGTGAAAATGCATACATCCAAGCCTGGCGACTGTGGTGATAAACCCTTTAAACAAATTAAAGGTCTATCTGTCTTAATGTCAACGAATTCGGTCATTCCTTTCTGTCCCCTTACCCTGGGATGTCCGGAACGGGAGTTGTCAATTCCTATGGTACCACTACCTACTAACGAACGGCATGATCGGTGTTAATGAATGTATTGTCCCATGTAAACAAACCAAATGTCATACCAATATGTAAGCATGTGAAAACAATGCACTAAGTATGTAATCAAATGAACATACATAGCGTGAAATGTCATGTAAAACGATGTACTAAGTAATGCACACAATGGGCACACCTAGCATGAAATGTAATGTAAAACAATGTACTAAGTAATGCACACAATGGGCACACCTAGCATGAAATGTCATGTAAAACAATGTACTAAGTAATGCACACAATGGGCACACCTAGCATAAGATGAAATGAAATCATGTACTATTATGTACTAACGAACATAGCAGTATATGATGTGAAAACAGGAAAGCAGGAAAGTAACAAGTAGGCACATGTGTTCCACCCCAAAACAGTTTGGAAAACAGTAAAAGAGGGGTCTATGTACTCACTTATGATTGCTCAGATGTCTAAAGATAATCACCAAGTAATGCTAGAGATCTCGGAATCAAACGGCACCTAATATAGGTAACTATGTTAATAAACCGGACCTATATCGGAAGACTGGGTAGCATTAGGGTTTGTAAACCAAATGAGTGTAGGAACTCATGTGATATGGTTTAACAAAGCCTACATGCTAAATGAAACTTAACCTAAGTCTTATCGACCCATTACGACCCGTTTAGGAAGCTTATGCTACTTTAACGTGTCGTGCGCGTGAAACGCGTTCGGACCGCCTAACTAGTCCTATGACAAGTATTATATGCCTAAACATGTTACATAATCAGTTACGTGACAAAAGTTTAGGTTACATATGCTAAATTACCAATTATGTATGAAAAGGGTATTCTGGTAATTTACCTAAGGCATATAAACTACCTATCATACAACTACTTAAACGCCGTGACCATAAGGTATAACCTCGGAAGGTTATTCCCTACACTATGGTCACCTAATGTATTTGGTCGGATCCTAATGATCGACCAAACTGGGTCGGGTTCGAAGGTATAGGCGATTTATTAGATCGCCTACCCTACGACCCTAGACAACGTGGTAATCAGTAGGCATAGTCCCAAGGGACTATGACCATCGTGATTACAATCACGTTGCGAAGTTCAAACGAACTTCGCATTGACCATTACTGGTCAACGCTGAAAGTCAAACAAAGTTTGACTTTCTGACTCGAAAAGCAGTAAAAATAAGGAAAAGAACGAAAGAATACTTACGAAGGGTCCCCGAATGCTAATCTAGATCAGTATAGTTCAGGTATGAAACAAGGTTTCAACTTAGAACACAACTAATAAGATTCTAGTGCTTAAAAACAATGAAAGGCATGGGGTATATATAGTTTTCGGGTAACCGTTAGGATCGTTTCTTGAATAACGTGATCGAATCTCGTGCGTACACTTGTCGGAATGTTATGGTGCCACAAATGCTCCTTAACTTTGTGACACGTCAACTTAAAACATGTGGTTAAGGATTAATTGGTTGCAACTTGCATTTAAAAACACTGAATCTGGTCCAGAAGGGGGCTCGCGTGACGCCAAGGCCCGTCGCGTCACGCTAGGCCCTTGTTTTGGCAGATTTTGCAGAAATGGTCCCTGCACTTTGTTTAAGCGATTTTCGATGCGTTTGAACCCCGTTAACCTCATTCCAAGGCTCTAAAATGAAGTTAAAGTATAGGGAACTCAAAACATGCTCAAAAATATCTAGGATGTCGGTTTGTTTGGCCGTACGATCGCGATGTTCGCTTAATTACGACGGAATGCGCATAAGCGCGAAAAACGATCCAAATGACGCAACGAATGGATTTTTCTTAAGGCGATCAATAAAATAAAATGTAGTCATGCTTTCATAAATTTTTGGATGTCCAGATGTATTCAGAACGTAAGTTATGCGCGAAAATGCAAACTTGTGCACTTTTTGACACTTTTAGTCCCTGAATGTCCCAAAAGTTTATTTTAGCACACCGAACCCATTAAAGCCTATTTCTAAGCTATGTCAAGGATATTTAAGGTGTGTTTAACTTATGGTTATGTTCCGGAATGTTCGTTACAGTTCAAATTGACATACTTTCGCAGTTTGTCATATTTAGTCCCTGTAAGCGAATTAACTTGTTTTTGCCATACCAAAGCCTTCAAAACTTATTTCTAAGTTATGTAAAGGTTATTTAAGGTATGTTGAGTATATGTTGATGTTCCGGAGTATTTCTCGCATTAAACTGAGTACGTTTACGCACTAGTTTGCGTATAACTCTCCAGAAAGCGATGTAGAGTTTGAAATTACAATAAAGTCAAAACATGAAAAATGTAAAACACAATCAAACAAACATTGGGATCAAATAACATTGTTTTATTTATAACAGAACTGTTCATAGTGATTACAAGCACAGTTGTTACATGAGAGATGCGGGTTTGGATATCAGATCGAGCTTGAATATCAGATTGAATACGAACACAATGAAGCTTGATACGTTCCATACGACTCAATGCATCAGCCACGGCATTCGCCTTACCAGGATGGTAGCGAATTTCGCAGTCATAGTCGTTTAGAAGTTCAACCCAACGTCGTTACCTCATGTTGAGTTCTTTCTGATTAAAGATATGCTAAAGACTTTTGTGGTCCGTGAAAACCACACATTTTGTACCATACAAATAGTGTCTCCAGATCTTGAGAGAGAAGACAACTGCACCTAACTCAAGATGATGAGTGGTGTAGTTCTTCTCATGTATCTTCAACTGCTTTGATGCACATGCGATGACTTTGTTCCTTTGCATGAGAACACAACCAAGACCCAAATTTGATGCATCACAATACATGACGAAATCATCATTGGCCATAGGCAAAGATAGAATAGGTGCGTCACAAAGCTTCTGCTTCAAGGTCTGAAACGCTTCTTCTTGCTTGGTTCCCTATTCAAAGGGTTTGTTCTTCTGAGTTAAAGCAGTTAAAGGAACTGCAATCTTTGAGAAGTTCTCGATGAAGCGGCGGTAATAACCTGCGAGACCAAGAAAAAAACAAACCTCAGTAGGAGTAGTAGGCGTATCCCAATCCTTAATCGCACTGATCTTGGAGGGATCTACATGAATACCTTGTTCATTGACGACATGCCCCAAAACTTGAATTCCTTAAGCCAAAATTTGCACTTGGAGAATTTGGCGAAAAGTTGCTCTTTCTTCAGGAGTTCCAGGGTAAGACGAAGATGTTGCTCGTGATCAGCTTGCGTCTTGGAATATATCCAAATGTCATCAATGAAAACGATGATGAGCTTGTCCCCTATTCATCAAGTTCAGGAAAAAAACAGGAGCATTAGTCAAACTGAATGGCATAACTGTGAACTCATAATGCCCATAACGAGTGCGGAAAGCAGTTTTCGGAATATCTTCTTCATGCACACGAAGTTGATGATACCCAGAACGCAGATCAATCTTAGAGAAACAAGTAGCGCCCTATAACTGATCAAAGTGATCATCAATGCGAGGTAGGGGATATCGATTCTTGATGGTAAGCTTGTTAAGCTCGCGGTAATCGATACACATTCTGAAAGATCCATCATTCTTCTTGACAAAAAGAACGGGAGCACCCCAAGGTGAAAAGCAAGGACGGATAAAACCTTTGTCAGAAAGTTCCTGAAGCTGCTTATATAGCTCTTGCATCTCAGACGGTGCAAGACGATATGGAGATCTGGCAATAGGATTTGCACCAGGTACAAGATCAATACGGAACTCGACTTGGCATGCTGGGGGTAAACCAGGTAACTCCGGATAATCCCGAATAACAGAGATATCTTGAATAGACTTACCTTTGCCTTTATCTGCTACAACATGTGCCAAGAAGGCCACATAATTCTTTCGCAGATACTTCTGAGCTTGAGTACAAGACATGAGCTTGAGATTACTAGCAGGTTTCTCACCACGAACCAGTAGGATCTCACCTGTCGACAGCGGAACACGAACAATCTTCTCGAAACAAATTACCTCTGCGTGATGCTTGGCTAACCAATCCATACCCACTATAACATCAAAACCCCCAAGTTGCATTGGCGTGAGGTCGATAGGAAAAAGATGGTTGTTAAGGTTCAACTGGCAGTTACGAAGAACAAAATCAAGAATAACGGGTTCACCACTAGCAACTTCTACTATCAAAGACTTTCCTAGTTTCGTTCTAGACATGCGAAGGAATGGCTCAAAAGATAACGACACAAAACTCTTATCGGCACCTGAATAAAAAAGAACAGATGCAGGTTGACTATTTACAAAGAATGTACCGTTGACCACTTCATTGTCTGCTTGCGCCTCTTGTGCATTCATGTTGAAGACTCGCCCACGAGCCTGAGCCTGATTCGGATTTGCGTTAACCAATCTTGGACACTGATTACGGTAGTGGGTCAGATCCCCACAGTTATAACAAGAACCAGGCGGGTAGTGAGGTTGTGCAGCTTGAGCCTGTTGTGGAGCAGGAGGCTGATCAGCTTGTTGAGCTGGGTTCTGAGCTGCCCGATTCTGATTAGCAGGAAGACGACATGTAGCAGCAAGATGACCAGATCTTCCACAGTTAGCACAATAACGACACTGGATGTGCGACTGATGATGACCATTACACTTGTTGCACAAAGGTGCAATGCCAAGGTATGGTTTCTTGGCAAGTGGTTGCGCAGGCTGATTTGGAGCAGCTTGATTGGCCTGTGCAGTAACGGCGAAGTTTTGGGTAGCCTTGTTTTTCTTAGACTTCTTAGCATACTCAGCTTTCTTTCCCTTCTTGTTCTTACCCTCAACATACGCCTGTTTCTTACCCTTGTCACCCTTCCTGTGTAGCTTACCCTTTCGGACCTGCGACTCAGTCAATGTCGCAGCTAACTCGATTGCCTGATGAACTGTGGTAGGGTTACTACCAGTGACGATGTCTTGTACGGATTCAGGTAAGCCATCAATATACCTCTCGATAGCTTTTTCGAGTGGGGTAACCATGGTAGGGCAAAGCAAACTTAACTCTTCATACCTGTCAGTGTAAGCCCGGTGCTCACCACTATCCTGCTTCAAGTCATCGAACTCCCTTTCTAAAGCCCTTAGTTCATGACGAGGACAAATCTCCCTCATCATAAGAGCCCTAAGTTCAGCCCAAGTCTGTGCTAATGCAACCTCAGCACCACGGTCTCTCATAACCCTGTTCCACCAAGTAAGAGCCCTCTTCTGAAATACGCTGGAAGCAAACTCGACTTTCCGATTTTCAGGACACTGAACGTGACGAAACGTACTCTCAATGCTCTCGAACCACTGTAGGAGCCCAGTTGCTCCTTCAGAACCACTAAACTTGAGTGGTTTAGCTGAATTAAAACTCTTGAAATTGCATGGAGAATTGAGGTTATTGTTGGCTTGGTTCACTTGAGCAATAATGTCTGGGAGTGCAGCAGCCATATGCTGCGCCATAATAGCTGCCATTTCGGCATTAGGTAGCGGATTTTCGCGTCATAGAGGCATTCTAAAAGAGGAAACATGAGAGAAAACGAGTGAGATGATTAGATGAAAAGAATGAGATGAAACAAAAATCGAAAAAAGCAAAGATGGTGGTCATTTGTTTGTTACCACAAAGAAAACAAATGACACACAATGACTAATCAAAGTAAATGGGTCAAAAATAATGTATTACGAAGACATGCTCGCCTATAAGTGAACACTCACCCCAAGAGTTCCCAGGTAAGAGTGACTGGTCCGAATATGTGGATTTGTACGAACACTCTAGCCTTAGACAGAAAACCCAGGGTACAGGCATTCACTCTTCCAGTTTGCACGTGTTCACATTATTTAGAGCCCAAAACTTTGATGAGATTTTGAAAACTCAGAAGGCACAAAGCCAAAAATCAAACTGGAAGGGTTCAAACCCCTATAATAAATCATTTAAAAACAGATGATTGATTTTCAAAAAACGTTTTGGAAAATTGGGTTCTTGTTTTGGCAATCACCTAAGGATAGGTGAAGTGCATGTTTTATGATCTAAATACAAGATAACTCATGTTGGGGTCCTAGAAAGGTTATAGTCTAGGTCAAAGAATCACTAATAACCTAATTCCCTATAACCATTGGCTCTGATACCAACTCTTCTGTCACACCTCGACCGCGTAAAACAACGAACCGCGGCGGAAACATCGGGGAGTCGAGCAACAGAATTATTGTTTCACAACCATGGTAATTAAAGTTATGTTTTATTTATAAGCAAAAAGGATTACATTGTCTTAAACAAAGAGAAACGAGAGTACATCACATAATTAAACTAGTTCTAGCTTCGTTTTAAGTCACCAAGGCACAGGTCCGTCTAAGTGTGTCTCGATCATCCTATGGAACAGCTCCTGAAAACACATGTGAAAATAGGTACGTCAGCATAAAAATGCCTGTGAGATACATAGGTTTTATTAAAATAGGATTCATGACCTATGCTTAAAGAAATGTTTAATAAAAGGTGGTCATGAATCTTGTTTAAAGTGTTTTCTTTCATAAAACATTTGAAAAGCGAAAATAAAATCAGATGATATATATATATATATATATATATATATATATATATATATATATATATATATATATAAGAATAATGTGTGATTAAATGAATAAACAAGTAAAAATGAGTTTGTATAAATTGAGTTATTTGTAACACAATGTTTAAGTGAAAATATGTTGTAAATGTAATATGTCTAAACTGAAAGGGTTTAAATAACGCTACGATATGTAATACCATAAAAAGCACTTATATATAGGAAGTACCAGCGGCGTATCCACCATGCTTTTATCATATTACACGTCACCTCGTTATGTAAATCACTTAGCCAAATAAACCACCAAGATGTAATGTTCAAACAATTGTAGAAATGTTTATTGTATAATCAAATGTCTATTGTTAAATGTAAATCATGTAATGTGTAAACAAATGTTATGCACGGTAAGAAAAATGTGACTACTTAAACCATATGTAAAAATGTACAAAACAAAGTATTTTGAATGAATCAAAAGTTATGTTTTGTAACTTAAATGCATGCTTTACTGATACAAACACTTATGTGGTAATGTTAAACATATACATTCAAGCCTTGAGACTGTAGGATAACCTTAGAGTAAAGGTTATCAAAAATGTTTTCGGATTCAGTCATTCCTTACATCCAAAGAAACCTAGGATATCAGGAATGGGAGTTGTCAAGTCCTATGGTACCACTACTTACTACCGAGCGACGTAGCTAATGTTAATGAACGTATTTTAGTTCGTTAAACAGACCAAATGTCATACCAAATGTAAGCATGTTTTATGAAAACAATGTACCTAGTATGCTAAGTGAACATACAAGGCAAAAATGTAAAACAATGTGTTCATATGCTGAGTAAACATATGTAACAGAAATGCAATGTAAAACAATGTGCTAGCATGCTCAGTAAACATACATAGCAGAAATGTAATATAAATCAATGTGTCCATATGCTGAGTAAACTTATTCAACAAATGTAATATGAAAATCAATGTGCTAGCATGCTAAGTGAATATACATAGCAAAATATAATAAAATCATGTACTATCTACGTACTAATGAACATAGCAAGTATATGATAATAAAGCATGAAAAGCACGAAAGTAACAAGTAGCCACATGTGTTTCACCCCAAAATGTTTGAAAACAGTAAAATAGGGGACTATGTACTCACTTGAGATTGCTCAATAGTCTTTAGATAACCACCAAGCAAAGCAAGAAAGATCACGGAATCAAACGACACCTAATATAGGTAACTATGTTAATAAACAGACCTAAATCGGAGGATCGGATAAAATGTGGTTTCGTAAACCAAATGAGTATAGGAACTCATGCATTATGGTTTAACAGAGCCTACATTCTAAAACGAAACCTATCCTAATTGCTTACGACCCATTACAACTCGTTTAGGTAGCTTATGCTACTTTAACGCGTCGTTCGCGTGAAACGCGTTCGGACCGCCTAACTAGTCTTATGACAAGTAAAATATCCCTTAACATGTCTAATATTGTTGTCTAATCAGTTTAGATATAAAAAATTATGTTACATATTCTTAAAATGAAACTCGGCGTAAAAAGGACATTTTGGTAATTTTCCTAAGGCATATAAACTACCTATCATATAACTAACTAAACGTAGTGACCATAAGGTATAACCTCAGAAGGTTATTCCCTATACAACTATGGTCACCTAATGTGTTTGGTCGAATACTAATGATCGACCAAACGGGTCGGGTTCGAAAGTATAAGCGGTTGTTTAGACCGCTTACCTTACGACCCTACATAAGCACTAAACCTAAAGTGACGAGCTAAGCATGTTAAAACATGTTTAACGAGGTTTGAAAACAGGTTTGGTATCAAAACAAAGGGTCTTGATACCCAAAAGTAGTTTGGTTACAAAATACACAAGAATACGTATTTTGGCCGAAACTACGACTCGCCACTATGCCTAAATAACATGGTAATCAGTAGGTATAGTCATAATAGACTAAAACCATCATGATTACGCTCACGTTATGAAGTTCTCGATGAATCGCCGATGAATCTTCCTGTTTGTGACCCCAGTCGTATTTCTTGTCTTTCTGTGTAAGGGTTGTTAGCGGTTGAGCTATCTTTGAGAAATTCTCGATGAATCGCCGATAATAGCCCAAAAATTGTCGAACTTCGGTTGGGGTCTTGGGAGCTTCCCAATTCTTTATTGCTTCGATCTTGGATGGGTCTACGTGAATGCCCTTCTTATTCACAACGTGGCCAAGAAATTGTACTTCGCGAATCCAGAATTCGCACTTCGAGAACTTTGCATAAAGTTTCTCTTTCTTCAGTAGTTCCAGAATGGTTCTGAGATGTTGCTCGTGCTCTTCTTTCGTTCGCGAATAAATCAGGATATCATCGATAAATACAATCACGAATTTATCGAGATATGGTTTGCATACACGGTTCATCAGATCCATAAAGACCGCTGGTGCATTCGTCAGCCCGAATGACATCACAAGAAATTTGTAGTGCCCATAGCGTGTTCTGAATGCAGTCTTTGGTACGCTTTCCTCTTGGATTCTCAGCTGATGGTATCCAGATCGTAGGTCGATCTTGGAATAGTAGCTTGATCCTTGCAGTTGATCAAATAAGTCATCAATCCTCGGTAGCGGGTACCGATTCTTGATAGTGAGCTTGTTCAGTTCCCTGTAATCGATACACATCCACAGTGTTCCATCCTTCTTCTTTACGAATAATACTGGAGCTCCCCAGGGTGAGAAGCTTGGCCTTATGAATCCTTTATCCAACAACTCCTGAAGTTGTGTAGATAATTCTTGCATTTCGAATGGCGCAAGTCGATAGGGTGCCTTGGCTATAGGAGCAGCTCCTGGAACCAAGTCTATACGGAATTCGACTTGTCGTTGCGGAGGTAGTCCTGGCAGATCCTCAGGAAACACATCAGGAAATTCCTTCACCACAGGAATATCTTCGAGTTTTGGCTCCACAGCCTTCTTGTCTATAACGTGTGCTAGGAAAGCGACACAACCTTTCCTCAAGAACTTCTGTGCCTTCATACAGCTGATGATTCGAAGAGGCGCGTCTCGTTTTTCTCCATGCACGATGAGAGTTTCACCATTCGCTAAAGGGATGCGAATGATTTTCTCATGACAAATAACTTCAGCTTTGTTCTTGGATAACCAGTCCATCCCGACTACTACATCGAAGCTACCCATTTGAATAGGTAGGAGGTCTATGCTAAATATTCGTTCACCAAGTTCTAGTGTGCAGCCTCTAACAACTTCGCCCGATTCAACGAGTTTTCCATTGGCTAGTTCTATGGAGTAAGGAATTTCTAATCTACTAGATTCTATTCCGAGTATGCGTTTAAATTCCACAGACATGAAGCTATAATCGACGCCAGTGTCAAATAATATGGATGCAAAGTGATTGTTAATGAGAAACATACCGGTGACCACGTTAGGGTCCTCGCGTGCGTTCTTTGCTCCAATAAAAAATGCTCTAGCCTGAGCATTGTTTCCCTCTGGGCAGTCCTTTATGAAATGATCATTGCTTCCACACTTGAAGCATCCTTGGTTCCGCCCCTTCTTGTTACCATTCTTGTTACCAGCACCGTTTCCATTTCGGTTCTTTCCTTTTCCCCAGCAGTCTTCTGTTTGATGACCCAATTTACCACATTTGTCGCACCTTGGAATGCGACAAGCTCCATCATGATGATACTTACATTTTTGGCATCTAGGCATGGAGCCTTGGTATGCTTTGGTTGCATGGGTTTTCGCCTCCTGAGGCGGGTTAGCGTCACGCTTCTTGTTGGAACTCTTGTTGTTACGAATTGCTTGATTCAGATTCGAATGCTTTCTATTCTTGTCACCGGACGACTCAGCATGTGTCTCGGTCTTCTCTGTTGGGTTCAACGATAACTTCTTCACACGAACACAATCTTCAGTAAGGCTGACGGCCAGAGTTACAGCCTCGGTGATTGTTTGTGGTTTGGCCGAC
Source organism: Helianthus tuberosus (assembly GCA_030545235.1). Lineage (NCBI taxonomy): Eukaryota > Viridiplantae > Streptophyta > Magnoliopsida > Asterales > Asteraceae > Helianthus > Helianthus tuberosus. The sequence goes on from CM060360.1 coordinate 91,441,954, forward strand.
GTCACCATGCCACGAAACTCTGGGGCCAGTCCCCAAATGTAGCGTTCAACGCGCTTGAATTCGGGAGTCACCATGTAGGGAAGCACTCTTGACAGATCGTGGAACCTTTGAGTATAACCATTAATGTCAGCACCTACCATGGTCAAGTGCCAGAACTCCGTTTCCAGCCTTTGGAGTTCAGCGTGAGAGCAATACTTCTCTCTCATTCTTTCCTTCAGTTCCTCCCAAGTTAAGCCATAAGCGGCATCATCACCCAAAGTTTGGGCTTGCAGGTTCCACCAAGTCAGAGCATCGTCGACAAATAAGCCAGTAGCAAAGGTGACTTGTTGATCCGTGGTACACTTGCTCATGCGGATAGTAGCTTCAGTCTTCTCCGTCCAGCGTACAAATGCTACTGCACCTCCTGTGCCGTCATAGTTCATCAGCTTGTAGTCGAGGAACTGCTTGAAAGTGCAGCCTTGAGCTGCGTTGCCTCTAGATGACTCCCCATGCCCGTTACGTCTAGCGTTGCTTTGTCCTCCACTGTCTTGAGTTCGGTTCGCCTCGTACTGGGTGATAGCAGCGGAGATCCTTTCTTCCAGTAGAGCTTCCAGCTCTTCGGCAATTCTTAGCAGTGGGGGAGGAGGAGGTTGGTCACGAGCGTTCACAGCTCTTCTGGGTGCCGTGTTCCAACAAACACAACCTAATAGGTTTAGGCATTTGTTTGATATCGTCATACTAGACAGTAGTAGTATATATATTCACAGGTATATACCACATAAGTGACATCAAACAATTATTACTCTAGCAGAGTACTTAGTAGGCTTGCACTGAGGGAATCTATACGTGACAAGACTTGTTGTGGTTTCTGTGCACTGAATTCCATAATTATGTATGCATCCATAATTACGTAACTCGTTGCATAGTCCGCACAGTTCGTTTCATCGTTCTTCCTTCAGGTAGGCCATTGCTTCCAGGTAAAGTCACATATACTTGTGACATTCTACTTCTAGTACATGCTAATTATCACACATAATTGCAATTAACTCTCAATCACAGATGAGTGCTACTCTCGTGCACCCTAAGTCTCGTAGTGACTTTTCTAGACTCATGTAGTCAGTTTCAGGTAGTGGATGTCGCGGGACGTTTTATGCAATGAAAACTCTTTGAAAATTGATTGTTTTCATGAAAGGATCCTAGAGATTGTATACTAGACTCGAGAAGGAATCCTGGTTCACTACAATCGCAGCTCTGATACCAATCTGTCACACCCCTTTCTGCGGCGGAAGCATGAGGTGTGATCATGAAAGGTTCTCATTGCATACGAAGAGTAAACATGCTACATGCTCGTAAAATAACATCAAATGCCATAATTTGAAAACATAAGATAGCGTTTAGATCGCTAGACAGCTTAAAACATTGTCTTAAAAGTTTTCAACTTTATTTAAAGTTAAACACAAGCGACATCCACGAGCATAAGCAAGACCGCGCGCACATCCATCCTAGTTACCTGAAATACATGTGAGTTTTTTGGAAAAACGTCAACATAAAGTTGGTGTGAATTCATGCAGTTTCGTATTTCACGTTTGTATACTTTGTATGAAAACATAGTTTGTGAATAAATCAAGTTTTCATATATTAATTCAGTTTCTTGTGTACACCACGTACTCATGTATAATTCAATTTCTTCTTGAGTACCCCACGTACTCAAGTATAATTCCCATTTTCTTGAGTACCCCACGTACTTCAACTATAATTCAATCTTTTCTTGAGTACCCCACGTACTTCAAGTATAATTCAATCTTTTCTTGAGTACCCCACGTACTTCAAGTATAATTCAATCTTTTCTTGAGTACCCCACGTACTCAAGTATTCATCAATTTTTAGTATGGTATGACTTTTATGTAAATAAAGTATTCCTGTAAGTATCAGGATTGTTAATGGGTTGCAAAGCCATTAACATGTGACACGACATAGGAAGTCACCAAACCTTAGGCATTTAATTGGTATAATCTGAGACACAAAAGCACTACTCGATTCTCGCCCTCACCGAGTGTGTGGCTGCCCGGCACCCGTTAGATCTAACCTTTTGTTCTGCGGTCTAGGTATATTGTTGATTAAGGGTGCTTCTGTACCCTATTCGTGACACTATTTCTCATAACGCATCCTACTTGGTTCTCGTCCTCACCAAGCGCGTTTCTTGTTATCATTTCTCATAACGCATCCTACTTGGTTCTCGTTCTCACCAAGTGCGTTTCTCATATTCTATTATTTCGTCACACTTGGTTCTCGTTCTCACCAAGTGTACTTCTTGTATTCTTATATTTCGTCACACTTGGTTCTCGTTCTCACCAAGTGTACTTCTTGTATTTATATTTCATCACACTTGGTTCTCGTTCTCACCAAGTGTGCTTCTTATATTTATATCATACCAATTATAAAGATTGTACATTTGTACATGTATTTCACCCCCGAAGTTATAAAAACTGAAAACAGTTAAAGAAAAGGGGGAGCATGAACTCACAACTTTGCGTTCCTAGCGTCGTAAACTTCACCGGATTTGCTTAATTAACGTCGTAACCTATACGCGTTTTCTTAACGTTAGTCACTAGACTTGTATCGCACAAGTACAGTCACTCTCTTTGGTGTATATATTCTTGTGTTAAAAATATTTTATATTTTTAACTAAGTATCTTACTTATATTATTTTCTCTAAAATTAATATAAGTATCTCGTGTTTTGCAGTTTGCACCCGAATTATGTATCTTGTATGTTGTATGTGTATTTTTATGTTTATACTCCTCATGAGTATTTATTGTATTTTTAAGTCTTAATACACTAGCACGTATAACACATACTATACACACTTAGCACAAAAGTTGGTGATAAAATAATATATATTTTTCTCTCAAAAATATACATATTTATATCCATTTTCATTTTTGAAGAAATCCTCATTTCTTATCACCAAAAATTAGGGAAACCTTGGTAATACTCTTAAATACATTTTTAGGGAATAAGTTTCTCAAAAACTTATATTTTTCTAAGTGTCAAAATTTATAAAAATTTTGACAGAGTTTCCCCTAAAAATGGAGGTTTCCCATCTTTTCAAAACATGTGTTTATTTTCTTTTAAATCGTCAACAATCATCAACAACAATTATCAACAATAATCAATAACTTCTCCATTTCATGAACTTGAATATTTACCAAAAATGTGTAGTAACTTACTAGCACATTTAGTAAGTCTTGTTATCTTTAAAAATAAGTTTAATTTCTTAAAAGCTTTATTTTTAAAGAATATGAAGTTTCACAACTTCTAGCCAAGATTCACAAAAATATTTCTTTGTTGGACTTCCTTGTTACACAAGTGTTTACACACTTGTTTATTTACTAAAAATATATTTAGTTCATGTAAGATCCGGGTTTTAAACAAGACTAATATTTTTGCTTGGTTCTTCCGAAAAACCACTTGTAGATCTTTAGATCTATATGTTTAGAGTCTTATTTTACAAGGAAAATTATGTTTACACAAGTTCATGTTTCATGGATGGAAAGTTTCATCATCTTTCATAACTTTAATACTAACATACTACTAGTTCATGTTCTCAAACATGGACTAATATGTCTAGATGATGATCCATCTTGTTTCTACTAACAGCAATATCAAATAATAACAACCATACAAGATTTACAAGATTTACACTACTAGTTTCTCTTTATCCACCATATATCACTTATATTTCAAGTTTCATGTGCATGTCTTTTAGTGTCCTTATTATTTTCATCATACTTCAACTTTTAACCATTCTAAATATGAAGTAAATAAGCTCAAGAGGACCTTACCACTAGCTTCAAGCTAGGGAAGAATACTAGAACTTGAAGATGACAAAGTGGTTGGATAAAGGCAAACGAAGGAGGTCCTTGATGATCCGCAAGCTCCACACTTCTCAATCTATCTTCTACCACCTTGAGTACACCATGGAATGGATTGGAATTGAATGAAAGTGGTGGTGAAGGGGGTGCTTGGTTTCGGCCGTAAGGAAGGAGGGAGGAGGGAGAGAGGTATGTGTGTTTACTAGGTGTGAGAAATGAGCTTAACCTTCCATGCATTCTTATAACCCATTTAATCCTTTCATACATTGTGTAATATGTCCTCTTTGTACAAGACAAGACCCAATAAATTATAACAAAGAAATCCCATGTGGGATTTTGGTCTCCCAACCGTCCAACCATAGGGGGGGGGGGGTAAGTGTAACATTTCCAACTATTAGTTAGTGATTTGGTTGAAATCTAAAGGTTCTAGTTAGTAGCTTAAGTGTGTTATTTAATACAAAGGGTGTTAGGGTGTTCGGGGACCCTAACTAGCTTAGAAAAATAAAAACAATGCTTCTAGCATTATTTTGGTGTTCCGGGTAATGTCCGGTTGTTCGGTTAGATACCGATTCGTTAAAGTGCTAAATTACACTTTTTAGTGTCTTTTAGGTACCTTCTTGTACCCTTTCAATTCCCAACACTTGGAGAAGTATTTTGACTGATAAATTATATTTTCTGCATAATATTCGCGTGCTAAAAGCTGAATTATTGCTGAATTATATAAAATTATGCACTTAAAGTGCGTTTCGGGTGCTTTTTAGTGCGTATTTTTGCTTCCGGAGAGTATATATATTAAACCCTTGTATGTACTCTTGGGTTTTAATGTATTCTTGTTGTTGGACCTACACCTAGGCTCCAATTTTATTGACTGACTGCTTTCTGCAGTTCTGTTGACACATAGTGTCTTACCGGTGAGTTTACTTAGTATTTTTGACGCAACGCTCTCGTTTATGCATAAAGCAATATTTTGTAGTATACAACGTGCATGAATTCACTTGTTTAATCATGTGTTCAGACATTGCTGACAATTAAGCACATAATTACAGTCAATAAATAATAATTAAAGTGTACGGAAATTACCAGTTTGGTGCCAGTTGTCACATTATGAAAACAATGTACCTAGTATGCTAAGTGAACATACAAGGCAGAAATGTAAACAATGTGTTCATATGCTGAGTAAACATATGTAACAGAAATGCAATGTAAAACAATGTGCTAGCATGCTTAGTAAACATACATAGCAGAAATGTAATATAAATCAATGTGTCCATATGCTGAGTAAACATATGCAACAAATGTAATATGAAAATCAATGTGCTAGCATGCTAAGTGAACATACATAGCAAAATCTAATGAAATCTTGTACTATCTACGTACTAATGAACATAGCAAGTATATCATAATAAAGCATGAAAAGCACGAAAGTAACAAGTAGGCGCATGTGTTGCACCCCAAAATGTTTGAAAACTGTAAAAGAGGGGACTATGTACTCACTTGAGATTGCTCAATAGTCTGTAGATAACCACCATGCAAAGCCAGAAAGATCACGGAATCAAACAGCACCTAATATAGGTAACTATGTTAATAAACGGACCTTAATCGGAGGATCGGATAAAATGTGGTTTCGTAAACTAAATGAGTATAGGAACTCATGAATTATGGTTTAACAAAGCCTGCATTAAAAAACAAAACCTATCCTAAGAGCTTACGACCCATTACGACTCGTTTAGGTAGCTTATGCTACTTTAACGCGTCGTTCGCGTGAAACGCGTTCGGACCGCCTAACTAGCCTTATGACAAGTAAAATATCCCTTAATATGTCTAATATTGTTGTCTAATCAGTTTAGATATCAAAAATTATGTTACATATTGTCACACCCCGACCACGTAGAACATACAAAACGTGGCGGAAATGTCGAGGAGTGTTGTAACAGAAATAATTGTTTCAAATCCATGGCAATTGAAGTTTCGTTTTATTGATTAAAAGTGTTACAATGTCTTAACAAACAAGGAAATACAACATAATTAACTAGTCTTGTATCTTTTATTGTCACTAAAGCCCAAGTCTGCCTATGTGTATCTTGATCATCTTATGCAACAGCTCCTGAAAAACACATGTGAAAATAGGTACGTCAGCATAAAAATGCCTGTGAGATACATAGGTTTTGTGAAAAATAGGTTTCATGACTTATGTTTGAGAAAATGTTTAGTCATGAACCTTGTTATTTGCTTTGTTTTGTAAATCATTTGAAAATCGATAAGATCAGATGATAAGTATAAATAAATGTAAGGTTAAATGAATAACCAAGTAAAATATGTTTGCATAAGATAAGTTGTTTATAAATCAATGTCTTGTGAAAAGTATGTTATTTGTATAAAATGTTCTATGTCTCAAACTGAAATGATTCAAATAACGCTACGATATGTAATACCATACAAACACTTATATATAGGAAGTACCAGCGGCGTATCCACCATGCTTGTATCATATTACACACGCCTCGTTACTTAATCACTTACTCAAACCAAACTATCAAAATGAAATGTTTAACAAGTATAGAAATGTTCATGTATAGTCAAATACGGTTCACACGGTTCACAGATACAAACGGTTCACAGATACAAACGGTTCACAGATACAAACGGTTCACAGATACAAATGGTTCACAGATACAAACGGTTCACAGATACAAACGGTTCACAGATACAAACGGTTCACAGATATAAACGGTTCACAGATATCAACGGATCACAGATACAAACGGTTCATAGATATCAACGGATCACAGATACAAACGGTTCACAGATACAAACGGTTCACATAGTCAGATGATTACAACGGTTCAATATGTAGTATAATTACAACGGTTCAATATGTAGTATAATGTGTTCATATGCTGGATAAGCATATGCAACAGAAAAGCAATGTAAAACAATGTACTAAGTATGCACATAATGGACATACATAGCATAAAATGTATTGAAATCATGTACTATAATGTACTAACGAACATAGCAGGTATATGATGTGAAAACGGGAAAGCATGAATGTAACAAGTAGGCACATGTGTTCCACCCCAAAACAGTTTGGAAAACAGTAAAAGAGGGGTCTATGTACTCACTTGAGATTGCTCAGTAGTCCTTGAGTAACAACTAAACAATGCTAGAGATCGCGGATATCAAACGGCACCTAGTATAGGTAACTATGTTAATAAACCGGACCTAGATCGGAAGATTGGGTAGCATTAGGGTTTGTAAACCAAACGAGTGTAGAGACTCGTGTCATTTGGTTTAACAAAGCCTACATACTAAATGAAACTTAACCTGAGTGATTTCGACCCATTACGACCCGTTTAGGTAGCTTATGCTACTTTAACGCGTCGTGCGCGTAGAACGCGTACGGACCGCCTAACTAGTCCTATGACAAGTGTTATATGCCTAAACATGTTACATAATCAGTTATGTGACAAAAGTTTAGGTTACATATGCTTAATTACCAATTATACATGAAAAGGGTATTCTGGTAATTTACCTAAGGCATATAAACTACCTATCATACAACTACTTAAACGATGTGACCATAGGGTATAACCTCGGAAGGTTATTCCCTACCTACTATGGTCACCTAATGTGTTTGGTCGGATCCTAATGATCGACCAAATGGGTCGGGTTCGAGGTATAAGCGATTCATCAGATCGCTTACCCTACGACCCTAGACAACGTGGTAATCAGTGGGCATAGTCCCAAGGGACTATGACCAACGTGATTACACTCACGTTGCGAAGTTCAAACGAACTTCGCATTGACCATTACTGGTCAACGCTGAAAGTCAAACAAAGTTTGACTTTCTGACTCGAAAAGCAGTAAAATAAGGAAAAGAACGAAAGAATACTTACGAAGGGTCCCCGAATGCTAATCCCGATTCAAGAATCTCAGGTATGAAACAATGGTTTCAACTTAGAGGTTCTCAAATCAGAATTCTAGTGATTTTAGCAATGGGGGGTGGATGGGTATTTATAGGAATACTCGAACCGTTAAGATCGTTTCATGGAAAACGTGCCTTAATCCCATCCGTACATGTGTTGCAAAGTTATGGTGCTTAGGTGCTTAAATTCCATCCATACATGTGTTGCAAAGTCATGGTGCCTAAATTTCATCCATACATGTGTTGCAAAGTTATGGTGCCTAAATTCCATCCTTATCCGCTGACTAAGCATGTTAGAATGTGTGGTTGTGAATTAAACAACGGCTAATACATCGAATCTGGTCCCGAAAATGAAAACTGATATTTCTTATGGAGAACACTAAAATAAAATATTTTAGTGCTTACATAAATTTTTGGATGTCCGGATGTATTCAGAACGTAAGTTATGCGCGAAAATGCAAACTTGTGCACTTTTTGACACTTTTAGTCCCTGAATGACCCAAAAGTTTATTTTAGCACACCGAACCCCTCAAAGCCTATTTCTAAGCTATGTAAAGGATATTTATGGTATGTTTAACTTATGGTCATGTTCCGGAAGGTCTGTTACAGTTCAAATTGGCATACTTTCGCAGTTTGTCAAATTTAGTCCCTGTAAGCGATTAAACTTTGATTTCACCATACCAAACCTTCCAAAACTTATATATAAGTTATGTAAAGGTTATTTAAGGTATGTTAAGCCTATTTCACTATTCCGGAGTGTTCGTTGCATTAAACTGGTTATATTTACGCATCAGTGCGCGTATAACCTTCCAGAAAGCGATTTAGAGCTTGAAATCGGACAAGAGTTGATATGTGCAATCAATACACATATTTTTTTTACAAATCCCAAGTATGAAATACAATATTTCATTGGTTTGGCATTTGTTTGATGGTTGCAGTGACACGGGTGTCACAGTCTCCCCTACTTTAGGAAATTTCGTCCCGAAATTAATTCGTAGGAGTCTATTTGTGACTTTGTGTCAGATAACCACCAGAGATATGTAAAGCATAATCCTGTCATTTCCTTAACGGACATTCTTCAGAACGAAAATGAACAAACGGAGTCATTTTCCTCAACGAGTATTCTTCAGAAGCGGAAATGAAGGAATAAACAAACGGGGATCCATTTCCTTAACGGAAAATCTTCAGAAACGAAAATGAACAAACGGAGTCATTTTCAACAGATGCTTCCTCAGAAACGGAAATGAAAATGATAGACAAACGGATATTCATTTCCTCAACGGACAAATCTTCATAAACGAAAATGAACAAACGGAGTCATTTTCAACGGTTGCTTCCTCAGGTTTAGAAATGAAGGATTAAACAACGGATATTCATTTCCTCAACGGATAATCTTCAGAAACGAAAATGAACGGAATAGTCATTTTACATCTTCAGAAACAAAAATGAACGGAATAGTCATTTTACATCTTCAGAAACAAAAATGAACGGAATAGTCATTTTACATCTTCAGAAACAAAAATGAACGGAATAGTCATTTTACATCTTCAGAAACAAAAATGAACGGAATAGTCATTTTACATCTTCAGAAACAAAAATGAACGGAATAGTCATTTTACATCTTCAGAAAAAAAAATGAACGGAATAGTCATTTTACATCTTCAGAAACAAAAATGAACGGAATAGACTCTAGACACATGACAAAATTCGCTGTGGTTTCTGTGCACTGAATTCCATAATTATGTATGCATCCATAATTATGAAATTCCTTGCATAGTCCGCACAACTTGTCTTGAAATGTTTGTGGGGAGGATAATCAAACCTGTGATGAGTGTGACTAGACTACCATAGGGTCTTTTTAATTAGATCAACAAAGTATCCTTTTAATTAGACCACCAAGGAGTCCTTTCAGCTATATCATCACATGATATTCCTAACCAGATTTTTGGATCAATCTGTTTACCTAGACCACTCAGGGGTCTAATTATGGAATGGCACAATATAATCCAAGGGACTTAACTACAACGTAAAAGCCCATTGAGGATTTAATATAGTACACAAAGATATGGAAGATTCTACGAGAATTTGAATGACAAGAATTTGGATCACACAAAAACATAAAAGGAACACATAAACACATAATCACATAGTTGTTTAACTTGGTTATTAATTTGTTATCTTCGGACGCGGATACTTAAAGCACACCAGGAATCCAATTCGTGGATTTCATTTGGCACTTTAATCATTTCAAGAATCTATCTATGAAGATAGGAAAATCTTAAAAGAAATTCGGCTATGTCCCTATTGAATTGTGATGTACGTATTGAATCATACAAAGAATTCAATTAAGGATTCCGATGAATGATACCCATCCACAAGGATCTAATTATGAGGATAGAAAGATCCTACATGAATTTTGGAATTTGTGTAACGAGAGGTGTTCCGACACCTTGCACTAGGCGTGCTTAATTCGATACACAAGGTAGAAAGTTCATGAGGTTGAGGCGCCAGATATGCCAAGCAACATATGAAGCAGAGTTTGAAGGTTGAGCAGCAGCAGGATTTGTAACAACTTTGCTTTGGATTGCAAAGCGGCACATGTTAACCAAATGTCTCCATCGTCCACCGTGGGTACATTTGAAACAGGGTATTTGGTTTGGATGATGACAGTTGCATTGATTGCACCAAGGAGCAGTTCCCTTACGGCTTCATCCCTGAGGCGAGTCATGGTGATAGCTAAGTCAACGGTCCTCTGGAGTACGACGCCTATTCGCTGGGTAATTGCAGCACCTGGTTCGGACATTGTTGTTGCGATGAAGAGGCACCATGAAGAAAATAGAAGACATGGGAGGAAACAAGGGAAAGATAGTCAAAAGGAAATGACAAGGCATGTAGATTGTGACCATTTGTTTGTTACCAAAGGCAAACAAATGAGATAGTGACTAATCAAAGTAAGCGGGTCAATATAATGTATCGCGAAGACATGCTCGCCTATAAGTGAACACTCATCCCAAGAATTCCCAGGTAAGCACAACTGGTCTCGCGTCTGGTTGAGATGTATACGAAGTGCTTGCCTAGACAGAAAACCCAGAATACAGGCATTCACCCTTCCAGTTTGCACGTGTTCACATTATTAAAAACCCAAAACCTTGACGAGATTTTGAAAACTCAAAGGGGTTCAAAACCATATAATAGAGAGTTCAAAACCTTACAATGAAGAGTTCAAAACCTAGTAATCAATCATCCTAGAACAGATGATTAGTTTTCAAAGCGGTTTTGAAATTTATGTTCTTGTTGTGGTCGTCGCCTAAAGATAGGTGACGGTATTGTTTTATGACTAAACGCAAGTAAACTCGCGTTAGGGTCCTAAGAAGGTTATAGACTAGGTCAAAGCATTACTAATTACTAATAACCTAATTCCCTATAACCATTGGCTCTGATACCATCTTTTCTGTCACACCCCGACCACGTAGAACATACAAAACGTGGTGGAAATGTCGGGGAGTGTTGTAACAGAATTAATTGTTTCAAATCCATGGCAATTGAAGTTTCGTTTTATTGATTAAAAGTGTTACAATGTCTTAACAAACAAGGAAATACAACATAATTAACTAGTCTTGTATCTTTTATTGTCACTAAAGCCCAAGTCTGCCTATGTGTATCTTGATCATCTTATGCAACAGCTCCTGAAAAACACATGTGAAAATAGGTACGTCAGCATAAAAATGCCTGTGAGATACATAGGTTTTGTGAAAAATAGGTTTCATGACTTATGTTTGAGAAAATGTTTAGTCATGAACCTTGTTATTTGCTTTGTTTTGTAAATCATTTGAAAATCGATAAGATCAGATGATAAGTATAAATAAATGTAAGGTTAAATGAATAACCAAGTAAAATATGTTTGCATAAGATAAGTTGTTTATAAATCAATGTCTTGTGAAAAGTATGTTATTTGTATAAAATGTTCTATGTCTAAAACTGAAATGATTCAAATAACGCTACGATATGTAATACCATACAAACACTTATATATAGGAAGTACCAGCGGCGTATCCACCATGCTTGTATCATATTACACACGCCTCGTTACTTAATCACTTACTCAAACCAAACTATCAAAATGAAATGTTTAACAAGTATAGAAATGTTCATGTATAGTCAAATACGGTTCACACGGTTCACAGATACAAACGGTTCACAGATACAAACGGTTCACAGATACAAACGGTTCACAGATACAAACGGTTCACAGATACAAACGGTTCACAGATACAAACGGTTCACAGATACAAACGGTTCACAGATAGAAACGGTTCACAGATATCAACGGATCACAGATACAAACGGTTCACAGATATCAACGGATCACAGATACACACGGTTCACAGATACAAACGGTTCACATAGTCAGATGATTACAACGGTTCAATATGTAGTATAATTACAACGGTTCAATATGTAGTATAATGTGTTCATATGCTGGATAAGCATATGCAACAGAAAAGCAATGTAAAACAATGTACTAAGTATGCACATAATAGACATACATAGCATAAAATGTATTGAAATCATGTACTATAATGTACTAACGAACATAGCAGGTATATGATGTGAAAACGGGAAAGCATGAATGTAACAAGTAGGCACATGTGTTCCACCCCAAAACAGTTTGGAAAACAGTAAAAGAGGGGTCTATGTACTCACTTGAGATTGCTCAGTAGTCCTTGAGTAACAACTAAACAATGCTAGAGATCGCGGATATCAAACGGCACCTAGTATAGGTAACTATGTTAATAAACCGGACCTAGATCGGAAGATTGGGTAGCATTAGGGTTTGTAAACCAAACGAGTGTAGAGACTCGTGTCATTTGGTTTAACAAAGCCTGCATACTAAATGAAACTTAACCTGAGTGATTTCGACCCATTACGACCCGTTTAGGTAGCTTATGCTACTTTAACGCGTCGTGCGCGTAGAACGCGTACGGACCGCCTAACTAGTCCTATGACAAGTGTTATATGCCTAAACATGTTACATAATCAGTTATGTGACAAAAGTTTAGGTTACATATGCTTAATTACCAATTATACATGAAAAGGGTATTCTGGTAATTTACCTAAGGCATATAAACTACCTATCATACAACTACTTAAACGATGTGACCATAGGGTATAACCTCGGAAGGTTATTCCCTACCTACTATGGTCACCTAATGTGTTTGGTCGGATCCTAATGATCGACCAAATGGGTCGGGTTCGAGGTATAAGCGATTCATCAGATCGCTTACCCTACGACCCTAGACAACGTGGTAATCAGTGGGCATAGTCCCAAGGGACTATGACCAACGTGATTACACTCACGTTGCGAAGTTCAAACGAACTTCGCATTGACCATTACTGGTCAACGCTGAAAGTCAAACAAAGTTTGACTTTCTGACTCGAAAAGCAGTAAAATAAGGAAAAGAACGAAAGAATACTTACGAAGGGTCCCCGAATGCTAATCCCGATTCAAGAATCTCAGGTATGAAACAATGGTTTCAACTTAGAGGTTCTCAAATCAGAATTCTAGTGATTTTAGCAATGGGGGGTGGATGGGTATTTATAGGAATACTCGAACCGTTAAGATCGTTTCATGGAAAACGTGCCTTAATCCCATCCGTACATGTGTTGCAAAGTTATGGTGCTTAGGTGCTTAAATTCCATCCATACATGTGTTGCAAAGTCATGGTGCCTAAATTTCATCCATACATGTGTTGCAAAGTTATGGTGCCTAAATTCCATCCTTATCCGCTGACTAAGCATGTTAGAATGTGTGGTTGTGAATTAAACAACGGCTAATACATCGAATCTGGTCCCGAAAATGAAAACTGATATTTCTTATGGCGAACACTAAAATAAAATATTTTAGTGCTTACATAAATTTTTGGATGTCCGGATGTATTCAGAACGTAAGTTATGAGCGAAAATGCAAACTTGTGCACTTTTTGACACTTTTAGTCCCTGAATGACCCAAAAGTTTATTTTAGCACACCGAACCCCTCAAAGCCTATTTCTAAGCTATGTAAAGGATATTTATGGTATGTTTAACTTATGGTCATGTTCCGGAAGGTCTGTTACAGTTCAAATTGGCATACTTTCGCAGTTTGTCAAATTTAGTCCCTGTAAGCGATTAAACTTTGATTTCACCATACCAAACCTTCCAAAACTTATATATAAGTTATGTAAAGGTTATTTAAGGTATGTTAAGCCTATTTCACTATTCCGGAGTGTTCGTTGCATTAAACTGGTTATATTTACGCATCAGTGCGCGTATAACCTTCCAGAAAGCGATTTAGAGCTTGAAATCGGACAAGAGTTGATATGTGCAATCAATACACATATTTTTTTTACAAATCCCAAGTATGAAATACAATATTTCATTGGTTTGGCATTTGTTTGATGGTCGCAGTGACACGGGTGTCACACATATTCTTAAAATGAAATTCGGCGTAAAAAGGGCATTTTGGTAATTTTCCTAAGGCATATAAACTACCTATCATATAACTAACTAAGCGTAGTGACCATAAGGTATAACCTCAGAAGGTTATTCCCTATACAACTATGGTCACCTAATGTGTTTTGTCAAATCCTAATGATCGACCAAACGGGTCGGGTTCGAAAGTATAAGCGGTTGTTTAGACCTCTTACCTTACGACCCTATATAAGCACTAAACCTAAAGTGACGAGCTAAACATGTTAAAACATGTTTAACGAGGTTTGAAAATAGGTTTGGTATCAAAACAAAGGGTCTTGATACCCAAAAGTAGTTTGGTTACAAAATACGCAAGAATACGTATTTTGGCCAAAACTACGACTCGCCATTATGCCTAAATAACGTGGTAATCAGTAGGTATAGTCATAATAGACTAAAACCATCGTGATTACGCTCACGTTATGAAGTTCAAACGAACTTCATATTGACCATAAACTGGTCAAAGCTGAAAGTCAAACAAAGTTTGACTTTCACGCTAAAACGTGAAAAGAATGAAAGAATACTTACAACGGGTCCAAGCTATGGAGTTTTGATCCGATTACTCTCAGGTATGAAGTGTATACTTCAACTTAGAGAGCCAAATCAGTTCAAAGTGTGAGTTTCAATCAAATGGGGGTGGGGTTTATATAGAGTTTGGAGTGCCGTTAAGATCATTCATCGAAACCGTGCTTCAATCTCAACCGTACATGTGCACCCATGGTTTTGCAAAACCATGGACACCTAAAAATGGGCCATACGAAGTTAAAATACCATTTGCAAGTACCAAAATCAGATGGAATAGCTGGAACAATTGGGAAACACATTTTTACAGGTCTGACACTAGCTCGCGGCCAGCGTAAGAGTCATGGGGGACTTACGCAGCCCGCCTGAGACCCTAGTTCAGCAACAAACTTTTAGTTATTACAGTTTCAGTACCTGCAGTGGTTTAAGCTCATTCCCGACACATCTAAGGCCTGTTAAGCCAACGTTAAGGCCATACAATGATGCCTAAACATAGGGGACATGAAACATGCTCAAAAATATGCCGGAGGTCGGTTCGTTTGGTCGTACGGGCGCGTTATTTGCTTAATTACGATGAAATGCGCATGAACGCGAAAAACGATCCAAATTACATGACGAATGGATTTTTCTCATGCCAATCACTAAAATAAAATATTTTAATGATTACATTAATTTTTGGATGTCCGGATGTATTCAGGACGTAAGTTATGTGTGAAAATGTAAACTTATGCACTTTTTGATGCTTTTAGTCCCTGAATGACCAAAAAGTTTATTTTAGCACACTGAACCCCTAAAAGCCTATTTCTAAGCTATGTGAAGGATATTTAGGGTATGTTTAAGTTATGATCAAGTTACGGAATGTATGTTACAGTATGAATCGGCATACTTTCGCAGTTTGTCGATTTTAGTCCATGTAAGCGAATAAGCTTGATTTTGACATACCAAAGCCTTCAAAACTTATTTCTAAGTTAAGTAAAGGTTATTTAAGATATGTTAAGCATAAATTGATGTTCTGGAGTGTTTGTCGCATTAAACTGATTACGTTTACGCACCAGTTTGCGTATAACTCTCCAGAAAGCGAAATAGAGTTTGAAATTGAACAAAAACCAAAACATGAAAAACGTCAAACATAAACAAACAAATATTGGGATCAAATAACATTGTTTCATTGATAATTGAATTATTTACAATGATTACAGACACAGGTGTCACAGTCTCCCCTACTTGTGGAAATTTCGTCTCGAAATTTATTTAGAGGAAACTCGTGAGAATAGATGTGGATATTTTGCCTTCATTTGATCTTCATGTTCCCAAGTAAACTCTGGTCCATGTTTAGATTCCCAGTGAACTTTGACCAATGGAATGCGCTTGCGTTTAAGCCACTTGACTTCATGGTCCATGATTTCCACAGGTTTTTCAACAAAATGCATCGTTTTATCAACACGAATTTTGTCAAGTGGTATGTGGAGGTTCTCATCAGCTAAACACTTCTTGAGATTGGACACGTGAAAGGTTGGATGAACATTTCCATGTTCAGGAGGTAACTCAATTCGTTAGGCTACCTTACCGATTCTTTCGACAATCTTGAATGGTCCAACGTATCTAGGTGCAAGTTTTCCTGTCTTTCTAAATATGATCACACCTTTCCAAAGTGAGACCTTAAGTAATACACGATCACCGACTTGAAATTCCAAGGGCTTGCGTCGTCGGTCCGCGTAACTCTTTTGACGGCTTCGAGCTATCTGGAGGTTATCGCGAACTTTCTTAACCTTATCTGTTGTCTCTAAAATGAGGTGAGGTCCAGTAAGATGAGCCTCACCGATCTCATTCTAGCAGACTGGAGAACGACATTGTCGACCATAGAGAGCCTCGAAAGGAGCCATTTTGATGCTGGAGTTATAACTGTTGTTGTAGGAGAATTCAATCAACGAAAGATACGAATCCCAACTACCACCAAAATCGATCACACAAGCTCTAAGCATATCCTCCAAAGTCTGGATTGTTCTTTCAGTTTGGCCATCTGATTGTGGATGATAAGTTGTGCTCAAATTAAGTTGGGTCCCCATAGCAGATTGCATGGTTCTCCAAAAACGAGAAGAGAATCGAGCATCTCTGTCAGAAATAATGTTTAAAGGAACACCATGTCTAGATACAATTTCATCCACATAGATTCTGGCAAGCTTGTTAGTAGATAGATCCTCATGGATCGGTAAGAAATGCACTGACTTTGTAGTACGATCAACAACTACCCAGATGGCATCATGACCTTTCTTAGTGCGCAGAAGTTTGGTAATAAGATCCATAACAATGTTTTCCCATTTCCAAACTGGAATCTCTGGTTGCTCTAATAAACCAGAAGGATGTTGATGTTCAGCCTTAACCTTAAGACAAGTAAGGTATTTTGAAACGTATAAGGCAATGTCTTTCTTCATACCAGGCCACCAATACTGAGTGCGAAGATCCCTATACATCTTGTCTGAGCCAGTATGAATAGAATAACGAGACTTATGGGCTTCATCCATAAGCAAGGTGCGAATATTATCTTGGCTTTGGACCCATAAGCGATCCATGAAATAATACAATCCATTGTCTTTCAATTCGAGATCAGGCTTAATGTGATAGGGTAATTCCTTACCCATCAATCCTTGTGAAACACAAGTGTGTTGAGCCTGAGAGATGCGGGTTTGGATATCAGATCGAGTTTGAATATCAGATTGAATACGAACACAATGAAGCTTGATACGTTCCATACGACTCAATGCATCAGCCACGACATTCGCCTTACCAGGATGATAGCGAATTTCGCAGTCATAGTCGTTTAGAAGTTCAACCCAACGTCGTTACCTCATGTTGAGTTCTTTCTGATTAAAGATATGCTGAAGACTTTTGTGGTCCGTGAAAACCACACATTTTGTACCATACAAATAGTGTCTCCAGATCTTGAGAGAGAAGACAACTGCACCTAACTCAAGATGATGAGTGGTGTAGTTCTTCTCATGTATCTTCAACTGCTTTGATGCACATGCGATGACTTTGTTCCTTTGCATGAACACACAACCAAGTCCCAAATTTGATGCATCACAATACATGACGAAATCATCATTGGCCTCAGGCAAAGATAGAATAGGTGCGTCACAAAGCTTCTGCTTCAAGGTCTGAAACGCTTCTTCTTGCTTGGTTCCCTATTCAAAGGGTTTGTTCTTCTGCGTTAAAGCAGTTAAAGGAACTGCAATCTTTGAGAAGTTCTCGATGAAGCGGCGGTAATAACCTGCGAGACCAAGAAAAAAACAAACCTCAGTAGGAGTAGTAGGCGTATCCCAATCCTTAATCGCACTGATCTTGGAGGGATCTACATGAATACCTTGTTCATTGACGACATGCCCCAAAACTTGAATTCCTTAAGCCAAAATTTGCACTTGGAGAATTTGGCGAAAAGTTGCTCTTTCTTCAGGAGTTCCAGGGTAAGACGAAGTTGTTGCTCGTGATCAGCTTGCGTCTTGGAATATATCAAAATGTCATCAATGAAAACGATGATGAGCTTGTCCCCTATTCATCAAGTTCATGAAAAAAGCAGGAGCATTAGTCAAACTGAATGGCATAACTGTGAACTCATAATGCCCATAACGAGTGCGGAAAGCAGTTTTCGGAATATCTTCTTCATGCACACGAAGTTGATGATACCCAGAACGCAGCTCAATCTTAGAGAAACAAGTAGCGCCCTATAACTGATCAAAGTGATCATCAATGCGAGGTAGGGGATATCGATTCTTGATGGTAAGCTTGTTAAGCTCGCGGTAATCGATACACATTCTGAAAGATCCATCCTTCTTCTTGACAAAAAGAACGGGAGCACCCCAAGGTGAAAAGCAAGGACGGATAAAACCTTTGTCAGAAAGTTCCTGAAGCTGCTTATATAGCTCTTGCATCTCAGACGGTGCAAGACGATATGGAGATCTGGTAATAGGATTTGCACCAGGTACAAGATCAATACGGAACTCAACTTGGCATGCTGGGGGTAAACCAGGTAACTCCGGATAATCCCGAATAACAGAGATATCTTGAATAGACTTACCTTTGCCTTTATCTGCTACAGCATGTGCCAAGAAGGCCACATAATTCTTTCGCAGATACTTCTGAGCTTGAGTACAAGACATGAGCTTGAGGTTACTAACAGGTTTCTCACCACGAACCAGTAGGATCTCACCTGTCGACAGCGGAACACGAACAATCTTCTCGAAACAAATTACCTCTGCGTGATGCTTGGCTAACCAATCCATACCCACTATAACGTCAAAACTCCCAAGTTGCATTGGCGTGAGGTCGATAGGAAAAAGATGGTTGTTAAGGTTCAACTGGCAGTTACGAAGAACAAAATCAAGAATAACGGGTTCACCACTAGCAACTTCTACTATCAAAGACTTTCCTAGTTTCGTTCTAGACATGTGAAGGAATGGCTCAAAAGATAACGACACAAAACTCTTATCGGCACCTGAATAAAAAAGAACAGATGCAGGTTGACTATTTACAAAGAATGTACCGTTGACCACTTCATTGTCTGCTTGCGCCTCTTGTGCATTCATGTTGAAGACTCGCCCACGAGCCTGAGCCTGATTCGGATTTGCGTTAACCAATCTTGGACACTGATTACGGTAGTGGGTCAGATCCCCACAGTTATAACAAGAACCAGGCGGGTAGTGAGGTTGTGCAACTTGAGCCTGTTGTGGAGCAGGAGGCTGAGCAGCTTGTTGAGCTGGGTTCTGAGCTGCCCGATTCTGATTAGCAGGAAGACGACATGTAGCAGCAAGATGACCAGATCTTCCACAGTTAGCACAATAACGACACTGGATGTGCGACTGATGATGACCATTACACTTGTTGCACAAAGGTGCAATGCCAAGGTATGGTTTCTTGGCAAGTGGTTGCGCAGGCTGATTTGGAGCAGCTTGATTGGCCTGTGCAGTAACGGCGAAGTTTTGGGAAGCCTTGTTTTTCTTAGACTTCTTAGCATACTCAGCTTTCTTTCCCTTCTTGTTCTTACCCTCAACATACGCCTGTTTCTTACCCTTGTCACCCTTCCTGTGTAGCTTACCCTTTCGGACCTGCGACTCAGTCAATGTCGCAGCTAACTCGATTGCCTGATGAACTGTGGTAGGGTTACTACCAGTGACGATGTCTTGTACGGAGTCAGGTAAGCCATCAATATACCTCTCGATAGCTTTTTCGAGTGGGGTAACCATGGTAGGGCAAAGCAAACTTAACTCTTCATACCTGTCAGTGTAAGCCCGGTGCTCACCACTATCCTGCTTCAAGTCATTGAACTCCCTTTCTAAAGCCCTTAGTTCATGACGAGGACAAACCTCCCTCATCATAAGAGCCCTAAGTTCAGCCCAAGTCTGTGCTAATGCAACCTCAGCACCACGGTCTCTCATAACCCTGTTCCACCAAGTAAGAGCCCTCTTCTGAAATACGCTGGAAGCAAACTCGACTTTCCGATTTTCGGGACACTGAACGTGACGAAACGTACTCTCAATGCTCTCGAACCACTGTAGGAGCCCAGTTGCTCCTTCAGAACCACTAAACTTGAGTGGTTTAGCTGAATTAAAACTCTTGAAATTGCATGGAGAATTGAGGTTATTGTTGGCTTGGTTCACTTGAGCAATAATGTCTGGGAGTGCAGCAGCCATATGCTGCGCCATAATAGCTGCCATTTCAGCAATAGGTAGCGGATTTTCGCGTCATAGAGGCATTCTAAAAGAGGAAACATGAGAGAAAACGAGTGAGATGATTAGATGAAAAGAATGAGATGAAACAAAAATCGAAAAAAGCAAAGATGGTGGTCATTTGTTTGTTACCACAAAGAAAACAAACGACACACAATGACTAATCAAAGTAAATGGGTCAAAAATAATGTATTGCGAAGACATGCTCGCCTATAAGTGAACACTCACCCCAAGATTTCCCAGGTAAGAGTGACTGGTCTGAATATGTGGATTTGTACGAACACTCTAGCCTTAGACAGAAAACCCAGGGTACAGGCATTCACTCTTCCAGTTTGCACGTGTTCACATTATTTAGAGCCCAAAACTTTGATGAGATTTTGAAAACTCAGAAGGCACAAAGCCAAAAATCAAACTGGAAGGGTTCAAACCCCTATAATAAATCATTTAAAAACAGATGATTGATTTTCAAAAATCGTTTTGGAAAATTGGGTTCTTGTTTTGGCAATCACCTAAGGATAGGTGAAGTGCATGTTTTATGATCTAAATACAAGATAACTCATGTTGGGGTCCTAGAAAGGTTATAGTCTAGGTCAAAGAATCACTAATAACCTAATTCCCTATAACCATTGGCTCTGATACCAACTCTTCTGTCACACCCCGACCGCGTAAAACAACGGACCGCGGCGGAAACATCGGGGAGTCGAGCAACAGAATTATTGTTTCACAACCATGATAATTAAAGTTATGTTTTATTTATAAGCAAAAAGGATTACATTGTCTTAAACAAAGAGAAACAAGAGTACATCACATAATTAAACTAGTTCTAGCTTCGTTTTAAGTCACCAAGGCACAGGTCCGTCTAAGTGTGTCTCGATCATCCTATGCAACAGCTCCTGAAAACACATGTGAAAATAGGTACGTCAGCATAAAAATGCCTGTGAGATACATAGGTTTTATTAAAATAGGATTCATGACTTATGCTTAAAGAAATGTTTAATAAAAGGTGGTCATGAATCTTGTTTAAAGTGTTTTCTTTCATAAAACATTTGAAAAGCGATAATAAAATCAGATGATATATATATATATATAAGAATAATGTGTGATTAAATGAATAACCAAGTAAAAATGAGTTTGTATAAATTGAGTTATTTGTAACACAATGTTTAAGTGAAAATATGTTGTAAATGTAATATGTCTAAACTGAAAGGGTTTAAATAACGCTACGATATGTAATACCATAAAAAGCACTTATATATAGGAAGTACCAGCGGCGTATCCACCATGCTTTTATCATATTACACGTCACCTCGTTATGTAAATCACTTAGCCAAATAAACCACCAAGATGTAATGTTCAAACAATTGTAGAAATGTTTATTGTATAATCAAATGTCTATTGTTAAATGTAAATCATGTAATGTGTGAACAAATGTTATGCACGGTAAGTAAAATGTGACTACTTAAACCATATGTAAAAATGTACAAAACAAAGTATTTTGAATGAATCAAAAGTTATGTTTTGTAACTTAAATGCATGCTTTACTGATACAAACACTTATGTGGTAATGTTAAACATATACATTCAAGCCTTGAGACTGTAGGATAACCTTAGAGTAAAGGTTATCAAAAATGTTTTCGGATTCAGTCATTCCTTACATCCAAAGAAACCTAGGATATCAGGAATGGGAGTTGTCAAGTCCTATGGTACCACTACTTACTACCGAGCGACGTAGCTAATGTTAATGAACGTATTTTAGTTCGTTAAACAGACCAAATGTCATACCAAATGTAAGCATGTTTTATGAAAACAATGTACCTAGTATGCTAAGTGAACATACAAGGCAAAAATGTAAAACAATGTGTTCATATGATGAGTAAACATATGTAACAGAAATGCAATGTAAAACAATGTGCTAGCATGCTCAGTAAACATACATAGCAGAAATGTAATATAAATCAATGTGTCCATATGCTGAGTAAACTTATGCAACAAATGTAATATGAAAATCAATGTGCTAGCATGCTAAGTGAACATACATAGCAAAATATAATAAAATCATGTACGTACTAATGAACATAGCAAGTATATGATAATAAAGCATGAAAAGCACGAAAGTAACAAGTAGCCACATGTGTTTCACCCCAAAATGTTTGAAAACAGTAAAAGAGGGGACTATGTACTCACTTGAGATTGGTGAATAGTCTTTATATAACCACCAAGCAAAGCAAGAAAGATCACGGAATCAAACGGCACCTAATATAGGTAACTATGTTAATAAACAGACCTAAATCGGAGGATCGGATAAAATGTGGTTTCGTAAACCAAATGAGTATAGGAACTCATGCATTATGGTTTAACAAAGCCTACATTCTAAAACGAAACCTATCCTAATTGCTTACGACCCATTACAACTCGTTTAGGTAGCTTATGCTACTTTAACGCGTCGTTCGCGTGAAACGCGTTCGGACCGCCTAACTAGTCTTATGACAAGTAAAATATCCCTTAACGTGTCTAATATTGTTGTCTAATCAGTTTAGATATAAAAAATTATGTTACATATTCTTAAAATGAAACCCGGCGTAAAAAGGACATTTTGGTAATTTTCCTAAGGCATATAAACTACCTATCATATAACTAACTAAACGTAGTGACCATAAGGTATAACCTCAGAAGGTTATTCCCTATACAACTATGGTCACCTAATGTGTTTGGTCGAATCCTAATGATCGACCAAACGGGTCGGGTTCGAAAGTATAAGCGGTTGTTTAGACCGCTTACCTTACGACCCTACATAAGCACTAAACCTAAAGTGACGAGCTAAGCATGTTAAAACATGTTTAACGAGGTTTGAAAACAGGTTTGGTATCAAAACAAAGGGTCTTGATACCCAAAAGTAGTTTGGTTACAAAATACGCAAGAATACGTATTTTGGCCGAAACTACGACTCGCCACTATGCCTAAATAACATGGTAATCAGTAGGTATAGTCATAATAGACTAAAACCATCATGATTACGCTCACGTTATGAAGTTCAAACGAACTTCATATTGACCATAAACTGGTCAAAGCTGAAAGTCAAACAAAGTTTGACTTTCACGCTAAAACACGAAAAGAATGAAAGAATACTTACAACGGGTCTAGGCTATGGAGTTTTGATCCGATTACTCTCACGTATGAAGTGTATACTTCAACTTAGAGAGCCAAATCAGATCAAAGTGTGAGTTTCAAGCAAATGGGGGTGGGGTTTATATAGAGTTTGGAGAGCCGTTAAGATCATTCATCGAAAACCGTGCTTCGATCTCAACCGTACATGTGCACCCATGGTTTTGCAAAACCATGGACACTTAAAAATGGCCCATAGGAAGTTAAAATACCATTTGCAAGTGCCAAAATCAGCTGGAACAGCTGGGAAACACAGTTTTGCAGGTCTGACACTAGCTCGCGGCCCGCGTAAGAGTCATGGCTGACGCGGCCCGCCTGAGACCCCAGTTCAGCAACAAACTTTCAGTTATTACACTTTTAGTCCCTGCAGTGGTTTAAGCTCATTCCTGACACATCTAAGGCCCGTTAAACCAACTTTAAGGCCCTACAATGATGCCTAAACATAGGGTACATGAACCATGCTCAAAAATATGCCGGATGTCGGTTCGTTTGGTCGTACGGGCGCGTTATTTGCTTAATTACGACGAAATGCGCACGAACGCGAAAAACGATCTAAATTACACGACGAATGGATTTTTCTCATACCAATCACTAAAATAAAATATTTTAATGATTACATAAATTTTTGGATGTCCGGATGTTTTCAGAACGTAAGTTATGCGCGAAAATGCAAACTTATGCACTTTTTGACGCTTTTAGTTCCTGAATGACCAAAAAGTTTATTTTAGCACACCTCAAAGCCTATTTATAAGCTATGTGAAGGATATTTAGGGTATGTTTAACTTATGATCAAGTTCCGGAATGTCCGTTACAGTATGAATCGGCATACTTTCACAGTTTGTCGATTTTAGTCCCTATAAGCAAATAAGCTTGATTTTGCCATACCAAAGCCTTCGAAACTTATTTCTAATTTATGTAAAGGTTATTTAAGGTATGTCAACCATAAATTGATGTTCCAGAGTGTTTGTCGCGTTAAACTGATTACGTTTACACACCAGTTTGCGTATAACTCTCCAGAAAGCGATTAGAGTTTGAAATTGAACAAAAACCAAAACATGAAAAACGTCAAACATAAACAAAGAAATATTGGGATAAAATAACATTGTTTCATTGATAACTAGACTGTTTACAATGATTACAGACATAGGTGTCACAGTAAGAACTGTTTAACCAACTTCAGGAACTACTGGATGGGAGTTTTATCGATCTAGCTCCTCATCTTGGGGAGCCCGAGCTCGATATGTGGAAATGAAGGAAGATTCCTTTTGTACGTGTACTGACTATCGCAAGATGGCAATCATAGACCGTTACCCTCTATCTCGCATCGACGACCTGCTTGACCAGCTGCAAGGATCAAGCATCTATTCAGAAAATGACTTAAGATCGAACTATCACCTAATGGAAGACCCAGGGGAGGATGTTCCTAACACGGCGTTACAGACACAGTACGACCACTACGATTTTCTGTTCATATTATTCAAGTTACCCAACGCACCAGCAGCCTTAGGGAATCACATGAGGGGAGAAAGGAACACCATGAACGACACTCATATCTTATCATAGAGCTTCTAGGGGAGGAGCAACTCCATACGAAGTCTTTCTAAGTGTGACTTCAGGATTCGAGAAGTACACTTACTTGGTCACATAGTAAACGAATTGGGAATACACGTGGATCCTTCTAAGAATCCTTCAGAGGTGCAGCAATTTCTTGGTCTCGCTAGATACTATCGCAGATTCATCAAGGAATTTTTGAAGACCGCGACGCTTTAATCTCTTTAACACAGCAAGGTGTTGTGTATTCGTAGGAGACAAGACAGAAGGATGACTTTTCAACTTTTGAAACCCAACTCTACAATGCACTGAGTATTGTCTTTACCCGAGGGTACGGGTGATATAGTGGTGTGCCATGATGGTCCGAATCCGAGTCTCAGTTACGTGTCGATGCAACGCGAGAAAGTGATGGCTTACGTGGTGGATTCACAAGAAGAAATGCACGAATCACAACCTAGGGTGGAAGCCATGACCTTTGGATTTAATTTGGAGACATTACTTGGACGGTTCCAAATTCCCTAATTAGACCGATCACAAGGGCCTCCCATGTACCTTTGATTGGAAAGAGCTAAACATGTGACGGCGTCACCGGATGGAACTTTTGAATGATTACGACTGTGAAACCTAAATGTGTACAAGCTTTACAGCTCACTGTCAACCCTAACCTACCTGATCGGATTCGTTCTGCCCAACCCGAAGCACTAGAGGAAGGAAATTGTCAAGCGGAATCCATGCGAGGCATGGGGAACAACTTTTGGTAAATCAGACGGTATTCGCTACTTCATGGAATGAATATGGGTCCCACTAGACGACAACCTTAGGAAACTTATGTAGGATGAAGTACACAAGTCTCGCTATCCTATTCATCTGGGTTTGGGTAGTTTGTATTAGGATCTGAAGACCTTTTACGGGTGACTGGGCATGAAGGCCCACCTAGCAAAGTACGTGAACGATGTTTGACTTGTGCGAACATCAATGTGGAATATCAGAAATCTTCTGGTTGGTGTCAGAAACTAGAAACACCCATATGGAAATGGGAAAAGACTGCTACGGATTTTATCACTGGTCTACCTAAAACTCGAAACCGAAACAACATCACCTGGGTGATCGTTGACTTTCTCACACAACTAGCACACTCTCTTGCAACCAAGGAAACTGACGAGTCTTCGCAGCTTGTGAATATTTCTCTGAGAGAGGCGGCTTCTAGGAACAAGGTGCCAACTTCTATTTTCTCTGATTGAGATCTACGTTTATACCCGATTTGTGGTAGGTAGAACACAAATCCCGTGGCTCACGTCTAGACATGAGCACTGCTTATCACACCTTCGGACAGATGGTCGGAGTGAGCGGACCAACCAGGCACTCGGAGACATGCTGCAAGCATGTGTGATCGACTTTGCTAAAAGTCGAGACATTTACCCTTGGTAGAGTTTCACTGCAACGGCCACCATTCTAGTATTCAGGCAGCTCCGTTGCGGCATTGCATGGACGACAATGCTGATCTCTTTATTGGGCTGAGGTTGGTGACAACCTAATCACAGGTCCAGGACTTGTACTCGAAACTCCTGAGAAGATTGTTAGATCGGAAAATGTATGGCGGCAGTGCATGATCGTCAGAAAAGCCGCTAAGCATAGGAAACCCTTAGAATTCGTAGAAGGCAATCGTGTTATGTTAGAAGTTTCACCCTGGGAGGGTGGGGAGCGCTTTGGGAAGCGCAAAAAACTTAACTCACGATACGTTGAGCCATTTGGGATTCTGGAGAGAATCGGCAAGGTGGCCTACAAACTCGAGTTATCTGAGGAAGTGTTTTCTTGCGAAACACTTGCAGTCTCTTTGCAATAACCATAGGTCGATGGTAAGTCGCAGTTGGTTGAGAAACCTGATGAAATCATGGACCGAGAAGTTAAGGTTCGTAAGCATGGTCGGACTCCAGTCGTGAGGGTTCGTTGGAACTCAAATCGTGGACCGAAGTTCATGTGGGAACCCGAGGATCAAATATAGCTCAAGTACTCTCAACTGTTCACAACTCCTGATGCAACTAGTGAATTTCGGGTCGAAATTCCCTTTCAAGTTGGGGTTGATGTGGCACCCGAGGAAATCCACAGTCATCCTAGTCTGTCACTTCACTTTTCATGAGACTGCTTATCAAATTTTGGGACGAAATTTCTTTCAAGTTGGGGATAATGTGACAACCCAAATTCCTGAGGTTATTATATTTGCATTACTTCTATCTACATTTCGTCATACGTTGTGATCTTGTGCTTATTGTGTGAAACCAATATAGTTGGGTTTAATTGAATGTTATATGCTGAGTGTATACTAAGTACTAGCTGGTTGGAGTAGTCGCACACTTTGGTCGAACTGCACACTCCGCTCACGACCACACACACTCCCTCACTTGGATGTCCTCTAAATCTCGGCCCACACACACTAAAGCAGGCCCAGATCGCTCCAAGCCCAACCATTGTGGGTTGCGTATACATGAAGGACGTGAGTGTGGTGTATTTTGATTTAGAAGGTGATAAAACCCTACTTCCTTCCCCTTCGTTTCTCTGGTAACCGATGGCAATCCTTCCCCTTTGGTGTCCTCTCCCCTCTTGGTCCTAAACACACTCTGTGCATCTTATATTCAGGTAAGTATCATACTATTATTTGATTCAACACATGGTAGTGATCACACTTGATGATTTACGTGAATGTTATGATTATTATGATGATCCATGATTAATAGAGAACATGCTAAATATTGTTGAGATTGTACGAATAGTAATCATATTATTATTTGATTCAATCAGTGAAGTGGGGCTATGTGGTTGTAAAGTGAAATCATTGTTGAGACAATAAAATTAATTGTGAAATCAGAATTTAGGGATAATGAGAATTCAATGATAAAAGTGTGCATTTGATCTGATTTGAGTTCGATAATATTGTTGATTGTGATAATTCTTGTGATCGATGCTTGTTAGGAATCATAATTAGAATGGTCTTGATAGTATGAATGTAATCGAGGGCTGTGTGTTGATCATATGAGGCATGTTTTGAACGATTGAATTGCTAAATGTGATGATTATGAATTGTGATCAGATCTAATGTTGATAGTGTATTGTTATTCGGTAAATTTTTATTCGGGTTTAGAAATCTAACATGCTATTTGATTCGAAAGGAATATTGTTATGATAATGATTGTTGTTTGCAAAAATGATGGGAATTAACTGATATAATTGTGAAACTGACTAACCACAATTAAGGGAAGTGTAACTGAAAAGAAAGGGGGGTAGTCGCACAGGAAGGGTGTAGTCGCAAAAGAACTATTGGATCGCACAACTGTTTCCTGACATCTACTCTTTGGGCCGGGTTATTTTTGGATCGCACAAGAGCACTGAATTGCACAACACATCATCGGGTTAGTCATGTTGGGCTGTAGGCTATTGGGCTGGGAACTTAAATTAATCGCACACTAATATGGGCCGTGGAAAGTTGTGGGTTGGGCCAGTCATGAATCGCACAAATACAACATGTCGCACATTTGAATGTTTAATGGTTTGAACTGTTAAATTGGTTACCTGTGATGTGAACTTTACACAGGACTCGAATACTTGTTACATGCGATTATGGACTGTGTGTTACATGATCTCTTGTTACGACCTACCTAATGATATGTGATTTATGTGTACACTGCATATGTATTGTATATGAAAAATACGTGAATTATGTGTATACGAAATTGACAATCTTTGGTAACCACGGTAGGGTTTGGTTGACCAACTTGGAATGGGTAATGTAAAGTAATATACCGAGCAATCTAAGGTGAGTTCACTTCTCTTGAGCATGCGTCCCGGTGGGTGGGACAATCAAATGGGTATTCCTGAGAGGAATTAGTCTTTTGGGTAAAAACTGGGATGTTGGATAATACACTCATTTCCTATCACCTTAAGTCCCATCTTCTACCGAATAGTTACCTGAGAGGTAACGGGGTATTAGTTGATAGCGCTATTAGGCTTGGCAACCTCACACCATACCTGAGAGGAAGGGTGTGAACTAATGACCTTAATCATGACCAATGCTTTGATAGGGGGCATTGGGGACGGGCAAAACAATCTGAAGCCATCTTGTACGGTATCGAGTTATTATCAACATTGTTTTCGGAATTGTTATTAAACTGCATTGGGCAACTAAATGTTTTACAAAAATTGTGAACTCGCCAATGTTTTGTTGATACACTTGTTTGCATGCTCGCAGGTTATAGATTTGTGTGGATGTGGAACTTGCTGTCTGGGAAGCTGGAGTGGTCATGGATCGAGAAACATGGACACACGAGACAAGTCTAGTTAATTTAATACACTTGGTTTATGAAATACATAACTGATGATTCATCCTTCCGCTGAAAATGTTGAGTTATACTTTTTGTAATGTAACACTTTATTTTAAATGAATGAAGGTTTTTATTTAAAATCTTGTATGAGTTCAATATGGTTGGTGGCTAGATCCTGGTACATCACATGCCTCGCGGAGGTTTCCACTTGGGGTATTTTTGGGGTTGTGACAACCATATCCACCTGGATCGTGCTACAACTGTGGTGATCTTACTCACTATCGGAACAATTTCCCAAAACTTGTTAATGCAAATCCAGCACGTGGACGAGTATTTAACATAAACAAGGCAAATGCAAATGACAATATAGCAGTGAGAAATTAAACTTTTCTATTTTCCTTATTATTATCTATGACACTTGAAACATTTTAGTTGGTACATAAATAAATTGTTATTTCAATTTTATTTACGAAACCAATGCGATTGCGTGTATGTGTGACATACCCCTACAATACCGACACCAAGGAACCATATTCCTTTTAAATCAAACTACTCTCGTAGTTTCATCCATGATCGCTTACGATCACGACACAAATCCTAAGTACTCATTTCTTCTAAGAAACAAAGTACAAGGTACAAGTTACAAACTTTTAAACTGATACTCGAAGTACCACTTCAAATCTTTGAATGAATAACTAAAGGTATTTTCATAAGTCCTTAATTGGTCTTATGCTATGTGACTATGTACACGATTATCACGAACATTTTTGCTTTGTGTGTTGACTTAGCATGCCTAGCACATTGATTTCAAGGATCCTTTTTGCTTCATATGTTGACTTAACATATCTAGCACCTTGATTTCATGAACACTTTACTTCGTATGTTAACTTAGCATACCTAGTACATGGATTTCAAAACATTTTCACCACACAAATTCCAAATCCTTATAGGATCTTCCTATCTTCATAGTTAGATACTTGTGGATGATTAAAATGTAAAATCAAAGTCCTTAATTGGATTCTTTGTGTACTTTAATACATATGTTACGATTCAATAAGGCCAAACCAAATCCTTATAAGAACTTCCTATCTTCATAGTTAGATTCTTGAGAATGTTTAAAGTACTAATTGAACTCCTTGATTGGATTCCAGGTGTATTTCAATACGTATGTACAAATTGACGACCAAGTTGACGATTATGTGATTATGTGTATATGTTTAGTTAATTCAAATGCGCGCTACCCAAATCCTTGTAGAATCTTCCGTATTTTCATATGTTAGATTCTCAGAAGGATATCCAAAGTACTATCTTAAATCCTTAAGGGGCTTTTCTATGCAAATAGTCAGACCCTTGGATTCCAAAGTGCTATTCCAAAACAATTATATGATTCAAAGTTAATGAGACCCTTTGGTGGTCTATTTAAAGAGATCGTACGTTGATCTAGTTAAAGAGATCATGTGTTGATTTAGTTAAAGATATCGTTTGTTGATCTACTTAAAGAGACCCTTTGGTGGTCGAGTCAAGTCATTACATGTTTGTTCGATTGATTTTCCCCTACACATCATAAAATGAACTGTACGGACTGTGCAAGGAAATAGGTATTTGTGTATGCATACATAATTATGGAATTCAGTGCACAGAAACCAAATCAAGTTTTGTCATGCGTTAAGACCTATAGTGATGAGAATAACGAAATGTGAACAATGAAAAAAGGGCATGGTGGATACGCCGCTGGTACTTCCTATATATAAGTGTTCCTTATTATATTACGAGCGTAGCATTATTTAAGTTACTAGAAGTCTTGGACCTTGACCAGAGTTGTTTTATGTCATACTCTCCGAATCCAATTTTGAGCACACACAAGTTTCCTATAATAGTATTCATAGGAAACATTCTCTCTATCCATTGTTCGAAACTCCAACTCCTTGTCGAAATCACACGCTCTCCATATTTTACAACAACAAGGACATCAATTTGACAATTACATGACACTCTTGAGGTTTGGTACAGTCCTACACAAACCTATTGGAATGGAGTTTAAATCTTCGTATCTGAACTCTTCCCTATAAACAACAGACGAGTACGAATAACAAAGTTCGCTGGAAATCTAGACGTGGCCCAGAGTTTTACATAGGGAACGAAGGATTTATTTGAAAGCGAATAATCAACATCTGTTCCTACAAGTTTCCTCTAAATTAAATTTCGGGGCAAAATTTCGTAAAGTAGGGGAGATTGTGACAGTTGTGCCTTTACAACCATCATACAATTACGAATCTAATTAAATCTTGTATTTCATTCCCGGGATTTGTATAATAACATGTGACAATTTCACATATCAAATTTTGAATGATTTTGAACTCTCAAGAAGCTTTTCTAGAAGTTCTACGTAAACTATTACGTAAACGTAATCAGCTTAATGCAACGTACACTTCAAAATAGTGAAATAAGCTAAACATGCCCCAAATATCCTTTACATAAATTAGAAATAAGTTTTGAAGGGTTTGGTATATCGAAAACAAGTTTATTCAATCACAGGACTATTTGCGACAAAATACAAAAGTCTGACAATTCGCATAGCAACGTACACTCCGAAACAAGGTCATAATCTAAACATACCCTAAATACCCTTTATATAGCTTAGAAATAAGTTTTGAGGGGGTTCGGTATGCGAAAATACGCTTATTTGACCTCAGGGGCTAAAAGCGTCAAAACTGTGAAAGTATGCAAATTCGTGCATATCTTGCGTTCTGACCATATCCAGATATCCAAAAATATTTGTAATCACTAAAATATTGTATTTTAGTGATGGGAATACAAAAATACCATTTGTCACATAATTTGGATTGTTTTCGCGTTTGTTCGAGTTTCGTCGTAATTAACCGAAAAACCCGATCGTACGACCAAACGAACTGACATCCAAATTATTTCCGAGCATATTTCAAGTCCCCTATGCTTTAACTGTGACACCCGTGTCACTGCGACCATCAAACAAATGCCAAACCAATGAAATATTGTATTTCATACTTGGGATTTGTAAAAATATGTGTATCGATTGCACATATCAACTCTTGTCCGATTTCAAGCTCTAAATCGCTTTCTGGAAGGTTATACGCGCACTGATGCGTAAATATAACCAGTTTAATGCAACGAACACTCCGGAATAGTGAAATAGGCTTAACATACCTTAAATAACCTTTACATAACTTATATATAAGTTTTGGAAGGTTTGGTGTGGTGAAATCAAAGTTTAATCGCTTACAGGGACTAAAGTTGACAAACTGCGAAAGTATGCCAATTTGAACTGTAACAGACATTCCGGAGCATGACCATAAGTTAAACATACCATAAATATCCTTCACATAGCTTAGAAATAGGCTTTGAGGTGTTCGGTATGCTAAAATAAACTTTTGTGTCATTCAGGGACTAAAAGTGTCAAAAAGTGCACAAGTTTGCATTTTCGCGCATAACTTACGTTCTGAATACATCCGGGCATCCAAAAATTTATGTAAGCACTAAAATATTTTATTTTAGTGTTCGCCATAAGAAAAATCCATTCGTCACGTCATTTGGATCGTTTGTCGCGCTTGTGCGCATTCCGTCGTAATTAAGCGAACATCGCGTTCGTACGACCAAACGAACCAACATCCGGCATATTTTTGAGTATGTTTTGAGTCCCCTATACTTTAACTTCATTTTAGAG
Source organism: Helianthus tuberosus (assembly GCA_030545235.1). Taxonomy (NCBI): domain Eukaryota; kingdom Viridiplantae; phylum Streptophyta; class Magnoliopsida; order Asterales; family Asteraceae; genus Helianthus; species Helianthus tuberosus. Next base: position 91,475,209 of record CM060360.1, read on the forward strand.
CCTTGAAATGAGGTTAACGGGGTTCAAACGCATCAAAAAAGGCCTTAAACACGTGCAGGGACCATTCCTGCCACTTTTGAAAGATTTCTGAAACAGCAGGGTGCTAGCGTAGCGCGACTGCCTAATGCCTTGGCAGTAGCGCTACGCGACTGCCTATTCTGGACAGAAAACATGCAGAAAACTCAGTTTTGCATTTCCGGGACCAGATTCGATGTATTAGCCGTTGTTTAATTCACAACCACACATTCTAACATGCTTAGTCAGCGGATAAGGATGGAATTTAGGCACCATAACTTTGCAACACATGTATGGATGGAATTTAAGCACCTAAACACCATAACTTTGCAACACATGTATGGATGGAATTTAGGCACCATAACTTTGCAACACATGTACGGATGGGATTAAGGCACGTTTTCCATGAAACGATCTTAACGGTTCGGGTATTCCTATAAATACCCCATTACCCCATGCTTTAAAATCACTAGAATTTTGATTGAGAAACTCTAAGTTGAAACCATTGTTTCATACCTGAGATTCTTAAATCGAAATTAGCATTCGGGGACCCTTCGTAAGTATTCTTTCGTTCTTTTCCTTATTTTACTGCTTTTCGAGTCAGAAAGTCAAACTTTGTTTGACTTTCAGCGTTGACCAGTAATGGTCAATGCGAAGTTCTTTTGAACTTCGCAACGTGAGTGTAATCACGTTGGTCATAGTCCCTTGGGACTATGCCCACTGATTACCACGTTGTCTAGGGTCGTAGGGTAAGCGATCTGATAAATCGCTTATACCTCGAACCCGACCCAGTTTGGTCGATCATTAGGATCCGACCAAACACATTAGGTGACCATAGTAGGTAGGGAATAACCTTCCGAGGTTATACCCTATGGTCGCATCGTTTAAGTAGTTGTATGATAGGTAGTTTATATGCCTTAGGTAAATTACCAGAATACCCTTTTCATGTATAATTGGTAATTAAGCATATGTAACCTAAACCTTTGTCACATAACTGATTATGTAATATGTTTAGGCATATAACACTTGTCATAAGGCTAGTTAGGCGGTCCGAACGCGTTTCACGCGAACGACGCGTTAAAGTAGCATAAGCTACCTAAACGGGTCGTAATGGGTCGTAGACACTTAGGTTAAGTTTCATTTAGTATGTAGGCTTTGATTAACCATATCACATGAGTTCCTACACTCATTTGGTTTACAAACCCTCATGCTACCCAGTCTTCCGATTTAGGTCCGGTTTATTAATGTAGTTACCTATATTAGGTGCCGTTTGATATTCCGCGATCTCTAGCATTGCTTGGTGGTTATCCTAGGACTTCTGAGCAATCTCAAGTGAGTACATAGACCCCTCTTTTAATGTTTTCCAAACTGTTTTGGGGTGAAACACATGTGCCTACTTGTTACTTTCCTGCTTTCCTGTTTTCACATCATATACTGCTATGTTCGTTAGTACATTATAGTACATGATTTCATTACATTTCATGCTATGTATTGCCATTGTGTGCATTACTTAGTACATCGTTTTACATGACATTTTGACATAGACATTTCGACATAGACATTTTAACATGATTGACATTTGATCATGTATTTCCCACAAAAACATAACTTTGATTTAAACCAAGTTTTACTTCAATACTTTGTTGTTGTGCATATGGTTTAGTTGAGACATTTCACTTGCCATACATGGATATTTGACATAGACATTTGACATGGATATTTGACATAGACATTTGACATGGATATTTGACATAGACATTTTGACATGATTTACATCTTGACATGAATAATTTGACATATTATTCAATACATTTGACAATTGATTTAAACATAGACATTTTACATTGTTTGGTTTGGTTTGATTAAGTGATTAAGTAACGATGTGTGTGTAATATGATACAAGCATGGTGGATACGCCGCTGGTACTTCCTATATATAAGTGTTTGTATGGTATTACATATCGTAGCGTTATTTGAATCATTTCAGTTTGATACATATAACATTTTATACAAATAACATATTTTTTCACAATACATTGTTTTACAAGCAACTTATCTTATACAAACTCAGTTTACATGGTTATTCATTTAACCATACATTATTCACTTATTTATACATATCATCTGAACTCATTGTTTTTCAAATGATTTACAAGACAAAGCAAATTACAAGGTTCATGACTAAACATTTTCTCAAACATAAGTCATGAATCTCATTTTCACAAAACCTATGTATCTCACAGGCATTTTTATGCTGACGTACCTATTTTCACATGTGTTTTTCAGGAGCTGTTGCATAAGATGATCAAGATACACATAGGCAGACTTGGGCTTTAGTGACAATAAAAGATGCAAGACTAGTTAATTATGTTGTATTTCTTTGTTTGTTAAGACATTGTAACACCTTTAATCAATAAAACAAAACTTCAATTGCCATGGATTTGAAACAATTAATTCTGTTACAACACTCCCGACATTTCCGCCACGTTTTGTATGTTCCACGTGGTCGGGGTGTGACATTAACATCTTTATAGAGCCTTGAAAATGGGTTAACGAGGATTAAATGCGTCGGAAACTAGCTTAAATGTTTGCAGGGACTAGAACTGTCAATACAGAAAGTCAGTTGCATAGCCTCGGGTCGCGCGACACCATGGGGGTTGTCTCTGTCGCGTCACGCGACCCTCTTGTGTCAACAGAAAGCTGATTACCAGCTCTTATCTGGTTGCAACATGTATTGTTTGATGGTTATCATTGTTTGGAGGCCAAGTAAAGTATTCTCCAAGGCTTTTAACAAGAAGCACACACTTGTATGGATAGGATTAATCTTTCGTGATTGCACATACACATGTCAAGATACTATAAGTTCAAGAATACTATAAATACCCACCTCCATTCCATTCATTCATGCTCATTTCCTTTCTTCTTCACTCATAACTCAAAGTTGGAGTTGCTACCACTTGTGGATGCCTCCTATCTGAGCTTTCTAGTTCATTTTTCATCCTAGAACACTTGTAATTGTTCTTCCTAGTCTTGTTTAGTTATTTTTAGCTATTTCAAGCTAAAAGTCAAACAGTGTTTGACTTTTGGCTTTCACCATGAAATGGTCAAGACAAAGTTCAATTGAACTTTTCAACGTGATTGTAATCACGATGGTTATAGTCCTTTGCGACTATACCTACTGATTACCACGTTGACTAGTCGAAGTGACGAGTCAAAGTTTCGGTCAAAATGCACGATTATGTGCATTTTGCGATGGAACTATTTTCAGGTATCAAAACACTTTGTTTTGATATCAAATCAGTTTTCTGACTTAGTTAAACATGTTTTAACATGTTTAACTCGTCACTTCTAGTTTATTGCCTGTTTAGGGTCGTAAGTCAAGCGGTCTCGACAACCGCTTAGACTTTCGAACCCGACCCGTTTAGTCGTTCATTAGGATCCGACCAAACATATATTGTTACCATAGTTGTATAGGGAATAACCTTCCAAGGTTATACCTTATGGTCACTTCGTTTGTTTAGTTGTATGATAGGTAGTTTATATGCATTAGGAAACTGACCAAAATGCTCTTTTTGCTCATAAATTCAATTTAAGCATATGTAAACTAAATTTTGACACTTAAACTGATATTGCAACATTATTAAACGTGTTTAGGCATATAAGACTTATCATAGGACTAGTTTGACCATCCGAATGCGCATTTGCGCAAATGTCACGTTAAAGTAGCGTGAACTATCTTAACGGATCATAACGGGTCAAAAGCACTTAGGATTCATTCCAAATCAGAATGTAGACTTTGTTAAACCATTTCGTATGAATTCCAACACTCATTTGGTTTAAAAGACCTCATGAACTCAGGGCACAGGAAAGGGAATTCGATGATCTTAAACAAGATAGCGGTGAGCATCGAGCCTACACTGACCGTTATGAGGAACTAAGTCTGTTATGTCCTACCATGGTTACGCCTTTGGATAAGGCAATTGAAAAGTACGTTGATGGCCTCCCTGACCCAGTTCAGGACATTGTTATCGGTAGCACCCCTACCACAGTTAGACAGGCCTCTAAGCTATCCGCTACCCTGACTGAATCATAGATTAGGAAGGGTTGACTTTTTTGAAAAGGCGATAAGAAACCATTGGACAAGACTACACAAGAAAAATCAAAGGATAACAAGACTGAATCCTCCAAGAAGTCAAAGAAGTGTAAGGCTTCACAGAACTTCACGGTAGTTGCTCACAACAATCAAACTGCCCCTAACCAACCAGCATAGCCTAATGCTAGGAAAACCTATGCTGGCACTACACCTTTGTGCAACAAATACAATCATCTGAATCAAACACCGTGTCACAAATGTACCCACTGTGGGCGATTGGGACATTTGGTCAATGCATGCCATTTTGCTACCCAAAACCAAACTGTTGCAAATCCTGCTACTGCTCAAGCACCATATCCACCTGGATCGTGCTACAACTGTGGTGATCTTACTCACTATCAGAACAATTGGCCAAAACTTGTAAATGCAAATCTAGCACGTGGACGAGTATTTAACATAAACGAGGCAAATGCAAATGACAATGCAGTAGTGAACAATTAAACTTTTGTATTTTCCTTATTATTATCTATGACACTTGAAACATTTGAGTTGGTACATAAATAAATTGTTATTTCAATTTTATTTACGAAACCAATGCGATTGCGTGTATGTGTGACATACCCCTACAATACCGACACCAAGGAACCATAGTCCTTGTAAATCAAACTACTCTCGTAGTTTTATCCATGATCGCTCACGGTCATAACACAACTCCTATGTACTCATTTCTTCTAAGAAAGAAAGTACAAGGTACAAGTTACAAACTCTTAAACTGATACTCGAAATATCACTTTCAATCCTTGAATGAATATCTAAAGGTACTTTCATAAGTCCTTAATTGGTCTTATGCTATGTGACTATGTACACGATTATCACGAACATTTTTGCTTCATGTGTTGACTTAGCATGCCTAGCACATTGATTTCAAGGATCCTTTTTGCTTCATATGTTGACTTAACATATCTAGCACCTTGATTTCATGAACACTTTACTTCGTATGTACACTTAGCATACCCAGTACATGGATTTCAAATCATTTTCACCACACAAATTCCAAATCCTTATAGGATCTTCCTATCTACATAGTTAGATCCTTGTGGATGATTAAAGCGCAAAATCAAAGTCCTTAATTGGATTCTTTGTTTACTTTAATACATATGTTACGATTCAATGAGGCCAAACCAAATCCTTATAAGATCTTCCTATCTTCATAGTTAGATTCTTGAGGATGTTTAAAGTACTAACTGAACTCCTTGATTGGATTCCTGGTGTACTTTAAATACGTATGTACCAATTGAAAACAAGTTGGTAACAAGTTGATGACCAAGTTGACGATTATGTGATTATGTGTTTAGTTGCTTCAAATGCTCGCTATCCAAATCCTTGTAGAATCTTCCATATTTTCATATGTCCGATTCTGAGAAGGATATCCAAAGTACTATCTTACATATATATATATATATATATATATTGTCAGACCCTTGGATTCCAAAGTGCTATTCCAAAACTATTATATGATTCAAAGTTAAATAGACCCTTTGGTGGTCTATTTAAAGAGATCGTATGTTGATCTAGTTAAAGAGATCATGTGTTGATCTAGTTAAAGAGATCGTTCGTTGATCTAGTTAAAGAGACCCTTTGGTGGTCGAGTCAAGTCATTACATGTTTGTTCGATTTATTTTCCCCTACACATCATAAAATGAACTGTGCGGACTGTGCAAGAATTACATAATTGGGGATGCATACATAATTATGGAATTTAGTGCACAGAAAGCACAACAAGTTTTGTCATGTGTTAAGACCCATAGTGATGAGAATAACGAAACGGGAACAATGTAAAAAGGGCATGGTGGATACGCCACTGGTACTTCATATATATAAGTGTTCCTTATTACATTGCGAGCGTAGCGTTATTTAAGTTACTAGAAGTCCTGGACCTTGACCAGTGTTGTTTTATGTTATACTCTCCGACTCCAATTTCGAGCACACACAAGTTTCCTAGAATAGTCTTCATAGGAAACATTCTCTCTATCGGTTGTTCCAAACTCCAACTCCTTGTCGAAATCACACGCTCTCCATATTTTACTACAACAAGGACATCATTTTGACAATTAAATAACTCTCTTGATGTTCGGTACAATCATACACCAACCTATTGGAATGGAGTTTTAGTCTTCGTATCTGAACTCTTCCCTATAAACAACAGACGAGTACGAATAACAATGTTCGCTGGAAATCCAGACGTGGCCCAGAGTTTTACTTAGGGAATGAAGGATTTATTTGAAAGCGAATCATCCATATATGTTCCTACAAGTTTCCTCTAAATTAAATTTCAGGACAAAATTTCCTAAATTAGGGGAGACTGTGACAGTTGTGCCTTTACAACCATCATACAATTACGAATCCAATTAAATCTTGTATTTCATTCCCGGGATTTGTATAATAACATGTGACAATTTCACATATCAAGTTTTGTATGAATTCGACCTCTCGAGAAGCTTTTCTGGAAGTTTTACGTAAACTATTATGCAAATGTAATCAGTTTAATGCAAGGTACACTCCGGAATAGTGACATAAGCTAATCATACCCCAAATATCCTTTGCATAACTTTGAAATAAGTTTTGAAGAGTTTGGTATGTCGAAAACAAGTTTATTCAATCACAAGGACTATTTGCGACAAACTACAAAAGTCTGCCAATTCGCATAGCAACGTACACTCCGAAACAAGGTCATAAGCTAAACATACCCTAAATACCCTTTACATAGCTTATAAATAAGTTTTGAGGGGGTTCGGTATGCGAAAATACGCTTATTTGACCTCAGGGGCTAAAAGCGTCAAAACTGCGAAAGTATGTAAATTCCTGCATATCTTGCGTTCTGACCATATCCGGACATCCAAAAATTTTTGAAATCACTAGTATATTGTATTTTAGTGATGGGAATGCAAAAAATACCATTCGTCACGTGATTTGGATCGTTTTCGCGTTCGTTCGAGTTTCGTCGTAATTAACCGAAAAACGCGATCATACGACCAAACGAACTGACAACCACAATATTTCCAAGCATATTTCAAGTCCCCTATGCTTTAACATCCTTGTAGAGCCTTGAAAATGGGTTAACGAGGGTTAAACATGTCGAAAACTAGCTTAAATGTTTGCAGGGACAAGAACAATAAAAAAAGAAAGTCTGTTGCATAGCCTCGCGACACCATGTGGGGTGTCTCTATCGCGTCACGTGACCCCCTTGTGTCGACATAAAGCTAATTACCAGCTCTTAGCTGGTTGCACCATGTATTGTTTGATGGTTTTCATTGTTTGGAGGCCAAGTATAGTATTCTCCAAAGCTTTTAACAAGAACCACGCACTTGTATAGATAGGATTAATCCTTGGTGATCACACTTACGCATGTCAAGATCCTACAAGTTCAAGAATACTATAAATACCCACCTCCATTCCATTCATTCCTTGCTCATTTCCTTTCTTCTTCACTCATAACTCAAAGTTGGAGTTGCTACCACTTATGGATGCCTCCCCTCTGAGTTTTCTAGTTCATTTTTCATCATAGAACACTTGTAAGTGTTCTTCCTAGTCTTCTTTAGTTATTTTTAGCTATTTCAAACTAAAAGTCAAACAATGTTTGACTTTTGGCTTTGACCATGAATTGGTCAAGACAAAGTTCAATTGAACTTTGCAACATGATCGTAATCACGATGGTTATAGTCCCTTGCGACTATACCTACTGATTACGACGTTGACTAGTCTAAGTGACGAGTCAAAGTTTCGGTTAAAATGCACGATTATGTGCATTTTGCGACGGAACTAATTTCGGGTATCAAAACACTTTGTTTTGATATCAAATCAGTTTTTAACTTAGTTAAACATGTTTTAACATGTTTAACTCGTCACTTCTAGTTTAGTGCTTGTTTAGGGTCGTAAGTCAAGCGGTCTTGACAACCGCTTAGTTTGATATGCTATTTTCAAACCAAATCATAATTTCATATGCTATTTTCAATCCAATGTATAGTTTGATATACTACCGATTATGTTATTTCCAAAATCAAAGCATAGTTTAATATGTTGTTTTCAAACCAAAGTATAATTTGATATACTACCGATGCTTTCATTCCTAAACCAAAGTATACTTTTGATATACTACTAAATCTATTATTTCAAAACTAAAGTATATTTTGATATACTACTTACTCTATTATTTCAAAACTAAAGTATATTTTGATATACTACTTATCCTATTATTTCAAAACCAAAGTATATTTTGTATATACTACAAAACTTTTTATCAAGATAAAGCATTTTGGATACAAAAATTTTAATAAGGATTCATGGCTATTTTTGTAAACATAAAATATTTTTCTTATGTTATCCAAAGCCATGAATCTAATTCACCAAACATATGTTACTCACTGGCATTTTTACGTTGACGTTTTATTTTCACATATGTTTCAGGTTCTATTATGTGATAACTGTTGATTGTTTGCTTCACATAGGATGGACGCGGACTTTAGTGACTTAAAACTTGAAAGACAATTGTTTTATTTATTGGTTTATATAAAAAAAACGAGTCAATTAACGAAATAAAACAAAACTTCAAATACCATGTGTTGTGAAACAATGATTATGTGACATGACTTCCCGACGTTTCCGTCGCGGTTTGTTGTATTACGCAGTCGGGGTGTTACAGCAACACTTAACATATCATCATACACATATTCTAAATCACATAACACATTTTAACACATAAGGTTCACCCATGAACAACCCATTCTAGTGTACATTGAAAAATGCGTATTTTAGTGATTCGGTAACGTTTTTGGGCGTTCAAAGGTACGTATGACTAACCAAACACTAAGGATACTTAATATAAGTTAAAATACTTATATTTATATAAAAATATCAGTTTACTTACTGATCTAAAACAGTTTTATAAAAATCATCTGAAAAGTCAATTTTTAACCGTTTTACCCCATAGTTTTGCATCAAACGTTACTATAACCATCCAAAATCGTAACGACTTGATATTTTAACATATTGCATGTTATTTACTGAATAAAATGGTGCTCATACTCATGATAACTCAGATTTCATGCAAACCACATAAATCATACAAGTTTCACCCATTTTACCACTTTTCAAGCTTCATGTACCACATGCAAAGCTATCTAACCTATGACAAAGTTTCCTATCATTATAACACTTAAAATAATAATATTTTTAATGTTCATAATCAGATTCAAACAACATTTGCCATATCATAATATTTTCTTCATTTCTTGACCACAAAATGCTCACGCATGCTCATGTACAAGCTTCTAATGCATGTCATCATATTATCATCATTTCACATGAACTTAAATGCATGTATACCCATCGTAAATTCATGTTCATAAATTCCAAAAATCTTCATCACATCATCATCATCATCATCATGTTAACATAAATGCAAGATTCACTCTATTTATGAACATATGACAAAATTTCCCACATGCATGTATATATACATATACATACACGACACACACACATGTACATACAAAAATCCAAAATTTCACTTTTCATAACATTCTTCAATCATAGAACTTTCTACAAAATCATTCTTTGATCATGCATGCATCAAGTTTCACATATATCACATCATCAAAATCAAATAACATCAAAACTCAATCTCTAATCCATACACTTCAATATTTTCGGCCATGTTAATACACACACAAGTTCCATTTTAAATTTTGTATAAAAACCCGTTTGTTTTAGATTTCAAGTTTGTGAAATATTCCAAGATTCAAGAGAAACTTCCAACATCCTAAATAACACCAAGAATAAAGAGTATGTTTAAGAAAATAATTTTTATACCTTCAAGATTCAAGTGGGGTTTTTGACAAGATTTTTGATGTTTGGAGCTTCTTTCTTCTTGGAATCGCCTTGGAATCCTTCTTGAATCTTCACCCGAACTTGAAAACAACTTGGATTCCACTTGGTTCTTACAAGAATACCTGAAATTTTTGAAAATGGAAGTGTGAAGGGCGTGTTCGGCTGAGACTAGAGGTAGGAGAAGATGTGAGATTGTTTTGATTGCGTATTGGACAAGTTTGAGTGTTTAAATTACCATAAACATTACTTCAAGTCTCTAGGTTCAACACATGGCAAGACCCAAGGAAAGGTGGCTCCTCAAGCCGCCACCTAGCCTTCTCTTTCTCTCATATATACACGGTTACATATATATATATATATATATATATATAACATAGGCTTTAAACTGGTATTTTATTGATTACCGGGTATTTTAACTCGCGTTTAAATCCCGTTTTAAGGCGTTTTAAATTATTTTTATCACTCTATAAAATAAACTCACCATATTATTACTGAAATAATTATCAGTTGCCTTGATTGGCTGCGTTGACAACATTTGGTCATATACGCCCAGTATCACGCGGTACGCGCTTAAACTCGAAAAATAAAGTTTGTTAGCGTTTTAATTTATTTTTCCTCCCGAACATGATTAAAAATACCTTTTTAATCATAATGGAATATTTTTAGGATTTTAATATTAATCGGGCGGTCACCAACGTTCGTTTCACATTGTGTCCATTACGCGATAATCGTTTATCTTAATATTGCAAACATATTTTTAACCATGTTTGGATTTACCAACACATCAAATACCACATATAAACACAAATATCAATATAATATAGCCTTTTATTTATTCATGACACGTGTTACACTTGTACGGTACAGCTCAAAATAGTCGGGTGTCACATTATCCTCGTTTCATGATGAGGGTAATTACTAGGTAGCTAGGATTTGGAGGTATTCTTGCATGGTATCCTAGAGCTGGAGTGGTACTTCAATAGAATATTTGGAATACTCTTCTTGTACCAACCGCCAACAATACAGGACTTCTGACCTATCTCTGGCTGTTTCCAGATCTTATCTATGGAGAAGATTAGATGTAGCTTAATTTTGTCATTATTTGTAGTTCGTTTTAACTTACTAAAAGTTTATATTATGTCCTTACATACATGTATTCTGTTGATTTGATTACGGGAATAGAAAACAAAAAGGTATAAAGCATATGGTGACAAAAAGGGAGTTAAAGACACAAAGTAACTTGTGTTTATCAGAAACAAAACATTTGACACAAAACATCAAGTTTCTGATAACATAAAGTTCAAATCTGGTAAAATCTGATAATATAACTTCCAAATCTGATAAAATTATTTTTTGCTCAAAATTTTGAAAAATCAGAAAAATCTTGTCAGATAATCTTCAAAAAGGAATGACAATGATGAAATGTGATAAGAACTGTGTGAAAATTTTTGAAAACAATAAACCATCAATCATCTTTTGAAAAATTTTCACAAAATGTTCCTTGAAGAAAAGAACAAAAGAATTGGACTTCTACCAGAAGAGCATATGTAAGTAATATCTCTGATCTTTACTTCATTCCCTCTCATCTCTATAAAAAAACGAACACTCTATCTAGGGGAACTTTCAAATCTGATGAGATTCCAATGAAAACAACATCAGCAAATCATTTTTTAACACATCAGAAACATGGGATATGTTTTCTGATGACATCATCAGAAAGAAATTTTTGACTTTCAAAAAGGGGGAAGAATATCAGCTTCCAAAAGGGCATATTACTGGACCATTTATTGAAAATGGGTCCCACAAGAGGAAAAAGGTAACACATGGCCGTTAGTATTCTCCAATCACATTCATTCTCCAATCAAAAGAATGTTTGAGAAATTCAAGAATAAAACTGAGAAGATATATTAAAACTCACGATGCACGGATAAATCTCATTAATTCACCTTGATACCAATGATCCAATGGTTACTTCTGAACCAACCTTACATCACACGGTCTAACGGTTATAAAGGAAATTAATGACCACTAACCGTCATTACATCCCACGATTTATGTCCCCTCAACTCCCATAAACACTAACCACCTCATGATCACTGTTAAACCTCCAACTATAAATAGTTGATTTTAGCAGACTTCATTTCACTTCATCCTCACAAGCCTAAACCCTAAAAACCCTCTCCTTTTCAAAAGCCAAAAATTCCCTCACTCAATCCCTTGCTTTCAAAATCACAAATGGACGACGTAAACCTGAATATCCCAATTGTTGAACATGAAGTTCCTTACATTCAAGAGAATCAATTCTTAGCAATGAAAGAAAACAACTTGCTGATGAATACAGATTACTCCAGATATGATGAAAAATGTTAGATTTTAGTTGAGTTTCTGATGAGATGTCTAATCACTTAGGCTATGACTAAAACAAAATAAGTACCGGAGAAGATTTTGCAACAGTTTGTCAGAACCTTCAATGAAAACGGAGCATAGCAAGTCACTGCACACTTATGGGGGAATGTCTCTGTGACAATAACTCTAGCAAGAATCAGGAAATGGCTTGAACTACCTATTTTTAATGAATACATTGAAGCCCTCAACAAAGAGGATCTGATAAACTTCTTTCTGAAGTTGGGTCACAAGAGAAAAATCACCAAGATTGGTGATTTTAGGAGAAATGAGTTGCCAGCATTCTGGCAAGTCATGATGGAGACACTGAACAAACGTCTCACATCAAAGATTGGTGCTGCAGATCAGATTAACCAAACAATTCTCTTAATCATGTATGGACACATTACTGGGTATAACATTGATTATGGAATTGAGATCTTTAATCTGATGAAGAGGTCAATTCTCACCAGAAATGGTAAAATCTCTTCACATCTGCCTTAACCAAGATTTTTATCAATCTTTGCTGCTGAAACATTTGAAGAAAGAGAAATGGAGCTACCTGCTTTGGAAGCAATCTAAAGATCACCAACCATGAAGCCTTGGTGTGCAACCCAGTGGTGGACTTCATACAAAGATGTACCATTTCTACTAGAAAGTATGATGAATCTGATTCAGGCAGATTCACTATACAATATGCAGCATGAAGAAATCCTGAGCAGACCCATGGTACATGAAGTTTCTGATACTGTTGAAGTATACAACTGCTCTTCCTCTCTAGAAGAAGAAATTCAAAAGTCAAATCCATCAGAAACAAATGAAGCAGAAGGAGATTTGAATTTACAGCTTAGAATCTCACCAGAAGTTGCAGAAGAAAATATCCAAAGCCACCAGAATCCAGAAGTAGAGTTCCATGATGAAGAAGAATCCCACATAGCTGGCACAGGTTCACCCGAAAATACCACTTTAATATTTGATACTTCTGTAGCTAAAACAACAGTAGAGTCCAAGTCAGAAAAATCTATTTCTGCTACATATAGAATGTTATATAGAAATACTGGTGCAAATGAGGAAGTTACAAGTTCCATTTGTCTCAACTCTGAATCAGATAATGCGGAGGAAGTTGAGACTGCAATGGATGGAGGTTAGGAAACTGGTCAAGGAAATCCGGTAAAGGAAAATCTGTTTTTCCTAGAAACTTGTAGAGAATCATTCATTGAAATGATTCAAGGACACAAGGAAACCTAGGATGAGAATTTGTTTCACATACCTGGTGGAGGAACTTTTGGTAAATCCTTGGATCCACTAGAAACCCCTACAACAGTAGCAGGTGTGTCTATTGTTGGTAAGTTAGCTGGAACATCTGTTGTTCTTGATGCCCATGAAACTCCAATTATATCATCTGAACTGCTTCACAAGATTCTAGATGATGTTTTTGAAGTTTGCAAAGAAAGAATCTAGTTGAAGATAAACTTGATATGCTGTTATAAGAAATAAAGAGTCAAAGATCAAAAATGAAGACTTTGTCAGAATCAGTGGAGCTCAAAAAAATGAAAACAGAAAGAAACACTGAGACCGTGAAGATTCTGCAGCAACAGCCAAACAACTCATCAAAAACTAGCAATCTTACAGCAGACTTCCAGAAAGTATTTGAAGAAATGGAAAAGATCAAGTCTGAGCTGAAGAATGCTGTGGAATCAAGACAATCAACTAGTTCTGACAAGGTTTTGGAGGAAATCAGTATTTTGAGGGTCAGCAACAATAGCATAACAGATGCCCTTGAAAAAATGATCAAAGAATGGGATGCACTAAAGGAGCACAACAGTGAAGAATTTGCCAGAGTGCATGAGGAAGAATCCAGAAATGCTCAGCTCATGGGAGATGATCAATCTCTCATGAAAAGGATGCATTACAATGTTTCCAGATTGGCACAAGTAGACATCCGTGAGCTCACAACTCCCATTCCCATAGAGGCCTCTTAACTGGAAGTCCCAAAGATCATCAGACAGCAACAAAGTGCCACACCTGCAAGCCAAATTGGAATATCAACTATGGGTCACCCACTTGCAGTATTAAAAGAAGAGATGATAAAAAGGTATGAATCTACACCCAAGATTATCTCTTATTTAAATATTGCTATCTCTCAAACAAGATAAAGACCAACCACATCAGGGGATACAGTCTTTAGTCAAGACTTGACCCTGCAAGCAAAAATAAAATGGTCAGAATCAGCAACATCTTCTTCAAAAAGGCCAAAAATAGTTCAGCAGAAAACTCCTGAAGGAAACACAGTCCTTGTTCAAGAAATTGATAAGGATGTGATGATGTTTCCTTAACAAAATCTCAAGGAGTTCTACTAGACTGAAGAAGACAAATTGCACAGGCCACTAAGTCCAATAAGAAGAGACTTAAGGTTGGAAAGGCTTGAAAGGGGTCAGGGAAGCATTCATAGAACTCTTGATAATCCAGTGGTAAGAGTTCTTAAGGTATATGCTGATTAAATATCAGATGGTGCTGGAAGATATTATGAATAGAATAAATACACCCTCCTAAGGAAATATGGCACTGAAGTAAAGTTAACTGATGGAGATCTAGCAGATAAGCTACATCCAGTGGACATTCTTTTTCTAAAGAAAAATTATGATGAAGACAAAGGAAACAACAAAGTTGTCAGAAGAGCACTCAACAACATTTCAAAAGTAGAAGTCAAGTTGTTTGAAAGCATAGCTCTTACTGATTTTGACTTATGCACCAATTATGACTATGTTCATCAGAAGAAAGTCCATATTCTTTCTCCAGATACACCCATCCCCAAAAGAGCAGGAAAAGGAAGCCAAAACTGGAGTAATCCTTGAACAAGTAGGACTCTCTATTATGTTCAGAGATATTGAAGGCAACAAAGCTCTTTTCAGAACAGTTGATATCTGCAAGTACTCTAATCAGACACTGAAATACATCAAGGAATGTATGAACAAGAAGCAGAAACAACTTCAAGCTAAGGGGAAAGATAAAGAGTTGCTGAGAAAAGAAATTGAAGAAATCATTGATGAATGGATAAGAGCTAGAGGCTAGTACAAAGAAATGTATGATATCTCCCACAAATTTATCCATTACAAGAAAAGCTTAAGAAGGATGATCTACACAGACCTGCCAAACTGTTTTAAAGACATTTTGAATTTCATGTTATTTCTCTTTAGAATCTATTTTTGAACAAAGGTTTTGTTCTTTGCAGACTTTGATTCCATTGTTGGGAACCTTTTGAATTATGTTCACTTGTTATAAGGTAGTTTATTTTTCTTATAATACTTAGGGGGAAATTTTTAGGAAACTTTTATGTAAGTATTGAAGAAAACGATGATCAACCTGATCTTACGCTGAAGATATGGTCAAGAAAGATCAATAAAAAGGTGCCTACAAGATAACATGACAAGAAGAAAAGAAAGATACATCTTCAACTAATATTAGGAAGTGATCAAGAGAAAGAAGACGATCAGAAAAGATCATTCTGATAAGTCTGGTGATATATCTGGTATTTAACATCAGAATCTGGTAACTCTGAACATCAGAATTTCTGATGGACCAACTTGTCTTGAAGATAAGCCATGACACAATTTGGAAAGTAGCAAGTTGACATCAACGGATTCAATGAATATGCCAAAGGAGCTACTTTGTGTAGAGCAAGTGCATGAATAAACAAACGTTTATTCATGATCCAGACTCTTTATAAATAGAGATGTCAACCCCAAAGGTTAAATGAGTTAAGCTTAGCATTTAATACACACAACACACACCACAAACGCCATTGCCCTTCACACAAAATTATTTAAGCATTCATTTGTAACAGTTAATAACTTTGTTTTTCAAAGTTGTAACAACTGTGCTTGTAATCACTATGAACAGTTCTATTATCAATAAAACAATGTTATTTGATCCCAATGTTTGTTTTGTTATGTTATACATTTTTCATGTTTTGACTTATATGTAATTTCAAACTCTACATCGCTTTCTGGAGAGTTATACGCAAACTAGTGCGTAAACGTACTCAGTTTAATGCGAGAAATACTCCGGAACATCAACATATACTCAACATACCTTAAATAACCTTTACCTAACTTAGAAATAAGTTTTGAAGGCTTTGGTATGGCAAAAACAAGTTAATTCGCTTACAGGGACTAAATATGACAAACTGCGAAAGTATGTCAATTTGAACTGTAACAGACATTCCGGAACTTGATCATAAGTTAAACATACCCTAAATATCCTTTACATAGCTTAGAAATATGCTTTGAGGGGTACGGTATGCTAAAATAAACTTTATGCTCATTCAGGGACTAAAAGTGTCAAAAAGTGCACACGTTTGCACTTTCGCGCATATCTTACGTTCTGAATACATCCGGACATCCAAAAATTTATGTAAGCACTAAAATATTTTATTTTAGTGTTTGGCATAAGAAAAATCCATTCGTCGCGTCATTTGGATCGTTTTTCGCGCTTATGCGCATACCGTCGTAATTAAGCGAACATCGCGATCGTACGACCAAACGAACCGACATCCGAGATATTTTTGAGCATGTTTCATGTTTCCTATACTTTAACATCCTTGTGAAGCTTAAAAATGGGCTTGACGGGTGTTAGAAGTGCCAAAACACGACGATACGCGCACAGGAACCAAAACTGCAAAACTGCTAAAATAATAAAAAAAAATAGAAAAAAAAAATGCATAAACTCATTTATTCAGCCCTTAACACCTCCCAAAGGCCAAATGACACTTGTTAAACTCCTATGGTGTCCATTTTTAGCCACCACAACTTTGTGACAAGTGTACGGCTCGGATCGTGGCACGATATTCAAGAAACGATCCTAACGGCTCTACTTTTCCTATAAATACCCATCACATTTTCACCTCATTCCTCACAAATCTGATTAAAAGTGCTCTAAGTTGAAGCAAATCACTTCATACCTGAGCTACTCGATCAAGATTTACTAGCGGGGACCCTTTGTAAGTGTTCCTTCGTTCTTTTATCGCTTTTATAGCCCGAAAGTCGAACTATGTTTGACTTTCTGCATTGACCAGTTTATGGTCGATGCGAAGTTCGTTTGAACTTCATAACGTGAGCGTGATCACGATGGTTATAGTCCCTAGTGACTATACCTACTGATTACCACGTTATCTAGGCTCAGTGACGAGCCGTAGTTTCGGGCAGAATACGTATTCTTGCGTATTTTGTAACCAAACTACTCGTGAGCATCAAAACCGTTTGTTTTGATGCCAAACCTGTTTTCTAAACTTAGTTAAGCATGTTCTAACATGCTTAGCTCGTCACTTTTAGTATAGTGCTTAGATAGGGTCGTAAGGTAAGCGATCTAAACGATCGCTTATACTTTCGAACCCGACCCATTTGGTCGATCATTAGGATCCGACCAAACACATTAGGTGACCATAGTTGTAACCTTCCGAGGTTATACCTTGTGGTCACAAATGTTAGGCGTTCCAAACGCGTTTTACGCGAACGACGCGTTAAGGTAGCATAAGCTACCTAAACGGGTCGTAATGGGTCACAAGCACTTAGGTTAAGTTTCGTCTTAGTATGTAGGGTTTGTTAAACCATATCACACGAGTTCCTATACTCGTTTGGTTTACGAAACCTCATTCTATCCGATCTTCCGATTTAGGTCCGGTTTATTAACATAGTTACCTATATTAGGTGCCGTTTGATTCCGTGATCTCTAGCATTGCTTGGTGGTTATCTCAATACATCTGAGCAATCTCAGGTGAGTACATAGAACCCCCCTCTTTTACTGTTTTCCAAACGTTTTGGGGTGGGACACATGTGCCTACTTGTTACTTTCATGCTTTCCTGTTTTCACATCATATACCGACTATGTTTGTTAGTACAATATAGTACACGATTTCATTACATTTCATGCTATGTATGTCCATTGTGTGCATACTTAGTACATTGTTTTACTTTACATTTCTGCTATGTATGTTGACTGAGCATGCTAGCACATTGATTTACATGACTTTTTCTGCTTGGTATGTTAACTTAGCATACTTAGTACATCATTTTACATGACTTTTCTGCTTACATTTTGGTATGACATTTGGTTTGTTTACATGGGACAATACATTCATTAACATTAGCTACGCCGTTCGTTAGTAGGTAGTGGTACCATAGGAATTGACAACTCCCGTTCCGGACATCCCAGGGTAAGGGGACAGAAAGGAATGACCGAATTCGTTGACATTAAGACAGATAGACCTTTAATTTATTTAAAGGGTTTTATCACCACAGTCGCCAGGCTTGGATGTATGCATATTCACAATACCGCATAAATGTTCATATTAAATAGTTGCATGCATTTACACAAAACATAGCTTTGATTTAAACCAAGTTTTACTTCAATACTTTGTTTTTGTGCATATGGTTTAGTTGAGACATTTCACTTGCCATACATAGACATTTGACATGGATAATTGACATAGACATTTGACATGGATATTTGACATAGACATTTGACATGGATATTTGACATAGACATTTTGACACAAACATTTTTGACATTTGTTTTACATACTACATGATTTACATCTTGACATGAACACTTTGACATATTATTCAATACATTGACAAATGGTTTAAACATAGACCTCTTACATTGGTTGGTTTGGTTTGATTAAGTGATTAAGTTAACGATGCGTGTGTAATATGATACAAGCATGGTGGATACGCCGCTGGTACTTCCTATATATAAGTGTTTGTATGGTATTACATGGCGTAACTTTATTTGAATCATTTCAGTTTGAGACATAGAACATTTTATACAAATAACATACTTTTCACAAGACATTGATTTACAAACAACTTATCTTATACAAACACATTTTTACATGGTTATCTATTTAACCTGACAATTACTTATACATATCATCTGATCTTATTGTTTTCAAATGATTTACAAGACAAAGCAAATAACAAGGTTCATGACTAAACATTTTCTCAAACATAAGTCATGAATCTTATTTTCACAAAACCTATGTATCTCACAGGCATTTTTATGCTGACGTACCTATTTTCACATGTGTTTTCAGGTGCTTTTCCATAGGTTGTTGATCATGATACTAGGGCGGACCTGTGCCTTAGAAACTTTAAAAGAAGATAGACTATGTTTAATTATGTTCTGAACTCTTTAATTACCTGTTTGAAACAATGAAACACCCTTGTTTAATAATTAAATAAAACTTTGTATGCCATGGTTATGAGACAATTAATTCTGTCGCAACACGCCCCGATGTTTCCGCCGCGATTTGTTGTTTTACGCGGTCGGGGTGTGACAGAAGAGTTGGTATCAGAGCCAATGGTTATAGGGAATTAGGTTATTAGTAATGCTTTGACCTAGACTATAACTTTTCTAGGAACCTAACACAAGTTATCTTGTGTTTAGATCTTAAAACATGTACATCACCTATCCTTAGGTGATTAACAAAACAAGGAACCAAATTTTTTTTTTTTCCGAAACGATTTTTGAAAAACAATCATCTGTTTTTGAATAAATTTTTACAAGGTTTTGAACCCTCAATTGTAAGGTTTTGAACCCCCTGTTATATGGTTTTGAACCCTTTTCAGTATTGTTTTTTTGGCCTTGTGCCTTCAAATTTTCAAAATCCCGTCAAACGTTTTGGGTTTTAAATAATGTGAACATGTGCAAACTGGAAGGGTGAATGCCTGTATTCTGGGTTTTCTGTCTAGGCAAGCACTTCGTATACATCTCAACCAGACGCGAGACCAGTTGTGCTTACCTGGGAATTCTTGGAGTGAGTGTTCACTTATAGGCGAGCATGTCTTCATTATACATTATTTTTGACCCATTTACTTTGATTAGTCACTGTGAGTCGTTTGTTTGCTTTGTGATACGGACGAATGACCACCATCTATGTTGTTTGAAATTCTTGTTTTTATCATCTCATTCTTTTCATCCAATCATCTCACTCGTTTCTTTTCATGTTTTCCTCTTTTAGAATGCCTCCTCGACGCGAGAATCAGATAGCTACTGCCGAGCTGGCAGAAATTATTGCGCAGCAGATGGCTGCTCAATTTCCAAATCTCTTTGCTCAATGGAACCAGGCCAACAACAACAACAATGTTCCATGCAAATACAAGGATTTTAACCAGGCCAAACCACTCAAGTTTAGTGGTTCTGAGGGAGCGACTGGGCTTCTTCAGTGGTTCGAAAGCATAGAGAATACTTTTCGCCATGTGCAGTGTCCGGATAATCGCAAGGTCGAGTTCTCCTCGAGCGTATTTCAGAAGAGGGCTTTGACATGGTGGAACGGGGTTATGAGAGACCGGGGTGCAGAAGTTGCTCTCGCACAGACATGGGCTGAACTTAGAGCCCTTATGATGAGGGAATTCTGTCCTCGCCATGAACAGCGAGCGTTGGAGAAAGAGTTTGATGTTTTGAAGCAAGATAGTGGTGAGCACAGGGCTTATACTGATCGGTTTGAAGAATTGAGTCTGCTTTGCCCAACAATGGTCACCCCACTCGACAAGGCTATCGAGAGATACATCGATGGCCTACCTGACTCGGTACAAGACATCCTTACTGGTAGTAACCCTGCCACACTTCGTCAGGCGATCGAGCTATCTGCGACATTGACTGAGTCGCAGATTAGAAAGGGAAAGCTACACAGGAAGGGTGACAAGGGCAAGAAGCAGTCGGCTGACAAGGAAGATAGCAAGAAAGGTCAAAACTTGAATGGAAAGAACTCTGGTTCTTCGAAGAGGTCAAAGAAGCGTAAGGCTTCTCAAAATTTTGCTATCACTGCCCAAGCTAATCAGGCAGCTCTCAACCAACCTGCACAGCCTCCAGCGAAGAGACCCTATTCAGGGAATGCACCTTTGTGCAATAGATGCAACAGTCACCACCAGCCGCAACTTCCATGCCGTTTCTGTACTAACTGTGGGAAATCAGGCCATCTCGCCAATTTTTGTCGATCTGCTCAGAATCCCGCGGTTCAGAACCCGGCTCAACAAGCTGCTCCGCAACAGGGTCAAGCTGCACGACCACAATAC
Organism: Helianthus tuberosus; assembly: GCA_030545235.1. Lineage (NCBI taxonomy): Eukaryota > Viridiplantae > Streptophyta > Magnoliopsida > Asterales > Asteraceae > Helianthus > Helianthus tuberosus. The sequence goes on from CM060360.1 coordinate 91,496,658, forward strand.
CCACCAGGTGCTTGTTACAATTGTGGGGATCTGACCCACTATAGAAACCGGTGCCCAAGGCTAGCCAACCAGAACCAGAACCAGAACCAGAATCCGGCTCCGGCTCGAGGCCGAGTATTTAACATGAATGCCCAAGAGGCACAGGCAGACGATAATGTGGTGAACGGTACGTTCTTTATTAATAATCAGCCTGCATCTGTTCTTTTCGATTCCGGTGCCGATAAGAGTTTCGTGTCTTTGTCCTTTGAACCAATGCTTCGAGTGTCTAGAACGAAACTAGGCAAATCTTTGACAGTAGAGGTTGCTAGTGGTGAACCCATTGTTCTTAATTCTGTTCTTCGCAACTGCCAGTTGAATCTTAATGACCATCTTTTTCCTATTGACCTCGCGCCTATGCAACTTGGAAGCTTCGACGTTATTGTGGGAATGGATTGGTTATCCAAGCATCACGCAGAGATAGTTTGTTCTAAGAAGATTGTTCGTGTGCCACTTTCGACAGGCGAGATCCTGCAAGTTCAAGGTGAGAAGCCTACCGGTGGTCTCAGACTCATGTCTTGTTTTAAAGCTCGGAAGTATCTGCAGAAGAACTATGTGGCTTTCTTAGCACATGTTACAGAAGATAAAGGCAAGGGTAAGTCTATTTCAGATATTCCTGTCGTTCGGGATTATTCTGAAGTGTTCCCTGAAGATTTACCTGGTCTGCCTCTAGCACGCCAAGTCGAGTTCCGCATTGATCTCGTACCTGGTGCAAATCCCATAGCCAGAGCTCCATATCGTCTTGCACCGTCTGAGATGCAAGAGTTGTCTAAACAGCTTCAGGAGCTCTCTGACAAAGGTTTTATACGTCCTAGTTTTTCACCTTGGGGTGCTCCCGTTCTTTTTGTCAAGAAGAAGGATGGATCCTTTAGAATGTGTATCGATTATCGTGAGCTTAACAAGCTTACCATCAAGAATCGATATCCTCTACCTCGCATCGATGATCTCTTTGATCAGTTACAAGGCGCTTCTTATTTTTCGAAGATTGATCTGCGATCTGGATATCATCAACTTCGGGTGCAAGAAGAAGACATTCCGAAGACAGCATTCCGTACTCGTTATGGACATTATGAATTCACAGTCATGCCATTCGGTTTGACTAATGCTCCTGCTGTTTTCATGGACTTAATGAATAGGGTCTGCAAACCTTATTTGGATCAGTTCGTCATTGTTTTTATTGACGACATCTTGATATACTCTAAGACACGAGCTGATCACGAGCAGCATCTTCGTCTTACTTTGGAACTCCTGAAGAAAGAACAACTTTTCGCCAAATTCTCCAAGTGCGAATTTTGGCTTAAAGAAGTTCAATTTTTGGGACACATTATCAACGAACGAGGTGTTCATGTAGATCCCTCCAAGATCAGTGCGATTAAGGATTGGGATACGCCTACTACTCCAACTGAAGTTCGTTCTTTTCTTGGTCTAGCGGGTTATTATCGCCGCTTCATTGAGAACTTCTCTAAGATTGCAGTTCCTCTAACTGCTCTAACTCAGAAGAAAATGCCCTTTTTCTGGGGATTCAAACAAGAGGAAGCTTTTCAACACCTGAAGCAGAAGCTTTGCGATGCGCCTGTCCTATCATTGCCTGAGGGTGATGATGATTTTGTTGTGTATTGTGATGCATCGAAATTGGGTCTTGGCTGTGTTCTTATGCAAAGGAACAAAGTCATAGCCTATGCATCAAGACAATTGAAGATACATGAGAAGAACTACACCACTCACGATCTTGAGTTGGGTGCAGTAGTCTTTGCTCTAAAGATCTGGAGACACTATTTGTACGGAACAAAATGTGTGGTTTTCACAGACCACAAAAGTCTTCAGCATATCTTCAACCAGAAAGAACTCAACATGAGACAGCGACGTTGGGTTGAGCTTTTAAACGACTACGACTGCGAAATTCGCTACCATCCTGGTAAGGCGAATGTCGTGGCTGATGCATTAAGTCGTAAGGAACGTACTAAGCTTCATTGTGTACGTGTTCAATCTGTCATTCAAGCTCGATCCGATATTCAAGCACGCATTTCTCAGGCTCAACAATCTTGTGTTGCACAAGGTTTAATGGATAAGGAATTTCCTTATCACATAACACCTGCTCTGGAACTGAAGGACAATGGATCATATTACTTCATGGACCGTTTGTGGGTCCCAAGCCAGGATGATCTTCGTACCTTGCTTATGGATGAAGCCCATAAGTCGCGTTATTCTATTCATCCGGGCTCAGATAAAATGTATAAGGATCTTCGTATTCACTATTGGTGGCCTGGTATGAAGAAAGACATTGCCTTATACGTATCCAAATGCCTTACTTGTCTTAAGGTTAAGGCTGAACATCAACGTCCTTCTGGTTTATTGGAGCAACCAGAGATCCCAGTTTGGAAATGGGAAAACATTACTATGGATCTTGTTACCAAACTCCCGCGCACAAAGAAAGGTCATGATGCCATCTGGGTAGTCGTTGATCGTCTTACAAAGTCAGCGCATTTCTTGCCAATCCGCGAGGATTTTCCTACTGACAGACTTGCTCAAATCTATGTAGATGAAATTGTGGCTCGACATGGTGTTCCTTTGAACATCATTTCTGACAGAGATGCTCGTTTCACTTCTCATTTTTGGAGAACCATGCAATCTGCTATGGGGACCCAACTTAATCTGAGCACAGCTTATCATCCGCAAACGGATGGTCAATCTGAGAGAACAATCCAGACACTGGAGGATATGCTAAGAGCTTGTGTGATCGATTTTGGTGGTAGCTGGGATTCACATCTTAAATTGATTGAATTCTCCTACAACAACAGTTATCACACTAGCATCAAAATGGCTCCTTTCGAAGCTCTCTATGGTCGAAAATGTCGTTCACCAGTCTGCTGGAATGAGATTGGCGAGGCTTAACTTACTGGACCTGCCCTCATTTTAGAGACAACTGACAAGGTCAAGAAAGTTCGTGATAACCTTCAGGCAGCTAGAAACCGTCAGAAGATTTACGCGGACCCAAAACGCAAAGCCTTTGAATTTCAAGTCGGTGATCGAGTATTACTTAAGGTCTCACCTTGGAAAGGTGTGATCAGATTTGGAAAGAAAGGAAAACTTGCACCTAGATACGTTGGACCATTCAAGATCGTCGAAAGAATCGGAAAGGTAGCCTACAGACTTGAGTTACCTCCTGAACTAGGAAATGTTCATCCAACTTTTCACGTGTCCAATCTCAAGAAGTGTACAGCTGATGAGAACTTCTCCATACCGCTTGACGAAATTCGTGTTAGCAAAACACTGAAATTTGTTGAGAAACCAGTGGAAATCATGGAACGAGAAGTCAAGTGGCTTAAACGCAAGCGCATTCCTTTGGTCAAAGTTCACTGGGAAGCTAAACGTGGACCTGAGTTTACTTGGGAACGCGAAGATCAAATGAAAGCGAAATATCCACATCTTTTTTCACGAGTTTCCTCTAAATAAATTTCGGGACGAAATTTCCACAAGTAGGGGAGACTGTAACAACTGTGCTTGTAATCACTATGAACAGTTCTATTATCAATAAAACAATGTTATTTGATCCCAATGTTTGTTTTGTTATGTTATACATTTTTCATGTTTTGACTTATATGTAATTTCAAACTCTACATCGCTTTCTGGAGAGTTATACGCAAACTAGTGCGTAAACGTACTCAGTTTAATGCGAGAAATACTCCGGAACATCAACATATACTCAACATACCTTAAATAACCTTTACCTAACTTAGAAATAAGTTTTGAAGGCTTTGGTATGGCAAAAACAAGTTAATTCGCTTACAGGGACTAAATATGACAAACTGCGAAAGTATGTCAATTTGAACTGTAACAGACATTCCGGAACTTGATCATAAGTTAAACATACCCTAAATATCCTTTACATAGCTTAGAAATATGCTTTGAGGGGTACGGTATGCTAAAATAAACTTTATGCTCATTCAGGGACTAAAAGTGTCAAAAAGTGCACACGTTTGCACTTTCGCGCATATCTTACGTTCTGAATACATCCGGACATCCAAAAATTTATGTAAGCACTAAAATATTTTATTTTAGTGTTTGGCATAAGAAAAATCCATTCGTCGCGTCATTTGGATCGTTTTTCGCGCTTATGCGCATACCGTCGTAATTAAGCGAACATCGCGATCGTACGACCAAACGAACCGACATCCGAGATATTTTTGAGCATGTTTCATGTTTCCTATACTTTAACATCCTTGTGAAGCTTAAAAATGGGCTTGACGGGTGTTAGAAGTGCCAAAACACGACGATACGCGCACAGGAACCAAAACTGCAAAACTGCTAAAATAATAAAAAAAAATAGAAAAAAAAATGCATAAACTCATTTATTCAGCCCTTAACACCTCCCAAAGGCCAAATGACACTTGTTAAACTCCTATGGTGTCCATTTTTAGCCACCACAACTTTGTGACAAGTGTACGGCTCGGATCGTGGCACGATATTCAAGAAACGATCCTAACGGCTCTACTTTTCCTATAAATACCCATCACATTTTCACCTCATTCCTCACAAATCTGATTAAAAGTGCTCTAAGTTGAAGCAAATCACTTCATACCTGAGCTACTCGATCAAGATTTACTAGCGGGGACCCTTTGTAAGTGTTCCTTCGTTCTTTTATCGCTTTTATAGCCCGAAAGTCGAACTATGTTTGACTTTCTGCATTGACCAGTTTATGGTCGATGCGAAGTTCGTTTGAACTTCATAACGTGAGCGTGATCACGATGGTTATAGTCCCTAGTGACTATACCTACTGATTACCACGTTATCTAGGCTCAGTGACGAGCCGTAGTTTCGGGCAGAATACGTATTCTTGCGTATTTTGTAACCAAACTACTCGTGAGCATCAAAACCGTTTGTTTTGATGCCAAACCTGTTTTCTAAACTTAGTTAAGCATGTTCTAACATGCTTAGCTCGTCACTTTTAGTATAGTGCTTAGATAGGGTCGTAAGGTAAGCGATCTAAACGATCGCTTATACTTTCGAACCCGACCCATTTGGTCGATCATTAGGATCCGACCAAACACATTAGGTGACCATAGTTGTAACCTTCCGAGGTTATACCTTGTGGTCACAAATGTTAGGCGTTCCAAACGCGTTTTACGCGAACGACGCGTTAAGGTAGCATAAGCTACCTAAACGGGTCGTAATGGGTCACAAGCACTTAGGTTAAGTTTCGTCTTAGTATGTAGGGTTTGTTAAACCATATCACACGAGTTCCTATACTCGTTTGGTTTACGAAACCTCATTCTATCCGATCTTCCGATTTAGGTCCGGTTTATTAACATAGTTACCTATATTAGGTGCCGTTTGATTCCGTGATCTCTAGCATTGCTTGGTGGTTATCTCAATACATCTGAGCAATCTCAGGTGAGTACATAGAACCCCCCTCTTTTACTGTTTTCCAAACGTTTTGGGGTGGGACACATGTGCCTACTTGTTACTTTCATGCTTTCCTGTTTTCACATCATATACCGACTATGTTTGTTAGTACAATATAGTACACGATTTCATTACATTTCATGCTATGTATGTCCATTGTGTGCATACTTAGTACATTGTTTTACTTTACATTTCTGCTATGTATGTTGACTGAGCATGCTAGCACATTGATTTACATGACTTTTTCTGCTTGGTATGTTAACTTAGCATACTTAGTACATCATTTTACATGACTTTTCTGCTTACATTTTGGTATGACATTTGGTTTGTTTACATGGGACAATACATTCATTAACATTAGCTACGCCGTTCGTTAGTAGGTAGTGGTACCATAGGAATTGACAACTCCCGTTCCGGACATCCCAGGGTAAGGGGACAGAAAGGAATGACCGAATTCGTTGACATTAAGACAGATAGACCTTTAATTTGTTTAAAGGGTTTTATCACCACAGTCGCCAGGCTTGGATGTATGCATATTCACAATACCGCATAAATGTTCATATTAAATAGTTGCATGCATTTACACAAAACATAGCTTTGATTTAAACCAAGTTTTACTTCAATACTTTGTTTTTGTGCATATGGTTTAGTTGAGACATTTCACTTGCCATACATAGACATTTGACATGGATAATTGACATAGACATTTGACATGGATATTTGACATAGACATTTGACATGGATATTTGACATAGACATTTTGACACAAACATTTTTGACATTTGTTTTACATACTACATGATTTACATCTTGACATGAACACTTTGACATATTATTCAATACATTGACAAATGGTTTAAACATAGACCTCTTACATTGGTTGGTTTGGTTTGATTAAGTGATTAAGTTAACGATGCGTGTGTAATATGATACAAGCATGGTGGATACGCCGCTGGTACTTCCTATATATAAGTGTTTGTATGGTATTACATGGCGTAACGTTATTTGAATCATTTCAGTTTGAGACATAGAACATTTTATACAAATAACATACTTTTCACAAGACATTGATTTACAAACAACTTATCTTATACAAACACATTTTTACATGGTTATCTATTTAACCTGACAATTACTTATACATATCATCTGATCTTATTGTTTTCAAATGATTTACAAGACAAAGCAAATAACAAGGTTCATGACTAAACATTTTCTCAAACATAAGTCATGAATCTTATTTTCACAAAACCTATGTATCTCACAGGCATTTTTATGCTGACGTACCTATTTTCACATGTGTTTTCAGGTGCTTTTCCATAGGTTGTTGATCATGATACTAGGGCGGACCTGTGCCTTAGAAACTTTAAAAGAAGATAAACTATGTTTAATTATGTTCTGAACTCTTTAATTACCTGTTTGAAACAATGAAACACCCTTGTTTAATAATTAAATAAAACTTTGTATGCCATGGTTATGAGACAATTAATTCTGTCGCAACACGCCCCGATGTTTCCGCCGCGATTTGTTGTTTTACGCGGTCGGGGTGTGACAAAAGTGATCAATATACTTGAAAATTTTGTTAGTTGTTGTTTCTTGAAAGTTTGATTTCTAGTTCCGCACAATATTTTCCTACTTATTGAAATCTATTTGCCGTACTTAGTCTTTGAGCATCTTATCTGGGATCAACAATTGGGTAGCAAAAAAAGTATGAATGGGTTGTCATGGATCTAATTTCATCGGATAGAAGACTCCCATTGGTCAGGATGGGTTATGGCAATACAACTTATGGGTCAGGATGGGTACTGCCAGTTGCTCATGACTGCCCACACTCGTCACCACCGGAACCATCCCCAACAACGTACCCAGCACCAATCATCGCCTCTGCGACAACCACCATCAATCGAAACCACCACTTTAGCTACTGTCAACCAACGCCATCACCGTCAACTAATGCCACCACCACAGTCCCCATCAACCATCTCCACTACCGCAGCCACCATCAACCACATTGTCACCACCACAGCCATTGCCACCACTGCAGCCACCGTCAAACCATCGCTAATCCGCCACCACCGTAGCCACCATCAACCATCTCCGCCATACCCACAACAACCATCTCTGCCGCCGCAATCACCAACAATCAACGCCACCAAAACCATCATAAGTTGTGGACACAAAACACTACACATATCCACATCTGCGGTCGTCTTTTGTGACAACCCTCATGATTTCATGTATCTGTACGATTAATTAATGTTAATTAAAGTACTTGATGTTAATTAAAGTACTTGATGACTGTGCTGAATTACTTAACTGCTTTCTGATTACCGCGTCATACTTACATGTGCTTGTTAACATACTAGTTTTGTGCAGTAAATTGACAAAATGGTCCTGAATGCTTTCCTAAGTACCAGGAATTAAAAGTGTTACAAAAAGATATATATAAAAGGCATTATTCGGAACAACTTAGCACTTTAACGAACCGGTATCTAACCGAACAACCGGACACTACCCGGGACACCAAAATATTGCAAGAAACATTGTTTAATTATTTCTTGGCTAGTCATGATCCCTATACACCATAACACCCACTAAAATACCCACTAACTAACATATGGAATTATATACTTAGAATTGAACTTGCACTTACCAACTTGTTACAAAATTTACATCAAACACCCACCCCCCCCCCCATACCCGATTTCGGTCACAAGAGGACCCACCAAACATCACCACCTTACTCCATATCTTACCTCCTAGATTTAATTCTAATTTTATATTAGATCATTACTTGTTGGGATGGAGAAAATATGTGAAGAAGGATTATAAGTATGGTGCATCCTTACCACATATCTTCACAAAGATCACACTCTCTCCCTCACTCTTCTCTCTCTTCCTCTCGGCTCACCACAACCGCCACCATCACCACCATATCACAACCATCTTCTTCCATTTTCAAGCTTGTTCAAGCACTAGAAGGTGATACATGGAGTTTGGAGCTTGAAGGTCTTGGAGAATCCCTTTCATTTGCTTTCTTTCGCCACATTTCATCATCATTTTCATCATATTTGCACTAGAGATCTTCCCTAGCCTTTGTGCTAGTAATAAGTTCTTATTTAACTCTTGTTCATCTTATTTTTATGGATTAAAAGTTGTAGTATGATATGTATATCTAAGACACTAAGGAACAAGAACTAAAAACATGAACATGAAGCCTTACATAAATATGAAACATGATGTAATGTTGTTAGTATGATGTTGTTTGTTATATGTTGATGCTTGCTTATGATTACTAGAAATACGTTTTTGATCACTAAACATGTTAACGAAACAAATAGAACTTGAGTTAGAACACTATAAGTTGAAAACAACTTATGTCCAAGCATTTACAGCCAACTTCAGTTGGCTGTAAACAGGTTGATATTTAACGAAAAACTGATTTTCTTGAGTCTATAACTTGTTATATCGAAATACGGTTCTAATGGCACTAGAATCATAATTTTTGGACTTAGTTTGCTATTTTTAAAGGGGTCGTTTTTCACAGCAGCAAAAGCTGTGTTTTTACTGCAGAAAATATGTGTTACGTTTTTCATCATAACTTGAAATCTATGTAGAATTAGCTCATGAAATTTATACTGTAGATGACCACTGATATCGTTGTAATGCTCCAACTGGAATTTCATCAATCGGGCTTACGATGAATTTTTAATAAATTATTCCATGGACCGCAGTCAGAAGGCGATGAATCTGATTGCAGTCTGGTAAATGATTTTTTATAAAATATTGGTAATGAATTGGATCCCGAGATTTTTACACAATAATATTTTGATCGTTTAAGACCTTCTGTAAAAATCTGAGAGTTTTTGGAACAGGTTAACTATTTTATTAAAATTCCCAAAAACAGCCCAGTTTTGAATGTAAAAGCTGAAACGACATAAGTAGTAATTTGCGTGTCTATATGTCGGGTAGGTTATCTGAGAATGATCTAACATGTTATATGAAAGTGTTATGTGCAATGTCATATGTTTGCTTATGAACGGGAATAGATGGGAAGTTTATGTGGGCAGGAACCGTTAAAGTGATGCATGTTATGTGATAGATGCGTGTAGGAACTTCGTGCTTATTTGAAGTCACTAATAAATTAAGTGGTAATCATACTAGGACCTGATTGCCCGACCTTGACTGTTAGCTATTTTTGAGAGTCGAACCGAGCAACCAAAGGTGAGTTCACACACTTTTTAAGACATGGGATTCCCGGTGGTTGGGAATGGGTTAAAGAACTAAAACGGAACCTACACATCCTCCTTGGGTAGGATATGTACCGCTATCCTCCATAGGTAGGATGCCAATATTAATCATGTGTATTCTCCTTGGGTAGAATACGTACGTTCGTCCTCCTTGGGTAGGACAACAACCTAAAACTTACTAGACAAAACTCTATCATGAAGTCCCTCATTTTACATCGACTTAATCGCCGAGGACAATGGCGAGCGGGTCATTAGTTAATAGCGCTATTAGGTTTAACAAACCTCACACCGTGCCAGTTGGACGGGCATGTACTAATGGACTATGGCAAACTGTCAATGATGATAGAACATTGATGTAGGGCACAACTATTGTTCGTCAGTTGTCGATATGGTAACGGGCTAGTGGTTCACATGGGGAAGCCCCCACTAATTATGGATATGGTTTGGGTAATAAAGAAGGAACTGGTTAATCATACTTTCAACTATGGGGTAACCCCCACGGCAAGTAATCCAACGAAAGACAAACCATGTTTTCGGAAACAAAATAAACTAAACAATCAACTGTGAACTCGCTCAACTTTATTGTTGACTCGTTGTTACATGCCTTACAGGTCGTTAGATGCTTATGGAGCATGCACGAGGAGGAGGTCGTTGTGGGATATGGACTGTTATGTCCCGTTCTAAACATTTAAACTTTATGAACTTATTTATGTTTTGGTTCTACGTCTTATGCTTCCGCTGTTTAATTTGAACTTGGTCAACTTGGTCGTGAACACCAATTATATTGTGTGGTTTAACTTTTAATTACTCTACTATATTGTTCAATATGATTGGTGGCTTGATCCTGGTCATGTCACGCCTCCAAGCGGTGATACTCCGTGTGTGGATTTTGGGGGTGTGACAGATTGGTATGAGAGCCATTGGTTATAGTGAACTTGGTTTTTAAAAAAAAGGAAAAGCTTTTTGATAAAACCAGATTATAACCTGTACAGTGCTCAACGATCCACAACGACGCTTCACTCCACGTGCAAGACTCGACACAATAGGTGGTATGATTTATGCTTATATTGTCTATTTGATAATTCACATAGTGCAGTAGTTAACGTGATAACTGCTAATTGAGCCATGTGTGCTTACTCTCTTCAGTCGTCCCACACTTATGCACTTTCGCGACACTTTCTCACTCACCTTGCTTCGTTGTGAAGATCATGAACGGACGCGGAGCACGTGGTGGTATCAACCTAACTCAAGCCCAGTTAACGGCTTTGATCAATGAACGAGTTGCTGTGGTACTCGTAGCTGTCCCTTTAGGAGGTATAACCTGCCATATCAACCCATCTTAGGACGTTTAGATCCTACTCTCGCGAACCAACTCATGTGCTTAACCTTGTCTCTTATTCTCGCGCAACAGGTCAACATGTTCAGCCTCCCGTATGTATGTTCAAAACATTCATGGATTGCTGACCTAGTACTTTCAGCGGCACAAAAGGAGCCGTAGGTCTTCTTCACTGGTTCGAGAAGATTGAGTCTGTTTTTGAAATGTGTGAATGCCCCGAAGATTGTAGGGTGAAATTTGCTACTGGAACACTCGAAGGTTCTGCATTAACCTGGTGGAAAGCACAAGTTCAACTGCTAGGGCTGGCGGTTGCTAATGCCACCCCATGGAACGACTTCAAAGACTTGATCAAAGAAGAGTACTATAGTCGTGACGACATCCACAAGCTAGAGGTGGAATTTTTCAATTTGAAGATGACGGGGTCTGAGATCGAGGCATACATAAAGAGGTCGAACGAACTAGCTATCTTGTGTCCTAGTATGGTGGATCCTCCTATCAAGCGCATCGAGTTGTACCTTAAGGGTTTGGTGCCAGAAATTCAAAGCCACGTGACCTCAGCTAATCTTGGCACCATTGAGCAAATCATCCGTTTGGCTCATCGTCTCACTGATCAGGAAGTTGAGCAGAACAAGCTGCCCAAGCGTATTAGCGCTACTACTACTACTACTACTACCACTACCACTACCACTACCACTACCACTACCACTACCACTACCACTACCACTACCACTACCACTACCACTACCACTACCACTACCACTACCACTACCACTACCACTACCACTACCACTACCACTACCACTACCACTACCACTACCACTACCACTACCACTACCACTACCACTACCACTACCACTACCACTACCACTACCACTACCACTACCACTACCACTACCACTACCACTACCACTACCACTACTACTACTACTACTGATGCTCCCAGTGATAACAAGCGCAAGTGGGATGGATATTCGGGCAAGGGTTCTACTTCAGTTAAGTCTCAGTCCCAGCAGCGAAAGACTGATGACTACCAGAGTCCTGGACAACAATCTTCTGGTAGTCAAGGACAGGGTGGATACCGAGGGAACCACCCCAAGTGCAACCGGTGCAACAAGCATCATAGTAGGCAGTGCCACAAGGGTTGTTGTCTGAGTTGTAACAAGTTTGGTCATGAAGCAAAGGATTGTAGGGACACACGACCAGCAAATCAGAATCGCCAACAACAACAACAAGCTCCACAGAACCACCAGCAGCAGCAACAGCAGGGCAATAAAGGATGCTTTCAGTGTGGCGCTGAAGGCCACTTTAAGAGGAACTGCCCTCAACTGAACCAGAATCAGAACAACAACAACCAAGGAAAAGGGAACAACAATGGAGGCAACAATGGAGGCAACAACGGGGGTAACAATAATGGCAATGGTGCCAGGGGACGTGTTTTCGTGCTGGGTCAGGGTGATGCAAGGAATGATCCCAACGTTGTGATGGGTAAGTTTCTTCTGGATGATTTCTTTGCTACTGTTTTATTCGATTTGGGTGCCGATACTAGTTATGTATCCTTAAAAGTTAGTCAAATGCTTAAGCGCACCCCAACACCTTTGAACACCAAACACATGGTAGAGCTAGCAAACGGTAGAAGTCTTGAAGCCACACACATAGTTAAGGGTTGTAATCTTGTTCTTGCTGAACAAACCTTTTCTATCAATCTCATTCCTATCATTCTGGGTAGTTTCGACGGCGTTATTGGGATGGATTGGCTGTCTCAACATCAAGCGGAGATTATTTGCAAGGAGAAAATCGTCCGTATTCCTCGTTCTGGTGAAGAACCCCTCGTGATTCGTGGCGACAATAGTGGTGCTGTTGTCGACATTATCTCTTTTCTTAAGGCCCAGAAGTGTTTTCGTAAGGGCCACACTGCCATTCTTGCTCTCGTTACTGACGCATCAATGAAAGAGAAGAAGATAGAAGACATTCCTATTGTGCGCGACTTTCTTGAGGTATTTCCTGAGGAATTACCTGGTCTTCCGCCTCATCGACAAGTCGAGTTTCAAATCGAGCTAGCTCCTAGAGCAGCACCAATAGGTCGTGCACCTTATCGCTTAGCCCCATCGGAACTAGAGGAATTGTCCACTCAATTGCAAGACCTCTTGGACAAGGGTTTTATTCGCCCTAGCTCTTCGCCTTGGGGAGCTCCAGTGTTATTTGTGAAGAAGAAAGACGGTACCTTCAGAATGTGTATTGACTACCGCGAACTCAACAAGGTGACCATGAAGAATCGTTATCCTCTCCCACGTATTAATGATCTATTAGACCAGCTGCAAGGGTCGAGCTTCTACTCTAAGATTGACCTGAGGTCGGGTTACCATCAACTGAGAGTCTGAGATGAGGACGTCTCCAAAAGAGCATTCAGAAATCGCTATGGCCGTTACGAGTTTCTGGTCATGCCTTTCGGGTTGACGAATGCACCAGCGGTCTTTATGGATCTCATGAACCGGGTGTGTAAACCTTACCTGGATAAGTTTGTTATTGTTTTCATCGACGACATCCTGATCTATTCTAAGAGTCAGGAGGAACACGAGCAGCATCTACGACTGATGTTGGAACTTCTTCGAGCAGAGCAACTATATGCCAAATTTTCGAAATGTGACTTCTGGCTTCGCGAAGTCCACTTTCTAGGCCACGTGGTAAACAAGGATGGGATTCATTGAGATACATCCAAGGTAGACTCGATCAAGAACTGGCCTACACCCCATACACCAACAGAAATCCGCCAATTCTTGGGTTTGGCAGGCTACTACAGAAGATTCATCAAGGATTTCTCTAAGAATACGCAACCTCACACTTCACTGACTCAAAAGGGTGTCACCTATCGTTGGGGTGATGCACATGAATCTGCTTTTCAGCACTTAAAAGATAGAATTTGTAGCACGCCTATCCTCTCATTGCCTGAGGGCACATATGATTTTGTGGTTTATTGCGACGCTTCCATCCAAGGACTTAGTTGCGTGTTGATGCAACGTGACAAGGTCATTGCCTACACATCGCGCCAACTTAAAGTTCATGAAAGGAACTACACTGCGCACGACTTGGAATTGGGAGCATTTGTTTTCGCACTTAAGATATGGGAGACACTACCTGTACGGTACCAAGTGCACCATTTACACCGATCACAGGAGTCTCGAGCATATCTTCAAGCAAAAGGAATTAAACATGCGACAACGTAGATGGGTCGAGCTCTTGAATGATTACGAATGTGTGATTAAGTACCATCCGGGCAAAGCCAATGTTGTGGCCGATGCCCTCAGTCGAAAGGATACTATACCTAAACGTGTGCGAGCGTTACAACTTACCATCCAATCTAGTCTTCCTACTCAGATACGAGATGCTCAGGTTGAAGCATTGAAAGCAGAGAACATCAGGGCGGAGTCCCTACGAGGATCAAGAAAACGGTTAGAACAAAAGGAAGACGGCGCCTACTTTGTAAACGGGCGCATCTGGGTTCCACTTTATGGAAACTTACGCGAGCTTGTGATGGATGAAACACCCAAGTCTCGTTATTCAGTACATCATGGTTCAAATAAGATGTACCACGATCTCAACCTACGTCAGTAACTGTTTGACTTGTGCAAGAGTCAAGAATGAATATCAGAAACCATCAGGCCTACTCCAACAACCAGAGATTCCGACATGGAAATGGGAGCAAATTTCCATGGATTTCGTTACTAGCCTGCCTAGATCTCAACGCGGAAATGACACTATTTGGGTGATAGTGGATCGATTGACTAAGTCTTCGCATTTCTTGGCTATCAAGGAAACCGACAAGTTTTCTACTCTAGCAGACATCTACTTAAAGGAAGTAGTGTCAAGGCACGGAGTGCCAATCTCCATCATTTCTGATCGTGACTCACGTTTTACATCTGAATTGTGGCAAGCTATGCACAAGTCCTTTGGCTCTCGATTAGACATGAGCACGGCATATCATCCACAGACAGATGGGAAATCTGAACGCACTATCCAAACCCTTGAAGACATGCTTAGGGCATGTGTGATCGATTTTGGTAATGGCTGGGAAAAACACCTCCCGTTAGTGGAGTTTTCGTATAACAACAGTTACCACATCAGTATCCAGGCCGCTCCGTTCGAGGCATTGTACGGACGTAAATGCCGATCACCTCTTTGTTGGGCAGAAGTTGGTGACAGCCAAATCACAGGTCCAGAACATGTGGTAGACACGACTGAGAAGATTGCTCAGATACGACAACGAATGGCGGCAGCTCGTGACCGTCAGAAAAGCTACGCTGATAAGTGCAGGAAACCACTCGAGTTCCAGGTCGGGGATCGAGTGCTACTCAAAGTCTCACCTTGGAAAAGTGTAGTCCATTTTGGCAAACGAGGCAAACTCAATCCGCGATATGTCGGACTGTTCGAAATCATTGAGAAAATTGGCAAAGTCACCTACAAGTTGAACCTACCTGAAGAACTCAGCGAAGTTCACAATATATTCCACGTGGCAAATCTGAAAAAGTGTCTGTCAGATGAGACCCTCATAGTTCCCTTAAAGGAGCTCACTATCGACCAGTTGCGATTCATCGAGGAACCAGTAGATATTACTGATAGAGATGTTAAGATTCTCAAGCGCACCAGAATACCTCTTGTTCGAGTTCGTTGGAACTCCCGTCATGGCCCAAAGTATACCTGGGAACGAGAAGACCCAATGAAACTCAAGTATCCCCAGTTGTTTAAGAAAAGTGCAACCACTACTGAGGCTGAAGCTACTGCAGAATTTCGGGACGAAATTCCAAACCAACGGGGGGATAATGTGACACCCAAGGAAAACCAGTAAACCACGCAACTTAACTAGCTTCCTCAGTAACCACGTGCTAAATTTCGGGACGAAATTTTCTTAACAGGGGGAGAATGTGACAACCCTCATGATTTCATGTATCTGTACGATTAATTATTGTTAATTAAAGTACTTGGTGTTAATTAAAGTACTTGATGACTGTGCTGAATTACTTAACTGCTTTCTGATTACTGCGTCATACTTACATGTGCTTGTTAACATACTAGTTTTGTGCAGTAAATTGACTAAATGGTCCTGAATGCTTTCCTAAGTACCGGGAATTAAAAGTGTTACAAAAAGATATATAAAAGGCATTATTCAGAACAACTTAGCACTTTAACGAACCGGTATCTAACCGAACAACCGGACACTACCCAGGACACCAAAATATTGCAAGAAACATTGTTTAATTATTTCTTGGCTAGTCATGATCCCTGTACACCATAACACCCACTAAAATACCCACTAACTAACATATGGAATTATATACTTAGAATTGAACTTGCACTTACCAACTTGTTACAAAATTTACATCAAACCCCCCCCCATACCCGATTTCGGTCACAAGAGGACCCACCAAACATCACCACCTTACTCCATATCTTACCTCCTAGATTTAATTCTAATTTTATATTAGATCATTACTTGTTGGGATGGAAAAAATATGTGAAGAAGGATTATAAGTATGGTGCATCCTTACAACATATCTTCACAAAGATCACACTCTCTCCCTCACTCTTCTCTCTCTTCCTCTCGGCTCACCACAACCGCCACCATCACCACCATATCACAACCATCTTCTTCCATTTTCAAGCTTGTTCAAGCACTACAAGGTGATACATGGAGTTTGGAGCTTGAAGGTCTTGGAGAATTCGTTTCATTTGCTTTCTTTCACCACATTCCATCATCATTTTCATCATCTTTGCACTAGAGATCTTCCCTAGCCTTTGTGCTAGTAGTAAGTTCTTATTTAACTCTTGTTCATCTTATTTTTATGGATTAAAAGTTGTAGTATGATAAGTATATCTAAGACACTAATGAACAAGAACTAAAAACATGAACATGAAGCCTTACATAAAGATGAAACATGATGTAATGTTGTTAGTATGATGTTGTTTTGTATATGTTGATGCTTGCTTATGATTACTAGAAATACGTTGTTGATCACTAAACTTGTTAACAAAGCAAATAGAACATGTTAAACAGGTCGATATTTAACGAAAAAATGATTTTCTTGAGTCTATAACGTGTTATATCGAAATACGGTTCAAATGGCACTAGAATCATAATTTTTGGACTTCGTTTGCTATTTTTAAAGGGGTCATTTTTCACAGCAGCAAAAGCTGCGTTTTTACTGCAGAAAATATGTGTAACATTTTTCGTCAAAACTTTAAATCTGTGTAGAATTAACTCATGAAATTTATACTGTGGACGACCACTGATGTCATTGTAATGCTCCAACTGGAATTTCATCAATCGGACTTACGATGAATTTTTAATAAATTATTCCGTGGACTGCAGTCAGAAAGCAATGAATCTGATTGCAGTCTGGTAAATGATTTTTTGTAAAATATTGGTAAAGAATTGGATCCCGAGATTTTTACAAAATAATATTTGGATCGTTTAAGAACCTCTGTAAAAATTTGCGAATTTTTGGAATAGGTTAACTATTTTATTAAAATTTTCGAAAACAGCCCAGTTTTGAATTTAAAAGCTGAAACGACATAAGTAGTAATTTGCGTTTCTAAATGTCGGGTAGGTTATCTGAGAATGATCTAACATGTTATATGAAAGTGTTATGTGCAATGTCATATGTTTGCTTAGGAACGGGAATAGATGGGCAGTTTATGTGGGCAGGAACCGTTAAAGTGATGCATGTTATGTGATAGATGCGTGTAGGAACTTCGTGCTTATTTGAAGTCACTAATAAACTAAGTGGTAATCATACTAGGACGTGATTGACCGACCTTGACTGTTAGCTATTTTTGAGAGTCTAACCGAGCAACCAAAGGTGAGTTCACACACTTTCTAAGGCATGGGATTCCCGTGGTTGGGAATGGGTTAAAGAACTAAAACGGAACCTACACATCCTCCTTGGGTAGGATATGTACCTCCATCCTCCATAGGTAGGATGCCAATATTAATCCTGCGTATTCTCCTTGGGTAGAATACGTACGTTCGTCCTCCTTGGGTAGGACAACAACCTTAAAACTTACTAGACAAAACTCTATCATGAAGTCCCTCATTTTATATCAACTTAATCGCCGAGGCCAATGGCGAGCGGGTCATTAGTTAATAGCGCTATTAGGTTTAACAAACCTCACATCGTGCCAGTCGGACGGGCGTGTACTAATGGACTATGGCAAACTGTCAATGATGATAGAACATTGACGTAGGGTACAACTATTGTTCGTCAGTTGTCGATATGGTAACGGTCTAGTGGTTCACATGGGGAAGCCCCCACTAATTATGGATATGGTTTGGGTAATAAAGAAGGAACTGGTTAATCATACTTTCAACTATGGGGTAACCCCCACGGCAAGTAAGCCAACGAAAGACAAACCATGTTTTCGGAAACAACATAAAACTAAACAACCAACTGTGAACTCGCTCAACTTTATTGTTGACTCGTTGTTACATGCCTTACAGGTCGTTAGATGCTTATGGAGCATGCACGAGGAGGAGGTCGTTGTGGGATATGGACTGTTATGTCCCGTTCTAAACATTTAAACTTTATGAACTTATTTATGTTTTGGTTCTACGTCTTATGCTTCCGCTGTTTAATTTGAACTTGGTCAACTTGGTCGTGAACACCAATTATATTGTGTGGTTTAACTTTTAATTACTCTACTATATTGTTCAATATGATTGGTGGCTTGATCCTGGTCATGTCACGCCTCCAAGCAGTGATACTCCGCGTGTGGATTTTGGGGGTGTGACATCTTTAGTGCGGTTCATATTATTTGCACACTCCATGGATCACCACGATTAAGTTGTGAACTTGTGAAGGAAACTAATACAAATCGATGTTAGAGTATTATGCAGTAAAAGTAAACGTATATATATGGTTCTAAGAAGTGGAATGGGATTGAGCTATTTCAAATAAGGTACTATATTTAATATGGAATTGAATTGAATTCCATTAAATAAAGGCAAACCAAAGCTTTGAACACACAATTACAAAACCCAGCACATCTTTATATCATTATTCCTTTTTTTCTAAGTTACCCATCCTAACCAACCCATTTTACCTAAACTTATTCTAACCCAAACCCACTGTGATCCTTTTTTTAATCAGTCCAGTCCATCCTGACCCAAACCCATCATAACGCAAACTCATCTTGACCCGACAACCAACCCAACCCGCCCAATTTACCACCTCTAGTCAGGATCAATGTATGGGAGTTGTGCTCTTCACTTTAACCTAATTTAAGAACACATTAAAAAAATGACTGACAGAAATTAAAAAAAAATAAAGAAATTGCAACAAATTAATACCATAACAAAGAAACTAAACCATCCAATATGCAAATCTTGCAGCAAAATAGCTAAACGAACTAAAGAAAAACTGACGTAATCGTGAACACCAAACACACACACCATCATCAAGTAAAAAACCATCAGATATCATCCAAAAAGGTCTTACATCTAAGAACTCACAACAAATCGAACCAACATAGCTCTAAATCAAAATAGTCGGTGGCCCCTATCAACTTCTAAATTAGAACGCACAACTGCCACTCAACCACAGGAACTCCGGTGAACGTCGTCACGAACGGAAGATGAAAAACAGAGAAAAGTGGAAAGTTGCAAACAAATCATAGGAAGAAAACGGTAGGCAGGAAGACAACTCATAGTACACTCGGTAACTTAGCAAGACAGTACAAATAGGATATGCAAGGGTACAAACGAACAAAGCATAAACAACCATCTCTGCCAAACTTACAACACACATGTAACATGTTGCAAATGCATAGTATATAAATTGACTAATAATAAAATCATGCCTAAATATATTATCGTCTTCATAAAGTTCAATGTGAACGGTTTATACCTTCACATGTGTTCGGTTTGCGAACCCGTTTGAACCTGTCATAGAAACTAAGTAATCTGTTTAGTTTGTTATCGAGTTCCAACCATTGCTCCAACTCTATTACGCCAAAACCATCCAGATCACCACCATTGTCGGTAGGTACAGTTTTCCTTGTTCCACTCGATTATCTCCACTATTTCGGTCACCGAATCTACCATTTACCCTCGCCCCTAAATTGTGGTTTCATTAGCCAAAGATAAAAAAAATAGAAATCACAATTTTTATAGTGATTCATCAGCCAGAAGCAACTTGGAAAAAATTACTTTTGACTTTATTTAGATAAAAACCAATATTGTACGACCTCTTTACTTTGACATCAACAAAATTATAAGAGCCCTAACTTGAAAACAACATACTTTTAAATACATATCTTTCCTGATTAATTCAACATTTTCACCAAGTTAATTGCACCATTCATCATGCATAAGAAATACTCAATAAATCAAAAGCTTTTAAACAAAAAAACTTACCAATTATCCTATTCACGGCTAGATGAGAAATGCAACCAATATTCATGATATTTAACTTGTGTTGGGAGGTACATACCCGATCCTCCAATCCTATATAAATATTAACAAAGAGAAATCAAAACATTATCAAAATACCAAAATAAGTAAAATAATTAACATTTATTTACAAAAAGATAATTATTTTTGAAACTGACTATACAACAAATATGAATCAAAATTAGTGATAAACAAAAATCCAATATAATCATAGCAAAGGTTGTAGAGATACCTAGTCGACCTACTTATTTTAACAGTTAACCAGAAGTCAACATTTCCAACTTCAAGACAGACAGAGCTCTTCATTGCAAAAATGCTCAAATGAAGCTTCAAACGCCGATTGCTTTCAAACCCCTAAAACCAAAGAAAATGACACAAAACAAATTAAACCCATTATACAAACGATCACAGGAAGATGATTACTTGGAAGTGGATTCTAATTTGCATAGCTCTTCACTACAAGATTGAAATTAAACCTACAAATACGTCAAAACATCGGATGAATGAATAAAAACCTTACCTTTTGAAATCAATAAATAGAAAAAAGATAGTTGTGATTTTAGGGTTTATTAAAGAGACAATGAACGTGAGATGAAAGAGAGAGAGAAAGAGATAGAGAGAGAGAGAGAGCATAACAATTATGGTTTCGAGTACAACTTACAAGTTAGTAATTAATTGGTTTTCAGGAATCAAGATTGTGAACGAACAAACAATAATAAACTGAATCGTTGGGAATCTTTAGGATTTCGCCCAAACGGCAAAGAAGAAAGTTGATTTTGATGGAGGTGTTCGCCATTAGGGTGTGTGACGGAGATGCAGGAAGAGAAACAGATGTTGAATGAAAGGATGGATTTAGGTATTTTAGAACCCTTATATAGTCGGCGATGATGGAACTCTGATGAAGAAACATACATTTACAAGGATTAGGATGTTAATGATGGAACTCTGACAAATGACGAAACAGGGACTAACGGCGATGAAATTGGTTAGGGTTGAGAGATTACGAAAAGATGTAGGTCCCTCTCGAGGATGAGATAAAACCTTATCCTTGTTATATCAAACACACTAGCGAGTGCGGAATCCAAGCTAGCATGCAACCGAGACTTTGTACGAGAACAAGCACAAACACAACACACAACATTCAACGATTAACACCACTTGTATTAATGCGTATGAAAGGTTCGGTTACAAGTCCAATGTTCACAGATGTATTCTGCAAACTCTCAAGGTTCTCTCGTGTGTGTGCTCTCCTCTCTCGTGTCTCTACTTCACACAACACACTACATGGGTATATATACCCGACACAGCAGGTCTGGTCGAAGGATCAGACAGATTGATCGAAAGATCATCTGTCGACCAGAAAGCCCATCGAAAGATCACATACACCACGAAGGATGATATCCTTCGTGGTCTATCCTTCGTGGTCTATCCTTCGAGCTCATCATCGAAGGATATAAAACAATCCTTCGATTACACATCCTTCGACACAACCAGCTTACAATATTTTTCTAACTGTTTGGTCAAGTCAAACCAGGAGGATGGTTGACTTGGTCAAACTCACATCAACCTTACATTAAAGACATCGTTTTGTATCATGACGAAATACAGACAAAGTACAGACACAAGTGCACCAACAAACTCCCCCTTGGCTGTAGCTTTGTCTCGATCTTCGTGTCTTCAATTCTTCAAGGCCGAGTCGAACCGAGCCGAGTCGCGTCCACACAAAGTGTATCAACAAACTCCCCCTTGGACGCTACTCGTGATGGTTCGTCTTCTGTGACTTTCATGTCGGAGGATCTTCAAAGTCTTCACGCGTCGTAAGTAGAAAGTGTATCAACAAACTCCCCATTTAACTTAGGTAGTGTGTCAATAAACTCCCCCTTAGATTGAACTCTCCATTGAGTCATGCTCGTGAATCTTTTGACTTGTCAATTCTTCAGATCCTTGTGGTGTTGATGAAGGGACAGCGGCAACTCGATCATTTTATCCTTTGAGTGCCTCCACTTCGTGTCTTCATTCCAAAGCTTTTCATCGAACATGTTCTCCTTGCCTTTAGCATCTGCACATGCAAGAAAGCTAAACGCATAATGAGAACACCCGCTTGGAATGTAGTTAACATTTAAACTAACGACACATATGAGATCAATTCTCAATCGAACACCAACCGACAGCAGTTTGAAAGTTTAGAAAAATATTCATTTTAATCCTTTAACTTTCAAAACTCGTTAACTTCGACTGTTTATGAAGATGCAATTGTTTTCCGGCTTGTAATCAGGATTTTGGGTAGGATAGACTCGAGTTCCAACATCAGTCAATTAAAAATAAACTAGAAGCAAAATCTTTTTGGATTTTATAAAGTTTAAATTAAAACACACCTAAAATCTTTTTGAAATTTTCATTTTTCAAATGTAAAGATGGAAAGCAATAAAAAAAATATACAAAGATGCATAAACAGGAAACATTAAATAAATATTTACAGACATTCTTTTTGCGAGTTTCGAGGGTAAGAGAATCATATCAGTGTACGGTCATGCCAAAACACTCTTGTTGTTCAATTAGATAACATTAAGATAAGCATCCTATAACGATTATCGGTATTGTTGTCCACTTAAGCTCAGCTTATCATTTGTAATCATGGCGAGGGGATACGTTAAGGTATAATTTATACTTACCGACCGGTGTTCATCCACATCACGACACATTCCCGTATCAAGGTATGCACGAGGATTCATCTTACCGGTGAGTATACCGATTATCATCTGTTTGACCGTATATGATGTGAGATTCTCACTTATTTGATTTGAAAACAAGCCCTATGTGATATAATCACTTATTGATGAGGAACTTGATTTTCGATGCATGAGGGCACAGGAGCAAGTCCGTGAACAGGTCAGTACTTTCGTACAGCAGAGAGACGAACTTGACTCCCGGAAAGAATTTGTGATATATTATCACTTATTTGTTTGGACATGTGATTGATTATCACTTATTGAGGTCGTATGCAGTATGTACACGTATGTATGGTATCATGGAAGATCTAGACTTGCGTCCCCGTTATTTTCCGGTAAAAGATACAACCATGATACCCAGATGATAAGCAGCATAAAGACCGAATATCTCAGAACCTTGGCAATCTCTCAAACGAAATTTCGGTACTAAGACCATATGCCAATGAATGGTTCCCACCTGGTCTTCAGTCGATTTAAGTTTATATCACCCTGCACACTTTAAAATGATTGTGAGCCTACCGATACATCTTATATAGAGCTGCTTATCGTTTTTCATTTAAGGTTTAAAGAGGTTTAGACAGACCACTGATGTACTATCATTTTCTCTTTTGCCCGCCAGGAAACTCATTTTTGTTTTTCTATTGTTTTTGTGTTTTTGAAATTTTTCGATGTTTTTGGATTTTCAAATTTTTGGATTTACTCCCCCTAAAATCAACAAACTGAAATAAATTTAAAACACAAAGGTATTTACAAAAATGATTTTCCGATGTTGGTTAACTCATGTTTTACCTCAATGCCGTTTACCAAAATTAATTTTGAACGAATTTCGGAAAAATCAGTTGACATGTCGGTAAGCGGTGCGGACCATGACAACATTGTCTGGCCAAAGAGTGCTGAACGAGATAATAATTTACAAAGCAGCTTAAATATCGACAAGTATAGGAGAGATTAGAAATTTAAAACCGTATCCTGCAACTGCATCGTGCATTGCAAGGAATCTGAGTGCTCTCCCAAACTGAATATCCACCCGGTGTGGATTTCAAGGTCGATTTGTAGCTACTGAAATCCCTTCACATCAACAAGATCATAAACCTCCGGGTCCGGCTGGTCTTCCACATTGCACCAGCGAAGGTCTTTGTCTTTCTCTTTCAGAAGTAGTGTGCGGTTGTTCAACCCATACCAAGGCATCCGCACACCTGGATGGTTTGTTCAACAAACACATTTTCTTCAATCACACCACGAAGAAATGTACACTGCACGTTCATCTTGTAGATTGTTGAACTTCAGACGTGCTGCAGGAGCGTACATTTTGATTTGAATCTATCCCGGGGACCCGATCAAAGCCTTGAACATTCACATTTTTTGAGATGATTTTCATTTTGTCGAAGCTTCCAATTTCTTTCATCAGACATTTCTCCCTTTTCTCGTTCTCTCCATCAAAGGCAGCAATTTCTTCTGTTGCCTATTTTGTGCAAGGATGCTCCACTATCAACAATCTTACGACTATCGAAAGTTCCTCCTGGAATATCCTACACACTCACTCAGAGATTAGTCAGAGAGGGGGACCCAAGCCTTTGTGGACTTGGGTCATCCTTGATCATCAAGAAAGGTGATTTCAATCACTTGATGATTAGGAAAAAGAACCTGTGGTGCTCCCCCTGACTGAATTACCTGTTTTTGTTTCCAAGCTGTTTGTCCTTTACCAGTATTTGTATTAATTGTTTTAGCATTTACTGGTGTTACAGTTTTAGGTTTTGCTTGAACAGGTTTTTCTTCTTTGACCTCTGACTTTAAGGCCCTTTCAATCACCTTTTGATTCTTTTGTTTTAACTTCTTTTCCCTTTCTTTCAAGACACGTGGGTCTTGTTTCGGGGAAAGTGATCGTTTTTGGTAATTGGTTTCTTGGGGAGCACTTGTTTTTGCCTTCAACTTTTGCAGGTATGGGCAGTATCTTACAATATGCCCAATTGTGCCACACTCAAAACACATTCTCCGCTCTACAAACCTCGGAGAAACATGTTGATGATCAGACGGAGAACCAGACAATGAACTTTGTGATCTAGACGTGCTTGGACCTAAATCACATCCGTTGGTGTGTTGGGTGTAATTATTCTGATCATTTCTTTTTAAAATTCTAACTTGTTTTACAAAATCAACGTTAGATTTTTCTTGAAATGTTTCAATTTTATCTGAACCCGTGGATCCAACAAAGTTCATTTTCGGTTCTCGTTTCTTAACAGGAGCTCTTTTGTTCTGCACCTTTTGTTGTTGAACCTTTGGTTGTTCAGTCTTAGCCTGCTGGACTTTAGGTGCTTGAACCTTCTTGTTCTGAGCCTTCTTTCCCTGTACTTTACCTTTTCCTGAGTTGACTTGTTGTTTTCGCTCAATTGGTAGTTTTTGGTTTCCGTATTGTTTTCGAATTTGTTCACACGGAATTGGATCACATTGAGTGACGGTAATTTTGCCACTTTTGTTCCCCAAAAACTTATCAGTACATCCTTCAAAAATTTGCTCAATTAAATCTTGATTTACATTTTTAATTGGAAAATCTTTGTTAGAGTAGATTTTGCTATCTCCTTTGAGCGTGTACAACAAGTTATTCTCTTCACTGCTAGATACAAGGGACTCCATTGGTTTTGACATTTCAGTCTTACTCGGTTTCACTGGTGGATCACACAGGATGTGATTCTCGATTGGAATATCTGTTGTAACCGAGTTAGACTGTTGTTTCACAATTACTTCAGATTCATCATCCGAAGAATCAGCATCCTCAACAATGGGAGGACTCTGTTCCTTAACACATGATGAATCTGTCACATTCTCAGATTCAGATTCAGTTTCAGATTGACCCGAGGATGATGTACCAGTTGTGAATCCGAGGCCTGCTGCAAAATCATCTAGATTGAGTGGCACAGTAGGTTCAAAACGGGGCATATCCTCGTCATCAGGCAATTTGGAGTAATTGTGATTCATTGGGGGAGGACATGATTTGAATCCAATACACTTCTTATCCCCCTTTTTCTTTTGAACATCAATAATGTGATCCAATACATAGCGGGAATTGGAATAACTTTCCAATTTCTGCTTGATTGTTTCACATTCACATCGAGCGGTTGCCAACTCTACCATTTGCTTTTCAATTGTGTCAATAAGATTATTGTTAGCATGTTGTTTTCGCAAAACAGCCTTTTGTAATTCTGAAACATCATGTCTTAATGACGCAATTGTTGCTTTAAATTCTTTTTCATTTCTGGTTAAAAACGAGTTAGCTTCAGCTGCTTTAGAAAGATCTACAATCAATTCTTGATTGTGTTTGGATATGATCTCAAACTGACTTTCCTGTTCAGCATATTTAACATTTAACCTATCACAATTTTCACAGCTAACTACAGTGGGTTCATCGACACATACCTGACCTGATGAACTGTCGACATTAGCCATAAAGGCTGAATGGAGAGAAGACGAAGAGTAAGCAGCTTGATCCATCAAATTAGATCTTCTTTCAGTTCCTGCTGCAGCTTCTTCCAAAAGCTCATCAATATCTGCATCGACTGACGCACTTGATGTCTCATCCACATGATCATTTCCTGAAGTGGAGGATTCTTCATCTGAGCTTCCACTATAACCAGAACTGTCTTCATCTTCAGAAGATGCAACACCATTGGTGGAAGATTCTCCACCACTGGCGTGCTTTAAATCCTTTACGACTTCAGCAAAACATGTTGTTCCACCATTTCCTCCTTCTCCAAGCTGAAGCGACCAATCACAACCCTCATCTATTTGAACCACCAGCCCCCGGTTGGCATTTGATGACCCTGCTTGGCTTTGGTTGTTGACAGGTATCAACGTACGAACATTGTTCCCGTTCTGGTTCTGCTGGTTGCCTTGATTTCTGAACGGATTTTGATTTCCATGCTGAGCTGGTCTTGTGCATTCCCTTTTGAAATGACCCCGTTCGCCACAGTTAAAGCACTTGACAGCTTGCTTGTCGAACCCATACTTGGTGTCTTTCTTGTTTTCCAAGTTGGTTCTCCCCGTCCTTTCCATAAACTCCTTAGCTCTTCGAATTGCACTAGCAAGAGCCCATTTGATATCCATCATTTCAAACTCTTCTTTATCCACTTGCTGATAATCTTCATTGGTTAGATTGATATTCCCAATCTGACCTGCGATCAATCCAGAATAAGCACTAACCAAGGTGTTCAACATCTCCATATGCTCCTTGGCTATTTCGACACTGACTTTGGAAAAATTGGAAGTGTCTAATCTGACTGTGTTCGGATTGGAAGTGGCTTGAAAGTTTGAAGAGCTTCCATAAAACCCTTGCTGTTGCGGTTGTTGCTGCTGAGCTGAAGAAGAAGAAGAATCTGGTCTTGAATACATCATCGTGTATGCTGAAGGATCAAACTGATTTGTTGTGGAAGGACCGGTGTTTGAGATGAAGGCTGTTTGAAGCTTTGCGTGTTGAGAGACTGGTTTTTCTCCACTGATACCTCCTGCAATCCCAAAGTACATCTCAGGATTTTGAGGAGTCAATGTTCTTTTCGCCTTAAGCTTTTCTTCCACATCCTTGTTCTCCAATCTTTGAATTAACTCATAAACGGTGATTGTGTCTAGAACACCGTTTTCTTTGAGAATTTCAAGATAACTGCTCCACTTTGCTGGTAAGCTATCAGCGAATCTCTTCACCATTTCTTGTGGAGTGGCAGTGACTTTAAAGGCAAACATCTCGCTCAACAAGTGATGGAACCTTGTAGATAAATCTGCCAAAGTCTCATTCTCCATACACGTGAATCCTTCAAACTCTTTCTTCAGTAATTCTTGCTTGATCTTTCTAGATTGAGCATTTCCTTCACATCGTAACGTGAGCATATCCCACAAGCTTTTAGTAGTTGTGCAGTAAACAAACTGGTGGTATATGTCTCTGTGAAGAGCTTGCGTGAGAATCATGAATGCTTTCTTTTCTAACTCAAATTTCTTCTTATCATCTTCAGACAAAGTGCTGTAAGTTTCTGGATTGGATCCTGCAACTTCCAAATCATGTTCAAATGCGGTGAAGAAGCACATCCATAGATCTTGACCTTGCCCCTGAACATAAGTTCTCAGCCTTTCTTTCCACCATCCCCAATCATTGATGTGATTTAGCTTTGGCGGTTTTGTGCTTGTACCAGTTTCACTGTCGTTCTGCATCATAGATTGAATGCTGCTGTTTTGATTTGTGACCAATGCCCATTGATTTGCAGTGATCATTGCAGCTTGAGGTGGGGCAATAGCTTGCATCCATGCAGTTTTGTTGAAATCTGACCCCGATTGCGTAGCTGATGATTGGGTAGCTGATGATTGTGGAGTCAAAGATGTTAGAGTCCACGCGGTTGGATCCCACTGACCATTAGTTCCCATTTTTTTTAAAAAAAAAAATTAATATATTAAGTGAAAATTGATTTAAAAAGGAAAACAAGTTTTCTGTTTAAAAATTTAATTTTCACAAACTATGTTAATTTCAAATGATAACAACCAGCCGAAAGATCCTTGATCGAAAGACCTGAAAAACACAAACTGTTAAACTTAAACAGACAAGGATCGAAAGATCAAACTTTGTTCGAAGGATCAACAGTGTTCGAAAGATCACTGTTGAGTTTCGAGCAATGACTTCGAAAGACTCTCCAATCGAAAGATCCTTGTCTTTCGAACAATGACTTCGAAAGACTCTCCAATCGAAGGATCCTTGTCTTTCGAATAAGACCTGTAGATCGAAAGATGTATGTTTCGAAAAGATTCCTTGGTTCGAAGGATGATTATCTATCGAACCTCCCTTGATCGAAAGATGAACTTTCGACTTCGAAGGATATCTTTCGATCTTGTCTGACACAGTTGACAAAGAGTGACGGGTTGGTGAAAAGTTGACGAGTTGGTGAGAACTTTCGGCAGAAAGTATGTTCAGACCATATCTTCTGAACATGCAGGTTTCACCAAACAGGTAATGTCCAATATTTTAATCAGTTTACTCTTTTCAATGCACAAACACTTTGAAGTTTCAAATTTTTAAGATCAAAAGTGTAAAATATCAAGAACCAACTCGAACAAAGGATGAACCAAATGAAGAACAGCCCAGAAATATATGAATATTCTGATGAACCGAAGGTTTTCTGAAACCCGATTTCAGCCGAAACTTCACTAAAAACCAATGTTTAACATGTGACAATGAGAGATAACAAGGTTTTATGACAAACACAAGGCAAAATAACAAGATTTTCCAGAAAAATATAAACTTTAAAAATCCGAAACACACCCGAAAACACTCGGTTTTAACAAGGAGAAGAGCCAAGGCTCTGATACCACTTGTAGGTCCCTCTCGAGGATGAGATAAAACCTTATCCTTGTTATATCAAACACACTAGCGAGTGCGGAATCCAAGCTAGCATGCAACCGAGACTTTGTACGAGAACAAGCACAAACACAACACACAACATTCAACGATTAACACCACTTGTATTAATGCGTATGAAAGGTTCGGTTACAAGTCCAATGTTCACAGATGTATTCTGCAAACTCTCAAGGTTCTCTCGTGTGTGTGCTCTCCTCTCTCGTGTCTCTACTTCACACAACACACTACATGGGTATATATACCCGACACAGCAGGTCTGGTCGAAGGATCAGACAGATTGATCGAAAGATCATCTGTCGACCAGAAAGCCCATCGAAAGATCACATACACCACGAAGGATGATATCCTTCGTGGTCTATCCTTCGTGGTCTATCCTTCGAGCTCATCATCGAAGGATATAAAACAATCCTTCGATTACACATCCTTCGACACAACCAGCTTACAATATTTTTCTAACTGTTTGGTCAAGTCAAACCAGGAGGATGGTTGACTTGGTCAAACTTACATCAACCTTACATTAAAGACATCGTTTTGTATCATGACGAAATACAGACAAAGTACAGACACAAGTGCACCAACAAACTCCCCCTTGGCTGTAGCTTTGTCTCGATCTTCGTGTCTTCAATTCTTCAAGGCCGAGTCGAACCGAGCCGAGTCGCGTCCACACAAAGTGTATCAACAAAAGAAAAAATGAGAAGTCTCACAAATTAGGGTTTATTATGTGGCTAATATATTCGGGTAGAAAACGGGTTTGGGTATCCCGTGCCTTTCTTGATGAGAGTTAATAAAATGCATTTTCTCCCAAAATCACCCTCTAGCTCCACCATAACATGACATGTGGCCCAAATCCATCTCATTATTATATTATATAGATACCCTGATTCATACGGTATTAAAAATATTTGCAAGAAATTTTAGTGGACAATAATGATCAATCGGTTTGTTACCTTACGAGACGAACCATTGGGGGTGAATCAGCCTCTAAAACTTCAACATGTCGCATTATAATAGTCGTTATTTTCATAATCTACTTTATTGTTCCATTATTCTACAAGAATATTTTTAGAGTTTATATAGGATAACAAGATTTTTAGAGTTAACACAGGATATAAAGATTTTTAGAGTTTATCATATTGTTGTTAATCTTCAATGGAGTTTAGCTAAAAAATGAACTGTTCATCTAGCTGTTGATCTTCAAGTGGTTCATCATCAAGATTCTGTTTTTCCCTTTTAGTAGTTTCAATTACGTAAATGTTATACCTGTTTATAACTATTGTCGAAAACTCAAAATTTGAAACTCGAAACCATCTGGTCAATGTTTATCGTTGTTTTTTTTTTGGTAAATTACACTTTTCGTCCTTTATTTTTGTACCCGACTTCAACAGATAGTCTTTAACTTCAATAATTACAGTCACAATCCTTTATTTGCAAAACCCGTTACACACTACGTCCTTTAGTACTAACAAGATTAAAATTTTCAGTTAAGTTTATTCACTTAAGGGTATTTTGGTCAATTCATGTTTTTATTTAAATGTTTAATAAATAAAACCAAAATAATGGCATATACACTACATCTTCCCCAATTTCCTAACCCTAACCACCACATCTTGCCACCACTACCTCATCCTGCCCCCACCAGCATCACATCCTGCCGCCAACACTCCGGCCACCGTTCACCAGTTAGGCCACCACCACGTCACACCCACCACCCCTAACCCTTTGCAGATGTACAACCTAGCAGGAATTGCTAAACACGAATCATAATTTCAGCACAAAAAAAAAAAAAAAAAAAAACAGAAGACCATATCAAATTTGATGTTTAACTGATTTCTAATTTTTTTCTACATAGATGTCAAGTATCTGGTACAAATTAGCATTGCAATAAAATATACCAAAAATGTGTTCGCAACATGAATCAATGAAGACGAATAGGTCAAAAAGCAAGAAATGATCAGATGAATCAAGACGAGGTGCTAAAGTGTTAATCAAAATGTTCATGTGTGAAGAGTAGGTCCACACAGATGGGGAAACGCTGTTCGTTTGTTTTCGTGGCGCTGTAATATCTAATCAGTAATAGAAAACAACTTATAATAAGCTTGTTCTTGTTTGATCCACTCTCGTACTTGGATTCCGCACAAGATACGAGATCTACGCAGTCAACGGTGTATCGGAATCGATCTTAACACGAACTCATAAGTGGTATCGAGCGGGTGATTGATTGCAAGGACTGCAAATTCAAGAAACAAGCTGAATTCATCCAATTCAGAGATGATTTCATCATATTCTACACATTCATCTTCTACTCATTCTTTTTCATCTTTCAAACACAAATTCACGTCGATTTCACGGTTAAAAATGACTGATTTTCAAATATGTTGTGCGAAATCAAGTTTTAAACAACCCTCTAAAGTTTCAGATCCAAATTCGAGCTAAATCTTTGAATTTTTTTGAGAAAATCATCCAAATTGAACAACATGTACATGCACGGATCTGGAATTGTTCTTATTGGTTCACACAGATCCATATAAGTGTCCATTCGTATGAATCTAGATTGTATTTTACATTGGTTTGGTTAAATCAGTATTCACAGACCTGGAACAGGTAGATCCGCACGGATCAGGCATTGTTGGTCCGCACGAACCAACCATTTTCAGTCCGCACGAACTGGCTAAATCACATCCGCGTGAATCAGCTTGTTTGTATTATTTGTCGCTTCAAGTTGTTTGATAAGTTTGTTGAGTGTTTGCAGGTAATTCCCAAGCATTTCAAGATCATGGAAGAGGAGTTTTATAACGAGTTTTACAACACGTTCACATCCGAAACGACAACTACAACAAATGTAACAACCCGACTTTTCGGATCGTTACTTGTTTCTTTTACTTCGATTTGTAACCGACTTGAATCCCAGGATTCGATATAAACAATGGGTTATATTATACTAAATACTTTATCATCACACCGCACCGCTACACGTTTAAGCGCTTTATATTCGCAACGCTTACGCAACACGAATTACAGAGAATGATGCCATTTAAATTGCCGAGTGTGTTTGTATGGTTATCATACACCTCCGCATTCGCTTATCCTTTCTAGCACGCTTTACAATCGCAAACGCTGTAATCGGTAGTAGTAATCGTATGTGTTTTCTTATGTGCTTTACTTGTGTGTACTTATTATGTGTATTTCTACTCGCAAACGCTATCGCTATCGTAACGCAAACTCAACGCTACTCGCAAAACTTGATTTATCACTCTAAAACGCAACACAACTAGAAACTCAGTATTATACCAAAACACTTAATCTACCAATACTGTCTAATGCAACAAAACACATCAAACGAGCATCTTACACGCGAAACAAGGAAAAGGGTGCACAAAGCAGCACTTTTGTTCGAAGCTAGGCAGCTTCGTACGAAGGCACTACCTTCGTACGAAGGCAGCCTGTTCGAACCAAGGCCCCTGTGCGAACCCACCAACTCTAAAAATACCCAAGCCCCTCCTCATTCATTCTCACTTGCTGATTCTATGCCGAAACTCTACCGAATTGCTGTTCGACCATTTTCAAGTAAGATTTAACAGTTTTCTTCAATTATACAAAGTTTTCCACTTCGATTTTCACAAGAATCGCTATGTTTTCATCTAAATTCTTCTGTTTTCACATAAAAACAATCAACTTTCACTTAACTATTTCTTTTCTTCATAAATTCTTGCTTTTCGCAAGAACCCTTCGTCTTTTTCATTCAAAGCTTCTTCTTTCACCTCTAATCTACACTTAACCGGGTGTATTGGGACTAGCCCCGGCTTCCCAGGTTAGAAATCAGTTGATTTCACACTCACCAAGTGTTGAATCTGGGTGAAAACTCTTGGAAACCTTTTAAACTTGATTTTTACACCCTCAACCGACTTAAAACAACAAGTATCTCGTTCACTGAACAGTGGAACGAGGTATTGTCGAAACCAGCTTGAATTGGACTCGGAAATACATCCAATTCAGGTGAAAACACAGTACTGAATGCCAAAAACAGCCACGTTTGTGAACTGGACTCTTCTGTGAGAAGCCAGCTTCGTACGAAGGGACATGGCCTCGTACGAAGGCACTGCCTATGTAAGAAGGCCCTGGTTTTACACAACCCAACCCAACCCAATTTCCATCCGTGACGCAATCAAAGACCTCTTTGACTTTAAGTTTAATCAATAGCTTAAGGTTGGAGGGATGAACAATCGATTTTCCAAAGACGACGCGAATACACTCGATTTTGGACAACGGAAGCAGCGCGAGTATGAAGACCCACCTTCGTACGAAGGGCCCCTTCGTACGAAGGCACCAGCTTCGTACGAAGCTTCTGTTTCCCCACCGACACTTTGATTTCTGACCATTTCAGCACTTTGGAGGACTTATGCTTCTGTTCCGTACGCAGGGTGACCCGGTGCTCCCTTCAATACACTGAGGATCGTGCTTCTTGATTAGTACACGTTCTGTGAGTATACTCGAACCCATTTTCATTTAACGCACTTTTGGGTGTTACATACGTTTTCTATCAAAAAACAACACACAACACAACACTTTATAAACGCTAACTGCTCCCGCATGCTATACAGGATTTGTTGAATGCCTGTTACTATGCTTACACAGTGTTACACTAGACCGCCTCTAGCAATGATAGTACTATAGTTTGGACTCAGCACCTGTGTGATAGAGGTTGCTAGGGATCACATTACTTTACTTCACGTGTTCGCTTCGGCGAGCATGTGTCGGGCATACTCTACATCGCAGTCACGTGGTTAGGTTGTATCATTGTTGATAGTTACATGCTTCGCCCGTTACGTGTTACATGCTGGTTATGTGTAAACGCCTTTCATACGATTATCTATGCAAACTTGTGTACTCACCTTTACTTTATGTATTGACTTTTATTTTAACGTATGTGGCAGGTTGATGGATTGTTATGCTGAAATCAAGATAGGCAGTCTAGAAACTCATCTAATAAAAATCTAGGTTGTCAGACTTGTTTTGTTTAAGAGATGTGACTCTGTGATAACTATTTATGGAATATTTGTTTATTGGTATAGGACATTGAAACTTTTAAATATTGTCATTTAATAGTTGTTATGGATTCTCTTGAGTAATCTGGTTCGCCTAGTGACGCGCCCCGATGTTTCCGCCATCAGGTTGGGGTGTGATAGATTGGTATCAGAGCCATAACTATAAGGAATTAGGTCGAGTTGTGCAAAATTGACCTAGTCTATAGTCTAAGTACCACAGGCCAGCTTCGTACGAACCCAGTAGGGGCTTTGTACGAAGCCGCCTGCTAATTTCACTCTAGTTCGAACATACAATACTGCACCTTTGTACAGAGGTAGCTTCGTACGAAGGGGAACCTTTCCTAAGGTTTCAAAACTACTTGCCTTTCCTAAGGCTAACACAATACACACGTTTTCAAAACACTCGCATAACACAAACGAGTGATTGTGTCTTGATTAGGTGTGAAAACCAAGAACTCTCGATGAGATCACTCACTCTGCGTATGTTTACTCTCATCATGAGAATCTTCGTTGAGTTAGGAGTGACACCCATATCACCATCAGGAGCAAAGTTGTTAAGTTAGGGGTGAAACCCGCATCTTAATAACGCATTATGTTCCCTACTTCAATTTTCCAAATCTCACCAAAGTCTCGACTGTTCCAACGACGTGAGTCACGTAGTAACTGGAAGGATGAGTGTCGTTCGCCGTATTTCGGCAAGAGCATAGTCTAATAGGCCAAAGCGTGTACTCAAATTCGTGAGGGATAATCGAATCACTTTGGATAATCGATGTCTAACACCCAAGGCACTCTATTTTATTTCTGGCCTGCAATTGCCTGTTTTACGCGTCATCAATTTTATGTGTTTATGTGTTTCGATTTTGGAGATTTTATGCTTTCCGCTACTCGCTTTACAAAAAGCGCACAACTCGCACAACCCTTTTAATATAAAACGCTAACTAATCGCGAACAAAGTAAGAACTCTCGTACGCTAAAATCATCGCTTACGCTACTCG
Source organism: Helianthus tuberosus (assembly GCA_030545235.1). Classification (NCBI taxonomy): domain Eukaryota; kingdom Viridiplantae; phylum Streptophyta; class Magnoliopsida; order Asterales; family Asteraceae; genus Helianthus; species Helianthus tuberosus. The sequence goes on from CM060360.1 coordinate 91,532,273, forward strand.
ATATCGCTCGCAACTCTCGAACGCGCTACGCGACCTTGAAAAATAGGTGAATACGTGCGAAAATTGTAACATCCCGAAAATATAAAACTTTATATTAGGATTATAAAGTATAAATAAACAAGAATTTACTAACTAGGAATTTTAACCTAGTTAGCTAATAGTCTAGAAATAACTTATAATAGGGTTAAAAATAGCCAAACTATAAGTTATACAAAAGAGGAGGGGTTAACCTTGTAAAAAAACTGAAATTAGAATTTATTAAAACAAAATAAACAAAAACCAAACACACAATTAGTGTGTCTGGTCGATCAAAAACGCAGGGGAGCGACCCAGCTTATCCAAAAACCCTAACAATCACAAATCTCATAAATTGAAGGTGCAAATCTGGTCCAAAACGAAATCCGAGCTTAGAATTGTGATCCTCATCCCAAGAGGATTATAAGGTATGTAAAATTTGATGAGAATTCTCTACTTGAAATTCTCATGAATTTAGGAAATCTGAAATTTGATGATGCATGTTTGTTACTTGGGTAGATTAGAAAAGATAAAGTGTCTAGGAGCAAAACCTAGACAACAATAAGTGAAATCATGATAAAATTCTGAAAATTTCATAAACGCAATGAAGGTGATTCATGGGTTTTGTGAGATAATGATAAACACTAGGATGATAGTGGTTGTTCTAGTAATGTTTGACATGTATGAAGTGATTTCAGAATTTTAAAAGATAAAGTTCATGTAAAATAGTTGATTGATGAAAAATTAAGGCTATATGATAAGTTGAGAACTTGATAATATATAGTGTAAATTTCTGCCCTTAAAGTGTTCGCATAAATGCCTCAAAGAAGGCTTAAATCTGAAAATTTAAGCTAAACCGCATGATTTTGATGTTTAGGAAAAATATGCGAATTGTGAATTGAAAAGAGTTCTAAACATGTTTTGGTTGAACTCAATAGGAAACGATACCAGAGCTTCAAGCGGACAAGTCGGTGGCGACTTGCGTTTGAAGGGCGTGCACTAAAGGTATGTAACTTGACCCGTTACATTAAACGAATTGTTGTTAAATTTTGCGAAGTCTCATTTTAGGATAATTATGGTGTCAATTGTAGCGACTATGATCGTTACTTAAATTAATAGTCTAAAAGTGACACGGGACCGATTGGTAGTCATCATATTGGGGAATTCCATAAGATGAGCCAAACGGGTCGATTAATTTGTGCAAGAAGTTGTTATAGTGTTTTAGAGAATCAAAATGGAGATACTAATCACAAGAGAATTAAACCATGAGATTGGTAAACAAATGCAAGTGATGATAAGCCCAGGACATTGGGTATAAAGTAACATAAGTTTACTAGTTAAATGGTAGTAATTTGTGTCAAGTAGGAATGGGTCGAATAAATGCATAACGATATATAGACTTTCTGTCCGTAAGTTGAAGTTTTGGTATGACTATCGTAATAGGCATGTTGGTAATGAAATTACAGACGTATAGGAAAAACAATCACTAAAAACGGACTTACGAATCATAAGTTATGGCCATTTTAAGTTGGAACTTGATTAAACTTTGAGCTGGGAATCTGCAGCATCAAACAAATGAACATTCTGTGAAAAACAGGGCCTGGCGTGACTCGAGGGACCTTGGCGTCACGCGGCGCCCCCTTGATCCGAGAAAATTTTATTTTTTGATTGTTTGACTCTTGGAACTTGTTTGTATCCATTTTAATCTTATCAAAACTAACACTTGTTGTGGTTTTGATCTTAGGTGATGTTGGAAACTAACCGGAAGACGATCGAGCTAGATTTTGAAGAACCGAACACTACTTACAAGCTTCCGCAATGTTTTAAATCTTTAATAGACTATGTTTATGGGTTGTAAACAAATTGTTAAACAACTTTTGAATGTTTTAACTTAGTCGTTAGTTGACTAAGGTTTATGCTACTTATGAAGTTCTCTTATGAAATCTATGTTAATTAGGTATCTTTTATTAAAAATGGTATGAACTATTATTAAATTCAAGTAAAACTAGACGGGTGTTACAAGTTGGTATCAGAGCTTAAAATTGTCAACGAAGTGTTCGGTTCAAGCTTGATCGATCGTCCGGTAAGAATTTACTTGTTATGTTAATAAATTATGTCTTATGTAAGAATGAGAAAGGAATTGATGTGCATGGGAAGAGCGTGTTAACACACTCAAACCCAGAAAGTGCATTAAATGTGAACGGTTAAAGCAAGTTAAGAACTTGGCTAAACCGAAACAAATGAAGCAATGTGATGAATGAAATGTTTAACGTTTAAATGTAAACATTTCAGTTTCAAGATGTCTGATGGAAATGATGATAATCCGGTGCAAACAAGTACCGGACAAATGAAAGAGATAATTACCGAAGAAGTAGGGAAGGCAATTGAAGGTAGTCTATCCGTGTTCATAGACAAGATTCAAAGTACGGTGTTGTCACTTGTCGAAGAGCGAGTCAAAAGGTTGGAAGATAATGTCAACCTTATAAAAAAAGTCGGGAGAATGCAAAGGGTGTTCGTACAAGGAATTCATGGCATGTAAACCGCTAATCTATAACGGGGAGGTTGACCAGATAATTTGCCAAAGATGGATAAGTGATGTCGAAGGAGGTTGACCCGATAACCGCCAATCTATAACGAACCCACTGTGACGTAGGTGACTTTGTTGCTTATGGAACGGGTCAATTGAGAAATCAAGCCAAGGATTGGTGGGACAATAAAAAGAAGGAAATGGGAGCCGAAGCGACGAGGGTTATGACTTGGGACGAGTTTAAGGTACCATTCCTTAAACACCATAGTCCCAAAGCGGTTATTAACAGGATTAAGGAAGAATTCATCCAGCTAAGACAAAAGGGTGAAACAATTGATAAGATCACGGGCATCTTCATGGATAAGCTGAGGTTCTGTGACGAGTTAGTCACCACTGAAGAGCAAAAGATATACTACTATTACAACATGCTAAGTGCCGAGTACCGGGTGTTTATGACTCCGTCAAAGTACGAAACCCTCACGGAGATTATCAACACCGCCCGGGAGCGGGAAATCGAGTTAAAGAAACAAGTTGAAAGGGGTGAACGAAGGGCACAGGATGTGAATCCAAGCCTTACAAAGAAAGTTAGAACTGCTGAATCGGGGAAGAAGGTGGAGGCTAAAGGCGGGTCGCCAAGTTGTAAAGTATGTGGAAAGGGGCACAGGGGTGAGTGTCGCTTCAAAGACAAGCCGTGTCCGGTATGTGGGAAGACGGGGTACACTGCATCGCTATGTCCCGGAAAATTTTCTGTTTGTTACAAAATGCTATCAACCCGGCCACAAAAAGTCTGAATGCCCCGAGTTGGTTGGAAAGAGAGATACAAAAGAGTCTCCAGCAGAAGCCCCCAAAGCGAAGGCTAGGTCCTTCCAACTTACTGCGGCTGAAGCAAAAGACAGAACCCGATGTGGTCTCAGGTATATTCACAATTAACTCAATTCCAACATTTGTATTGTTTGATACGGGTGCGAATAAATCCTTCATTTCGCATGGATTTATTCGACATCCTTCATTTGTATTGACGAAATTATATGTGCCCTTAGAAGTTGAAATAGGGGACAACAAAAGTTTTATAGTTTGTGATGTTTGTCGAGGCTGCAAATTAAGCATCGACGATGAGGAATACTTAATAGACCTAATCCCGATGTCAATGGGGGAATTTCAAGTAGTCGTTGGGATGGATTGGCTATCTCAGCACCATGCAAAGGTCGTGTGTTTTCGTAAAGAGATAAAACTAACATCTACGAGTGGGAAGCACGTCACTATCTATGGCGAAAAAGGAGGTAACCCCATAGTATGCTCAATGTTGAAAGCTCACAAGCTTATGAAGCGAGGATGCAAGGCATTCATGATATACGCAAATGAGCCCGAGAAAGAATCACGGAAGATTGGAGATGTACCGGTAGTACGAGACTAAGAAGATGTGTTTCCGGAGGATTTACCGGGGATACCGCCTGAACGGGAAGTAGAGATTGGGATCGAATTGATTCCGGACGCAAAACCGGTAGCTAAAGCACTGTACCGACTCGTGCCGTCGGAATTACAAGAGTTGATGTCCCAAATTCAAGACCTGCTTGACAAAGGATTTATAAGGCCGAGTGTGTCTCCTTGGGGCGCACCGGTACTGTTCGTGAAAAAGAAAGACGGAAGCATGCGGATGTGTATAGATTACCGGGAGTTAAACAAACTCACGGTAAAGAACAGATACCCGCTTCCGAGGATAGATGATTTATTCGACCAATTACAAGGTGCGAACTGGTTTTAAAAAATTGACCTTAGATCGGGGTATCACCAATTAAAGGTCAAGGAGGAAGATGTGCCGAAGACAACTTTCCGTACGCGATATGGACATTACGAATTCCTCGTGATGTCATTTGGGCTAATAAATGCACCCGCGGCTTTCATGGACCTCATGAACCGGGTTTGCAAGCCAATGTTGGATAAGTCGGTCATCGTGTTTATCGATGATATTTTGGTGTATTCGAAAAGCGAAGCTGAACACGCACACCACTTACAAGAGGTGTTAGAGACACTTCGACGAGAAAGGTTGTATGCAAAATTCTCTAAGTGAGCCTTTTGGTTACGAGAGGTACAATTTCTTGGCCACATCATAAGTGCCGACGGAGTATTGGTGGATCCGTCAAAGATAGGGGTGGTGTCAAAATGGGATCCCCCGAAGAACCCTTCAGAAATTAGAAGCTTTTTGGGTCTCGCGGGATACTATAGGAGATTCATTCAAGATTTCTCCAAGATTGCATCACCGCTAACAAAGCTAACCCGGAAGGAAGAAAAGTTCATTTGGGGTGTCGACCAAGAAAGAGCGTTTCAAACGCTAAAAGAGAAGTTAACTCAAGCTCCGGTACTGACATTGCCGGACGGGGTTGAAGATTTGGTGGTTTATTCGGATACTTCACTATCGGGGCTCGGATGCGTTTTGATGCAACGGGGCAAAGTTATAGCTTATGCCTCGAGGCAATTGAAGATACACGAGAAGAAATATCCCACGCACGATCTTGAGTTGGCTGCGGTGGTATTTGCCTTAAAAATATGGAGACACTACTTATATGGGGTAAAGTGCACCATATTCACCGATCATAAGAGCTTGAAATACTTCTTCGATCAGAAGGAGTTAAATATGCGACAAAGGCGATGTCTAGAAACGGTGAAGGATTTCGACTGTGAAATACACTATCACCCCGGAAGGGCAAACGTGGTGGCGGATGCCCTAAGCAGAAAGACAGATTATGTTCCGATACTAGTACGATCATTGCAACTCATTGTGACCTCGGGCTTACTTGAACGAATCCGAGAGGCACAAGATGAAGCAGTAAAGACGGAAAACTGGAGAAAGGAAAGGATTGTTGGCCAAGTTAAGGATCTCGAAATAGGAAACCACGGTTTGAAAACGCGTTTCAATAGAATTTGGGTTCCTAACACATGTGGAGTTAAAAAGCTTCTACTTGATGAAGCTCATAAGTCTCGTTATTCCATCCATCCGGGAGCAACCAAAATGTATAATGACTTAAAGCAAAACTATTGGTGGCCAGGAATGAAAAGAGATGTGGTGAAGTACGTGGAAAAATGCTTAACATGTTTACAAGTCAAGGCGGAACACCAAAAACCATACGGTAAACTTCAACCGTTGGAAATTCTGGTTTGGAAATGGGAACATATTATGATGGACCTATTAACGAAACTACCAAAGACAAACCGCGGTTTCGATGCCATATGGGTAGTGGTGGATAGATTGACGAATAGTGCTCACTTCATTCCGATTCGTGAGACTTATACGGCAGAAAAGATGTCGGAAGTTTATACTAATGAGATAACAGCACGTCATGGAGTACCGGTATCCATCGTGTCTGATAGGGATACCTGGTTCACTTCAAATTTCTGGCGAGATTTCCAAGAGCAAATGGCAACCAAATTGTTCATTAGCACTGTGTACCATCCTCAAACAGATGGACAGAGTGAAAGAACAATACAAACATTGGAGGACATGCTACGAGCGTGTATAATCGACTTTGGAGGAAGTTGGGATGTTTACATACCGTTAGTCGAGTTTTCGTATAATAACAGCTACCATGCTAGTATTAAGATGGCACCGTACGAAATGCTCTATGGTAGGAAGTGCCGAACCCCGGTATGTTGGGGTGAAGTGGGTCCACGTGAACTTGCCCACCAAGATATAGTACGAGCCACTAATGAAAAGATTGATGTGGTCCGGGCACACTTGAAAGCAGCTCAAGATAGACAAAAGGCGTATGCTGACAAAAGGAACATGCCAATCGAATTCCAGTTTGGTGACAAAGTTATGCTCAAAGTATCTCCATGGAAGGGTGTTATCAGGTTTAGAAAAAGAGGAAAATTAAGCCCGAGGTTTATCAGGCCGTTTGCAATTGTTCAACGAGTAGGAAAGGTAGCTTACCACCTTGAACTACCCGAGGATTTGAGTAGGATTCATAGCACCTTCCACGTGTCACATCTCCGAAAATGTTTAGCAGATGAAACTGCTCGTGTCCACTATGATGATATCGAAGTGGATAATAGCCTGAATTATGTGGTGAGACCGGTGGAGATTTTAGATCGAAAGGTCAAGCACTTACGAAATAAACAAATTGACCAAGTGAAGATCAAGTGGGAGTATAGAAAGGGCTCGGACACTACGTGGGAGTCCGAGGAGGAGATGCAATGCCTCTACCCTACTTTATTTGGTACGTAATTCGGTTTCGGGGACGAAACCCTTTTTAAGGGGGGTGGACTTGTAACATCCCAAAAATATAAAACTTTATATTAGTATTATAAAGTACAAATAAACAAGAATTTACTAACTAGGAATTTTAACCTAGTTAGCTAATAGTCTAGAAACAACTTATAATAGGGTTAAAAATAGCCAAACTATAAGTTATACAAAAGAGTAGGGGTTAATCTTGTAAAAAAACTGAAATTAGAATTTATTAAAACAAAATAAACAAAAAACCAAACACACAATTAGTGTGTCTGGTCGATCAAAAACGCAGGGGAGCGACCCAGCTTCTCCAAAAACCCTAACAATCACAAATCTCATAAATTGAAGGTGCAAATCTGGTCCAAAACGAAATCCGAGCTTATAATTGTGATCCTCATCGCAAGAGGATTATAAGGTATGTAAAATTTGATGAGAATTCTCTACTTGAAATTCTCATAAATTTAGGAAATCTGAAATTTGATGATGCATGTTTGTTACTTGGGTAGATTAGAAAAGATAAAGTGTCTAGGAGCAAAACCAAGATAACAATATGTGAAATCATGATAAAATTCTGAAAATTTCATAAACGCAATGAAGGTGATTCATGGGTTTTGTGAGATAATGATAAACACTAGGATGATAGTGGTTGTTCTAGTAATGTTTGACATGTATGAAGTGATTTCAGAATTTTAGAAGATAAAGTTCATGTAAAATAGTTGATTGATGAAAAATTAAGGCTATATGATAAGTTGAGAACTTAATAATATATAGTGTAAATTTCTTCCCTTAAAGTGTTCGCATAAATGCCTCAAAGAAGGCTTAAATCTGAAAATTTAAGCTAAACCGCATGATTTTGATGTTTAGGAAAAATATGCGAATTGTGAATTGAAAAGAGTTCTAAACATGTTTTGGTTGAACTCAATAGGAAAGGATACCGGAGCTTCAAGCGGACAAGCCGGTGGCGACTTGCGTTTGAAGGGCGTGCACTAAAGATATGTAACTTGACCCGTTACATTAAACGAATTGTTGTTAAATTTTGCGAAGTCTCATTTTAGGATAATTATGGTGTCAATTGTAGCGACTATGATCGTTACTTAAATTAATAGTCTAAGAGTGACACGGGACCGATTGGTAGTCATCATATTGGGGAATTCCATAAGATGAGCCAAACGGGTCGATTAATTGTGCAAGTAGTTGTTATAGTGTTTTAGAGAATCAAAATGGAGATACTAATCACAAGAGCATTAAACCATGAGATTGGTAAAGAAATGCAAGTGATGATAAGCCCGGGACATTGGGTATAAAGTATCATAAGTTTACTAGTTAAATGGTAGTAATTTGTTTCAAGTAGGAATGGGTCGAATAAATGCATAACGATATATAGACTTTCTGTCCGTAAGTTGAAGTTTTGGCATGACTATCATAATAGGCATGTTGGTATGAAATTACATACGTATAGGAAAAAGAATCACTAAAAACGGACTTACGAATCATAAGTTATGGCCATTTTAAGTTGGAACTTGATTAAACTTTGAGCTAGGAATCTGCAGCATCAAACAAATGAACATTCTGTGAAAAACAGGGCCTGGCGTGACGCGAGGGACCTTGGCGTCACGCGGCGCCCCCTTGATCCGAGAAAAATTTTATTTTTTGATTGTTTGACTCTTGGAACTTGTTTGTATCCATTTTAATCTTATCAAAACTAACACTTGTTGTGGTTTTGATCTTAGGTGATGTTGGAAACTAACCGGAAGACGATCGAGCTAGATTTTGAAGAACCGAACACTACTTACAAGCTTCCGCAATGTTTTAAATCTTTAATAGACTATGTTTATGGGTTGTAAACAAATTGTTAAACAACTTTTGAATGTTTTAACTTAGTCGTTAGTTGACTAAGGTTTATGCTACTTATGAACTTCTCTTATGAAATCTATGTTAATTAGGCATCTTTTATTAAAAATGGTATGAACTATTATTAAATTCAAGTAAAACTAGATGGGTGTTACAAAATTTTAGGTGAATACGTGCAAAATATGTGCTTACATGAATTATGTGCTCATACGAGCTTATGTGAATTATGTGTATACGTGATCATGTGCCGATGTGTTACTGAGCTTTAGGTGTGAATAATAAAAATGATAAAAAGGGGTGTTCAAACGCTAAACTTTTGAAAACGAAACCCTAATATAGTCGAATCTCGTCTAATCCCTCAGAATGATGTCTGCTGCAGAACCTACCCTTGACAATGTCTTCATTCGATTCTGACACTCACCGAAATGTTCAGAGGAACAAAGCTGAAAAACGAATCGCTTCACTTGTTGCCAAGGAAATGGCCAAGGTCATACCTCAGATTGTTAGTGAAATCAATGAAGTTAGCAGCAAATCATCAGTTGAATCAAAGAGTGACGCACCCAAAGCTCCTTTCAGCTTCAAATAATTCAAATCCTGCGGTTCCAACGTAATGTTTGAGTGGTTTAACTCAATCGAGGTCACCTTCAGGCAAAGCGGATGCCCAGAGAACCTCCGCACTGTGAAAGCCACTGGAGTCTTCCAGTCCATGGCACTGGATTGGTTGACCGCTGAGCTTATGGCCTCTCATTGGAGGAACTCAGGAACTCAGGGAGCTTATAATGAAGGAGTTTTGTCCTCCTCACCAAGTCAAGAAGCTGGAGAATGAATTCTGGCACATCAAGCAGGAAGGAGGTGATAACGCTGGTCTCACCGCTCATTTCAAACAACTGAGCATTATCTTTCCCAGCCAGGTGGACATGCCTAATAAGACCATCAAGAAGTATATTCGAGCTCTCCCCGATTGTGTAGCCGACTTTGTTCAGGCAACAAGACCTGCAACTATTGAGGAAACTTATCAGCTAGCAGCCGAGATCAACGACAAACGAGTCTTGGCTGGAGCTTTCAAAACCTCGACCAAGAGTCTAAACCAGGCTACTGCTACTCCCAGTACGGACAATGCAGCATCGCAAGGTTCAAAGTCTTCACGCTAGAGCCGCAAGCGAAAGAACAACAACAACAAGAACTATGTGACCACTGCCGCAACTCCACTCAACGCAGTTCCCGTACAGACCAACAATCATAATCGTCAAGTTGTAGATACCAACGCACCACCTGCCAAGCGTGCGTACACTAGTACTTACCCTCTGTGCCCTACATGTACCTATCATCACCAGCAGGGGTGAACTGTCGCTTCTGTGCAAACTGCAACATTTATGGGCACTTTACTACTCATTGCCACTCAGGCCCCCGCCAGCAAGCTACTCAAGCTCTTCCAGCATCACCAGCTCAACCCCTTGCTCTTCAGGGTAACCCAGTAGTTCCAGCGCCAGTTGCTAATGCTCGAACCTGCTACACTTGCGGTGACCCTAATCATTTTGCTAATGTCTGCCCACACCGCATCGTGAAACAATAACCACAGCAGCAGCCACCACAGCAGCAACAACAGCAACAGCAACAACCACAACAAGCAGCCCGTGGCAGAACCTTCAATATTAACGTCCGCCAGGCTCAGACCAAAAAAATGTTGTCAATGGTACGTTCCTTGTTAACGGTATTTATGCTTCTTTCTTGTTTGATACTGGAGCCGATAATTGTTTTGTGTCGTTTGAATTCAAAAAGATCCTAAAACGTAAACGCGCTTATCTCCCAACGACCTTCGACATAGAAGTTGCCACCGGAAGGACCGTCATCGTCAGCTCCGTTCTCTGTGATTATACTCTTACACTCAACAATCACGTCTTCCCGATCAACCTCATTCCTATGCAACCTGGTAGTTTCGATGTCATATTAGGCATGGATTTTCTTCATGAGAATCGTGCCGAAGTCGTTTGTTTCGAAAAGATGATTCGTTTCTCCCTTTCAAACGACGACCAATTATGTGTTTATGGCGAAGTATCCTCGAAAGAATTGAAACCGATGTCATGCATCCAAGCGAGCAAGTATCTCTGGAAGGAATACTTGGCTTTCTTAGCCCACATCGTAGTAGCGAAGGAGGAAAAGAAGTTGATGGAAAAGGTACTTGTGGTTAGTGATTTTCCTAATGTCTTTCCTAACAATTTATCTGGTCTACCCCCTACCCAAGATATCGACTTTCGTATTGACCTTATTCCTGGAGCTAAGCCTCTTGCTAAAGCCCTTTATCGCCTCGCATTGTCCGAAATGCGTGAACTTTCTAGTCAACTCCAGGAGTTACTTGATAAAGGCTTCATACGCCCTAGCACATCTCTTTGGGGCGCACCTGTCCTTTTCGTGAAAAAGAAGGATGGATCGTTCCGAATGTGCATCGATTATAGGGAACTCAATAAGATTACTATCAAGAATCACTACCCTCTACCTCGAATCGACGACTTATTTGACCAACAGCAAGTTGCTACTTGTTTCTCTAAGATCGACCTATGCTCTGATTATCACCAGTTACGTATTCAGGAGCAAGACATTCCAAAAATCGCTTTGCACCTATTATGGCCACTACGAATTCGTGGTCATGCCTTTTGGTCTCACCAACGCACCCGCGGTCTTCATGGATTTGATGAACCGTGTTTGCAAACCCTTCCTTGATCATTTAGTTATTGTGTTTATCGATAACATCCTTATCTACTCGAGGTCGAGAGCCGAACATGCGCAACATCTTTGTTTAGTTCTCAAGCCTCTCCAAGGGAATCGCCTCTACTCCAATTTCTCCAAGTGTGAGTTTTGGCTTGAGGAGGTTCAATTCCTTGGTCACATCGTCATCAGTCAAGGAATTCACGTCGACCCAGCGAAAATAGAAGCAGTAAGAAGCTGGATTACGCTGAAGAATCCTTCCGATATTCGTTCATTCCTCGGATTGGCAGGCTATTACTGTCGATTCATCGCTAATTTCTCAAAAATCACCGTACCGCTTACCGCCTTAACCCAGAAGAACAAACCTTTTGTTTGGGGTCCCAAACAAGAGGAGGCCTTCCAAACCCTCAAGTTTATGCTCTGCAACGCTCCCGTCCTTACGCTTCCCGATGGAAACGACGACTTCGTTGTTTATTGCGATGCCTCTAACCTCGGTCTCGGTTGTGTTCTTATGCAACGGGACAAGGTTATCGCGTTTGCATCTCGACAACTCAAGGTCCACGTGAAGAACTACACTACCCACGATCTCGAACTCAGTGCAGTTGTTTTTGCGTTAAAGATATGGCGACACTACTTTTATGGTACCAAGTGTACGGTCTTCACCGACCATAAGAGCCTACAACACATCCTGAACCAGAAAGAACTAAACATGTTCCATCGCAGATGGGTCGAACTTCTCAACGACAACTATTGTGAGATACGCTACAATCCCGTCAAAGCAAATGTCGTTGTCAATGCCCTCAATCAATGAAGCTATGTGTATAGCGTTCGCGATGTCCATGCCCAACACAACCTTGAAGTCCTCATTCGCGACGCTCAGCACGCCTGTTTTCTCGAGAACACTTTGAAGGAGGAAAGAATATGCGGAACCAAAAATCAGTTAGTGAATAAACCGAATGGTATCTTTCACTATCTCGACCGTATTTGGATCCCTAGTCGCAATAATCTCTGAGATATTTTGCTTATTGAAGCCCACAAATCCCGATATTCCATTCACCTCGGTGCCGATAAGATGTACCAGGATCTTCGTTCCAGGTATTGGTGGCCAGGAAAGAAGAAGGATATCGCTCTCTATGTTTCGAAATTCCTAACTTGCTCGAAGGTTAAGGCGAACATCAACGACCCTCTCGCTTACTCGAACAACCCGAAGTCTCGATGTGGAAATGGGAGAGTATAGCTATGGATTTCATTACGAAACTCCCTCGCACTCCTTTAGGTCACGATAGCATTTGGGTTATCATAGATCGTCTTACGAAATCTGCCCATTTCTTTCCGATACGAAAAGACTTCAAGGTAGAACGATTAGCACGAAATTTATACCGACGAAGTCATTTGTCGATACAGGACGCCTCGTTACATCATCTCTGAGAGCGATGGTCATTTTACCTCACGTCTCTTGGAGACTTTTCAGTCCGCTCTCGGTACTACTCGTAATCTCAGTACCGCATTTCATGCCCAGACCGACGGTCAGACTGAGTGCACGATCCGCACCCTCGAAGACATGCTTCGTTCGTGCGTTATAGATTTTGGTGGTAATTGGGATTCGCATTTACTTTTAGTAGAATTCTCATACAATAACAGGTATCACACTAGTACTCAAATGGCACCCTTTGAGGCATTATATGGTAGAAAATGTAGATCGCCTATTGTATGGCACGAGATCGGAGACGCACAGATCACCGGTCCTAAGTTGATACAAGAAACGACACACAAGATCCACCAAATAAGAGATAATCTCTTGAAATTATTGGAGTCATCAAAAGAGCTACGCCGATAAACGCCGCAAGCCCCTCGAGTTTGAACTTGGTGATCAAGTACTCCTAAATGTTTCACCTTGGCAGGGGGTGATCCGATTCGGCAAGAAAGGAAAGCTAGCTCCATGATACGTGGGTCCCTTTAAGATTCTGGAAAGATTTAGAAAAGTGGCCTATCGACTCGAATTACCAGTGGAACTCAGCAACGTACATCCGACATTCCACGTCTCAAATTTCAAAAAGTGCTTAGCTGAAGAAAATCTCCACGCGCCTCTCAAAGACTTGCAAATAAACGAGAGCCTGCACTTCATGGAAAAGCCTGTGGAAATCATGGATCGAGAGACCGAGAAGCTTCGACGCTCACGCATTCCCATAGCAAAGGTAATATTGGGAAGGTAAACGCGGCGCCGAGTTCACTTGGGAACTCGAAAGTGATATGAAGGCTAAATATCCGCAACTCTTTGTTACGCCTGCTCCTTAATTTTGGGATGAAATTTCCTAAAGAAGGGGAGGCTGTAACAACCCGAGTTTTCGGATCGTTACTTATTTGTTTTACTTCGATTTGCAACCGACTTAAATCCCAAGATTCGATATAAACAATGGGTTATATTATACTAAATACCTTTTCATCACAACGCACGCTACACGTTTAAGCGCTTTATATTCGCAACGCTTACGCAACACGAATTACAGAGAATGATGCTATTTAAATTGCCGAGTGTGTTTGTATGGTTATCATATGCCTCCGCATTCGCTTATCCCGACGAGCACGCTTTACAACCACAATCACTGTTATCGGTAGTAGTAATGTTATGTGTGTTCTTATGTGCTTTACTTATGTGTACTTATTATGTGTATTGTTACTCACAAACGCTATCGCAACCAAACTCAATGCTTCTCACACAACTCGATTTATCACTCTAAAATGCAACGCAACTCGAAACTCGGTATTATACGAAAACACTTAATGTACCAATACTGTCTAACGCAACAAAACACATCAAACAAGCATCTTCCACGTGAAACAAGGAAAAGGTTGCACAAAGCAGCAACTTTGTTCGAAGCTAGGCAGCTCCGTACGAAGGCAGCCTGTTCGAACCAAGGCCCCTATGCGAACCCACAAACTCTATAAATACCTAAGCCCCTCCTCATTTATTCTCACTTGCTGATTCTTAGCCGAAACTCTGCCGAATTGCTGTCTGGCCAAGAATCACTACGTTTTCATCTAAATTCTTCTGTTTTCACATAAAAACAATCAACTTTCACTTAACTATTTCTTTTCTTCATAAATTTATGCTTTTCACAAGAACCCTTCATCTTTTTCATTAAAAGCTTCTTCTTTCACCTCTAATCTACACTTAACCGGGTGTATTTGGACTAGCTCCGGCTTCCCAAGTTAGAAATCTGTTGATTTCACACTCACCAAGTGTTGAATCTGGGTGAAAACTCTTTGAAACATTTTAAACTTGATTTTTACACCCTCAACGGACTTAAAATGGCAAGTATCTCGTTCACTGAATAGTGGAACAAGGTAATGTCGACACCAGCTCGAATTTGACTCGGAAATACATCCAATGCAGGCGAAAACACAGTACCGAATGCCAAAAACAGCCACGTTTGTGAACTGGACTGTTCTGTGCAAAGCAGTGTTACACTAGACCGCCTCTAGGAACGACAGTACTATAGTTTGGACTCAGCACCTGTGTGATAGGGGTTGCTAGGGATCACATTACTTTACTTCACGTGTTCGCTTTGGCGAGCATGTGTCGCGCATACTCTACATCGCAGTCACGTGGTTAGGTTGTATCATTGTTGGTAATTACATGCTTCGCCCGTTATGTGTTACATGTTGGTTATGCATAAACGCCTTTCATACTATTATCTATGCAAACTTGTGTACTCACCTTTACTTTTTGTATTGACTTTTATTTTAACGTATGTGGCAGGTTGATGGATTGTTATGCTGAAATCAAGATAGGCACTCTAGAAACTTATCTAATAAAAATCTAGGTTGTCAGACTTGTTTTGTTTAAGAGATGTGACTCTGTGATAACTGTTTATGGAATATTTGTTTATTAGTATGGGACATTGAAACTTTTAAATATTGTCATTTAATAGTTGTTATGGATTCTCTTGGGCAATCTAGTTCGCCAAGTGCCGCGCCCCGATGTTTCCGCCATCGGTTGGGGTATGACAACAAAGAATGTCTCAAATGTTATTTTTGAAAGCTTAAAATTTGATAATACATACTAAAATCATCAAAAAACCACCTAAACTAATGAACATTGAAGATTATAACTGGTGGAAAGATAGGTTTGTGATCTGGGTGAAACCATATGCTTATGATTGTTGGTCAATGTTACACTTTGGATATGAAAAACCAACTAATGAGAAAAATGAGATAATCCCACTAAGATCATACAAAGATGCTGATAAGATTGTGTTCTCTGACGAACAAAGAATGATCGCACTTTTATAGCAATCGGTTAGGGAAGGTATTCTTTGTTTGCTTTAACATGATGAAACGTCTAAATCTATGTGGAAGGCTGAAAGTGAAGGCTGAAGGTGGAAAAGAGATCAAGAAAAACAAAATTTCTTTGCTGAAGAAAGAGTTTGATCTGTTCAGCTACATGAAAGGAGAGACTATCTGACAAAAAATAGAATGTTTCTGTCATTTGAAAATTGAACTACAAAGATTTGAAATCAAGAAGGATAGAGAAGAGATCATTGACAAAACTGATTGAGTGATGCGCGTGTGGTGTTATAGGTTTTTATGTATATTTTTATCCCTTTTTACACGTTAGTCAAGTTTTAAATTTATAAAACACGATATTTTACTAACACCAAACACACATATGGTCAAGTGCACCCATCGTGAGCGTAGTATAGTGTTGGTAAGATACCGAGGTCGTCCAAGGACACAAGAGCTTTTAGTACCGGTTTATCCTCAACGTCTA
Source organism: Helianthus tuberosus (assembly GCA_030545235.1). Lineage (NCBI taxonomy): Eukaryota > Viridiplantae > Streptophyta > Magnoliopsida > Asterales > Asteraceae > Helianthus > Helianthus tuberosus. Next base: position 91,548,365 of record CM060360.1, read on the forward strand.
ATCAAATCAAAAGTTTAGAAAAATGTTTTAAACTAGAAAATAAAAACTAAAATGCTGAAAAATAAAAATAAAAATAGAACAGATAGACAAGATGAATCACTTGGATCCGACTCGTGTTTAGTGTAACCTTTGATTATTTCCGCACTTTTGCACTTTTTAATAGATTATCTTAGTTATAGTAATAGAGTCGTAAGAAACCAAGCGGCTATTCACACAAGAAACGAAAAATGAGCATTTAGTTTAAAGATGTGTATTTGTATTCTTAATAAAGGCTCAAAACACACTTTTTGTGGGAATGGGTTTTTATGTGATCAAGTATATATAATCAAATTTTAACTAGATTTGTCATGCCGTTTCATAATTTTCTTATGTTGGTTCTTTTTATCATGACGCTATCGGTTGTAAATTTGTAAAAATACAACCTTTTTTTAGAACTTGAAATTCCCAAATTAAACCTAGACTAGTAAAAAAAATTGAATTTTTTTTTTTTAAATTTGGGGTGTTTAGCGGTTCCAATAGAGTTTTGTGTAAGGCTTGTAATTAGTACTTGCAAGATTCAAGGTTTTAGCATCTCCCCCACACTTAAATTACACATTGTCCTCAATGTGTCCCAAAAATAAGTTTTTAGGTTGATTGAATGTGTAAAAAGATGTGAAAAAGCAAAAATTTATGTTACTGGGCGTCTGGACACGGCCCCGTGGTGTCCGGGCACAGCCCCGTGTTCAGATCGCAAGTAACAGAAAATAAAACAAAGTAACAGAAGGCTGGACACGGGGGCGTGTTCAGTTAGCACGCCCCGTGTCCAGGTACCTGAACTGGGCATTTTTCTGCAGATGGTTGAGCACGGGGCGTGTTGGATGAGCACGGCCCCGTGCTGAACTTGCTGTAATGAAGAAAAATTGTCGGGTGGCCCTGTTTTTGTGCATGGGGTATTGGTTCTAGCTTCCCTTGGTATCCTCCACCATCCCGAGTGTGTTTTATCCATTACATCATCATCCAAACACCAAATTAATTAAAACCATCATTTATTCAAATAGAGAAAGTTACATAATAATCCTAATAAATTATAATTCTAGATAAATAGGTCAAAAGAAACACAAGAAGTCTAAACCAACAAGTTCTTGCCTAAAGTTTATTCTATTAGCAAAATTTCTGAAAAGATAATTCTCTCGGTTGGATGCGGCTCGAAAAACTTCTTCCTCCGGATATGGGTCCCTCATACGTCGGCGAGTCATTCCTCTATCTCCCTTGGGAGAAGAAAGGCGAGCTCATTTGCATCAGTTTGAGGGGGTGCAACCTCCACCGGGACTTCTTGCAAATCGTCTAGAGGAGGTTCCGCGGGGATGTCATCCCATCCGGTGGGATTATTGACTCCAAGTGCTAGGTTCCAATCCTCTTGAGGGAGGATTGGCTCCATGGGAGGTGTCACAAGAATATTCAACCTCTGGTGCAAGAGGTTGACTTATTGAAAACTGTTTTCCAACCCCACCGTAAGATAATTTATACGGTCTATGAGGACCTTCTCTACCGATGTCATCTCATCAAGAGCTTCACGTAATGCCATCACGTAGCGTACGAGAGTTGCTTCGATTGAGGACCTCCTCTCTCTTCGACTGTTTCTGGAATGCGCTGATGAAGTTCCACTGTTTTGGCTTGACATTCTATGAAAACAAACTGAAAAGAGTTCATTTTAATGAAAAAGTAACCTCGGACACGGCCCCGTGCTTGTTGGTGCACACATCTGTCGTCTTCGTCTTACATCGAGTCTTTGGTTCGTTGCTGTTCGGAACAAGAATGATGTCATCATTCTTGATGATGACATCATCCAAGTGAAGTCATCATTACAAACTCACGTGAAGATTACATGCATTAATGTAATCAGTTTGCATGAGGGTTCGCAAGAAGACAAAATAGATTGCATGATCATGAGAAATAGAATTGTATATTAGTTATATGTTGATTTCGCTTATAGTGCATTTAGCATAGGGGTTTCGCTTATTTGTTCATATGAGATTTCGCTTTTATGGACATATGGTCCTTGGAGCGAAATCATCAGCCTATAAATAGGTGTTCCATGAGCGAAATCAATAATCAGTCCCTTGTATTCCATACCGAAGTGCTGCCGGTGTGAAGATCGGTTGTACACAACGTTTATTCAATACAATCAGTGTTTTAAGGTGAAGATAAAGTTGTTTCTACCTTTGTTTCTTAGTTCCCGCCTCTGAAACAAAGTTAAACTCCTCTGAACGACTCAGGAGGAAGAGTTCTGCAGATTACGGCTGAATTTCATTGTTTTTTCTATATTCTACACCTTCTTTCATCAGTTCTACGAGATTTAACGGTAAAAAATGTTTCAAATTTTTACAGACTGTGTAAAATTGTACATTAACAAATCCTAGAAAGTTTCACAGCTTAAATCGACTTAAAAATGGATCAAATTAACCTCCGATTAGGTTTCCCTCATTCGGACATTTCATGATTTCGCTTATATGTCAGCCTAATTTCGCTCTTGTGACACAAAATTAAGGGATTTCGCTTTTTTGAACATAAGGTTTCGCTCATATGATCATTCTTGATTCCGCTTATGTGAACAATTTGATTCCGCTCATGTGAACAGTTTGATTCCGCTCATGTGAACAATTTGATTCCGCTCATGTGAACACTTTGATTCCGCTCATAGTTATCAAGTCTTGATATATGTGAATGAATGTAAAATATATTAATGGAATAGTCAGAGTTCACATGATCAGTTGTATCGGCCCATGTGACTTTGTTATTGAAGGCCCAATGAAATTGTTTTGGTATTAATGATTGTCGGCACAAGATTTTATCAGCATATGTGAGATACAGTGCGGCCCAATCACATTTAGTTAAAAATAAATCCAAGTGAAGTTCACGTGAATCTGGTGTATTCAATATCTCAGCCCAATAATTTTTTTGGTCATCGGCACATGTGATATGTCAGACTTTATTGATTTTAAATAATTTCAGATTTGCATGTGAAACTACTTAATATTGTCAGTCACAAGATCAATCAAGGTTGCATGTGTCGCCCATATTAATTGTTTAGAGTAAGGTCAGGTTGGTTGTTTTGGATCCGGGTCATAGCAGTTCGCACGGTTTGACATCAAATTCAGTTCGCACAAAATATTCACCAGTTCGAGTATCAGTTTTGTTTCAATTGTTTAATAGTGTTTAAACTGATAAGTGTTTGTTTGTTTGTTTTAAGGTGATAAAGGTGTGTTACGAGGAGAACCAGTTTGTTTGAAAGCTTGTTTGAGAAATTCTTCGATTCTGAATCATGGATAACGAGTTCTACAACGCGTTTGCAACACCGTCTGGTCCATCTACTATTGTTCAAGCCATGAGTTCGGAAAATGAGACGGGAACCATTCAAAAGCCCCCGGAATTGATGAGTATCGAAGAATACTACGGGTGGAAAGATAGATTCGAGAACTGGGTTCAGGCTAACCATCTTAGGTCATGGGAATGTATTTTGAAGAAATATGTTTTACCACAGACTGATTTGAAAGTTGACAAGAAAATATCTGAATTTAGTGATCAAGAACGTGATATGTATAGAGCTGAAAAGATGATGATCAGTCTACTTCAGCAGGCTATCAAAGAAGACATTTTCATACTGCTACAACATGACAAAACTATAAAGTCAATCTGGGATGCACTTAAAGTCAAATTTGAGGGTAGCGAGAATATGATTAAAAGCAAGAAGGCGCTGTTAAAGAAAGAGTTTGATCTGTTCAGCAGTCTACCGGGTGAAGACACAAAGAAGCTGATTGAAAGATACTGTCACCTTGTGCGATCTATGTCAATGCTTAGAATAAAAAAGGAGTCTGAAGAGTGGGTAGACAAATTAGCTGATGCGTTACCACAAAAAGAGTGGGGAACTTATTTGATGATCTTGAAAAACACAGGGGTTTATGATGGGTTAACAATTGGTCAGTTTATCGAAAAGATTGAGGGTCAAGATTTGGAATAGCAAAAGATCGCCAGGATGAACAGTCCGAGTGGTCAACAAGATGTAAAGATGTACTATAAAGGTAGTATTCCGGTTCCAGAAGCTGAGAGAAGTCTGAAAATTCAGACTGCGTTTAGTGCTGGGGATTCTACATAAAAGATTGATCAAAGTTCAAACAAAAGCAGCAGTGGTTTCTCATTATATCCGAGTGTCAATCCAAAGAGTTCATCAGATAGCTTTCAGTATCAAAGCTCAAAAATGGGAAATGGTTGTGTGATACAATGCAATATTGCCTTGAATCTTCCAGATGGACAAAGTTGCAGGTCGGATCGGAAATCCTATGCTCACAAAGGAGGATTACGATCAAATAGACGCCGAAGAGATGGAATTAATGGATATCAAATGGTGTCTTGCTAATGTTCTTAGACGTGCTGAAAAGTTCAAAACAATTACCGGGAGAAATGACTTTCTTGATGCTCATGTATCTACTTTAGGTTTTGATAAATCTAAAGTTACTTGTTTTCGATGCAGGGAGAAAGGCCATTTCAAACGTGAATGCAAGAACAGGGAAGCTAGTGGTGCTCAGAATCCGTTTGGAAAAGATGATTATTACCGGAAAGCCATTTATAAGCAAGTTGGTCAATCACAAGACTCACAGACGGCTCATGGTAGAAGAATCGAGGATTCAAAAAGAGCGTGTGCGGTGGATTTTAACTGGAACAATTATATTTCTCCTGATAGCAAAGCATGCATAGTCGATCAAGATGATGAGAGGCTACCTGAAGGCTTCAGCTGGAATATGTTTGCAGATGAGAATGAGAATTTTAAAGCTTTCATTGCTAAGATTTTCAGAGAACCAGACATGTTTACCACATGGATGAAGTCTATTGGAGTGACTGTAAAGAGTGTGGATGAAGAGTCTGTTGTTTCTGTTGAAAGTTCAGAAAGTGCTGATGAAAGTCTACAAAGTTCTGATGAAAGTGCTCAGAATGATGTTACTTCAGAAAAAGAAGTTGTATTTGATCAAACACCGTCTGATTCTGGTGTATCAGATACTGATTCTGAAAAATCTGTACAGTTTGATCAATCACCAGTTGATAGCAATAGTGATGATGAGGAAGAGAAACATATCAATATTGCTAAATCTCATCTTTCTCCTGAAAGTTTTCATTTCTATTTTGCAGATCGCATGGAGAAACTAAAGGAGAAACGAGCTGCTAAAGAACAACAACTAAAGAAATCTGAAGATGTGGTTCAGAATGAGAATGTTGAAAGTGTTGCTGAGAAGACTACTGAAGCTGAGAAGGTGAAAGAAGAAGAAAAAGTGATAGAAGTGGTGAAAACAATCGAAGTTGAAAAGATTGTTGAAGTTGTCAAGCCTTGCACGAAGTGTTTGGAAGCATGCAAGGAATGTGTAGCAAAAGATGACATAATTGCTGAGTATGAGAAGAAGAAAGAGCAGTTACTGTTCAACCTCAACTATGTGAAAGAATCTTATGATGTCTTAAACAAAACAGTGACTGGTCTCCAAAAGACAAACTCAGAACGAGAACAAGCACTAACGATGATGAATGCTGTGATGATGACAAAGCAGAAAGCCATTAACTTTTACATTGAAGAGAGTGCTAAGTGGAAGCAAGAGTTGGAAACAGAAAAGATTGAGAATGAGAGGATTAGACGTTTATTACAAAGTTATTCTAGTTCTGATTATCTCATTGATCGTATTTACCCAACTGTTGCAGGTATGGAAGCTTTTCAAGACGAGAAGCCGAAGAAAAAGAAAGATAGTGGTAAGAAACCGACTGTTAGCTATAACAAGTGTCCGCCTCCAATTTGGGAAGGGTACTCTCCTAGAAAACCAAACGAGGAGCAACTTGAAAAAGCAGTCAATATAAAGCTAAAAACCGACACAACTGACGTTTTACCAGATAACATTGATGTCATGTTTACCTCGTCCGATACTGATCATGAGTCTGAGTTAATCAAAAAGGTGGTCGATCAGGTATTGGATACTGAGGAGGAGTCCGAGTCAAAGTCTGAGTCTGGAGGGTCAAATTCGTCAGTCAACAGTCCAAAGTCGTCGGTCAAACGGTCTTACAGTAAAGAATTTTTGTTATCGAAAGCAAATTTGGATGATGAAGCATTTGAAGTTGCATACACTTTAAATGATTTGAACAAATTATATTATGACAAATAATTTCCAATAAGAAGTGTTCGTTTTGACATGATCAAAAAGGTTTTCAAAATGACAGAAATTAATATTTCTGAAATAAAAGATTTAAATCTTACTGAAAAACCTAAAAAGTACACTTCAAGAGTTCAACAACGTTTAAACAAGAAAAAAGGTTACAATTCTGGTTCTAGTTTTCAAAAGAAACCAAACCAAAATCGTAGCTACAAAAAGAAAGGTCTTGGATTTATTCCACCAGAAAATTATATAAATTTGAAAAATTCTAAAACAAAAACAGAATTTGTGTCAGGTGGAAGTTCAGAAGAGGAACAGAAGAAACCGTTCTGGAGACAGTCAAACCAGGAGTTTCTTGCTGAAAAGAAGAGGAATGGAACTGAAGTGTCTCATTCAAAGGAAACTCGAATCTGTTACAAATGCAATGAAGCTGGTCACATTGCATGGAATTGTCCAAAGAATTTCAAGAAAAAACAGGGAGTTTCTGAGAAACATAAAGAAAAAGTTGTTGATGTTGAATCACCAATCGAAAAATTTTAAATTTTTGAAAACTCAACTTATGAGGTTGGCGAGTGTTCTAAAAAGAATTTTTATAAAAAGAAAGAGAATGACAATCAAGAGATGAAAATTTCAGTGAATGATGATGAGTTTCCATCACTGAAATTTGAAGAAGTTAAACAGAAAGTTGGCAAGGTTGATATCTCGAATCAGTTTTACAACGAGAAAACTAAGTTTGATGTCGAGAAAACATTTAATGGAAGTGTTAAGAAAATTTTTGGGAAAATGTTGAATGGGAAAGTTAAGGGGGTTAAAGATTTTTATGCAACTAAAAAGGCAACTTACAACCCTACTACGCAGGAGTTGAAAGCCATCAAGTCTGAAAAGACTTGGATGGAAGTCTGTTTCCCTTGAAGTCTTAGGACTATGCCGGAGATCCCAAGTTTATATCGTGGATCAGGAATCGGCATCTTTCTTAGTAATTGATAATGTGATTGATTTTTATAAAAGTTAAATTTTACAGGATAAGTGTGATTTGCCGGAGCTTCCAGGTTGGTAAATGCGAAGCAGGAATCGGCATCTTGTTTGGTAAAATGGTTTGTGTAGATGTTTTATTCCTACATGTGATTATATGGTTTGGATATTCTTACAAGTGGTGAGAGGTTGATTCTGACAAAGTGATTACTCAAGGTCATTAGTTTGAACTTGATGTAATCCACATATAAGAGATTGAATGGACAAAATGATGAACCAAACCCCTAACTTTACAAGTGGTAAAACCAACAAAACTTATTTTCCAGAAAAAATCATTCTGATTAAAACAAACTTAAGTGTTTTGAAATCATTATGAGAAAATAGTTTTGTGAAAGGGGGAGTTCTGATTGTTTATGCCAAGTGGATGGCGATTTGAAGCGATTTAATATCAGTTGTCAAGTTTATTGTACAGTTTGATTTTAAATTTCCTTTAATGTGTTTGCATTTTAGGGGGAGTAGATATCTTTTCAGAAAATCCAAAAACATTTGAAAATTTGAAAAAGACAAAAACATGATAAAATCAAAAATGAGTTTTTGTGTCAAAAAAGAGGAAATGATAGTACATCAGTAGACATTCACAGTATGCTAAAGAATTGTATTGATTAAATAGCATTAAACGGTCTCACTGATGATATGCCGATAGGGTTTTACACATTTAGTAAGCTTATTCGGGATATAAACTTAAATTCAAACTTGTTTGTTTCGTGGGGAACACTACTTGGATATATAGATAACCCTTGAAATCTCGTTTGAAAGGTCCCTCTTTCTGAGATACTAGGTCTTTATGCTCAGTGATATCTGGGGTATTATCCCGGGACTTCTGATTTTGCGGAAGCAATGGCCTAGTCCCCGGAGAATACTTTCCGCATGCTTGAAATATAGCACCGCCCTCAGCAAATTGATGAAACAATAAAATTGAGAGTCATTGCTGTTGTAATCAAAAGATCCTCTAAAAGGGACTCACCAAAAGTCGAAGCCGTCATCTCTCTGTGTATCGAAAGATCGACCTGAGCTCTCACGGCCCTCGTAATTTAACTCCTTACAGATATCATCTGTGGTATACTCACCTATAAGACTGAATATTGGGATCTAGATACGGGAGTATATTCAAGAGGTGGGACACATGAATGAGTTTAAGTTCTTAAAACACCTAACTCATATCCTGAATCAGTTGAAATTTGTGTGAAAATTTAAGTGGATCAGTATATCAGCAATCTAAGTGAATTGTTTAATTCTTAATGTGTAACTAAGCTCAACGGTACTTGTGATTTGTCATAAACTGATATGATCCTCTTACACAAAACTCACAAAAATATTTTCTGTAAATATTTCTTTACTGCATTTCTTTACTGTCACACCCCCAAAATCCACATGCGGAATACCACCGCTTGGAGGCGTGACTGACCAGGATCCAGCCACCAATTATACTGAGCATTGGTCAATAGTAGAGATGTTCACCAACCACAATAGTTAGTAAACATTATAGTTCGATGTTTTAAAAGTTTAGGTTCAAATATAGTTTAAGTAAACAGCGGAAGCATAAACCCAACAGTTTCAAAACAAAGTTCATAGTTCAAGATTATTTAGAACCCAACACATGGGCTAGACGACCACTACACATTCCCAAGCTGCAAGCTCCTAAGTCACTGGGTACCTGCAAAGCATGCAGTAGGGTATCAACAAAAATGTTGGCGGTCCACGAGTTGTCCAGTTTTAATACCAAAAACTTGTTTCACCAGTTAATTTATTCGTTTATACATGCGATGGGGAGCTACCCCATAAGTAAGCGACTAAACTGTTTTTCCAATACCGAATACTTACTTAACCGTACGTTTCCGTAGTGCCCTGTTTGTCAGTGTTCTATCATCATTGACAGTTTGCCAGAGTTCATTAGTTCACTCCCGTTCCCAGTAACAAGGGTCGGTATGAGGCTGGTTACACCTAAATAGCGCTATTAACTAATAACCCGTTCGCCAGGCCCCGACGACTAATCGGTATTAAATGGTAGGGACTTAATGATAGAGTTTCGTTTAGTGTTGCTTGTTGCATTGCCATATAAACAATAATTAACTAAGAGTTCCCAGTAACAAGGGAAGCAAGTAAGTTTGTTCCCAGTAACAAGGGAAGAAAGTAAGTTTGTATCCCTTACGCGGGGATAGCGTTGTTTAAGTTTCCGTTTCCCAAAACCACCGGGAACGCATGCTTTAATAGTTGTGAACTCACCTTGGGTTGCTCGGCAGATTAGTTACTTGGTCAAACACGTTGGTCACCACGTCCTAACATGGTTACCAGTATAGGTCAGGTTGGGTACCAGTAAGTCACGTAAATTCTACATGTATCTAACACATAGCATGCATACAGTTTTGAGTTTTTGGGCCTGCTCTAATCATGGCACAGTCAAACAGTAACAATTAACACGTAGCCCGGTCAAACAGTAATTATGCATGTATTGTAAATACACTTTGGCCCAATAACGGAGACCAGTAGCCCACTCGAGACAAGGTGGTCTCGAGTCGCAACCAAATGGTCTCGGGTTGTAGCGGAGTGGTCTCGAGTAGTGCAGGTATGAGTCGCAACCTCAGGGATCTCGAGTCCAATCTCGAGTCGCAATTAGAAGATCTCGACTCGAGACCTTGATGGTCTCGAGTCCCTGAAGTCTGTTTTGAGTTGCTTGGACATGATCTCGAGTCGCAATCACTACCGTCTCGAGTTAAGGTTCGATAGTCTCGAGTCGAGACCGGTGGTCTCGACTTGCACACCTGATGACCAAGACCTTCTAGAACCTGTCCGATTGTACTATCCAATAGGATTGCCATTTCATGAAATTGTGCACCATCCAATTAAATCACACAAACATGTTTTCTTGTCTACTTTTTAATCAAAATTGATCAAACAACAGGTTTTTCAAATATTCAAGACACATTCATCATTTATTCATGTTGTTCATCATATATTCAAGCTATTCATTATGCATATACATTCAAATCGGACCTAAAAATATGTCATCCTAGTATCTACGCTTGCAACTTTGAAAGTATTTTCAGCAACATTTACCATCATTAATACATAACTCATGATTCAATCAAATAGCACCCTAGTCATGTATCAAGCCTCATTGAATAGCCTTAACACGTCATTACTCTATCATACTTTTACCAAACCGTTCACATATCAACATGAAGGAACATTGTTAATCACTTAAATCAAGTAAAACATACTACTCATATCATCAAGCAAGCACCTTCATTATAAATAAACAACAACTTTTATGTATTTAACTAAAAGAGACACTAACCGGCTAGATTCAAGGTGTGAGAGTATGAAGAAATTGATGAATAAACTTCAAAACGAGATCCCAAGCTTGAACCGTTGTTCTTGGTTTGAATCCGAGAGATGGTGGAAGAGGTGGTGCTTGGTTGTTAGGGTTTAAGGCTTTCTAGAGAGAGGGAGAATGAGGATGAAATGAGAGAGAGTGTGTAAAGGAGAGTGTGTGTGAGGGTTTTAGGTTCTTATAAAAGGTGGTGCACCCTAAGTGGGTTCCGGATGGATTAAAGGAGGGGTGCGGCCCAAACGGCCCAACTGTTTACTCGAGACCGAGTGGTCTCGAGTCGGGTTCGCGGTCTCGGCCCATTACAAACATATATATATATACTACATATACACACTCACATAGAACAAGAAGATAAAACACAACTTTCATTTAATACATATATACACACAATGTAATTACAAGATATTTGCTCAGGAAAACCTAGAGTGTCACATTATCCCCAAGTTTTAAGAACTTTCGTCCCGAAAGTTAAGGTAGCCACTGACAAGCTAGTATGAGTGAGAGCGTTTCAACGGGGTGTCACATCATCCCCCCGTTAATTTGGAATTTCGTCCCGAAATTCGGTTGTAGCTTCAGTGCTGGAAGTTTCATTTGGGAACAACTGGGGATACTTGTGCTTCATCTGGTCTTCCCGCTCCCAAGTAAACTCTGGTCCACGTCGCGAGTTCCAACGAACTCGTACGAGAGGTATCTGGCTACGTTTGAGGGTTTTGATCTCTCGATCGGTGATCTCAATCGGTTCCTCAGTAAAGTGTAGCTGTTCGTCAATAGTGAGTTCCTTGAAAGGAATGATCAGTGTTTCATCTGACAGACACTTCTTCAGATTAGACACGTGGAAGACGTTGTGCACAGCACTCAGTTCTTCAGGCAGATTTTATCTGTAAGCGACCTTACCGATCTTTTCAGTAATTTCGAATGGTCCGACATATCGCGGATTAAGCTTTCCCCGTTTTCCGAAACGAACCACACCCTTCCAGGGTGAGACTTTAAGTAGAGCCCGGTCACCAACCTGGAACTCTATTGGTTTCCTATCCTTATCAGCGTAACTCTTCTGACGGTCACGAGCTGCCGCCATGCGTTGCCTAATCTGGGCAATCTTTTCCGAAGTGTCTACCACAAGTTCTGGACCTGTGTTCTGGCTGTCACCAACTTCCGCCCAGCAAAGAGGCGATCAGTATTTACGACCGTACAATGCCTCAAAGGGTGCTGCCTGAATGCTGGTGTGGTAGCGGTTGTTGTAGGAGAATTCCACTAAGGGCAGATGTTTTTCCCAGCTCTTGCCAAAATCGATTACACATGCCCTAAGCATGTCTTCAAGGGTTTGGATGGTGCGTTCAGATTGCCCATCCATTTGTGGGCGATAAGTGGTGCTCATGTCTAAACGTGAGCCAAAGGATTTGTGCATAGCTTGCCACAACTCAGAAGTAAAACGCGCGTCTCGATCGGAAATGATAGAGGTCGGAACCCCGTACTTCGAAACCAGTTCCTTTAAGTATACCTCTGCTAGGGTAGAGAACTTGTCTGTTTCTTTAATGGCCAAAAAGTGGGCAGACTTAGTTAATCGATCCACTATCACCCAAATGGTGTCATTTCCGCGTTGAGACCTAGGCAGGCCAGTAACAAAGTCCATGGAAATTTGCTCCCATTTCCATTGCGGGATCTCTGGTTGTTGGAGTAGGCCCGATGGTTTCTGATACTCAGCCTTGACTCTTGCACAAGTCAAACATTTTCTGACGTAGGTTGCTATGTGGGCTTTCATGCTAGGCCACCAGTATGTAGTCTTTAAGTCGTGGTACATCTTATCCGAACCATGATGTACTGAGTAACGGGACTTATGGGCTTCATCCATTACGAGCTCGCGAAAATTCCCATAAAGTGGGACCCATATACGCCCGTTTACGTAGTAATCACCATCTTCTTTTTGTTCTAACCGTTTCCTTGATCCTCGCAGGGACTCAGCCCTGATGTTCTCGGCTTTCAATGCTTCAACCTGAGCGTTTCGGATTTGCTTAGGGAGGTTCGAGTGGATAGTGAGCTGTAAAGCACGAACACGCTTAGGTTTGGTTTCCTTCCTGCTGAGGGCATCTGCCACCACATTAGCCTTGCCTGGATGATATTTGATTGCACACTCGTAGTCATTTAGGAGTTCGACCCATCGGCGTTGCCACATGTTTAACTCCTTACAGATATCATCTGTGGTATACTCACCTGTAAGACTGAATATTGGGATCTGGATACGGGAGAATATTCAAGAGGTGGGACACATGAATGAGTTTAAGTTCTTAAAACACCTAACTAATATCCTGAATCAGTTGAAATTTGTGTGAAAATTTAAGTGGATCAGTATATCAGCAATCTAAGTGAATTGTTTAATTCTTAATGTGTAACTAAGCTCAACGGTACTTGTGATTTGTCATAAACTGATATGATCCTCTTACACAAAACTCACAAAAATATTTTCTGTAAATATTTCTTTACTGCATTTCTTTACTGTCACACCCCCAAAATCCACATGCGGAATACTACCGCTTGGAGGCGTGACTGACCAGGATCCAGCCACCAATTATACTGAGCATTGGTCAATAGTAGAGATGTTCACCAACCACAATAGTTAGTAAACATTATAGTTCGAAGTTTTAAAAGTTTAGGTTGAAATATAGTTTAAGTAAACAGTGGAAGCATAAACCCAACAGTTTCAAAACAAAGTTCATAGTTCAAGATTATTTTGAACCCAACACATGGGCTAGACGACCACTACACATTCCCAAGCTGCAAGCTCCTAAGTCACTGGGTACCTGCAAAGCATGCAGTAGGGTATCAACAAAAATGTTGGCGAGTCCACGAGTTGTCCAGTTTTAATTACCAAAAACTTGTTTCACCAGTTAATTTATCCGTTTATGCATGCGATGGGGAGCTACCCCATAAGTAAGCGACTAAACTGTTTTTCCAATACCGAATACTTACTTAACCGTACATTTCCGTAGTGCCCCGTTTGTCAATGTTCTATCATCATTGACAGTTTGCCAGAGTTCATTAGTTCACTCCCGTTCCCAGTAACAAGGGTCGGTGTGAGGCTGGTTACACCTAAATAGCGCTATTAACTAATAACCCGTTCGCCAGGCCCCGACGACTAATCGGTATTAAATGGTAGGGACTTAATGATAGAGTTTCGTTTAGTGTTGCTTGTTGCATTGCCGTATAAACAATAATTAACTAAGAGTTCCCAGTAACAAGGGAAGTAAGTAAGTTTGTTCCCAGTAACAAGGGAAGAAAGTAAGTTTGTATCCCTTACGCGGGGATAGCTTTGTTTAAGTTTCCGTTTCCCAAAACCACCGGGAACGCATGCTTTAATAGTTGTGAACTCACCTTGGGTTGCTTGGCAGATTAGTTACTTGGTCAAACACGTTGGTCACCACGTCCTAACATGGTTACCAGTATTTCATTGTTTTTTCTATATTCTACACCTTCTTTCATCAGTTCTACGAGATTTTACGGTAAAAAATGTTTCAAATTTTTACAGACTGTGTAAAATTGTACATTAACAAATCCTAGAAAGTTTCACAGCTTAAATCGACTTAAAAATGGATCAAATTAACCTCCGATTAGGTTTCCCTCATTCGGACATTTCATGATTTCGCTTATATGTCAGCCTAATTTCGCTCTTGTGACACAAAATTAAGGGATTTCGCTTTTTGGAACATAAGGTTTCGCTCATATGATCATTCTTGATTCCGCTCATGTGAACAATTTGATTCCGTTCATGTGAACAGTTTGATTCCGCTCATGTGAACAATTTGATTCCGTTCATAGTTATCAAGTCTTGATATAAGTGAATGAATGTAAAAGATATTAATGGAATAGTCAAAGTTCACATGATCAGTTGTATCGGCCCATGTGACTTTGTTATTGAAGGCCCAATAAAATTGTTTTGGTATTAATGATTGTCGGCACAAGATTTTATCAGCATATGTGAGATATAGTGCGGCCCAATCACATTTAGTTAAAAATAAATCCAAGTGAAGTTCACGTGAATCTGGTGTATTCAATATCTCAGCCCAATAATTTTTTTGGTCATCGGCACATGTGATATGTCAGACTTTATTGATTTTAAACAATTTCAGATTTGCATGTGAAACTACTTAATATTGTCAGTCACAAGATCAATCAAGGTTGCATGTGTCGCCCATATTAATTGTTTGGAGTAAGGTCAGGTTGGTTGTTTTGGATCCGGGTCATAGCAGTTCGCACGGTTTGACATCAAATTCAGTTCGCACAAAATATTCACCAGTTCGAGTATCAGTTTTGTTTCAATTGTTTAATAGTGTTTAAACTGATAAGTGTTTGTTTGTTTGTTTTAAGGTGATAAAGGTGTGTTACGAGGAGAACCAGTTTGTTTGAAAGCTTGTTCGAGAAATTCTTCGATTCTGAATCATGGATAACGAGTTCTACAACGCGTTTGCAACACCGTCTGGTCCATCTACTATTGTTCAAGCCATGAGTTCGGAAAATGAGACGGGAACCATTCAAAAGCCCCCGAAATTGATGAGTATCGAAGAATACTACGGGTGGAAAGATAGATTCGAGAACTGGGTTCAGGCTAACCATCTTAGGTCATGGGAATGTATTTTGAAGAAATATGTTTTACCACAGACTGATTTGAAAGTTGACAAGAAAATATCTGAATTTAGTGATCAAGAACGTGATATGTATAGAGCTGAAAAGATGATGATCAGTCTACTTCAGCAGGCTATCAAAGAAGACATTTTCATACTGCTACAGCATGACAAAACTATAAAGTCAATCTGGGATGCACTTAAAGTCAAATTTGAGGGTAGCGAGAATATGATTAAAAGCAAGAAGGCACTGTTAAAGAAAGAGTTTGATCTGTTCAGCAGTTTACCGGGTGAAGACACAAAGAAGCTGATTGAAAGATACTGTCACCTTGTGCGATCTATGTCAATGCTTAGTATAAAAAAGGAGTCTGAAGATTGGGTAGACAAATTAGCTGATGCGTTACCACAAAAAGAGTGGGGAACTTATTTGATGATCTTGAAAAAAACAGGGGTTTATGATGGGTTAACAATTGGTCAGTTTATCGAAAAGATTGAGGGTCAAGATTTGGAACAGCAAAAGATCGCCAGGATGAACAGTCCGAGTGGTCAACAAGATGTAAAGATGTACTATAAAGGTAGTATTCCGGTTCCAGAAGCTGAGAGAAGTCTGAAAATTCAGACTGCGTTTAGTGCTGGGGATTCTACATAAAAGATTGATCAAAGTTCAAACAAAAGCAGCAGTGGTTTCTCATTATATCCGAGTGTCAATCCAAAGAGTTCATCAGATAGCTTTCAGTATCAAAGCTCAAAAATGGGAAATGGTTGTGTGATACAATGCAATATTGCCTTGAATCTTCCAGATGGACAAAGTTTTTCTGAGGAGGTTGCGAAAGATCACATGGCATTACTTGGTTCCGTGCTTATCTCGTATGAAGGTCTAGTTGCAGGTCGGATCGGAAATCCTATGCTCACAAAGGAGGATTACGATCAAATAGACGCCGAAGAGATGGAATTAATGGATATCAAATGGTGTCTTGCTAGTGTTCTTAGACGTGCTGAAAAGTTCAAAACAATTACCGGGAGAAATGACTTTCTTGATGCTCATGTATCTACTTTAGGTTTTGATAAATCTAAAGTTACTTGTTTTCGATGCAGGGAGAAAGGCCATTTCAAACGTGAATGCAAGAACAGGGAAGCTAGTGGTGCTCAGAATCCGTTTGGAAAAGATGATTATTACCGGAAAGCCATTTATCAGCAAGTTGGTCAATCACAAGACTCACAGACGGCTCATGGTAGAAGAATCGAGGATTCAAAAAGAGCGTGTGCGGTGGATTTTAACTGGAACAATTATATTTCTCCTGATAGTAAAGCATGCATAGTCGATCAAGATGATGAGAGGCTACCTGAAGGCTTCAGCTGGAATATGTTTGCAGATGAGAATGAGAATTTTAAAGCTTTCATTGCTAAGATTTTCAGAGAACCAGACATGTTTACCAGATGGATGAAGTCTATTGGAGTGACTGTAAAGAGTGTGGATGAAGAGTCTGTTGTTTCTGTTGAAAGTTCAGAAAGTGCTGATGAAAGTCTACAAAGTTCTGATGAAAGTGCTCAGAATGATGTTACTTCAGAAAAAGAAGTTGTATTTGATCAAACACCGTCTGATTCTGGTGTATCAGATACTGATTCTGAAAAATCTGTACAGTTTGATCAATCACCAGTTGATAGCAATAGTGATGATGAGGAAGAGAAACATATCAATATTGCTAAATCTCATCTTTCTCCTGAAAGTTTTCATTTCTATTTTGCAGATCGCATGGAGAAACTGAAGGAGAAACGAGCTGCTAAAGAACAACAACTAAAGAAATCTGAAGATGTGGTTCAGAATGAGAATGTTGAAAGTGTTGCTGAGAAGACTACTGAAGCTGAGAAGGTGAAAGAAGAAGAAAAAGTGATAGAAGTGGTGAAAACAATCGAAGTTGAAAAGATTGTTGAAGTTGTCAAGCCTTGCACGAAGTGTTTGGAAGCATGCAAGGAATGTGTAGCAAAAGATGACATAATTGCTGAGTATGAGAAGAAGAAAGAGCAGTTACTGTTCAACCTCAACTATGTGAAAGAATCTTATGATGTCTTAAACAAAACAGTGACTGGTCTCCAAAAGACAAACTCAGAACGAGAACAAGCACTAACGATGATGAATGCTGTGATGATGATAAAGCAGAAAGCCATTAACTTTTACATTGAAGAGGGTGCTAAGTGGAAGCAAGAGTTGGAAACAGAAAAGATTGAGAATGAGAGGATTAGACGTTTATTACAAAGTTATTCTAGTTCTGATTATCTCATTGATCGTATTTACCCAACTGTTGCAGGTATGGAAGCTTTTCAAGACGAGAAGCCGAAGAAAAAGAAAGATAGTGGTAAGAAACCGACTGTTAGCTATAACAAGTGTCCGCCTCCAATTTGGGAAGGGTACTCTCCTAGAAAACCAAACGAGGAGCAACTTGAAAAAGCAGTCAATATAAAGCTAAAAACCGACACAACTGACGTTTTACCAGATAACATTGATGTCATGTTTACCTCGTCCGATACTGATCATGAGTCTGAGTTAATCAAAAAGGTGGTCGATCAGGTATTGGATACTGAGGAGGAGTCCGAGTCAAAGTCTGAGTCTGGAGGGTCAAATTCGTCAGTCAACAGTCCAAAGTCGTCGGTCAAACGGTCTTACAGTAAAGAATTTTTGTTATCGAAAGCAAATTTGGATGATGAAGCATTTGAAGTTGCATACACTTTAAATGATTTGAACAAATTATATTATGACAAATAATTTCCAATAAGAAGTGTTCGTTTTGACATGATCAAAAAGGTTTTCAAAATGACAGAAATTAATATTTCTGAAATAAAAGATTTAAATCTTACTGAAAAACCTAAAAAGTACACTTCAAGAGTTCAACAACGTTTAAACAAGAAAAAAGGTTACAATTCTGGTTCTAGTTTTCAAAAGAAACCAAACCAAAATCGTAGCTACAAAAAGAAAGGTCTTGGATTTATTCCACCAGAAAATTATATAAATTTGAAAAATTCTAAAACAAAAACAGAATTTGTGTCAGGTGGAAGTTCAGAAGAGGAACAGAAGAAACCGTTCTGGAGACAGTCAAACCAGGAGTTTCTTGCTGAAAAGAAGAGGAATGGAACTGAAGTGTCTCATTCAAAGGAAACTCGAATCTGTTACAAATGCAATGAAGCTGGTCACATTGCATGGAATTGTCCAAAGAATTTCAAGAAAAAACAGGGAGTTTCTGAGAAACATAAAGAAAAAGTTGTTGATGTTGAATCACCAATCGAAAAATTTAAAATTTTTGAAAACTCAACTTATGAGGTTGGCGAGTGTTCTAAAAAGAATTTTTATAAAAAGAAAGAGAATGACAATCAAGAGATGAAAATTTCAGTGAATGATGATGAGTTTCCATCACTGAAATTTGAAGAAGTTAAACAGAAAGTTGGCAAGGTTGATATCTCGAATCAGTTTTACAACGAGAAAACTAAGTTTGATGTCGAGAAAACATTTAATGGAAGTGTTAAGAAAATTTTTGGGAAAATGTTGAATGGGAAAGTTAAGGGGGTTAAAGATTTTTATGCAACTAAAAAGGCAACTTACAACCCTACTGCGCAGGAGTTGAAAGCCATCAAGTCTGAAAAGACTTGGATGGAAGTCTGTTTCCCTTGAAGTCTTAGGACTATGCCGGAGATCCCAAGTTTATATCGTGGATCAGGAATCGGCATCTTTCTTAGTAATTGATAATGTGATTGATTTTTATAAAAGTTAAATTTTACAGGATAAGTGTGATTTGCCGGAGCTTCCAGGTTGGTAAATGCGAAGCAGGAATCGGCATCTTGTTTGGTAAAATGGTTTGTGTAGATGTTTTATTCCTACATGTGATTATATGGTTTGGATATTCTTACAAGTGGTGAGAGGTTGATTCTGACAAAGTGATTACTCAAGGTCATTAGTTTGAACTTGATGTAATCCACATATAAGAGATTGAATGGACAAAATGATGAACCAAACCCCTAACTTTACAAGTGGTAAAACCAACAAAACTTATTTTCCAGAAAAAATCATTCTGATTAAAACAAACTTAAGTGTTTTGAAATCATTATGAGAAAATAGTTTTGTGAAAGGGGGAGTTCTGATTGTTTATGCCAAGTGGATGGCGATTTGAAGCGATTTAATATCAGTTGTCAAGTTTATTGTACAGTTTGATTTTAAATTTCCTTTAATGTGTTTGCATTTTAGGGGGAGTAGATATGTTTTCAGAAAATCCAAAAACATTTGAAAATTTGAAAAAGACAAAAACATGATAAAATCAAAAATGAGTTTTTGTGTCAAAAAAGAGGAAATGATAGTACATCAGTAGACATTCACAGTATGCTAAAGAATTGTATTGATTAAATAGCATTAAACGGTCTCACTGATGATATGCCGATAGGTTTTTACACATTTAGTAAGCTTATTCGGGATATAAACTTAAATTCAAACTTGTTTGTTTCGTGGGGAACACTACTTGGATATATAGATAACCCTTGAAATCTCGTTTGAAAGGTCCCTCTTTCTGAGATACTAGGTCTTTATGCTCAGTGATATCTGGGGTATTATCCCGGGACTTCTGATTTTGCGGAAGCAATGGCCTAGTCCCCGGAGAATACTTTCCGCATGCTTGAAATATAGCACCGCCCTCAGCAAATTGATGAAACAATAAAATTGAGAGTCATTGCTGTTGTAATCAAAAGATCCTCTAAAAGGGACTCACCAAAAGTCGAAGCCGTCATCTCTCTGTGTATCGAAAGATCGACCTGAGCTCTCACGGCCCTCGCAATTTAACTCCTTACAGATATCATCTGTGGTATACTCACCTATAAGACTGAATATTGGGATCTAGATACGGGAGTATATTCAAGAGGTGGGACACATGAATGAGTTTAAGTTCTTAAAACACCTAACTCATATCCTGAATCAGTTGAAATTTGTGTGAAAATTTAAGTGGATCAGTATATCAGCAATCTAAGTGAATTGTTTAATTCTTAATGTGTAACTAAGCTCAACGGTACTTGTGATTTGTCATAAACTGATATGATCCTCTTACACAAAACTCACAAAAATATTTTCTGTAAATATTTCTTTACTGCATTTCTTTACTGTCACACCCCCAAAATCCACATGCGGAATACCACCGCTTGGAGGCGTGACTGACCAGGATCCAGCCACCAATTATACTGAGCATTGGTCAATAGTAGAGATGTTCACCAACCACAATAGTTAGTAAACATTATAGTTCGATGTTTTAAAAGTTTAGGTTCAAATATAGTTTAAGTAAACAGCGGAAGCATAAACCCAACAGTTTCAAAACAAAGTTCATAGTTCAAGATTATTTAGAACCCAACACATGGGCTAGACGACCACTACACATTCCCAAGCTGCAAGCTCCTAAGTCACTGGGTACCTGCAAAGCATGCAGTAGGGTATCAACAAAAATGTTGGCGGTCCACGAGTTGTCCAGTTTTAATACCAAAAACTTGTTTCACCAGTTAATTTATTCGTTTATACATGCGATGGGGAGCTACCCCATAAGTAAGCGACTAAACTGTTTTTCCAATACCGAATACTTACTTAACCGTACGTTTCCGTAGTGCCCTGTTTGTCAGTGTTCTATCATCATTGACAGTTTGCCAGAGTTCATTAGTTCACTCCCGTTCCCAGTAACAAGGGTCGGTGTGAGGCTGGTTACACCTAAATAGCGCTATTAACTAATAACCCGTTCGCCAGGCCCCGACGACTAATCGGTATTAAATGGTAGGGACTTAATGATAGAGTTTCGTGTAGTGTTGCTTGTTGCATTGCCATATAAACAATAATTAACTAAGAGTTCCCAGTAACAAGGGAAGCAAGTAAGTTTGTTCCCAGTAACAAGGGAAGAAAGTAAGTTTGTATCCCTTACGCGGGGATAGCGTTGTTTAAGTTTCCGTTTCCCAAAACCACCGGGAACGCATGCTTTAATAGTTGTGAACTCACCTTGGGTTGCTCGGCAGATTAGTTACTTGGTCAAACACGTTGGTCACCACGTCCTAACATGGTTACCAGTATAGGTCAGGTTGGGTACCAGTAAGTCACGTAAATTCTACATGTATCTAACACATAGCATGCATACAGTTTTGAGTTTTTGGGCCTGCTCTATTCATGGCACAGTCAAACAGTAACAATTAACACGTAGCCCGGTCAAACAGTAATTATGCATGTATAGTAAATACACTTTGGCCCAATAACGGAGACCAGTAGCCCACTCGAGACAAGGTGGTCTCGAGTCGCAACCAAATGGTCTCGGGTTGTAGCGGAGTGGTCTCGAGTAGTGCAGGTATGAGTCGCAACCTCAGGGATCTCGAGTCCAATCTCGAGTCGCAATTAGAAGATCTCGACTCGAGACCTTGATGGTCTCGAGTCCCTGAAGTCTGTTTTGAGTTGCTTGGACATGATCTCGAGTCGCAATCACTACCGTCTCGAGTTAAGGTTCGATAGTCTCGAGTCGAGACCGGTGGTCTCGACTTGCACACCTGATGACCAAGACCTTCTAGAACCTGTCCGATTGTACTATCCAATAGGATTGCCATTTCATGAAATTGTGCACCATCCAATAAAATCACACAAACAGGTTTTCTTGTCTACTTTTTAATCAAAATTGATCAAACAACAGGTTTTTCAAATATTCAAGACACATTCATCATCTATTCATGTTGTTCATCATATATTCAAGCTATTCATTATGCATATACATTCAAATCGGACCTAAAAATATGTCATCCTAGTATCTACGCTTGCAACTTTGAAAGTATTTTCAGCAACATTTACCATCATTAATACATAACTCATGATTCAATCAAATAGCACCCTAGTCATGTATCAAGCCTCATTGAATAGCCTTAACACGTCATTACTCTATCATACTTTTACCAAACCGTTCACATATCAACATGAAGGAACATTGTTAATCACTTAAATCAAGTAAAACATACTACTCATATCATCAAGCAAGCACCTTCATTATAAATAAACAACAACTTTTATGTATTTAACTAAAAGAGATACTAACCGGCTAGATTCAAGGTGTGAGAGTATGAAGAAATTGATGAATAAACTTCAAAACGAGATCCCAAGCTTGAACCGTTGTTCTTGGTTTGAATCCGAGAGATGGTGGAAGAGGTGGTGCTTGGTTGTTAGGGTTTAAGGCTTTCTAGAGAGAGGGAGAATGAGGATGAAATGAGAGAGAGAGTGTAAAGGAGAGTGTGTGTGAGGGTTTTAGGTTCTTATAAAAGGTGGTGCACCCTAAGTGGGTTCCGGATGGATTAAAGGAGGGGTGCGGCCCAAACGGCCCAACTGTTTACTCGAGACCGAGTGGTCTCGAGTCGGGTTCGCGGTCTCGGCCCACTACAAACATATATATATATACTACATATACACACTCACATAGAACAAGAAGATAAAACACAACTTTCATTTAATACATATATACACACAATGTAATTACAAGATATTTGCTCAGGAAAACCTAGAGTGTCACATTATCCACTGACAAGCTAGTATGAGTGAGAGCGTTTCAACGGGGTGTCACATCATCCCCCCGTTAATTTGGAATTTCGTCCCGAAATTCGGTTGTAGCTTCAGTGCTGGAAGTTTCATTTGGGAACAACTGGGGATACTTGTGCTTCATCTAATCTTCCCGCTCCCAGGTAAACTCTGGGCCACGTCGCGAGTTCCAACGAACTCGTACGAGAGGTATCTGGCTACGTTTGAGGGTTTTGATCTCTCGATCCGTGATCTCAATCGGTTCCTCAGTAAAGTGTAGCTGTTCGTCAATAGTGAGTTCCTTGAAAGGAATGATCAGTGTTTCATCTGACAGACACTTCTTCAGATTAGACACGTGGAAGACGTTGTGCACAGCACTCAGTTCTTCAGGCAGATTTTATCTGTAAGCGACCTTACCGATCTTTTCAGTAATTTCGAATGGTCCGACATATCGCGGATTAAGCTTGCCCCGTTTTCCGAAACGAACCACACCCTTCCAGGGTGAGACTTTAAGTAGAGCCCGGTCACCAACCTGGAACTCTAGTGGTTTCCTATCCTTATCAGCGTAACTCTTCTGACGGTCACGAGCTGCCGCCATGCATTGCCTAATCTGGGCAATCTTTTCCGAAGTGTCTACCACAAGTTCTGGACCTGTGATCTGGCTGTCACCAACTTCCGCCCAGCAAAGAGGCGATCAGTATTTACGACCGTACAATGCCTCAAAGGGTGCTGCCTGAATGCTGGTGTGGTAGCTGTTGTTGTAGGAGAATTCCACTAAGGGCAGATGTTTTTCCCAGCTCTTGCCAAAATCGATTACACATGCCCTAAGCATGTCTTCAAGGGTTTGGATGGTGCGTTCAGATTGCCCATCCATTTGTGGGCGATAAGTGGTGCTCATGTCTAAACGTGAGCCAAAGGATTTGTGCATAGCTTGCCACAACTCAGAAGTAAAACGCGCGTCTCGATCGGAAATGATAGAGGTCGGCACCCCGTACTTCGAAACCAGTTCCTTTAAGTATACCTCTGCTAGGGTAGAGAACTTGTCTGTTTCTTTAATGGCCAAAAAGTGGGCAGACTTAGTTAATCGATCCACTATCACCCAAATGGTGTCATTTCCGCGTTGAGACCTAGGCAGGCCAGTAACAAAGTCCATGGAAATTTGCTCCCATTTCCATTGCGGGATCTCTGGTTGTTGGAGTAGGCCCGATGGTTTCTGATACTCAGCCTTGACTCTTGCACAAGTCAAACATTTTCTGACGTAGGTTGCTATGTGGGCTTTCATGCTAGGCCACCAGTATGTAGTCTTTAAGTCGTGGTACATCTTATCCGAACCATGATGTACTGAGTAACGGGACTTATGGGCTTCATCCATTACGAGCTCGCGTAAATTCCCATAAAGTGGGACCCATATACGCCCGTTTACGTAGTAAGCACCATCTTCTTTTTGTTCTAACCGTTTCCTTGATCCTCGCAGGGACTCAGCCCTGATGTTCTCGGCTTTCAATGCTTCAACCTGAGCGTTTCGGATTTGCTTAGGGAGGTTCGAGTGGATAGTGAGCTGTAAAGCACGAACACGCTTAGGTTTGGTTTCCTTCCTGCTGAGGGCATCTGCCACCACATTAGCCTTGCCTGGATGATATTTGAGTACACACTTGTAGTCATTTAGGAGTTCGACCCATCGGCGTTGCCACATGTTTAACTCCTTACAGATATCATCTGTGGTATACTCACCTGTAAGACTGAATATTGGGATCTGGATACGGGAGTATATTCAAGAGGTGGGACACATGAATGAGTTTAAGTTCTTAAAACACCTAACTCATATCCTGAATCAGTTGAAATTTGTGTGAAAATTTAAGTGGATCAGTATATCAGCAATCTAAGTGAATTGTTTAATTCTTAATGTGTAACTAAGCTCAACGGTACTTGTGATTTGTCATAAACTGATATGATCCTCTTACATAAAACTCACAAAAATATTTTCTGTAAATATTTCTTTACTGCATTTCTTTACTGTCACACCCCCAAAATCCACATGCGGAATACCACCGCTTGGAGGCGTGACTGACCAGGATCCAGCCACCAATTATACTGAGCATTGGTCAATAGTAGAGATGTTCACCAACCACAATAGTTAGTAAACATTATAGTTCGAAGTTTTAAAACTTTAGGTTCAAATATAGTTTAAGTAAACAGCGGAAGCATAAACCCAACAGTTTCAAAACAAAGTTCATAGTTCAAGATTATTTAGAACCCAACACATGGGCTAGACGACCACTACACATTCCCAAGCTGCAAGCTCCTAAGTCACTGGGTACCTGCAAAGCATGCAGTAGGGTATCAACAAAAATGTTGGCGAGTCCACGAGTTGTCCAGTTTTAATTACCAAAAACTTGTTTCACCAGTTAATTTATCCGTTTATACATGCGATGGGGAGCTACCCCATAAGTAAGCGACTAAACTGTTTTTCCAATACCGAATACTTACTTAACCGTACATTTTCGTAGTGCCCCGTTTGTCAATGTTCTATCATCATTGACAGTTTGCCAGAGTTCATTAGTTCACTCCCGTTCCCAGTAACAAGGGTCGGTGTGAGGCTGGTTACACCTAAATAGCGCTATTAACTAATAACCCGTTCGCCAGGCCCCGGCGACTAATCGGTATTAAATGGTAGGGACTTAATGATAGAGTTTCGTTTAGTGTTGCTTGTTGCATTGCCGTATAAACAATAATTAACTAAGAGTTCCCAGTAACAAGGGAAGTAAGTAAGTTTGTTCCCAGTAACAAGGGAAGAAAGTAAGTTTGTATCCCTTACGCGGGGATAACGTTGTTTAAGTTTCCGTTTCCCAAAACCACCGGGAACGCATGCTTTAATAGTTGCGAACTCACCTTGGGTTGCTTGGCAGATTAGTTACTTGGTCAAACACGTTGGTCACCACGTCCTAACATGGTTACCAGTATAGGTCAGGTTGGGTACCAGTAAGTCACGTAAATTCTACATGTATCTAACACATAGCATGCATACAATTTTGAGTTATTAGGCCTGCTCTAATCATGGCACAGTCAAACAGTAACAATTAACACGTAGCCCGGTCAAACAGTAATTATGCATGTATAGTCCATACACTTTGGCCCAATAACGGAGACCAGTAGCCCACTCGAGACAAGGTGGTCTCGAGTCGCAACCAAATGGTCTCGGGTTGTAGCGGAGTGGTCTCGAGTAGTGCAGGTATGAGTCGCAACCTCAGGGATCTCGAGTCCAGTCTCGAGTCGCAATTAGAAGATCTCGACTCGAGACGTTGATGGTCTCGAGTCCCTAAAGTCTGTTTTGAGTTGCTTGGACATGATCTCGAGTCGCAATCACTACCGTCTCGAGTTAAGGTTCGATAGTCTCGAGTCGAGACCGGTGGTCTCGACTTGCACACCTGATGACCAAGACCTTCTAGAACCTGTCCGATTGTACTATCCAATAGGATTGCCATTTCATGAAATTGTGCACCATCCAATTAAATCACACAAACATGTTTTCTTGTCTACTTTTTAATCAAAATAGATCAAACAACAGGTTTTTCAAATATTCAAGACACATTCATCATCTATTCATGTTGTTCATCATATATTCAAGCTATTCATTATGCATATACATTCAAATCGGACCTAAAAATATGTCATCCTAGTATCTACGCTTGCAACTTTGAAAGTATTTTCAGCAACATTTACCATCATTAATACATAACTCATGATTCAATCAAATAGCACCCTAGTCATGTATCAAGCCTCATTGAATAGCCTTAACACATCATTACTCTATCATACTTTTACCAAACCGTTCACATATCAACATGAAGGAACATTGTTAATCACTTAAATCAAGTAAAACATACTACTCATATCATCAAGCAAGCACCTTCATTATAAATAAACAACAACTTTTATGTATTTAACTAAAAGAGACACTAACCAGCTAGATTCAAGGTGTGAGAGTATGAAGAAATTGATGAATAAACTTCAAAACGAGATCCCAAGCTTGAACCGTTGTTCTTGGTTTAAATCCGAGAGATGGTGGAAGAGGTGGTGCTTGGTTGTTAGGGTTTAAGGCTTTCTAGAGAGAGGGAGAATGAGGATGAAATGAGAGAGAGAGTGTAAAGGAGAGTGTGTGTGAGGGTTTTAGGTTCTTATAAAAGGTGGTGCACCATAAGTGGGTTCCGGATGGATTAAAGGAGGGGTGCGGCCCAAACGGCCCAACTGTTTACTCGAGACCGAGTGGTCTCGAGTCGGGTTCGCGGTCTCGGCCCACTACAAACATATATATATATACTACATATACACACTCACATAGAACAAGAAGATAAAACACAACTTTCATTTAATACATATATACACACAATGTAATTACAAGATATTTGCTCAGGAAAACCTAGAGTGTCACATTATCCCCAAGTTTTAAGAACTTTCGTCCCGAAAGTTAAGGCAGCTACTGACAAGCTAGTATGAGTGAGAGCGTTTCAACGGGGTGTCACATCATCCCCCCGTTAATTTGGAATTTCGTCCCGAAATTCGGTTGTAACTTCAGTGCTGGAAGTTTCATTTGGGAACAACTGGGGATACTTGTGCTTCATCTGGTCTTCCCGCTCCCAGGTAAACTCTGGGCCACGTCGCGAGTTCCAACGAACTCGTACGAGAGGTATCTGGCTACGTTTGAGGGTTTTGATCTCTCGATCCGTGATCTCAATCGGTTCCACAGTAAAGTGTAGTTGTTCGTCAATAGTGAGTTCCTTGAAAGGAATGATGAGTGTTTCATCTGACAGACACTTCTTCAGATTAGACACGTGGAAGACGTTGTGCACAGCACTCAGTTCTTCAGGCAGATTTTATCTGTAAGCGACCTTACCGATCTTTTCAGTAATTTCGAATGGTCCGACATATCGCGGATTAAGCGTGCCCCGTTTTCCGAAACGAACCACACCCTTCCAGGGTGAGACTTTAAGTAGAGCCCGGTCACCAACCTGGAACTCTAGTGGTTTCCTATCCTTATCAGCGTAACTCTTCTGACGGTCACGAGCTGCCGCCATGCGTTGCCTAATCTGGGCAATCTTTTCCGAAGTGTCTACCACAAGTTCTAGACCTGTGATCTGGCTGTCACCAACTTCCGCCCAGCAAAGAGGCGATCAGTATTTACGACCGTACAATGCCTCAAAGGGTGCTGCCTGAATGCTGGTGTGGTAGCTGTTGTTGTAGGAGAATTCCACTAAGGGCAGATGTTTTTCCCAGCTCTTGCCAAAATCGATTACACATGCCCTAAGCATGTCTTCAAGGGTTTGGATGGTGCGTTCAGATTGCCCATCCATTTGTGGGCGATAAGTGGTGCTCATGTCTAAACGTGAGCCAAAGGATTTGTGCATAGCTTGCCACAACTCAGAAGTAAAACGCGCGTCTCGATCGGAAATGATAGAGGTCGGCACCCCGTACTTCGAAACCAGTTCCTTTAAGTATACCTCTGCTAGGGTAGAGAACTTGTCTGTTTCTTTAATGGCCAAAAAGTGGGCAGACTTAGTTAATCGATCCACTATCACCCAAATGGTGTCATTTCCGCGTTGAGACCTAGGCAGGCCAGTAACAAAGTCCATGGAAATTTGCTCCCATTTCCATTGCGGGATCTCTGGTTGTTGGAGTAGGCCCGATGGTTTCTGATACTCAGCCTTGACTCTTGCACAAGTCAAACATTTTCTGACGTAGGTTGCTATGTGGGCTTTCATGCTAGGCCACCAGTATGTAGTCTTTAAGTCGTGGTACATCTTATCCGAACCATGATGTACTGAGTAACGGGACTTATGGGCTTCATCCATTACGAGCTCGCGTAAATTCCCATAAAGTGGGACCCATATACGCCCGTTTACGTAGTAAGCACCATCTTCTTTTTGTTCTAACCGTTTCCTTGATCCTCGCAGGGACTCAGCCCTGATGTTCTCGGCTTTCAATGCTTCAACCTGAGCGTTTCGGATTTGCTTAGGGAGGTTCGAGTGGATAGTTAGCTGTAAAGCACGAACACGCTTAGGTTTAATGACCTTGAATCATCTGATTATCTACCAAGTACAAATTAATAACCTTGAGGACAATTTAAAATTGTTTTTGATTTTTCATTTGAAAACCTCAAGTTTCAAACTAATGAACTTGTTATTTTCTGAGACATGTTCAGCATACTTAAATTTTGAAACTTAGCTTTCCAACATCGGTTGTCGAAACATATGTGGAACAAAATCTTTTTGCATTTTACAAAGCTTATGCTAAAATACACTAAAAATATTTTTGTGATTTTAAGCTGAAATGAAATATTTACAAACATATTTTTGTTGAGTTTGTATCAGAGGATCTTATCAGTTTATGACACATCACAAGCATCGTTGATATATATAAACTTTAAGTTTTAAACGATTCACTTAGATTGTCAGTATACTGATCCTCTTAAATTTTCACACAAACTTCAATTGATTCAAGATACAAGATTAATTTATTAAGAGCTTAACTTATTCGTTTGTCCCACCTCAGAATATACTCCCGTATCAAGATTCCTTAGGTTCAGTCATACAGGTGAATATACCTAATTAATATCTGTCTCTGGGTTAGTGCGAGGCCTTGAGAGCTCAGGTTAGAACTTCCATTCAGCCAAAGAGATGAAGGCTGGAATTAAGGTGTGTTCCATTGAGGAATCTCATTTACAACTGCACTTGATATATATCTTTCGATATGTTCTCCATTTTTATGTAGAGGGAAAGTTTTAAGCACAAAAGCATTATACGAGGTCTAGGCCATCGCTGACGCAAAATCAGAAGACCAAGTATAATACCCCAGATATCAATAGGTATAAAGACCTAATATCTCAGAATCAGGCAATCTCTCAAACGAAATTTCGAAGTACTAAGTCCATATATCAGAGAGATGTTCTCCACGAGATAAGTGTCACACCCTGACTTTTGCGGAAGCGTATGATGTGTGACTTGCTTAATATCAACGCATTCAATTATAACCAACAACTATATGATTAATAAGTTTCAAAATAATACAAACCACATTGTTTAGTACCAACCAAAGACTTCAAGTTTAACATACAACCAACCAAATGTTTTAAGTCCATAAAGGACTTTAACAAAAGACATAAATAAAACAAGGCTTTGATTCATGTATCTTATCAAGGATAAAATACACAAATCAAACCCCTTCAAAACGGGATGACATCATTTCTTGTAAACACATCTTGAAAACTTTGAAACGCCTGCCAGATCCATATCAATTTCCTGAAATACATGTAATTTGAAAACATCAACAAAAGTTGAGCGAGTTCATGTGTTTGTATGTGTACACGAATAGCCTTGTAAACATTTGTAAGTATGTCTTTGTAAACCGGTATGAAAGCGTCTATGAACAGATCAATTAATGATTTGCAAGATCATTAATATGTGTGCAACGGTGTAGGAAGGCTCAAACCTAGCGGATTTTGTACCGAGATTCCGGCTAGAAGACATAGTCACCACATTCAGCCACTCCGACCCATGGGTGGGGCTCGCAACACCTAGATAGATCTATCACTCATGTCCCTAGGTCCTTATACTAGGATTAATGGTCTTAAGTGTGCGCCTACCCATTCACATGATCTAACAGTTCATTCCTTAGCTAACCATACCATTTGTAAACATTTGTAAACATTTGTAACATGTATTTCACCCACGAAGTTATAAACCGAAAACAATTAAAAGAAAAGGGGAACATGAACTCACAGTTTTGCGTTCTTCAATCAAGTAACTCAAAGTTTCTTTCCTCGGGTCGTACGACTACCTACACACTTGCTATGGTTTATTAGACGGCTAGGTCGTGTAACGACTCTTAGTCTTAGTTGTTATGACTTAGTATCCTTTCAGTTATGTCTTGAATGTGCGTTATATTATTCCAAGGTATTTAATTATTGGTTAAAATAATAATATTTTAACTTAAATTATATTTATCAATTATATGGGATATTTGTTAGAATAATATATTTTAACTTGTCTCATTTTGTAATCCTTCATGAATATTTCCCAAGTATGGGTAATATTATACTTGTGTATTTTTAGACTTTTGTATTTTGCCAACTATTGGTGGTGTATTCCGGTATGTATTTGTACGTAAGAGAATACGTATTTTCTTGTATTTATGAAGTATTTTATACTTAATCTTGTATTAAACTTTCCGGAATATTATTTTTAATCAACTAAAAATCACCAATTTATACTCTTAAAATATATGTATTTTAAGAAAACTTTTACAGAAAAATATCTATAAATCTTTCTTGGCAAAAATAGTTATATTTTCATATAAACCTCAAAAATAATATATTTTCATATAAACCTCAAAAATAATATATTTTAAAGATTAACTTAGAAAATATTTATAATTCCATTTTTCACCCAAAATAGCAATATGTTTTTAGCTTGTTTAAGAAAATATATATTTTCTTCAAAAATAATATATCTTCTAATTGTTCAAGAAAACATATATATTTTTCACCAATAAAAAATAATATATTTTCTACTTGATAAAATATGTTATATCTTGTAATACTTGTAAAAATTATAATTTCCATTCTTTTGGTTTCCAAAATATCGTTTAACCGGTTTGTTGAAATATATGAATTTAATTCCATAATACATATATATATATATGAGAAAGATCGGTTAGGAACCACCCTTTATTGCGAAAACCAGTGTGAACACAAACAGTAATACCTAAAAAATCTAAAAAAACACTAAAAAAAATTTTTTTTTACCATTTTTTTGTAAAAATCGCTATATTTTGTTTACAATAAAAAAATCCAAAAAAAAAAATTCGAGTCACAGTTATCCATGCACATGTGCATTTGTATCATTTCTTTGACAAATTCCGTAATTTATTACAAATATTTGACAATTGCACTTTCATTTACACTACCACGTGTAATACACTACTTTTTACGTTAACAATATTAGAAATGCACATGTGCATCTATATGTATCAAAATGAGATAAGGTGTGTTGGTACACTACTTTCTCTTTCATCTATCATTCCATCCATAATACACAAACATGCACATGTGCATTTTTGTCATTTCGTTGACAAATTCTGTAATTCATTACAACTATTAGACAATTGCATTTTCATTTACACGACCATGTGTAATACAATACTTTTTATATTACCAATATTAGAAATGCACATGTGCATCTATATGTATCAACATGAAATAAGGTGTTTTGGTACACTACTTTGAATACACTTTCCCTTTCATCTATCATACCATCCATAATACACTACCATTACCTCCTACATCCATAATACAATACCATTACCTCCTACCATCCATAATACAATACCATTACCAATATTTTCACTTTATTACATGTATGTAAACACCATTTATACCATCCAATCAACATATTACATCATAAGTTGACAACTATAACCAAACCATCAACCACTTGATCTAACTAACCAAAAAACATGTATATGGGCGGGCCTACTTCTCCATTCAAAATCACAAACTTTTTGTACCAAAACACGTTATATCATGGTTATACCTAATGATGCACATGTGCATTTTGAATATTGGTAATGTAAAAAGTAGTGTATTACGAATGGTATTGTAAATTAAAGTGCAATTGTCTATTCCTGATAACGTATTACCGAATTTGTCGAAATAATGATACATATACACATGTGCATGGATAAATGTTACTCGAAAAAAAAAGTTTTTTTATGGTAACGAAATATAGCGATTTTTTAAGAAAAATATTTAAAAAAAAATTGAGTGCTTTTTTGATTTTTTTTAGATTTTTTTTTGTGTTCACATTGGTTCTCGCGGTTCTCGCAATAAGGGTGGTTCTCGCATGAACCTTACCCTATATATATATATATATATATAGGGAGAAGATCATGCGAGAACCACCTCTTATTGCGAGAACCGCGAGAACAAATGTGAACACAACAAAAAATGCCTAAAAATAGCTAAAAATCACACAAATTTTTTTTAATATTTTTTGTCTAAAAATCGCTACTTTTCGAAGCCAAAAAAAAATTATTTTTTTTTATTTTTTTTAGATTTTTTTAGGTTTTTTGGGGGGTTAGTTTTTAGCATTTTAGCTTGGGGTGGGGGGGGTTTAGGTTTTTCGGGGGGTGGGGGAGGGGGGTTTAGGTTTTTTTTAGGGGGGGGGGTTAGGTTTTTTTTTTTTTTTTTGGGGGGGGGGGGGTGGGGGTTAGATTTTTTAGGTTTTTTTAGCTATTTTAGGTTGTGTTCACATTGGTTCTCGCGGTTCTCGTAATAAGGGTGGTTCTCGCATGAAC
Source organism: Helianthus tuberosus (assembly GCA_030545235.1). NCBI lineage: Eukaryota > Viridiplantae > Streptophyta > Magnoliopsida > Asterales > Asteraceae > Helianthus > Helianthus tuberosus. The sequence goes on from CM060360.1 coordinate 91,581,398, forward strand.
TCCTCCCTATATATATATATATATATAGTCCTTGTCCGGTTTGTCCAATATTCGGGTATAAATTATATATTTGTTTTCTTGGAATTTTGGTAATATTTTGTATTATAATTTTGGTATTTTGGTGTGTTATATTATTTTCAAGTCCTAAAGTAATATAACTAATACACATAATATACAAGTAACACACAAATTGTGACATCTAAATATATATTTTCCTAAATATATACTTGGTCACTTTTATTTATCAAAAAACAACATCCAATATTTGTAATTTTTGTAACAAAAATTATGGCAAATTTTTATATGAAAACCTTGATCAAAATTTACTTGTAAACACTTGTTTAAAAATATTTTTCTAAGTGTTTAATTTCTACAAAAATTTTGCCATAGTTTCCTCTTAAAAATGGAGGTTTCCATGCTTTCAAAGCATATCATTTTCTTTTAAAATCATCATCCATCGTCAACAATTAAATCAAGACTTACCATGTGCCAAAAATATGAAATTTACACTATGACATGAACTTGAAATTTTGTAAAAATTTGTAGTAACTTAATATGTTGTTAAGTAAGTTTAGTTACCCCTAAAAACATGGTTTATGTTTTATAAAACTCCTTCTTTCAATTTTTAGTTCTCCACAACAACTTGTATGAATATTTTCTAAAAATGTTTCTTCTTGTATTCTTCTTGTTTCCAACATTTTTCTAGTCTTGTTTTAACACTAAAAACATGATTAACTTCTTTAAAAATCATGATCATATAAATCATGTAATTAACTTTGGTTTCTTGAGAAAATTATTTTTGAAATCATCCATTTTCAAGACTCACAACATGTATCAAGAATCATGACACACTAAATCAAGCTTATATTCAAGTTCATGTTCCACATAAAGGATGATCAATATGATTTTCACAAGATTCATCCTCATACTTGCTAGATCATGTGTTTGATCACAATCTAGAAAGCTTCTTATGATGATCAACATCATAAACACAAGAAATCAACAATCACGTATCACACATACACTAAAACAACTTAGATTCTAATGTTATTAAACTTTATGTGAATGATCATCTTCTTGTTTCTTTGAGTTTCTTATAATTAACAACTTACATAATCTTTTAACCACTAAAATAAGAAGTAAATTTGAGTTATAAAGAGCTTACTACTAGCACAAAGGCTAGGGAAGAAATCAAGCTGAAGAAGATGATGAACAAGGTGGATAAAAGCTCTTGATGAAGATCCTTCAAGTTTCAATGCTTCCACACTTCTTAACTAAGCTCCTAGCATCCTTGGATCACCTTATACTGTATAAGATTGAAGTGAAAATGGTGAGAGTGTGGGTGTCAGTGGCGGCCGAGAACAAGGAAGGAGGAGAGGTGAAGATTTGTTGAGTGTTGAATGAAAGATGACAAGTGTCTTATGGTTATTTAAAACAAGCTCCCAACATCACTTAGTCTAATGGTTCATGTGTTTCAAAAGCATCCAACAAATCTAAAAAACAAATACTAGAAAATCATGGGGGTGGGTCCCATGGGGAACTATCGAAATGAGGGGGGAATATGGTTGGATTTCAAATGTAAGTTCGTTAAGTTAGTTGATTTCTAAGTATGATGTTTAGTGTTATAAGTGTTTAGTGATTTAGGATGCATTATGATGTTCGGTGACCATAACTAGCCCGGAAATGTTAAAACAATGCTTCTAGTGAAAATTTGGTGTTTCGGGTAGTGTCCGGTTGTTCGGTTGGTTACCGGTTCGTTAAGGTGCTAAATCACGCAGTTTAGTGTGCTTTATGTTCCCTTTTTATGACAATTTTGATTCCCGACACCTAGGAATGTATTATGGACTATTAAACCATAATTCTGCAATATATTTTAGTGTTAGAATGCTGATTTTTGCTTAAATATGCAGAATTCTGCTGTTTTTGTGAGTTTTAGGCACTTTCCGGCACTTAAACTGTCACTAGGAAGGCAGTTTTATGATCTTTACTTTCCTACACACTATACCAGTGTAACTCTTGGTTTCGGGCTCATTCTGTGTCTTAATATCATGTCTGCTGAGTACTGAACTCCCGTCGGTACTTCTAGTTTGTCTGATAAATGTGCTTACTTTGGTTCGTGCACTAATTGAATCATAATGTGTTGCATGCAATATTGATAAATAATCATGCAGCATGTAATGAACTTGTATGTATATGACAGTGATCAGAAACCATTCATGTCATTAATTCAAATCAAGAACAGTCATTAACATACAAATTATTGTTTAACATGTATGGAATTACATGGAAAATTGATAGTTATCAGATTCTCCCTCCGTTAAGAAAATTTCGTCCTGAAATTTTAAGTTGCGTTATGAGTTGCAGGGGAGTTAGGAAACAAATGCGGATACTTTGATTTCATTCGATCTTCACGCTCCCAAGTAAACTCTGGGCCGTGACGTGAGTTCCAACGAACCTTGACAAGCTTAATACGACTTCTCCGAGTCTTGTTGACTTTCCAGTCCATAACCTCAATGGGTTCCTCAGTAAATTGGAGAGTGTCATCGATATGCACTTCATCCGTAGGGTTGATAATTGTTTCCTGGGTTGGGCTCTTCTTAAGGTTTGACACATAAAATGTATCATGTACACCGTGAAGTTCTTCCGGTAATTCTAGCTTGTACGCGACGGTATCAACCCTTTGCCAAATCTTGAATGGCCCAATGTATCGTGGAATTAACTTACCACGTTTTCCGAATCGTGCTACACCTTTCCAAGGTGAGATTTTCAACAAAACCATGTCTCCTACCTCGAATTCCAAAGGTTTCCGTCTTTGATCTGCTTAGCTCTTTTTTCGATCACGAGCCGCCTTGATGCGCTCTCGGATCTGCATAATCTTGTCAGTCGTTCCTTGTACCAGTTCGGGACCAACCATCTGTCTATCTCCAGCATCTGCCCAGCACAACGGCGAGCGACACTTATGGCCATATAGAGCTTCGAACGGTGCGGCTTGAATACTCGTATGGTAGCTGTTATTATAGGAAAACTCAACTAGAGGTAGATGAGTATCCCAACTGCCACCTAAATCCATCACACATGCGTGAAGCATGTCTTCCAGTGTTTGTATAGTTTGTTTGCTCTAACTGTCTGTTTGCGGGTGAAAGGCCTACTCAGGTTTAACTGAGATCCAAAGGCCTCCTCAGAGGATTGCCAAATCCTTGATACAAATCGTCCATCTCTATCTGATATTATCGAGATAGGAACTCCATGACGTGCCACTATCTCCTTGAGGTAAAGCTCAGCTAGCTTTCCAGTGCTATCTTTCTCTCGAATCAGCAGGAAGTGTGCAGACTTTGTCAATCGATCCACTATTACCCATATCATCTCATGTCCTCTAGGAGTCCTGGGTAATTTTGTTATGAAGTCCATCGAAATTTGTTCCCACTTCCACATGGGTATTTCAGGTTGTTGCAAAAGACCTGAAGGTTTCTGATACTCGGCCTTAACCTTAGCACATGTTAGGCACTTTCCAACATAAATAGCTACGTCGCTCTTGAGCTTTGGCCACCAGTAATAATCTTTCAGATCTTGGTACATCTTGTCCGATCCTTGGTGGATCGAGTACCTCGACTTATGAGCTTCGTCAAAGATAACCTCTCGAATACCGTCGTAGAGCGGAACCCAAATGCGTCCCATGAAGTATAAGGTTCCTTCCTCATTTGGCACCAACTTCTTCTCCATTCCTCAGAGATACTCAGCCTTAAGGTTTTCCTTCTTAAGGGCTTCTTGTTGTGCTTCACGTATACGTGAAGTGAGATTCATCTGAATAGTCATTTCTAAAGCTCTAACCCTTATGGGCTTAACCCTTTCCTTTCGACTTAAGGCGTCTGCTACTACGTTTGCCTTTCCAGGATGATACTTTATTTCACAGTCCTAATCGTTCAGCAACTCAACCCATCGCCCCTGACGCATATTCAACTCCTTTTGATAAAAAATGTGTTGAAGACTCTTGTGATCCGTGAAGATAGTACATCGAGTACCATACAAATAGTGTCGCCAAATCTTCAAAGCAAATACCACCGCGCCTAGCTCCAGGTCCTGAGTGGTATAATTCTTCTCGTGTACTTTCAGTTGGCGTGAAGCATAAGCGATGACTTTTTGGGGTTGCATGAGCACGCAACCCAATCCCTTTCACGAGGCGTCGCAATATACCACGAAGTCTTCGATGCCTTCGGATAGGGATAGTATCGGTTCATCGCATAGCTTGTTCTTGAGTAGTTGAAAGTCTTCTTCTTGCTTGTCTCCCCAGTCATACTTCATGTCTTTCTGAGTAAGGGAAGTTAGCGGTTGAGCTATCTTGGAGAAATTCTCGATGAACCTGCTGTAATATCCCTCTAATCCCAAAAATTGTCAAATCTTAGTCGGTGTCTTGGGAGTTTACCAGTTCTTTATCGCTTTAATCTTTGTGGGATCCTCATGAATACCATCCTCGTTTACCACATGACCAAGGAACTGTACCTCACGAATCCAGAATTCGCATTTTGAGAACTTAGCGCAGAGCTTTTCTTTCTTCAATAGTTCCATAATGGCTCTGAGATGCTGCTCGTGCTCTTCCTTTGTCCGTGAATAATCAGGATATCATCGATAAATACAATCACAAATTTATCGAGATATGGCTTGCATACACGATTCATCAGATCCATAAACACTGTTGGCGCATTAGTCAATCCGAACAGCATCACGAGGAGCTCGTAGTGTCCATAACGAGTTCTGAACGTAGTATTCGGTACGCTCTCCTCTTGAATCGACAACTGATGATAACCCGATCGAAGGTCAATCTTGGAGTAATAGCTCGATCCTTGCAGTTGGTCGAATAAATCATCAATCCTCGGTAATGGATTCCGATTCTTGATTGTTAACTTGTTCAGCTCCCGGTAGTCGATGCACATTCGAAAGCTACCATCCTTCTTCTTAAGGAACAATACTGGAGCTCCCCAAGGCAAGAAGCTCGGCCTTAAACTCCTGAAGCTGCATGGATAACTCTTGCATCTCGGGTGGCGCAAGTCGATATGGTGCCTTGGCTACAGGCGCGGTGCCTAGAACCAAGTCAATGTGGAATTCGACTTGCCTTTGGGGAGGTAATCCTGGCAAGTCTTCGGGGAAGACCTCAGGATAGTCCCTCACCACTGGAATATCTTCAAGCTTCGACTCTTCGGCTTTCTTATCCACTACATGAGCTAGGAAGGCAACGCATCCTTTACGTAGAAACTTCTGCACTTTCATACAATTGATAATCCGCAAGGGCGTATCATGCTTCTCCCCATGAATCACGATCGACTCCTCATTCGCCAATGGAATGCGAATAATCTTCTCATGGCAAACTATCTCCGCACGATTGCTAGACAACCAATCCATCCCCACCACGACATCAAAGCTTCCTAACTCAACTGGTAGAAGTTCAATAGAAAATTCGCGCTCTCCAAGCTCCAAAGTACAACCCTTAATCACCTCATTCGCTTCTACAACTTTCAATTAGCCAGTTCTATCGAATATGGGACGTCTAGCTTACTTGTAACTAAACCAAGTATATTCTTAAAGTCTATGGATACGAAGCCAAACTCGGCACCAGTATCAAACAGCACAGATGCATATCGTTGATTAAGGGGGAACATACCAGTAACCACATTTGGAACCTAGCGTGCTTCCCTGGCTCCAATGGTGAACACCCTTCCACGAGCTTGATTGTTTTTAGGGAAATCCTTCTTGAAGTACCCTAAGTCACCGCAGCCAAAACAGCCTTGGCCACGTCCATTTCCATAACTACCCTGGTTGTTGTTGTTATTTTTGTTTCCTCCACGATTCCCGTTCCCCGCTTGATTCCCGTTTCCACCACGGTTCTGATTTCCATTCCCGCCACGATTACCATTACCATTACCACCTTATCCTCCATTCCCACGTCCCGCTCCATCCCAACACGTCTCCTTAGAGTGCCCAATCTTCCCACAAGCATCACATTTTCCATATCTGCACCGACCAACATGATGAAATTGGCAGACGTCACACTTTGGTAGGGTACCCATGTATCCTTTTCCTTTGGGTTCAGCGTTTGCAGCACCAGCTCGTGCCTCAGCTGGCTGGTTGGTATCCCTACGCTTGTTGGCATTGTTGTTCACTCGGGTACTCTTCTTAAAATTCGTGAACTTTCTTTTGTTATCTCCTGATGACTCCACATGAGTCTCCTTCTTTTTAGTTTCAGAGATCGAAAACTTTCCTAACCGAACTGCCTCCTCAGTAAGTGCCACACTTAGATCAATAGCCTCAGAAATAGTTGGAGGCTTGGATGCTGTAACCATGCTCAAGATCTGAGGTGCCAATCCCCAGATAAAACGCTCACTCCTTTTAAACTCTGGCTCCACCAGATAAGGAACAACCCTGGACAAATCATGGAATCGCTGAATATATTCTGCTACTTTCGGTCCATCCATTTTTAGGTTCCAGAATTCCGTCTCCAACTTCTGAATCTCTGCTCGAGAGCAGTACTTTTTGCGCATTAACTCCTTCTGTTCATTCCATGTTAATGCGTATGCAGCAGCCTCGCCCAGTGTCTGAACTTGGAGGTTCCACCATGAAAGCGCTGCGTCTAGAAATAACCTAGAAATATACGTAACTCTTTGTTTCGGAGCACACTTGTTCATCCTCAATACAGAGTCAGTCTTCTCTACCCAGCGTACAAACGCGATAGCACCCCAGTGTCATAGAAACTAACGGGCTTGATGTCCAAGAATTGTTTGTAGGTACAACCTGCAACACAAGCAACACCATTCACAGTAAGCATTAGCAAAGCACAATTGGAAATATCCAAACGAGTTGTAATGTGTCTTAGGTGACTTAACATTACCGATTGGGGGGTTATTCCTAGAGGTACCACCGCTATGTTCGTAGCGGAGGGCCTCGTGTTGGGCAATAGCTATTGATATGCATTCTTGCAGCTCTGCCTCAGTCCTTGGCAGTGGGTTGTTGGTATCGGTATTTCTTCGAGGCGGCATCCTTCTTCTAGTAAGGAGATTCGGATGGGTTAGGCCTTATTCATCATGTAATCGTATAGAGGTGTACACACATATATATATATATATATATATATATATATATATATATATATATATACTATATATATATACATATCCAAAGGACTTCTTAAGGTCATTGAAATTTCCTTAAAACACCCCTAAAGCATGATGTACAAGTCTTTTAAGCACCAGAAAACTTCACTTTCCACTTATACCCTTTCCCCTAAACTAAACACACGGACACACAAACTAGGGTTTCTCTCATCTTTCATTTGGTCCGCCGCTCATCCTCTCATCCTCTGCCTCTCTTGCGGCGATTCAGAAACACGAAGCGTTTAATGAAGATATCACCAGATTGGTTCAGATTTTGCTATCTTCGGCTGCTATTGATGGTGGTTGTCTGGTTAAGTTGGCCATTCCGAACTCGACAACCCTAAGGTTAGATTTGTTGTTGAAACTTTTAGTTTTGCAGCATTTTGTTTTTGTTATTTGACACAGATATGTGAAATTGTAGGGTTTTCTTTCACTAGACGGCGATGTATTTTCCGGCATAGTGACACAAGATCGATTCGACTTCTCGGTACCGTCTTTTTAACCTTATCAGCAATTTTTGTTTGTTATTTGACTTAGATTAGATGTTTGAAATTTTAGGGTTTCTTTCTCCAGCGATTCCCACATCAGTTCTACTGGGTTCAACTTCTCGGTATGTTGGTTTTAACCATATGGGCATTTTTGTTTGTTATTTGACATTTTAGATTTATGTTGTGTTCTTCAAATATAGTGGTTGTGCATCTGTGAAATAGTTTCAAATATGTGTTGTGTTCTTCAACGATATGTATTTGATATGAATCTGTGAAATGGATCTGTGATATAGATTCAGATTTGTGAATAAAATTAACTAATTTACATTCTTTTTTCAGGAGTAATTGAAAGAAGTCACAAGAATGTTAGTGCTTTTTGAAACCCCAGCGGGTTTTGCCCTTTTCAAAGTACTCGATGAACGAAAGCTTTCCAAAGTCGATGTAAGTACATACATACATATCATACGATTGTCTACATTCATGTTTATATGTGTATATTATATGTTTCTGATTCTGATTGTACTGATCATTTGTTTACAGGATTTGTGGAAGGAGTTCTCATCTGCCGACACAGCCAGACAGGTCTTTTTCATCACTGTCATATACTTCATTTTGTTTTTCAATTTCTACTTTATTAATTTTTCAAAATTTATTTCATTGGTGTGTTTTTGTTGTTTCATTTGAACTTGTAAGTTGTAGTTGTGTTGATGCATGTTAGATTATTTTAATTGATCTCATTTTCAAGTTCACAATTTGTATCAACTTAGTAGATTTTTTATTAATAGATTATGATTTTGTAAAATAAATCTATGATTTGTGAGAAGAATTAAGTAATGGTGTCTTCGATTTTGTTCTTATGTTTTATTTTCACATATGCTTGTTTGTGAACACTGGTTGGTCTTTTTAGAGCTTTAACAAAGCATGTATTTATGAACCCAACTTAAAAACAACAGGTTGTAAAGCTAAAAGCTTTCTCAAAATTCGAGAACACATCTGAAGCGCTGTCAGCCGCAACCCTGGTGGTTGAAAGCAAGCCCAACAAAGGTTTGCGTAAGTTCTTGCGTGCTCATTGTGACGGTGAGTCGTTGGCTGTTGCTGACTCCAAGCTTGGAAATGTTATCAAGGAAAAACTTGTACGTTGTACTTGCGGTTTGAATGTTTGTAAGTTCTTTGCAATGTAATTGGATTTTAATTTTAATATCAAAATATTATTATCCAGCAAATAGACTGTGTTCACAACCAAGCTGTCATGGAGCTTATGAGGGGAGTAAGAAGTCAATTGACAGAACTCATTACCGGTTTAGGTGCTCAAGATCTAGCGCCGACAGAACTAATTAGCTATTCGATATGATGCTCTTGGAGATAATCAAGATAATTCTATGGGGGTGGAGAACCGGCTCAAGGTATTTTGGACATTGTTTGTATTATGGGAATTTTTTGTTTGCAAAATTGTTGACTTTTTTTAATAATAAATGTAGCTTGAAGCAAGATTAAGAAATCTTGAAGGGCGGGAACTTGGGTGTTCTGCTGGATCAACTAAAGGCAAACCGAAGATTGAGGCTTACAACAAAGACTTCAAGAAAGGAGATGGAGCAATGATCACCCCTGCATAGGTGCATTTTTAGTTTCAACATTTTTCGAGGGTTAATTTCATATATACCCTTAGAAACTTCAAATATTATATGAAATTGCCCCTCTTTAAAATAGTTTTATTTCATAAGATTTCTAGGTTCTTGACAGTTTTAGCTCTTTTATAATAGTTTTATTTCATGTGGCTTATTGGTACTATACGCTCGTGTTGCTTGTAGTATTCTGTGTGATCAACATGGCGAATTACGTTGATCGAGGAGCAATTGCAAGTAATGGTGTAAACGGGAGTCGCAGAAGCTGTATAGAGAGTGGTGTGTGCTCAGATGGTAGTGGAATTCAGTAAGTTACTTTATACGGGTGTTGAAATATCATTACTTTATAACATCATTTCTAAGATGTTTCGTATATCTTTATTGTTTTGTAGGGGTGATTTTGACTTGAATAATTTTAGAGATGGTGTCATTTCCTCTGCTTTCATGGTTGGACTTCTTGTTGCATCTCCGATATTTGCATCCCTCGACAAGAGGTAATTTGTCACCTTTATATTATTAGAAATGAAGCTTTGACTTTTCTTAATTATATTTTCTTTTAACTTTGTGTATATGAGCAGCATCAATCCGTTTAGACTTATTGGAGTCGGATTGTCAGTACGGACTCTTGTTGCATCTGATTGTGGGCTTTCAGTTGACTTCTGGTCCATCACATTTTGCCGAATGTGAGTTAATAACTTAAAACACTTAAAATTATATCGTTTCCTTAATAGCTTTTGATACTGTTTGATGTTGCATTATTTATGATTGTTGAACAAACGGCATCATTTTTTAAGCTGATTCATTCATTTTTAGTAGCTTGTCATTGCCTTATCACGATTTGTTAACAAACTGTGTCGTTTTTAGGCTGATTTGTTCATTTCCAGTAACTTGATGTTGCATTATTGTGAGATTTTTGAACAAACCTCATCGTTTTTGAAGCTGATTCATTCTTTTTTAGAAGCTTGATTTTGCATTATTATGTTTTTTGAACAAACGTTAACCATTTTGTAGTCAGTTTGAAGTTTATGTGAACTGTTGGTGTGTGTTCAGGAGTAATCTACCTCAATTCACCTGCAATTTTAACTAAATGTTAATCGTCAAAAACTTAATTCAATTTAGTGTCGATTTTGTTCTCTGACGCTAATCATAGACTTATAATTTCTTATTACTTGAAGGCTTCGAAGAAAGGCATGAAGACTGTTGCAACTAAGAAGAAAACGGTATGTATACACATTGATTTGGTGTTTTCATTCATTTTAGTAGCTTGATTTTGCATTATTATGGTTTTTGGACAAACGGCATCGTTTTTTAAGTTGATCTGTTCATTTACAGTAGCTTGATGTTAAATTATTATGATTTGTGAACAAACGACATCGTTTAAGCCGATTTATTCATTTCCAGTAGTTTGATGTTGCATTATTTATGATTTACAAGTTTACATATTTGACTAGGAATCAGTTCAGGTTACCTCCATTGGAGTCCGAGAATCTTGATAAGTCAAGGGGAAAAGCTATCATAGTTGTCGAAGAAAATCAAACAGAAAACCAACAAGCGGATGATTTCTTAGCGATAACAATGCTGTGAAGTCTTCTGAATCAACCACTTTATTTTAGGAGTATTGCACATCTTGAGCAGGTAGTAAATATTTATTTTTTCCAAATACGTTAAATGTTCAATGTTGTAACACTGAACGCGATTCTTCCCTTTTTCTACAGTTGCTGAACTTGCTAGATGTCGTCATTGATAACGCTGAAAGCAAGCAAGCTCCGGTTGACCACGGTGTATCCGAAACTGAAGAATCATCTGGTTCCAAATCACCCAAAGCCGAAAGCACCTCTAAGCCCGCATCTTCTGGTGGTATTACAGAATTCGACTCTCACACTATTTTCCTAAACTTGCCACAAGCAGAACTACTTCTTCTCTGCTCACTGCTCGCACGTGAATGGTATTGTTTTATTTTCAGTGAAAAGTCTCTTTTCTTTTAAATTTGTGTTATGCTAACACTGATTGTTTTTTTAGTTTTTCGGATAATGCGTATGCACTTGTGGTAGAAGTATTGAAGAAGTTGGTGACATGCGCGCCACGTCACGATATAGTGCATTAGTTGATGTAATGTTTATTACTGTTTCTATAGTCAAATGTACTTTTATTTTGACTTTGATGGTCAAATCTGCATTTTTTATCTAAAAATTTGACGCTGGCTTGTTAGATTCAGTGATAGAGATTATTAACCCTATTAATTACATACAAGTTCTTTGGCAATAGAAATCGCGTTGAAAATGCAACATAAATTGTTTTGAATTTGAATTTTGAAGGCACTAGGTTTGACTTCTAATAGTGGTATTTTTCTATCGTGTGAGCGCAGCCGCAGCGGCACAGCGAGGGCAGCTGGCGAGCGCAGTGGCATGGTTAATAAAAAATAAAAAATTTCCACCTGTAAGTTTAATACAACTTGTACTTCACTTGTTTCTCAAAATTGCAACATTTCACTTTACGCATGGTTGATAAAAAATAAAAAAAATGATTGGGTGTATTTGGTTGCAGGACAAAGCTTTGGCTGCACTTGCAATTGAGGGCAAGAAAATGCAATATAACATCGGCGCAGCGAGCGCATCCGCAACGCCACAGCCAGCGCATGCCAGCGAACGCAGCCGCATCGGCGCAACGAGCACACCCCAGCCAGCCCGACGCAACGCCACAGCGAGCGCAGCCACAAAGTGACGGCAGTGATGATGTTACTGGTGGTAGCAGACGATGACATGTTCTAGGGTTTAGGTGACGTCAGGAGATTCTAGGGTTTCGGCAGAAGTAGAACCTAACTCCGATGAGTGAAACAAATGCAATCTGCCTTCAGATCAGAGATTTCTATACTCAGCTTTGATTCCTATGACCCAACCTAGGTTTTCGAACAGATTCTGGTAAGTATAATAGCAGCAGATCGGTGATTAATGTTCTAACTCCATTTTAAGATTTGAACATATGTCATATAAAGCTTCAAGTGTGAGTCTACATGTATAATGCCTTATTAATGTTGTTTTTTTTAATTAAATTATGTCACGAGTTAAATGAGATGTGTCTCTGTAGAATCATTCCACACAACTACAGTCTCTGAGTTGATTTTGGCTCCAACTTTTGAGACATTTGCTTGTTAAGTTACTTGCTATAGAAGGTTGGACTGTGATGAATATTAACCGTACGTTGTGCTTGGTGAGTCAAAATTATTTCCTTATAGAAATTTGTTCACTCCTTGTATCACGTTTGCAGGGATTTAAATTAACAAAACAGAGTTTATGGAGGTCCAAACCTATTTGGCAAGCAATTGCAACCAACAGGAACCCTTCAACAGCCCGTTTTATGGCCAATCAACCAGCCATGGGTTTGCAATTTGCACAGCTAGGTCGAGATGCATCAGCAGCAGTAAGTTGTTAATATTCACATTCAAGTTGTTTTATATCTTAGAAAATCCCTTTGCATCTTTTGTCTTATTGTACGAGTGTGTTTTATGTATAAGGGCGCAGCAAGGCGGTTAAACTCACAGAAGAAAATCTTGGAAATTGTTGAATCAGTTGGGGTTTCCGGGAAAGTTGACCTCACCAGGACAGTGAAATACTTCAGGATAGTGGTAGTTAAATTGATTCGGTTGGGCTGAGTTAACTCGTAAACACTTTTTGTCTATTTAGACAGTTAATGAAAGATGTGCATGTAATTGTGATTTGTGATGCAGTTTCATGACAGCAACCAGGAAGAGACAGATGAAAATCTCGATTTCAGAGTCCTTGAGAACGGATTTGTAAGTTTATCAGTTTCACAACGATCTTGTTGTTTCTTTAATAATATTGGTAGAATATTGCATTTGCTTTATCAGTATTTTCAACATTAATGTTTGTAAAGCACAAGCTTGATGTTTAAAAAAATTCTTTTGTTTTACAACAAGTGTCTGTTACTCCAATATCTGTTTCTCAACTGATTGAACCAGACATCGAAAAAGCCGATCTGAATGGATTTCTGATGCAATTTAAACGAATGTCTGAAGTGCAGTAATCATGTATGTATATTTGGAGACGCAGATTGGTCATTTCAGCTTTTATTGTCATTTTTAGTTTGTGTTGAGGAAAATTTTTATTGAAACTTTGATTTAATTTATACCGAGTGAGAAAATCCTTCCCCACAAGTTTGTGTGCCATGTAGTGAAATTCTGATTATTTATTGATGCCTAACTTGTCAACAATTTGTATATTTTTTTTTTGAATCTGTAATTTTGTAGTTGTTTAAATGGATATATATACATGTGCTACATTTGACGGTTATTGATCTTAAAAAAACGGTATGGAAAATATTGCGCATTTCAATGAAAGGTCCATTAGTTATTCGTTTCAACTTTCAAGGGTTATTGAATAAACAAATACCTAGAAGTCTAGAACTTGCTTGTAAAATCTTAAAGCTTGACATGTACATGGACATATTTAACAAACATCTTTTATTTTACCTCGTACTTTTGTTCTTAAGCTTCTGAAGCTGATCTAATTTGCTTTTGCTTTGTATCTTTATTCAAGGAAATTAAAATGAGTTTTGAATTTGTTTCTTACAAGAAAAAGTGAAACAAAGAATAAAGAAAACAATCAAATAATCGATGTAGCATGAGTAGAGTACACATATTTACACACTGTCGTGATTGATGTCATAATGACTTGGGCTATCATTAGATATGTACTTCAAATTTACGTTGTACATCATAAAAAAATAAAAAAAACCACTTGGGTTAGTGGTCCAGTGGCAAGACCAAATCTTTTAATACACTTAACAGTGAGATATTGGGTTTAAGTCTCACAAGAAACAGAAAATTTGTTTTTCAAAACAAAAAAAACATAATAATAAAAAAAAGAGTTAAAGGTTTATATTACCGGTACCGTAACGAACAACACCAATATCGACTGAATGTCCGTATCTCCACGCAAGTAATTCCCACTAATAAAACTACTATACAATATATCACGAGAGGATTGATAAGCTTATGTACTTATGATTGATTTGATGGAAAGATTGATAAACTAACAGCTAAAAAAATTAATAAAAGTATATCACCACATCGATAAACTAACAGGAAAACGATTGTCAACATATCACGAATAAGAAAACTAACTTAAGTACTATACAATATATCACGAGACGACTGATAAACTAAAGGTAAACGAGTATTCTATTGTGAATCGTCACCCCCGCTGCATCGCGCGGGTAAATGGCTAGTATATATATATATATATATATATATAAATATATATATATATATATATATATATATATATAACAAAAGTAATCGTCATGATAAACAATCGCACAATAACATATCATCACATAAACAGATAATTCAACATTGCATTTAATGAGAATACAACTATTGAGCTTTCATTAATAACCAAGCACAAGTTACATTGTTTCCAAATTATAGCATATCAAAAGAGACATGGGGTCACACTACCCTTGTCAAATAAGTCTGTCAATATACAAAAGTAATAATCAAAAAGTGGTCCTCATGTCTTTATAATCTCGGCTCAATTGTAGCGTTCTCACCAAAAGTAGGGGTACCTGCGTAAAACCAAAAACCTACGATGCTGATGGCGGAGGAGGTGGAGGGAAAAAGAGCAAACTGCGAACGTGGGCGAGCTCATCCTTGAGCTCATGAACTCGGCGAATCAAAAAGCTGATCTGCTGCTCAGCTGTAAGGAAGCGGGCACCAAAACCGGAATAGATGTGGGAGCAGCAATTGGAGGAACAAAAGAAGCTGATGATGAGGGTGGAGGAACAGAAGTAGGATGAGAGGGAAATGGTGACCGTCTGGCACCCTCATCAAACTCCAGCTCGAGAACTCTACGGCTCAAAATCTCGAACTGTAACTGTAGTGACAAAAGTAACTCATCACGAGTGTACCCGCCGTAGTGAGAGGGGTGATACGGGTCAGAAATAGACATGGTATAAGGTGGGAACCATCTTAATGGCTCATCGAACGGTGATGATGCAACAGGAAGAAACTTCGGGATAGGTGGGAAGTCTGCTGAAGCAAAAGGGTCATAGCTCGGCTACTGACCTGAAGTGCCTTCCCCTGGAAGGGGAGCTGGGATCTCCTGGAGAAAAACAATAGGGAGATCCGTGCGATGCTCATCTGAAACAAAATGTAGAGGAGCAACATCCATAGGTGGGGGCTGGGGAACAAGTGGATCAACAGGTGGGAGATCAAGTGGAGCAGGAACAAGCTCAGGGATAAGTGGTGCAACATCGGGTATGCAAAAAGGAATACGGTCGGGACCAGGAACATGGTCTGGAGCGAGAGGGGGGTGTAGGGACTCGAACAGGAGATGATGGAGCAGCCGACATCGCATCATCATCGTTAGTAGCATAAAGCTGAAGGCTTGCAGCCCGCAGTGTTGAGGAGGTCACAGTCTCAAAGGAGTCTATAACAGAATGAACACTGGAATCTGAGGAGATATCAACGACGGGTACAGCTGGAGGGGGCACTTCCACCACGACAACGTCGTTGACCTCTCCGTCACCCTACTCCCCCGCAGGGTGATCGCCCAGAAAATGATCAACATCATCGTCAAAAAGATCGTTGAAGGGCCAATCCTCCGGGGGAATGACCACTAGAGGAACATCATCAAGGATGGGGGCAACAACGTGCTCACCATCGGGGTGACCGATGATAAGATGGTCGTAAATAGGAGCAAGAAACGCAAAAACATCATCAATGGGAATGTCATCAGTAATAGGTGCATCATCTCCAAAGTCAGGTAAAGCAAAGGGCTTAAAATCGTCCTCGTCGTCGGACATCATCTCCGGGTCACTCTCTGTATCTGACGTGAAGACCTCCGGCTCTGGAGCTATCTCATCCTCGGAAACCACTGCCATAGGGTCATGATCGTCTGACAATCCACTCTCAGACGACGACATAGGTACCTGTAACATAATAATTATGGTATGTGCACATATGTTAACCACTATCACTCGGTATATGTAAACAAAGACATGCATCATTTTAACATGTATCCATGCCATCCCTACGTGAGACTTTTCTAACTTAACAAGTCTACCCCATGCAAACTAAACCACCGATTGTGTCTTTGTTTGTGTTTCTTGTCTATCCTTTGTAAAATGTTTATTCCATGGATCTTGGCGTTTTGGAAATGCAATGAAAAATATTTTGTAAAAATATTTTTGTGATAGAGTCCTAATGATTGTAGTCTAGACTTGAGAAGGAATCCTAGTTCACTACAATCGAAGCTCTAATACCAAACTGTCACACCTTGACTTTTGCGGAAGCGTATGATGTGTGACTTGCTTAATATCATTGCATTCAATTATAACCAACAACTATATGATTAAAACCATGATGTTCATCCATTAATAAGTTTCAAAATAATACAAACCCCATTATTTAGTACCAACCAAAGACTTCAAGTTTAACATACTACCAACCAAATGTTTTAAGTCCATAAAGGACTTTAACAAAAGACATAAATATAACAAGGCTTTGATTCATGTATCTTATCAAGGATAAAATACACAAATCAAACCCCTTCAAAATGGGATGACATCATTTCTTGTAAACACATCTTGATAACTTTGAAATGCTCGCCAGATCCATATCAATTTCCAGAAACACATGTAGTTTGAAAACATCAACAAAAGTTGAGCGAGTTCATGTCTTTGTATGTGTGCACGAATAGCCTTGTAAACATTTGTAAGTATGTCTTTGTAAACCGGTATGAAAGTGTCCATGAACAGATCAATTAACGATTTGCAAGGTCATTAATATGTGTGCAACGACGTAGGAAGGCTCAAACCTAGCAGATTTTGTACCAGGCTTCTGGCTGGAACACATAGTCACCACATTCGGCCACTCTGGCCCATGGGTGGGGCTCGCAACACCCAGATAGATCTATCACTCATGACCCACGGTCCTTATACTAGGATTAATGGTCTTAATTGTGCGCCTACCCATTCACATGATCTAACAGTTCATTCCTTAACTAACCATACCATTTGTAAACATTTGTAACATGCATTTCACCCCCGAAGTTATAAACCGAAAACAGTTAAACGAAAAGGGGAACATAAACTCACAGTTTTGCGTTCTTCAATCAAGTAACTCAAAGCTTCTTTCCTCGGGTCGTACGACTACCTACACACGTGCTATGGTTTATTATACGGCTAGGTCGTGTAATGACTCTTAGTCTTAGTTGTTATGGCTTAGTATCCTTTGAGTTATGTCTTGAATGTGCGTTATATTATTCAAAGGTATATAATTGTTCGTTAAAATAATAATATTTTAACTTAAATTATATTTATCAATTATATGGGATATTTGTTAGAATAATATATTTTGACTTATCTCATTTTGTAATCCTTCATGAATATTTCCCAAGTATGGGTAATATTATACTTGTGTATTTTTAGACTTGTGTATTTTGTCAAGTATTGGTGGCGTATTCCGGTGTGTATTTGTACGTACGATAATACGTATTTTCTTGTATTTATTAAATATTTTATACTTAATCTTGTATTAAACTTTCCGGAATATTATTTTTAATCAACTAAAAATCACCAATTTATACTCTTAAAATATATGTATTTTAAGAAAACTCTTATAGAAAAATATCTATAAATCTTTCTTGGCAAAAATAGTTATATTTTTATATAAACCTCAAAAATAATATATTTTCAAGATTAACTTAGAAAATATTTATAATTCCATTTTTCACCCAAAATAATAATATGTTTTTAGCTTGTTTAAGAAAATATATATTTTCTTCAAAAATAATATATCTTCTAATTGTTCAAGAAAATATATATATTTTTCTCCACTCAAATAATATATTTTCTACTTGATAAAATATGTTATATCTTGTAATACTTGTAAACATTATACTTTCCGTTCTTTTGGTTTCCAAAATACCGTTTTACCCGTTTATTGAAATATTTGAATTTAATTCCGGAATATATATATGTATATATATATATAGTCCTAGGATCCTGTAAAAAGGACATGTTTCGTAAGAAGTGTGAGAAGACATAAAAATTCATATGTAGACATAATGTTTTTAACTTAGACATAATGTTTTGAGTTGTTTTGGCAAGAAAAACACTAAACATAACAATTTAAAACACAATGCAATGAATTCTAGGCTTAAAACTTAAAACACCATGTCAAGAACGTTAAGTAGTGTGTTTTAAGTGGTAAATAGTGTCTTTTAAATTCACGTCCATAAAATGTTGCATTGTGTTTTAAATTGTTATGTTTTGTGTTTTTCTTGCCAAAACAACAAAAAAACATCATGCCTAAGTTCAAAACATGATGCCTACATGTTAATTTCTATACCTTCTCACACTTCTCACGAAAAGAGTCCTTTTTACAGGAACCTCACCCTATATATATATATACTAGTCGTCTACCCGCGCGATGCGGCTGGAAACATATCACTTAGGTTAGTGAGTTTAGGGCCATGCACGAGGGGGGGGGGGGGGTTCGGTTTTGAGCCATAACCAAAACCAAATTCACGATGCAAGGGAAAACACAACACTTGTTAGTAATTCTAAGGGTGTGCATGAGAATGTTCAGTTCAGTTTGATCATAACTAAAATCTAAATTTTTTCTGTTAAGGTACTCTCAAAATCCAATATCGTTCATCCAATAAGGTCGTAGATGGATCTACTAATCATGTAACATAGATCTTGTAATCATTCAGATCATGTAACTTAACATATTTGAGTTCTTATGTTCAAGCTATCATTACTCTATCAAATACAGGAAAATCGCTATTCAGCAGAGCAAAAATGGTGACATTAATCTCGATTTTAGATCTTGTGATTTGTAGTAGGGGTGGCAATCATGTCGGGTTGATAGGTTGTCGGTTTGAAATGTCCAACCCTAACCCAACCCATATTAATTCGGGTCAATCCGAACCTGACCCGTTTATCTAAATAGTTAAATGAGTTAATGGGTCAACCCGTTTTTATACGGGTCAGCTCGAACCCGACCCATTTTCAACTTCCCCTCTGAAAATCCAACTTTTTTTTAACGACAAATTATACTTTCATTCCACACCAAATATTACAAAAGTCTTATGTTCAAATTGTTAGTAAGTGAACAAAAACAGATAACTATATATGAAACTTTTCTTTAAACATTAATTTTTTTGGTTACCAATGGGATTTGAACCCTCGTCATATGAAAAGGCAAAGCCCCTATGAGCAAATTGCACATATAGTTCTGGCGTTCTTGCCTCAATGCACCAGGCCTTTGTAATCTGTGTACCTCTAAATCTCTAAACTCTATAATTACATGGATTAGGATCAAAAGCCTAATAAAACCCACCGGAACCTATCACATAAAAAGTTAATAACCACCTAGTACAGGATCTTGAGCCCGATTCTAGCAAACAAAAAAGTATATGAATACTGGTGCCTGATTAAGCTTGATAGCAGAAAGAATTAAAAGTCACTCATAAATTAGTCTGAATTTAGCAAAGCTTCGAATTGTTATTACACCATAATTAAATCTCTCGCACATAAATACAAGACTTGCTGTAAAAAATGTCATCTTCTTGAGATTCGTTGAAACCAACTTCAATAGGTTTGGATCTTCAAAAGTGAGCTCGCCAAACCTGCAACAGAAAATTAGTCTTCCAACAGTTAAACCAACATATGAAAGGTAAAAGCCAAAAAGCTTGAGCCATCTGCAAGATCTTAATGCCACTGAAGGGATGCCTTGAAGTTAAGAGCACATACTACACTTTGAACTAAACAGCCACTACCATTAAAACTCCATGCTCCTCTTTCACACTTTTTTTAATTAGTTAAAGAAGTTGTAGACTTGAACCAAATAAGACTTAATCAGAACCCCTCCCATTCCCGAAATTAATGAACTTATTATCCTTTATAGAGAAAGTGTATATAGATTTCTGCACATTTTTATCAACCTATATTTATCTACACATGTGAACAGTGCAAACTGGCCATTTGTATGTGTAATATAGTAGCCTAAACTTCCATCTTCTACAAATCCACTCCAACAAACCTACAAGGATCAAGGTTTAGGCCACTTTTTTGGATATTTTCGATAGGCTAAAGCTATTTATACCAAAATTTGCATATTTTTTTTACAGAATTACGCCTGGACTGTTATGACGCCCTTTTCATCGTTGCACCTCGCTTGAGCACCTACACGCACCAAGTGCGCCTTTGACAACACAGAGTATAGGACTTCATACTTATGGTTAATTATTTATGTTAATAATGCGATGAAATGAAATAAAGCACAAGACCTTGTTCCTGAAGGGCAGTTGAAACTTGTATATTAGATACAAGATCGTTGGGTTCATATAAGCAACATGATGAGGATGGTGATGAACTGGCTGGTCATTAGTGATGTGAAAGATCATTCAAGACAATTTATCCGTTCTCCTCCTGAGGTGCAAGGAAGAATGTCTGCACAAAAATTTCTCTTGCAACTGTAGTCTTTTATATGCACGCAACCTGGGACCAACACAAGGACACCTCTATCCCATGATTCGAGGGCATGCACCATCTTGATTTATGTTTCAGTATAAATGAGAGACATGACAAGAGCATGGACTTGCTGCATCATACAAGAAAGAGACATAAGAGCAAGATTTGAGGGCATGCGCCACCTTGATATAAAACCCATGTTGCACCATATAAGATTAACTACAATAAAGACACCATCCCTAATAATCTGGAGTTACAAGGTACAAACCTTCAAATTGAAAGACATGTGTCTTCTTTATGGCATCCAAAGAAGTTTCTGGAAGTGTTCTTTGTGACAACCCGAATTTCCGACATTCTTTATTCGCATTTAATGCACGATTGACTTTGACTATTTAGTTGTGATATGATAAAATACATTGTGTTTGCATGAATATGTGTTTGATTGTATAACATGGAACCTGTTGAGAAACATAAACTGCCTAACATAGGAAAGAACCCGACGAAACACAAGTGTGTTTCGCCATAACCATTCTCGACGAAACAGGATATGTTTCGCCATAAACGACTCGACGAAACAAAGTGTTTCGCCGAGCCCAGATTCGACGAAGCCCAGTTATGGGCCCAGCATGTTACGTATAGTTTTTTTTATTGAGTTATACTATTCTATTCGCCACACTCTAGCAAAACAGAAACCCTAGAACTCCCTCTCTTCTGTGCGACGGCAACGACTATCGTTCACCATCATCCCTAGCTCTCGAATCTTTGTTTGTTCATCTCGAGTCGGTTAGTGATTAATCCTGTTGCATGAATATCTGTTCTTATGTGCTAGTGAATGACATGAATGCAGATTTATGGTGTTATATATATATATGTGTTTATGATGTTCTTGATTCCGATATACATGGTTAATTAGATGTGTAACTCTTTGCGAAACCTAATATGATCGAACACTCAGTTTTTCATGTTGTTGTTTATATGATCTGGTTCTGATTACACGTTAGTATCTTGTTAGGGTTCGGTAATATGAGGAGATGTGTTAATCGATATGTGGTACACATAAACTAGGGTTTATGCTAGATGATGATTTCTTGATGGTTAGATGATGATTTCCATGCTAATGATTCCTGTATGATCATGTATGTTGATGTGACGGCAGAATTAGGGTTTCTCATTACGTAATTGATTATTTGACGTAACTGATTCTTTGACGTAACTGTTACTTGGCGAATCAAATCTGTGACGAATCAAAATGCTATTGACGAAACAGAGGTAACGACGAAACAGGATGTGTTTCGTCGAGACCTCAACGACGAATCAAATGGTAGACGAAACAGGGGTGTTTCGTCGAAGGGACTTATGGCGAAACAGGGGTGTTTCGCCAAATGGGTAATCAGCACAGTAATCTGTTTACTTTTCTGTTAAGTGTTAACCTGGTTAGTCAACTGCTGTTAAGTGTCACCATCTTGTGTACGATCTCAAATACGTGCTACGTGCTACTTGCTTATCAACTGTGTACTTATACGTGAACACAAACTGATTTCACGTACGTGCATACTATAGGACGTGATTGACTTATTTGTGAGCACATAACCTAGCATACCGAGCAAACCAAGGTGAGTTCACACAAGCCAAGGCATGGGGTTCCCAGGGGGGGAATGGGGATTTGATGATTACTGTACATACTTAGATAACAGAACCTACTGCTAGACTAGTAACACTTATTGAACGATCTTCGCACACCTGCCAAGGACATTGGCCGCGATATTATGACTGACTTCGCACACCTGCCAAGGACATTGGCCGCGAACTAAATTTACAAATCTTCGCACACCTGCCTAGAGAGGCCGCGATACGAACAAACCTAGTCTAGAAAAACTTGGGGAAAGACCTTCCCCAACATCTTCGCACACCTGCCTGGAGGGCCGCGATGGAAACTAATACGATACATTGTAACGAACGATCATACTACTACTCACGCTATACTATTACTGAACTATTATCTGTGAACTCGCTCAACTAGTTGTTGACTCTCTCTTACATGCCTTGCAGGACCTTAGGTACATATGGAGCTTGCACAGAGAGGAGCAGGTCGTTGTGGGACATGGATCGATGATGCCATGTTATCTATCTAAACACTTGAATTTACTATTTGCATTGGGTTACATACTTATGCTTCCGCTACACACTTATTAATGTTTGGTTTTGAAAACACCTTTCGTATTGATGAATGATTTTACTACTTACTTATATGTTCAATATGATTGGTGGCTTGATCCTGGTCAGTCACGCCTCCAAGCGGTGATACTCCGCGTGTGGATTTTGGGGGTGTGACAGATTGGTATCAGAGCCATTGGTTATAGAGAACTTTGTTTTAATAAAGGGAAAACGATTTTGTTAAAACCAGACTATAACCAGAACAGTGCTCTCAACGATCCACAACGACGCTTCGCTCCACGTGCAAGGCTCAACATCATAGGTATTACTATTCATGTTACTTTACCTACATGCTAGAACTACATAGACCTTTGCTCGTGGTATGCTTAGATCACAGAACTTGCTATATGTTATTGCTTGAGAATACTCGTGTGCTCACTCTCTTCTGTCATCGCACAATTCGCGAACCTATCTCACTTACGTTATCTTTACTATGAAGATCATGTCTGGACGTATCAACATGACTCAGGACCAGTTGACGGCCCTCATTAACGAACGAGTTACTGCGGCAGCTGCAGCCGCACAAGCAAGAGGTATACCCTGCAGTTACAACTCACACTAGGATCCTTAGATCCTACATTCCTAAATCAACTCTCGTGTTTAAACTTGTCCTAATTCTTTTACACAACAGGTCAAGCACCTGTTTGCACTTTCAAGACTTTCATGGACTGTCGTCCATCCACTGTCAGCGGCACTGAAGGAGCCGTAGGTCTCCTGCACTGGTTTGAAAAGATAGAGTCTGTGTTTGAGATGTGTGAATGCCCTGAGGCACGCAGGGTGAAATATGCTACCGGTACCCTCGAGGGTTTAGCCCTCACATGGTGGAAAGCTCAGGTCCAAATACTGGGGTTGGTTGCTGCTAACGCCACCCCATGGAACAATTTCAAAGAGATGATCAAGGAAGAATACTGCAGTCGAGATGATATTCATAAGCTGGAAGTCGAGTTTTTCAACCTCAAGATGACGGGGTCTGAGATTGAAGCGTATACCAAAAGGTCGAATGAGCTTGCGTTACTGTGTCCTACTCTGGTGGACAAACGTATCGAACTTTATCTTAAGGGTCTGGTGCCAGAGATCCAAAGTCATGTGACTTCAGCAAATCATGCCACTTACCAGCAGGTTGTTCAGTTGGCTCACCGTCTCACTGATCAGGCGGTGGAGCAAAACAGGTTGCCTAAACGCATCAACGCTACTGCTACCGCTACCACTTCAGTTACTCCTGCTACTCCCAGCGACAATAAGAGGAAATGGGAGGGGGATTCTAGCAAAGGTTCAGCTACTGTTCAGTCTCAAGCTCAGCAACGCAAGACAAATGACTACCAGAGTCCGAATCAGCAATCATCAGGTAGTCAAGGGCAGAGTGGCTATCGGGGAATTCACCCATGGTGTAGAAGGTGCAACAAACACCACAGTGGAAGATGCCGCAGGGAACAGTGTCAAAGATGCCTCAAGATGGGTCATGAGGCTAAGGATTGTAGAAGCGCACGGCCAGCAAATCAGAACCAGCAACAACAACCACCTGCTCCACGAAACCAGCCTCAGCAGCAGCAGGGAAACAGGGGATGCTACCAGTGTGGGGCTGAAGGTCATTACAAGCGGGATTGCTCTCAGTTAAACCAGAACCAGAACAATAACAACAACAACAATCAGGGCAACGGGAACAACAACAACGGTGGGAACAATAACAACAATGGTGCTAGAGGCCGTATGTTTGTGATCGGTCAGGGTGATGCCAGGAATGATCCCAACGTGGTTATGTGTAAGTTTCTTCTTGACGACTTTTATGTTACTGTACTATTTGATTCTGGTGCGGATACAAGTTACATGTCTCTAAAAGCTAGTGAAATGTTAAAACGTGCACCAACTCTCCTAAATACCAAACATGTCGTAGAGTTAGCTAACGGTAAAAGCCTAGAGGCCACGCACATAGTTAAAGGGTGTAATCTTATCCTCGCTGATCAGACTTTCTCCATCGACCTCATTCCTATAACATTGAGTAGCTTTGACGTCGTCATTGGTATGGATTGGTTATCTCAACAACAAGCGGAGATTTTATGCAAAGAAAAGGTTATTCGTATTCCTCGTTCGGGCAAGGAACCTCTCGAAGTTCAAGGCGACAAGAGTGGTGTCGTGAGTGGCATCATCTCCTTTTTGAAGGCTCAGAAGTGTTTACGCAAGGGGCACACTGCTATATTAGCACTCGTTACAGATACCTCGAAGAAAGAGAAAAAGATTGAAGATATTCCTGTAGTACGTGACTTTCCTCAAGTGTTTCCTGAGGAATTACCTGGGTTACCGCCTCATCGTCAAGTCGAATTTCAGATCGAGCTCGCTCCAGGAGCAGCACCTATAGCTCGAGCACCTTACCGTTTAGCTCCAACTGAATTGGAAGAACTGTCAAAGCAGCTACAAGAACTCTTGGAAAAGGGTTTTATACGTCCTAGCTCTTCGCCCTGGGGAGCTCCAGTGTTATTCGTAAAGAAGAAAGACGGTACGTTCAGGATGTGTATAGACTACCGGGAACTCAACAAGGTGACGATCAAGAATCGTTATCCTCTTCCGCGCATAGATGATTTATTCGATCAGCTGCAAGGGTCGAGCTACTACTCCAAAATAGACTTACGGTCAGGATATCACCAGCTGAGAGTCCGGGACGAGGACGTCTCTAAAACAGCCTTTAGAACTCGCTACGGCCACTACGAGTTTATGGTCATGCCATTTGGGCTAACGAACGCGCCTGCCGTATTTATAGATCTTATGAACAGGGTGTACAAACCCTATCTCGACAAGTTCGTCATTGTTTTCATCGACGACATTCTGATTTATTCGAAAAGTCAGGAGGAACACGAGCAGCACCTACGACTCATACTAGAACTTCTACGAACGGAACAGCTATACGCTAAGTTTTCTAAATGTGACTTCTGGCTTCGTGAAGTCCACTTCTTAGGCCACGTGGTAAACAAGGATGGGATTCATGTAGATCCATCCAAGGTGGATTCGATTAAAAACTGGCCTGCGCCTCGTACACCAACCGAAATACGCCAATTCTTGGGTTTGGCGGGTTATTACAGACGGTTCATCAAAGACTTTTCAAAGATTGCACAACCGCTTACACTACTGACGCAGAAAGGTGTTGTTTACCGTTGGGGTAATACACAGGAGTCAGCGTTTCAGCACTTAAAGGATAGACTTTGTAGCGCACCTATCCTCTCACTGCCTGAAGGCACGGACGATTTCGTAGTCTACTGCGACGCATCTATCCAAGGTCTTGGATGTGTATTGATGCAGAGGGATAAAGTTATTGCTTATGCTTCGCGCCAACTTAAGATTCACGAACGGAATTACACGACACACGACCTAGAGCTGGGAGCGGTTGTCTTTGCACTTAAGATATGGCGACACTATTTGTATGGTACCAAGTGCGCAATCTACACTGATCACAGAAGCCTCGAACATATCTTCAAACAGAAAGAACTGAATATGCGACAGCGACGATGGGTTGAACTGTTAAATGACTACGAATGCTCAATCAGGTACCACCCAGGCAAAGCCAATGTTGTGGCTGACGCTCTCAGTCGAAAGGACACCGCGCCTAAGCGCGTACGAGCTTTACAACTCACCATACAGTCTAACCTTCCTTCCCAGATACGAGATGCTCAGGTAGAAGCATTGAAACCAGAAAATGTCAGGGCTGAAGCCCTACGTGGCTAAAGACAACGTTTAGAACAGAAGGAAGATGGTGCTTACTATGTCACGGGACGCATTTGGGTCCCACTTTATGGTAATTTACGTGAGCTAGTGATGG
The DNA here is from genome assembly GCA_030545235.1 of Helianthus tuberosus. Taxonomy (NCBI): domain Eukaryota; kingdom Viridiplantae; phylum Streptophyta; class Magnoliopsida; order Asterales; family Asteraceae; genus Helianthus; species Helianthus tuberosus. The sequence continues at coordinate 91,608,165 of CM060360.1, forward strand.
ATGAAGCTCATAAGTCTCGCTACTCGGTACATCCAGGTTCGGATAAAATGTACCACGATATTAAGACTACATACTGGTGGCCTAGCATGAAGGCCCACATAGCCACATACGTTAGCAAATGCTTGACTTGTGCGAGAGTTAAGGAAGAATATCAGAAACCGTCAGGACCACTCCAACAACCTGAAATACCACAATGGAAATGGGAGCAAATTTCCATGGACTTTGTTACTGGCCTACCTAGATCTCAGCGCGGAAATGATACTATATGGGTGATCGTGGATCGACTCACAAAGTCTGCTCATTTCTTGGCCATCAAAGAAACAGACAAGTTCTCTACCTTAGCAGACATTTACTTGAAAGAAGTGGTCTCGAGGCACGGAGTGCCCACCTCCATCATCTCTGATCGTGACGCACGTTTTACTTCAGAACTGTGGCAAGCGATGCATAAATCGTTTGGCTCTCGTTTAGACATGAGCACGGCGTATCATCCTCAGACCGATGGGCAGTCTGAGCGCACTATTCAAACTCTAGAAGACATGCTACGGGCGTGCGTAATAGACTTTGGCAATGGTTGGGAAAAACATCTGCCACTTGTGGAATTTTCGTATAACAACAGCTACCACACCAGCATTAAAGCTGCACCATTCGAGGCACTGTACGGGCGTAAGTGTCGGTCACCTCTCTGTTGGGCAGAGGTGGGAGAAAGTCAAATCACAGGTCCAGAAATGGTAGTCGATACTACAGAAAAGATTGCACAAATACGACAACGCATGGCGGCAGCACGCGACCGTCAGAAAGCATACGCTGATTTAGACAGGAAACTGCTCGAATTCCAAGTTGGGGATCGAGCGCTACTTAAAGTTTCACCCTGGAAGGGTGTGGTTCGTTTTGGCAAACGCGGCAAACTTAATCCACGATACGTCGGACCTTTCGAAGTTATTGAGAAAATAGGTAAAGTGGCCTACAGACTGAACTTACCAGCTGAACTCAGTGCAGTTCACAACGTCTTCCACGTGTCGAATCTGAAGAAGTGTACGTCAGATGTGACCCACATAGTTCCTTTGAAGGAACTCACTATCGACGAGCGGTTGCACTTCGTCGAGGAACCTGTTGAAATCACGGACCGGGATGTTAAGGTCCTCAAGAACACGAGAATCCCTCTTGTACGAGTTCGTTGGAACTCCCGTCGCGGCCCAGAGTTCACCTGGGAGCGCGAAGATCAAATGGAACTCAAATATCCCCAGTTATTCGGAAACCAAGCAACTACTACTGAGGCTGAAGCTACCAATGCAGAATTTCGGGACGAAATTCCAAATCAACGGGGGAATAATGTGACACCCCAAGAAAACCAGTAACCTTCGCAAACATGCTCAGGGGAGCCGCGATACAATACAGGTAAACAACGTCACACTACTAGCTTTCTCAGTAACTGCATGCTAAATTTCGGGACGAAATTTCTTTCAAGTTGGGGATAATGTGACAACCCGAATTTCCGACATTCTTTATTCGCATTTAATGCACGATTGACTTTGACTATTTAGTTGTGATATGATAAAATACATTGTGTTTGCATGAATATGTGTTTGATTGTATAACATGGAACCTGTTGAGAAACATAAACTGCCTAACATAGGAAAGAACCCGACGAAACACAAGTGTGTTTCGCCATAACCATTCTCGACGAAACAGGATATGTTTCGCCATAAACGACTCGACGAAACAAAGTGTTTCGCCGAGCCCATATTCGACGAAGCCCAGTTATGGGCCCAGCATGTTACGTATAGTTTTTTTTATTGAGTTATACTATTCTATTCGCCACACTCTAGCAAAACAGAAACCCTAGAACTCCCTCTCTTCTGTGCGACGGCAACGACCATCGTTCACCATCATCCCTAGCTCTCGAATCTTTGTTTGTTCATCTCGAGTCGGTTAGTGATTAATCCTGTTGCATGAATATCTGTTCTTATGTGCTAGTGAATGACATGAATGCAGATTTACGGTGTTATATATATATGTGTTTATGATGTTCTTGATTCTGATATACATGGTTAATTAGATGCGTAACTCTTTGCGAAACCTAATATGATCGAACACTCAGTTTTTCATGTTGTTGTTTATATGATCTGGTTCTGATTACACGTTAGTATCTTGTTAGGGTTCGGTAATATGAGGAGATGTGTTAATCGATATGTGGTACACATAAACTAGGGTTTATGCTAGATGATGATTTCTTGATGGTTAGATGATGATTTCCATGCTAATGATTCATGTATGATCATGTATGTTGATGTGACGGCAGAATTAGGGTTTCTCATTACGTAATTGATTATTTGACGTAACTGATTCTTTGACGTAACTGTTACTTGGCGAATCAAATCTGTGACGAATCAAAATGCTATTGACGAAACAGAGGTAACGACGAAACAGGATGTGTTTCGTCGAGACCTCAACGACGAATCAAATGGTAGACGAAACAGGGGTGTTTCGTCGAAGGGACTTATGGCGAAACAGGGGTGTTTCGCCAAATGGGTAATCAGCACAGTAATCTGTTTACTTTTCTGTTAAGTGTTAACCTGGTTAGTCAACTGCTGTTAAGTGTCACCATCTTGTGTACGATCTCAAATACGTGCTACGTGCTACTTGCTTATCAACTGTGTACTTATACGTGAACACAAACTGATTTCACGTACGTGCATACTATAGGACGTGATTGACTTATTTGTGAGCACATAACCTAGCATACCGAGCAAACCAAGGTGAGTTCACACAAGCCAAGGCATGGGGTTCCCAGGGGGGGAATGGGGATTTGATGATTACTGTACATACTTAGATAACAGAACCTACTGCTAGACTAGTAACACTTATTGAACGATCTTCGCACACCTGCCAAGGACATTGGCCGCGATATTATGACTGACTTCGCACACCTGCCAAGGACATTGGCCGCGAACTAAATTTACAAATCTTCGCACACCTGCCTAGAGAGGCCGCGATACGAACAAACCTAGTCTAGAAAAACTTGGGGAAAGACCTTCCCCAACATCTTCGCACACCTGCCTGGAGGGCCGCGATGGAAACTAATACGATACATTGTAACGAACGATCATACTACTACTCACGCTATACTATTACTGAACTATTATCTGTGAACTCGCTCAACTAGTTGTTGACTCTCTCTTACATGCCTTGCAGGACCTTAGGTACATATGGAGCTTGCACAGAGAGGAGCAGGTCGTTGTGGGACATGGATCGATGATGCCATGTTATCTATCTAAACACTTGAATTTACTATTTGCATTGGGTTACATACTTATGCTTCCGCTACACACTTGTTAATGTTTGGTTTTGAAAACACCTTTCGTATTGATGAATGATTTTACTACTTACTTATATGTTCAATATGATTGGTGGCTTGATCCTGGTCAGTCACGCCTCCAAGCGGTGATACTCCGCGTGTGGATTTTGGGGGTGTGACATTCTTAAACCACCAGCTACCAGGTTATCTAAAGATGTATGAATCTTATTGCAATCAGTACAACAAAACTATTCTCCTTTCGGCTATGCCTGTAATTAATACCATAAATATATAAACACATGATGTATATAAAAATTATAGAGCATGCGTATGGATAAAGTAATGTTTGTCGTGCCTTAAAGTTCTCCATTTAGTACTCCTTGAAACAGCCAACACGATACCCTTTCTCACACTGAAATCAATAGAAAAATAAATAAATAAAGGTTATACTACAATAGGCATTAAATGTAGCATATTACTTAAATTGTCACATAGACATTAACTATTACATAAAGCACATGATCACATATAATGAGAGTTTTCAGGCCGAAACTAGACTTGCTGAAATCATCTACCTTGCAACAAAACTGTTGGTCCCGTTGATACAGGATCTGATCGTAGGAACAAGATGAATCGATTTCGTCTTAATGTGCGGAATCCATTACGACGAATCACAGATGTGTGCAACACAGAATTCAACGTTTAATCTGCTTGTCTGTTTGTTCTATTAATCGATCTGAAAGTCACAAAGTTCCGGTGAACGTACAGACTATCCGTGCGTGTCAAAAGTTCTACGGGTCAAAAGTTCTAACAAAGTTGCACCGGACCTACTATTTATAGACAGACTCAGGAAGCTAACAAGTGTTGTCCGTGCGGATGGGCTACCCGTGCATATGGCTTATCCGTGCGTATGGTCATCAGCGCGTATGACTTATCCGTGCAGATAAGTCATCCGTGCGTATTGCCATACGTGCGTATTACCATACGTGCGTATTGCCATCCGAACGGATTGAACACAACACTTTTACATACAAAACCTAATCCCGAGTTATCACGCTAACTACATACATACATACTGACAATGTACATAAACACAGAACACAAAATATGACTACATGCTGACGGAAGCTACAGACGTAATGTACTAACAGACTCCCCCTCGGATGTAGCTGTAGTTCCTTCCAGCATAGTCTTTAATTCCTTCTGCCACGTCTTCGCTCTCGTGCTTTCTCTCTTCTTTTCTGAGCCTTTTCCTCCAGCATTCTTTTTCGCTTTTGTCTTCCCTCAGCCAACCACCAATGTCTGTAGACAGGATCTCCATCACGCTTCCGTTCCCATCTTGGAATTTTGTTTTCTTCAGACTCAATTGGTGTCTGATCTGTTGGAGGAACAATTCCCAGTTTACGTCTTCCCCTCTCAGCAGCTCTTTCAGCAATCTTCTTGAAACGTTGTTCACGCTTGTATACTTTTAAAAACTTATCAATCTCTAGATCTCTCCATTTAGTCTTCCAGTATCTTCCAGAGTTGATGTCTTTTGCGTAACAAACATCCACAACCTTTTGATATTGCAAAGCTTGCTCTCTATCAGGTCTCTCGTAGACTATCTTGTTGTAGAACAAACAGTCGATATCTTTCTTTGAGCAGTTAACAAGCCACATAGGATCTAACACACAGATCCTTCTAGCTTCTCCTGTGGACTTGTTATTTAACGAGATTATAGCTTCAGCTGTAGCTTGATTATACAACCATCCTTCAAACTCATCGTGGAAATCTTGCTCCATCGCCCGTAACGACATATTCTTCAAGCAACTTGGAGGTTTGATATCCAGAGTAATATCCTTCTCACCACTTTCTAAGATTCTGACAATCTGTTGAGGAAAGTGTGATTTCCAATCAGGATATCTTTTCTCAGCTTGCAGCTTCACGTAATTCCATAACTTTTGATCATGTTGTTTTACATCTAACCCATGGTAGAATTCTTTGATGTTCTTTGTTTGTACCAATTCATCTATATCCCACCAGGGTAGAGTCTTGATATCAGACAAGAACTCAAAATACTGTACTCCCTGTTCTCTTCTGATCGCATAAACTTTCAAGTCTTCCAAATATCCCCATGAGAGAATGTCACCCCAAGAGAGTTCTTTGTCGTGTGTAAAGAATTGTAGTGCCCGAAGTTTCTTTCTCTCTTTAGGCATGACCTTGTACCATTTCTTTCTTTCTTCTGCCAAATTTTCTCTTGGTATAGTATTTGGAATACCTTCTGCAGACACCTTCTCCACTATCTTCCTTCTAATTTCATCTTCATTTCGATCCTTGAACATTTCCGACAATGAAGGAAATGTTGCATCAATCCCAGAATAATGAAAACGAACTTCATCATCAGATGAATCTGAAGCATCTTCAACAATTACATCGTTGTAATTATCAGCTTCAAATGCATATCTTGTCTTAAATACATCTTCAGAAGCTTCAGGAATTTCATCTTCAATATCGAACTTGAATTTACCTTCTTGCAAACCCAATTCCTCTAACATTTCTTCCCTTGTTCTACTAACCTCAATCACTTCTTGACTTTTATCTTGTAAGAAAATGACGGTAGGATTTGTGATGAATACCTGATCCATGTGTTGCTTTCCGGAAGTAGAAGTTTCTTGTTGATCATCATCTTCTTGCTCGTTGATCTGATCATTCAGAAACTCTTCAATCCTTTGTTCATCAATAGGGTTCTTCACAATCAAGCCTGAAGAACCTTGATCATCGTCGTCATTCTTCTTATCATCATCTTTCTTATTATCATCGTCTTTCTTATCATCGTCGTTTTTCTCTTCATCTTCATCTTCTTCATCATCTACAAGAAGTTCTTCATCGGAATCACTAACTTCCTCACCTCGAGCCTTCTTCGCTTCTTTTCTCCTCTTCATAACTTTCATTCTGTAAAGACCATCTTTTACGTTGAGTGGCACAGTTTCAGCTTTACCAACAAGAACAAACTGATTTGTCTTCCATTCAAGAAGCATCACTTCTTTGGACTTTTTCTTCTTTTGTTCAGCAGCAACTCTACGAATGATCTCTTTAGAATCAACGACTTGAGAAGACTCTCCAACCAACATGAAATCTTGATCATGTACAACTTGTTCTTGAACATGTTGTTCTTGAGCATGTTGTTCTTGAGCATGTTCAGCATTAATCATTTCAGCATCACCTTGAAAAGAAGAACCACCAGCTTCTTGAACATCTTCAATTATACTTTTGTTCTTTTGGATAGCATCCTCAGCCAGTCTACGTTCTCTTTCAAGTCTTCTTTCTTCAACTTTCTTTACTTCAATTTCATTGTAAGCAGCATGAACATCCTTCTTCAAAAGATTTTCCACAACAGAATATAACATCTTCAGTTGTTCATCTTTCATCACTTTGTCAGCTTTCATGGCTTCCATCTCTAACTTCATTGTTTTCATTTCGTTTGAAGTAGATTCACTCATTTCACTGACCACCTGATTGAGTGTTTGATTTACATCTTGGAGATTCTTGTTTAGTGAAGAGATTTCTGCCAGAAGAGCTTCAATCACTTTAGTGTTACTTTCACCATCTTCCTTTATCTTCTTCATGGTGCGTTCATCCTTGATTATCACCGTTCTAAGTTGATCATGAGCTTTCATTATCTTGTTCACTTGCTCTTTTAAAAAATCATGTTCACTTTCAGCTTTTTCTTTTTCTTTCTCAAGATCTTTGACTTTCTTTGCAAGAACTCTAACTGCATCATTGTTGAACAAATCATCATCAAAGTTCAGATCTTCTAATGGATCTCCTGAAGCAGGTGGAATGTTGCTAAAGAAATCATCTGATTCTCTTGGTCGTGAAGATTCTGGAATCTCTATATTTTCAGGTACTGTTGGGAACTTTGAATAAAAGACTCCAGCATCAGTAACTTCAACGTAGTCATCATGACTAGTCTGTTTTTCGGCTTCTGTTTCTTGTGGTTGAGGTGATTCAACGTTTTGAGTATCTTTACCATCATGTTCCTTTTGAACTTGACTTTCGCCTTTTCTTGCTCGAACACTTCTTGGAATAAGACCAGCAACAACTGCTTTTCTTTTCTTGATTTGTTTCTTTGGATTCTCAGGATCATAGGTTGTATCTTCTTCGTCTGATCCCTTCTTTTTCTTTGGTGACCTTTTCTTTAACTGAACTTTTCCTTTGCCAAGAGTAAGTGGATCAAGTTCAGATTCTGATATTGTGGTTTTAGAATCATCATCACTTGAAAGATCTTGAACGACTCCTTCTTGATCTTTAACACCTTGATCTTTAACACCTTGAGCAGCATCCTCATTCTTCTTTAAGAAACTTTGAAGAGATTGCGATAACAGCTCAGTTCCTTCTTGAATAACAATTGACGGTTCTAGAACTGTTTCATCTATCAACTTGGGCTGCTGTTTTCCAGAAGGCCCTGCAAAACAGATGTTTGACACATTTATTAGAAATTTTCACAATATACAATTCTAATTTCTTTGTGACTCCCCTTTTCACAATACCCTTTTTCACATTCTTTGGAATAGAAACTGTAGGGGATGTCTTTGGAGTTCTCTTTCTTTTTCCATCTTTGATACACCACCATCTTGTATCCTTCTTATAGAACAAACTTATCTTGTCATCTTCATTATCAGAATTGTTGTCTTCATGTCTCAACGCATCATTCTCTGGAGCTACATAGTTTGGATTTAAAATTTTGCAGATCATTCTCTTTGCTCCTGGATTTGGACCTTTGATCAACCTGCTGATGGTGTCTAGTGTCATTTGTCTTAACCCCAAAATATCATTACTTTTCTTTTCTAAACCTTCAAACTGATCATCTATCAACATCTGGACAAACCTAGGATACATAAGAAATCTCTTGCTTCCATCCTTTACATTCTCAGACATGTGATCAAAAATTACTTGAGAGATATTGTACGGTCTGTTCAGTACAAGACAAGAAATGATATTCATGATGTAATCTTGAGTTTCATCATATCCACCTTTTCTGTGTGACAAAGCATGAAGCACACAATGAGTCATGAACTTATAAGCATGGCTAAAACTTGTCTTTTGCATTCTTCCATTCACACTCCCAGCAAAACCCATCCTACACCACAATCCTTTTACTAAACATTCAGAAACTATGGTTGGGTCACTATCATTGTCTCCTAACTTCAATACTCTCCTTATGACACCAACAGTCACTTTCATCTCTAAATCTACATCTTTTCCATTCTCATATTTCTTTGATACAACAGAATAAATGGTCTTATCACTTTCTTCGTATCTTGCAGCATTCCAAAAACGTTTCACATGCGATTCATATGCTACTGTCTTATCAGTTAAGGCCTTAGAGATTCTGCTCTCTCTCAAGAATTTCGCAATATCTTGAACTATTGTATTTTCGGTATACACTTCATCCAATAAACAATATATATTATGAGCTTTATCCCAATTCTGCAGAAAATTTTATTCATTTAAGAAATAATTTGGGAGCTCAAAATATTCTGACAGAAAAACTTGTTGAATGAAATGATACATGAATGATGATCCGTACGTATAACTTGTCCGTGCGGATGAGTTTTCCGTGCGGACAACTTGTCTACACCGCGTATAGCCATCCGTGCGTACAACATGTGTATTGCCCCGGATTGCCATCCGCGCGTACAACATGTGTATTGCCCCGGATTGCCATCCGCGCGTACAACATGTGCATTGCCCCGGATTGCCATCCGTGCGTACAGCCTGACTTTGATACGGATTGCTATACGTGCGTACAGCATGACTTTGATACGGATTGCTATACGTGCGTACAGCATGACTTGCCACGGATTGCTATACGTGCGTACAGGTTATGCGTGCGGATACAAGTTACAGATGAAGACCAGTTTATGAACTCCAATAATTTTCTATGGCAAAATCTAAAAATTGAACACAGATCTACATAGAGGATGTTAAGGCGATCAAAACCCTATGTTTAATGATGTCTAAAACGTCCTATACACAGGTCAATTTCATAAAAACCTAGCCGACACTATGTACCGTCCAAACATCAGATCTATCAGATTTTAACATGTTATAACACAAATTAATCCGGTAAATCTCTAGATCTAAGCATTCCGAGCAAAACCCTATGATTTATTCATGACAAATCGAACTAACACAGGCTAGATCTAAGATTTAAAGCTCCGAAAGAACAGATATGCGATGAACAGATATTAAACAATGGATTATTGCAGATCTGAGTTAGAAAAACATACCTTTGCCATTGTAATTGTTGTGCAAACCAACGAAAACAAAGATCCGTGCAAAGAATTCCGAAATCAGAAAGTCAAAGTGTGAGAGAGAAAGAGTGTTGTGCGTGCGTATAGCTTTGACTGACTCTTTGACCCTTTATTTATACTATCAACATATGCGTATGGTCACCCGAGCGCATTGCCATCCGTGTGTATGGCTACCCGTCCGGATGAACATCCGAATGAGGCACACTTTAACCTTTTCAAAGAAAACTTTGATTTTTCTCAACTTTTGCCAGTGTTTAGAAATCCACTTAAGTTACTTAGTTCAAATTAATGAACCAAGTTACTTAATTTGTCCACCAAGTCCAACTTAATAACCTTGGTTGACCTGAAGCAAAACATACTGACTTTTGAAAATTTTGTTCAAACAATTTTCTGAAAAAATTACAAGTATCAACTTAATGAACTTGTGTTTCACACTTTCAATTACAGATTAGTCATGATTAGCTCCAAACTCATCTTCCAATCCAGAAACTTCCTGCATCTTCTATCACTTTCAAATCTGAAGATCAACTCTCCACTTTGGTTTGTCCGAAAATAAAGCAGAAAAATAAAATCTTTTTGGGATTTTTAATGAAACAAGAAGAATATAACAGAAATATAAAAGCAGTAAATGTAAACTATTTACAAACATATTTTTGGTGAGCGCGTTAGGGAATCATATCAGCTTCCGACAAGTTACAAGTACCATTAAGCTTAATTTCATGCCAAACATTAAACAGTTCACCTCGATTGTCGATATACTGATCCATCTTTAAATTCTTACACACATTTTAATCTGTTCAGGATACAGTTTTAGTGTTTTAGAGACTTAAACTTATACGTGTGTCCCACCTCTTGAATATACTCCCGTATCCAGAATCTCAATAATCAGTCTTACAGGTGAATATACATCAATGATATCTATACATAATTTAGGTATGCGAGGGCCGAGGGATCTCAGGTCGATACTTCCGTATACGCAGAGAGATATCGGCTTCGACTTTAAGGTGTGTCCCCTTTAGAGGATCTGTTTGCTACAACAGCAGCGTTTATCAATTTTATTGTTTCAGCATGCTGAGGGTTTAATGCTATGTTTCAAGCATTTGAAGAAAGTATTATCCAGGGACTAGGTCAGAACTACCGTTCAGCAGAAGTCCCGGAATAATACCCCAGACATCATTGAGAATAAAAACCTAGTATATCAGTTTATGAGACCTTTCAAACGAGATTTCAGGGGTTACCTATATATCCAAGTAGTGTTCCCCACGAAATAAGCAAGTAAGATTTTAGGTTAGGTTTATATCCCGAACAAACTTACTAAATGTGTAAAAACCTATCGACACATCATTAGTGAGACTATTTAACGCATTTGAACTTTCCATTTCTTTAGCGTACTGTAACCGTCTAGCTGATGTACTATCATTTTCCCTTTTTACACTAGCTGTTTTTTGAAATTTTATCATGTTTTTGATTTTTTGAAATTTTCTAATGTTTTTGGCTTTTTCGAATTTTTTATTGTTTTTGTATTTTCTGAAAATAAAACTACTATCTCCCCCTAAAAACCAAAACAAGTAAAAATTCGACAAACCATTGCAGATTGTTTCTCAACATCATCTACAGTGGCACCTTCATCAACGCCAACAATCTCCTCCGCATCCGATAGCAACTTCATACCATTTAGTTTCAAAAGATATTTAAAGCGTGTTTTATCAAATGCTTTGGTATGTAAGTCAGCTTTTTGTTCATCGGTGTGGATTTTCTCTATTCGTATCAACTTCTTCTCGAAACAGTCTCGGATGAAGTGATGACGAATTTCAATGTGTTTTGTTTTAGCGTGATGAACAGGATTTTTTGTTATGTTAATTGCTGCCTCATTATCAACAAAGATAGGGGAGTTAAGAAATTGCAAACCGTAGTCACGCATCTGTTGCTGGATCCACAAGATCTGAGAGCAGCAGCTGCTAGCAGATACATATTCAGCTTCACAAGTGGATAAAGCGACAGAGGTTTGCTTCTTGCATTGCCAGGTGACCAATCGTGGTCCGAAAAACTGGCACCCCGCTGTTGTTGATTTAGCATTCACTTTGCAGCATCCGAAATCAGAATCAGAATATCCTTCGAGCATGAAGTCGCCAACTTTTGGATACCACAACCCCAGAGATGGAGTTCCTTTCAGGTAGCGTAGAATCCTTTTCATAATTACCATGTGCGAAGCTCTAGGATTTGACTGAAATCGAGCCGCGAGGCAAGTTGGGTACATAATATCCGGTCTTGATGCCGTCAAGTACATTAACGAGCCAATCATGGAGCGATATAATGTTTCGTCTACCTTCTCTCCGGTGAGATCAGGGTTTATCCCATGATTCGTCGCTAATGGGGCGGACATAGGTGACATTCCTGACATCCCGAATTTCTCCAGAACATCATGAACGTATTTTGTTTGATGTATGAAAGTTCCCTCGGGAAGTTGATCGACTTGAAGTCCCAAGAAGAACTTCATCTCACCCATTGAAGACATTTCAAACTTCTGCTTCACAACTTGTTCAAAATCTTTGCAGAGTTGTTCATTTGTAGACCCGAAAATTATGTCATCCACGTAAATTTGGACAATCAGAAGATGCCCGTCGACTTCTTTTGTGAAAAGAGTGGCGTCTATCTTTCCTCGAGTGAAGTGGTTGGCTAACAGATGTTGAGACAAGGTCTCATACCAGGCTCTCGGGGCCTGATGTAAGCCGTACAACGCTTTGTCAAGGAGATAAACTTTATCTTTGTGAATTGGGTCGGTGAAGCCCGGTGGCTGTCTGACATAAAGCTCCTCTTTCACCTTGCCATAGAGAAATGCCGACTTCACATCTAACTGAAAAACTTTAAATCCTTTCCATGATGCGAATGCAAGGAAGATTCTTATAGCTTCAAGTCTTGCGACAGGGGCATATACTTCAGTGAAATCTATCCCCTCCTTCTGACTGAAGCCTTGGACAACGAGTCGAGCTTTGTTTCGAATGATAATTCCTCGATCATCCCTTTTTCATTTAAATACCCATTTCGTATTAATCTTCCGGTGACCATCGGGCAAATCAACTAGCTTCCATACACCAAGCTTCTCGAATTGGCTTAACTCCTCCTGCATTGCATTTACCCACGAATCTTCAGTAAGCGCCTCTTTGTACGTCCTTGGTTCTATCTGCGAGATAAAACAACTTAATGAGAATTCAGTTTGCAAAGGAGCAACTGTTGTGTAAAAACATGTAAGCCCTTGATCAAGCTGTCTTCGAGTGCGGACGCCTGATTGCAATTCTCCGATTATCAGTTCCTCTGGATGATAAGAAAGCGTTCTTGGCATCACCTCGCCTGAAACATCTACTTCGCTCTCCAAATTTGTGACGTTTTGATCAGCAACTTGTTCACTAACTGGAATAGATTGATTTTGAAACTTGATTAGCTCCCCCTCAGAGTCTGAATCATCATGATCGAATATTGGTCTGTTTTCAGATTCTTGATTGTCATTCTCAACCGTCTGATTTTCTTGAGCAATATCATTTTCAACATCGTCATGTTCTCCAGCATTGCTTGGACCCGCCTCATCATCATTTGAAGCCTGTCGTTTTCGATAAGATTCTGCTGGGAACCTTTCATCTTCATACTCTCTAAGAATATCCAACTCATCAAAGAACTCTGGTTCTTCTTCCATGTTGAAGGACTCCCACAAAACATCATAATTGAAACGCCATGAGTCGCCCGGATTCTGTGGAGGCATTGTGTGACCTTGGCATTCAACATTTTGAGCTTCAATATTTCGCTTTAGATTTGGAACGAAGACTCGTCGTAAAGGACTTGCATATCCCACAAATATTCCTTCAAAACTCTTCGGACCCATCTTTCCAAAAGGTTCTAGAACTGTACAGGGTGACCCGAACGGTTCAAGATACTTCAAATTCGGTTTTCGGTTATTGATCAACTCAAAGCATGTTTTGTTGAATTTCTTGACGGTTAGAACTCTGTTAAGCGTGTAGCATGCGGCGGAAACTGCTTCTGCCCAGAAATTTATCGGTAACTTTGAATCATCAAGCATTGTTCTGGCCGTTTCAATCAGTGTCCTGTTTTTACGTTCTGCAACTCCATTTTGTTGCGGAGTGTACGGAGAACTGAACTCATGCAAGATAGCTCTTTCATCACAATATTCTTCCATATTATTGTTCTTGAACTCAGTACCATTATCACTTCTAATTCTTCTGATACGTCTTTGGTACAAATTTTCAATCTTTCTGAACAACCCCTTCAACCTGTCAAACGTTTCCTCTTTCGACTTCAAGAATAACACCCACGAGAATCTGGAATAATCATCAGTAACCACAAGACAATAAAGTTCTCCGGTAATACTTTTGACATTCACAGGACCAAATAAATCCATGTGAAGTCTCTCCAAAGGTCTTGAGACTGAATTGACTTGCTTTGAGGGGTGTGACTTTTTCTTTTGCTTGCCTTTCATGCAACTAATGCACTCTTTTTCCAGATGGAAACCTTTAATGTGAACCCCCAGAACCAAATCATTGTGTACTAGATGATTCATTTTGCGAAGATGAATGTGCCCCATCTTACGATGCCACAACTTTGATTCTTTCTCCGTTGCTCTTGAAACAAAACAGTGTGCTTGACCCGTTGTTGTAGTTGCTACAGTCATGTCTAAAACATACAGATCATTCACTCTAGGAGCTCTCATTATGATCCATTCTTCAGGAATAACAAATCCTGGTTTCAAAATCAAACACTCTTTGTCTATGAAGTGAGTAGTATACATCCGGTCACAAATCTGCGAGATACTTAGCAGATTATTTTCCAGCTCAGCAATGTAGTTAACTCTTTCAAACGTGACGATCCCGTTGGATAACGTTCCTTCACCAACAATTCTACCACCTTGGTTACCTGCGAACCCCACATAACCTCCATTAATATTTCTGACATCATACAACAGCGCGGTCTTTCCTGTCATGTGCCGAGAAGCTCCACTATCCATAATCCTACGTGAAACGGATCTCGGAAGCTCCTGCACATGTCAAAAACATTTAATGAGATTTTGATGCTACCCAAGCCTCTTTTGACTCAGGTAACTTGAAATTAAGGTGAGTTGTTTTAGTGTAAAGTGGCGGAAAGTTTTTATCATTCATTTTAAGGCTTTCAGCAGTTCCAACTTCAACCTCTTTGAATAAGAAAAAATCGTCTTTTTGAGGTTGATCGGCTGGTTGATTTTTCTTTACCACATACTTCTTTTCAGAAGTCGATTTTTGTTTCTCATAAAACTTCAAGGGTACATACTTCTTCTTGGTAGAAGATGATGATTTTTCAGTTTCAGACACCTTTGGTGAATCAACTTTCTTTTCAACAACTTTTGGCTTCCATGTTTGTTGAGGTGATGCAACCCGTTGGTAAAATTTATCATTTTTAGATACCGAATTCTTAACAGGTTCAGTTTTGATCTTGGTGTTGTCATTTTTCAAAACATTTTTCTCAACAATCAATGGAGCCTTTCCTTTCACAACATCTCTCTTGATAGAATTCTTCACAATTTCAGTCTTAGACTTCAAGTTGGTACACTTTCGTGCAATATGTCCAACTTGATTACATTTGAAGCATGTTCGGGTGTTAATTACCCGACTTGAGTCTTCAGACTGAGGCTGTGAGGCCTTCTTTTCAAAGAACTCTTCGTTTGATTTTAAAAAAATTTCAGACTCTTCTTCAGAAAGTGAACTTGAACTGTTCACAAACACCTTTTTCACAGCAAACTTCTTGTTTTGAACATTTCTTTTCTGATAATTATTACCACCCTGATATCCTCCCGACCATTTATTTTGATTGTTGTTAGAAAAACGTGGTGGAATAACAGGTTTCTTATAGTAAGCTTTATCTTTCTCAAAATTCATTTGTCTCTTTGTCTGTTTCAGACTGTCCACATCAGACAAATCAATTTCAACCAGTTTGAAAACATTTTTCAATTTGTTCACATTAACATTCTCCAGAGGAAACTCAAAGTCTGAATACAACTTATCAGATCCAGACATCTTGTACATCACAAGACCCGGTTCATCATTTAAGTTGTTTTTAGATTTTGGTTTCGGAATGTAATTGTTTAGAAAACATTCTTCATCTTCAGTCGAATCACTATCCAAGACACTTTCAGCCATGCCTTTTATGATCTCGGTTTGAACACTGTCATCGGATGATGATGAAGAAAATGTCACATCAATTGATTCTGGCAGTTTTATCTCATTTGGTTCAACATCATCATTAACCAACCCAGATTGCTTCTTTGAGAAATTGTTTAGAACAGGTGGCGGAACTTGATGAAACCCCACCCCAGTTCCATCACAGTATACATCTTCGCCAGCTTTGGTTTTTCCAATGGGTTTTGGAACAATGTGTTGTAAAACAAAGCTTGCAGAGTTGTAACTGCTCAGTTTCATATTAATTCGCTCATTCTCAATTTTAGCTTCTTCAAACTGAAGCTTCAATTTTGCAATTTCATCAAGTTGTTGGTTGATTAACTCTTCTTTTACTCGAAGAACCCCTGAAAGTTGAAGATTTTCTTTCGTTGTTTTACTGTTTCTCTCATCAGAATCTTTAACCGTTCGCTTTAGCTTCTCAAAATTTTCAGAAATTTTACGATTTTCAAGAATCAACTTTTCGTTTTCTTTTCTTATTCTTTCAATGTCATTTTTATCATTTTCAATTTTATCAGCTAATTCTTTTGATCTATCATTCGAAGCTTTCAGCATTTTGTCACGGTTTAAGATTTGATCTTCAACATTTTTGACTTTACTAGTCAACTCTTCAATCTTCTTACCACTGAGGTAAGTGACAGTACTACAAACTTTGCACTTTTTCATGCAATTTTTGCAGTCATTTTCAGATTTATCTTTCTTACCTGACTCAAGTGTACCATTTGAACTGACCTTGTTTGTGGACGGAGTTCCAGAACTAGAAACTACCTCAAGTTCTTTTGCTGCAAGAACTTTCTCAGCCATCTTCCTCAAGTTTTCAGCCGTTAGCTCTTGTGATGTATCAATGATTCCATCATCAGCATTCTTTGACTTTGGTTTCTGTTCTGCTTCTTTGATTTTTTCTTCTTTCTCTACTTGTTTCTCATCACCACCTCCCCACCATTCTCTTTGTCTAGCCTCTTCTTCCTCGGTAAATTGTTGGGTAAGAGCATCAACACTAATGGAATCCGGATTAACTGCAATGTTACCTTGTGGATCAAGATAACACTCTCTGTCCGCATCCCATCTCTTTGCTCTTTTAGCCTCTTTGTATGTGTTATAAATTCTGCTCATTCTGGTTTGGGCTTTCATTCTTCGGTTGACGAGCTTTTCTTCTTCAGTTCTAATGTCTTTAAAAGGAATAATCTTCGTCACAAATGCATAACCCACCGCATCTTCCTCAGGCAATAGTTCGCTCCAATCATAACCTTCGTCATCATGGATCACGGCAAGAGCTCTAGACTTCTCTTTGTTGTCTTCAACTTGCTTCAATCTAGGTGGCTCAGATTTATTCTGGTGATAGATTGCTCTCTTGTAATAATCATCTCTGAAAGGATTTTCTGACTCATCAGCATATGCATTTCTGCATTCTCGTTTGAAGTGACCTTTCTGCTTACATTTGAAGCATGTCACCTTCGATTTATCAAACCCCAGCTTAGTAAATGCACCACCAATTGTCTTTCTGCCGGTAATTTCCATGAAGCGTTGTGCTCTACGTACAGCACTGGCCATAGCCCATCGAATATCGATCAGCTCCATTTCCTCGGGATCAATCTGATCATAATCTTCTTTAGTCAGATTGGTATTACCTATCTTCCCAGCTACTAACCCTTCGTACGACTCCAACACAGATGCTAGAAAGATCATCTGCTGTTTGGCCGATTCTTCATCAAAATTTTGAGCATTCTTCAAATCTATCGCAATGTTGCAAGAAAACGCGTTCTTAGGAATAGATTGTTGTTGACTTGAAGAATTTGAAGAAGATCCTTGACTTGGAGTATTGGATGAAAAACCTCCATGAAAACCACTGTTTGAGCTTGGACTTTCTTTACTTGAAGTGTTTGTGTTTTCAGCGGAGAAAGCAGTTCTTGGAGAAACATTCTTGGGAATCATATTCTTTGGATAGTACAGCTCCGTGTTTTGTTGGTATGATGAATGATTTATTTTGTGTGTTTTCTTTATCTCCAGTTCATGACTTTCTAGTCTTTCAATCAGCAAGTCGACAGTCAGATCTTTAGCTTTGATTGTATTCTTTAACATCAGTGCATAGTACTGCCAATCCATCTCGTCTGGTAGTGAATCAAACAGTTTGTCAACTAGCTCCTCTGGAGGATAGAGAATTCCGTGCCTTGCCAATTCCAACTTTAAGTGTCCAAATCTTTCAATCATTTTACAAACTGATTCACCTTTTAAGCATCCGAACAAATCAAACTCCTTTCGCAGCAATTTCTTGTTGTTTTTGATTATTTCTTCACTTCCTACACATTTTTTATTTAACTTTTCCCATAGATCTTTTGCGTTTGTGTATTCAATGAGTGAAATAATGTCATCTCTTACGGACTGGTGAATCAAAGGGATGCATTTTTGTTCAGCTATAAAATTCTCTACTTCTTCACCTTCTGACAAATTCTCACAATCTTGTCTTTCTGAAGCATAACCGTTCTTTAAGTTCTTCCAGCTCTGATATGCGAAAGCTTTCAGCCATTCTTCGAATCTTTTTGCCCACCGATTATACTCTTCAATTGCCATAAGCTTTTGTGGTTTTTTGTAAGTACCATATGCGCTTTCAACACTTAGTGCATCAGACAAAGTTTTCTTTGGGTTCGGATTATCATTCGAATGGTTGGAAGCATCGTCTCCGGCATTCCCTGCGAAAGCATACATTTCACTGAAGGGATTCATGAATTCTTCCATTTTTAAGTACCAGAAACAATTTTCAAACACTTAGAAAATTTTTACAAATTTTAAAATTTCAAACACTTGAACCGGATAGTTATCCGTTCGAACAATAATACGGATGGTGACAAAGCTTATCCGCACGGACGGTGATCCGCTCGGATGGTTGTACGTACGGGTAACCTTGACCTTTTGACTTTTCTTGTTATCCGCACGGGTTGTATTCCGTGCGTGTAACAATGATGATGTCAGCAAACAACTTGTTGTAACTAACTAATCCAAACCGTTCAGACAGCTGTCCGCACGGGTGAGTGACGTCATCAAATACGAACTGATAAACATGATTTTCGATGAATTTGATCTAGTTTTAGGTTGAATCTGATTATGAAACTAAGTAGGATTAAACTTTGAATGATTGCGAGTCGATTGATATCTATTTTAACAAATTTTAACCGTAAATTCTCGCTCAATTTTAAGTTTTTCTGATTTTATGGTGACAAATGAAGAACAAATGTAAAATCTAAGTAGATGTAGAAGAAATCTGTCAAATTTCCGGTGAAATTTGAATCAAATCGGCAACAGAAGTCAAATCTCCGGTGAAATTTGACTTTGATCGGCGTATAAAGCTTGAATTCCGGTGAATTCAGTGTCGTTGATCTCGATTCAGCTCCCTGGACGCTCTGATACCACTTGTTGGTCCCGTTGATACAGGATCTGATCGTAGGAACAAGATGAATCGATTTCGTCTTAATGTGCGGAATCCATTACGACGAATCACAGATGTGTGCAACACAGAATTCAACGTTTAATCTGCTTGTCTGTTTGTTCTATTAATCGATCTGAAAGTCACAAAGTTCCGGTGAACGTACAGACTATCCGTGCGTGTCAAAAGTTCTACGGGTCAAAAGTTCTAACAAAGTTGCACCGGACCTACTATTTATAGACAGACTCAGGAAGCTAACAAGTGTTTTCCGTGCGGGTGGGCTACCCGTGCGTATGGCTTATCCGTGCGTATGGTCATCCGCGCGTATGACTTATCCGTGCAGATAAGTCATCCGTGCGTATTGCCATACGTGCGTATTGCCATCCGAACGGATTGAACACAACACTTTTACATACAAAACCTAATCCCGAGTTATCACGCTAACTACATACATACTGACAATGTACATAAACACAGAACACAAAATATGACTACATGCTGACGGAAGCTACAGACGTAATGTACTAACAAAAACAAATAGAATACATGAAAATCCAAGCATTTTAAAAGCAACAAAAAGAAACATAAACACCATGTGTTAAATAACATTAGATCAATTTCAGTTGAAACCAACTATAAAAAATCACTAAACCCCAATCCCAAATTAACCTGATCATAACAAAAGTAAACATAAATAAGAGGAAGAATTTACATGAAGAAGCATGAATAAACTCTACTCAGCAATGACCCACTGAAAAAACAAGGGCAATGAGCCTACCTGTGTACATGTTTGGTCTGGTGAACCCCACCCGCCACTCTATAAATTTAACAAATACATAAAGTTGGATTAAATCACACAAACTATGGATGATTTCTTGAAATACCAGCCATATGAACATTTAATAACTAACAACCTTGGTAAAGATGATGTCCAGAAGCTCAGGTCCATCTTTTGATTTGTAACCTTCCGATTGATGACTGTAGAGAGAGAGAAACTAAGGTGAATTTATATTTTATAGATCTCAGATTTGTTGAAATTTGGGCAAAGTGAGTAGCAAAACTTACCAGATCTGCCATATGAGAGTCCTAACAGGGGGTGCTAAAGAGTTTGTGGCATCTAGGTTTTAGACAAACCATAGGCTCACCATTATTGAAGGATACAGAAACAGAAACAAAGTTCCTCTCTTCAAGAGACTCACTCTAAGATATACAAATTCGGTGCAGTAGCACCAAAACCTTTCATGCTGAAAAACGAATTTCCAATCCAATATTATTCAATCAGAACAACGCAACTTCAAAAATTTTGAAAAAATATCTTACTTTTTTAAAGGCACACTCACTAAATGCAAATGTTCACAGAGCCATAAATATTAATAAGAACTTCTATTCATTCACAAACTCATATAACATGAAAACTATCTTAACAACAGTTTTCCAATAACATTAGAAGCATTTAGAGAACAAAAAATTTATGCATAATCGGATAAAACCCTAATTATGAAAAGTAAATTATGAATATTACAAACCGTTTCGAGTTTAGGGTTTATTCAAATCCCTACATCAGATCTGAAACTCGGTTGGGAACCCTAACATGAAATTAAAATAGAACCCAATACAACCCGTCTCAAAACAGAACATGTTTTGACCCGTTATCCAACCCAAGCATCTAGCCAAATCAATAGTTTCAAAACAAATTTTGCCTTCAAAAGGTGCAGTAACTGAAGTTTTTGTTGCTACCTGAGAACTAATAGTTTGTGGGACTATATCTTCAACTCGTCTAAGCCAAATCTTGTTGGTTTACAGCCCTTCTCTTTCTGTAATTTATCCATCACACCAGATTATTCAATCTTTATCTCTAAAATCAAGAAACCCTAAAAAGTATCAAGAACCAAGAAAAAAAAGAGAGGTGAAAAAAACCTAGGTAAAGAATACTCGCATGAAGATCTGTGCTGAAAACCTGTTTTAAGCATCAAACTTCAAAGAGATATAAAGAACCTGCGTCTAGGGCTCTGTCGCTCCGTTCTCCTCTACATGTGTCTGCATGAGGGGAGGTGTCCAGAACGGTGGTCGGCCCTCCTCCATAGCAGTGACTTATGGTGGATCGCGAAGAGAGATCAAATCCAAATCGAGATCTAGATCTTTGACGGACAGGGAGAGAGAGAGTGTGTTTTAAAGTTTGAATTGAGGTAGGGATGAAGCTGGGAGTGATGATTATGCTCTGTAAATGAAAATGAAAAGAAGAGAAAAGAGGGGTGCATGGGGAACTGTGAGTGAGCGGGAATTCAAATATTAAATGAAAATTTTGGCCGCCCAAAAATTGACTGACCTAAAGGGTATTATCGGAACTTTTGATATTCATATGCTTAAAAGGCTTGTACATTATGCATTAATGGTGTTTTAAAGAAATTTCAATGACTTTAAGAAGTACTTTGGTTATGCTTATTAATATAGTATAGATATATATATATAGTCCATAGTCCTTGTCCAGTTTGTCCAATATTCGGGTATAAATTATATATTGGTTTTCTTGGAATTTTGGTAATATTTTGTATTATAATTTTGGTATTTTGGTGTGTTATATTATTTTCAAGTCCTAAAGTAATATAACTAATACACATAATATACAAGTAACACACAAATTGTGTCATCTAAATATATATTTTCCTAAATATATACATAGTCACTTTTATTTATCAAAAATCAACCTTCAATATTTGTAATTTTTGTAACAAAAATTATGGCAAATTTTTATATGAAAACCTTGATCAAAATTTACTTGTAAACACTTGTTTAAAAATATTTTTCTAAGTGTTTAATTTCTACAAAAATTTTGCCATAGTTTCTCCTTAAAAATGGAGGTTTCCATGCTTTAAAAGCATATCATTTTCTTTTAAAATCAACATCCATCATCAACAATTAAATCAAGACTTACCATGTGCCAAAAATATGAAATTTACACTATGACATGAACTTGAAATTTTGTAAAAATTTGTAGTAACTTAATATGTTGTTAAGTAAGTTTAGTTACCCCTAAAAACATGGTTTATATTTTATAAAACTCCTTCTTGCAATTTTTAGTTCTCCACAACTTGTATGAAGATTTTCTAAAAATGTTTCTTCTTGTATTCTTCTTGTTTCCAACATGTATGTAAATCTTCTTTAAAAATCATGTTTAACTTCTTTAAAAATCATGATCATGTAAATCTTGTAATTAACTTTGGTTTCTTGAGAAAATTATTTTTGAAATCATCCATTTTCAAGACTCACAACATGTATCAAGAATCATCATACACTAAATCAAGCTTATATTCAAGTTCATGTTCCACATAAAGGATGATCATTATGATATTCACAAGATTCGTCCTCATACTTGCTAGATCATGTGTTTAATCACAATCTAGCAAGCTTCTTATGATGATCAACATCATAAACACAAGAAATCAACAATCAAGTATCACACATACACTAAAACAACGTAGATTCTTATGTTATTAAGCTTTATGTGAATGATCATCTTCTTGTTTCTTTGAGTTTCTTATGATTAACAACTTATATAATCTTTTAACCACTAAAATAAGAAGTAAATTCGAGTTGTAAAGAGCTTACTACTAGCACAAAGGCTAGGGAAGAAATCAAGATGAAGAAGATGATGAACAAGGTAGATAAAAGCTCTTGATGAAGGTCCTTCCAGTTTCAATGCTTCCACACTTCTTAACTAAGCTCCTAGCATCCTTGGATTACCTTAGATTGTATGAGATTGAAGTGAAAATGGTGGGAGTGTGGGTGTTAGTGGCGACCGAGAACAAGGAAGGAGGAGAGGAGATTTGAAGCTTTGTTGAATGTTGAATGAAATATGATAAGTGTCTTATGGTTATTTAAAACAAGCTCCCAACATCACTTAGTCTAATGGTTCATATGTTTCAAAAGCATCCAACAAATCTAATAAACAAATACTAGAAAATCATGGGGGTGGGTCCCATGGGGAACCATCGAAATGAGGGGGGGGGTATATGGTTGGATTTCAAATGTAAGTTGGTTAAGTTAGTTGATTTCTAAGTATGATGTTTAGTGTTATAAGTGCTTAGTGATTATAGGACGCATTATGATGTTCGGTGACCATAACTAGCTCGGAAATGTTAAAACAATGCTTCTAGTGAAAATTTGATGTTTCGGGTTGTGACATATGTGTCTCTACGACCATCAAACAAATCCCAAATCAATGAAATATTTTGTTTCATACTTAGAAATAAATGTAATGCGTAAACGTAATCAGTTTAATCCGACAAACACTCCAGAATAGTGAAATAGGCTTAACATACCTTAAATAACCTTTACATAACTTAGAAATAAATTTTGGAGGGTTTAGTGTGTCGAAATCAAGTTTATTCGATCGTAGGGACTATTTGCATCAAACTGCAAAAGTCTGCTCATTCGTATGGTATCGAACATTCCAGAACTTGACCATAAGTTAAACATACCATAAATATCCTTTACATAGCTTAGAAATAGGCTTTGAGGGGTTCGGTATGCTAAAATAAATTTTTGTAATCATTAAAATATTTTATTTTAGTGATTGGAATGCTAAAACTTCATTCGTTTCGCAATTTGGATCGTTTTCGCGTCTGTTACGATGTCCGTCGTAATTAACCGAACAACGAAACCGTACAGCTAAACGAACTGACATCCGTGACATTTCTAAGCACATTTCAAGTTCCCTATGTTTTAACATCCTTATGGAGGTTAAAAATGGGCTTGACGGGTGTTAGAAGTGCCAAAACGCATCAAAAAGCAAGTTTGGAGTCTCAGGGGCCTGTTCTGTCAATTGTTGAAAGTTCCTGCCAGCAGATAGATGCCATACGGACCGTATGGAGGTGCTTACGGTCCGTAAGCCTTCCCCAGGTCAGCAGAAACCATTTTCTGCAAAACCCAGCTTCTCCTTTGTTTTGCACATGGTTTCTTCATTCAAGGGGCTTGTTTTGGGCACCCATAGGTTTGTAAATCAGTGGGCACACATGGAGGGCCAAGATGTGACAACTGTGTTCTGTAATCATCGTATAATGTAAAACAATGTGCTTCGGTGTTATTATATGTGCTTTGGTGTTATTATATGTGTTATTGTGTGTGATGATTTTTACAATTTGATTCGATTCCGATTTCAAGCTTTAAATCACTTTCTGGAAGGTTATACGCAAACTGGTACATAAACGCAATCAGTTTAACGTGACATACACTCCGGAACTGTGACATAAGCCAAACATACCCTAAATATCCTTTACATAACTTAGAAATAAGTTTCCAAGGATTCGGTATGGCAAAAACATGTTTATTTGAACTAAAGAACTAATTACGACAAAACTGCGAAACGAACATTGGTGACCGCCCGGATAATATTTAAATCCCAAAAATATTCTGTTATGATTAAAATTTTATTTTTAATCAGGTTCGGGTTGAAAAATAACTTAAAACGCTTAAAAACATTATTTTTCAAGTTTAAGCACGTAACGCGTGTTTCTGCGCGACACAGTGCTTCTACTGCAAAACACGGACAACACAGCCAGTCTTGGCAACTGAAATTTATTTCAGTAATATTTTGGCGAGTTTATTTTTATAGAATAATAGAAATAATTTAGAACTCCATAAACCGGGATTTAAACGCTAGATAAAATACCCGGTACCCAGTTAAATACCTATTTTTATCTACTTTACCATCAAAATTACACTTAACCCCCCCCCTACTCAATTTACGGTTCAATATATGGGGACCCCACCATATATTTTCCTAGATTTTTCAAATATTTCTTTTGATCTTGTGAGGACACTTGCATGTGCATAACACCTCATCTCTTTCCATATCTCCTTATAATCTACATCAATCTTCACAAGATCATTACAACACTCAATTCCTCTCTCTCTCTCCCCCCTCATAACCGTCCTCTCTCCCTATCTCCATATTCAAACCTTTAAGCTTTGTTCTTCAAGATTCAACCTCATTTCAAGCTTATTTCAAGTTGGTGTGAAGATCCAAGGGTGTTTCCAATGTGCATTCAAGTAATTTCAAGCTTCCTATCATCAAAATCTCATCCCACAACCCACTTGAATCTTGAAGGTATAACACTTATGTTTAAATCATACTTTGATTCTTGGTTGTTCTTGATGATTTGAAGTTTCTCTTGAATCTTGGGATTTTCACTAAACTTGAAATCTAAAATGAAATAGGTCATGATACAAATAAAAAAATGGTGATGTATATGTATAACCGTACACATATACATATGTGTTTGAGTTTTGAGCTTTATCTTGATAATTACTTGTTTATGTTGTTACATGTTCTTGAATGATGGTTAAAATGCAAGTGTTAAATGATCTATGTATGATATGTTAAATGTTCAAGTACATCAACAAATAACATGAATAAATCACATATTTGATGCATCTAAACTCATATGAAAAGTTGATGTTATGATAGTATGCTTTAGGCACTTGTACATGAAGATACATGCTGATTTAAGGCTCAAGAAATGGTGAAAAAGGGTTGTATGACAAAAATGTTTTTGAACAGGTTATAAACACTAAAAATATTATTATGTGGTGTATTATAATGGCATAAAACTTTGACATAGGATTGATAGCTTTGCATGTTGTACATATGGTGATCCCAGTACGGGCTCAAAACAACTTCTTTTCACGTAATATGGCAAGTGATTTCAGTAAAAGTGAAAAAGATGTGCGGAAATCGAAATCAGACTTTCAAGAAACAAGACCTACAGAATTATCAAGTTTATATCACTTTGAAACAAAATGGTTTACAAGGTGATTGTAAGATTATTATCTAGTACAAACGAATCTTGAATTATGTGGGTGAGAGGGCAATGGAGTTTGGATATATGTATGAATGCTAAGCTTCAAACTCACTTTGCTTCTCCTGGTTGAGCCTTCTATTTATAGACGGCTTGGTGTATGAATAAACAATAGTTTATTCATGCAATAATTCCTGCAAAAAGTAGCCAATTGACATATTCATTGATTCCAACGTTTAAGTTTCCTTTTTCATCATGATATCAATTAATGTCAACTTGCTTCGGTAAGTGTGGCAGGACAGAGCCAATTTTAGACAAGTGGGTATTTTATCAGAATTCTGATAAACCACTTCATCAGAAATTCTGATGAACAAATCATCAGAAAGTTCTTGATGATCAGAATTGTCAGATACTGATGATATTTCATCAGAAATATCATCAGATCCATCAGAAATGACCTTTTTCTGATAATCCAATTTAGCTCTTGATCAACTTGTGATTCTTTGAAGTAGATGCTATGTATTCCGGTTGTCCCATCTGCTCTTCTTTTTCTAGTTCGTGATCTTCAGGACTGTGATCTCTTCATAGATCCAGTTGATTGTGATTTTCTTCAATACTTACAAATAAAGTTTCCTAACAGTTTCCCCCTAAGTATTGTAAGAAAATAAACTACCTCTATATCAAACATAAACAACTTTCTTTGAAAGAGAAATTCAAAAATAACTAAGTTCAGAAACATTGAACATGGTCAAACTAACCATAAATCAGACAAATTTAAAGCTTTGTTCAAAAATAAGAATTTAATCTTATCAATTCATTAGTTGATCTTCACTCCACTTCTGTATTTGTCTCCTGGTTTCAGTCTTTTCTTGTGATCAATTGCCTTTTGATTTACTTTGTACATCTCTTTATACCATCCTCTTGCTTCCATCCAATTTTCAATGCACTCTTCAATTGTTTTTCTCAGCTTTTCATTGTTCTTTCCCTTCTTTTTGAGCTGCTCTTGTTTTTCATTCATGCAGTTCCTTATATATTTTAGTGTTTGATTTGAATACCTGCATATTTCACTGATTCTGAACAGAGCTTTCTTTTTATTAGCATCTTTGAAGACTACACACATTTCTGGTTGATCAAAGATTGCTCCGGTTCTTATTGGTTTAGAAGTAATTTCAGCTGGAATTGAAGTGTTCGGAGGAGGTATTAGCACTTTGTTGCTGTACTCAAAATTGATACATAGATCAAAGTCTGCAAGTGCAGCCCTTTTGTATAATTTTGCTCCTGCTCTTTTGAGAATTTCAAGTGCTCTTCTGATTATAACTTAACTACCTTTCATTTCCTCAATGATATTCTTCATTTTGACTATTCCCAATGGGTGAATATTATCAGCCAGATCTGCATCAGTAACCTTTTGTTGATTGTTATCTTTTCTGATCAAGGTATACTTATTTTGTGCCTCATTGCCTAGGATGCCTCCTCCAATGGTCATTGTATCAATTCTTTCAATTGATATTATTGGATTGGTCATGTGCTTGTGTAAAATTTCCCAACCTCCATTGTTTCTGTTTTCAATAATACCTTTGCTTAGTGGAGAGAGTGGTCTCTTTGGGTTGTCTTCTGGACCTTACCAATAGTATTCTTTAGATGTTCTTCAGGGTACATGATAGTGTGTAAATCACCTTTCACCACATCCATTTCTCTGATGTTCCCTTCTGAATCTTCTATCATTTCTTTTCTTTTCCTTTTTAAGGAAGTCACTTCATGTTCCATTCTTCTCTTTTCTTTTGTATCCATCATTATACTTAATTCTGTTTCTCCTGTGATAGTTGTAGAAGATGGTTGTATTGGAACATGATCTTTCTGTTGTATCCTTGACGTGTCTGGCTTTGAGACATTTGGTGGAGGACCCATGAGTATCTTTTGTTTATCTTGAGGTGCACCCATGGATTGCTTTTGTTTTTGAGCTGTTGAGATTTTCGTTTGTTTGGTTTGACCTTGTTGAATGGTTTCTGATTGTTGTTGAGGAGTTTCTGATCTTCTTGCTTGTCGTTCTTGTGGAATTGGAGCTTTCAGTTCATGAAGATCAATATTGCTAGTCTGGCAACATTATACTCTAATCTCTTAACTAACATATGAACATTAGTAGGAGCTTGAGTATTTGTTTCCTCTTGTTTCTTCATCTTCTGAAACTCCTGATCTTCTTGATTTCTTTGTGCAACTAATTCCATCAATAGTTTCTCAAAAGCCTCAGTCATGCTGCTGTTGTTAGCTCTGAGTAACTGTATTTCTTCAAGAAGCTTCCCTGATCTTGAGCTTTCTCCTGCAGTTGCAACCTCAGCCATCTTTTTCTTGATATCATGCAGTTCCTTAAGAGCTTTCTCAATTTCTGATGAGCTTTCTTTGTTTTCTGATGACTTTAGCAATTTGTTGAGGGCTACAGTATTGTCTTCAGTTTGCTTCTGCATAGCTTTGACAGTTTCTGACAAAAACTTGATATCTGACTTTTGATTTCTGATTTCTTCTAGTATCAGATCAAGCTTTTCTTCTGTTGCTGTTTTCTCAGTAGCAGCTCTATCTTCAGGTTCTTTTTAAAATTGTTTAGGTGACATAGATTGATGTTCTTGGGAAATTGGAAAAACAACAGATGTTTCTCTTCTAACTCCAGCAGAAAACACATTCTCTGCTGTTCTGAGGTTAAGAGGATTGGAAGAATCCAAATTTCCTAAATCCTCACCAGAAAATTGAAACAAATTCAAGTTCTGGATTTCCTCATATCCTTGAACCTTTTTAGGTTCTCCATGAGTTGTTGAGAAACTCTTAGTTTTCTCATCCAGGTTTCCTTGATCAGCAGGCTGATCTCCACCAGTTTTCACCACATTTTCCTCCTCAGAATCTGATTCAGAAAACGAGTCTTTGGTTTTGCTCACATCTTGTTTTGAAGAAATAGTATCTCTAAGTAAGATTTCATGTTTTTGCTTGAATTGATTCATCAGAATCATTCTCAGCATCATAAAATATGTTTATTTTAGACTGTTGTGCACCTGTTTCTCCAATGTGTGAGTCTTCAGCATGATGTTCTTCAGCCACAAGACTCATATTTACATCTTTATCAGCTGAATGAGGATTAGATTCATCCTGCTGTTCCATTCTTGGTGTGCTTGACTCCTGTGCATCATGCTCCATAGGGGACACTTGTTCAAAAACTCCTTTGCTCTCTGACTTTTTATTCAACATTTTCAGGTATTCTGCTCTGTATGGTGATTCTTCTGGTATCAGATTCATCATTTTTTCCTGTCAGAGCAGGTACATCATAATCTGACTTCCAAGACCCTGCAGCATTCCAAGGTTTCATAATTTCCATCTTCCACATATTTCTTGATGCTGGAATTTCCATATTTCTTTTCAAAAACGCATCAGAAATTATGATAGATAGAAATCTTGGAAAGGGTAGATGTGAATCTATTCTTCCAACTTTAGTCAGAATTGATCTTCTGATCAGAATAAATATTTCTGCTCCATAATCAATGTTCAATCCATTAATGAGACTTAACATGATTGTTAGAATGTTCATATTTATTTGATCTGTACCTCCAATCTTTGACGATAGACACTTGTTCAGAATTTCCATTAGAACTTGCTAGAAGGCAGGTAGCTTGTTTCTCTTGAATTCATTGATTCTTGAAATCTTTGTTTTGTAACCCATTACAGCATCAAGTTGTGAAAACATATCTTCTCTTTCTGGTGACTTTTCAAAGTTCTGATGTAAGGGTAGCTCCAAACATTCCCTTATCTTTTCTGGTGAAATTTTAATAAAGATATTTCCCCATACATGTGCTGTTAGCTCTGTTTGACTTGAGATTTTGAGAGTTTTTACAACTTGTTGTATGATTTCTTGTGGTACCTCTCTGATCTTAGTAAGAGCTTGAGCTAACGGGCATCTGGTTAGAAATTCAATGAGAATTTGACACTTCATATCATACTCTTCGATGTTATCATTCATTGCTTAATTGTTGCTTTTTAATGGAAGAAATTCATCTTCAGTGATGAAAGGAACTGAGTGTTCAATTTGTGGTATGTTGATGTTGATAGTAGCCATTGAGAATTTGGATTATGTTTTCGGAAAAGGGTTTTAGGGTTTTGAATTTGAAGGTTGTAGATGGAAGGCTCTGTTTTTGAATGAGGTGTTTATAGGGTGTATAGGCAGAGCTTTTTGAGTGTTTGTCGTGGGTTGTTTGAGTTCAAGGTGATTAATGACACCTTTATGATGTTTTAATCTTTTAAATGAAACAACCGTTTTTGAAAAACCTTTGATTTATCTCTAATTTAATGTATATCCTTTTAAAGAAACTCAGAGACTTCAAAGTTTTTGAAGATAAACACTACTTTCCAACTTGCACCTTTTCTCTATGTGGGACCCCCTTTTTGTTTAAAAGGTCCAATCGAAACCTTTTGTGTGTCTCCCCAGGTATTTCTCAATATATATATATATAAATCAATTTTTTTTAGATGAGAGGGAATTAGTAGAGTTCTGAGATTTTACTTACATTGTAATCTTGTTGTTCTGAACTCCACACCTTTGATCTGATATACCGGAGGTATATTTTTTTTTTCATATAGCTTGTTCCAGTCCTCAGAAAATTTTTGAAAGAAACTTATTCTCAAAATTTTAGATTTTCAAAAGTTTCATTAAATCTGGTTAAAACAAATTGATTTTCTGATTTGTTATCAGAATTTTTACAATTTTTCTGAAGAATGATCAGTTTTTCTGATTGATTATCAGAATTTCTGAGTTCTATTGGTTTCACTCAGTACTCATGTGTGATCCATCAGATTTTCTTTGTTTTTATCAGTCATGTTATGTTAGTTCCCCCTAGATCTATTTACCAAAAAGTAATAAGAAAAAAAATTAAAACAAACTTTGTTAAAAGAAAAACAAAACATAGAGTATTAACAACATCTACTCCTCCTCCTCTTCTAATACGTTGTACATGCACTTCACATATAACCAAAGGTTGGTTACCCTACCAGTGTGATTTGTTGATGGCGTCAAGGTGGCTTCACTAATGTTTTCTTGAAGTACTAGCTCGGTTCTTGGATAGCAGCTTCTCACTCCTCCAAAGTCCAGCTGACTAGTGATCACCTTGGTTACGAATCGAGGGTAGATCAGAAAGGGTTGACGGTCGTGGATGTTTGCTTCTAGGTCTCTCATGAGAAACTTAGCATAATTGTAAGGTTTTTCCTGTATCACAGCATGCACCACTTCCATCATCTTATTAGACAGCTCATTGAAGTGTCCAATCTTCTTGGAGAAGCAAACACTTAGCTATGTTACCAAAAACTGGAAAGGTGGTATAAAACCAGATTTGCTAACAGCCCTTGACGAGTTGAGTGTATGATAGCCCATTTCAGTCAAGGTTTGTTGCACATTTGCTTTTTCCAGAAGTTTGAGTTCATGATCATCACCCAGTTTGAGGACATTTCTGATTGTTTCCTCTTTCAGGGTAATTTTTACTCCCATAACCTCACTTCAATCCACATGGAAGTACCACCAAAGATGATTTGAGAGTTCCACCAAAACTCTTGGAGAAGTTTTGGATAAATGGTGACATGTGATGATACAGCAAAGCCCTGAGGACTTCGCATGATCATATTGTACACAAACCTGCAGTCCTCCCATACAGGTCCTTCCAAGTTGGATCTTAATCTAAGATTGTGAAGTCTGTGAAACGGAAGAGGAAATTGAGTGGCTTTCATCATTTTTGGGCGACCCATTTTTTATAAGCAAAGAAAGTTCTTGTCAAAGGACTTTTGAAGAGATGATTTTTGTGAAAAATGTTCTTTTCAAGTTGTTAATATTTATAGATGAAAGTGATATTAACAGCCACCTTTTTTTTCTCTTCAATTAAGAAGATATCTGTCCCAGTGAATGTAACAGTGAATATGACAGTCTACTAAGCCCCTATGTGTGAGTGAGCATTAAATGACTAGGCGGCTATTTACATAGCTCCTCATGATTCTAGTGCCTACGTGTCACACATAAGTTCCTTATGAAAAAATGACGTTGCATGCATGCAAGAAATTCAATAAAAAATTTGAGACGGTTGATTATCACAGCTGTGTGGAACTTCATCGGTAAGCATGTTACTTCCCCCCCCCCCTTTAAAAAAAACAAAACAAAACAAAAAGTACATAAAAATAAGTAATTACAATATGTGGATTATGCATGAGGATGTATTTTTACAAATTATCCTGATGTTTCAACATAATTTCTGATTTTATATCAGAACTTCTGGTGCTTTCACCAGATATTCTGATATATCTTTAGATTATCTGATAAAATATCATTTATTGATAGTTCATCAGATTTTCTTGTGTTCCATCAGATTGATGGATTGTTTTATCAGAAACTAGTTGATTTGATCTATGAATATCAGAATTTTGATTTTCAACAAGATGGTCTTCAATTTGTGTTTTTGTGTTTTCTGAGAAATCCTCATCATTTAGATTAACCATGCCTAGTTTGTTGATTAACAAATCGTGTCTCTTTTCATCAAGAGGTTTTGTAAAGATATCAGCAATTTGATTTTCAGTTGGAACAAAATACATTTCAATGTTACCTTTCTCCACATGATCTTTTATGAAGTGATATCTGACATCTATGTGTTTGGTTCTTGAGTGATGAACTGGATTTTCTGTTATTGCAATAGCACTCTTTGAGTCACATAGAATTGGAATTCTTGTTAGAGTTACTCCATAATCTTTTAGTTGAGTTTGCATCCACAGCACTTGTGAACAGCAACTTGCTGCTGCTACATATTCTGATTCTGCTGTTGATGTGGCAACACAGTTTTGTTTCTTGCTTGCCCAACAAACCAATTTTTCTCCCAAGAGTTGACAGGCACCAGATGTGCTTTTCCTGTCAATTTTGCACCCTGCATAATCTGCATCTGTGTTTGCAATTAATTCAAGGTTTGTATCCTTAGGATACCAGAGACCAATTTCTGATGTGCCTTTGAGATATTTAAAAATTCTTTTTACAACTTTTAGATGGGATTCTTTGGGATCACATTGATATCTGGCTAGAAAGCATGTTGCAAACATGATATCTGGTCTGCTTGCAGTTAAATAAAGCAGTGGTCCTATCATCCCTCTATAGGTTTTAATATCAACACTTATACCATTCTTATCAGAATCTAACTTGTTCCCTGTTGCCATGGGAGTTTTTGAAACAGAGCAGTTTTCAAGTGAGTATTTTTGTAGAATTGTTTTCACATATTTTGATTGACTCAAAAATATTTCATCAATTCTTTGTTTTACCTGCAACCCTAAGAAAAAGGTTAACTCACCCATCATACTCATTTCAAAGTGACGGGTCATCAATTTTTGAAAGTTGTCACAAAATTTTTCATTGGTTGATCCAAATATAATGTCATCAACATATATCTGGAGCTGCAAAGTATGACCTTTGTGTGTTTTGAGAAAAAGAGTGGTATCAATAGTTCCTTTAGTAAACCCAGATTCAAGTAAAAAGTTTGATAAAGTTTCATACCAGGCTCTAGGAGCTTGCTTCAATCCATACAAAGCTTTGTTTAACCTATAAACATGATTTTGAAATTTTGAATCAACAAAGCCTTCTGGTTGATGCACATAGACTTCTTCCTCAATTTTACCATTTAGAAAAGCTGATTTTACATCCATTTAATAAACTTTTAAATTTTTTGATGCAGCATAAGCAAGAAAAATTCTTACAGCTTCTAATCTAGCTACTGGTGCAAAGGTTTCGTCATAATCAATACCTTCTTGTTGACAGTAACCCTTGACCACTAACCTTGCTTTGTTCCTGGTGATTATGCCGTTTTCATTAGATTTGTTCCTGAACACCCATTTTGAGCCTATGACAGATTTGTCTTTTGGCTTGGGTACCAGATCCCATACCTTGCTCCTTTAAAATTGATCAAGCTCTTCTTGCATAGCTTGAATCCAGTCTGGGTCATTTAGAGCTTCGTTGACAGATTTGGGTTCTATCTTGCTTAAGAACCCAGAAAATGCACATTCATGTGCAATTGCAGATCTTGTTCTGACACCATCTGCAGGATTGCCTATGATGTCAGAATGAACATGTCCTTTGATCCATCTTAACTTGTTGTGAAATGTGGTTGGTTCTGATGGATTTGAAGTTTCCCCCTGAATAGGTGCTTCATTTGTGTGAAAAGTATCAGAATTCTGGATTTCTGATGTACTACATACTTGTTCTGCAGAGTTAGTACATGAATAATCTTTTGAATTATTTTTGTAAGCATTTTCATGTTCTAGGAAATCTTCGGTTAATATTTCAAAGAGATGTTCATAATTTTCTTGTTTATCAGAAAAGTTTATTTCTTTCATGTATGCATCAGAAACCTCTGTTTCTGATGAGTCATCGAATGAGACATACAAACTTTCTCTGATGGTTCTGGTGTTGAGAATAAAAACTCTGTATGCTTTTGAGGACAAAGAGTAACCAAGAAAAATACCTTTTTCTGCTTTTCTGTCAAATTTTTCAAGGCTTTCAAAATCGTTGAAAACAAAACATCTACAACCAAATGTATGCAAAAATTTTATACTTGGTATTCTTCCATTTATAATGTTGTAAGGTGTTTTGTTGTGCCTTTTGTTGATTATGGATCGGTTTTGGGTAAAACATGCATTTGCTATAGCTTCTGCCCAAAAATGAGTAGGCAATTTAGCATAAGCAAGCATGGTTCTGGCAGCTTCTACCAAGGTCCTATTCCTTCTTTTAACCACCCCATTTTGTTGGGGTGTTCTTGGAGCAGAAAAATCATGAGAAATTCCTTTACTTACAAGAAAATTCTCAATTTTTGCATTTTTAAACTCTGTTCCATTGTCTGATCTGATCCTTCTTACTGTTAGTTTTAACAGATTTTCAATTTTCTTAATAAAATTAATGATCATATCAGGTGTTTCACTTTTCTTTCTCAAAAATTCTACCCATGTGTACCTGGAAAAATCATCCACTATTACTAGTATGTATTTCTTTCCAGAAAAGCTTTCTGTACTTATGGGTCCACACAAATCCATGTGTAAAAGTTCCAAGTTTTGTGAAATAGAAGATTCAGAAATTGATTTGTGTGAGCTTCTCTTGGATTTTCCCATTTCACATGCTTCACAAATTTTATCCTTCTTTGAGGATATTAAAGGTAATCCTTTTACCAGACCTTTGCTTGCTAGTTTGCTTAGATTTTTAAAATTTAAATGGGTAAGCCTTTTGTGCTATAACCAACTACTACCTTTGTTGAGTTTTGAAAATAAACATAGTTTTGGATGTTCACTTTCTTCTTTGAAGTCAAAATAGTAGATAGATTTTCTTATCCTTTTCCCAGTTAAATAGATTTTATTATCATCTATTCCTATTAACAAGCATTTTTCTGGTAAAAAAGTTACCTGAAAACCTTTGTCACAGAATTGACCACAACTCAGCAAATTATACTTTAAGCCTTCAATATAGGCTACTTTCTCTATGGTCAAACATCCATATCTTATGCAACCATATCCCATAATCCTCCCTTTCACTCCATTTCCAAAATTTACCATTCTACCCAGCTTTGAAACAAAGTTGCTGAGTAAGCTCCTGTCCCCAGTCATGTGCTTGGAGCTTCCTGAGTCGCAGTACCAGATCTGCTGCACATGATGGTCCTTAAATGAAATGATTAGATGGTTTTTGGTACCCAGGTATGCTTGGGTACTGTTTCTGATGGAATATTAATTTCTTTATTTTTTCTTCTTCTTGGTTTTGCATCAGAAACTCTGTTATATGCTGAGCCATTAACAGATTTTACATTTTTCTTTTGAATATGGTGTTGGACAAGCTTTAGTATGTCAACACACATACAAGAGTTATCAGAATTTTCTGATATTTCCTCTTGTGATGGAATGAGTGGATAATTTTGAAAAGATGAGTGAACTGCTTCTGGAATTTTTACAGATTCTTGACTGCATTCACTCTTGTTTGTTTTGAAGTTAGGTTTTTCAAAAGAATATTCAGAACAGGTTGTATTGCAAGATTCAGATTCTGATTCTGATACTAAATTATCAGAAATCTGATGAGTTGCTTTTACAAAGATAGTGGGTTTATTTCTATTTGATCTTGTAGAACTTGTATAGCCTAAACCCTCTCCTTTGTTCTTTGGTGTGGACTCAATAAAATTTATGAACTCTTTAGCATGTTGAAAACCTCTTACATTGATTTCTTTGTCATTGATTTTCTTGTAAAGATCTTTTCTTTCATTTTCATAAAACTCAATTTTTGCTCTTTGTTCTAAACTGTCCTCTATAAGAAGTTGATTTTAAAAAATGATTTTATTCAAAGTCCTTTGCAACTCATCAGACTTTCTAATATCTGTTTGATGTTTTTCTTGCAGATTTAGAAAATCTGACATGAGCTTGTTTAGTTTATGTTCAAGATCAAGATTGTCTAAATTTACCTTTTGTTCTGATGTTTCTGGTAGTCCTTCAGAGAGTGCCATGAGGCAGAAATTTGCCAATTCTTCTTCTTCATCATCAGAAGAATCATCAGATAACCATGTATCTGTTCCAGCAATTAAGCTTACTTGTTGCTACTTCTTTGCTTCTTCAAGCTTTTTCTCATAATAGGCAACATCCTTTAGCTTTTTGGTCTCGCATTCTGATGCATAATGACCTCTCTGTTTGCACTTGTAACACACAACTTCAGCCTTCCCTTTATCCTTAGATCTAATCTCTTCTTTAGATCTTCCATCCATCCTTCCTTTGTCACTCCTCTGGTATCTCTGGTTACCTCCCATCAACCTTTGCTCAAATGTTTTGGTAAGCAGTGTTATTGCTTCAGCAAAAGCTGAAAAGTCTGATGATGCATCAAAAGTTTCAATATTTTGACTGTTTGATGGTTGTGGATCATTTGTTGTTGTTGATCTTTGTGAGTTTGATATAAGAGCTAAAGATCCCCCTCTTTGAATATTTTCTTTAAATATTTCTTCCTCTCTGGGGATCAAGATGCTGTATAAGTCATGAAGACTCATGTTTCCTAGTTCTAAGGTTGATGATAAACTCATGGTTAGACTTCTCCATTCTCTAGGAAGGGCATCAAGAAATTTTATGTTTCTTTCATCGTTTGATTTTGTTATACCAAATTTCTTTAGCTCGTTTAAAAGTTTTGTAAATCTTTGATATGCATCATTTAACCTTTCATTTGGCAAACTTTTAAACCTTTCATAAGATGAGACATTATTTGTTCTCTTGTTTCTTCTCATCCTTTCTCCTCCTTCACAAAGATTTTCCAACTGATCCCATATTTCCTTAGCTGATGCACATGCATCAACTTGTGAAAATATGTCATTGGGGATGGCCATTATTAAAAGTGACTTTGCCCTTTCATCCCCAGCCACCAGGTCCTTGTCTTCCGCACTCCAGTTTATTTGACTTTTAGGAGCGCGGGAGGCGGGGATAGCTGGTGATTGGTCAGTTGCTGGAATAGCAGGTATATCAGTCATTGGTGTATGTGGACCCCTTTCAATGGATTGAAACAGAGCTCTCTGACCAGAGTCAGAGGTTTGGACATAGAACCAATGTTAAAAGCATTATTCCAAGTTTGAAAGCTGGCCATATTTAGAGAAAAGAAGATGAGCGATTGATCGTTTGAAAATAGTTTATTCAATATGCTCTGATACCAATTGTTGATCCTAGTACAGGCTCAAAACAACTTCTTTTCACGTAATATGGCAAGTGATTTCAGTAAAAGTGAAAAAGATGTGCGGAAATGGAAATCAGACTTTCAAGAAACAAGACCTACAGAATTATCAAGTATATATCACTTTGAAACAAAATGGTTTACAAGGTAATTGTAAGATTATTATCTAGTACGAACGAATCTTGAATTCTGTGGGTGAGAGGGCAATGGAGTTTGGATGTATGTATGAATGCTAAGCTTCAAAGTCACTTTGCTTCTCCTGGTTGACCCTTCTATTTATAGACGACTTGGTGCATGAATAAACAATAGTTTATTCATGCAATAATTCCTGCAAAAAGTAGCCAATTGACATATTCATTGATTCCAACGTTCAAGTTGCCTTTTTCATCATGATATCAATTAATGTCAACTTGCTTCGGTAAGTGTGGCAGGACAGAGCCAATTTCAGACAAGTGGGTATTTTATCAGAATTCTGATAAACCACGTCATCAAAAATTTTGATGAAGATATTTCATCAGAAATATCATCAGATCCATCAGAAATGACCTTTTCTGATAATCCAATTTAGCTCTTGATCAACTTGTGATTCTTTGAAGTAGATGCTATGTATTCCGGTTGTCCCATCTGATCTTCTTTTTCTAGTTCGTGATCTTCAGGACTGTGATCTCTTCATAGATCCAGTTGATTGTGATTTTCTTCAATACTTACAAATAAAGTTTCCTAACAACATATAGCTTAAAAAGTAGTAAATTATGTGAAATTTGCATGATTTATGTGCTTTATTTAAGACCTACACAATCTTGAGTATAACCATTATTTTATTCAGTAAATAACATGGGTTATGTTAAAATTTCAAGTCGTTTCGATTTGGGATGGTTCGTGTAACGTTTGATTCAATACTATGCGGTAAAACGGTTAAAAATCGCCTTTTCGGAGGATTTTTGTTAAACTGTTTTAGATCACTAACCAAACTGATATTTTTGATATAAAAATAAGTATTTTAACTTATAGTAAGTTTACTTGGTGTTTGGTTGGTCATACGTGACTTCCGACGCCCAAAAATGTTACCGAATCGCTAAAATAAGTGTTTTTCGACATACACTAGAAAGGGTTGTTCATAAGTAAATTTATGTATTACAATGTGCTATGTGTTTTACAATATGTGTATGGTGATGTGTTAAGATTATGTGTATTACGCTTAAGTATATATATACACATACACCAAAATAATAAAAACTAATTACTTTTCGAGAAATCTCAAAGTTATGTGAAAATTCTAAGTATCGGAGAAACTTCGGTATTTTTGTGGGTTTTTGATTATTAAATCATGCTTATTTAATTTAGGATGAATAAACAATTTTAGGGATTGTGTTAACGTATAAAAACGCACCCAAAGGTGAGTACATAGATCCCCTCTTTTTACTGTTTTCGATTGTTTTGGGGTGATTCATATGTATCAAAACGATTTCAATATTATAACGATGGTTTCAAAACGATTGAGATGGTTTATACAAAACTAATAACGATTTCGATAATGTGAACGGACTTGTTGGTGGTAGTTACATAACGAATGACATTCATTAGCATTGATCAAGCCGACCAGTATTAGGTTTTGGTACCATAGGATCTGACAAATCCCGTTATCAGACTTCGCCCATGGTTATGTGTGAGTTAGGTGGGTAACGACTGAATCTGATGATTGTTAACTTACCCTTTGGTGGTTTGTTAATACGAGTTGAACGAGTTGAACGATGAACGAGTCACAAAGGTTTGAATGTTATTAGCGAGACGACCAAAAGTAGTTTTCACAAATAAAAATGAGAACGATTTGTACGAGAACGATTTTGAACGATTATGAATGATTTAAACAAATGAACAATGATCTATAACGAGGACGAGTTAAACGATGTCACACAACGATGTTTACGAAACTATATATACCATATGAGTTTATTACGAGAACGATTTATGATTTGGTTTACATAAACAAATGTTTTGGGTTAAGATTCATGGCATCGAGGATTACAAATTATGACCAATCTGTTTCGACTTGGTTATTCATTTTACAATACAAACATTTTACTAAACAAGGTTTCAAATATCAATTAACAAAGTTGTACGAGATATTTCAACGAGCCATGAATCTGACACTCACACAAAAACTATGTGCTCGCCAGCATTTCTTTGCTGACTTTGTTTTTACATATGTTTCAGGTGATGTTACTTAATGTTGATTGCGAATAAGATGCATGCTCACTTAGGACTAGACGAGGCCTTAGTGATTTAATAACGATGATAGACCATGTTTGACTTGCTTGTTTAACTTTAAGAGAATGTTTAATATTCAATAAAACGAAACACTTTGTATCCATGGTTTGAGACAATAATTCTGTTACAACACTCCCCGATGTTTCCGCCACGGTTTATTGTTTTACGTGGTCGGGGTGTGACAGAAGAGGTTGGTACCAGAGCCAATGGTTATAGGGAATTAGGTTATTAGTAATGTTTTGACCTAGACTATAACTTTCTAGGACCCCAACGCAAGTTGATTTGCGTTTAGATTTTTTTTAAAAAAAAATCCGAATCTGCTTCGAAAATTAATCATCCGTTCTAGGATGATTGATTACTAGGTTTTGAACCCTATGTTGTAAGGTTTTGAACCCTTCCAGTTTGACTCATTTTTGGCTAGTGCCTTCTGAGTTTTCAAAATCTCCTCAAAGTTTGGGTTTAAATAATGTGAACACGTGCAAACTAGAAGAGTGAATGCCTGTACCCTGAGTTTTCTGTCTAAGGCTAGAGTGTTCGTACAAATCCACATAATCGGACCAGTCACTCATACCTGGGAACTCTTGGGGTGAGTGTTCACTTATAGGCGAGCATGTCTTCGCGATACATTATTTTGATTCATTACTTTGATTAGTCACTGCGTGTCGTTTGTTTGTTCGAGGTAACGAACAAATGATCGCCTTCCTTATGTTTCGTCGATATTTTCAAAACCTCTTTTGTTTTTCCTAATTGTCGACCTCACTCGTTTCTCATATTCCTTGTTAGACAATGCCTCCTCGACGTGATGCACAAACTTTTACTGCTGAAGAAGTCGCAACCCTTGTCTCTCAGCAAATGGCTGCTGTGCTTTCAGGCGTTGTGACCCAAATCCACGAGCTGTACAACAATAACAATAACAATGCATAATGTAATTTAAGAGTTTCAACTCTGCTAAGCCGCTAAAGTTTTCTGGGTCGCAAGGAGCAACTGTACTCCTTCAATGGTTTGAAAGTATCGAGAACACATTCAGACATGTGCAATGTCCGAATGGGCGTAAGGTTGAATTTGCATTAAGTGTGTTTGAGAAGCGTACTCTTACATGGTGGAACAGAGTGATGCGCGATAGGGGTGCCGAAGTAGCGTTGGCACAAACATGGGAAGAGCTTCGAGCTCTCATGATGAGAGAGTTCTGTCCCCGTCACGAAATTCGATCTTTGGAACGAGAGTTTGACGATCTAAAACAAGATGGGGGAGAACACCGTGTGTACACGGATCGATTTGAGGAGCTCAGTCTTTTGTGTCCCACTATGGTTACTCCGTTGGAGAAAGCGATAGAGAGGTACATCGATGGTTTACCCGATTCCAAACAAGATATTATGACTGGCGTCAATCCTATTACTGTTCATCAAGCGATCGAGTTATCTGCTACCCTGACTGAGTCACAAGTCAGGAAGGGGTAAACTTACCTGCAAGGGTGATAAGAAGAAGTAGACCGAATCGGTCAAGGAAAAGGGTAAGGGTAAGAATGGTGAGTCGTCGAAGAAGTCGAGAAAGCGAAAGGGTGCTCAGAACTTTGCAGTAACTGCACAAAATGCTCAGAACCCTCAGAACACACCAGCTCAACCGCCTGTGAAGAAAGCATATGTTGGTACCGCACCTCATTGTGCTCGCTGCAATGGTCATCATGTTGCACAACAAGCTTGTAGGCAATGCACAACGTGTGGTAAGTTTGGGCATCTGGCTAACGTCTGTCGTTTGGGTCAGAATCAGATTGTTCAAAATCAAGCTCCAGTTCAGGGGAATGCTGCTAGATTCCCACCGGGTTCATGTTTCAATTGTGGAGAGTTTGGTCACTTCCGCAACAATTCTCCGAGGCTAGTGAATGCAAACGCGAATGCTAATGCGAACCCGAATGCGAATGTCAACGCAAATGTGAATCCCGCTCGTGGGCGAGCGTATAATCTGAATGCTAACGAAGCGAGGGTTGACCACGAGGTGGTTAATGGTACGTTTCTCGTTAACAATCGACCTGCATCTATTTTTTTTTATTCTGGTGCTGATAGAAGTTTTGTTTCATTATCTTTCGAACCTTTGCTTGCGATGCCTAGAACTAAACTGAGGAAACCCTTATCTGTCGAAGTTGCTAATGGTAAACCTCTTGTTCTCGATTCTGTTATTCGTGATTGTCAATTAAACCTTGATAACCATCTTTTTCCCATTGACCTCACGCCGATGCAACTTGGGAGTTTCGATATTATCGTGGGAATGGATTGGTTAACCAAACATCATGCTGAGGTGGTTTGTTTTGATAAGACTGTTCGTATTCCTCTTCCGTCTGGCGATGTTCTGGAAGTTCGTGGTGAGAAGCCATCTGGTGGATTGAAGCTTATGTCGTGTACAAAGGCCCAAAGTTATTTGCGAAAAGGATATGTTGCTTTCTTGGCACATGTCACCGAGGAGAAAGGCAAGAGCAAGAGTATTCAGGATATTCCGATTGTTCGGGATTATCCAGAGGTGTTTCCCGATGAACTGCCTGGTTTGCCTCCAGTTCGTCAAGTCGAATTTCATATTGACCTTGTACCCAATGCCAACCCAATTACGAAAGCACCTTGTCATCTTGCACCGTCGGAGATGCAAGAGTTATCGAAACAGCTTCAAGAGTTGTCTGATAAAGGATTCATCAGTCCAAGCTTTCGCCTTGGGGAGCTCCTGTCCTCTTTGTAAAAAAGAAAGATGGATCTTTTCGAATGTGTATCGATTATTGTGTGCTTAATAAGCTTACCATCAAGAATCGATATCCCCTACCTAGAATTGATTATCTCTTCGACCAACTGCAAGGTGCTTCATGTTTTTCCAAGATCGATCTGCGTTCTGGGTATCATCAACTTCATGTTCTCGAAGAAGATATTCCCAAAACTGCTTTACGTACAAGATATGGGCATTACGAGTTCACTGTCATGCCTTTTGGTTTGACGAATGCCCCAGCTATCTTCATGGACTTAATGAATAGTGTCTGTAAACCTTATTTAGACAAGTTCATCATTGTGTTCATCGACGATATTCTCATTTATTCAAAGTCTTGAGCCAATCACGAGCAACACCTTCGTTTGACCTTGGAACTGCTAAAGAAGGAACAACTTTTTGCTAAATTCTCCAAGTGTGAATTTTGGCTTAGAAAAGTTCAATTTTTGGGTAATATAGTCAACGAGCAGGGTATTCATGTAGATCCATCCAAAATAGCAGCTATTAAGGATTGGAATACATCGACGATACCTATAGAGATTCGATCATTTCTTGGTCTTGCTGGTTATTATCGTTGATTCATTTCTAATTTCTCAAAGATCGCGGCTCCACTCACTGCTTTGACTCAGAAAAATAAGCCTTTTGAGTGGGGACCTAAGCAAGAAGAAGCGTTCCAAATGCTAAAACGGAAGCGCTGTGATGCTCCTGTTTTATCTCTACCTGAGGGAAACGATGACTTTGTTGTCTATTGTGACGCGTCGAATCTAGGACTTGGTTGCGTTCTTATGCAACGAGGTAAAGTCGTAGCTTATGCGTCTAAACAGCTGAAAATTCACGAGAAGAACTATACGACTCATGATCTCGAATTAGGAGCTGTGGTTTTCGCACTTAAAATCTGGAGACACTACCTCTATGGAACGAAGTGTGTGGTTTTCACAGATCACAAAAGTCTCCAGCATATTCTCAATCAGAAGGAGCTGAACATGAGGCAACGACGTTGGGTTGAAATCTTAAACGATTATGATTGCGAGATCCGCTACAATCCTGGTAAGGCAAATATCGTAGCCGATGCGCTTAGTTGAAAGGAACGAGTCAAGCTTCATTCTGTTCGAACTATAACTGATATTCAATCTCATGT
The DNA here is from genome assembly GCA_030545235.1 of Helianthus tuberosus. NCBI lineage: Eukaryota > Viridiplantae > Streptophyta > Magnoliopsida > Asterales > Asteraceae > Helianthus > Helianthus tuberosus. Next base: position 91,652,047 of record CM060360.1, read on the forward strand.
CCTTCAAACTCAACGATCTTGTGTGATCAAAGGCTTATTGAAATATGAGCTACCACTTCAACTCGAAGTTAAACTTGAAACGAAGGACGATGGGTTGCTATATTTCAAGGATCGTTTGTGGATTCAGAAACAAAATCTATTCGCACCTTGGTAATGGACGAATCGCACAAGTCTCGATATTCTATCCATCCTGGTGCTGATAAAATGTACAAGGATCTTCGTACTCAGTTCTGGAGGCCTGGTATGAAGAAGGATGTTGCCTTGTATGTATCGAAATGCCTAACTTGTCTCAAGGTCAAGGCTGTACATCAACGACCTTCTGGTTTGCTAGTACAACAGAGATACCGGTTTGGAAGTGAGAGAACATTGCAATGGATCTCATCACTAAGTTACCACGTACATCTAATGGTCACGATGCTATTTGGGTTGTTATCATTCGATTAACGAAATCAACTCATTTTATACCGATTCGCGAGGACCTATCTGCTGAAAAACTTGCAAAGATTTATGTTGATGAGATTGTGTCACGACATGGTGTTGCTTTGGATATCATTTCCGATCATGATGCTCGGTTTTCATCTCATTTCTGGAAGACCATGCAATCTGCTTTGGGAACCCGACTGAATCTAAGCACTACTTATCATCCCCCAACAGATGGTCAGTCTGAAAGAACGATTCAAACTTTGGAGGATATGCTTAGAGCATGCGTGATAGACTTTGGTGGTAATTGGGATTCTCATCTTCAACTGATCGAGTTCTCTTACAACAACAGTTATCATGCTAGTATTAATATGGCACCATTCAAAGCTCTCTACGGTCGAAAATGTCGTTCACCTGTATGTTGGAATGAGATCGGTGAAGCTCAGCTTACTGGACCTGAGCTCATTCTGGAAACAACAGACAAAATCAAGAAAATCCGCGATAATCTTGTGACAGCTAGAAGCCGTCAAAAGAGTTATGCGGATATACGACGCAAGCCCTTAGAATTTCAAGTCAGAGACCGTGTCCTACTAAAGGTGTCACCGTGGAAAGGAGTGGTGAGATTTGGAAAGAAAGGAAAACTTGCACCACGATATGTTGAAAGAATTGGAAAGGTTGCCTATCGACTAGAGCTACCTCCAGAGCTTGGAAATATTCATCCGACTTTTCACGTGTCCAATTTCCGAAAGTGTTTAGCTGATGTTGATCTTCACATTACTCTCTACGAGATTAAAATTGATGAAACAATGCACTTTGTCGAGAAACCTGTGGAGATAGTAGACCGTACATACAAACTGTGACAACTGTACTCTGTAATCGATGTACGATGTAAAACAATGATGTTTATTAATAAAAAATGTGCTTTGGTGTTATTATATGTGTTTTGATGTTATTATGTGTGTATTTGTGTTTGGTGAATTTTCAATTCGATTCGATTCCGATTTCAAGCTTTAAATCGCTTTCTAGAAGGTTATACACGCACCGAAGCGTAAATATAACCAGTTTAATGCGACCAACACTCTGGAATAGTGGCATAGGCTTAACATACCTTAAATAACCTCCACATAACATAGAAATAAGTTTTGAATGGTTTGGTGTGTTGAAATCAAGTTTATTCGCTTACAAGGACTAATTTTGACAAACTACAAAAGTATGCCGATTTGTACTGTCACGAACATTCTGAAACATGACCATAAGTTAAACATACCCTAAATATCCTTTACATAGCTTAGAAATAGGCTTTGAGGGGTTCGGTGTGCTAAAACAAACTTTTTGGTCATTCAGGGACTAAAAGCGTCAAAAAGTGCATAAGTTTGCATTTTCGCGCATATCTTACGTTCTGAGTATATCCGGACATCCAAAAATTTATATAATCATTAAAATATTTTATTTTAGTGTTTGGCATGAGAAAATTCCATTCGTCGCTTAATTTGGATCGTCTTTGCGTTCGTTACGACTTCCGTCGTAATTAACCGAACAACGCAACCGTACGGCCAAACGAACCGACACCTGAGATGTTTTCAAGCATATTTCATGTTCCCTATGTTTTAACATCAATGTGGAGCTTGAAAATGGGTTTGACGGGTGTTAGAAGTGCCGATACGCAACGAAACAAGGTGCAGGGGCTAAACTATAAATAAGTGAAAGTGTCTGGTCTGCAGGTCCCTTCCGGACCGTATGGACCATAGCATTACGGTCCGTAAGCTTGTGCCAGCACCACAGAATTCAGAAACTTCCATTCCAGCTGTTGCAACTGGTTTTAGACATGGTTTTTGTAATCTATTGACTTGTTTGCCTGTTTTGCTAGTTGCCCAACCTTTGATTAACAAGTGTATGGCCAAGATTTGAGCTTCACAACACTTGGAATGATCCTAGAACTCCTAACTTACGATAAATAGCAACCCCCACTTCACTCATTTCCTCACACTTGATCTGAAATCAGCTCTAAGTTGGGGTGCTTGCACTTCATACCTGAGCTATTTTAGATCAAACATCCTTCTTGGACCCTTTGTAAGTCCTCTTCTTGCTTGTTCTTGTATTTCAAGCATGAAAGTCAACAAGTTTGACTTTCAGCTTTGACCAGTCAATGGTCAACACAAAGTTCCATTGAACTTTGCAACGTGAGCGTAATCACGATGGTTATAGTCCCGAGTGACTATACCTACTGATTACCACGTTGACTAGGCGTAGTGACGAGTCGTAGTTTCGGCCAAAATGCGTGTTTATGCGTATTTTGTAACCAAACTACTCTAGGGTATCAAAACCATTTGTTTTGATATCAAAACCTGTTTTCTAACTTAACTAAACATGTTCTAGCATGTTTAGCTCGTCACTTTTTAGTTTAGTGCTTGTGTAGAGTCGTAAGTCAAGCGGACTAAACACTCGCTTAGACTTTCGAACACGACCCGTTTGGTCAATCATTAGGATCCGACCAAACATGTTTAGTGACCATAGTAGCATAGGGAATAACCTTTCGAGGTTATACCTTATGGTCACCTAGTTTAGGTAGTTGTATGATAAGTAGTTTATATGCCTTAGGTAAATGACCAAAATGCCCTTTTCGTGCATAATTGGTAATTAAGCATATGTAACATAAACTTTTGTCACGTAACTGATTATGCAACATTTTTAAACGTGTTTAGGCATATAACACTTGTCATAGGACTAGTTAGACGTCTCGAATGCACTTTTGCGCGCACGACGCGTTAAAGTAGCATAAGCTACCTTAATGGGTCGCGATGGGTCGAAAGCACTTAGGTTAGGTTCCGATTTAGGATGTAGGCATTGTTAAACCAAATCACATGAGTTCCAACACTCATTTGGTTTACAAGACCTCATTCTATCCGATCTTCCGATTTAGGTGTCTATTGTTTGACTAGTGATTCGATTACTAGGTGCTGTTTGATTTCTCTGGGTTGCTCGAGTTTGTTGAAGTTCTATTGATTGAGGATACTTTGTACTCCATGTAAGTACATAGTTCCCCTGTTTTACTGTTTTCAATTGTTTTGGGGTGATTCGTATGTGCTAAATGTTTTCGAGGTTTTAACGATGGTTTTCAAAACGATTTTCGATATTATAACGATGATTTCAAAAACGATTAAGATGGTTTATACTAAACTAATAACGATTTCAATAAAGTGAACAAACTAGTTGGTTGTATTTACATAACGAATGGCATTCATTAGCATTGATCAAGCTGACCAGTATTAGGTTATGGTACCATAGGATCTGACAAATCCCATTATCATACTGCACCCATGGTTATGTGTGGGTTAGTTGGGTAATGACTGAATCTGAATGTTAATTTACCCTTTGGTGGTTTATTAATGCGAGAGAGAAATAGTCGAGTCACGAAGGTTTGAATGTTATTAGCGAGGCGACCACAAATAGTTTTCACACTTAAAACAAGGATGATTTAAACGATTTAAACGAATTAACGATTTGGGAACGATTCATACGAGATTAAACGAGTTGGATAAACGATTGGTTTTTGGTTAAGTGTTTAGATAACGGGACGGGTGTAATGTGGTGAAAACATGGTAGATACGATGGTCTACTCTATTTCAAGGATCGTTTGTGGGTTCCAAAACAAGACGATATTCGCACCGTAGTAATGGACGAATCTCACAAGTCTCGATATTTTATCCATCCTGGTGCTGATAAAATGTACAAGGATCTTCATACTCGGTACTGGTGGCCTGGTATGATGAAGGATGTTGCCTTGTATGTATCAAAATGCCTAACTTGTCTCAAAGTCAAGGCTGAACATCAATGACCTTCTGGTTTGCTTGTACAACCAGAGATACCGGTTTGGAAGTGGGAGAATATTGCGATGGATCTCATCACTAAGTTACCGCGTACGTCTAAAGGTCATGATGCTATTTGGGTTGTTATCGATCGATTAACGAAATCAGCTCATTTTATTCCGATTCGCAAGGATCTATCTACTGATAAACTTGCAAAGATTTATGTTGATGGGATAGTATCTCGGCATGGTGTTCATTTGGATATCATTTCTGATCGTGATGCTCGATTTTCATCTCATTTCTAGAAAACCATGCAATCTGCTTTGGGAACCCAACTGAATCTAAGCACTGCTTATCATCCCCAAACAGATGGTCAATCTGAAAGGACGATTCAAACTTTGGAGGATATGCTTAGAGCATGCATGATAGACTTTGGTGGTAGTTGGGATTCTCATCTGCCATTGATCGAGTTCTCTTACAACAATAGTTATCATGCTAGCATTAAAATGGAACCATTCGAAGCTCTCTACGGTCGAAAATGTCGTTCACCTGTCTGTTGGAACGAGACCGGTGAAGCTCAGCTTACTGGACCTGAGCTCGTTCTGGAAACAACAAACAAAATCAAGAAAATCCGCGATAATCTTGTGACAGCTCAAAACCGTCAAAAGAGTTACGCAGATTTATGACGCAAGCCCTTAGAATTTCAAGTCGGAGACCGTGTCCTACTCAAGGTGTCACCTTGGAAGGGAGTGGTGAGATTTGGAAGGAAAGGAAAACTTGCACCTCGATATGTGGGACCATTTAAGATTGTGGAAAGAATTGGGAAGGTTGCCTATCGACTAGAGCTACCTCCAGAGCTTGGAAATATTCACCCGAATTTTCACGTGTCCAATTTGCGAAAGTGTTTAGCTGACGCTGATCTTCACATTCCTCTCGACGAGATCCAAATTGATGAAACGATGCACTTTGTCGAGAAACCAGTGGAGATAGTGGACCGTACTTTCAAACAGTTGAAGAACAACGGATTCATTTGGTTAAAGTTTGTTGGGTGTCCAAATGTGGCCCAGAGTTTACTTGGGAACGTGAGGACCAAATGAAGGTGAAATATCCGCATTTGTTTTCACTAGCTTCCTCTAAATAAAATTTCGGGAGCAAATTTCCTAAAGTGGGGGAGAGTGTGACAACTGTACTCTGTAATCGATGTACGATGTAAAACAATGATGTTTATTAATAAAACAATGTGCTTTGGTGTTATTATATGTGTTTTGATGTTATTATGTGTGTATTTGTGTTTGGTGAATTTTCAATTCGATTCGATTCCGATTTCAAGCTTTAAATCGCTTACCGGAAGGTTATAAACGCACCGAAGCGTAACTATAACCAGTTTAATGCGACAAACACTCCGTAATAGTGGAATAGGCTTAACATACCTTAAATAACCTCCACATAACTTAGAAATAAGTTTTGAATGGTTTGGTGTGTTGAAATCAAGTTTATTCGCTTACAAGGACTAATTTTGACAAACTGCAAAAAGTATGCCGATTTGTACTGTAACGAACATTATGGAACATGACCATAAGTTAAACATACCCTAAATATCCTTTACATAGCTTAGAAATAGGCTTTGAGGGGTTCGGTGTGCTAAAACAAACTTTTTGGTCATTCAGGGACTAAAAGCGTCAAAAAGTGCATAAGTTTGCATTTTCGCGCATATCTTACATTCTGAGTATATCCGGACATCCAATAATTTATGTAATCATTAAAATATTTTATTTTAGTGTTTGTCATGAGAAAATTCCATTCGTCGCTTAATTTGGATCATCTTTGCGTTCGTTACGACTTCCGTCGTAATTAACCGAACAACGCCACCGTACGGCCAAACGAACCGACACCCAAGATGTTTTCAAGAATATTTCATGTTCCCTATGTTTTAACATCATTGTGGAGCTTCAAAATGGGTTTGACGGGTGTTAGAAGTACCGATACGCAACGAAACAAGGTGCAGGGGCTAAACTGTAAATAAGTGAAAGTGTCTGGTCTGCAGATCCCATACGAACCATATGGACCATAGCCTTACGGTCCCTAAGCTTGTTCCAGCACCATAGAATTCAGAAACTTCCATTCCAGCTGTTGCAACTGGTTTTAGACATGGTTTTTGCAATCTATGGACTTGTTTGCCTGTTTTGCTAGTTGCCCAACCTTAGATTAACAAGTGTATGGCCAAGATTTGAGCTTCACAACAATTGGAATGATCCTAGAACTCCTAACTTACTATAAATAGCAACCCCCACTTCGCTCATTTCCTCACACTTGATCTGAAATCAGCTCTAAGTTGGGGTGCTTGCACTTCATACCTGAGCCATTTTAGATCAAACATCCTTCTTGGACCCTTTGTAAGTCCTCTTCTTGCTTGTTCTTGTATTTCAAGCATGAAAGTCAACAAGTTTGACTTTTAGCTTTGACCAGTCAATGGTCAACACAAAGTTCCGTTGAACTTTGCAACGTGAGCGCAATCACGATGGTTATAGTCCCTTGTGACTATACTTACTGATTACCACGTTGACTAGGCGTAGTGACGAGTCGTAGTTTCGGCCAAAATGCGTGTTTATGCGTATTTTGTAACCAAACTACTCTAGGGTATCAAAACCGTTTGTTTTGATATCAAAACATGTTTTCTAACTTAACTAAACATGTTCTAGCATGTTTAGCTCGTCACTTTTTAGTTTAGTGCTTGTGTAGAGTCGTAAGTCAAGCGGACTAAACACCCGCTTAGACTTTCGAACACGACCCGTTTGGTCGATCATTAGGATCCGACCAAACATGTTTAGTGACCATAGTAGCATAGGGAATAACCTTTCGAGGTTATACCTTATGGTCACCTAGTTTAGGTAGTTGTATGGTAAGTAGTTTATATGCCTTAGGTAAATGACCAAAATGCCCTTTTCATGAATAATTGGTAATTAAGCATATGTAACATAAACTTTTGTCACGTAACTGATTATGCAACATATTTAAACGTGTTTAGGCATATAACACTTGGCATAGGACTAGTTAGACGTCTCGAATGCACTTTTGCGCGCACGACGCCTTAAAGTAGCATAAGCTACCTTAATGGGTCGCGATGGGTCGAAAGCACTTAGGTTAGGTTCCGATTTAGGATGTAGGCTTTGTTAAACCAAATCACATGAGTTCCAACACCCATTTGGTTTACAAGACCTCATTTTATCAGATCTTCCGATTTAGGTGTCTATTGTTTGACTAGTGATTCGATTACTAGGTGCTGTTTGATTTCTCTGGTTTGCTCGAGTTTGTTGAAGTTCTATTGATTGAGGATACATTGCACTCCATGTGAGTACATAGTTCCCCTATTTTATTGTTTTCAATTGTTTTGGGGTGATTCATATATGCTAAATGTTTTCGAGGTTTTAACGATGGTTTTTAAAACGATTTTCGATATTATAACGATGATTTCAAAAACGATTAAGATGGTTTATACTAAACTAATAACGATTTCAATAAAGTGAACAAACTAGTTGGTTGTATTTACATAACGAATGGCATTCATTAGCATTGATCAAGCCGACCAGTATTAGGTTATAGTACCATAAGATCTGACAAATCCCATTATCATACTACACCCATGGTTATGTGTGGGTTAGTTGGGTAATGACTGAATCTGAATGTTAATTTACCCTTTGGTGGTTTATTAATGCGAGAGAGAAATAGTCGAGTCACGAAGGTTTGAATGTTATTAGCGAGGCGACCACAAATAGTTTTCACACTTAAAACGAGGATGATTTAAACGATTTAAACGAATTAACGATTTGGGAATGATTCATACGAGATTAAACGAGTTGGATAAACGATTGGTTTTTGGTTAAGTGTTTAGATAACGGGACGGGTGTAATGTGGTGAAAACATGGCATATACGCCGCTGGTACTTCTTATATATAAGTGTTTTCAACATATTACATACCGTAGCGTTATTTAGTTCACTTGGGTAAACGATTTTGGAATGATGTCACACAAACGAGGTTTACGAAATGATATAAACCATACGAGTTTTATTAACGAGATTTATTAACGAGTTTTATTAACGATTTAATACGAGATGTTTTACAATTTGCTTTACTAAAACAAATGTTTTTGGGTTAAGAATCATGGCTACGAGGTTTTATAAACTATAACTCGCTTGATTTGAGTTGGTTAATTAAGTTGCAATATATACTCTTTTCAAAACAAGGTTTTTAATAAAGTATTGCAACATTTAAACTAGCCATGAATCCGACACTCCTATAAAACCTATGTACACGCCAGCATTTCTTTGCTGACTTTGTTTTCACATATGTTTCAGGTGTTGATGCTTGATGATGATTACTAGGATGCATGAGTCACATAGGATCTGGACGAAGCCTTAGTGACATAATAACAATATTAGTCGATATGTAACTTGTTTGTTTGTGTTAAGACAAGGTTAATGTTTAGTATTATCAATAAAACGAAACACTTTTTGTATCCATGGTTAGGAAACGATAATTCTGCCACGACACTCCCCGACGTTTCCGCCGCGGTTTTGTTGTTTTAACGCGGTCGGGGTGTGACACAAACAGTTGAAGAACAAACGGATTCGATTGGTCAAAGTTCGCTGGGAATCCAAACGTGGCCCTGAGTTTACTTGGGAATGTGAGGACCAGATGAAGACGAAATATCCGCATTTGTTTTCGCAAGCTTCCTCTAAATAAAATTTCGGGGCGAAATTTCCTAAAGTAGGGGAGACTGTGACAACTGTGTTCTGTAATCATCGTATAATGTAAAACAATATTGGTTATCAATAAAACAATGTGCTTCGGTGTTATTATATGTGCTTTGGTGTTATTATATGTGTTTTTGTGTGTGATGATTTTTACCATTTGATTCGATTCCGATTTCAAGCTTTAAATCACTTTCTAGAAGTTATATGCAAACTGGTACTTAAACGCCATCTGTAACAACTGTGCTTGTAATCACTATGAACAGTTATGTTATCAATAAAACAATGTTATTTGATCCCAATGTTTGTTTTGTTATGTTTTACATTTTTCATGTTTTGACTTTTGTTCAATTCCAAACTCTACATCACTTTCTGGAGAGTTATACGCAAACTAGTGCGTAAACGTACTCAGTTTAATGCGAGAAATACTCCGGAACATCAACATATACTCAACATACCTTAAATAACCTTTAAATAACTTAGAAATAAGTTTTGAAGGCATTGGTATGGCAAAAGCAAGTTAATTCGACTACAGGGACTAAATATGACAAACTGCGAAAGTATGTCAATTTGAACTGTAACGAACATTCCGGAACATAACCATAAGTTAAAAACACCTTAAATATCCTTTACATAGCTTAGAAATAGGCTTTGAGAGGTTCGGTGTGCTAAAATAAACGTTTGGGACATTCAGGGACTAAAAGTGTCAAAAAGTGCACAAGTTTGCATTTTCGCGCATAACTTACGTTCTGAATACATTCGGACATCCAAAAATTTATGTAAGCATGACTACATTATATTTTAGTGTTCGCCTTAAGAAAATTCCATTCGTCGCGTCATTTGGATCGTTTTTCGCGCTTATGCGCATTCCGTCGTAATTAACCGAACATCGCGACCGTACGGCCAAACGAACCGACATCCGAGATATTTTTGAACACATTTTAAGTTCCCTATACTTTAACTTCATTTTAGAGCTTTGAAATGGGGTTAACGGGCCTTAAACGTGTCAAAAATGGCCTAAATACAGTTCAGGGACCAAATGTGTAATTCTGCCAAACTTTGGCTAGCGGTGCGCTACACTTTTAGTGTAGCGGTGCGCTAGCCTATCTGCAGACCAGATTCAATGCATTTCACAGCAGAATGCAGCTGGTTAATTGTCATCCACACATTTCCAAGAGTCTAGTCAGCTGATAAGGATGGCATTTTGTCACCACAACTTGCCGACACTTGTACGGTTATGATCGAAACACGTTTTTCCATGAAATGATCTCAACGGTTCCCTAAACACTATAAATAACCCACCCCCCTTTGTTCAAAATCACAAGAAACTCACTTTGAGAAACTCTAAGTTGAAACATTTGTTTCATACCTGAGATTTTCGAATTGAGTTTAGCATTCGGGGACCCTGGGTTAGTATTCTTTCGTTCTTTTCCTTATTTTTACTGCTTTTCGAGTCCGAAAGTCAAACTTTGTTTGACTTTCAGCGTTGACCAGTAATGGTCAATGCGAAGTTCGTTTGAACTTCGCAACGTGAGTGTAATCACGTTGGTCATAGTCCCTTGGGACTATGCCCACTGATTACCACGTTGTCTAGAGTCGTAGGGTAGGCGATCTAATAAATCGCCTATACCTTCGAACTCGACCCATTTGGTCGATCATTAGGATCCGACCAAATACATTAGGTGACCATAGTAGGTAGGGAATAACCTTCCGAGGTTATACCCTATGGTCACATCGTTTAAGTAGTTGTATGATAGGTAGTTTATATGCCTTAGGTAAATTACCAAAATACCCTTTTCATGCATAATTGGTAATTTAGCATATGTAACCTAAACTTTTGCCACATAACTGATTATGTAACATGTTTAGGCATATAATACTTGTCATAGGACTAGTTAGGCGGTCCGAACGCGTTTTACGCGCACGATGCGTTAAAGTAGCATAAGCTACCTAAACGGATCGTAATGGGTCGATAAGACTTAGGTCAAGTTTCATTTAGCATGTAGGCTTTGTTAAACCATATCATATGAGTTCCTACACTCATTTGGTTTACAAACCCTAATGCTACCCAGTCTTCCGATATAGGTCCGGTTTATTAACATAGTTACCTATATTAGGTGCCGTTTGATTCCGTGATCTATAGCATTACTCGGTGGTTATCTTTAGACAACTGAGCAATCTCAAGTGAGTACATAGACCCCTCTTTTACTGTTTTCCAACTGTTTTGGGGTGGAACACATGTGCCTACTTGTTACTTTCATGCTTTCCTGTTTTCACATCATATACATGCTATGTTCAGTAGTACATTATAGTACATGATTTCATTACATTTCATGCTAGGTGTGCCCATAGTGTGCATTACTTAGTACATTGTTTTACATGACATTTTATGCTAGGTGTGCCCATTGTGTGCATTATTTAGTACATTGTTTTACATGACATTTTATGCTAGGTGTGCCCATTGTGTGCATTACTTAGTACATCGTTTTACATGACATTTTATGCTAGGTGTGCCCATTGTGTGCATTACTTAGTACATCGTTTTACATTACATTTTCACGCTATGTATGTTCATTTGATTACATACTTAGTGCATCACATGCTTCCATTTTTGGTATAACATTTGGCTTGGTTAACATGGGACAATACATTCATTAACATTGATCATGCCATTCGTTAGTAGGTAGTGGTACCATAGGAATTGACAACTCCCGTTCCGGACATCCCAGGGTAAGGGGACAGAAAGGAATGACCGAATTCGATATACATAACTTAGATAAATCTTTAATTTGTTTAAAGGTTTATCGCCTCAGTCTCAAGGCTTGGATGTATGCATATTAACAATACCGCATAAATGTTTGTATCAGTATAGCATGCATTTGTTACACACAACATGACTTTGATTTAAACTGTGTTTTACTTCAATACCTTGTTGTTGTGCATTTTACATATGGTTTAGTTGATACATTTCACTTACCATACATGACATTTTGATTACACATTACATGATCTACATTGAACATAAACATTTTGACATTGATATACACATTTGGTGGTTTACATTGGACATAGACATTTTGACATGGTTTACACAATAACACTTGACAATTGGTTTATACATGAACATTTTACATCTTTATGGTTTGGTTTGATTAAGTGATTAAGTAACGATACGTGTGTAATATGATACAAACATGGTGGATACGCCGCTGGTACTTCCTATATATAAGTGTTTGTATAATATTACATAGCATAACGTTATTTGAATCATTTCAGTTTGATACATATAACATTTTATACAAATAACATACTTTTTCATAAGACATTGTTTTACAATCAGCTTATCTTATACAAACTCATTTTACATGGTTATTCATTTAACCTTACATTTAATTATACATATCAACTGATCTTATCGTTTTTCAAATGATTTACAAGACAAAGCAAATTACAAGGTTCATGACTAAACATTTTCTCAAATACAAGTCATGAATCCTATTTTCACAAACCTATGTATCTCACAGGCATTTTTATGCTGACGTACCTATTTTCACATGTGTTTTCAGGTGCTTTTCCGTAGGATGATGATCACAATACTAGGGCGGACCTGTGCCTTAGAGACATAAAAATGGAGCTAGACTATGTTTAATTATGTTATAAACTCTGTTTTTCCTGTTTAAAACAATGTAACATCCTTGTTTAATAAATAAATAAAACTTTGTATGCCATGGTTATGAAACAATTAATTCTGTCGCGATCACTCCCCGGCGTTTCCGCCGCGGTCCGTTGTTATACGCGGTCGGGGTGTGACAGAAGAGTTGGTATCAGAGCCAATGGTTATAGGGAATTAGGTTATTAGTAATGCTTTGACCTAGACTATAACTTTTCTAGGACCCTAACACAAATTATTTGTGTTTAGATCTTAAAACATGTACATCACCTATCCTTAGGTGATTAACAAAACAAGGAGCCAAAATTTTTCCGAAATGATTTTTGAAAAACAATCATCTGTTTTTGAATAATTTATTACAAGGTTTTGAACCCTCAATTGTAAGGTTTTGAACCCTCTGTTATATGGTTTTGAACCCTTTTCAGTATTGGTTTTTGGCCTTGTGCCTTCAAAATTTTCAAAAATCTCATCAAACGTTTTGGGTTTTAAATAATGTGAACACGTGCAAACTGGAAGGGTGAATGCCTGTATTCTGGGTTTTCTGTCTAGGCAAGCACTTCGTATACATCTCAACCAGACGCGAGACCAGTTGTGCTTACCTGGGAATTCTTGGAGTGAGTGTTCACTTATAGGCGAGCATGTCTTCATTATACATTATTTTTGACCCATTTACTTTGATTAGTCACTGTGTGTCGTTTGTTTGCTTTGTGATACGGACGAATTACCACCATCTTTGCTTTTGTTGATTCTGTTTCATCTCATTCTTTTCATCCAATCATCTCACTCGTTTTCTTTCATGTTTTCCTCTTTTAGAATGCCTCCTCGACGCGACAATCAGATAGAAACTGCCGAGCTGGCAGAAATTATTGCGCAGCAGATGACTGCTCAATTTCCGAATCTCTTTGCTCTATGGAACCAGGCCAACAACAACAACAATGTTCCATGCAAGTACAAGGATTTTAATCAGGCTAAACCACTCAAGTTTAGTGGTTCTGAGGGAGCGACTGGGCTTCTTCAGTGGTTCGAGAGCAGTGAGAATACTTTTCGCCATGTGCAGTGTCCGGATAATCGCAAAGTTGAGTTTGCTTCGAGTGTATTTCAGAAGAGGGCTTTGACATGGTGGAACGGGGTTATGAGGGACCAAGGTGCAGAAGTTGCTCTTGCACAGACCTGGGCTGAACTTAGAGCCCTTATGATGAGGGAATTCTGTCCTCGTCATGAGCAACGAGCGTTGGAGAAGGAATTGGATGATCTGAAGCAGGATAGTGGTGAGCACAGGGCTTATACTGATCGGTTTGAAGAGTTGAGTCTGCTTTGCCCGACTATGGTTACCCCACTCGACAAGGCTATCGAGAGATACATCGACGGCCTACCTGACTCGGTACAAGACATTCTTACTGGTAGTAACCCTGCCACACTCCGTCAGGCAATCGAGTTATCTGCGACATTGACTGAGTCGCAGATCCGGAAGAACAAGTTACACAGGAAGGGTGACAAGGGCAAGAAACAGTCGGCTGACAAGGGTGATAGCAAGAAAGGTCAAAACTTGAATGGAAAGAACTCTGGTTCTTCGAGGAGGTCAAGGAAGCGTAAGGCTTCCCAAAATTTTGCTATCACTGCCCAAGCTAATCAGGCAGCTCCTAACCAACCCGCACAGCTTCCAGCAAAGAAACCCTATTCAGGGAATGCACCTTTGTGCAATAGATGCAACAGTCACCATCAGCCGCAACATCAGTGCCGTTTCTGTACTAGCTGTGGGAAGTCAGGTCATTCTACCGAGGTTTGTCGGTTTGCTCAGAATCGCGCAGTTCAAAACCCGGCCCAACAAGTTGCACAGCCTCCTGCTCCGCAACAGGGTCAAGCTGTACGACCACAATACCCACCCGGTGCTTGTTACAATTGTGGGGATCTGACCCACTATAGGAATCGGTGCCCAAGACTGGCGAACCAGAACCAGAACCAGAATCAGGCTCCGGCCCGAGGCCGAGTCTTTAACATGAATGCCCAAGAGGCGCAGGCGGATGAGAATGTGGTGAACGGTACGTTCTTTATTAATAATCAGCCTGCATCTGTTCTTTTCGATTCTGGTGCCGATAAGAGTTTCGTGTCTTTGTCTTTTGAGCCAATGCTTCGAGTGTCTAGAACGAAACTAGGCAAATCTTTGACAGTAGAAGTTGCTAGTGGTGAACCCATTATTCTTGATTCTGTTCTTCGCAACTGCCAGTTGAATCTTAACGATCATCTTTTTCCAATCGATCTTACGCCTATGCAACTTGGAAGCTTCGACGTTATTGTGGGAATGGATTGGTTATCCAAGCATCACGCAGAGATAGTTTGTTCTGAGAAGATTGTTCGTGTGCCGCTTTCGACAGGCGAGATTCTGCAGGTTCAAGGTGAGAAGCCTACCGTTGGTCTCAAACTCATGTCTTGTTTTAAAGCTCGGAAGTATCTGCAGAAGAACTATGTGGCTTTCTTAGCACATGTTACAGAAGATAAAGGCAAGGGTAAGTCTATTTCAGATATTCCTGTCGTTCGGGATTATTCTGAAGTGTTCCCTGAAGATTTACCTGGTCTACCTCCAGCACGCCAAGTCGAGTTCCGTATTGATCTCGTACCTGGTGCCAATCCTATTGCTAGAGCTCCATATCGTCTTGCACCATCTGAGATGCAAGAGCTGTCCAAGCAGCTTCAGGAGCTCTCTGACAAAGGCTTTATCCGTCCCAGTTTTTCACCTTGGGGTGCTCCCGTTCTTTTTGTAAAGAAGAAGGATGGATCCTTTAGGATGTGTATCGATTATCGTGAGCTTAACAAGCTTACCATCAAGAATCGATATCCTCTACCTCGCATCGATGATCTCTTTGATCAGTTACAGGGCGCTTCTTATTTTTCAAAGATTGATCTACGTTCCGGGTATCATCAACTTCGCGTGCAAGAAGAAGATATTCCGAAGACAGCGTTCCGCACTCGGTATGGGCATTATGAATTCACAGTCATGCCATTCGGTTTGACTAATGCTCCAGCTGTTTTCATGGACTTAATGAATAGGGTCTGCAAACTTTATTTGGATCAGTTCGTCATTGTTTTTATTGACGACATCTTGATTTACTCTAAGACGCGAGCTGATCACGAGCAGCATCTTCGTCTTACTCTAGAACTCCTGAAGAAAGAGCAACTTTTCGCCAAGTTCTCCAAGTGCGAATTTTGGCTTAAAGAAGTTCAATTTTTGGGGCATGTTATCAACGAACGAGGTATTCATGTAGATCCCTCCAAGATCAGTGCGATTAAGGATTGGGATACACCTACTACTCCTACTGAAGTTCGTTCTTTTCTTGGTCTAGCGGGTTATTATCGCCGCTTCATAGAAAACTTCTCTAAGATTGCAGTTCCTCTAACTGCTCTAACTCAGAAGAAAATGCCCTTTTACTGGGGATTCAAACAAGAGGAAGCTTTTCAACACCTGAAGCAGAAGCTTTGCGATGCGCCTGTTCTATCATTGCCTGAGGGTGATGATGATTTTGTCGTGTATTGCGATGCATCTAAATTAGGTCTTGGCTGTGTTCTTATGCAAAGGAACAAAGTCATAGCTTATGCATCGAGGCAGTTGAAGATACATGAGAAAAACTACACCACTCACGATCTTGAGTTGGGTGCAGTTGTCTTTGCTCTCAAGATCTGGAGACACTATTTGTACGGTACAAAATGTGTGGTTTTCACTGACCACAAAAGTCTTCAGCATATCTTCAATCAGAAAGAACTCAACATGAGATAACGACGTTGGGTTGAGCTTTTAAACGACTATGATTGCGAAATTCGCTACCATCCTGGTAAGGCGAATGTCGTAGCTGATGCATTGAGTCGTAAGGAACGTACTAAGCTTCATTGTGTACGTGTTCAATCTGTTATTCAAGCTCGATCCGATATTCAAACACGCATTTCTCAAGCTCAACAATCTTGTGTTTCACAAGGGTTAATGGATAAGGAATTTCCTTATCACATAACACCTGCTCTGGAACTGAAGGACAATGGATCATATTACTTCATGGACCGTTTGTGGGTCCCAAGCCAGGATGATCTTCGTACCTTGCTTATGGATGAAGCCCATAAGTCTCGCTATTCTATTCATCCGGGCTCAGATAAGATGTATAAGGATCTTCGTATTCACTATTGGTGGCCTGGTATGAAGAAAGACATTGCCTTATACGTATCAAAATGCCTTACTTGTCTTAAGGTTAAGGCTGAACATCAGTGTCCATCTGGTTTATTGGAGCAACCAGAGATCCCAGTTTGGAAATGGGAAAACATTACTATGGATCTCGTTACCAAACTTCCACGCACTAAGAAAGGTCATGATGCCATCTGGGTAGTCGTTGATCGTCTTACAAAGTCAGCACATTTCTTGCCAATCCGTGAGGATTTTCCTGCTGACAGACTTGCACAAATCTATGTGGATGAAATTGTAGCTCGACATGGTGTTCCGTTGAACATCATTTCTGACAGAGATGCTCGTTTCACTTCTCATTTTTGGAGAACCATGCAATCTGCTATGGGAACCCAACTTAATCTGAGCACAGCTTATCATCCGCAAACGGATGGTCAATCTGAGAGAACAATCCAGACACTGGAGGATATGCTAAGAGTTTGTGTGATCGATTTTGGTGGTAGCTGGGATTCACATCTTAAATTGATTGAATTCTCCTACAACAACAGTTATCACACTAGCATCGGAATGGCTCCTTTCGAGGCTCTCTATGGTCGAAAATGTCGTTCACCAGTCTGCTGGAATGAGATTGGCGAGGCTCAACTTACTGGACCTGCCCTCATTTTAGAGACAACTGACAAGGTCAAGAAAGTTCGTGATAACCTTCAGGCAGCTAGAAGTCGTCAGAAGATTTACGCGGATCCAAAACGCAAACCCTTGGATTTTCAAGTCGGTGATCGTGTATTACTTAAGGTCTCACCTTGGAAAGGTGTGATCAGATTTGGAAAGAAAGGAAAACTTGCACCTAGATACGTTGGACCATTCAAGATCGTCGAAAGAATCGGAAAGGTGGCCTACAGACTTGAGTTACCTCCTGAACTGGGAAATGTTCATCCAACTTTTCACATATCAAATCTCAAGAAGTGTACAGCTGATGAGAACTACTCCATACCGCTTGACGAAATTCGTGTTGGCAAAACACTGAAATTTGTTGAGAAACCAGTGGAAATCATGGAACGTGAAGTCAAGTGGCTTAAACGAAAGCGCATTCCTTTGGTCAAGGTTCGCTGGGAAGCTAAGCGTGGACCTGAGTTTACTTGGGAACGCGAAGATCAAATGAAGGCGAAATATCCACATCTTTTTCCACGAGTTTCCTCTAAATAAATTTCGGGACGAAATTTCCACAAGTAGGGGAGACTGTAACAACTGTGCTTGTAATCACTATGAACAGTTATGTTATCAATAAAACAATGTTATTTGATCCCAATGTTTGTTTTGTTATGTTTTACATTTTTCATGTTTTGACTTTTGTTCAATTCCAAACTCTACATCACTTTCTGGAGAGTTATACGCAAACTAGTGCGTAAACGTACTCAGTTTAATGCGAGAAATACTCCGGAACATCAACATATACTCAACATACCTTAAATAACCTTTAAATAACTTAGAAATAAGTTTTGAAGGCATTGGTATGGCAAAAGCAAGTTAATTCGACTACAGGGACTAAATATGACAAACTGCGAAAGTATGTCAATTTGAACTGTAACGAACATTCCGGAACATAACCATAAGTTAAAAACACCTTAAATATCCTTTACATAGCTTAGAAATAGGCTTTGAGAGGTTCGGTGTGCTAAAATAAACGTTTGGGACATTCAGGGACTAAAAGTGTCAAAAAGTGCACAAGTTTGCATTTTCGCGCATAACTTACGTTCTGAATACATTCGGACATCCAAAAATTTATGTAAGCATGACTACATTATATTTTAGTGTTCGCCTTAAGAAAATTCCATTCGTCGCGTCATTTGGATCGTTTTTCGCGCTTATGCGCATTCCGTCGTAATTAACCGAACATCGCGACCGTACGGCCAAACGAACCGACATCCGAGATATTTTTGAACACATTTTAAGTTCCCTATACTTTAACTTCATTTTAGAGCTTTGAAATGGGGTTAACGGGCCTTAAACGTGTCAAAAATGGCCTAAATACAGTTCAGGGACCAAATGTGTAATTCTGCCAAACTTTGGCTAGCGGTGCGCTACACTTTTAGTGTAGCGGTGCGCTAGCCTATCTGCAGACCAGATTCAATGCATTTCACAGCAGAATGCAGCTGGTTAATTGTCATCCACACATTTCCAAGAGTCTAGTCAGCTGATAAGGATGGCATTTTGTCACCACAACTTGCCGACACTTGTACGGTTATGATCGAAACACGTTTTTCCATGAAATGATCTCAACGGTTCCCTAAACACTATAAATAACCCACCCCCCTTTGTTCAAAATCACAAGAAACTCACTTTGAGAAACTCTAAGTTGAAACATTTGTTTCATACCTGAGATTTTCGAATTGAGTTTAGCATTCGGGGACCCTGGGTTAGTATTCTTTCGTTCTTTTCCTTATTTTTACTGCTTTTCGAGTCCGAAAGTCAAACTTTGTTTGACTTTCAGCGTTGACCAGTAATGGTCAATGCGAAGTTCGTTTGAACTTCGCAACGTGAGTGTAATCACGTTGGTCATAGTCCCTTGGGACTATGCCCACTGATTACCACGTTGTCTAGAGTCGTAGGGTAGGCGATCTAATAAATCGCCTATACCTTCGAACTCGACCCATTTGGTCGATCATTAGGATCCGACCAAATACATTAGGTGACCATAGTAGGTAGGGAATAACCTTCCGAGGTTATACCCTATGGTCACATCGTTTAAGTAGTTGTATGATAGGTAGTTTATATGCCTTAGGTAAATTACCAAAATACCCTTTTCATGCATAATTGGTAATTTAGCATATGTAACCTAAACTTTTGCCACATAACTGATTATGTAACATGTTTAGGCATATAATACTTGTCATAGGACTAGTTAGGCGGTCCGAACGCGTTTTACGCGCACGATGCGTTAAAGTAGCATAAGCTACCTAAACGGATCGTAATGGGTCGATAAGACTTAGGTCAAGTTTCATTTAGCATGTAGGCTTTGTTAAACCATATCATATGAGTTCCTACACTCATTTGGTTTACAAACCCTAATGCTACCCAGTCTTCCGATATAGGTCCGGTTTATTAACATAGTTACCTATATTAGGTGCCGTTTGATTCCGTGATCTATAGCATTACTCGGTGGTTATCTTTAGACAACTGAGCAATCTCAAGTGAGTACATAGACCCCTCTTTTACTGTTTTCCAACTGTTTTGGGGTGGAACACATGTGCCTACTTGTTACTTTCATGCTTTCCTGTTTTCACATCATATACATGCTATGTTCAGTAGTACATTATAGTACATGATTTCATTACATTTCATGCTAGGTGTGCCCATAGTGTGCATTACTTAGTACATTGTTTTACATGACATTTTATGCTAGGTGTGCCCATTGTGTGCATTATTTAGTACATTGTTTTACATGACATTTTATGCTAGGTGTGCCCATTGTGTGCATTACTTAGTACATCGTTTTACATGACATTTTATGCTAGGTGTGCCCATTGTGTGCATTACTTAGTACATCGTTTTACATTACATTTTCACGCTATGTATGTTCATTTGATTACATACTTAGTGCATCACATGCTTCCATTTTTGGTATAACATTTGGCTTGGTTAACATGGGACAATACATTCATTAACATTGATCATGCCATTCGTTAGTAGGTAGTGGTACCATAGGAATTGACAACTCCCGTTCCGGACATCCCAGGGTAAGGGGACAGAAAGGAATGACCGAATTCGATATACATAACTTAGATAAATCTTTAATTTGTTTAAAGGTTTATCGCCTCAGTCTCAAGGCTTGGATGTATGCATATTAACAATACCGCATAAATGTTTGTATCAGTATAGCATGCATTTGTTACACACAACATGACTTTGATTTAAACTGTGTTTTACTTCAATACCTTGTTGTTGTGCATTTTACATATGGTTTAGTTGATACATTTCACTTACCATACATGACATTTTGATTACACATTACATGATCTACATTGAACATAAACATTTTGACATTGATATACACATTTGGTGGTTTACATTGGACATAGACATTTTGACATGGTTTACACAATAACACTTGACAATTGGTTTATACATGAACATTTTACATCTTTATGGTTTGGTTTGATTAAGTGATTAAGTAACGATACGTGTGTAATATGATACAAACATGGTGGATACGCCGCTGGTACTTCCTATATATAAGTGTTTGTATAATATTACATAGCATAACGTTATTTGAATCATTTCAGTTTGATACATATAACATTTTATACAAATAACATACTTTTTCATAAGACATTGTTTTACAATCAGCTTATCTTATACAAACTCATTTTACATGGTTATTCATTTAACCTTACATTTAATTATACATATCAACTGATCTTATCGTTTTTCAAATGATTTACAAGACAAAGCAAATTACAAGGTTCATGACTAAACATTTTCTCAAATACAAGTCATGAATCCTATTTTCACAAACCTATGTATCTCACAGGCATTTTTATGCTGACGTACCTATTTTCACATGTGTTTTCAGGTGCTTTTCCGTAGGATGATGATCACAATACTAGGGCGGACCTGTGCCTTAGAGACATAAAAATGGAGCTAGACTATGTTTAATTATGTTATAAACTCTGTTTTTCCTGTTTAAAACAATGTAACATCCTTGTTTAATAAATAAATAAAACTTTGTATGCCATGGTTATGAAACAATTAATTCTGTCGCGATCACTCCCCGGCGTTTCCGCCGCGGTCCGTTGTTATACGCGGTCGGGGTGTGACAGAAGAGTTGGTATCAGAGCCAATGGTTATAGGGAATTAGGTTATTAGTAATGCTTTGACCTAGACTATAACTTTTCTAGGACCCTAACACAAATTATTTGTGTTTAGATCTTAAAACATGTACATCACCTATCCTTAGGTGATTAACAAAACAAGGAGCCAAAATTTTTCCGAAATGATTTTTGAAAAACAATCATCTGTTTTTGAATAATTTATTACAAGGTTTTGAACCCTCAATTGTAAGGTTTTGAACCCTCTGTTATATGGTTTTGAACCCTTTTCAGTATTGGTTTTTGGCCTTGTGCCTTCAAAATTTTCAAAAATCTCATCAAACGTTTTGGGTTTTAAATAATGTGAACACGTGCAAACTGGAAGGGTGAATGCCTGTATTCTGGGTTTTCTGTCTAGGCAAGCACTTCGTATACATCTCAACCAGACGCGAGACCAGTTGTGCTTACCTGGGAATTCTTGGAGTGAGTGTTCACTTATAGGCGAGCATGTCTTCATTATACATTATTTTTGACCCATTTACTTTGATTAGTCACTGTGTGTCGTTTGTTTGCTTTGTGATACGGACGAATTACCACCATCTTTGCTTTTGTTGATTCTGTTTCATCTCATTCTTTTCATCCAATCATCTCACTCGTTTTCTTTCATGTTTTCCTCTTTTAGAATGCCTCCTCGACGCGACAATCAGATAGAAACTGCCGAGCTGGCAGAAATTATTGCGCAGCAGATGACTGCTCAATTTCCGAATCTCTTTGCTCTATGGAACCAGGCCAACAACAACAACAATGTTCCATGCAAGTACAAGGATTTTAATCAGGCTAAACCACTCAAGTTTAGTGGTTCTGAGGGAGCGACTGGGCTTCTTCAGTGGTTCGAGAGCAGTGAGAATACTTTTCGCCATGTGCAGTGTCCGGATAATCGCAAAGTTGAGTTTGCTTCGAGTGTATTTCAGAAGAGGGCTTTGACATGGTGGAACGGGGTTATGAGGGACCAAGGTGCAGAAGTTGCTCTTGCACAGACCTGGGCTGAACTTAGAGCCCTTATGATGAGGGAATTCTGTCCTCGTCATGAGCAACGAGCGTTGGAGAAGGAATTGGATGATCTGAAGCAGGATAGTGGTGAGCACAGGGCTTATACTGATCGGTTTGAAGAGTTGAGTCTGCTTTGCCCGACTATGGTTACCCCACTCGACAAGGCTATCGAGAGATACATCGACGGCCTACCTGACTCGGTACAAGACATTCTTACTGGTAGTAACCCTGCCACACTCCGTCAGGCAATCGAGTTATCTGCGACATTGACTGAGTCGCAGATCCGGAAGAACAAGTTACACAGGAAGGGTGACAAGGGCAAGAAACAGTCGGCTGACAAGGGTGATAGCAAGAAAGGTCAAAACTTGAATGGAAAGAACTCTGGTTCTTCGAGGAGGTCAAGGAAGCGTAAGGCTTCCCAAAATTTTGCTATCACTGCCCAAGCTAATCAGGCAGCTCCTAACCAACCCGCACAGCTTCCAGCAAAGAAACCCTATTCAGGGAATGCACCTTTGTGCAATAGATGCAACAGTCACCATCAGCCGCAACATCAGTGCCGTTTCTGTACTAGCTGTGGGAAGTCAGGTCATTCTACCGAGGTTTGTCGGTTTGCTCAGAATCGCGCAGTTCAAAACCCGGCCCAACAAGTTGCACAGCCTCCTGCTCCGCAACAGGGTCAAGCTGTACGACCACAATACCCACCCGGTGCTTGTTACAATTGTGGGGATCTGACCCACTATAGGAATCGGTGCCCAAGACTGGCGAACCAGAACCAGAACCAGAATCAGGCTCCGGCCCGAGGCCGAGTCTTTAACATGAATGCCCAAGAGGCGCAGGCGGATGAGAATGTGGTGAACGGTACGTTCTTTATTAATAATCAGCCTGCATCTGTTCTTTTCGATTCTGGTGCCGATAAGAGTTTCGTGTCTTTGTCTTTTGAGCCAATGCTTCGAGTGTCTAGAACGAAACTAGGCAAATCTTTGACAGTAGAAGTTGCTAGTGGTGAACCCATTATTCTTGATTCTGTTCTTCGCAACTGCCAGTTGAATCTTAACGATCATCTTTTTCCAATCGATCTTACGCCTATGCAACTTGGAAGCTTCGACGTTATTGTGGGAATGGATTGGTTATCCAAGCATCACGCAGAGATAGTTTGTTCTGAGAAGATTGTTCGTGTGCCGCTTTCGACAGGCGAGATTCTGCAGGTTCAAGGTGAGAAGCCTACCGTTGGTCTCAAACTCATGTCTTGTTTTAAAGCTCGGAAGTATCTGCAGAAGAACTATGTGGCTTTCTTAGCACATGTTACAGAAGATAAAGGCAAGGGTAAGTCTATTTCAGATATTCCTGTCGTTCGGGATTATTCTGAAGTGTTCCCTGAAGATTTACCTGGTCTACCTCCAGCACGCCAAGTCGAGTTCCGTATTGATCTCGTACCTGGTGCCAATCCTATTGCTAGAGCTCCATATCGTCTTGCACCATCTGAGATGCAAGAGCTGTCCAAGCAGCTTCAGGAGCTCTCTGACAAAGGCTTTATCCGTCCCAGTTTTTCACCTTGGGGTGCTCCCGTTCTTTTTGTAAAGAAGAAGGATGGATCCTTTAGGATGTGTATCGATTATCGTGAGCTTAACAAGCTTACCATCAAGAATCGATATCCTCTACCTCGCATCGATGATCTCTTTGATCAGTTACAGGGCGCTTCTTATTTTTCAAAGATTGATCTACGTTCCGGGTATCATCAACTTCGCGTGCAAGAAGAAGATATTCCGAAGACAGCGTTCCGCACTCGGTATGGGCATTATGAATTCACAGTCATGCCATTCGGTTTGACTAATGCTCCAGCTGTTTTCATGGACTTAATGAATAGGGTCTGCAAACTTTATTTGGATCAGTTCGTCATTGTTTTTATTGACGACATCTTGATTTACTCTAAGACGCGAGCTGATCACGAGCAGCATCTTCGTCTTACTCTAGAACTCCTGAAGAAAGAGCAACTTTTCGCCAAGTTCTCCAAGTGCGAATTTTGGCTTAAAGAAGTTCAATTTTTGGGGCATGTTATCAACGAACGAGGTATTCATGTAGATCCCTCCAAGATCAGTGCGATTAAGGATTGGGATACACCTACTACTCCTACTGAAGTTCGTTCTTTTCTTGGTCTAGCGGGTTATTATCGCCGCTTCATAGAAAACTTCTCTAAGATTGCAGTTCCTCTAACTGCTCTAACTCAGAAGAAAATGCCCTTTTACTGGGGATTCAAACAAGAGGAAGCTTTTCAACACCTGAAGCAGAAGCTTTGCGATGCGCCTGTTCTATCATTGCCTGAGGGTGATGATGATTTTGTCGTGTATTGCGATGCATCTAAATTAGGTCTTGGCTGTGTTCTTATGCAAAGGAACAAAGTCATAGCTTATGCATCGAGGCAGTTGAAGATACATGAGAAAAACTACACCACTCACGATCTTGAGTTGGGTGCAGTTGTCTTTGCTCTCAAGATCTGGAGACACTATTTGTACGGTACAAAATGTGTGGTTTTCACTGACCACAAAAGTCTTCAGCATATCTTCAATCAGAAAGAACTCAACATGAGATAACGACGTTGGGTTGAGCTTTTAAACGACTATGATTGCGAAATTCGCTACCATCCTGGTAAGGCGAATGTCGTAGCTGATGCATTGAGTCGTAAGGAACGTACTAAGCTTCATTGTGTACGTGTTCAATCTGTTATTCAAGCTCGATCCGATATTCAAACACGCATTTCTCAAGCTCAACAATCTTGTGTTTCACAAGGGTTAATGGATAAGGAATTTCCTTATCACATAACACCTGCTCTGGAACTGAAGGACAATGGATCATATTACTTCATGGACCGTTTGTGGGTCCCAAGCCAGGATGATCTTCGTACCTTGCTTATGGATGAAGCCCATAAGTCTCGCTATTCTATTCATCCGGGCTCAGATAAGATGTATAAGGATCTTCGTATTCACTATTGGTGGCCTGGTATGAAGAAAGACATTGCCTTATACGTATCAAAATGCCTTACTTGTCTTAAGGTTAAGGCTGAACATCAGTGTCCATCTGGTTTATTGGAGCAACCAGAGATCCCAGTTTGGAAATGGGAAAACATTACTATGGATCTCGTTACCAAACTTCCACGCACTAAGAAAGGTCATGATGCCATCTGGGTAGTCGTTGATCGTCTTACAAAGTCAGCACATTTCTTGCCAATCCGTGAGGATTTTCCTGCTGACAGACTTGCACAAATCTATGTGGATGAAATTGTAGCTCGACATGGTGTTCCGTTGAACATCATTTCTGACAGAGATGCTCGTTTCACTTCTCATTTTTGGAGAACCATGCAATCTGCTATGGGAACCCAACTTAATCTGAGCACAGCTTATCATCCGCAAACGGATGGTCAATCTGAGAGAACAATCCAGACACTGGAGGATATGCTAAGAGTTTGTGTGATCGATTTTGGTGGTAGCTGGGATTCACATCTTAAATTGATTGAATTCTCCTACAACAACAGTTATCACACTAGCATCGGAATGGCTCCTTTCGAGGCTCTCTATGGTCGAAAATGTCGTTCACCAGTCTGCTGGAATGAGATTGGCGAGGCTCAACTTACTGGACCTGCCCTCATTTTAGAGACAACTGACAAGGTCAAGAAAGTTCGTGATAACCTTCAGGCAGCTAGAAGTCGTCAGAAGATTTACGCGGATCCAAAACGCAAACCCTTGGATTTTCAAGTCGGTGATCGTGTATTACTTAAGGTCTCACCTTGGAAAGGTGTGATCAGATTTGGAAAGAAAGGAAAACTTGCACCTAGATACGTTGGACCATTCAAGATCGTCGAAAGAATCGGAAAGGTGGCCTACAGACTTGAGTTACCTCCTGAACTGGGAAATGTTCATCCAACTTTTCACATATCAAATCTCAAGAAGTGTACAGCTGATGAGAACTACTCCATACCGCTTGACGAAATTCGTGTTGGCAAAACACTGAAATTTGTTGAGAAACCAGTGGAAATCATGGAACGTGAAGTCAAGTGGCTTAAACGAAAGCGCATTCCTTTGGTCAAGGTTCGCTGGGAAGCTAAGCGTGGACCTGAGTTTACTTGGGAACGCGAAGATCAAATGAAGGCGAAATATCCACATCTTTTTCCACGAGTTTCCTCTAAATAAATTTCGGGACGAAATTTCCACAAGTAGGGGAGACTGTAACAACTGTGCTTGTAATCACTATGAACAGTTATGTTATCAATAAAACAATGTTATTTGATCCCAATGTTTGTTTTGTTATGTTTTACATTTTTCATGTTTTGACTTTTGTTCAATTCCAAACTCTACATCACTTTCTGGAGAGTTATACGCAAACTAGTGCGTAAACGTACTCAGTTTAATGCGAGAAATACTCCGGAACATCAACATATACTCAACATACCTTAAATAACCTTTAAATAACTTAGAAATAAGTTTTGAAGGCATTGGTATGGCAAAAGCAAGTTAATTCGACTACAGGGACTAAATATGACAAACTGCGAAAGTATGTCAATTTGAACTGTAACGAACATTCCGGAACATAACCATAAGTTAAAAACACCTTAAATATCCTTTACATAGCTTAGAAATAGGCTTTGAGAGGTTCGGTGTGCTAAAATAAACGTTTGGGACATTCAGGGACTAAAAGTGTCAAAAAGTGCACAAGTTTGCATTTTCGCGCATAACTTACGTTCTGAATACATTCGGACATCCAAAAATTTATGTAAGCATGACTACATTATATTTTAGTGTTCGCCTTAAGAAAATTCCATTCGTCGCGTCATTTGGATCGTTTTTCGCGCTTATGCGCATTCCGTCGTAATTAACCGAACATCGCGACCGTACGGCCAAACGAACCGACATCCGAGATATTTTTGAACACATTTTAAGTTCCCTATACTTTAACTTCATTTTAGAGCTTTGAAATGGGGTTAACGGGCCTTAAACGTGTCAAAAATGGCCTAAATACAGTTCAGGGACCAAATGTGTAATTCTGCCAAACTTTGGCTAGCGGTGCGCTACACTTTTAGTGTAGCGGTGCGCTAGCCTATCTGCAGACCAGATTCAATGCATTTCACAGCAGAATGCAGCTGGTTAATTGTCATCCACACATTTCCAAGAGTCTAGTCAGCTGATAAGGATGGCATTTTGTCACCACAACTTGCCGACACTTGTACGGTTATGATCGAAACACGTTTTTCCATGAAATGATCTCAACGGTTCCCTAAACACTATAAATAACCCACCCCCCTTTGTTCAAAATCACAAGAAACTCACTTTGAGAAACTCTAAGTTGAAACATTTGTTTCATACCTGAGATTTTCGAATTGAGTTTAGCATTCGGGGACCCTGGGTTAGTATTCTTTCGTTCTTTTCCTTATTTTTACTGCTTTTCGAGTCCGAAAGTCAAACTTTGTTTGACTTTCAGCGTTGACCAGTAATGGTCAATGCGAAGTTCGTTTGAACTTCGCAACGTGAGTGTAATCACGTTGGTCATAGTCCCTTGGGACTATGCCCACTGATTACCACGTTGTCTAGAGTCGTAGGGTAGGCGATCTAATAAATCGCCTATACCTTCGAACTCGACCCATTTGGTCGATCATTAGGATCCGACCAAATACATTAGGTGACCATAGTAGGTAGGGAATAACCTTCCGAGGTTATACCCTATGGTCACATCGTTTAAGTAGTTGTATGATAGGTAGTTTATATGCCTTAGGTAAATTACCAAAATACCCTTTTCATGCATAATTGGTAATTTAGCATATGTAACCTAAACTTTTGCCACATAACTGATTATGTAACATGTTTAGGCATATAATACTTGTCATAGGACTAGTTAGGCGGTCCGAACGCGTTTTACGCGCACGATGCGTTAAAGTAGCATAAGCTACCTAAACGGATCGTAATGGGTCGATAAGACTTAGGTCAAGTTTCATTTAGCATGTAGGCTTTGTTAAACCATATCATATGAGTTCCTACACTCATTTGGTTTACAAACCCTAATGCTACCCAGTCTTCCGATATAGGTCCGGTTTATTAACATAGTTACCTATATTAGGTGCCGTTTGATTCCGTGATCTATAGCATTACTCGGTGGTTATCTTTAGACAACTGAGCAATCTCAAGTGAGTACATAGACCCATCTTTTACTGTTTTCCAACTGTTTTGGGGTGGAACACATGTGCCTACTTGTTACTTTCATGCTTTCCTGTTTTCACATCATATACATGCTATGTTCAGTAGTACATTATAGTACATGATTTCATTACATTTCATGCTAGGTGTGCCCATAGTGTGCATTACTTAGTACATTGTTTTACATGACATTTTATGCTAGGTGTGCCCATTGTGTGCATTATTTAGTACATTGTTTTACATGACATTTTATGCTAGGTGTGCCCATTGTGTGCATTACTTAGTACATCGTTTTACATGACATTTTATGCTAGGTGTGCCCATTGTGTGCATTACTTAGTACATCGTTTTACATTACATTTTCACGCTATGTATGTTCATTTGATTACATACTTAGTGCATCACATGCTTCCATTTTTGGTATAACATTTGGCTTGGTTAACATGGGACAATACATTCATTAACATTGATCATGCCATTCGTTAGTAGGTAGTGGTACCATAGGAATTGACAACTCCCGTTCCGGACATCCCAGGGTAAGGGGACAGAAAGGAATGACCGAATTCGATATACATAACTTAGATAAATCTTTAATTTGTTTAAAGGTTTATCGCCTCAGTCTCAAGGCTTGGATGTATGCATATTAACAATACCGCATAAATGTTTGTATCAGTATAGCATGCATTTGTTACACACAACATGACTTTGATTTAAACTGTGTTTTACTTCAATACCTTGTTGTTGTGCATTTTACATATGGTTTAGTTGATACATTTCACTTACCATACATGACATTTTGATTACACATTACATGATCTACATTGAACATAAACATTTTGACATTGATATACACATTTGGTGGTTTACATTGGACATAGACATTTTGACATGGTTTACACAATAACACTTGACAATTGGTTTATACATGAACATTTTACATCTTTATGGTTTGGTTTGATTAAGTGATTAAGTAACGATACGTGTGTAATATGATACAAACATGGTGGATACGCCGCTGGTACTTCCTATATATAAGTGTTTGTATAATATTACATAGCATAACGTTATTTGAATCATTTCAGTTTGATACATATAACATTTTATACAAATAACATACTTTTTCATAAGACATTGTTTTACAATCAGCTTATCTTATACAAACTCATTTTACATGGTTATTCATTTAACCTTACATTTAATTATACATATCAGCTGATCTTATCGTTTTTCAAATGATTTACAAGACAAAGCAAATTACAAGGTTCATGACTAAACATTTTCTCAAATACAAGTCATGAATCCTATTTTCACAAACCTATGTATCTCACAGGCATTTTTATGCTGACGTACCTATTTTCACATGTGTTTTCAGGTGCTTTTCCGTAGGATGATGATCACAATACTAGGGCGGACCTGTGCCTTAGAGACATAAAAATGGAGCTAGACTATGTTTAATTATGTTATAAACTCTGTTTTTCCTGTTTAAAACAATGTAACATCCTTGTTTAATAAATAAATAAAACTTTGTATGCCATGGTTATGAAACAATTAATTCTGTCGCGATCACTCCCCGGCGTTTCCGCCGCGGTCCGTTGTTATACGCGGTCGGGGTGTGACACCATCAGTTTAACGCGACGTACACTCCGGAACTGTGACGTAAGCCAAACATACCCTAATTATCCTTTACATAACTTAGAAATAAGTTTTGAAGGATTCGGTATGGCAAAAACATGTTTATTTGAACTAAAGAACTAATTACGACAAAACTGCGAAACGAACATTGGTGACCGCCCGGATAATATTTAAATCCCAAAAATATTCTGTTATGATTAAAATTTTATTTTTAATCAGGTTCGGGTTGAAAAATAAATTAAAACGCTTAAAAACGTTAATTTTCAAGTTTAAGCGCGTACCGCGTGTTTCTGCGCCACACAGTGCTTCTACTGCATAACACGGACAACACAGCCAGTCTTAGCAACTGAAATTTATTTCAGTAATATTTTGGCGAGTTTATTTTTATAGAATAATAGAAATAATTTTGTCACACCCCGACCGCGTAAAACAACAAATCGCGGCGGAAACATCGGGGCGTGTTGCAACAGAATTAATGTTTCATAACCATGGATACCAAAAAGTGTTTCGTTTTATTAAACATTGAATAATTACATTGTCTGGAAATTTAAATACGCAATTTAAACATAGTCTATCATTGTTATTGAGTCACTAAGGCCTTGTCCAGTCCTATGTGAGCATGCATCCTATCAATCGATATCTTTCAACAATACCTGAAACATATGTGAAAACGAGGTCAGCAAAGAAATGCTGGCGAGTACATAGGTTTTGTGAAAATAAGATTCATGACTTCTGTTTAAGAAAATGTTTAGTCATGAACCTTGTAATTTGCTTTGTCTTTGTAAATCATTATAAAAATAATAAGTTTAGGTGATATGTATAAATAAGAGAATAATGCATGATTAAATGAATAACCATGTAAATGAGTTTGTATAAGATAAGTTGTTTGTAAATAAATGTCTTGTGAAAAGTATGTTACTTGTATAAAATGTTCTATGTCTCAAACTGAAATGATTCAAATAACGCTACCATATGTAATACCATACAAACACTTATATATAGGAAGTACCAGCGGCGTATCCACCATGCTTGTATCATATTACACACGCACCGTTACTCAAATCACTTACCCAAACAAACCACCAATGTATGATGTCCATGTTTAAGCAAATTGTCAAATGTATTGAATAATATACCAAAATGTTTATGTTAAGATGTAAATCATGTCATGTATAATCAATGTCAAAAGTGTTTATGTCAAATGTAAACCATGTAATGTGTAACCAAAATGATATGTATGGCTAGTGGAATGCATCAACTAAACCATAGGAGAAACGCACAAAACAAAGTATTGAAGTAAAACTTGGTTTAAATCAATACTATGTTTCGTGGAAATGCATGATCAAATGTAAATCATGTCCAAATGTTCACCCAATCGTTAAACCATCTTGTTTTAATCGTTCAAATCGTTCTTGTTTTAATTGTGAAACTACTTAATGGTCGATTCTCTAATAACATTCAAACCTTCTTGACGCGTTCCTCGTTCCAACTCGCTCTCGCTCTCGTTCTTAACAAACCCTTACCAAAGGATAAGTTAATAATCACAGATTCAGTCGCTACCCACAACCCCCACACATAACAATGGGTGCAGTAAATAACGGGATTTGTCAGATCCTATGGTACCATAACCTAATACTGGTCGGCTTGATCATTGCTAATGAATGTCATCGGTTATGTAAACTACAACCAACAAGTTTGTTCACTTTTTGAAATTGTTATTAGTTTTTGAAATCATTGTATTCGTTCTTGAAATCACTGTTAGCGTTCTTGAAATTATTGTAATCGTTCTTGAAACCACATTGTAATTGTTATTGAAATCATTGATAAAGCATTTAGCACATATGAGTCACCCCAAAACAGTTGAAAACAGTAAAAGAGGGGAATAATGTACTCGCCTGAGAATGCTTGGAGGTCTTGAACAACAACCAAACAAAGCTAGTGGGAGCACGGAATCAGTCGGCAAATCCAATACTATATAAATAAACCGGACTTAAATCGAGAGATTGGATAGGATGAGGCTTGGTAAACCAAATGAGTATTGGAACTCATATGATATGGTTTAATAAGGCCTACATACTACATGAAACCTAACCTAAGTGCTTTCGACCCATCGCGACCCATTAAGGTAACATACGTTACTTTAACGCGTCGTGCGCGTGAAACGCGTTCGGACCGTCTAACTAGTCCTATGACAAGTGTTATATGCCTAAACATGTTACATAATCAGTTATGTGACAAAAGTTTAGGTTACATATGCTTAATTACCAATTATACATGAAAAGGGTATTCTGGTAATTTACCTAAGGCATATAAACTACCTATCATACAACTACTTAAACGATGTGACCATAGGGTATAACCTCGGAAGGTTATGCCCTATACTAGGGTCACCTAATGTATTTGGTCGGATCCTAATGATCGACCAAACTGGGTCGAGTTCGAAGGTATAAGCGATTTATTAGATCGCTTACCCTACGACCCTAGACAACGTGGTAATCAGTAGGCATAGTCCCAAGGGACTATAACCATTGTGATTACAATCACGTTACGAAGTTCAAACGAACTTCGCATTGACCATTACTGGTCAACGCTGAAAGTCAAACAAAGTTTGACTTTCGGACTCGAAAAGCAATAAAATAAGGAAAAGAACGAAAGAATACTTACCCAGGGTCCCCGAATGCTAATCCCGATCCAAGAATCTCAGGTATGAAACAATGGTTTCAACTTAGAGTTTCTAAAATCAGAATTCTTGTAAGTTATGCAATGGGGGGCATGGGGTATATATAGTTTTCGGTCCACCATTGAGATCGTTTGATGGAAAACGTGCCATGATCCAACCCGTACACTTGTCGGAAACTCATGGTAGCTAAAAATGGTTCTTATCCGCTGACTAGACATGTGAGAATGTGTGGTGGAGGATTAATCAGCTGAAATCTGATATTAAAAACATTGAATCAGGTCTGATCATGCAGTCGCGTAGCGCGACGGGTAGGCCCTTAGGGCTCGCGCTACGCTACTGCCTCCCAGTTCCAGAATTGTTTCAAAAGTGACAGGTTTAGTCCCTGCAACCCGTTTAAGCGATTTTCGATGCGTTTGAACCCCGTTAACCTCATTTCAAGACTCTAAAATGAAGTTAAAGTATAGGGAACTCAAAACATGCTCAAAAATATGTCGGATGTTGGTTCGTTCGGTCGTACGATCGCGATGTTCGCTTAATTACGACGGAATGCGCATAAGCGCGAACAACGATCCAAATGACGCAACGAATGGATTTTTCTTATGGCGAACACTAAAATATAATATAGTCATGCTTACATAAATTTTTGGATGTCCGGATGTATTCAGAACGTAAGTTATGCACGAAAATGCAAACTTATGCACTTTTTGACACTTTTAGTCCCTGAATGACTCAAAAGTTTATTTTAGCACACCGAACACCTCAAAGCCTATTTCTAAGCTATATAAAGGATATTTAAGGTGTGTTTAACTTATGGTCATGTTCCGGAGTGTCTGTTACAGTTCAAATTGGCATACTTTCGCAGTTTGTCAAGTTTAGTCCCTGTAAGCGAATTAACTTGTTTTTGCCATACCAAAGCCTTCAAAACTTATTTCTAAGTTATGTAAAGGTTATTTAAGGTATGTTAAGCCAACGTCACTATTCCGAAGTGTTCGTTGCATTAAACTGGTTATATTTACGCATCAGTGCACGTATAACCTTCCAGAAAGCGATTTAGAGTTTGAAATCGAACAAGAGTTGATATGTGTAAACGATACACATATTTTTACAAATCCCAAGTATGAAATACAATATTTCATTGGTTTGGAATTTGTTTGTTGGCCGTGGAGGCACAGGTGTTACAAATTTAGAACGCCATAAACCGGGATTTAAACGCTAGATAAAACACCCGGTACCTAGTTAAATACCTATTTTTATCTACTTTACCATCAAAATTACACTTAACCCCCCTACTCAATTTACGGTTCAATATATGGGGACCCCACCATATATGTTCCTTGATTTTTCAAATATTTCTTTTGATCTTGTGAGAACACTTGTATGTGCATGACACCTTCATATCTTTCCATATCTCCTTATAATCTACATCAATCTTCACAAGATCATTACAACACTCAACTCCTCTCTCTCTTCCCCCTCATAACCGTCCTCTCTCCCTCTCTCCATATTCAAACCTTCAAGCTTTGTTCTTCAAGATTCAACCTCATTTCAAGCTTATTTCAAGTTGGTGTGAAGATCCAAGGGTGTTTCCAAGGTGCATTCAAGTAATTACAAGCTTCCTATCATCAAAATCTCATCCCACAACCCACTTGAATCTTGAAGGTATAACACTTATGTTTAAATCATACTTTGATTCTTGGTTGTTCTTGATGATTTGAAGTTTCTATTGAATCTTGGGATTTTCACTAAACTTGAAATCTAAAATGAAATGGGTCATGATACAAATAAAAAAAATGGTGATGTATATGTATATGTATAACCGTACACATATACATATGTGTTTGAGTTTTGAGCTTTATCTTGATAAGTACTTGTTTATGTTGTTACATGTTCTTGAATGATGGTTAAAATGCAAGTGTTAAATGATCTATGTATGATATGTTAAATGTTCAAGTACATCAAAAAATAACATGAATAAATCACATATTTGATGCATCTAAACTCATATGAAAAGTTGATGTTATGATAGTATGCTTTAGGCACTTGTACATGAAGATACATGTTGATTTAAAGCTCAAGAAATGGTGAAAAAGGGTTGTATGACCAAAATGTTTTTGAACAGGTTATAAACACTAAAAATAATATTATGTGGTGTATTATAATGGCATAAAACTTTGACATAGGATTGATAGCTTTGCATGTTGTACATATAGCTTAAAAAGTTGTAAATTATGTGAAATTTGCATGATTTATGTGCTTTATTTAAGATCTGCACTATCATGAGTATAACCATTATTTTATTCAGTAAATAACATGGGTTATGTTAAAATTTCAAGTCGTTTCGATTTGGGATGGTTCGGGTAACGTTTGATGCAAAACTATGCGGTAAAACGGTTAAAAATCGCCTTTTCGGAGGATTTTTATTAAACTGTTTTAGATCAGTAACCAAACTGATATTTTTGATATAAAAATAAGTATTTTAACTTATATTAAGTTTACTTGGTGTTTGGTTGGTCATACGTGACTTCCGACGCCCAAAAATGTTACCGAATCGCTAAAATAAGTGTTTTTCGACATACACTAGAATGGGTTGTTCATAAGTAAATTTATGTATTACAATGTGCTATGTGTTTTACAATATGTGTATGATGATGTGTTAAGATTATGTGTATTACGCTTAAGTATATATATACACATACACCAAAATAATAAAAAATAATAACTTTTCGAGAAATCTCAAAGTTATGTGAAAATTCTAAGTATCGGAGAAACTTCGGTATTTTTGTGGGTTTTTTATTATTAAATCATGCTTATTTAATTTAGGACGAATAAACAATTTGAGGGATTGTGTTAACGTATAAAAACGCACCCAAAGGTGAGTACATAGATCCCCTCTTTTTATTGTTTTCGATTGTTTTGGGGTGATTCATATGTATCAAAACGATTTCAATATTCTAACGATGGTTTCAAAACTATTGAGATGGTTTATACAAAACTAATAACGATTTCGATAATGTGAACGAACTTGTTGGTGGTAGTTACATAACGAATGACATTCATTAGCATTGATCAAGCCGACCAGTATTAGGTTATGGTACCATAGGATCTGACAAATTAGGTGGGTAACGACTGAATCTGATGATTGTTAACTTACCCTTTGGTGGTTTGTTAATACGAGTTGAATGAGTTGAACGATGAACGAGTCACAAAGGTTTGAATGTTATTAGCGAGACGACCAAAAGTAGTTTCACAAATAAAAACGAGAACGATTTGTACGAGAACGATTTGTACGAGAGTTATAAATCCGAAAACAAGTAAGAGAAAAGGGGGATATGAACCCACTTGATTGTCTTGTTTTTCGTACGCAGACCAACCCAGTCCCGTTGTTGTAACTAGGACATTCCCGTCTCTAGTCAGGAAAATCATGCATGTTTCGAAAATACGCGTGTGTTTTGTATAACCGGTATGTTTATTCTAAATCTTTCGTAAACCATTTAAGTTCCTTGAAATGCATTCGCAACACGGTTTAGAAATATGAGTTTCCGTTCATCGAAAAGTTGTTTATTTTTGCAAAACTTGCATGTCTTTCCACCCCCGAAAAACATTTGTAAAACGTAAAACTGTAAAAAGTGGTGGTTATGAACTTTACCTAGATAATCCTGTGCAAAGATAGCTTAGTGTGGTTCCGTAGTGTCATTCCAGGAATGTGAACTCGCTAGCGTGCAACTAAGGCATTCCTAATCAAGGAATAATTATAAGTTTCTAACTAAATTAATGTAGCTAAATTACGTGTCACCGAGCTCTACCGAATCATTAGCCGAACGATTCGACGGTAAGTTGCTAACTTAATGAAAACGATTAAGATATACTTGTTAGTTCGTTTATACGTGTATGTAAAGAATATTTACAGGAAAGTATATATAACAAGCTCGTATTGTGTATCACATCTCGTATGATAAGTATCAAAATATGTGTATATGCCGTTTAGGCGTTTGAAGTAAATATAAAAAGTTATATTTATTTAATAGAGTTTTCGTGTTGATGTCGTTTAAAATAAATATAATAGTTGTATTTATTTCTACAGAGAGAATCGTCAAGTTGTCGTGTTTGAAAATAAATATATACCTATATTTATTTTTATAAAAAAACGAATTCGTGTTGTTTGATATTTGGAAAAAATATAAAAACTATATTTATTTTATAAAAACGAAGGCGTGTTCGGCGCTTGAAACAATATAAATAGTTATATTGATTTTATAAAAGAGTTGTTGAATTTTATAAAGTTTAAAATAACTTTACTGTTGTAACTATGTTTAAAATAACTATGTTTATTGTTATAAATAGTTGCCGAATTGTCAATTTTTTGAAGGTTGTAACGTGTCGTCGAAAGTAATTATACATTTGTATTTGTTTGTATAAAAGACTATTTGAATCCGATAGTTTCGTTTTATAATAATACGCCCTTTTGTTTTTACGGATTTTCTCGAAAAACAGGCAGAGTTTCCTCTGTTTTTGGACGCCCCCGACAACACAAGTTGTCGTTATTTTTAAAAAATCAAGCAATGTTCAAACAATATATCAAATTTGCTAAATATTTCAAAAATGTAAACTATAATCAATTCAAATCAGTTCTAGCTCGTTTGTCACATAAGTATTAAAACTATAGTATCAACGAAAGAAAGCGCGCAGTAAAGTCTTTACAAATTCTTCGCGTCGAGACGTTGACTGAGTTGACCGAGTCAATTGAGTTGACCGTGCTGGTCTCTGTACGGCCAAGACACATATTAAATTGATGTGGCTAGTACGTTATGATCCAAGTCGGGTCATACCCAATAACAAGCTAGACAAACACTTATAATATCTATTTATGATATGATCAAACAAATAAATATTAACACTTAGAATATTTAGAAATTGGTTTTCTAAATAATTGCACTTGAGAAACAAATAAATTATATGGATAATTTATTTTGAGAGAATATTTTATCTTGTTATCTAATGCATTAAATAACATTAGAAAAGCTTGTGAGATATTGTATAAGTCTTACAACATATGATGTTATATTTTATAAAAGTTATAAAATATAAAACCAAGACTTAATTAAAAAGAAATTTTGAATTTTTTTAAAAGAACAAGTGCCCCCCCCCCCCATGGGTCTTCCCAAGATCATTTTGGTCCGATCAAATTGCATGCATTCTTGAATGTTAGTAACTTTTGATTGGGTATTTATGGAGGCTACTTCTCTCATTCTTTTAAATTATTTTTGCATGACAAAAATTAAGTGTAAGACTTGAAAAACTCCTCTAAAAAATCGGCCAAGGCGTGGTTGTCCAAGAGGTTTTCAAGTTTGATCTTAAGTGTAGAAATCCTAGCTAAAATCAAGGTGTTTGTTGGAAGGCTTGGGGTATACAAGCTTGAGATCTTCTACTTTGAGGATTTCCATTCAAGAAGCATCATCCTCTTCATATCTTTTACTCTTGGAACATAGTATTCTAAGACACCTTATGGTTGTGTTTGATAGCATTCATGCTCGTATATGGACCCGGGTTATTAGGTTTTACATACAAAATGAGTTTTATATCTTGATAGTAACATGTTTTACATAATATTTCCGTTGCGTTTTGATCTTATATGGATAAAATCACTATGATAAACATGTGAAAAACCCAACAATGGCATCAAGAGCCGCTTATATGAGTGCATGCTTCAATAGATTTAAAATTTTCGGGTTTCGGGTTTCGGGTTTGGTTAAAACCCTATGGCCGAAATTTTAACATGGTACTCCATTTGTTTTTCAAGATTATTTTCTTACATGCATAAAAGTATCTTGAAAAATTATGTCATATGGATGCTTTTTTTGTTTGGACAAAAACCCACATTTTCAGTTTTTATTCTTGGCCGAAAATGGGTTTTAAATGGGAACCATTTTTTTCTTGAATTTTATATATATGTGGATGTATATTTTGGTGTTCATAACCTAGCCATGACCTTATGTTTGCATATGTTGAATGTTTGTGTTTGTGATTTATATTTAATTATTTCAATGGGTTGTAATAATTAAATTCTTTGTTCTTCCATTTGAAAAGAATGTAATTTATTTATTTTCATTTGGTATGTAAAATAAATAGATTAGTTGCATTTTATTTTACTAGAAAAAATGTATTAGGATAATTTTATGTAAAAGAAGATGCACCAAAAATGGGTTTTGGTTTGGACCATAACATTCGGTCCAAACGACTTCATAGTTCTAAATGGGATTTTAGCCCAATAACCAAAACACATATTGGAGGCCCAAAGGAGTTTGGAGATGAATTTAAAGACATTTTGGAAGCCCAAAGAAAGTGAAGAAATCACAACACAAGAAGAAGACTTGAAGCATTTGGATGCGGGATCAAGTGGGAGTTCAACGACACATTACTTGTGTCAATATTCACCCCTTAGGAAGGACCTTTCAGCACACTTGTTTCGGCTAACAAGTGTTGTCAAAAAATAGTTGACTATGGTTATGCACCTATTGATATGTATTTTATGCTTGTGTAGTTTCTTATTTATGTTGTTTGGATGATATGTCGATATGCATACTTAACAAACTAATAATCAACAACAAACTTAAAATTGATTCTTAACAACATCATTAAAGTGGTTAATAAAAGGTTTTTATTAAAAGTTAATGATTATATAATAAAATGGGTTTTATTAAAAAGAACCTTGAAAATTTTGTTTTCACTAAAGTACCATTGATTTGAATGCATGTAAATGTATGGTATATAATATTTTCTAAACTAGAATTTTGAAATATTAAAAAAACCCTTTTATAAAACAAGTCAAACACCATCCTTTTATACAACACTCGAATCACTTGGGAACTTGTTTGTGGGATAAAGGTCACCTAACCACATTTGAGGGAACTTGTATGTTTGAGGTGAGGTTACCATGTTTGTGGGATAAAGGTCACCTAACCACTTATATGTAAACTCACATGTGTGTGTAAGTTGGACGAAATGATTTGGAAACCATGTGCTTAGGGTCATCGAAGCATGGCATACAAAGGTGTTGATGGGATTAAACATGCCAACTAAACATAAAGATGTTTAACCAATCCCATATGGCTAGAAATTGCAAAGAGTTGCAATCGTCAAACGTTGACTACCTTGTTAATTTAAATAATGAGATAAAGGTCACCTAACCAATATTTAAATGTAACGTTGGATTCTAGATTTTAAATATTAATTGTCTATGAGACATAAAAGGGTATTAATGATTAAAATATAATAATATCGAAAATACTAAAATTGAACTTTGCAATAATACCACTAACGCCATTACCTTAACCGTTCGAAACCTATCACTAAGAACCATCCTTGAAAAGGATCGTCTCAACCATAACAACTTCATGGATTGGTTTCGAAATTTGAGAATCATATTCAAGCAAGAGAAGATATCACATGTGTTGGATGATCCAATTCCCGATGAACCTAATGTGGAAGATGAGGAAGCCTATAACGATTGGGTTAAGTATACCAAGGACTCCAGGCAAGCCTCTTGTCTCATGTTGGGAACTATGATTCCCGAAATTCAAAAGGATTTTGAACATCACGGGGCATACGACATGACTACCCAATTGAAGGAAATGTTCCTACAAGAAGCAAGGGTAGAACGCTTCGAAACCGTTCGGGCGCTTCATGCATGTCGAATGGAGGAAACCCAATCGGTATCATCTTATGTCCTTAAGATGAAAAGCCACATTGATTGCCTCGAAAGGCTAAATTGTCTCGTCACTAAAGAGCTGGCTACGGATTTAATCCTCAACTCTTTAACAAAGAAATTTGAGAGCTTTGTTATGAACTACAACATGAATGGATGGGACAAGAGCATTAAACGGCTGAAGCGGGAATGGGCAAAAAGGCTTTACCCATTCTAACGATCAATGAGGGAGGTAACAAGAAAATGCCCCACCCCGACTCCAATGCAAATTTTGCCAAAAGAAAGGGGCACGTCAAGGGAAAAAGGAAGGGAAAGGCTAATGCAGAACCCATGAAACCAAAAGAAAAGAAGTAAAAGGATGCCGCGAACGACCCATGGTTTGAGTGTGGAGAGATAGGACATTGGAAGAGAAATTGTCCAACCTATCTCAAAGAGTTGAAAAACAATAGGGATGCAGAGTAAACCTCAGGTACAATCTTTATGATACATGTTGAGCTTAATGTTATTTCTTCTAACACATGGGTACTAGATGTGGAACTCATATTTGCAATTTGTTGCAGGGGTTCAAAAGAAATAAACATTACAAGAAGGGAGACGCTAGTCTCTTCATAGACAATGGAGCAAAAGTTGAAGTCGAAGCCCAAGGAGACTATGTCTTAAAGCTTCCAAATGGTTTGGAAGTGATTTTGAAAAATGTTTTGTATGCTCCTAGTTTAACTAGGAACATAATTTCCGTTTTCCTTTTGAGACAATGTGGTTTTAATTAGGAATTTGTTAACCATGACATTTATGTTTCTATGAATGATGTGTTTTACTTTAAAGCTAGGCCTTTGAATGATATTTATGAATTAGATCAAGATGACACATCATATGATAGCTCAATGTACCAAGAAACTCAAAATGGATTTGAGTGATTCCTATCTTTGGCATTGTCGCCTTGGACATATAAACAAGAATCGCATGCAAACACTTCGGAAAAATGGTCTTTTGAAAACGAATGAAGATGATTCATTTGATGTATGCGAATCTTGTTTACAATGCCAAATGACCAAGACACCTTTTAGTGGCACCTTTGAAAGGGCAAAAGACTTATTAGGTATCATACATTCGGATGTATGCGGTCCTTTTAAGCCAATGACTAGGAATGGTGAAAGATACTTCGTTACTTTTACCGACGACTATAGTCGTTATGGTTATGTGTATTTATTACGACACAAGGATGAGGCATTTGAAATGTTCAAAGACTTCAAAAGTGAAGTAGAAAATCAACTCAAGAAAACAATCAAAGTCCTTCGCACCAATAGAGGAGGTGAATACCTTAGTGGTGCTTTTCAAGATTATCTTAGGAGTTTTGGGATCATCTCACAACTTACTCCACCTGGAACACCACAACATAATGGTGTATCTGAGAGGAGGAATCGAACTCTATTGGATATGGTTCGCTCTATGATGGCTAGAAGCACATCACCCCTATCGTTTTGGGGTTACGCTTTGCTATCCGCGGTATGTATACTAAATATGGCCCCAACCAAGAAAGTGGAAAGGACACCTTTTGAAATATGGTATGGAAAGCCTCCATCATTATCATTCTTAAGGGTGTGGGGTTGTGAGGCTTATGTTAAGCGATACACCTAAATAAATTGGAAGTCCGGTCTACTAACTGTATCTTCGTAGGATATCCTAAAGATGATATAGGATATTATGTTTATAGTCTAACCGAGCAAAAGGTATTTGTTGCTCGAAAGGGTAAGTTCTTAGAAGCTAAGTTCCTTATGGAAGGAACTAGTGGTAGAACAATGGAACTTGAAGAAGATCAAGAATCACAAACCGATACACGTTTGGTTGATACTAGCGCTCAATAAGAGGTTGTTGAAAACGATCAAGAGGTTGATCAATACACAAAAAACGTTCGCAGATCTGGTAGAATTAGTAGTCCACCTAAAGGATATGGATTTTTTATGGATGGATGCTACGTGGTAGATTCAGATATTAGAAGCAGAGAATGTGCAGCTGACGACTTCGAACACAATGCTTCTTGAAGAGAACGAACAGTTAAAGAAGATTATTGACAGCTACGTCATAACCACCTTTATGGTGTCCCATTGCGTGGATAACTGAATGTACCAAGAACTTATACGGCATCACAAAATTGGCTTTGTTGTAGTTTGCATCATTTACACAACTAGTATATCCCATTCTGAACCAACAACGTCTCGCTAGACTTTCAAGATAACCAACGGGGTCATCTTCTTTGTCGTCAAACTCCAAAACTCGACGAACATCTGCTTATGTGATCATAACCTGAATATCATCATTTTCGACGTGCGCATACGAATGAATTGCATTATCACTTTCATCAAATCTTGCATCGTTCCAAAATCTCTCGATATGCGACCGGTACGCCTTGTGCTGATTGGTAAGTGCTTTCTTAATTCGAATATAATCCATAAAGTCTAAAATCCCTTTAAACGACTCCATTTTTGGTAATGGTCGATCAAGCACACAGCAAATGTTGTGCTTCCTGTCAAACTTGGTTGCTTTTTCCTACAAAACATGAAGATTCAACACTTAGAAAATTTCACGAACTTCAAGAAACAATATCTCTTCGTGCGAGTGGAACTTCAAACGAGTGACACATTGGAAAGATTGGACATGTTTAAAGGAATGAACATTATAAGTCAACAAAGTCAATATAGTTCTTTGAACGAAGTGCCTCTACGTGCGAGTGGAAGTCAACATAAGTCAACATTTATGACACCTTCGCGCGAAGAGCAAGTCATCATAAGTCAACATGGAGTCCCTTCGTGCGAAGGGTCTCTTCCTCCAAATGATCATCTTCTCCGTTAAAACTGTCATGAACAGTTCATTCAATCTTTCAAAAATTTTGATGATATTGTTCAAATTGAAATTTATAAATGATGGTATATGTGCCGATTTACACAAATATATTCTAAATTTTGAATTTTGTCCATTAAAACTCCCTAGATCTAATGTTTTAAGGTCCATTCATGTGAATCATTCAAATCTTTCAAATCTAAGCATTATAATGGTCCAATTCATTCACTAATGTAAGTGTTGTTCAAATCAACCCTACAAGATCTAAATTTTTTCAGTAATTCCACTTAAAACTTTTGAAATTTTGAGAGGAAACACAGTGTGTTTAACAGTTCTTTTTGAGCGAATGATAGCTTTCTGCGACTGGAATCAATATATACTTCTCATCCTTCGTGCGAGTGGGTCATAAGCTTTGGACGACTGGCCTTGGAGCGACTGGGCCAGGCCACTCGTGCGAAGGGGCTTAGAATTTTTCAAAATTTTCAATTTTAATCAAATTTTCAAGTTTTACCAACCACTCGAATAACGAAGTCCAAGTTAATGACCTTAGTTGACCATTTGGAGAACAAACTGATGTTTTTCGTCAATTTCAAGTTTCAATTTAATGAACTTTTTCACATTTAAATTTTTTTTTCTTCATTTTAGAGATTAGCTCCCATCTAGTAGTTTCAGTTTTCGTTCGGCATCAGATTCTGAAGATCAGTATTCTAACATCGGTTGTCAAAATAAAGAAGAAACAAAATCTTTTTGTATTTTACAAAGTTTATGCTAAACCTAACCCAAAATCTTTTGGTTTTATCTGAAATGAAATGTCTATGTACAAATATATTTACATACATATTTTGTTAGTTTGTGTAAGATGATCATATCAGTTTTGAGACACATCACTAACACCGTTGATCTGTTTTAACTTTAAGCTTTAAACAAGCTCACCTAGATTGTCAGTATGTTTGTCCACTTAAATTTCTACACAAACTTAAATTGTTTCAAGATACAAGATAAAGTGTCTTAAAACTAACTTAACAGTGTTTCCCACCTCAGAATATATTCTCGGATCAAGATTCCCTAGATTCAGTCTTACAGATGAATATACCTAATT
Organism: Helianthus tuberosus; assembly: GCA_030545235.1. Lineage (NCBI taxonomy): Eukaryota > Viridiplantae > Streptophyta > Magnoliopsida > Asterales > Asteraceae > Helianthus > Helianthus tuberosus. The sequence continues at coordinate 91,696,831 of CM060360.1, forward strand.
GATATCTGTCTCGGGTTAGTGCGAGGCCTTGAGAACTAAGGTTAGTTACACCGTACAGACAAAGAGATGAAGGCTCAACTAATTATAAAGACCTAATATCTCAGAATCAGGCAACCTCTCAAACGAAATTTATTGTACTAAGTCCATATATCCGATAGATGTTAACCCACTTATTAAGAAGTTTCATTATGTTTATATCTCGAAAACAATTTACAAAATATGTAAAAACGTGTTGGCACATCATCAGTGAGACTGTTTATCAATTTTTAGCTTTGTATTTCTCTAGCGTGTTGTGATAGTCCACTAAAAACTCTTTTGTCTTTTTCATGTTTTTGTACATTTTTTAATTTTTAAATGTTTTAGTATTTTGTACTACATTTTCTCCCCCTAAATTTAAAAAAATTTAAATGACAAACCGATGCGGTTTACGTCTCAACATCCTTCGTCTTGGCTTTACCCTCACTAACATCCCCCCTAATGACAAAATCCTCATACCATTTAACTTCAAAAGATATTGAAATTTAGATCTGTCAAACGGTTTTGTGTAAAAGTCAGCCTTTTGTTCATTAGTGTGGATTTTTTCAATTCGAGTCAACTTCTTCTCGTAGCAATCACGGATGAAGTGATGTCGAATTTCAATATGTTTAGTTTTTGAGTGGTGAACATGATTCTTTGTTATATTAATTGCTACCTCATTATCTACGTAAATAGGAGTGTTAAGAAATTGCAGACCATAGTCTCTCATCTGTTGTTGAATCCACAATATCTGGGAACAACTGCTAGCCGAAACGTACTCAGCTTCGCAAGTAGAGAGACCGACTGTGGTCTGTTTCCTACACTGACATGTTACTAAACACATTTCATAGAACTGGCAAACAGGAGTAGTAGATTTGGCGTTGAGCTTGCAGCAACTATAGTCTAAATCGGAGTATCCAGCAAGATTGAACTCATCCTTTTGCGGGTACCACAAGCCGGTGCTTTAGCATCCTTTGAGATATCGCAGAATTCTCTTGACGATCATCATGTGTGAAACTCTGGGACTCGATTGATAGTGTGTCGCGAGGCAGGTTGGATATATAATATCTGGTCTAGATGATGTGAGGTACATGAGTGACCCAATCATCGACCGGTAGAGAGTGTCGTCGACTTTTTCTCCATTCGGATCCGAACAGATGTCGTGATTGAGTGCCAACGGGGTAGACATAGGTGTCGTGCCTGTCATGCTGAATTTCTCCAACACATCATTCACGTACTTTGCCTGATGAATGAATATTACATCAGGAAACTGATCAACTTGAAGCCCTAAGAAGAACTTCATCTCCCCCATCGAACTCATCTCGAACTTGAGCTTCATGACCCTCTCGAAATCCTTACACAGTGCATCATTCGTAGAACCGAAAATTATATCATCCACATAAATTTGCACAATCAAGTTGTGGCCATCAACTTCCTGAGTAAAGAGGGTAGCATCTACTTTGCCTCTGATAAAGTCGTTGTCTAACAGGTGCTAAGAGAGTGTCTCGTACCAGGCTCTTAGGGCCTGATGCAACCCGTATAAAGCTTTATCTAGCAAGTACACCTTATCTTTATGTATCGGATCGACGAAGCTCGGTGGCTGGCCAACGTACATCTCCTCTTTTACTTTGCCATAGAGGAAAGCCAATTTGACATTAAGCTGTTACACTTTGAATCCCTTCCAAGATGCAAACGCAAGGAATATTCTTATTACCTCGAGCCGAGCAATAGGTGCATATACTTCTGTGAATTGGATACCCTCCTGCTGGCTAAAACCTTGAACTACCAAGCGTTCTTTGTTTTGAACTATCACTCCTCTATCGTCTTTCTTACACTTGAAGACCCACTTTGCGTTGATCTTTCGATGGTCTTCAGGTAAGTCCACAAGTCGCCACACCCCTGGTTTTTCAAACTGAGATAACTCCTCGTGTATCGCTTTTACCCAGCTTTCTTTTGTAAGCGCTTCTTTGTATGCCTTCGGTGTAACCTGTGAAATGAAACATTTGATTGAGAAATCTGTCTGTAAGAAGTAACTTTCGAATACAGATGATGTGCACAAAATGCAACATATAAATTACATCAATTGTGGCATAAAACTAACCCTTTTTAGTCTAATGTTGGAAAAAGTGTGTTTTTGTCTTCCTTTTGTATTTTCAGGATTAAATGAGCTCAAATGAACAAAACAAGCAAAAAGGCAGCTAAATCTAACAAAAATACAAGAAAAGGAATAAACGTGACATGCCCGACCCCTAGACAACATCTTCCTAAGCAAAACAAAGAGAAACAGAAGGCTGAACAAGCCCCGTGCTCAGTGAGCACGGGGGCGTGCCCAAGTGTCTGCAGAAAAGACAAAGTTGTAGAAGCTTCTATCACCCACCACGGGGCATGCCCAGCAGACACGGGGGCCGTGGTCAACTCTAAGATTCGCAGAATCAGAGGAAATCTTGATAGTACAGATACACTTCTGCACACGGGGTCGTGCCTAGCGGACACGGGGGCGTGGTCAACTAATGCAGAAAAACTGCAATTAATGAAGAAATAGAAGAAGGATGGACACGGGGCCGTGCCCAATGGACACGGGGTCGTGCCCGAGCTGCTGTTCAGGCTATAAATAGGGGTGCTTGGCTCACTTGCAAATCATCCCTTGGCACACCACCTCTCTCACACTTCACCCACCCACCACCACCATCACAACACCATCATCCACCACCATCATCCATCATCCATCAAAGAGTGTGTGAGTCATTTCGGGATCCAAGATTGATCGTAACTTGACAATCAAAGGCCATGTTTGCCTAAGTCTCTTACATCACTTGGTGAAGACAAGTGTCTAGTGTAATACTTTTTATTTTTAATCTTTTCGTACTTTTTATTTGGTTATGTATTAATGACTTTAATAACTAGTTTCTTATGTTGAAGGTGATTCTTCCTTATCGTTTGTCCGTGGTGTCTTGGCATTATTTTACTGTCTATATAAAATAAAGGATTTTCACCATTCATACCTCCAAGGTCTATATGGAGATACGTTGGCTACCTGGTCGGGGGTTAAGGGAACGGTTTGGTAAAAGTCTTACCTTGTTCAGTGTATAGATCCTGTAAGGACGTGGGTCAAATTTAGTAGGACCTCCTTCAATACCCACCGGTATTGGATGGCAGGAGTCCAAACTCTTTGATCCCCTCATAAGTAAGCTACTATTAAAACTTTAACCCGGCTACTTAGGACTGTATCCCTGCTGACTCGGACTACTTACCCGAGGGTAACGTCACCTTCAAAAGAGGGGCCTACCACATTATGCATTAATAACTTAATTAATTATCTTTCAATAATCCAACCCTTTAGGATTGTATCCTTGGTTACTCAAACTACTGGGTTAACGGTAACGTCACCTTCAAAAGAGGGGCCTACTACAATAAATAAGATAATCTCTTAAAAAGTGTAAAAGTGCGGAAATAATCAAAGGTTACACTACACACGAGTCGGATCCAAGTGATTCATCTTGTCTATCTGTTTTTATTTTTATTTTATTTTACAACATTTTAGTTAGTTTTATTTTTCTAGTTAAAAACCTTTTTCTAACCTTTTGATTTGATTAGACGTTGAGGATAAACCGGTATTAAAAGCTCTTGTGTCCTTGGACAACCTCGGTATCTTACCAACACTATACTACGCTCACGATGGGTGCACTTGCCCATATGTGTGTTTAGTGTTAGTAAATATCGTGTTTTATAAATTTAAAACTTAGCTAAAAAGTGTTAAAGGGCTTAAAATATACATTAAAAACCTATCACACCTAACGCACATCAACTTTTTGGCGCCGTTGCCGGGGACCCAAGGATTTTTAGAAAGCTTAAAATCGACGACCTAATCACTTTTTCAAAACTTTTTCAATACGCGCGCACATTTTTCTGCATTTTAGGTTAGTTTTGCATTTACAGTAGCCTGAACACGGGGCCATGCTGCATATTTTTCATAAAAACACCCAGATACAGAGTCTGAACACGGGGCCGTGCTCACTGAACTCGCCCCCATGCTTCACAAAACCAGTAACTTTTATTCAAACGCCCAGATACAGACCCTGAACACGGGTCGTGTCCACTGAACACGGGGGCGCCTCTGTTTCTGTTTTCTGGTCCCGAGACTCTGTTGTGGTCTGTTGAGTGATTCTTATGGATCAATACTCAGGAGGCTACAACTACACCTATGAGGAGGATGATTATAGGGAAAACTATTGTACTAATTGTGGTGACCCGCACTGGGTCAATATTGTGACTTATTTCAACCATCCACTTCATACACCTACTATGAGGAGCCCAGGTACGACCCATAGACTTCATACACATCCTATGAAGACCAAAGGTATGAACCTTCTCCCTCATACTCAAATTTTGATGAACCAAGGTATGAGCCTTCTTACTCATACTTTGAGGAACCAAGATATGAGCCACCACCTTCATATGCTTATTATTAGGAACCATGGTGTGAACAACCCACCTCATATGAGTATTATGAAGAACAAAATTACGACCCTTATCCATCATATACTTACAATGAAGAAAAATGGTATGAACCATCTACTTCATATGAGTACTATGAGGAACCAAGGATCGCAAATCCGGATTCAAGCTTTGAGAATCCCGATCCTTATTCTATCACCGAAGTAACCGATAGGATACTAGAACACCTTAAAACTATCGAGCGCTACATAAAGGAATCTCGCACAAATGAAGAGGAGTCCCGCGCAAGAGAAGAATTAAATAAAAAAGAGATAGTTGAAGAGGTAAAAATGGAAGAACAAATAAGTGAAAAACTGACACATGAGTTAAACAACGAAAAAGGTGAGTCCGTCAACGTTACAATCCAAGAAGAGTCTAATTTTAACGAAATTAATCTCTTGTCACCTTCTTTTGAAAATCATTGTTTAGTACCCACTCATGCAAAGTTTTTAAAAGAGTTAAACACTAACACTAAAGTTAACGAAACGGTAAGTATTAAGTTAACTAACGATCAAACTTCGCTAATAAAAGAAGATCCGTTTGAAATCAACATTACACCGGTTCCATGTTTTTTTCAAAATTCCTTTATTAGTAATGTCACGATTGATAAAGTTCTTTGTGTTAACATAATGCCTAATTACATTTTCGAAAAATTAAGTATTAGTGATTTTTCTCCACTTCAAATACCCATTTTTCTATCCAATCGGAAAGTAATAAAATCAATCGGTGTAGTTGAGGATGTTTTGGTTCAAACAAATCAAATGGTAATCCCAACTGACTTTGTCATCCTTGATGACGCTCCTCTAGTGTTGGGACGACCTTTTGTAAAAACCCACGAAGCTTTGAAAAACCGAAAGTACAACAATCTATCTCTTCAATTAGGGGCATTCAAAAGGAGCATCAATCTTGAGCGTTCAATGAAATATCCTTTCGGCAATAATGACCCCCTAATTGAAGATGAAGATGAACCACCCAGTACAAGTGAAAAGATTGACCACTTTGTTGAAGAAGAGGTCGCCATAGAACAAACTTTCAAAGTTCTTGATCAAAATGAGCAACCAAATAAGGAGTCTCCTAAAGACCCACCTCTTGAGCTCAAAGAACTTCCGAAAGGTTTGGAATATGCTTTTCTAGACAAAGATGGTAGATCACCTGTAATTATTTCGTCTAAATTAAGTAGTTTAGAAAAAGAAAAATTAATTAAACTCTTGAAAAAACACAAAAATGTGATCGCTTGGAAGCTTGTAGATATTAAAGGAATAAGTCCTTCCATGTGCACGCACAAAATTTTAATGAATGATGACAACAAATCGGTAATACAACCACAACGTAGAGTAAATCCAAATGTCCAAGAAGTGGTTAAAAACGAAGCCATCAAATTACTTGACGCCGGACTTATTTACCCTATCTCCGATAGTCCTTGGGTAAGTCCCGTCCAAGTAGTTCCAAAGAAAGGAGGTATGACGGTAATAACTAACGAAAAGAATGAATTAATACCAACGAGAACCGTCACAGGATGGAGGGTATGTATAGATTATAGACGGTTAAATGAAGCAACAAGGAAATATCACTTTCCTTTGCCCTTCATTGATCAAATGTTAGAAAGATTATCCGGTCATAAGTTTTATTGTTTCATAGATGGTTTTTCAGTTTACTTTCAAATCCCGATAGCACCCGAAGACCAAGAAAAGACAACATTCACATGTCCCTATGGAACTTTTGCTTATCGACGCATGCCATTTGGTCTATGCAATGCCCCCGCAACCTTCTAACGTTGCATGGTGGCCATCTTCCATGACATGATAAAAAAACAATGGAAGTCTTCATGGACGACTTTTCTATCTTTGGAGATTCATACGACCAATGCCTCGATAACCTGGAACGAATGCTATCCCGATGTGAGGAAACTAACCTCGCCCTTAATTGGGAAAAATGTCATTTCATGGTAACAGAGGGAATAGTACTCGGTCACAAAATCTCAAGCGAAGGAATGGAGGTTGATCGAGCAAAAATAGACACTATTTCTCGATTACCGCCCCCATCATCCGTTAGAGCAATCAGAAGTTTCTTAGGGCATGCCGGATTTTATAGGCGGTTGATCAAAGACTTTTCAAAAATCTCAAGGCATCTAACAAAATTACTTGAAAAAGATGCCCCTTTCATCTTTGAGAAGGATTGCAATCAAGCATTTCTAACACTCAAGGAAATGCTAGTCAATGCACCTATCATGATAGCGCCTGATTGGAAATTACCTTTCAAAATCATGCGTGATGCAAGTGACTTTGCAGTTGGAGCAGTCTTGGAACAAAGAAAGGAAAAGCATTTTCACCCAATTTATTATGCTAGTAAAACACTTAATGATGCACAAGAAAATTACACAACAACTGAAAAAGAGTTACTAGCTATGGTATTTGCTTTTGATAAATTTCGTTCTTATCTTGTTCTTTCTAAAACAATAGTCTATACAGATCCTGCAGCCATTCGATACCTTTTCAAGAAACAGGAAGCTAAACCCCGTTTGATTCGGTGGATTCTACTCCTCCAAGAATTTGATATTGAAATCAAAGACAAAAGAGGAGCAGAAAACACCGCAGCAGATCATCTTTCGCGCTTAGAAGACTCATCTTTGGAGGCAACCAGGGACGAGCAAATCAATGAAAAATTTCCAACAGAGTCCCTAGAAATGGTGGAATACAGAGAAGAACCATGGTACGCCGACTATGCTAACTACCTAGCTAGCGGTATAGTCGCCAAAGGATGGCCACATCATCAAAGAAAAAAATTCTTTGCCGATGTGAAGCATTATTTTTGGGAAGATCCTTATCTTTTTAAAATGTGTGCCGATCAACTCGTCTGCTGATGCTTACATGGTAGCGAGGCAAGAAGAATTCTCCGCCATTGTCATGAAGGTCCATACGGAGGACATCATGGTGCCGCTAGTACCGCACGAAAGGTATTTATTCAGGATTTTATTGGCCGACCATTTACAAAGACACCCAAAGTCTTTTCAAGACATGTGACGCTTGTAACACCTGTGCCTCCACGACCATCAAACAAATACCAAACCAATGAAATATTATATTTCATACTTGGGATTTGTAAAATTATGTGTATCTTTTACACATATCAACTCTTGTTTGATTTTAAGCTTTAAATCGCTTTCTGGAGGGTTATACGCGCTCTGATGCGTAAATATAACCAGTTTAATCCAACGAACACTCCGGAATAGTGAAATAGGCTTAACATACCTTAAATAACCTTTACATAACTTAGAAATAAGTTTTGGAAGGTTTGGTATGCCGAAAACAAGTTAACTCGCTTACAGGGACTAAATATGACAAACTGCGAAAGTATGCCAATTTGAACTGTAACAGACATTCCGGAACATGACCATAAGTTAAACATACCATAAATATCCTTTACATAGCTTAGAAATAGGCTTTGAGGGGTTCGGTGTGCTAAAATAAACTTTTGTGTCATTCAGGGACTAAAAGTGTCAAAAAGTGCACAAGTTTGCATTTTCGCGCATAACTTACGTTCTGAATACATCTGGACATCCAAAAATTTATGTAAGCATGACTACATTATATTTTAGTGTTCTCCATAAGAAAAATCCATTCGTTTCGTCATTTGGATCGTTTTTCGCGCTTATGCGCATTCCGTCGTAATTAAGCGAACATCGCGATCGTACGGCCAAACGAACCGACATCCGAGATATTTTTGAGCATGTTTTGAGTTCCCTATACTTTAACTTCATTTTAGAGCCTTGAAATGAGGTTAACGGGGTTCAAACGCATCGAAAAAGGCCTTAAACACGTACAGGGACCATTCTTGCCACTTTTGAAACATTTCTGAATCAGGGGAGTGCTAGCGTAGCGCGACTGCCTCATGCCTTGGCAGTAGCGCTACGCGACTGCATGATCTGACCAGATTCAATGTTTTGTTTGCAAGTTGCAGCTGATTGATTCGTGTCCACTCGTTTCCTATCGTCTAGTCAGCGGATAAGAACAAACTTCCTGGACACCACAACTTTACGACAAGTGTACGGTTCCGATTAAGGCACGTTATTCAAGAAACGATCTTAACGGTTACCCGAAATCTATAAATACCCATCCACCCTCAACCCCAAAACCCACAAATCTGATTAAGAAAGCTCTAAGTTGGAACCTTCGTTTCATACCTGAGCTACTTTGATCTGGGTTAGCATTCGGGGACCCTTCGTAAGTATTCTTTCGTTCTTTTCCTTATTTTATTGCTTTTCGAGTCAGAAAGTCAAACTTTGTTTGACTTTCAGCGTTGACCAGTAATGGTCAATGCGAAGTTCGTTTGAACTTCGCAACGTGAGTGTAATCACGTTGGTCATAGTCCCTTGGGACTATGCCCACTGATTACCACGTTGTCTAGGGTCGTAGGGTAGGCGATCTAATAAATCGCCTATACCTTCGAACCCGACCCAGTTTGGTCGATCATTAGGATCCGACCAAACACAGTAGGTGACCATAGTAGGTAGGGAATAACCTTCCGAGGTTATACCCTATGGTCACATCGTTTAAGTAGTTGTATGATAGGTAGTTTATATGCCTTAGGTAAATTACCAGAATACCCTTTTCATGTATAATTGGTAATTAAGCATATGTAACCTAAACTTTTGTCACATAACGAATTATGTAACATGTTTAGGCATATAACACTTGTCATAGGACTAGTTAGACGGTCCGAACGCGTTTCACGCGCACGACGCGTTAAAGTAGCATAAGTTACCTTAATGGGTCGCGATGGGTCGATAATACTTAGGTTAGGTTTCATTGTAGTATGTAGGCCTAGTTAAACCATATCATATGAGTTCCAATATTCATTTGGTTTACCAAGCCTCATCCTATCCGATCTCCCGATTTAAGTCCGGTTTATTTATATAGTTTTAGATTGCCGACTGATTCCGTGCTCTCTCTAGCTTACTTGGTAGTTGTTCAAGACCTCCAAGCATTCTCAGGCGAGTACATTTTCCCCTATTTTACTGTTTTCAACTGTTTTGGGGTGACTCATATGTGCTAAATGTTTTCGATGTTATAACGATGGTTTCAAAAACGATTAAGACGATTTATACAAAACTAATAACGATTTCATAAAGTGAACAAACTTGTTGGTTGTGTTTACATAACAAATGACATTCATTAGCAATGATCAAGCCGACCAGTATTAGGTTATGGTACCATAGGATCTGACTAATCCCGTTATTTACTACACCCGTGGTTATGTGTGGGTATGGTAGGTAGCGACTGAATCTGTAATTATTAACTTACCCTATGGAGGTTTGTTAATGCGAAAACGAGAAGCGACGAAAACGAGAAGCGACGAAAGTCACGAAGGTTTGAATGTTATTAGCGAGACGACCTTATAAGTAGTTTCACGGCCTAAAACGAATTAAACGATTTACGATTGGTTTTCACACGATGTTTTAACGATTGGGTAACGATTAGGTTTCACACGATGTTTTAATGATTGGGTAACGATTGGGTTTTCACACGATGTTTTAAGTGATTAAGTAACGATGCGTGTGTAATATGATACAAGCATGGTGGATACGCCGCTGGTACTTCCTATATATAAGTGTTTGTATGGTATTACATATTGTAGCGTTATTTGAATCATTTCAGTTTGAGACATAGAACATTTTATACAAGTAACATACTTTTCACAAGACATTTATTTACAAACAACTTATCTTATACAAACTCATTTTACATGGTTATTCATTTAATCATGCATTATTCTCTTATTTATACATATCACCTGAACTTATCATTGTTTTTCAAATAATTTACTAAAACAAATGTTTTTGGGTTAAGAGTCATGGCTACGAGGTTTTTACAAATTATAACTCGCTTGATTTGAGTTGGTTAATTAAGTTGCAATATTATACTCTTTTCAAAACAAGGTTTTTAAATAAAGTATTGCAACGTCTAAACTAGCCATGATTTCGACACTCCTAGAAAACCTATGTACTCGCCAGCATTTCTTTGCTGACCTCGTTTTCACATATGTTTCAGGTATTGTTTGATGATATCGATTGATAAGATGCATGCTCACATAGGACTGGACAAGGCCTTAGTGACTCAATAACAATGATAGACTATGTTTAAATAGTGTATTTAGATTTCAAGACGATGTAATTATTCAATGTTTAATAAAACGAAACACTTTTGATATCCATGGTTATGAAACATTAATTCTGTTGCAACACGCCCCGATGTTTCCGCCGCGATTTGTTGTTTTACGCCGTCGGGGTGTGACAGAAAAGATGGTATCAGAGCCAATGGTTATAGGGAATTAGGTTATTAGTAATGCTTTGACCTAGTCTATAACCTTCTTAGGACCCTAACGCGAGTTTACTTGCGTTTAGTCATAAAACAATACCGTCACCTATCCTTAGGCGACGACCACAACAAGAACATAAATTTCAAAACCGCTTTGAAAACTAATCATCTGTTCTAGGATGATTGATTACTAGGTTTTGAACCCTCTATTGTAAGGTTTTGAACTCTCTATTATATGGTTTTGAACCCCTTTGAGTTTTCAAAAAACTTCGTCAAGGTTTTGGGTTTTAAATAATGTGAACACGTGCAAACTGGAAGGGTGAATGCCTGTATTCTGGGTTTTCTGTCTAGGCAAGCACTTCGTATACATCTCATCAGACGCGAGACCAGTTGTGCTTACCTGGGAATTCTTGGGGTGAGTGTTCACTTATAGGCGAGCATGTCTTCGCGATACATTATTTTTGACCCATTTACTTTGATCAGTCACCGTCTCATTTGTTTGCCTTAGGTAACAAACAAATGATCGCAATCTTCATGCATTATCATTCTGTTTTGATTGTCCAATAATCTTTCATCTGTTTCTCCCTACGCCTTTCTTTTTCTTCAAGAATGTCTCTTCATCACGATGACGCCCAGATATCTGAGCAAGCAGACTGTCAAATTCACTCAGCGAATAGGCGAAGTAGTCCTGAAGACTGTTGAATTAGCTACTGCCATGTATCATCTCCAGGATGAAGCCACTCAAGAGTCACCAAGACAGGCAGGACCTAGTCAGGTGATAGCACCATCAGCCAATAAACCAACCGAGGAATCAAAGACCATGGATGAACGATCCCCTAAGAAGTCAAAGAAGCGAAAGGTTTCTCAGAACTTCGCCATGGTCGCTCACAATGGTAAAGCAGTCCCCAACCAACCAGCTCAACCCCCTGCTAGGTGAGTATGGCTTTTCCTATGATACCTACATCAAGGAACTGTGTACCTTACAACCTACTCTTGTGATTTCTCTCTTTCAAATGATTGCTCATGATTCCCTCGAAAATTTTAAGTACTCGTTTCACTCTAAGAAACAAAGTACAGAAAATTAAGTGACATTATGAGTAATCGTGCTCTTCGCACATCTGTGCCTTTGAATCCTTGGTTAGATAACTAAGGGTATTTTCAAATCTCATACCCATTACGTTTTGATTTTTCAACATACACAGTACCAGTATTTCAAAACAATCTTCATGATCTCAAAACATTTCATATAGTTTGAAAACAATTTTTCTAGATGCATTGTCTGTGTTATTTCAAAAACATTGGCCATGTTATCAAAACCAACCTTTCTAATTTCAAAATATTTCATATAGTCGGAAGACAATATTAACACAATACATTTTCTGATCAAGTGCATGATTTCGAAAAGCATCATTCATGTCTTTCAAAAACCTTATACATAATTTCAAAATTCATCTCGCATGATTTTAAAAACATTTTTTTGTAAATATATCTACCTAATACACCTACTTTATTTCAAAAGTATTATATATAAGGTTTCAAAAAAAACGTTAAACACATTTTTCTTAAAAGAACCCCATGCATAGTTTTCAAAAATATTTTCCTCATACATTGTCTTAACCTTCAAATTCCGCTTCATATGTCGCCTTGACATATCAGGCATCTCAACTTCATAAGCATTTTACTTCATGTTTTGACTTAAGTACATCCCGTGCAAGATTTCAAAACATCTTCAACTTCTAAAAATTCATATGGGATCTTTTTATCTTTACAATTAGATCCTTGTGGATGAGCATCATTCAAATCAGAGTCCTTAATTGGATTTCCTCATATACCTAAATTCGAACATTTCGGTTACTTAAAATCGAAATCGAATTCTTTCTTTTAAAGATCTTTCTATCTTTATAGTTAGATTCTTGATAATGTTTAAAGTACCAAATGAAATCCACGAGATGGATTCCTAGTGTGCTTTAAATACATGTACTCTGTTAGCAGAACAAACTTCTAGTTAAACAATTTTGTGGTTATATGATATGTGTTTATGTGTTCTCCTCTATGATTTTTGGTGTTTTTGTATACTCTGGATATTCGTTATCCAAATCCTCGCAGGATCTTTTCATATCTTCATATGAGAGATTCGTAGCAGGATATTCAAAAGGTACTACCTTAAATCCTTAATGGGCTTCTATGTAATAGTTAAGACCCTTGGATTATATAGTACTGCTCCATGATTCATTAGAGACCCTTTAGTGGTCTAATCAAAAAGATTGATTCACAATTTGGTTAAAGAACGACATCTAGTGATGTAGCTGGACAGACTCCTTGATAGTCTATTTAAATCATTTATTGATTTAGTCTAAAGGACTCTATGGCGGTCTAAGTCACGCTCATCACAGGATTGTTCATTTGGTTTTACCCTACACATTATAAAATAGACTGTGTGAACTGTGCAAGGAATTCTCTAATTATGGATGCGCACATAATTATGAAATTTAGTGCACAGAAACCTAGTAAGGTTTATTATGTGTAAGAACCGATAGTGACAACAATAACAGAATGAGAACGATGTAATGGAGGCATGGTGGACGCACCAATGACGCTTCATATACTTGTATATAAGTGTCCCTCTTACATTGCAAACATAATGTTATTAAGGTTACTAGAAGTTCAAGAACCCTAACCAATGTTGTTTGATCTTTTCAACTTCATATTTCCAAGCTCTCACAAGTTTCCTCTAAATAAATTTCGGGACGAAATTTCCTAAAGTAGGGGAGACTGTAACACCTGTGCCTCCACGACCATCAAACAAATACCAAACCAATGAAATATTATATTTCATACTTGGGATTTGTAAAATTATGTGTATCTTTTACACATATCAACTCTTGTTTGATTTTAAGCTTTAAATCGCTTTCTGGAGGGTTATACGCGCTCTGATGCGTAAATATAACCAGTTTAATCCAACGAACACTCCGGAATAGTGAAATAGGCTTAACATACCTTAAATAACCTTTACATAACTTAGAAATAAGTTTTGGAAGGTTTGGTATGCCGAAAACAAGTTAACTCGCTTACAGGGACTAAATATGACAAACTGCGAAAGTATGCCAATTTGAACTGTAACAGACATTCCGGAACATGACCATAAGTTAAACATACCATAAATATCCTTTACATAGCTTAGAAATAGGCTTTGAGGGGTTCGGTGTGCTAAAATAAACTTTTGTGTCATTCAGGGACTAAAAGTGTCAAAAAGTGCACAAGTTTGCATTTTCGTGCATAACTTACGTTCTGAATACATCTGGACATCCAAAAATTTATGTAAGCATGACTACATTATATTTTAGTGTTCGCCATAAGAAAAATCCATTCGTTTCGTCATTTGGATCGTTTTTCGCGCTTATGCGCATTCCGTCGTAATTAAGCGAACATCGCGATCGTACGGCCAAACGAACCGACATCCGAGATATTTTTGAGCATGTTTTGAGTTCCCTATACTTTAACTTCATTTTAGAGCCTTGAAATGAGGTTAACGGGGTTCAAACGCATCGAAAAAGGCCTTAAACACGTACAGGGACCATTCTTGCCACTTTTGAAACATTTCTGAATCAGGGGAGTGCTAGCGTAGCGCGACTGCCTCATGCCTTGGCAGTAGCGCTACGCGACTGCATGATCTGACCAGATTCAATGTTTTGTTTGCAAGTTGCAGCTGATTGATTCGTGTCCACTCGTTTCCTATCGTCTAGTCAGCGGATAAGAACAAACTTCCTGGACACCACAACTTTACGACAAGTGTACGGTTCCGATTAAGGCACGTTATTCAAGAAACGATCTTAACGGTTACCCGAAATCTATAAATACCCATCCACCCTCAACCCCAAAACCCACAAATCTGATTAAGAAAGCTCTAAGTTGGAACCTTCGTTTCATACCTGAGCTATTTTGATCTGGGTTAGCATTCGGGGACCCTTCGTAAGTATTCTTTCGTTCTTTTCCTTATTTTATTGCTTTTCGAGTCAGAAAGTCAAACTTTGTTTGACTTTCAGCGTTGACCAGTAATGGTCAATGCGAAGTTCGTTTGAACTTCGCAACGTGAGTGTAATCACGTTGGTCATAGTCCCTTGGGACTATGCCCACTGATTACCACGTTGTCTAGGGTCGTAGGGTAGGCGATCTAATAAATCGCCTATACCTTCGAACCCGACCCAGTTTGGTCGATCATTAGGATCCGACCAAACACAGTAGGTGACCATAGTAGGTAGGGAATAACCTTCCGAGGTTATACCCTATGGTCACATCGTTTAAGTAGTTGTATGATAGGTAGTTTATATGCCTTAGGTAAATTACCAGAATACCCTTTTCATGTATAATTGGTAATTAAGCATATGTAACCTAAACTTTTGTCACATAACGAATTATGTAACATGTTTAGGCATATAACACTTGTCATAGGACTAGTTAGACGGTCCGAACGCGTTTCACGCGCACGACGCGTTAAAGTAGCATAAGTTACCTTAATGGGTCGCGATGGGTCGATAATACTTAGGTTAGGTTTCATTGTAGTATGTAGGCCTAGTTAAACCATATCATATGAGTTCCAATATTCATTTGGTTTACCAAGCCTCATCCTATCCGATCTCCCGATTTAAGTCCGGTTTATTTATATAGTTTTAGATTGCCGACTGATTCCGTGCTCTCTCTAGCTTACTTGGTAGTTGTTCAAGACCTCCAAGCATTCTCAGGCGAGTACATTTTCCCCTATTTTACTGTTTTCAACTGTTTTGGGGTGACTCATATGTGCTAAATGTTTTCGATGTTATAACGATGGTTTCAAAAACGATTAAGACGATTTATACAAAACTAATAACGATTTCATAAAGTGAACAAACTTGTTGGTTGTGTTTACATAACAAATGACATTCATTAGCAATGATCAAGCCGACCAGTATTAGGTTATGGTACCATAGGATCTGACTAATCCCGTTATTTACTACACCCGTGGTTATGTGTGGGTATGGTAGGTAGCGACTGAATCTGTAATTATTAACTTACCCTATGGAGGTTTGTTAATGCGAAAACGAGAAGCGACGAAAGTCACGAAGGTTTGAATGTTATTAGCGAGACGACCTTATAAGTAGTTTCACGACCTAAAACGAATTAAACGATTTACGATTGGTTTTCACACGATGTTTTAACGATTGGGTAACGATTAGGTTTCACACGATGTTTTAATGATTGGGTAACGATTGGGTTTTCACACGATGTTTTAAGTGATTAAGTAACGATGCGTGTGTAATATGATACAAGCATGGTGGATACGCCGCTGGTACTTCCTATATATAAGTGTTTGTATGGTATTACATATTGTAGCGTTATTTGAATCATTTCAGTTTGAGACATAGAACATTTTATACAAGTAACATACTTTTCACAAGACATTTATTTACAAACAACTTATCTTATACAAACTCATTTTACATGGTTATTCATTTAATCATGCATTATTCTCTTATTTATACATATCACCTGAACTTATCATTGTTTTTCAAATAATTTACTAAAACAAATGTTTTTGGGTTAAGAGTCATGGCTACGAGGTTTTTACAAATTATAACTCGCTTGATTTGAGTTGGTTAATTAAGTTGCAATATTATACTCTTTTCAAAACAAGGTTTTTAAATAAAGTATTGCAACGTCTAAACTAGCCATGATTTCGACACTCCTACAAAACCTATGTACTCGCCAGCATTTCTTTGCTGACCTCGTTTTCACATATGTTTCAGGTATTGTTTGATGATATCGATTGATAAGATGCATGCTCACATAGGACTGGACAAGGCCTTAGTGACTCAATAACAATGATAGACTATGTTTAAATAGTGTATTTAGATTTCAAGACGATGTAATTATTCAATGTTTAATAAAACGAAACACTTTTGATATCCATGGTTATGAAACATTAATTCTGTTGCAACACGCCCCGATGTTTCCGCCGCGATTTGTTGTTTTACGCCGTCGGGGTGTGACAACGCTTGCCAAAGAACAGGTAATATTTCTTCTAAAAACGAAATGCCACAAAATGGCATTCTTGTTTGTGAAATTTTTGATGTGTGGGGACTCGACTTTATGGGACCTTTTCCACCGTCAAAAGGAAACAAATATATACTTGTGGCGGTAGATTACTTGTCTAAATGGGCCGAGGCCGAGGCGCTTCCAACAAACGATGGAAGAGTTGTGGTAAGATTTCTGAAAAAAATATTCTCTCATTTTGGCACACCTAAAGCCTTAATAAGTAATAGAGGTACCCATTTTTGTAATCATCAACTTGAAAAAATGTTAACAAGGTATGGGGTCTATTACCGGGTCTCAACAGCATATCACCCTCAAACAAACGGACAAGCCGAAGTGACTAATAGAGGATTAAAACGGATACTTGAAAAGACCATAGGGTTAAATAAAAAGGAATGGGCCGATAAATTAGATGATGCTTTATGGGCTTTTCGAAATGCTTTTAAAACAACAATAGGTACAAACCCATATAAGCTCGTCTATGGAAAAAGTTGTCATTTGCCGGTAGAAATAGCTCACAAGGCCTACTGGGCAATTAAAAATGTATACTTAGATTTAGAATTTGCCGGTAAAAATCGATTTTGTCAATTAAATGAATTAGACGAATTAAGGAATTATGCATACTCTAACTCTGAAATTTACAAGGAAAGAATGAATAATTTGCATGATAAACATATTAAACCTAATAAATTTTGGATAGGAGATCAAGTTCTTTTGTTTAATTCACGACTTCGATTGTTTCCTGGAAAATTAAAGTCTAGGTGGTCAGGACCTTTTTCCATCACCCATATTTTCCCCCACGGTGCAGTAGAAATTAAATCTCGGAATGGAATTCCATTCAAAGTCAATGGCCAATGGCTAAAACTCTATCAAGGATTTATTGAGTATGAAGAGGAAGAAATCTCGCTTCAAACGGTCCAAGAGTAAAAGCATCAACATCATACCTGGTAAGTTACGAAGAAACGGGTTGACATCCGAATCGGTAAGTCTTCTAAGCAAGTTTTTGGGAAACAAGGGCACTCACATGAGCACTAATATATATATATATATATATATATATATATGTATTCGAAAAATCGCCCGACACGGGGCCGTGTCCGCGCGACTGTCGGGATAAAACCCCTTTTTCATAATAGTTTATTCATTCCACACGCCCGGTTTCCCCGAAAACTCTCTGGTTCAGGAGATTTTTCTGCAAGATTTCGACGTCTCCTCTACTTCTAACAACATCAATGTATGATTCTATCATCATTAGTAGTTAGATTAAGCACTTGCATGTAGTTAAAACATAAAAAATTTGGGGAAAAATCTAGGGTTCTTGAACTTCATCTGGATCGAACCTCAAATTTTTGCATAAATCTGTTAGCATTAGTTTAGATTCATGTTATGGGAAGTAAATCAACTTGCATTGTTCATAGATTTTCCCGATTTCTCACAAAAACCCCAAACCCTTGTTTTTGAACCGAAAAAGATAAAATCGAAGGGGTAAACGGTTTGTTTTGGGAAAAAAGGCACTTGGGGTTTCATTTTCAGGGAAAACCGCCCCTACTGGACCAAAAATTTTCAAGTTTTTGGGACCGGGTCGAAAAATGAAATTTTTGAGTAACAGACGTCTGGACACGGGGTCGTGTCCGCTGAACACGGGGCCGTGTCCAGCTAACTGTTTTCAGTTTTCTCCGAAAATTCCACTGTTTCGTGCTAATTGTTTGGTGTATTCTTTCAGATGTCCAAGAAATTCACAAGGTTCAATGCAAGTGAGCTCGATGCTAAAGCAAGATACGATGTGCTTCGAACCAGACCGGAGGAATACCCACGACAAATGTGCATGGAACTTTTACGAGCAGTGAACCAATGGGATCGTTTCAACAACCTAGTCACCGGACCGCTGAGAGTCGCCCTAACTACTCGCCTTCGCTCGGTCCACGAATATAATCTGGAATTCTATAGCACATTCGTGTTCAATTCAAGATGCGACCCATTTGATAGTGATGGGGTAGAATTCCGATGTAAGGGACCAAGTACTCGATTTCGATGGCACCATTTGGTTCGATAGTGGGGTTGTATGCGGATGAAGATGCGGGTAATGAACAAAACACCGGAGGGTTATGTGAACTATCAGAAAACGAACGCCAAGACCCTTGGGCTCAAATAGGAGAAGGAATCTACAACCCAAGTAGCACTAAGAGCACTAAGTTTAGGGACCCTCTTTACCGCTACATCCATAGGGTCCTCACTTACTCTCTTAGTCAAAGGCATGATAGCAGTGGCATCGTAGGGTTAAGAGATCTGGTGGTCCTTCATTGCATTCACAATCGCAGACACCTAGATGTTCCATACCTCCTGCTCCGAAACATGCATTGGAACCGGCTTGCTACTCCACCAACCCCTATCTTCTTCGGGTGATGGATATACCACCTCTTCAAGCATTTCATGAACATACCCAGGTCTTTCCAAAAGAGCCCATGGTCGGGAAGAGTGGACACACACATCTGCGGCTCCATGAACTTGATTTATGAAGCCGAAGACGGGTCGGTTAGCTTCCAAAGAGTCCTGGGGCATGAATGGAACCCGCAAGAGGCACTCGTCCTTCACGCTCCACAGTTCCAACCGCCCCCTCAATTCCAATACCAGCCCCACGGTGATCCGGGCCAGTCCTCCTCACAAGGAGGCGGTTTTCCTAACTTCCAAAGTTTACATGATTTAATGCGGGAAAACCTCATGTGCACCAGGAACACATATAACTTAGCCAGCAACACGTACACCCGGGTAGGAGCAATTCAGAGAAACATCTTCGACATTCATTATGACATCAGGAACATCCAGGAGTACATGGTGGGGCACACAGGAGGTGATGATGAAGACGAGGAGATGGACTAGGCGGGAGGAGTAGAGGCAGGAGCAGCTGGTAGGAGGTCCCACAGGTTAACCCCTTTTTCTTATGAACAATTTTTGGCCTGCGTGTCGTGTGTTGAAAATTTTACTTTCCTTTAACTCTTTTTACTTTCTGCATTTGTTTTTCTTTTTAACTTTGTGATGTGGATGTTGAACTATGGCAATTTAGGATGCTTGCTATGGTTTGTTGTAGTGTTTATTGATAAAACAGGTACATACGAGGCTTAGAGCACTAAACATTAGTGCTACTAAAGTCGGGACAT
Source organism: Helianthus tuberosus (assembly GCA_030545235.1). NCBI lineage: Eukaryota > Viridiplantae > Streptophyta > Magnoliopsida > Asterales > Asteraceae > Helianthus > Helianthus tuberosus. The sequence continues at coordinate 91,716,875 of CM060360.1, forward strand.
GAAAACCGAAGCCAGAAACCTGTTTTTCAACTTTGCAGTTTGTTCACACGGGGTCGTGTCCAGCCGACACGCCCTCGTGTCCACCTTCTGTAAGTTTTCGTTACTGGCAATCTGAACATGGGGTCATGCTCAGCGAGCACGGGGTCGTGTCCAGACGCTCAGTAAGACAAATTTTTGTTTTTCACACCTTTTTACACATTCAATCAATCTAAAAACTTATTTTTGGGACACATTGAGGACAATGTGTAATTTAGGTGTGGGGGGATGCTAAAACCTTGAATCTTGCAAGTCCTAATTACAAGCCTTACACAAAACTCTATTGGAACCGCTAATCAGCCCAAATTTTTTAAAAAATTTTCAATTTTTTTACTTGTCTTGAGTTAAGTTGGGAATTTCAAGTTCTAAAAAGGTGATATTTTTACAACATAAGAATATTACGAAACGGCATGACAAGTTTAGTTAAAATTTGATTATATATACTTGATCACATAAAAAACCCATTCCCACAAAAAGTGAGTTTTGAGCCTTTATTGAGCTTACAAATACATATCTTTAAACTAAATGTTCATTTTTCGTTTCTTGTGTGAATAGCCGCTTGGTTTCTTACAACTCTAGAACTTGCCACGACGATACATTCCCAGTCCTTACCAACTTAAACCCGAGTAAGTAAATGATGGAGGCATTAGGACTAACCCTTTTTATTTCTACACCATTATTTTTTTATTTTACCACCTACCCAAAATCCCCCTAGTTAACCCCTTTGAGCCTAAACCTTTTCATTTCTTAACCCAAAACAAACACACTTTTACCCACCAAAACCTTTTTATTTTAAACCCTTTATTTTAGTAACAAAGCTCGGTTTTTATTATGACTTCCTTAAAAAAAATGATGATGAAGCCAAAAGAAATAAACAAACAAGTTTATCAAAAAGAACTTTTTTTGAAAAAGAAAAAAGTGCTTCATTAAAATAAAAAGATACAAAATAAAAAGTCTTACGAAATCCGACGCTTTTTACGCCTTTCGCCCTTTTACTAACCACTAACCCAACCACCTACCTTTAACCCAAGCCTAACCCTTCACCCCAAAAGTCCTCTTGATGTTTACAAAGGTATATAGTTAAAAAGGAGGAGGATTGATTGATTGGCAAGCTTATGGTAGGAGTAAGTTCCATGCCGCTCTCGAGTGATTCACTAAAATACATCTTCGGCCGAGTGTTGAGTGATCCCCCGTGAGGTATGTGAACTTGTATATAAATGGAATTTTAAAAAGGTATGTTATGCGCTAATAAGTAATTTATCTTATGTAATGTTTTAAATAAATCATGACGAATAGGACTGTAAATAAATAAAAATAAAACTTAATAAATAATCTTGGAAATCTCAACACTCTATGACAAGCCCAAAAACATTCTCTTCTTCCATTTGGGAGTGTAAAGCCACATTATAAAGAGTTTTGCTTGAGGACAAGAAAAGATTCAAGTGTGAGGGTATTTGATGTGCACAAAATGCAACATGTAAATTACATCAATTGTGGCATAAAACTAACCCTTTTTTAGTACTAATGTTGGCAAAAGTGTGTTTTTGTCTTCCTTTTGTATTTTCAGGATTAAATGAGCTCAAATGAACAAAAGAAGCAAAAAGGCAGCTAAATCTAACATAAACACAAGAAAAGGAATAAACGTGACATGCCCGACCCCCCGACAGCATCTTCCCAAGCAAAACAAAGAGAACAGAAGGCTGAACACGCCCCGTGCTCAGTGAGCATGGGGGCGTGCCCAAGTGACTGCAGAAAAGACAAAGTTTTAGAAGCTTCTATCACCCACCATGGGGGCGTGCCCAGTGGACATGGGGCCGTGGTCAACTCTAAGATTCGCATAATCTGAGGAAATCTTGATAGTATAGATACGCTTCTTCACACGGGGTCATGCCCAGCGGACACGGGGGCGTGGTCAACTAATGCAGACAAACTGCAATTAATGAAGAAAGAGAAGAAGGATGGACACGGGGCCATGCCCAATGGACACGGGGCCATGCCCGAGCTGCTGTTCAGGCTATAAATAGGGGTGCTTGGCTCACTTGCAAATCATCCCTTGGCACACCACCTCTCTCACACTTCACCCACCCACCACCACCATCACAACACCATCATCCACCACCATCATCAATCATCCATCATAGAGTGTGTGAGTCGTCTCGGGATCCAAGATTGATCGTAAGAGTTCTTGACAATCAAAGGCCATGTTTGCCTAAGTCTCTTACATCACTTGGTGAAGACAAGTGTCTAGTGTAATACTTTTTATTTTTAATCTTTTCGCACTTTTTATTTGGTTATGTATTAATGACTTTAATAACTAGTTTCTTATGTTGAAGGTGATTCTTCCTTATCGTTTGTCTGTGGTGTCTTGGCATTATTTTACCATCTATATTAAATAAAGGATTTTCACCATTCATATCTTCACGGTCTATATGGAGATACGTTGGCTACCTGGTCGGGGGTTAAGGGAATGGTTTTGTTAGAGTCTTGCCTTGTTCAATGTATAGATCCTGCAAGGACCTAGGTCAAATTTAGTAGGACCTCCTTCAATACCCACTTGTATTGGATGGCGGGGGTCCAAACTCTTTGATCCCCTCATATGCAAGCTACTATTAAAACTTTAACCCGGCTACTTAGGACTGTATCCCTGCTGACTCAGACTACTTAGCCGAGGGTAACGTCACCTTCAAAAGAGGGGCCTACCACATTATGCATTAATAACTTAATTAATTATCTTTCAATAATCCAACCCTTTAGGATTGTATCCTTGCTGACTCAAACTACTGGGTTGAGGGTAACGTCACCTTCAAAAGAGGGGCCTACTACAATAACTAAGATAATCTCTTAAAAAGTGCAAAAGTGCGAAAATAATCAAATGTTACACTACACATGAGTCGGATCCAAGTGATTCATCTTGTCTATCTGTTTTACTTTTATTTTATTTTTCAGCATTTTAGTTAGTTTTATTTTTCTAGTTTAAAAACCTTTTTCTAACCTTTTGATTTGATTAGACATTGAGGATAAACCGGTATTAAAAGCTCTTATGTCCTTGGACGACCTCGGTATCTTACCAACACTATACTACGCTCACGATGGGTGCACTTGCCCATATGTGTGTTTAGTGTTAGTAAATATCGTGTTTTATAAATTTAAAACTTGGCTAAAAAGTGTTAAAGGGCTTAAAATATACATTAAAAACATATCACACCTAACGCACATCAGCAGACAACTTAAGCCCTAATCAATTTGTCTCTGGGTTTTAATGCCTGTTTGTATCTCTCTGATTATGAACTTGATGGGGTAATATGATAGTGTCTGCGACATAAGTTCGTTATGAACATTTACTTCGTCCTCCAAATTTGTCATGTTATGTTCGACACTTTGATTGACAATGGATGTTTCACCATCTAGCTGGATTCCCTCCCCCTCAGAATCAGATCAACCAACGTCATAAGTAGGCTCAGAATCAGAGTCATTAGATTCATCATACACAGTGGTTGTAACATTCTCATCAGGTTCATTCGCGAGACCATTTGCTTCTGGTGTCTGATCTTCTAGAAGCGAATTGCTCGGGCTTGCTTCAGCCTCGTTTGTGTCAACTTGTGATTGAGTTACCACAATTGGGCTAAGAACTAGTTCTTGAGTGAACGATTGTTGCTGCTGATACAGCATCATAAGTTCCTCTTCGGTCGGTTTCATTAGAAGCTTGCATGAATTCCAAAGGCCCTCATCGTCAAACAACTAGGCATCGCTGTCATACCCCAACCGATGGCGAAAACATCGGGGTGAGGCACTGAGCGAAACAGATTGTCTAAGAGAAATCCATAACCACTAAATTACCGGATAATTAACATTATGTCCCATACCATAATTTATCAAATAAAGCAGTTATTACAGACATAGATATCCCAAAGACAAATCATAGTTTCGACAACTCAAAATATTAATTGTTTTGTTTCTAGACTCTTCCTAACTCAAAAGGGTCATTCGATTGGATGAAAATCCGGACGGATGGTCATCCAGTGATGGCCATTCGGTCGGATTGTCATTCACTTGGGATGTATGTGTTTGTGTATGATGAATTTGAAGTTTTTGTTGTAGCATTCTAAAATGAGAGAAGTATCTCTACCTTTCAGGTCATTCGATCGAACGGTCATCCAGACGGATGGTCGTTCGACCGAACGGTCATCCGGATGGATGGTCGTTCGATCGGATGGCGATCAGTTCAAGCGAGACAATTCAGAGATCCAAGTTCACAGTGGGATGGTCATTCGATCGGATGGTCGTCCAATCAGATGACCTTTCGTTTGGATACAGACTCTTAGTGAAAATTGTAAAATGTTTAAGTATTATAGGCCACAAGTCATCCGATCGGACGGCAGTCCGTTCAGGGACCTGATCGTTTGAAACTTTCAAAATTTTGTTAAGTCTGAAAAGTTTGCAGTTTGACGGAGATAGTATGACAACGTGTTAAACAACGGAAACTCCACCAAGTCCAAGTCATCAGATCGGATGGGAATCACCCCGTTCGATCAGTTAACTATTCTTGATGGTTGTTTTTGTTCAACCCGCTAAGTCGGTCATCTCGTCGATAGGAATCTGTTCTCAGACTGACACTTCACTTGAGGATGAGTGGAAGGCCTGAATGAGCTTCGATTCTATCGGTTTTGAGTGCAAGAGTGTAAAAGAGTTGAAAGAAACTTAAATCGGCTTGAAAAGGTTTAGATTTAGGTGAAATCACTGTTTAAACATGTTGAAATCTCTTAGATCTGAGTTGTTCTTGGTGGAATGAGGTCACACTTTGAAGTTCATGAGAACCCATGATGACATTATCCTAGAACAGTCCAAATCAGCCGATTTCATGGTGAAAAGTTAAGATTTGATGGTGAAAATGATGAGAAAGTGTGTACTGATTGTGAAAGTACAAGATTTGAGGTAGAAACTTACAAGAATCGCGAAGAATCGAGAGAAATAGGGCCAAAAGCTTGCTGGTCGAACGAGAGCTGTCACATCACATGAACAGTGATGTGACAGGTGCTATTTATAGGTGAAAGGGTGAGAGAGGCGGTGTGCAGGTACGATCGGAGGGCAATCCGATCGGATGGCCATCCCATCGGTTGGTCATCCGGACGGATGACCATTCGATTGAATGGTCCTTCGATCGGATGTGTTTCGCGAGTTGGTTTCTGACTTTTCATTTCGTGCGTTGAGCGTTGCGATGCGTTTAAGCGAGTGTCGATTAAGCGATGTGATTGGTTTAAATAATAGTTACACAAATAACATAACTAACATACAACATCATAATTAAACATGCGTTTCCAGTTCGTGATGAGATTGAGTTACGATAGAGTTTCGATTGCGTTTTCGATTAATCACCACAAAGACATATAACAAACATGCACAAGTAACACACAAATGGCACACACACGTAAAACAATATTCAGAACCTGCGATTCAAGTTGCGACGCGATAGCGATGAGATTAGCGGTAAATAGATTGGCCATTAATAGCGGTTAAACTGTGATTATTAACATTTACTCCACATAATACAACTAAAGTACACAATTTAGAGAAATCAATTAACAAGTCAAAGAATACAATCAATAATTAAGCAAGGAGTGACAGCTCACATTTAGCAATCTTTTCTTCCTTTGACTTTGACTTCAAAAACGCGGGTTGTTACAGCCTCCCCTACTTTAGGGAATTCCGTCCCGAAATTAGGTCGTAGGTGTAACAAATAGCTGTGGATACTTCACCTTCATGTCACTTTCGAGTTCCCAGGTGAACTATGCGCCGCGTTTGCTTTCCCAGCGAACCTTCACAATGGGAATGCGTGAGCGTCTGAGCTTCTTGGTTTCTCGATCCATGATCTCGACAGGCCTTTCCAGGAAGTGTAATGTTTCGTCCACTTGTAGATCCTCAAGTGGCACATGTAAATTCTGCTCAGCAAGACACTTTTTGTGGTTCGAAACATGGAAAGTCGGGTGGACGTTGCTAAGTTCCTCCGGTAGTTCGAGTCTGTATGCCACTTTGCCAATCCTTTCCAGGATTTTAAAGGCTCCTACATATCGAGGAGCGAGTTTCCCTTTCTTGCCGAATCCGATCACCCCCTTCCAAGGCGAAACCTTTAGGAGTACGTGATCACCAACGTCAAATTCAAGGGGCTTGCAGCGTATATCGGCGTAACTTTTCTGACAACTCCGAGCTTTCAGCAGATTGTCTCGAATTTGGAGGATTTTATCAGTCGTCTCTTGCAGCAGCTCAGGACCGGTTATTTGCACATCTCCGATCTCATGCCACATAATCGGCGATCGACATTTTCTTCCGTATAGTGCCTCAAATGGTGCCATTTGAATGCTAGAATGATAACTGTTATTGTACGAGAATTCGACCAAAGGTAAGTGCGCGTCCCAATTACCACCGAAATCTATGACACACGAGCGAAGCATGTCTTCAAGGGTACGAATCGTTCTTTCAGTCTGCCCGTCGGTTTGGGGATGGAAAGCGGTACTTAGATTAAGAGTAGTACCGAGAGCAGATTGAAACGTTTACCAAAGACGTGAGGTAAACCGACCATCGCGGTCAGAGATGATATCACGAGGCGTCACGTGTCGACAGATGATTTCGTCGATGTAGATCCGTGCTAATCGTTCTACCTTGTAATCCTTTCATATCCGCTGAAAATGAGCAGATTTAGTCAAACGGTCAACGATAACCCAGAGGCTATTGTGACCTGAAGGTGTACGCGGGAGTTTCGTTATAAGGTCCATGGCTATGCTCTCCCATTTCCACATCGGGATTTTGGGTTGTACAAGTAACCCATAGGGTTTTTGCTGCTCGGCCTTGACTTTCGAACAAGTCAGGCACTTCGAAACATAGGTTGCGATATCGTTTTTCATTCCAGGCCACCAATACCGTAGACGAATGTCGTGGTATATCTTGTCGGCACCAGGATGAATGGAATATCGAGACTTGTGCGCTTCAGTCCACAATATATCTCGAAGTTTATTGCGACTTGGAATCCAGACGCCAATCCGAGGAATGAACAAACATCGGATGGTGATTTTGGAGTAACCCAACTCTTAACAACTTTGATCTTCACGGGGTCGACGTGTATACCTTGACTATTGACGATGTGACCGAGGAATTAAACCTCCTCTAGACAAAATTCGCACTTGGAGAACTTGGCATAGAGTCGATTTCCTTGGAGTAACTCGAGAACCAAACGTAGATGCTGCGTGTGTTCGGCTTTCGACTTCGAATAGATAAGGATGTCATAGATGAATACGATGACGAAACGGCCAAGAAATGGTTTACATGCGCGATTCATCAAATCCATGAAAACCGCGGGTGCATTGGTTAATCCAAAGGGCATTACGACGAATTCATAATGGCCGTATCAGGTTCGGAAAGCGGTTTCGGTATATCTACCTCCTGAATTCGTAACTAGTGATAGCCTGAGCGTAAATCGATCTTCGAGAAGCACATAGGACCTTGTAATTGGTCAAACAAATCAATGATTCGGGGCAGGGGATAGCGATTCTTAATAGTCAGCTTATTCAGCTCCCTATAGTCGATGCACATTTGGAACGACCCGTCCTTCTTTTTGACGAAAAGAACTGGTGTGGCCCAAGGAGAGGTGCTAGGGCGAATAAAGCCTTTGTCAAGCAATTCCTGGAGTTGACTCGAGAGTTCGCGCATCTCGGACGGAGCAAGGCGATAAGGAGATTTACCAACAGGAATTGCTCTGGGAATGAGGTCAATGCAAAAATCAATATCACGACTCGGGGGAAACCAGGTAAATCATCAGGAAAGACGCTAGGAAAATCACGAACCACAGGCACCGTATCAGTTGCCTTATCTTCCTTTTCCTCCTCTACTACGATGTGTGCCAAGAAAGCTTTGTATTCCTTGCGGGGATACTTGCTTGGTTGGGTACACGACATCAGTTTGAGATTCTTCGATGCGACTTCGCCATAAACACAGAGTTATTAGCGAGCGAGAAACGAATCATTTTATCGAAACAAACGACTTCAACACGATTTTCACGAAGAATGTTGGTACATAAATGTCTGTTAACTTCGTCTTTATCGAGTCTAATGTCTAGATTGGATAAACCAGTGCTCAATAGGCTAGAAAATAGGTTTTGTATGTTTTAGGGTGATTTCGTACGAAATGAACAAGAACCATTTCGTACGAAATGGGACAAAGCTATTTCGCACGAAATGAGTCATGGTCATTTCGTACGAAATGAATCCTCAATATATAGTGGAGCATGGTTCATCATTTGTAACGATTCAGATTTCAGAGCCGAGGTGCTGCCAAATTGTCAAGTGATCTGTAAAGCTTTGAAATCAATAAAAACAAGATAATTAGAGAGAATTAAGTTGTAATCAAGTTTGTATCATTGATTCCGTCTTTGATATGGATTAAAACTCTTCTGAACGACTCGTTTAGGTCACACAATGATCCAACAAGTGGTATCAGAGCTCAGGAGGAAGAGTTCATACCGATTCAGCTTGTTTTCACCGGATTTTTTAACTTCTACTCATTCTTCTTCACAATTTTCAAAATTTAACGGTTAAAATGGCTTGAATTTCACATATATCATGTAAAACACAGTTTTAACGAATCCTTGAAAGAATTGGACATTAATTCGATGTAAAACCGGATCAATTTGACAAAATCTTGGCCGACAGTGTGACGTCATCATCATTCCGCACGAAATCAACATATTCATTTCGCACGGAATCATATTTGAGGAGTTCATTTCGCACGGAATCAACAGTTTGATCTTCATTTCGCACGGAATCAACCTTCTGCAATTTCATTTCGCACGGAATCAACTTTCTGGATTTTCATTTCGTACGAAGTACCTCATTTCGTACCAGAGGACTATTTCGCTTGAAGAGTGTGATTTCGTTTGACTATTCCGCACGAAATAGTCATTTCGTATGAAAGATTATCATTTCGCACCAAGTTGGCATTTCGTTTGAAAGTCATTTCGCGTGAAGATCGTTTCGCTTGAGACTCATTTCGTTTGAAGATTGATTCATTTCGCTTGAATCCATTTCGTTTGAAATTGTTTCTCAAATTACAAAATTGTTCTAAGTGTTTGTTGATTGTTTCAGGTACGTCAAGATGGAGGGTGATTTTCTCAATCCTTTCAGTAATGTGTTTGCTTACACTAGCAGTTCAGGAGATGGCACAACCAGCAATACAAATGAAAATGCACCAAACCCGAGTCCGAAGAAAACCATTGCTGATTCTTTGAGTGTTGATAGTGCCTACGGCACCTACAACAAACTGCCTAAGCTAATGGCCATAGAGGACTACAACTGATGGGCTAGCAGATTTGAGGAATGGTTACAGGCATTTCCATACTTAAGTTGGAAGAGTTTGAAAACTGGTTTTAACATCGAAAGAACTGACTATGAAAACTTAACTGATACTCCATAAGGGAATTTCATTGCAGAACAAAAATGCATCGCTTTACTTCACCAATCAGTGAGAGATGATATTATATCATTGATTGAATACAAAGATTCCAGAGATCTATGGGAGAAATTAAAGATGAAGTGTGTGGGTGGTGCTGAAATTGTTAAAAACAAGGAAAAGTTGTTAAGAAAAGAATTCGATCTGTTTGGATGTTTGAAAAATGAGAGTGTGTCAAAGATGATAGAAAGATTTGGTCACTTAAAGCTGGAACTTGCAGGATATGATATTGTGTATTCTCAGGAAGAATTGGTTGATAAACTGTTTGACTCATTTCCTGATGAGAAATACTGGCAGTGCTTTGCTTTAATGATAAAGAACACAGTGAAGTCGACTGATTTGAAAATTGATTTGCTAATTGAAAGGTTGGAAAGTCATGAATTGGAGATCAGGAAAACGAACAAAGTCAACAACTCCTCGTATCAACAAAATGTTGACTTATATTATCGAGGAAGTATGATTCCTAAAACTGTGTCCCCGAAAACTGCCTTCTCAGCAGAAAATTCAAACATGTCAAATCAAGAAAGTCCAAGCAGTGGTTATCATGGAGGATCATCTTCAACTCCTCCAAGTCAATCAGTTCCGAAAAACTTGTTCCAATGCAATATTGCTGTTGATCTCAAAAATGCACAAAACTTCAGTGAAGAATCTGCCAAGCAGCAAATGGTGTTTTTGGCATCTGTCTTGGAATCATATGAAAGCCTTGTTGCTGGAAAGATCGGAAACACCAACCTCACCAAGGAAGATTATGATCAAATAGACCCTGAGGAGATGGAGTTAATTGATATACGATGGTGTATGGCGAGTGCGGTCAGAAGGGCTCAAAGAATTATGGAGATAACGGGCAGACAAAGCTTGGTTTTGATAAATCGAAGGTTACATGTTTCAAGTGCAAGCAAAAAGTTCATTTTAAACGAGAATGTCGAAATGCAGCCGCGGATGAAACAGCCAACCCTTTCCGTGAAGATTATTACAAAAGAGCCATCTATCATCAAAACAAAGCAGAATCTCCCAGAATGAAGCAGATAGAAGATGCTCCCAAAGATAAGTCAAGAGTATTAGCTGTTATCCATGACGATAAAGGCTATGATTGGAGTGATGTGTTACTAGAAGAAGACGCAGTGGGATATGCCTTCATGGCAAAAATTGTTCCTTGGAAAGATACCCGATCAGAGGAAGTAAAATATGTCAACAGAAAGAGTTTAACTTTAACAATGAAAGACAGACATTTTTGTGCATGGAAAGAGGCAAAAAGCGCGAAGAGATGGGGCGCTGACAGAGAATGCTATTTGGATCCTAAGGGAAATATACTTGTGGAACCATCAACACTTCTTGTCAAGACTCTGATTGAGCAAATTACAGAAGAGGAAGAAGCAAATCAAAGATTGTGGTGGGGAAGTGATGAAGAGAAAGAAAAGGAGCTACAGTCAAAGAAGGTCGATGATGGGATAATCGACACGACCAAAGAGTTCATAGCAGATAACCTGAAGAAAATGGCTGACAAAGTGCTTGCAGCGAAAGAGTTAGAGGTAGTTTCTGAGTCTGGAACTGAGTCTAAAAGTAAGGTCAGTTCTAATGATTCAACCAACGAGTCAGGTAAGAAAGCCAAAATTGAGAGCGACTGCAAAAATTGCATGAAAGAATGCAAGGTTTGTAGCACACTTGCTTACCTCAGTGGTAAAAAGACTGAAGAGTTGACAGAAAGAGTCTGAGAAGTTGAAAATCAGATTTTAAATCATGATAAGTTGGTAAAGGCTTCAAATGACAGATTAAAAGAATTAACTGATAAACTTGAAAAAGATAAAATTGACGTAGAACAAATCAGGAAAGAAAACGAAAAGTTAATTCTTGAAAACGGTCAACTTTCTGAAAATTACGAGAAGTTAAAAAGAACGGTAAAAGATTCTGATGAAAGAAATGATAAAACATTTAAAGAAAATCTCCAACTGACAGGAGTACTTCAGTCGAAAGAAAAGCAAATCAACCAACAGTTGGATGAGATTGCTAATCTGAAGCTTCAGTTTCAGGAAGCTAAAATTGAAAATGAACGCATCAATCTGAAACTTAATAGATACAACTCCGTAAGTTTTGTTCTTCAACATATTGTTCCTAAACCAATCGGGAAGAACAAAGCTGGTGAAGATGTTTATTCGGACGGAACTGGGGTTGGGTATCATCAGGTTCCACCGCCAGTATTAAATAATTTTTCAAAGAAAAAGTCCGGGTTGGTTAATGATAATGACATAGATGAAGTTAAACTTCCAGAATCAATCGAAGTCACATTCACTTCATCATCCGATGAAGATAGTGTTCAGTCCGAGGTTGTTAAAAGCATGGTTGAAAGTGTTTTGAAATCTGAAAGTGACTCAACTGAGGATGAAGAATGTTCCTTGGACAAATATATTCCGAAATCAACATCCAAAAACAACTTAGGTGAAGAACCTAATCTTGTGATGTACAAGATGTCCGGATCGGATAAGTTGTATTCGGATCTTGAATTTCCATTAGAAAATGTGAATGTCGACAAATTGAAAAATGTGTTCAAGTTGGTTGAGATTGATGTGTCTAAAATCGAAGGTTTGAAACATTCCAAAAGGCAATTAAACTTTGAAAAAGATAAAGCTTACTACAAAAAACCTGTTGTACCGCCGCGTTTTTCTAACAACAATCACAATAAATGGTCGGGTGGTTATAAGGGTGGTAAGAATTATCAAAGAAGGAACTTTCAAAACAAGAAGTTTGTTGAGAAAAAGGTGTTTGTAAAATGCTCGAGTTCTCATTCCGAACAAGAATCTGAGATTTTTTCAAAATCAAATGAAGAGTTTTTTGAAGAAAAGGCCTCACAGCCTCATACCGAAGGTATAAGTCGGGTAGCTGATACTCGTACATGCTTTAAGTGCAACAAAGTTGGACATATTGCACGAAAGTGTACCAACTTAAAGCCTAAGTCTGAAGTTGTTGAGAGTCAGAAAAAGAAAGTTGATGTAAAAGGCAAAGCTCCAATGATTGTTGAGAAGAAAGTTTTGAAAAATGAAAACAACAAGTTCAAAACTGAATCCGTAAAGAATGTGGCAACTAAAATTGACAAATTTTACAAACGGGTTGCTGCACCTCAACAAGCATGGAAACCAAAATTAGTGGAAAAGAAATCAACTTCTCCAAAACCAAAGGTTTCTGAGACGAAAAAACAATCATCCTCTACCACTCTGGTAAAGATGAATGTTCCTGTGGATTACTATGAGAAACTTGAGAAACAAGAGTCTACTGCTTCTGAAAAGAAGTATGTGCCAAAGAAAGACCAATCATCTGGTCAACCTACTAAAAATGATTTCTTTTTATACAAAGAGGTTGAGATTAGGTCTGAAGAGAGCTTAAAGATGAATGACAAAAATTTTCCGCCACTTTACACTGCTAAAACTCACATCAAAGTCAAGCTACCTGACTCAAAAGAGGCTTGGGTGGCATCAAAATCTAACTAAGTGTTTGTGATATGTGCAGGAGCTTCCAAGATCCGTTTCACGTTGGATTATGGATAGTGGAGCTTCTCAGCACATGACGGGGAAGAAGACCCTACTGTACGATGTTCGAGGGTTTAATGGAGGATATGTGGGATTTGCAGGAAATCAAGGTGGTCGAATAGTTGGTGAGGGTACTTTATCGAATGGAATTGTCACGTTTGAAAGAGTAAACTACATCGTTGAGCTTGAAAACAATCTTCTAAGCATTTCTCAGATCTGTGATCGTATGTATACAACGCACTTTACAGATAAGGAATGTTTGATATTGAAACTTGGATTTGTTGTTCCCGAATAGTGGGTTATCATGAGAGCACCTAGAGTCAATGATATGTACGTGTTGGACATGAGTGTAGCAACTACTACCACGGGTCAGGCTCACTGTTTTATGTCAAGAGCAACGGAAAAAGAATCGCAATTGTGGCATCGAAAGATGGGTCACATTCACCTGCGGAAAATGAATCACGTGGTGCATAACGACTTAGTAATTGGTGTTCATGTGAAAGGTTTTCATCTTGAGGGGGGAGTGCATTAGCTGTATCAAAGGCAAGCAAAAGAAGAAATCTCACCCTGGGAAGAAGGAAAACTCGATCTCGAGGCCGTTAGAGAGACTCCATATGGATCTGTTTGGTCCAGTAAACGTTAAAAGCATAACTGGTGATCTCTACTATCTAGTAGTTACATATGAGTACTCGAGATTTTCGTGGGTATCATTTCTGAAGACAAAGGATGAGACATTTGAAAGTTTGATGACGTTGTTCAGAAAAATTGAAAACTTGTACCAAACTCGAATCAGAAGAATTAGGAGTGACAACGGTACAGAGTTCAAGAACAACAAGATGGAAGAGTATTGTGATGAGAGAGGTATATTGCAAGAATTTAGTGCTCCTTACACTCCGCAACAAAATGGAGTAGCTGAAAGAAAAAACAGGACGCTAATTGAAACGGCTAGGACGATGCTTGCTGATTCCAAACTACCTGTCAACTTTTGGACAGAAGCAGTATCAGCCGCTTGCTATACACTCAACCGGGTTCTTACAGTGAAGAAATTCAACCGCAAACCTAACCTGAAGTATCTGGAACCGTTTGGGTCTCCCTGTACAGTTCTAGAACCTTATGGTAAATTTGGTGCAAAGAGCATTGAAGGAATTTTCGTGGGTTATGCAAGTCCATTGAAACGAGTCTTTGTTCCAAGCTTGAAGCGGATCATCGAAGCACATAATGTTGAGTGTCAAAGTTATACCATGCCACCTCAGAATCCCGGCGACTCATGGCATTTTAATTACGATACTCTGTGGTATTCATTTGACATGGAAGAAGAATCGTATTTCTTTGACGAGTTGGATATTCTAAGAGAATATGAAGCATCACAAGAAAGATTTCCAGCTGAGTCTTCTAGACGTCAATATCGAGCTTCCAATGACGATGAAGCTGATCCTAGTAATGCTAGAGTACATGATGATATTCAGCAAACTCTTGACAATCAGACGGCAGTAAACGATAATCTAGAATCTGGTGATAGACCTATATTCGATCGTGGTGATTCAGACTCTTAGGGGGAGCAGATCCAGATATCAAGTCAAACAATTCCAGTCAGTGAACAAGGTGCAAATCAGAATGTCACAAATTTGAAAGGCGAGGTAGATGTTCCAGGCGAGGTGATGTCGAGAACTCTTTTGTACCATCCAGAAGAGCTGATTATTGGAGAATTACAATCAGGCGTCCGCACTAGGTGACAAATTGACCAAGGCCTTACTTGTTTTTATTCTACAGTTGCTCCGGTACAAACTGAGTTTTCACTTAGTTGTTTTATTTCGCAGATTGAACCACGGACATACAAGGAAGCACTAACTAAAGATTCTTGGGTCAACGCAATGCAAGAGGAGCTGAGTCAGTTTGAGAAGTTGGGAGTGTGGAAATTGGTAGACTTGCCTGATGGTCACAAGAAGATAAACACCAAGTGGGTGTTCAAGTGTAAGAGAGACGATCGAGGGGTTATGATTCGTAACAAAGCTCGACTCGTAGTCCAGGGCTTTAGTCAGCAGGAGGGTATAGATTTCACTGAAGTGTATGCTCCGGTTGCTAGACATGAAGCTATCAGAATCTTCCTAGCATTTGCATCTTGGAAAAGTTTTAAAGTTTATCAGCTAGATGTTAATCGGATTTTCTCTACGAAAAGGTAAAAGAGGAGGTATATGTCGGACAGCCACCGGGCTTCACCGACCCAATCCACAAAGACAAGGTCTATTTACTGGATAAAGCGCTGTATGGTTTACACCAAGCCCCGAGAGCGTGGTACGAGACATTGTCTCAACATCTGCTTGCCAGTAGCTTCATCCGTGGAAAAGTGGATGCTACTCTCTTCACCAAAGAAGTCGACGGACATCTTCTGATAGTTCAAATATACGTGGACGACATCATATTTGGGTCAACAAATGAAAATCTATGCAAAGATTTTGAAAGAGTTCTGAAGCAAAAATTTGAAATGTCATCGATGGGTGAGATGAAATTCTTCTTGGGACTTCAGGTTGATCAACTGCCTAAGGGAATTTTCATACATCAGACGAAGTATGTTCATGATATCTTAGAGAAATTTGGGATGTCCGGGACTACTCCAGCTTCCACCCCATTAGCGACGAACCATGGGATAAACCCTGATCTCACCGGAGAGAAGGTAGATGAAACGTTATATCGTTCCATGATCGGATCGCTGATGTATTTGACAGCTTCAAGACCCGATATCATGTATCCAACCTGCCTCGCAGCGCGGTTTCAGTCTAACCCCAAAGCTTCGCATATGGTGATTGTGAAACGGATTCTACGCTACCTGAAAGGAACTCCATCACTGGGGTTGTGGTATCCCAGAGAAGGCGATTTCACGCTCGAAGGTTATTCTGATTATGATTTCGGATGCTGCAAAGTTAACGCTAAGTCAACAACAGCGGGGTGCCAATTTTTTGGACCACGATTGGTCACCTGGCAATGCAAGAAGCAGACCTCTATCACTTTATCCACATGTGAAGCCGAGTATGTATCTACTAGTAGTTGCTGCTCTCAGATCTTGTGGATCCAGCAACAGATGAGAGACTATGGTTTGCAATTTCTTAACACCCCTATCTTTGTTGATAATGAGACAACGATAAACATTACAAAAAATCATGTTCATCACGCTAAAACAAAACACATTTAAATTCGTCATCACTTCATTCGAGATTGTTTCGAGAAGAAGTTGATACAAATTGAGAAAATCCACACTGACGAACCAAAAGCTGATTTACATACCAAAGCGTTTGATAAAACTCGTTTTCAATATCTTTTAAAATTGAACGGTATGAAGCTTTTATCGGTGTTGGAGGAGATTCTTGGCGTAGATGAAGGTACCACTGTAGATGATGTTGAGAAGCAATCTGCAATGGTTTGTCGATTTTTTACTTGTTTTGGTATTTAGGGGGAGGTAGGTTATATTTGCAGAAAATACAAAAAAATAAAAAAATTCAAAAACCTAAAAACATGAGATACTTCAAAATCCAAAAACAATAGAAAAACTGAAAAAGAGCTTGTGTAAAAAGGGAAAATGATAGTACATCGGCTTTACAATTGCGCTATGCTAAGGAAATGTAAAGTTTAAAAGTCTTAAGCAGTCTCGCTGATGATATGTCGAGAGGTTTTTACACATTTAGTAAGTTTGTTCGGGATATAAACCTAAATCACAACTTGCTTATTACGTGGGGAACATCTCTCGGATATATGGGTAACCCCCGAAATCTTGTTTGAAAGGCTCTATTTCTGACATACTAGGTCTTTGTACGTGGTAATATCTGGGGTATTGTTGGACCGTGTCGTGACCCTAAACGATCAGTTGAGTAAGTTCATCATCACGTATAAAGGCGGAATCAGTATACGCAACGTAACAACAGCTTTCCTATTCAATTCCTTCACTTTATTAGCTTTCTGAGATCAATTTGACAGAGTTTGGCTACAGCAACAATGACCTGATTTCGCTTCAATGGTTACCATGAATGATCACATGTAGGGTATTTATAGTATGGCTGATTTCGCTCCAATGGCATGACCATATGAGCGAAATCACATGAAACTGATTTCGCTTATATGGCATGTTCATTAAAGCGAAATCACCATGTGCCTACAAGCTAAATCCCATCTAAACAACCATGTACATTAAAGCGAAATTAACATTAAAAAACCCTAATCTTGACTTTCTTGATTTAAGACTTGATGAAGATGCAGTCAACAGACATTCTTGTGCATCAACAGACTCCCCCTTGGATGTTGACGTAGTCTTCAGCTCCTGAGTCTTCAGTCTTAGTCTTTTCTCTAACTCTCTGTCTTTACAAACTTCAGAAACACAACCTGTCTCTAACTTCCATCTTCCCTTTGACTGTTGATCCAGACTCCCCCTTTCACAGACTCCCCCTCTCAATATGCTAAAATCTGAGATGTCTGGTTCAAGCTTTAACATTATAGCTTCCTTTGGGAATAATGAAGTTCAAACCTGTTACTCAACCAATAAACATTACAAATATTTCTTTCAAACATAACTCATAAACTTAATCAGCTTTAGAAATCCACTCAAGTATTCAGATCCAAGTTAATGACCCTGATCACTTGATTAATCTACCAAGTCCAAATTAATGACCCTGGTTGATCATTTGACGAATCAAACTGATTTTGAAAACAATTTTTTTAAACAATTTCTGAAAATAACAAGTATCAAATTAATGAACTTGTGTTTGACTTTTCAAACAATTCAAAAATCATCAAAGTAAGCTCTCCTCATTCTTCAGTTCAGAATCTCCTGCATCTGCTTTCACATCTGAGAATCCAACAATCAACTCTCCACTTTGGTTTGTCGGAAAATAAAGCACACATAAAATCTTTTTGGATTTTGTCAAAGTGTTCTAAACTAAGAAATGAAATACAGAAAACTTAAATTGCAGAAAGTAAACAAAGTAAACTAATTACAAACATATTTTTGGTGAGCGTGTCAGGGAATCATATCAGCTTTTCAGACAAATTACAAGTACCGTTAAGCTTCATTTCATACTCAGACTTAAACAATTCACCTCGATTGTCGATATACTGATCCATCTTAAATTCTCACACAAATTTCAATCTACTCAGGATACGATTTAGATGAATTATGAACTTAGCTCATTCATGTGTCCCACCTCTTGAATATACTCCCGTATCCAGAATCTCAATAATCAGTCTTACAGGTGAGTATACTACAATGATATCTGTATATAATTTAGGTATGCGAGGGCCGAGGGATCTCAGGTCGATACTTCCGTATACGCAGAGAGATATCAGCTTCGACTTTTCGGTGTGTCCCCTTTAGAGGATCTTTTTGCTTACAACAGCAGCATTTATCAATTTTATTATTTCAGCATGCTGAGGGTTTAATGCTGTGTTTCAAGCATTGCAGCAAGTATTAGCCAAGGACTAGGTCAGAACCACCGTTCAGCAGAAGTCCCGGAATAATAGCCCAGACATCATTGAGTATAAAGACCTAATATATCAGATTAAGAGACCTTTCAAACGAGATTTCAGGGGTTACCTATATATCCAAGTAGTGTTCCCCACGAATTCACAAGTTTAAATTTTAGGTTTATATCCCGAATAAATCTACTAAATGTGTGAAAACCTATCGACACATCATCAGTGAGATTATTTAACTCTTTTATACTTTACAAATCTTTAGCATACTGTAATCGTCTAGCTGATGTACTATCATTTTCCCTATATACACAAGCTCTTTTTCAGATTTTATCATGTTTTTGTATTTTATCATTTTTACTGTTTTTGTATTTTCTGAAAAATATAACTATGTACACACATCTACTCCCCCTAAATACCAAAACAAGTAAAAATTCGACAAACCATTGCAGATTGTTTCTCGTCTTCATCCGCAACAGTACTTTCATCAACGCCAATTATGCCATCCGACACTGAAAGAAGCTTCATACCATTCAGTTTTAACAAATATTTAAACCGATTTTTATCAAAAGCTTTGGTATGTAAATCAGCTTTCTGTTCGTCAGTGTGGATTTTCTCAATTCGTATCATTTTTTTCTCAAAGCAATCACGAATAAAGTGATGACGAATTTCTATGTGTTTAGTTTTAGCGTGATGAACTGGATTCTTAGTTATATTTATAGCGGCCTCATTATCAACAAAAAGAGGTGTGTTAAGAAACTGGAAACCGTAGTCGCGCATCTGTTGCTGTATCCACAAGATCTTAGAGCAGCAACTGCTAGCAGAAACGTACTCCGCTTCACATGTAGATAACGCCACAGACGTTTGTTTCTTACACTGCCAGGTAACCAATCTAGGACCAAAGAACTGGCATCCTGCAGTTGTTGATTTTGAATTGACTTTGCAGCATCCGAAATCCGAATCGGAATACCCTTCGAGTGTAAAGTCGCCTTTTCTAGGATACCACAACCCCAATGAAGGAGTTCCTTTCAGGTAGCGCAATATCCTCTTCACAATGATCATATGCGATGCTCTCGGGTTAGACTGAAATCTTGCTGCGAGGCACGTTGGGTACATGATATCAGGACGTGAAGCAGTTAGGTACATTAAAGAACCTATCATGGATCGGTAAAATGTTTCATCAGCCCTATCTCCGGTGAGATCTGGGTGAATCCCATGATTTGTTGCAAGTGGGGTAGCAGCTGGAGTAGAACTTGACATCCCAAATTTCTCTAGAATATCATGAACGTACTTTGACTGATGAATGAAAATTCCTTCAGGAAGTTGTTCAACATGTAAACCCAGAAAGAATTTCATCTCCCCCATTGATGACATTTCAAACTTCTGCTTCATCACTGATTCAAAATCTTTGCATAGATTTTCATTTGTCGACCCAAAGATTATATCGTCCACATAAATCTGAACTATCAGAAGATGACCATCGACCTCTTTAGTGAAGAGAGTGGCATCCACTTTTCCACGAATGAACTTGTTGGCTAGTAGGTGTTGAGACAAAGTCTCGTACCAAGCTCTCGGGGCCTTGTGTAAACCATACAGCGCTTTGTCCAATAAGTAGACCTTGTTTTTGTGGATTGGATCGGTGAAGCCCGGTGGCTGACCGACATAAACCTCCTCTTTGACCTTCCCATAAAGAAACGCCGATTTAACATCCAACTGATAAACTTTAAAGTTCTTCCAAGAAGCAAATGCTAGGAAAATTCTGATTTCCTCTAGTCGTGCTACAGGAGCATAGACTTCGGTAAAATCAATTCCCTCCTGTTGACTAAAACCCTGAACAACGAGTCGAGCTTTGTTCCTTACAACAACTCCTCTATCGTCCCTCTTACACTTGAACACCCACTTGGTGTTAATTTTCCTATGACCATCCGGTAAATCAACTAACTTCCAAACTCCCAATTTCTCGAATTGACTAAGTTCCTCCTGCATTGCATTGACCCAAGAGTCTTCAGTAAGCGCCTCTTTGTAAGTTCTTGGTTCAATCTGCGAGATAAAACAACTTAATGAGAATTCAGTTTGCAAAGGAGCAACTTTTGTATAAAAACATGTAAGCCCTTTATCAATCTGATTTCGAGTGCGAACGCCTGTCTGCAATTCTCCTATGATCAACTCCTCTGGATGATATGAAAAAGTTCGCGGCATCACTTCACTCGGAACATCTACATTTCCCTCCAGATTAGTAACATTCTGCTCTGCATCTGGTTCACCAACTTGGTTTGTTTGACTTGAAATCTGAATTTGCTCCCCCTCAGAATCTGAATCACCATGATAAAAAACTGGCATGTTTTCAGCTTCTAGATTATCATTCTGAGCCAACTGATTATCCTGAGCAACTTCATTCTGTTGGACATCATCATGTTCACCAGCATTACTTGGACCTGCTTCATCGTCATTTGAAGTTTCCCGCGGTCTCCTCGAATACTCAGCTAGGAACCTTAGCTGTGACTCATATTCACACAAAATATCCAACTCATCAAAGAAATCTTCATCATCCTCTGATACTTCTCTCATGTCAAACGAATCCCAAAGTTTGTCATAATGATAACGCCATGAATTTCCAGGATTCTGCGGCGGCATAGTATAACCTTGACATTCAACATTTGCAGCTTCAATAATCCGCTTCTCACTTGGAACGAAGACACGTCGCAACGGATTTGCATAACCAACAAATATTCCCTCAATGCACTTCGGACCAAACTTTCCAAAAGGCTCTATAACTGTACAGGGTGACCCGAACGGTTCTAGATACTTCAAATTCGGTTTGCGGTTATTGATTAGCTCAAAGCATGTTTTGTTGAATTTCTTGACAGTGAGAACCCTATTGAGCGTATAGCATGCAGCAGAAACGGCTTCAGCCCAAAAATTAATCGGTAACTTTGAATCTGCGAGCATAGTTCTAGCCGTCTCGATTAGTGTCCGGTTTTTATGTTCTGCGACTCCATTCTGTTGCAGAGTGTACGGAGCACTAAACTCATGCAAAATACCTCTTTCATCACAAAATTCTTCCATCTTGCTGTTCTTAAATTCAGTACCATTATCACTTCGAATTCTCTTAATACGCCTTTGGTACAAATTCTCAATCTTCCTGAACAGCCCCATCAAACTGTCAAATGTTTCATCTTTCGTCTTCAAGAAAGAAACCCACGAAAATCTGGAATAATCATCAGTAACGACCAAACAATAGTAATCTCCTGTAATACTTTTGACATTCACAGAACCAAACAAATCCATGTGAAGTCTTTCCAGCGGTCTCGAAACTGAATTGACTTGCTTTGTAGGGTGTGACTTTTTCTTCTGCTTGCCTTTGATGCAACTAATGCACTCCCCTTCCAGATGAAAACCTTTGATATTAACTCCCAATACCAAATCATTGTGCACCAAGTGATTCATTTTTCTAAGATGAATATGCCCCATCTTTCGGTGCCACAATCTTGATTCTTTCTCAGTTGCTCTAGACACAAAACAATGTGCTTGACCAGTAGTTGTAGTTGCTACAGACATATCTAACACATATAAATCATTCACTCTAGGTGCCCTCAGGATAATCCATTCTTCAGGGATAACAAAACCAGGTTTCAGAATCAAACATTCTTTATCAGTGAAGTGAGTAGTATACATGTTGTCACAAATCTGCGAGATATAAGCAGATTGTTTTCCAGCTCAGTGATGTAGTTAACTCTCTCAAACGTCACAATCCCATTGGATAACGTTCCTTCACCAACAATTCGACCACCTTCATGACCAGCAAATCCCACATAACCACCATTAATGTTTCTTACATCATACAGCAACGCGGTTTTTCCTGTCATATGTCGAGATGCGCCACTATCCATAATCCATCTGGATACCAGTTGTGGAAGATCCTGCACAAAACACACTTCAATTTAACCAACTATAATAAAGATGCCGATTCATGCTTCGCGAACAAGGAAGCTCCGGCAATTCAAACTGCTTATTCGAACATGGTGTCCACCCAGGCCTCATCAGCCTTAGGTGTAACCTTGATTCTAGCAATTTGAATTTTGAAATTTTCAGCCTTCAAAGGTGGAAAATTTGCATCATAATCAACCGAAATTGATTCTTCAGCCTTTTTCACTTCAGAAGTTGAAATCTTCATTTCAGTTTTTGGTTTCCAAACTTGTTGAGATAATGCAACCCGCTTATAAAATTTGTCATTTTTAGTTACCACTTTCATTACAGGTTCATTTTTCACTTTGATGTTGTCATTTTTCACATTCTTTTTCTCAACAACGATTGGTGCTTTACCATTCACATCAACTTTCTTTTGTTGAATCTTCACAGTTTCAGTCTTAGGCTTCACATTGGTACACTTCCGTGCAATGTGACCAACTTGATTACATCTAAAACATGTTCGAGTATCAACAACTCGACTTGTGCCTTCAGACTGATAATGTGAAGCTCTTTTCTCAAAGAACTCTTTATTTGATTTTGAAAATTTTCATTTTCCTCATCAGAAAGTGAACTTGAACTGTTCACAAACACCTTCTTTTCAGCAAACCTTTTGTTTTGAAAACTCTTTTTCTGATAACTCTTACCATCCCTATAACCACCCGACCAATTGTTTCGATTGTTATTATAAAACCTTTGTGTAATAACAGGCTTTTTGTAGTAAGCTTTATCTTTTTCAAAATTCATTTGCCTTTTTGTTTGTTTCAAACTGTTCACTTCCGATAACTCAACTTCAACTAATTTGAAAACATTTGTCAACTCTTTCACATTAACATTCTCAATGGGAAATTCAGAATCTGAATACAACTTATCAGATCCAGCCATCTTGTACATCACAAGACCCGGTTCATCACTTAAGTTGTTTTTGGACTTTGATTTCTGAATGTATTTGTCCAAGAAACACCCATCATCTTCAGGTGAATCAGACATCAAAACACTTTCAGCTGTGCTCTTAACAATCTCTGTCTGAACACTATCATCAGATGATGTAAAAGTAACATCAATATTTTCAGGAAGTTTAACTACACTTTCTTCCTCAATTTTAACCAAACCAGATTGCTTTTTCGTGTAGTTAGCCAGAACAGGTGGTGGAACTTGATGAAAACCCACCCCAGTTCCATCAGAATACACATCTTCACCCGCTTTGTCTTTCCCAATGGGTTTGGGAATGATATGTTGCAAAACAAAGCTTGCAGAACTGTAACTGTTAAGCTTCAACTGGATTCGCTCGTTTTCAATTACAGCCTCTTGAACTTTAAGTTTCAATTTAGCGATTTCATCCAGTTGTTGGTTGATTGATTCTTCTTTGACTCTAAGCACTACTTTCAAATGTTCATTTTCTTTAAAAGTTTTACCATTTCGATCATCACAATCTTTCATTGTGCTTTTCAGTTTTTCAAATTTTTCAGAAATCTGACGGTTTTCAAGAATCAACTTTTCATTTTCTTGTTTAATTTTGTCATGATCAATTTTATCAGTTTCAATTAGAGTAGTTAATTCTTTTATCCGTTCAGTTGAAGCTTTAACTGTTTTGTCACGACCAAGAATCTGATTCTCAACGCTTCTGACCTTTGCTGTCAGATCTTTAATTTTCTCACCGTTAAGATACGTGACAGTATTACAAAATTTGCACTCTTTGTTGCAATTTTTGCAATCAGCATTTCCTTCGATCTTTTTACCTGACGCATTTGTTGACACATCTGAACTGACCTGGCTTTTTGACTCAGACACGGAGTTAGAGTCTACCTCAAGTGCTTTAGCAGCCAGCACTTTGTCAGCCATTTTTCCCAGGTTCTCTGCAGTCAACTCCTGCGTAGTATCGATAATTCCCGTATCAATCTTCTTTGATTTTTCGATCTCTTCTTTCTCTTTCATCTCTTTTTCTTCTTTTTCTTTCTTCGCTTCCTCTTTCATTTTCTCTGTAGGAGTTCCCCACCATTTGTGTTGCCAATACTCATCATTTTCTTTCATTTCCTTGATTAAGACTTCCAGATCAAGAGTTTTGTGATCAATCGCAATATTTCCATACTCATCAAGATAACACTCCCTGTCTGGATCCCATCTGTTGGCTCTCTTTGCTTCCAAATAGATACTAGAAAGTCTAGTAATTTTGTTTTCTGAAATCATTTTTCCTTATCTATACTTCTGCTCTTCAGTTCTATCATCTTTCCATGGAATAGGTTCATTTTTCGCCATGAATGCATAACCAACCGCATCTTCTTCCGGTAGAACCTCTTGACTCCAATCATACCCCTCATCATCGTAAATCACTGCAAGAGCTCTAGATTTCTCTTTGTTGTCTTCAACCTGCTTCAATCTAGGCGGCTCATATTTATTCTGATGATAAATTGCCTTCTTGTAGTAATCATCTCTGAAAGGATTCTCCGATTCATCAGCATAAGCATTTCGGCATTCTCGCTTGAAATGACCCTTCTGCTTACATTTGAAGCAAGTCACCTTCGATTTATCGAATCCCAGCTTGGTAGAAGCACCACCAATTGTTTTTCTTCCGGTAATTTCCATGAATCTTTGTGCACGACGAACAGCACTTGCCATAGCCCAACGAATATCGATCAGTTCCATTTCCTCCGGATCACTCTGATCATAATCTTCTTTCGTCAGATTTGTGTTGCCTATCTTCCCAGCTACTAATCCTTCATACGATTCCAACACCGATGCTAGAAAGATCATCTGCTGCTTGACTGATTCCTCATCAAAGTTCTGAGCATTCTTCAAGTCTATTGCAATGTTGCATTGAAAACGATTCTTTGCAACAGAATGACTTGCAGATGATGAAGATCCACTGTGATAACCACTATGACTTTCACTGCTTTGACCACTTTGATTTTCTTTGCTGACTGTCGACACATTTTCAGCAGAAAACGCAGTTTTTGGAGAAGTTGCTTTTGGCGTCATGCTTTTTGGATAGTACAAATCCAAATTCTGCTGGTAAGATGAATGATTAACTTTGTACGTCTTCTTCAACTCCAGTTCATGACTTTCAAGTCTCTCAATCACCAAATCTGGTTTCAACATTTCAGGAACAATAGTATTCTTCAGCATCAATGCATAATATCTCCAATCCATATCTTCTGGTAATGAATCGAACAGTTTGTCAACAAGTTCTTCATCAGAATATCTGATATCATGTCTTGCTAATTCCAGCTTCAGATGACCGAACCTCTCTATCATTTTACACACTGACTCATTCTTAAGACAACCAAACATATCAAACTCTTTCCTAAGAAGTTTCTTTTTGTTTTTCACTATCTCTGTACTTCCTAAACATTTCTGTTTTAACTTTGCCCAGAGGTCTTTAGCGTTTGAATAGTCTATCAATGAGATAATATCCTCCCGAACAGATTGAAATAACAATGCCACACACTTTTGTTCGGCTACAAATGATTCAATCTTATCAGATGCTGTTAAGACTTCACCATTCTTGTTTCCATGATCATAACCATTCTTCAAACTTTTCCAACTTGGAAATGCGAATGCCATCATCCAATCTTCAAACTTTCTGGACCAACGACTGTACTCCTCAATAGCCATTAGCTTTGGGGGTTTATTGAACGTTCCAAAAGCACTTTCCGATTCCCAAGCTTCCTTTTTCTTCTCTTTCGGTGAATTCTCGTTCTCATTGCTTGTAGATGAAACATCTCCCGAGTTTCCAGCAAACGCGTACATGTCACTGAACGGGTTCAAGAATAGATCATCCATCGTGAATGTACCTGCAACAAACAATCACTTAGACAAAATTTCGAAATGTTAACAAACACTGACACTGAAGCGAAATCAGTCAGATTGACTGATAAGCGAAATCACTTAAAGTGACACAAAAGCGAAATCAAGTATATGACACAAAAGCGAAATCACAACAATGTCACTATGAGCGAAATAGCAGATTGTCCTTATAAGCGAAATCACTAAGTTCGTATGAGCGAAATCACTACTCGTCCGGATGAGCGAAATCAGTAGTGTCCGTATGAGCGAAATCAGCTAAGTCCGTATGAGCGAAATCAGATGATTAACTCTCGATGTACACAAAAGCGGAATCACGATTTTACTCATTTTTACGCTGAATTTCAATCTGAAACTTTCAAGGATTGTAATACACTTAATTCCAATCACAATGATATGATTATTGTTCAATTTCGACCACAAATTCGTTCCAGATCTGAGAATAAAGATTCTGTTCGTGAACCGATCACGTTTTTGATAAAATTGATTGATTTTTACTTTGTTTTAAGGTCTGAAGTTATTACGGATTGATTAAAAGACAGTTTCGCTCAATATACTTGAACTTCAACTCATTTTGTCCGTAGGAACTTGTTTAATCCGAAAATATAAAAGAAAAATTGAGTAGAAATGAGATAATAGTGTTGAATCAGCTGATGTAGTATGAACTCCTCGTCCTGATGCTCTGATACCACTTGTTGGACCATGTCGTGACCCTAAACGATCAGTTGAGTAAGTTCATCATCACGTATAAAGGCGGAATCAGTATACGAAACGTAACAACAGCTTTCCTATTCAATTCCTTCACTTTATTAGCTTTCTGAGATCAATTTGACAGAGTTTGGCTACAGCAACAATGACCTGATTTCGCTTCAATGGTTACCATGAATGATCACATGTAGGGTATTTATAGTATGGCTGATTTCGCTCCAATGGCATGACCATATGAGCGAAATCACATGAAACTGATTTCGCTTATATGGCATGTTCATTAAAGCGAAATCACCATGTGCCTACAAGCTAAATCCCATCTAAACAACCATGTACATTAAAGCGAAATTAACATTAAAAAACCCTAATCTTGACTTTCTTGACTTTCTTGATTTAAGACTTGATGAAGATGCAGTCAACAGACATTCTTGTGCATCAACAGGTATTATACATGGACTTCTGATTTTGCGGGAGCAATGGCCTAGTCCTCGTATAATACTTTGCACAGCTTTAATCTTAAAGCCCGCCCTGAGCATAAAAAATGATGAAACATTGAAAAATGCTAATCATGTGCTGTTGAAAAAGAAGATCCCCAAAGGGGACCCACCTTAAAGTTGAGCCATCATCTCTCTGATTTTGCGGAAGCAATAGCCAGAGCTCTCATGGCCTCACCAATTAACCCCTTACAGATATTACTAGTGTGCACTCACCTGTAAGACTGCATATAGTGGTCTGGATACGGGAGTATATTCTGAGGTGGTACATGCGTATAAGCTAAGTCTTTAAAACACTAAATTCGTATCCTGGACATATTGAAATTTGTGTGAGAATTTAAGAGGATCAGTATATCGAAAATCTAAGCGAATTGTTTAATTCTGAATATGAAATCAAAGCTTAACGGTACTTGTGGCTTGTCGATAGCTGATATAATTCCCTAACACGCTCACCAAAAATATGTTTGTAAATAGTTTACATTTACTGCATTTCATTTCTGTTTAGCATTCTAGTATAGAAACTTTATTCAAAATCCAAAAAGATTTTACATTTCTACTTTATTTCTTCGACAAACCAAAGTGGAAAGCTGATCTTCAGACTCGGAGTTTGAAAAAGATGCAGGAAGTTTCTGAGCTGGGCAGAAGAGTTGGGAGCTTATCATGTTAAACTTGTGAAATATGAAAAGTCAAAACAAGTTCATTAAATTGAAACTTGTATTATTTTTCAGAAAAATGTTTTGAACTATGATTAAACAAAAGTCAGTTTTGTTTCGTTTCAGATCAACCAAGGTCATTAAGTTGGACTTGGTAGACAAATTAAGTGCCTAGGGTCATTGACTTGGACCTAGATACTTAAGTGGATTACTAAAAACTGATAAAAAAATATGAAGTCAAAAAGGAGAATACATTATAATGTCAAATTTCTGAGAAGCAGTGAACAGGTTTGAACCTGTAAAAGCAGCAAAGCAAGATCCCCGTGTCTAAAGTTTGAACAAAGTTTGAACCAGAATTCTATCCCAGCTTATTGAAAGGGGGAGTTTGAAGATCATAAAAGTCTAATTCAAGTGCTAGTTGCTGATGTTGATTGAGATTGAAAGATGCTTACTGTGTCAAACAATTTGAAAAGAAAGAAAAGACTGATCAAGACTGAAGACTCGATGCCAAAGACTTCGTCAACATCCAAGGGGGAGTCTGTTGGTACATAAATGTCTGTTAACTTCGTCTTTATCGAGTCTAATGTCTAGATAGGATAAACCAGTGCTCAATAGGCTAGAAAATAGGTTTTGTATGTTTTAGGGTGATTTCGCACGAAATGAACAAGAACCATTTCGTACGAAATGGGACAAAGCTATTTCGTACGAAATGAGTCATGGTCATTTCGTACAAAATGAATCCTCTATATATAGTGGAGCATGGTTCATCATTTGTAACGATTCAGATTTTAGAGCCGAGGTGCTTCCAAATTGTCAAGTGATCTGTAAAGCTTTGAAATCAATAAAAACAAGATAATTAGAGAGAATCAAGCTGTAATCAAGTTCGTATCATTGATTCCGTCTTTGATATGGATTAAAACTCTTCTAAACGACCAATTTAGGTCGCACAACGATCCAACAAAGGAAATTCATGCCTACTATGATATCAAAACTACCGATCTGCATCGGGATAAGATCGATAGGAAAGACGTGAATGTTGAGTTCAAGCGTACAATCACGAAGAACATAACGAACAGTAACGGTTCTTCCAGTGGCAACTTCAACGTCGAACGTCGTAGGGAGATGGGCGTGCTTACGATTTAGGAGCTTTTCGAATTCTAACGACACAAAATAGTTATCGGCTCCAGTATCAAATAAACACGAAGCATATATACCATTCACCAGAAACGTACCATTAACCACGTTGTTATCTGCTTGAGCCTGGCGGGCGTTAATGTTTAAAGCACGTCCGCAGGCTGCTAGCTGCTGCTGTTGATGTTGTTGCGGCTGCTGCTGTGGCTCTTGCTTCACCACTCTGTTCGGGCACATATTTGCAAAGTGGTTGGGATCACCACATGCAAAGCAGGCTCTTGCATGAGTTGCGGGGAAGGAGCTACTTGTTGGCCCTGGGGAGTAGGAAGGAGAGCTGGTGGTGAAGGAGCTTGACCTTGAGCTTGAGCTGGAGCTTGGCGGGGACCAGTACGACAATTGGCAGTAAAGTGACCGTACAGGTCGCAGTGAACACAAAACCTGCATGCAATCCCGATAGGATGATGATAGGTACAGGCAGGGCAAACCAGGTGTGGACATGTGTAGGCACGCTTGGCCGGCGGTGCATTGGTCACCGGTGCCGCTACTTGGTGGTTCTGGGGTTATGGTTGAGTAGGGATAGCTTGGAGTGGAGCGGCGGCTGTGACAACGTAATTTTTGCTGTTGTTGTTCTTTCTCTTGCAGCGGGAGGACTTTGAGGCTTGCGATGCGGCGGTTTCAGCAGTGGGAGCAGCGGTTGCTTGATGAAGATTTTTCGGAGCGTTCTTGAAGTACCCAGCGAAGAATCGCTTGCCATTAATCTCAGCAGCGAGTAGGTATGTCTCTTCGATTGTTGTTCTCTTCGCGGCTTGCACGAAGTCAGCAACACAATCCGAAAAAGCACGGATATTCTTCTTGATCGTCATATCAGGAATTTCCACCTGGCTTGGACAAATGATACTCAGCTGTTTGAAGCGGCCAGTTAGACCGGCGTTATCGCCACCATCCTGCTTGATGTTCCAGAACTCGTTCTCTAGTTTCTGGAGCTCATGGGGTGGGCAGAATTCCTACATCATGAGTTCTTTCAACTCATCCCAAGTGAGCCCATAGGCTGCCTCGTTGCCACGTCTGTTTCTTTTGGCAGACCACCAATCCAGAGCCCTGGATTGGAAAACGCCAGTTGCGTTGACAGTTCGTAGGTGTTCGGGACATCCGCTCTGGTGTAGCGTGACTTCGATTCAGTCGAACCATTGAAACATTGCGCTTGGTCCGTCTTTGCCCGTGAAGTCTTTTGGGCCACAGGCCTTAAACTGCTTAAAGCTGAAAGTACCCTTAGGCGAGTCAGTCCTTGATTCCTCAGAAGACTTGCTTTCGTTCTCATTAAGCTCACTGACAATTTTCGGAATGACCTTAGCCATCTGCTTTGCGACTAGAGCAGCGATGCATTTGTCCCATGATTGCGGCGAGCAGCGCGGGAGTGATGCGAGCCAAATGACGACATTGTCTGCAACAGACATCGCCATAGGACTCAGACACAAATTTCTATTAACCCTAGTATAGTCTAGCGAATACTCCAAAAGGTACTTTACATAAAGCACAGGAACACGTCTAATCACATAATCATGTAGGCACAAAATCCACACAAGCACGTATGCACATAAGTACATAGTCCACGTAGACACAGAAACACGGAACTCACGTAAGCACATCTTCCACTATATTTTGCACGTATTCTCCTACATATATTACACGTATTCACCTATCTTTCAAGTTCGCGAGACGCGTTCGAGAGTAGCGATTGCGAGTATCGAGTGCACAGCGAGTTGCATAGCAAGTAGTATAACATAAGCGAGTAACATAGCGTGCAATTTGTTAGCGTGTTGAGATAAATGTGCAGTGTGAGTTGTGTTGATCAAAGCGAACAAGTTATTTCTAAGACATTGGCCCGGACTAGTTCGAATCTTGCCTAATTCCCTATAGTTATGGCTCTGATACCAATCTGTCACACCCCAACCGATGGCGGAAACATCGGGGTGAGGCACTGAGCGAAACAGATTGTCTAAGAGAAATCCATAACAACTAAATTACCGGATAATTAACATTATGTCCCATACCATAACTTATCAAATAAAGTAGTTATTAAAGACATAGATATCCCAAAGACAAATCATAGTTTCGACAACTCAATTTATTAATTGTTTTGTTTCTAGACTCTTCCTAACTCGATTCCACAAAAGCTAGCGAAGCACAGCATCCTAAACACCTGTCACATACGTTAAAATAAAAGTCAATACACGTAGTGTAAAGGTGAGCATACAAGTTTAATAGTATAATAGATAGCGAAATCGGTTTACGCATAGCCAGCATGTAACATGTTGAAAAGTGAAGCTAGCACGTTATCGACAATGAAATATGCACAGACATGACTGCAAGTTGTAGAATGCGCAACACATATCACCACTGTGACACGTGAAGTAAAACCCTTAACAACCCCGGTCCACGCCAGGTGCTGAGTCCAAACTATAGTACTATCGTTGCTAAGGTGTCAGGCAACAATCACAGTGTAAACATAACATACAAGCATTCATCGAGGAACACGTATTACATGAAATAACGGCCAGCGTATAAAAGTGTTTGCGTTGTGTGTCGAATGTGATTTGAAATAGATAACGTATGTAACCCCCAAAAGTGCGTAAAGCAAAAAGGGTTCGAGTATACTCACAGAACGTGTTTAACAAGTAAACATAACCTTGGATTGAAGGGAGCGCTGGAAAGTTAGCCTGATTTACAGAACGATAGCATAAGCGACAAAAAGTTTGTAAAACGGTGTTTCGTGTACTGAGTGACGAAGGGTCATTCGATCGGATTGTCATTCACTTGGGATGGATGTGTTTGTGTATGATGACTTTGAAGTTTTCATTGTAGCATTCTAAAATGAGAGGAGTATCTCTACCTTCTAGGTCATTGGATCGAACGGTCATCCGGACGGATGGTCGTTCGATCGGATGGCGATCCGTTCAAGCGAGACAATTCAGAGATCCAAGTTCACAGTAGGATGGTCATTCGATCGGATGGTCATCCGATCGGATGACCTTTCGTTTGGATACTGACTCTTACTGAAAATTGTAAAATGTTTAAGTATTTGAGGCCACAAGTCATCCGATCAGATTGTCGTTCAATCGGATGGCAATCCGATAGGACGGCAGTCCGTTCAGCGACCTGATCGTTTGAAACTTGCAAAATTTTGTTATGTCTGAAAAGTTTGCGGTTTCACCAAGACAGTATGACAAAGTGTTAAACAACGGAAACTCCACCAAGTCCAAGTCATTCGATCGGATGGGAATCACCTCGTTCGATCAATTAACTATTCTTGACGGTTGTTCATGTTCAACCCGCTAAGTCGGTCATCTCGTTGATAGGAATCTGTTCTCAGACCGACACTTCACAAGAGGATGAGTTGAAGGGCTGAATGAGCTCCTTTTCTAACAGTTTTGAGTGTAACAGTATAAAACAGTTGAAAGAAACTTTAATCGGTTTGAAAAGGTTTAGATTTAGGTGAAATCAGTGTTTAAACATGTTGAAATCTCTTAGATCTGAGTTGTTCTTGGTGGAATTAGGTCACACTTTGAACTTCATGAGAACCCATGATGACATCATCCTAGAACAGCCCAAATCAGCCGATTTCATGGTGAAAAGTTAAGATTTGATGGTGAAAATGATGAGAAAGTGTGTACTGATTGAGAAAGTACAATATTTGAGGTAGAAACTTACAAGAATCGTGAGGAATCGAGAGAAATAGGGCCAAAAGCTTGCTGGTCAAACGAGAGCTGTCACATCACATGAACAGTGATGTGACAGGTGATATTTATAGGTGAAAGGGTGAGAGAGGCGGTGTGCAGGTGCGATCGAAGGGCAATCTGATCGGATGGCCATCCGATCAAATGGTCATCCGGACGGATGACCATTCGATCGAATGGTCCTTCGATCGTATGGGTTTTGCGAGTTGGTTTCCGACTTTTCATTTCGTGCGTTGAGCGTTGCGATGCGTTTAAGCGAGTTTCGATTAAGCGATGAGATTGGTTTAAATAATAGTTACACAAATAACATAACTAATATACAACAACATAATTAAACCTGCGTTTCCAGTTCGCGATGAGATTGAGTTGCGATATATTTGCGATTGCATTTTCGATTAATCACCACAAAGGCATATAACAAACATGCAAAAGTAACACATAAATGGCACACACACGTAAAACAATATTCAGAACCTGCAATTCAAGTTGTGACGCGATAGTGATGAGATTAGCGGTAAATAGATTGGCGATTAATAGCGGTTAAACTGCGATTATTAACATTTACTCCACATAATACAACTAAAGTACACAATTTAGAGAAATCGATTAACAAGTCAAAGAGTACAATCAATAATTAAGCAAGGAGTGACAGATAGCTTTTAGCAATCTTTTCTTCCTTTGACTTTGACTTTGACTTTGACTTGTACCTTGACTTCAAAAACGCGGGTTGTTACAATCGCCGGGTTTCTGAGAAGGAGTTGTGCAACGCTGGCAATTGACGTGTTGCGCTTGAATTACTCAGTTAATGCTTGGCAAGTAAACTCGCTTCAGGGGACTAGCATAACTAACAAAGAAACTTTCCAATGATCTAGCACCAAACTTGTCGTCTAGGTCTATAACAGTACATGGTGAACCGAATGCTTCTAACCACTTAAGGTTTGGCTTCTGTCAATTCAGCAATTCAAAGCATATCTTTTTATGCTCTTTAACTGTGAGAACACGATTCAGGGTATAACACGTCGAGGCTACCGCTTTACTCCAAAAGCTTACGGGAAGCTTTGAGTCTACTAACTTTTTACGCGCGGCCTCAATTAGCGTCTAATTTTTGTGTTCTGCCACTCCATTTTGCTGTGGCGTATACAGAGCACTAAATTCATGTAATATCCCTTTGTTGTTGCAGAATTCTAGCATCCGGTTGTTCTTGAACTCCATACCATTATCACTTCTGATTCTTTTGATCGGCAAGTGGTATAAGTTCTCGAGCTTTCGAAATAAGATCATCAAACTTTTGAATACGTTATCTTTGGATTCCAGAAACATTACCCATGAAAACCTTGAGAAATCAACTGTAACAACAAGACAACACAGATCGCCAGATATACTCTTTACGTTGACTGGCCCAAATATATCCATATGAAGTCTCTCTAGTGGCAATTTGATCGAATTGAGCAACTTTCTCGGGTGAGATTTTTTTGTCTGTTTTCCTTTCTTGCAGCTAATACAATCATCACCCAGATAAAAAAAATTTCAATTTAACCCCTTCCACCAGATTGTTGTGTACCAAAAAAATCATCTTTCTCAGGTGAACGTGTGCCATTTTCCTGTACCAAAGAAATAACTCTTTTTCCGTCCCTTTCGATACGAAACATTGTGCTTCTTTTCATGTGGTTGTAGCGACACTCAAGTCTAGGACATAGAGGTCATTTTCATGCGGTGCGCGCATCAAAATCCGTTCTTTAGGAATTTTTAATCCCGGCTTGAGGATCAAACTCCCTTTGCCGTTAAAATTTGTGGTGAACTTCCGATCACATGTCTGGGAAATACTTAGTAAGTTATTCTCTAACTCAGCTATGTAATTCACCTTCTGGAATGACACCATGCTATTCGTTAACGTCCCTTCCCCAATAATACGACCTCCTTGATTACCAGCAAACCCTACATAGCCCCCTCTAATTGATTTAACGACATAGAGGAAGCCCCAGTGTCCATTATCCATTTCGATATCAGTGACCTTGGGAGCCCCCGCACATGAACAAACACGATTACTTAATCAGGGATACCCAAGCCTTGCCGGTATTGGGTAGAGTCACGGGTTTTGGTTCACACGCATTAATGCTTTTTGGAACAAAGCTCTTAACTTTTCAGTCGAAATAGGTTGTTTTTTAGTAACATCAGAAGATTCTTTTGATTTCACAACCCATGTTTGCTTCTGTGGACCAATTTTCTTAACAAAAGTTTTGAATCTTTCTGAACATTCTTTTTCGAAGACTAACCAATTTGTTTTATTGAAACATTCTGTTTTACTGGTTTATCTTTGTTGTTAGATTCAGTTGGTCTTTTCAAAATCTATTTAGGGGAAAACATCGTTGCCTTTTGTTTCAGATCTTCTGATTGCTTTTTCTTTTCAACATAAACAGGCCTAGGTGTTTGTTTTAGACATTTTCTAGCAATGTGTCCAACTTCATTGCATTTGAAGCACGTCCGATTGTCTTTGACAACAGCGGTATCTTTTGCCTGTTTGTGTTTCTGTTGTGCAAAGAATTCCTCATTGGATTAACCAAAAATCTGGGATTCTTTGTCACTTTCTGAACTTGTGCTAGGCACAAAGTTCATCTTCTACACATACTTTTGTTTTTCAAAGTTCTTTCTCTGGTTGTACTTACCATTACCTGACCCATTTCTCCATTGTTGTAATTTCTCTTTTGAAAGTTTGAATAGGAGTGTTTAGGTTTGGTGTAGTAAGATTTGTCTTTTCTGAAGTTTAAAAACCTTTTTGTGCTTGCCAAATTTTCAATTTCAGAAACATCCACTTCCACCAGTTTAAAAACCTTTTCAATCTTGTTCAGATTTACATTTTGAATCAGAAATTCTTCATCCGACTACAACTTGTCAGATTCGTTCATTTTATAAGTCACCAAGTTCGGATCATCATTCAAGTTAGTACCAGATTTCGGAATATAATTTTTATGAAAACATTCTTCATCTTCAAAATGCGTTTTTGAACTTTGGTATTTAGTGGAATCACTTTCCGTTTCTTTTTCAAGAACTTTCTCAACCACATTCTTGACCACTTCTGACTCATAACCCTCATCAGATTTATCAGTTTTAGAATAGGTCACATCTATGTCATCTGGCAGCTGATCAGATTGATTTTGAACAAATTTTAGTTTAATATCCAGTGCCTTTTCCACCCCCGCCGGCTTTTTCCTACAATAGCCGTCTCTCAAAGGAGGTGGAACAAGGTGATAACCCAAACCACTATTCTCCCCATACCCATACACATCTTCCCCGTTTTCATCTTTCCCGGTCGGTTTTGGGAGGAGATGATTCAAAACATATGAAGCAGTAGAATAACTAATCAATTTCTTGTCTACTTGTTCGGTTTCAATTCTTGCTTTTTTTTCTAATTCTTGCTTAAGCTCTGCGATTTTGTCTACGAGAATATTGGTTGCGGTTTGCTTATCCGTCACAGTAGCTTTTAACAACATTATAGTAGCATCATTTTTAGGAACAAGATCAATAAATTGATTAATTTTCTTACTCATTTTATCAGAAGCTTCTTTCATTTGCTTAAAAGTATATGCCATAAGATTTTATGTTTTTTCAGTTCTTGAATTTATTTATCTTTTTTCAAAAAAATGAAGTGTCTTTTCCAACACATGCAGTGCACTTTTCCATGCACTTTCGTTTTAAAATTTCATCTTTTTCAGCTATCTCTGTGCATTTTTTGTTTTAAAATCATCTTTCTCAGGTGAATGTGTGCCATTTTCCTGTACCAAAGAAATAACTCTTTTTCCGTCCCTTTCGATACGAAACATTGTGCTTCTTTTCATGTGGTTGTAGCGACACTCAAGTCTAGGACATAGAGGTCATTTTCATAAGGTGCACGCATCAAAATCCATTCTTTAGGAATTTTTAATCCCGGCTTGAGGATCAAACTCCCTTTGCCATTAAAATTTGTGGTGAACTTCCGATCACATATCTGGGAAATACTCAGTAAGTTATTCTCTAACTCAACTATGTAATTAACCTTCTGGAATAACACCATGCTGTTCGTTAACGTCCCTTCCCCAATAATACGACCTCCTTGATTACCATCAAACCCTACATAGCCCCCTCTAATTGATTTAACGTCATAGAGGAAGCCCCAGTGTCCATTATCCATTTCGATATCAGTGACCTTGGGAGCCCCCGCACATGAACAAACACGATTACTTAATCAGGGATACCCAAGCCTTGCCAGTCTTGGGTAGAGTCACGGGTTTTGGTTCACACGCATTAACGCTTTTTGGATCAAAGCTTTTAACTTTTCAGTCGAAATAGTTTGTTTTTTAGTAACATCAGAAGATTCTTTTGATTTCACAACCCATGTTTGCTTCTGTGGACCAATTTTCTTAACAAAAGTTTTGAATCTTTCTGAACATTCTTTTTCGAAGACTAACCAATTTGTTTTATTGAAACATTCTGTTTTACTGGTTTATCTTTGTTGTTAGATTCAGTTAGTCTTTTCAAAATCTGTTTAGGGGCAAACAGTGTTGCCTTTTGTTTCAGATCTTCTGATTGCTTTTTCTTTTCAACATAAACAGGCCTAGGTGTTTGTTTTAGACATTTTCTAGCAATGTGTCCAAGTTCATTGCATTTGAAGCACGTCCGATTGTCTTTGACAACAGCGGTATCTTTAGCCTGTTTGTGTTTCTGTTGTGTAAAGAATTCCTCATTGGATTAACCAAAAATCTGGGATTCTTTGTCACTTTCTGAACTTGTGCTAGGCACAAAGTTCATCTTCTACACATACTTTTGTTTTTCAAAGTTCTTTCTCTGGTTGTACTTACCATTACCTGACCCATTTCTCCATTGTTGTAATTTCTCTTTTGAAAGTTTGAATAGGAGTGTTTAGGTTTGGTGTAGTAAGATTTGTCTTTTCTGAAGTTTAAAAACCTTTTTGTGCTTGCCAAATTTTCAATTTCAGAAACATCCACTTCCACCAGTTTAAAAACCTTTTCAATCTTGTTCAGATTTACATTTTGAATCAGAAATTCTTCATCCGACTACAACTTGTCAGATTCGTTCATTTTATAAGTCACCAAGTTCGGATCATCATTCAAGTTAGTACCAGATTTCGGAATATAATTTTTATGAAAACATTCTTCATCTTCAAAATGCGTTTTTGAACTTTGGTATTTAGTGGAATCACTTTTGGTTTCTTTTTCAAGAACTTTCTCAACCACATTCTTGACCACTGCTGACTCATAACCCTCATCAGATTTATCAGTTTTAGAATAGGTCACATCTATGTCATCTGGCAGCTGATCAGATTGATTTTGAACAAATTTTAGTTTAATATCCAGTGCCTTTTCCACCCCCCCGGCTTTTTCCTACAATAGCCGTCTCTCAACGGAGGTGGAACAAGGTGATAACCCAAACCACTATTCTCCCCATACCCATACACATCTTCCCCGTTTTCATCTTTCCCGGTCGGTTTTGGGAGGAGATGATTCAAAACATATGAAGCAGTAGAATAACTAATCAATTTCTTGTCTACTTGTTCGGTTTCAATTCTTGCTTTTTTCTAATTCTTGCTTAAGCTCTGCGAGTTTGTCTACGAGAATATTGGTTGCGGTTTGCTTATCCGTCACAGTAGCTTTTAACAACATTATAGTAGCATCATTTTTAGGAACAAGATCAATAAATTGATTAATTTTCTTACTCATTTTATCAGAAGCTTCTTTCATTTGCTTAAAATTATATGCCAAAAGATTTTATGTTTTTTCAGTTCTTGAATTTATTTATCTTTTTTCAAAAAAATGAAGTGTCTTTTCCAACACATGCAGTGCACTTTTCCATGCACTTTCGTTTTAAAATTTCATCTTTTTCAGCTATCTCTGTGCATTTTTGTTTTAAAATCTCATCTTTCTCAGTACAAGCCTTCCACGATTCCGTGCATTTCTTGCATTGAATCTCAGTTTTTATCTCAATTGACGCATGTTTCTCACTCTCTGCTTTCTCACTCTCCGACTCAACCTTTTTCTCGATCTCGGACTTGTTTTCTACCTCTTTTAAATCAGCCATCATAGCTTTGTCTGCTATTTCTGCAAGATACTCTTTTGTCATCTCTTTCTTTAATACAAGTTTGATGGCACACTTCCTCTGTAATACTCAGATTTCACAATTCAAATTTCTTTCAACTTTTGATGATCAGACAACTCTTTAAGAACGGTTAAATTTTTTA
Organism: Helianthus tuberosus; assembly: GCA_030545235.1. Classification (NCBI taxonomy): domain Eukaryota; kingdom Viridiplantae; phylum Streptophyta; class Magnoliopsida; order Asterales; family Asteraceae; genus Helianthus; species Helianthus tuberosus. The sequence goes on from CM060360.1 coordinate 91,756,091, forward strand.
ATAAAACAAATAAATCACTCAATTTTTGGATTTTTGATTTTATGAAAGACAAGACTCTATTTTTGGATTTTTTTTGTTTTCAATTTTTTTTTAATTTTGATGAGAACAAAAGCATAAACACAAAGAAACATACAAACTAACTCAATAGATAATATAAAATTACAATTACAATGAGATCAAAATCGTTCTCAAGCAGACCAACGAAAATTTTTCGGTACGAGCTTATTCAAACTAGTCTAAGCGATTTCCAATATGTTAGTCTTCTTAAACCTAACGCTCAGCTTTCACTTTTCAACATCGTGATATGTTTAAGGTAATATTATACTTTAATACCCGTGTGTGCCATTCCATGGCATAACCCAACGATCAAGGTAAGCACAATGATTCATCTTAGCGGCTGAGTATACTGAGATCATCATTTTGTTTTACAATGCCAGCCTAGTGGTGGACAGATCAGTACTTTTGTACAATAGAGTGACCAATGTTCGTGTCCAATGAGGGTTAGACAAATACCTTTTTGGTACGAATTTTGCTTTAACAGCACGGAATTCCCTCATTTGAGGTTGTCTTCCTTTAAGGATTTTGGCCTCTTTTTGGCTCTTTTAAGATATCCTGACTGTGCCTAGTTCTGCATATAATCTGGATGCAACAGAAGGACAACCATGATATCCCCGGATGACTCAATAGTATAGAGTCCTGAAACCTCAGACGTTGGCTATCTATCAACGCAAGATTTAAGACCATAAAATCATACGCTGATGGTCTGTTACCCACATGGTACATAGTTCGTTATGTTTATAATACTTGGTATCTTTTATCTTTTGAGCGTCAAGCTTATCAAGATATCACAGTAGATCCTAGACTTTTCAGCTATAGCACCTTACATTTGTCAGTCAAGCCCTTTAACACGAACATTTATTTCATTTCCCATATATGCATTGTTTTAGTGTTTTTCTCTTTTCAAATGTTTTTCTCTCTCTATCCCCCTAAATTTATGCATAAATCTTATGCGCAAATTTACCTTAGAAAGAAAACTTTATGTACAAAGAGAAAGAAATAAAAAAAAATTTGTTGTTTTTACTTAACCGTTCCGTCATCAAATTTAATACTAATCAATATCAAAATTAGAACACGAAATTTAAATTGTACCTTTTTGTTGATCTTATATTATCTCCTCCAAAGGAAACATATCAACTGTAAAGAAATATAACTTTTTGCAACAGTGAGATGTTACCCGTTATGTCTTTGGAACAACCACTATCAACATTCCAAGGATTGTCATCAGCTCCTCCTTAGTTGTTCCTGAAAAATAAGGAGATTAGTAAAACATTGGTATCTGAAGAAACACTAGATAAACGACCGGGATCGAAATATCTAGGGGGTTTGGATCTGCATAAAGGGGTTCGTTCTCTCTTGTTTGATTCGATTATGATTGACCTTCTTCTCCGATAAAACTCTGCAAAAAAGAAGCATCGTTAACCTCGCCAAGGGGAGAAAAGGATTCTCTCCTTGACCCGACTCCGGTGTGAGAATAAGTATGAGTTATGAAGAAGAAGAAGAAGAAGAAGAAGAAGATGTATTGAAGAAGTGTGTGTAACTTGCTTTCATACCTGAATTATCCTCATATTTATAGTCGGGAGTTTTTGGGAGGGAAAACCTGTTATTGAAAAGTTGACGGAAGATGCTAACGCCGTAGCGGTTGTTTTCCTCCATCGTTAATTCATGTGATCCGACGTGAGAGCACACGGATCGTTGTTTAGATCAAAGGCTGGGGAATTGCCACGTGGAAAGTGGACAAGTGATGATTTCTTTCTATTTCCATGCCATCACCGTGACTCTAAGGGAGGTTGGAGAGATGACACGTGGCCCAGACGGTTGTAACCGTCTGGGTGGTGCACGATTATGTCTTCTAGAATATTACTGCTGTAATCTGGTGTGATTCTTTACCGTGTGGTATCAGTTAAATAATATCCAAGCCTGGATATTATTAAGTGGGAATGCCTATCCTAGGATTTTCATCCTTTATGAAAGCGCAAGGATTTATGATTTCCTTTGGCGCGCGGGTGTTGTCTGCTATCTGCCTTAAGCCTTTCTTTTATAAAACCAGTGCGCGGCCGCGCAAGGTAAAAATGGCTTGCAAGACGAGGTTGTGGTATGGTCCCAAGTACTTATTACAAGGTTTTTGGGACCTTACCCCTTCAAGTCCCCCCAGTCTAGTGGTGCTCTTATGCAAGTAAGTGGAGCACTGGACTTATGAGAGGAAAGATGTTTTTGGCGTGAAAGTAGGGAATCTTCCGGAAGAAGATTCATTTTATCTTAAATATTTTTTGATAATCTTTGACTTTAGATGGGACTTGGTATAGTAAATACTGAGTGACAGGCTATCATTGTCAGTTGTCTCCTACTGTCCGTGTTCTGCACGCGCGCGTGTACTCGCGTTTGTGTTTATTTTCACTCGCTCTGCCGCTTGGATAACTGTGATATCCGAAGAAGGTGCTATGGCGGTTACCAATGCCATTTATTGCGGTGAGTATATAAGTTTGTTTGAGTTGCCCATTTCCTGTTTAATCATTTCTTTGTTGAAAAACTTTTCTTCTTCCTTTCTTCATTAATCGTTTGAGAAAAGGTTTATTATTTCTTTCTCTTATGTCAACCGGAGAACACCAAGAAGACCTATCTGAAGAAATGTCTGCTGAACTTCCACCGTTAAAATGGCCTAGAGCGACCTTTGATGATTTGGTTCGGAACCATAAATTTCCGGAGAACTGGGGTGCTCTGTACCCTGAAGAGGGGCAAACAGCAGCGGATGTTCCGACTGGGTATATCACCCTTTTTTGGGATTTTTTATGTGAAGGCAACTTTCGTTTGCCCGTAACCAGACTCTTCCTTGAAATCCTTGAGTATTAAAAGTTACATATTTCCCAATTGCACCCTATTGGCATGGTTAGGGTTCGACATTTCGAGTTTGTGTGCCGAACGATGCATATCGAGCCGACAATCCCTTGATTTAGGGTTTTTTTACCAAATGCATTGTATTCAAGGGTTTTATTCTTTTGTTCATAGAGCATCTGCAAAGAAGATTTTGCAACATCCTCCAAAGTCTTTCCATGACTGGAAGCAAAATTTTTTCTTTATCAAAGCCGGAGTGATTCCGGTGAAGATGGCTTTAATGGGAAAAGAAGATGTTCCTGTCGAAACAATTCAGACCCCTGTTGACGAGAACTGGTATCAAGATCTGAAGGATGTTCCCAATATCGCTTTGCCGGAGAAAGTTCTTGTTGGAGCCAGCATGAGTTTGAATTGGAAAATGGACCGTGATGACAAGCCGGTGTATACGGAGGATGGGCACGGTAAGATTGGGGCTTTTTCCCTCTTCTCTTTTTCTCTTTTTTTTTTAACTTGCCTTTCTTCCCTTGTAGTTGTTTCGCTGTATGTTGTCGCTTTCAAGAGAGAAGGCGGAAAGATGGGTACCATTAAGAAGAAGCCTGATGAAGAGCTTTGGTACCATCGTATTGTGAAGAATTTTGTTCTTCCGCGAGATGCGGATCTATATGTTCAGCCTGTTGCTGGTGCTGGTAAGTTATCTGCATATTGGTTTATTGTTCACTTTTGCGCTTTTGAGTAAAAATGTTTTTTTACGCTTCCGTAGGTGAGTTGTCAAACTTGGGCATAGGCCCTGAGAAGAAGAGGCGCGCGGCGACTTCTACTTCTGCGCCGAAGAAGAACAAAACTGATAAAGCTCAATCTTTGAAGACAAAAAATGTTGTAGGAGAGAAGAAAGGTATGCGCCATTCCTCTGACTCCTGATGTGATTATGTGGTGGTTTCTGACTCTCTGGAGGGTCTTACGTCTGCAGTTACTGTTAGGAGGCCAAAACCTAAACCGAGAGATACTGCTGATATCCCTCCATCCAACCCAAATGATCCCATTGACTTGGAATCTAGCCCTGAACACTTAGTGGTGAGGAAAACGGGCAAAAGAAAACAAGCTGATACTGACGCTGAGGGTCAACCCTCAAAGAAAATCAAGCGGAAGAAAATTACCAGGAAGGACAATCTAGATGCTTTTATTTAGGACTCTGCTCCTAGTAAGTGTTGTCTTTTGCTTTTCCTCCTTATGCGTATCAGATATTTACAGGTTTTGTTGTTTTTTCCAGAAACCCCTGTTTCCCCTGTTCCCACAGCGCCGCAACCTGTGGTTAATGAAGAGCTCCCACCCACCCATCCGCGTGCTTCTGTTGCTGACCAGTTAAAGACTAAGGAGGTTGCTGATGGTGATGTGGAGAAGACTGTTGAGGCTAATAGGCCTGTTGATGTTACTGCAGGTGCTGAAAATGTTGTTAATCCTGGGGTTATGGATGGTGCTGAGAATCCACGAACCCCTGAAACTGTTGCTCAAGACCTGGGGAAAGAACAAACTGCTGACAAAACTTCGACTTTTTCCCCTAAACCTTCTATTGTTATGCCTGAACGTGTTGAGAAGGTTACTGTTGAGGAGCAAAGTACGTTTTCTGATGCGGGCCAGAGTTCTCCAATCCGCCTAGAGGAAACTCTAGGGGATTATTACTATAGAACTTTTTCAGAGAAAGATGCTTCCGAGTCCCATGCCCCTGTTTGGAACTTGAGAAAAGGTGACACTTTCTCGGATTGGCGCGTGTGCCGAGACTGGCTGCAGGGAATATTCCTGCCCGGGGAGATCAAATTCCAAGAAAGCCGGTCTCATGAACAAGCTTATCAAGCTTACCTTGAGGAGACTGCTTCTCATGTTTGTACCACTCATCGCATAGTGCGTTAGTGGCATAGTATGCATAAGGATTGGGAAGCTTTTAGGGTATCCCAGAAGAAGGTTGCTAGTGATGAGAAACGCTTAGCTCGGCTAAAAGCTAAATTGGAAACTGATCGAGCCAAGTTTGAGGCTGATCGTAAAACCGAAGAATGGTCTGTTGCTGGCTGGAAGAGGAAAGCGGAAGCTGAAGCTGCCCTCCTTTCCGAAGAACGCAAAAATTGGAAAAGAATTTGCGAAAAAGATAATGCTGAGAAGGTAAATCTTCGCAATGTCATTAATAATCTCAAGGTTGAGATTGAAAAATTGAAGAGATAGTATGCGGAGATAGAAAGGTTGAAAAAGGGAGAAAGCTGATGCAGAAGCTGCGCTAGAAGAAGCGCGTTCTCATAGGGAGCGCAGTGAGCAACGAGAGGTACAAGCTTGTGCCACTCTTGTTCTTAAAGATAAAGAGTTGGAAGAACTTACTGCTTTGCTTTCTGACCTGGAACAACTTAAAAAGGATCTGGAGCTTGCGCATTTTGAAAAGGCTGAAACCTCTCGTCGTTTGACCGAAACCGAAGAAAAATTGGAAAATTCTGAAACGGCGCGAGCCACGGCGGAGAGCGAGCTTGAACCTTTAAATAGTGATATGGCATGGCTAAAAGATCGTGGAATTGCTTGTGTAAGTTGTTTGCCCCCCCCCCCCTATTTTTTCTTGTTGTGGGCTTGTTTATGCGCCTCTTGTTATTTACCCTTACGTATTTTTCATAGGTTGCTGAATAAGTGCTGAATTCTGAGGAGTTGGATAAAACCGTTGCGCGTTTAGTTGTTCCTGCGCGAAGGGACGGGTACGCCCAAGGATATGCTGAATGTTCTCATCATGTAAATAGCGCTTTGAAGGTCGATTGGGATATCAGCAAATCTGCAACTTATGGCGTGAATACTGGTGCTGCGCTTGCTGATTTAAAGGCAGAATTTAACAACTTGCAACTTTCGGTTATGGATCTGATAAATGTTGCGCTGTAATCTGATGATCACGTAGCACAACTAAAGGAAATCTTTCCGGATGAGGGTGAAGATTTGGCGTAGGTTGAAAATGTATTGAACAATTTTCTTGTAATATTTGGGATGTATATTCGTTTCTTTGTTGGTGCACTGTTGCGCAAGTAACTAAAACATTGCCGTCCTTGATAGTTTTCAAGGCGTATTTGTACGCAGAGAATAGTATGTTGTGTTTTTTAGTTTTACAATATTTTGTATGTATACAATTACTTTTATTGAGTAAGGCAAATGAAGTTGGTATAAAGCTCATGTGTGAACTTATGGTCGTTTGTGACGTGATCACTAACCGTTCATGAGGCTTGTTTTGTAATTACCATAATGTTTTTCCGCTTACTAAAAGAAATTGCATGCACTTTGTAAGAAAAACACAAGAATAATAGAAACTTTGCTATTTTATTTAGGGATAGAGCATAGAGGCCATTACAAAGTTGGCTAATATAAATATATGAAACTTAACTTACTCTCTAACTTTCCCGCTTCGTTTCATAGATCATGTTTTCCCGCGGGGAATTCATAGAGTTGTCTCTTAAGTTTTCGCCCTTTTGCTCAGGCCCTCCTCACCCCGAGTTATCTGCTTTATCTCTCTGCGCACATTTTGGAGTAAATGTGTGAGTTCGCCGCTCTTGAGGACTCTTTATATTTCTGTGCGTAGAGAAATGCAGTTGTTAGTGGTATGACCGCTGGCCTTGTGATACTCGCAATATTGGGCAGGGTCTTGTCCACGCTTGTTTTTCATGGGAATCGGAGGTTTGAATTCATAGTCTTCAGTACTCAAAACTTATGCCGGGGTCTTAGTTAAGGGAGTCCACTGTCTCTCCCTATTCTCCTGTTTGGTCTCCCTTTGCGCGGTAAGTTTGTTGATCGTTGCTCTAGCATCTTCAGACGAATGATTTGTCGAGCTAGAATCACGCCACGATTTCTTAAACTTTCTTCCGCCAGTGGAGCCTAAGTCTGCGGGTCTATTGTGTGGTGGCGGCGGCCTATTGGTGGTAAGGTTCTTCTCTATTTGTGCATAAACCTTTGCGGTTGCCATCACTTTCTCCCAACTTTTTGGGAGGCCTTCTGTCCCAGACAGGACCTTGATCATATCATCACATCTGACCGCGTATTTGAACTGTGCGCGGATCAATTGCTCGTGAACCCTCCCGATTTCCAGCACTTCTTTATTGTATCGGGTGATAAAGTCCTCTAGACTTTCGTCGTCATGACGCCAAATGTTCATGACATCTGATGTGTCTCGGATGGAGCGTCATTGTTGACTGAAATGAGTCAGGAATTTCTTGCGCAGATCTTTCCATGATGTGATGTTCCCGATGGGTAAATTATCGAACCAGATTCTTGCCGCGCCAATAAGAGTCTGCACGAAGAGATGACACCATAGTGGTAGGGTCCAGCCCCCAACCAATCCTGCGCTTGTAAATACTCTTAAATGATCATCCAGGTCTGTCAACCCGTTGAACTTTCCCACATTAGATGGTAATTTTGCTTTCTCCAGTGGCGCGAGAGCTATCTCCATGATGAATTTCGAATTTTCCGCTGCTTCCGCAGGGCGGTAAATCAAATCGTAATTATGCTCGGCCTCAGGGTTGTAAACCGCACGAGGTCTGCATTTGTTGTAATTAGGCTGCAAGCGACTAAACACACTACTATTTTCACTCACACGATAGGTTGGATCGGATTCATCGGTGTGACTGTTTCGCTGAGGACCCAACCTAGTATGAACCGATTGCCTTCGGTGAGGGTATGGTTCATCATGATACTCTCTCTGGTGACTTCCTGACTGAGTGTACTCATTTTTTGATGTGGATCTAGCATAAACCTCTATATTTTCGTAAGATGTATCCTCCCATTGGGAAGAATTAGCACGAGATCATGGTCTCCGTGATTGAGTCAAGGGAGCAGTTTGTGCACACAGCTGTGTGTATACTGCATTTAGTGCCCCTTGGGACCTGACGTACCAGGAAATTGGAGTTTCTCCTGGTGGCAGAATTGAGTGAGCAGGGTTTGCTGGTAACACTCCTGGAGTGACAGGTTCGTTTGCTCGATTGGATTGAACCTCATTATCATCGGAGACTTCCTCCGGAATTCCTTCAGGTTGGACGTTGTTACCAAATTTCGGCCGAGGGCCAGTTTGCCTGTGAGCTGATGTCTCTTCCATGAGCAAATGGAATCAACGAAGTGAATCGAAAAACAAGAGAAAATCGGGTGAAACAAAGAAAAAACGGTGGGCGCCAATGAAGAAACACTAGATAAACGACCGGGATAGAAATATCTAGGGGGTTTGGATCTGCATAAAGGGGTTCGTTCTCTCTTGTTTGATTCGATTATGGTTGACCTTCTTCTCCGATAAAACTCTGCAAAAAAGAAGCACTGTTAGCCTCGCAAAGGGGAGAAAGGGGTTCTCTCCTTGACCCGACTCCGGTGTGAGAATAAGTATGGGTTATGAAGAAGAAGATGTATTGAAGAAGTGTGTGTAACTTGCTTTCATACCTGAATTATCCTCATATTTATAGCCGGGAGTTTTTGGGAGGGAAAACATGTTATTGAAAAGTTGACGGAAGATGCTAACGCCGTAGCGGTTATTTTCCTCCATCGTTAATTCCTGTGATCCGACGTGAGAGCACACGGATCGTTGTTTAGATCAAAGGCTGGGGAATTGCCACGTGGAAAGTGGACAAGTGATGATTTCTTTCTATTTCCATGCCATCACCGTGACTCTAAGGGAGGTTGGGGAGATGACACGTGGCCCAGACGGTTGTAACCGTTTGGGTGGTGCACGATTAAGTCTTCTAGAAGATTACTGCTGTAATCTCGTGTGATTCTTTACCGTGTGGTATCAGTTAAATAATATCCAAGCCTGGATATTATTAAGTGGGAATGCCTGTCCTAGGATTTTCATCCTTTATGAAAGCGCAAGGATTTATGATTTCCTTTGGCGCACGGGTGTTGTGTGCTATCTGCCTTAAGCCTTTCTTTTATAAAACCAGTACGCGGCCATGCAAGGTAAAAAGGGCTTGAAAGACGAGGTTGTGGTATGGTCCCAAGTACTTATTACAAGGTTTTTGCGACCTTACCCCTTCAGTATCCAAGCCATTGTGGTCCTGGGATTTCCTGAAGCATCAAAATAAGATACTTCCCGTAAGCATATGTCTCCTTTTGTTTCAATGATTGGTGATGTCGTTGCTTTATGTTTTACTTTCCAAATTTGTTTATGCTTTTCTAGTTACTTAGGTGCCTTTGGAAAAACTGTTTACTTTTCAACCTTATTAATTTTCAAAACATGTTTAGGTTTCAAAGCTTGTTTTCTTTTGTCACAACATTCCAATCCCTATCAGATGGTTTAAACTTAGGATGCTTATTCATCATTGCCTTAGGTTTTCCAATCCCTATCCTTTGGTGTAACCCTCTGATTCTATGTAAAATGTGGCATATAAGGACGATGTGTGCAATTTTGTGCAATGTGGCCGGGTATGGCACAGTTGTAGAATGTTTGCTTCTTTACATAAGGAGCATATCCCTTTCCATTCGACCCAACCGATGATGAATTTGAGTTATAGGATATGTTGGATGATTTGTTTGCAGACTTTTCTAACTTTCTACCCCGCTTCATATGTCCCTGTTTACAACAGTTAGTACATTCACCTTTTTTATCTTTAAAAACCGTGTTAGATTTAGCAATATCATTTGGAAATGTTGGTTTTGTAAACACATATTTATTTGATGGGCCGCTCAAAGCTGGCTCAGAAACAGCCTTTTTCACATATGGATAAGCATGAACAAACAAAGTGGATGTTTTCAAAGGAACATCTGAAGTTTCTTGGCAAACAATATCATCCCCCTCAACCCAATCCTCTAACATTATCTCATCTGCACACGAAGTAGAAGTATCAGTATCAGTATCGTTCACACATTTAAAGTCAAAGACTATTGGCCTCACCACACTTGTACCAACTGTCTTGAAAAGGCTTCCTCACATTCGTCTACATTTTCGACTGGTCTTGTTGTATCAATTTCAGAAGTTATGGGCTCAGTCAATGTTTCACCGCTTGATTCAGCTGAACCACTTGAGGTATCTTCTTTTTGTAGTGGCTCTGCTGAATCCTCTGTTGTTCATTTAGCTGCTCCGGAGCACTCACAGCTAGATTCACTAAACTCAACTAATTCCAATTTCTCAGAATCAGTTGCTGTAGGTGATTCACATTTGCAGTTATATGGTGCAGCTGGCTTAGTTGGTTCATTTGCCGTTTCATTTAAAAAATGACTTTCAGTTTGATTTTCAAAAACTCTTTGTTCATTAGGATTTAAAACCTGAAAATGTTTATCAACCTCTGCATTTTTCTCAAAACTCAATGTCTCTGTTTGCTTAGAGACGTTCTCTGATTTAAAAAAAACAGGTGCAGATGTTGGTTCGGTTGTCTTTGTTTCATTCTTTTTAGTCTTTGAGATTTTAATTTTTGCGGGTTTAACTGGCTTGACCTTGACGTCTCTAGCCCGCCCATAGACCATGTCAGAATGTTAGCAATCTCCTCTTAAGTTATAAGAATAGTGGTGTAGGAATGATTGTATGGTGGAGGAATACTCACATATCCTAGACCTTTATTCCTAGTTTCTTTCTTACTGAACTGTAACTGCTTATTTATCATGGTTTCAACTTTTTCACTAGAAACATCGAATTTTCAAAAATTAAAGTTTGCATTTTCAAAAGTTAATTTTAGTAAATCAAGTTCAGCAGTTAAATTTTTAGAAAGCTCTTTAAAATGGAGATGCCTACATTTCTCTTGACTCAAATCTTTATGTAACTATCAGATATCAGGTTTTTGGGTCTCCACCATATCCTTGTATCCATCAATTTTCTTTTTGATCTGATATAAATTAGATTTGGATAACTAAAGTTGCATAATTAAGGAATTGTCATGTTCTTTGTTGTGACAACTGTCAAAAATCCAGGTATCCGTACAATTAATTAATATTCATTAGTGCTTAATAACTGTGCTTAATTACAACTGATGACTTAAACTGCTTTCTGATTTCTGTATCATACATACATGTGCATCACATTTCATGTTGTCACATCATTCTCACATGCAAACTTTATTGACATACATGATGCACAAAGCACAGTTAGCACAGTTAACGGATAACTCAGAAAAATGCTGACGATGTTCAGTACATAGACAGACAGTGTTTTGAGACCCAGTATGAGCCGGAAACCAAGTTCTACACTAGTATAGTGTGTAGGAAAGTAAGGATCATAAAACTGCTTCACTAGGTGATAGTTTAAGAGCCGGAAAGTGCCTAAAACCCACATAAAGTGCAGAATTCAGCACATTTCAGCAAAATTCAGCATTTAAATGAGCTAGTATCATGCAAAAATATGGCAAAATGGTCCTGTATGCTTTCCTAAGTGTCGGGAATTAAAAGTATCACAAAAGGGTACTTAAAGATCACTAAACGGAATAGTTTGACACTTTAACGAACCGGTATCTAACCGAACAACCGGACACTACCCGAAACACCAACATTTTACTAGAAGCATTGTTTTAATATTTCTGAGCTAGTTATGATCTCCGAACACCCTAACACACTATATAACATCAAATACACATAAACACTAACTGATATACTTGAAATCTAACCTAGACACATAACTAAACATTAAAACCCAACTAGAGATCCCCCCACCATGGTGGACGGTCACATGTGGCCCCACCCTTGATCACAACAAATCCCATTTGATCTCACTTGATCTTCTAAAGATTGAGTAGAGATTTGATGTGTACTTAGGGGACATAAAAACCATTGGTTAAGAGCTCTAATGTGTGTATAAGAAGAACATGGAGGATCACAATCACCACACTTCACTTCACCATCTCTCTCCTTCTCCTTCTCCCCACTTCTGCCGAGAACTAGCACCACCACCACCGCCATTTTCATTTCAAGTTCATCCATTTCCAAGTGTACACAAGGTGTAAGGAGCCATATAAGAAGGTTTGGTGGTCTTGAAGATTGAAGGACCTCTCCCGATTGCTTTTATCCTCCACTTTTGTTATCATCATCATCAAGTGTTCTTCCCCTAGCTTTGTGCTAGTTGTAAGACTCTCATGATCTTTATTTACTTCATATGTTGTTGGTTAAATAATGATGAACATTGATAAACTTGATGAACACTAAAAGACATAAACATGAATCGTGAACATAAGCTTGATATATAATGAAAATATGTTGTTTAGTGTATGTATGAAGTTTGATTGTTGTTTACTTGAGATTATGATGTTGATCATCATAAGGAGCTTGCTAGATTGTGATTAAACACAGGATCTAGAAAGTAAGAGGATGATTATGTGATAACACAAGATGATCATCCTCATATATAAGCATGAACTTGAAGAATAAGTGATTTATTGAAAAATAATAATCAAAGTGAGCTAATAATCTTATGGATCTAAGATTCATGAGTGGTTTTCCAAAAGAAACAAGTTCAAAATATGATTTTTAGAAGATCTTGATTCTTACTTAAACAAACACTATTTTTAGTGGTAAAACAAGTGTAAAAACACTTATGAAACAAGAAGATCTCACAAAGAAACGTTTTTGTAAAATATGCTTACAAGTTGTAAACACCTAAATTCTTTAAGAATGAGATTTTTAAAGAAATAAACACACTTTAAAGGGTAACTAAGTCTACTAAACATACTACCAAGTTGCTAAAAGTTTTTATGAAAACTCAAGTTCATGATCATTATGTAGATAGCTTTGTTTTAGCACGTGGTAAGTGTAAATTGATTGTTGATTGTTTATGATGATTTTTGAAAAGAAAATGATATGCTTTAATAGCATGGACACCTCCATTTTTAGGGGAAACTATGGAAAAAATTTCTAAAAATACAAACACTTAGAAAAATATTTTCTTAACAACTATTCACAAGTATGTTTTAACTATGATTTTCAATATAAACCTGGCCATAGAAATTGTTACAAAAATACAAGTATTGGAGGTAGGTTTTATAAATAAAAATGGATTAATATGTATTTAGAATATATATTTACACATTGTGTGTGATTATTTGAATACTTGGTGTATTAGTTATATTAATTTAGGATTTAAAGGAATATAACTCAGCAAAATACCAAGAATTTGCAATCCAAAATAATACCAAAAATCACAAGGGATAAATATATATAAGTTACACACTTAATATTATGAAATCGAACGCAAGAACGTAACTTGTGAAATATTCTGGAGAATACCGTTATAAATATTATTTTTGGTAAATATTATTTTGGATACAAGAAGTGAAAATATGATTTTTGTAAATATTACAAAGTTATATCATATTTTGACAAAGAGAAAATATATTATTTTTGGGAGTAAAATATATTTTATTGAATATTTAGAAGATATATGATTTTTGAGAAAGATATATATATTTTCTTGAAATACAATATTTTTGGACAAAATAAGTTTAGATATATATTTTCTAAGTTAGACTTGAAAATATATTATTTTGAAAACTACAAAATACAAGAATACGAGTACACATGTATGAGAATACCCCCATCCTTGGGAAGGAAATACTTGAGAAGTATTATTACAAAATATTGCTTAAACAATTATTCCAAAACTAAATATAATTTAAAGTTAAAATAAATATTATTTTAACAAGTAATTATAACTTGGAATAATATTGTGAACATAAGATACGTAACCCAAACACGTAAATACATAGGCAAGGCACGGCCCGTTCGTCTAATAGACATAGTACATTGTAGGGAGTCATGTTCGCTGAGGAGATTTGGGTTACGATTCTGAAGGCGCAATACTGTGTGTTCATGTCCCCCTTTTCTTTTAATTGTTTTCAGTTTTATACTTCGGGGGTGAAATACATGTTACAATTGTTACAAACGTTTTATACATGGTATAGTTAGCTAAGGAGGGTATACTGCTTGATCATGTGAAAGGTGGGTATAATACTTAAGGCCAATAATCCTCGTCGTAGGACTGAGGGACATGAGTGATAGATCTATTTGGGTGCAGCGAGCCCACACCCATAGGGACCAGGGTGGCCCATAGGGTAACTATGTCTTCCAGCCAGAGGCCCGGTATAAATTTGCTAGGTTTGAGTCTTCCTGCACCATTTCACATGTACCATTGGCTTTGCAACCCATTGGTGATCTGTTTTTCCTTGTTACTACATACCAGGGACATACATACATACAGACATACTTTAAAGGTTTATTCATACACACATACACATGAACTCGCTCAACTTTTGTTGATGTTTTTCAAATTACATGTATTTCAGGGAACTAAGTGGATATGGCAAGTGTTGCATGTTTTCAAGCTGCGTATAAATAAGAGATGTCATCCGTGGTCATAGAGTTTAGGAGATGTATCCTATTCCTAGATGGGATACATGTTTCTAAGCTCGGGTTTGTTTAAGGTCTTTTGTTGAGTCTTCGTGAACTCATTTAAACATGTTATGGTTTGTAATTTAAATTTGGCGTCTACGTTTCAAAAAATTTATGTCATGTTGTTTTCAAAACTTAATCAGTGGATGAACATCTAAATGTTTTATCATATATCGTTGTTATGATTGAATGCTATGGTATTAAGAAAGTCACACCAATAATCACACTTCCGCAAAAGTCAGGGTGTGACAGCTTGGTATCAGAGCTTCGATCGTAGCGAACTAGGATCCTTTCTCGAGTCTAGAGTACGATCATTAGGGCTCTCACGAAAATATTTTCAAACATGTTTACATTGCATACACCAAATGTCCATATCCAGGGAACAAACATTTTTACAAACAAAAGGCACAAAAACACATTTCAAAACTTATGTTCATAGTTCAGTCTTAGAGACTGGGGAGGTTCAGTCTTAGAGACTGGGGAGGTTCAGTCTTAGAGACTGGGGAGGTTTAGTCTGAGAGACTGGGTAGTTCAGTTTGGTAAACTGGGGAGGTTTAGTCTGAGAGACTAGGAAGTTCAGTCTGAGAGGCTGGGTGGGATAGTCTGGGAAGGCTAGGACGAATACATGCTTACATTGTTACCGCTTACATACTTATTTGATGATTGTTGATATACGTGCATATGTTGTGATTACTTGTTATAGACTCCATGTCCTCCTCCGAGAGTGGAGTATCAGATACCGTAGACCCTATGGCCATAGTTTCGGATGATGAGATAGCCAAATACCCTGAGGTTTTCACCTCTGACACTACGAATGACGACGATGATGATTTCCAGCCGTTTGCTTTGCCAGATTTTGGCGATGATATACCGCTAGCTGATGGTCTTCATGGCGAGGATCTACTTCTTGTGCAGCTCCCTGCTCCTTTTCCTCTTGCTGCATTTCCTCTTGAGGATCTGCCTCTTGATGCCATGTCTGACGATGATGTCGATCTTTTTGTTGAGGGTCCCCCTGAGGGTGCCCAGGATGATGGAGTTCCCGTCGCCGATGTCATTGCTATTCCTCTTATCGAGATTCCTGTCATTGAGATTTCATTTGACCATTCTGGTCCTGATTCATTCGAGTCTGTGTCATCTACTACTTTGCACGCACTGGGATTATAGCGTTATCCCACCGATTCTGATTCTGACACAGCTATGTCTGTTGCACCTGTCCCTCCACAGGACTTCGAGTTTGATGATGAGTTTGATCATGTCTTTCCACACGACTTTGATCCTGAGCATGAGATTGAGTTTGTCCCCGATGAGCAGCCTTTTAAGGCACCTGTCGATCCTGACATGATACCCGCTGATATTGAGTTAGCCCTAGCTGACCCTGAGCATATGATTGCACCTGAGCCTATACCTGCTCACGATCCTTTGCCTGAGCATGACCCTGCACCTGTTGATGTACCTGTTGTTGCACCACCTTTTCCTGACCCGATCCCTGTATTTGTTGATCGTGCTCCTTTTGCAGCTCAGATTAACCCCAGATATGCACACACCCGCAATGGGTGGATCGAGGACGATGATGACTTGCCACCTTTTGTTAGACCTGTTACTCCCCCACCTGCACCTATACATGCACCCATTGATATCGCCCCGTTTCACCCACATGTTTCTGACATTCACCGCACAGATCTACCGGTCACGTTCCTACAGGATATCCCTCCACCCCGTCCCGGGGAAGGTCCATCAAGTCAGCAGCCCAGTCATATACCTTCTGTGTCAGCAGCCGATCCTTTCATGCCACAGTTTACACACACTGCTCCTTTTGTTTCTGCACCCACGGGCGAGCAACTTATTTGGTTTCCGCCCAACACGATGCCTATATCTGATCCATACCATCCCTCACATTACTCGGTTTACACCAGGGATGATCTGCTTTTGTCGTTACAGCTCCAGCAGGAGTTGTTGTGTCATAGAGTCATGGAGTTAGAGAGGATTCCGTGTCCTCCACCTTGCACTTGTCAGTCACCATTCGCGACTCCACCGACTCCACTTCTACCACACCCATATTTTGTCATCCATTTCCTCACTATGGAGCAGCAGATTAGTTACCTGTTGCGTATCATTCATGCCCTTAAGGAGGATTTAGCGCATTTGCGCAAGTTGCTTTTCGTTCCTCCGCCTCCTCCTCCTCCTCCTCCACCATCAGCATAGAGGTTTTTGGTTTTATGCAGGTAGCATACTTTTGGTGAGAGTGTAGCTATTGAGCCCAGTTTACGAAGACTTTAGAAGACCACTTTTTGGTGTATATGACTGTTGTGGACCGATGGATGCTTTGGGCAAGGGTAGTGTGACCCTGTAGTCCTTCTTGATGAGGTATGATACATTTGTAAAACCTGTAAAACTGTATTTGTGGTCGGTGAATTATAAAAGCTCAATCGCAATATTCTCATTATATACATTGTTGAATTACTTGGTTATGCTATGATTGAGATATTATGTGCTTACCTTCTTAATGAAAACCTAATCATAATATTCTCGTTAAACGTGTTACTAATATACAGGAATGTGCGGTAATTGCAATGTACGTACTTGTTTGTTATACTCTCATTTAACATAATTCCATTTACTTGCTTATGCTATGAGTATGTTGTAGCTTGATGTATTGATATGATGATTTATTACGTGTAAATACAACTATTTACACTCCATGAACAAATGAGGCTTGACCAATCCAAACTTTTCGTAGAAGATGTCTCAAAGGATCATTCAGCTGCCCATGACCGAGGCAGAACTACAAGCGCACATCACACAGGCCATCGCGCGGCATGAGGTTCTTCGCTACCAACTCAGCGAAAATATCTCAGGGATTAACCCACCCAACGGTTGTACCTACAAGCAGTTTTTAGACTACAAGCCTCCGAATTTCGACGGCACTGGAGGGGCCATAGCCTTTGTGAAATGGACAAAAAATATGGATTCTGTTTTTCGAATGAGCGGATGTACGCCAGAGCAACAAGTCCTATATGCGTCAAGATTGTTTCAAGATGGGGCCTGGTCATGGTGGAACTCTCATATTCAAATAATGGGCATAGCCGCTACGAACGCTTTAACATGGTAGGGAGTTTTGCTCCCCGATGGCAATCCAGAAGCTAGAATTCGAATTCTGGAAGCTAAAGATGGAAGGTCCAAATGTGGTGGAGTACGTGCAAAAACTTCACGATTTGTCACGAGTTGTTCCGTACCTAGTGGAACCAGAGTTGAAAAGGATGGAGCCATTCATCTAGGGACTGGTGCCTCAGATCCTGTACTTAATGACGGTGTCTGCTCCGCCAACAACCATCAATGTGATCAAGTTAAGTGCGACGCTCAGTAAATTAGATTGGAAGAGTTTTCAATCCCTGACGAGAAGAAGGAAACTCAGGTAGAGTCATCTGGAAAGAACAAAAGGAAGCTCACGGAGGATACCCGAATGAATGAGGAGAACAAAGCCAAAAAGGAAAAAGAATACATGGACATCCTACCTAAGTGTGATAACTGTCCACTTCACCACGTTGGGTCATGTAGGGATGGAAGAAGTGATGTTTGTGACAAAGTAGAGCATGACAAGGAGACGTGTCAGATCGGTACGGGACATGGAAACGAAGGTCTAGATGGTGACGGAAATCACGAAGGAAACAACGCCAACAACGACTACAAAAGTAGGGCCAATGATGGACAAAAACATATTCGAGGTTGTTTTGATTGTGGGGACAAAGGGCACTTCAAGAAAGATTGCCTTAACAACAATCAAGATGATGTTAAGACTTACTTGGGGACTAAGCCGAAATGTGATAAGTGCAAGTTTCACCATGAAGGTCGATGCCAGAAGCCTAAGTGCGGTAGATGTGGAAAGTGGGGACACAACAAGAATGCCTGTTGGGCGAAGAGTCCCATAAAAGGAGGAAATGGTGACAACAACCAAGGCGGAAATAATAATGATAAGGTTTCGGGCTGCTACAGAAGCGGAAACGTGGGGCACTTTAGAAAAGATTGTCCAAGGAGGAGTAACCAAGACCGTGAAGGAGCATCCAACATCAGAACTCGTGAAGCACGCCAGGATCGAGATGTGGTTGCTGGTGTGTTCTCTACCAACCAAAATTTTGCATCTATGTTATTTGATACCAGTACCGACCTTAGCTTCATATCTCATGAATTTAAGAATATACTTGGGTTAGTAAAAGGATAAGTTATATAACCCGCACTCGATAGAACTAGTTAATGGGAAGCCTAAACGTGGTGACTGGGATGGACCAGTTGTCGAGTAATCGAACGGTTGTTGTTATCAACACCCCGATGATGAGCGATGAAGCAATCGTGACTCATGAAGCAGGATACGCCTCTACAAACTACTAGTTCTTGAAGACACGGAAGTTTTTGCGCAAGGGATGTGTTGCCTTCTTGGCTCATTGTCATGCACAAGGGAGCCGAAGAACCAAAAACTCGAAGATGTCCCTATGATAAGGGAATATCCTGAAGTCTTCCCCGAAGGCTTTCCAGAATCATCTCCTCAATGACGAGTCGAATTTCACATCAATTTAATTCCAGGCGTCGCGCCTGCAGTCAATGCACCTTAGCGACTTACACCCTCGGAGAAGCAAGGATTGACAGTGTAGCTTCAGTAGATGATAGAGAAGGAAGCTAACAGACCAAGTTTCCCGTTTTGAGTGACCCCGGTTTCGCTCATCAAGAAGAAGGACAATGATTTTTAAATGAGCATCAACTACCTGGAGCCGAACAAGCCAACCAACAAGAGTTGGTAACTCTTTCCAAGGATTAACGAATTATTTATTTAACTAACTATAAGGACCCAATTATTATTTTAAGATTGATCGGTGAGTGAAGGTCTTTACCTATGAATTCAGAAAGGAAGCATACCCGGAAATTGTGGGACAAGGACTTATTTTGGACATACACAAAAATTGTGTTTCCTACGCAATGCACAAAAGAGTTTCGCACAGAATACGAAACTTTGAAAACTTGTGCTAAATCCTTTGGGAACCCAGGCCAAAACTCGTAGAGGTTGTCACTTAGGAACCACACCTGTTAACTCAAGCAAACCCCATTATCCTGATAAATATGCTACTTCAGTTAACCAAACAGAAACTACTCAAATTTCTTTTGTTGGAATTTACGCTTTTGTTTCTAGTGAGTAGATGCTTGCATCTCCACTCCCCCTTAATGGTAGTTGCATCGCGCCAATATTCTTTGCTGAGAGCGAACACACATTTGCTTCGATACTTGGTCATTTCTTCATTTTAGCAAATACTCATTGTTTCAGTACTCGGAAACTTATATGTCACCCAAGCACCATTTGCTACGCATGTGGTTTCGTTTCGAACAAACGCTTCATTGAAATTCAAATATTAATTTGCTAAACCTAATTACTGATTCGTGATTCGAATGACCTACATTATTGTAATTGTTGGCTCTTTTGTTATCAAGTCAACACATTTTCTTGAAACTTCTTTTCTTTCAAGTTAAATTCATAGTTCATCTTCGTAACCATGCTGAGATTCCCTTGTTGATACATACGTTTATTGTCAGGCGCTAGAACCAAGTTCAATTGCTTGAACTTATCCATTTCGCATATTCCATTTAAGGCGCCATATGATGTATTGAAAGCATCATATTCAAATATTTTTTGCAAAGGTCCTTTTGTTTCGGGTCGTAGTAGACTTGGTTGGTCTACGACTCTACAAAATCGTTTGCTGAATTCTACACCTTGTAGTAAAACTTTCACAAAATTGAGCTTACGCTAATTTGGTTACGCACCTCATACACGGATTTAATCGTCTATTTATTTGTTCTAAATCTGTTTTGTTTATCACGATTAAAGCGGTCTCAACACAATTGTGTGTTAAGACAATGGTACCTAGATTCATTTCGTATCACGGTGTACCTCTTAACGATTCTTTCGTTACAAATTGAATGCCTCGCAGTGTTTATTATTTTCCATCTTCAATCAGAAACAGTAGTCCTTTGATGTTCCAAATTCGATTGAAAACCCCATGACGATGTTTAAATTAAATTTTCAGAATTGTTTCAATACACTTTCCTTGATTCCAAGCACGGTGGACTTGTTCGGTCACCACTATTGTTGAAATATGTCAATTCGACACCTTGTGGTGCCATTACAAATTGTAGCTTGTGCTAATCATGGTCAATCTTTTCACACAAAACTACATATACTTTTGTTTGACTTGTCATTTAAACATTCCTGATGCAACTACGAATCAAGACAATGAGACACCAGATTTGCTTGTATTTCATTCGGTGTATTTTCACAATTCAAGAATGTCAACACACTAATCCTTACCATTTATTTCTTCGAAAGTTGACAGATCTTTTTCATATTAAAGTTGTTGATTTTGGGTTCATTTAGCGGATGCTATGGTTTATGAAAAACTCGTTTGCGTATTGTGACCGTTTGTTTGAGAATCCTATTGGCCAAAACTCCCCTTTGTGGAACCACTGTTAACTGGATTACACTAGACTATACGTCAATACGTCTTGTATCTTTGACAACAAATCCTGAAACACATACTTTTTAACTGCTGGTTTCCAATTATAGTAAGATATCCTTGGATTCGCCTGATTTGAATACGATTAGATTCGGTTTCTCTCTACCCCCGTATTATTCATATATATATACATGCATAATGAAACCCTAAGGAGTTAAGGTAGTACAAATTTCAAGGACGAAATTTTCTTAACAGGGGGAGAATGTGACAACTGTCAAAAATCCAGGTATCCGTACAATTAATTAATACTGATTAGTGCTTAATGACTGTGCTTAATTACAACTGAAGACTTAAACTGCTTTCTGATTTCTGTATCATACATACATATGCATCATATTTCATGTTGTCACATCATTCTCACATGCAAACTTTATTGACATACATGATGCACAAAGCATAGTTAGCACAGTTAGCGGATAACTCAGAAAAATGCTGACGATGTTCAGTACAAAGACAGACAGTGTTTTGAGACCCAGTATGAGCCGGAAACCAAGTTCTACAGTAGTATAGTGTGTAGGAAAGTAAGGATCATAAAACTGCTTCACTAGGTGATAGTTTAAGAGCCGGAAAGTGCCTAAAACCCACATAAAGTGCAGAATTTCAGCACATTTCAGCAAAATTCAGCATTTAAATCAGCTAGTAACATGCAAAAATATGGCAAAATGGTCCTGTATGCTTTCCTAAGTGTCGGGAATTAAAAGTATCACAAAAGGGTACTTAAAGATCACTAAACGGAATAGTTTGACACTTTAACGAACCGGTATCTAACCGAACAACCGGACACTACCCAAAACACCAACATTTTACTAGAAGCATTGTTTTAATATTTCTGAGCTAGTTATGATCCCCGAACACCCTAACACACTATATAACATCAAATACACATAAACACTAACTGATATACTTGAAATCTAACCTAGACACTTAACCAAATCCCATTTGATCTTACTTGATCTTCTAAAGATTGAGTAGAGATTTGATGTGTACTTAGGGGACACAAAAACCATTGGTTAAGACCTCTAATGTGTGCATAAGAAGAACATGGAGGATCACAATCACCACACTTCACTTCACCATTTCTCTCCTTCTCCCTCTCCCCACTTCGGCCGAGAACTAGCACCACCACCACCACCATTTTCATTTCAAGTTCATCCATTTCCAAGTGTACACAAGGTGTAAGGAGCCATATAAGAAGGTTTAGTGGTCTTGAAGATTAAAGGACCTCACCCGATTGCTTTTATCCTCAACTTTTGTCATCATCATCATCAAGTGTTCTTCCCCTAGCTTTGTGCTAGTTGTAAGACTCTAATGATCTTTATTTACTTCATATGTTGTTGGTTAAATAATGATGAACATTGATAAACTTGATGAACACTAAAAGACATAAACATGAATCGTGAACATAAGCTTGATATATAATGAAACTATGTTGTTTAGTGTATGTATGATGTTTGATTGTTGTTTACTTGAGATTATGATGTTGATCATCATAAGGAGCTTGCTAGATTATGATTAAACACATGATCTAGCAAGTAAGAGGATGATTATGTGATAACACAAGATGATCATCCTCATATATAAGCATGAACTTGAAGAATAAGTGATTTCTTGAAAAATAATAATCAAAGTGAGCTAATAATCTTATGGATCTAAGATTCATGAGTGGTTTTCCAAAAGAACCAAGTTCAAAATATGATTTTAAGAAGATCTTGGTTCTTACTTAAACAAACACTATTTTTAGTGGTAAAGTAAGTGTATAAACACTTATGAAACAAGAAGATCTCACAAAGAAACGTTTTTGTAAAATATGCTTACAAGTTGTAAACACCTAAATTCTTTAAGAATTAGATTTTTAAAGAAATAAACACACTTTAAAATATGGTTACGTGTTGGTTGTGGTAGAGATTAGTAAGTTATGTTAATAGGAATTTTAATGGAAACTGTGTCATAACAAATTGCATGATCGATCAGGAGTAGGTGTTAAATATTAATATTGATATAATATGATTTAGGGTTAGTCAATATATGAGTCTACGTGAATTAAATGAAGAAAGGGTATTATGTGGTTAACATGGTATGCACGTGGGGAGTGGCAGTTTATTAGCCGGGTTATAATTGAAATATTGGTGATTGTTATGTGTTGAATGCACGAATAAAACTGTAAGATGTTAGGGATTATGTGTTACATGTTCGATCCTAACATTAATGATGAAGATGTGATGCAACAGTGGGTTATGCAATATATTTAATAAAGCCGATTAAATGGGTCATATGTAACATAGTCTAGCATAATTTGATAATGAATTGAATGTATGAAAAACTCATATTATGTGCAATATGTGTTAGACAGTGAATTAGAGTCATGAGGAACTAGGAAATTTCTTAGAATATGCAAACTGTTACAACTCATTAAGATGAAATATTCAAGCTGTTGGGTCGAGGGGCTTATTGGGCGGTTCAGCCAACACGTACGCGGTTGGGCTGCGTGACTCCGGGTCACCAGCCGAGCACACACCCTCGTATGCATTAGGTTGTTTACTTGGGCCATTCAGCTAAGAATCACACCCACTTAATTAAGGCCAAACCGCGTGGGCCAAACTATTGTGTTGCACAATCAGATTTGGGCCTGGAACCAATTGGGCCGCATAATGGCAGGAAGTGTCGATATAGACTGTTAGGCAAGAGTTTGTGTTGTATGTTGGTGATATATTAATGCTTGTGGCCTGAATATCTTACCATGTATTAGATAATGATTTTTGGTGGGTTACAATCTGTTGAATGCACGAATGGGTTGTGTGAAATACTAATCTGTAAATTGATGTTGTGATACATGCACATGATATAGAAACTGATAAATGATTCAAACAACTGTTACGTGTTATGTAGTGATGATTAATACACACAACCTACTAGAGTGTGTAGTGTAAGTGAATACGAAAATGATTGTTACATAGGGTGTTATGATCAGTGTGACGCATGATTTCTTGTTACGATTTGTATAACGTTATGTATGCTACTTGTATGTTATGGGCATAGAGTAAGAGATCTATGTGCTACGAAACTGACCATTATCGATAACCATATTAGGATTTGGTTGACCAACTGTAGACGAGTAACTAGTCATACCGAGCAAACCAAGGTGAGTTCACACACTTTCTAAGGCATGGGATTCCCGGTGGTTGGGAATAGGTTAAAGAATTAAAATGGAACCTACATATCCTCCTTGGGTAGGATATGTACCACCATCCTCCATGGGTAGGATACCAATATTAATCCTGCGTATTCTCCTTGGGTAGAATACGTACGTTCGTCCTCCTTGGGTAGGACAACAACCTTAAACTTACTAGACAAAACTTTATCATGAAGTCCCTCATTTTTATATCGACTTAATCGTCGGGCCAATGGCGAGCGGGTCATTAGTTGATAGCGCTATTAGGGTTGACAAGCCTCACACCGTGTCGTTCGGACGGGCGTGTACTAATGCATCTGGGCACTTAGTCAATGATGATAGACATTGACGTAGGGCACAACTTATTTTCGTCAGTTGTTGATATGGTAACGGTCTAGTGGTTCACATGGGGAAGCCCCCACTGATTATGGATATGGTTTGGGAAACAAAGATACTGGTTAACTCGTGGTTTACGAAACAACTTATGGTTTTCAAAGCAAACTTTTAAAACTAAACAACCAACTGTGAACTCGCTCAACTTTGTTGTTGACTCGTTGTTACATGCCTTGCAGGCCTTTAGGTGCATATCGAATGGAACTTGTTGTCTGGGAGGCTGGAGTGGTCATGGGTCGAGATACATGGAATCACAACACAAGACTAATGGTTTTTACATGTGGTTTGTAAATACTTAACGAATGAATTATGCTTCCGCTATATACTGTGCATTATTTGTAACGTTGTAACACTTAATATTAATAAATGAAATTTTTATTTAAATACACCTATGAGTTCAATACAGTGGCGGAGCTAGAAGAAAACTTCAGGGGTATCCCAAAACCCTTTTAACTAGACCCGTCCTTAAAAATTCGAGGCCCCCCCTATGCGGTAGCGGTGTGAATGGGTCGGTTTGGTTCGGTGTTTACTATTAAGGCATTAACTATAACTATAACCGCTAGTTTCAGTTACGAAGTTTCCTTAACCATAATCAAACTATTTTAAAAAAAATAAAATTGTTAAGTGTTTAATACTTTTTATAATGAATCGTTTCTTAGATCTTTATCTTTAATTTTATATAAGTGGAGTTTAACAATTGTCTTCGAATTGCCCTTCTCGTTAACAGAAATAATTGTTAGTGCATTCATCGGTCGTCTTCGTCTTATGTCGAGTCTTCGGTTTGTTGCGGTTCGGAACAAGAATGATGTCATCATTCTTAATGATGACATCATCCAAGTGACATCATCTTGCATCATCAATATAACATATGCACGTGACTAGATGACAAAATAGAATGTCAATGTATGAAATAGAATTGTAATTATGATGATGATTTCGCTTATAGGGACATAAAGGTGATTTCGCTTATTTGGCAATTGGTGATTTCGCTCATATGGACATGTGGTCCTTGGAGCGAAATCTCATGCACTATATAAAGGTGCTCATAAGCGAAATCATGAATCAGTCCTTGTATTCCATGCTGAAACTCTGACGGTGTGAAGATCGATTGTAAACAATGTCTAATCAATACAATCAGTGAATTAAGTGAAGATCAAGCTGTTACTAAGTCTATTTCTTGTTTTCCGCACCTGAAATAGATCAAAACTTCTCTAAACGACTCATTCGGATCAGTCGAACGATCCTACAATTGGTATCAGAGCCAGTTGAAGAAGTTTTGTAGATTACAGCCTTAATTCATTGAGATTTCTATCTTCTACACCTTCTTTTATCATTTCAGAAAGTTTTACCGGTCAAAATTCGCTCAAAATTTCACAGATCATTGACAATTGGACATAGACAAACCCTGGAAAGTTTGAAATTGAAATTCGGATTAAAAATGGACCAAATCACCTTCGGATTAGGTTTCGCTTATACGGAATTTCTGTGATTTCGCTTATTTGGACAAACTGATTTCGCTCCAGTGTCAAAGTATCAGAGGTTTCGCTTTTATGAACATAAGGTTTCGCTCTTGTGTCACCAAAACCATAATTTCCCTGTTGAGAACCTAAGGTTTCGCCTTTGTGAACAATCTGATTCTGCTCTTAAGGGTTGTCGTGATTCCACTCCATAAGTGTTAGTGTGAAATAATTGTGTCGGTCATTGAACAGGGTTATCACGTGAATATTTGTCAGTCAATTGAAAACAACAATCTGCATGTGTATAGTTCCAATGAAGTTGCATGTGAAATGATAATATTGTCGGATCTTTAAAGTCATTTGCCCCACTAGTTTTTGAGGTCCAATTAGAATTGTGATAGGCTTTAAAATTGTCGACTAGTTGTTTTAATTGTCTATCTGCATGAGATCAGACCATGTGATCAAGTTGGTCAAGTCATATAATGGATACATGTGAGTTGCAAAGTCAGCCCATGGGACTTTGAGTTAATAACGGCCCAATAGGAGTGAAGTTTGCATGATCCATGTGATTGGTCTATAACTGCGGCTCAATTAACATTCTAAGTTCATCAAGTTTCAAAAAGTCCAGCTCGTTTGGCACATCAGGTCGTCGAAATATCTGAACCAGTCTATTTGGATTTTAGTTCAAATCGTGTGGTTTGAGTTTGTTTGATCCAGGTCGCGTGAAAAGGTCCAATTTGTTTGAAAATTATCAATTCACTTGAAAGTTAGTTTCAGTTAGTAAGATTTGAAGTTCAAAGTGTGTAAAAGGGTCAGTTCATTTGAAAAGTCTATTTTGTGAACTTTTGACATCGAAACATGGATTTTGAAGAATTATTGGCATATATGAATTATGAATCTCAGCAGTATATTCCGATAAAGCAAGAAGGAGAAACAGTCTCAGCAAAAGAAGTTGTTGAAAAAGTTCCGATTTTTGATCATTCGTCTGATGAAGAGAGTGACAATTATGAAGAGGAAATCCGGGAACTTGAATATCTTAAACAACAACTTCCATCTGATCAACGTAGTGGAAAGTTATTTTATGCCGATAAAATTGAAAAATTGAAAGAAAAACAAGATGCAAAAAGAAAGAATCAAAAGGCAGTTATTGTTAAAGAGGAGATCAGAGCTAAGAAAGAAGTAAAAGCAGCAACAACAGAAAAGCAAATCAAACCTAGTGTGAAAAGGCAGGTTGAACAAGTTTCATCTGCCAAGATTGAGAAAGTAGAATCTGAAAAATCTGTATCTGTGAATCCTGAACCAGAGTTAAAGAAAGAGGTTGCAGAAGACGCACCTATCTTTGATCATTCATCAGAAGAAGAGAGTAAGGATGAAAGTGTTCATGAGGAAAAGAAACAGGTTGAAAATATTTCAGCTTTAAAGGTTGAGACAAAAGCTGATGATAAACAGATTCTTGTTTTGCTGAAAAATTGTGAGAAGTTGACATCTGAAAATGACAAACTCTTGAAGAATGTAGAGAGTTTGTCATTAGAAAACAAAAATCTTAAAAAATCAGAAAATGTTTTGAAAAATCAAATACACAATTTGGAAAATGAAAAAGTAAAAATTGAGAAAGATTTTCAAAGTCAAATAAAAATTTTAGAAGATGAGAGAGATTTGTTTGGTAAAAACAATCTTGAAAAACAAATTGCAATTAATTCTCATCTTGAAAAGATTATTCGAATTGAAAAGGAAGCAGAGTGTGCTCAAAAGAAAATCAAGGAATGGGAAGAAAAGTTGAAGGTGTTTGTGAATACTTCAACTATTCCTTGTCCAAAACCTATTAATTCAGTACCAATAACTGACGATGTCACAAACTTTGACAAAGTCAAAGTTGAAGATTGTGATGAGAAATCTGATGATGAAAATGAAAAAATGAAGAAAAAGAATTTATTTTTGAAATTAAAAGAAAAGTTTCAAGAAACTATTCCACAATCAACTGAAAAGGGAGAATGCTCTAAGCAAAAACCTTTGAAGAAGAAAGTGGAACAAAAACAAAAAGAGAAAATTTTGAAAAATGTTCAAAAAGAAAATAAAAGTTCATCAGATCAATCATCCAATCGCAATCAAAAATTACAAAATGTAAAAAATGAAAATTCAAAAATTGTTGGTAATGAGTGGTGCAGGTCGGACCACAGTGCTCAAAAGCCAAATCCAGCAAACAAGAGGATGAAAGATTATCACCAAGCCAAATAGTACTTTGATCTAAATGTGTGGACTGAAAATGGTGATTGGTACGATAACAGAATGTGTTACAGATGCGGCTATCAAGGACAAATTGCCGTTAACTGCCAGAGTTGGAGATTTGAGTCAAGGAGATGCTTTAACTGCAACATCATTGGCCATATTGCTAGAGATTGCTCAATGAGAAGATCGAGGGTTGAATCTCAGAAGCAGGTGAAGAAACCAGTCAATGTCAAGCCCAAAGAACAGAAGGTTCAAGAACCTAAAGTTCAAGAAAAGAAAGTGAAGCTTTCACATGGGCAAAAAGACAGACTGAGGAAGAAGAGGAAGAAAGCGAGAGAGTATCTAGAAAGGATTTTGTCCTCGGGTACAATTGGTAATTAAGATAAAAGTTCTGATGAATCGATTTGCTCAAATGATCAGTTAGGCAAAACGAATTCATCAGATACAAATCTGAAGACAAAAGAGAGAGCAACGAAAGAAAAATTGACTAATCAAA
This sequence comes from Helianthus tuberosus, assembly GCA_030545235.1. NCBI lineage: Eukaryota > Viridiplantae > Streptophyta > Magnoliopsida > Asterales > Asteraceae > Helianthus > Helianthus tuberosus. Next base: position 91,784,618 of record CM060360.1, read on the forward strand.
CTGATAAACAATCAAAGAAAGTTAATTTTTCAGACAAAACTTTTATCAAAGTTTTTGAATATAAAAGAAACTGTGAAAAGTCATTTATGTCACAAGTTGATGAATTTGGAAAACCTAAATCTAGAGTGGATTGGGTTCCAATAAAAGTCGGCGATGAATTTGTTTCTTTGAAAACAAAGGAGCCACTTTCTGGCAATGAATCTGTTTCTTCGGAAACAAAGGAGCCACATGTCGGCGATGAATCTGGCTCATCAAAGTCAGACAAGCCACATTCAGGCAATGATTCTGGTATGGTAAAACCAGAAGAGCCAGTTGTTGAGGTAAAAATTGAGAATTCTGGTCTAACAATGGATGATGCAAATTTTCCACCATTGTTGAACAAGAATTCAAAAGCACCCAAGGATCGTCAGGCTTGGGTGAATCTGTTCAAATGAAAAACCTGACTTGCCGGAGTTCCCAGGTTGGTAAGCGTGGAACAGGAATCGGCACATTTCATGAGAAATTCACGAAAGTGATATTTTGTCTTACAAGTGGTAAATCAGGGACATTAAGTTGTACTTGATTTTCTACAAGTGATGTTTGTGGATTGATCTTACAAATGTTAGTTTTTACAAGTGATTGAAGAAAACAAAGTGATGAAAGATCCCCGAATTTGTGAAAAGACACTCAAAACTTATTTTCTGGAAAAACCATTTTGATTAAAACAAACTTAAGTGTTTTGAAATCACTATGGGAAAATAGTTTGTTGTCAGGGGGAGTTCTGATTGTTCAAGCCAAGTGAATGGAGAATTGAAGTGATTCTCATCATGTTGTCATGTTTTTTTGTACAGTTGTTTTTCAAATTTTCCCAGAAAATCAAAATTGAAACATATTTTGATTTTGGGGGGGGGGGGGTAAAAATTTTAAAAAAAATTAGAAAAGTTGAAAATGTCAAAAACATTGAAAAACGAAAAATGAGTTTCGTTGTCAAAAAGAGGAAATGATTGTAGATCAGTTGGACTGTCACAGCATGCTAAAGAAATGGAGAGATAAAATGTGATAAGTGATCTCACTAAAGATGTGACGATAGGCTCAGCTAGATTAGTAGAATTGCGAGAACGATACAAACCTAAATGAAAAGCCTAGTTCTAGTGGGAAACACGGTTGAAAGCATAGTACTTAGTTTTATCCTTCTTGATTGTATGCCTACTCAGTATTCGCTGATTGTAGAAAGACATAAAACTGGTTAAGTTTGTGAACTTTCACAACTTTGCTAAAAAGTCGCTGTGATTGTGCATTTCATTTTGAAAAAATTTAAACTTGTTTTATTTCTTTATTTTGTTTAAGCATCGGACATCCTCTGCGTATACGTGAGTATCGACCTGGATGTTGTTGCCTAAACGTTCTGCTTTATTTTCTTTGGTGTTTCGTTTAAGTTTTGGATCACCTCTGCGTATACGTAAGTATCGACCTGGTGGTTAAAGCCTAAACAATTTCAACTTGTTTTATTTTTTTATTTTGTTTAAACATTGGATTTTCTCTGCGTATACGGAAGTATCGACCTGATTTTTAATGTTTAAACATTCTGCTTTATTTTTGCACAAATCACAGTCGATAAAAGTTTAAAGGCATTACTTGAGTCAGTGTATTGCATGATGAGGGGATATGCTGAGATTGTGGGGTCCATAAGAACTTAGTGCGAAATTAATATACTTTAACGTATCAGTAAGCATTTCGAAAGTTTTTAGATTGAGTTTATGAGGACAACAATATCGTCAATCAACGTGAATCGTTTAGATCTGAAAATGTTTAAAGCTTAACGGTGCTAGTGATTGGTCACATAAACTGATATGATCCTCTTTCGCAAACTCACAAAAATAGTGTCTGTATATATTTCTTTACTGCATTTTATTTTATTCAAAAATCCAAAAATATTTTCAGTGTGTTTTAGCATAAATTTTGAAAATTTCAAAAAGATTTTCGACAACTGATGTTGAAGAACTGATTTTCAAAATTTCAAGTGCTGAACTTTGACGAACAGGGTTGGGATTGTGTGTTTAACAGAAGAAATTTGTTTTGAGAAAGAAAAGTTTGATTAGTTAATCGAGATCATTAATTTGAACTTGATGTAACTATTACTAGTAAGTTTTTCTTATTGATTTAAGTGAAAACTTATGTGGTGGTGAGAAAATATTGTGCAGGTAATGAGCTTAAACAGAGATAAAGCCAGGGATTGATCTCAAGGTGATAACTAATTCCAGACGGCGATCCCATAATGATGAAAGGGGGAGTTTGACGAGGTTAGAGCCAAAGAGAAGATCCTGGTACATGCTAAAAAAGAAAAGAGACTGATAAAGACTGAAGATGCAAAGACTCGACACTGAGTCTGTTAGTGCATTCATATGTCGTCTTCGTCTTATGTCGAGTCTTCGGTTTGTTGCGGTTCGGAACAAGAATGATGTCATCATTCTTAATGATGACATCATCCAAGTGACATCATCTTGCATCATCAATATAACATATGCACGTGACTAGATGACAAAATAGAATGTCAATGTATGAAATAGAATTGTAATTAGGATGATGATTTCACTTATAAGGACAGAAAGGTGATTTCGCTTATTTGGAAATTGGTGATTTCGCTTATATGGACATGTGGTCCTTGGAGCGAAATCTCATGCACTATATAAAGGTGCTCATAAGCGAAATCATGAATCAGTCCTTGTATTCCATGCCGAAACTCTGACGGTGTGAAGATCGATTGTAAACAACGTCTAATCAATACAATCAGTGAATTAAGGGAAGATCAAGCTGTTACTAAGTCTATTTCTTGTTTTCCGCACCTGAAATAGATCAAAACTTCTCTAAACGACTCATTCGGATCAGTCGAACGATCCTACAATAATGGATGAAGTTAACCCAGTAGACTAAAATGACAACGGTAAAATCTTTTTAGACTCACAGGGGAAAAATTAAACATTTGAACTAAACTGACAAAATAACCCAAACCATATGGACTAAAATCATATTTAACTCTCAAAAAAATAGTTACAATAAGTTGAATGTTAATTGAAGTTGACTAAATGTGCCTAGAATGCAGACTAGTGTTCCGTCTGACCGTCTGTTGCCTTTTTATTCATCATCCCAAAGCTCATATTATTTATATTAATTAAATATAAGTTCACCTTCTTCATTTTTAAGGTGTGCCGCTGCTGCAATTCAGGTAACCGGAAAATTTCGTTTTAGTCGACTTGAAAATTTCAATCCATCTTAACTTCATCTACACATAGGGGTATCCTAAAATTTGTTTAGGGGTATCCCGTTAAATAAAATAGAGATTTAAGAAAAAAAATTACACTACGCCAAGAAAGTTGAGGGGTATCCCGGGCTACCCATCACCACCATATAGGTCCGCACCTGGTTCAATATGATTGGCGGCTAGATCATGGTCAGTCACGCCTCCTGCGGTGATACTCCGGTTGTGGATTTTGGGGGTGTGACAAAAAACCTTGTTGGACAGCCTCTATGGCTGCCACCTCAGCTTTTCTTATTTAATTGAGATTTCTCCTTTTATAGAAAGTATAGCGTTAAATTTTTTTTATTATTGTATACCTAGAACAGATCGCATCGTCCTCATTAGTACCTTCTTATTGTTCTCAAACCTATAGACCAAATTTATAATTCTAATATTATATAATATAAAAGATACTGGCACAGACAACATCCTTATATGTGTTAAAAAAACCATGTTTTGAATCCAGTTCTAGATTATTCTTGATATACCAAAAGAAAATAATTCAATGAGATATGTGAAAAATTCATATAATAAGATTACTTATACTCATTGAAATCCATTTGACAAACAATGTTTTAAATAAAATACTTCCTCTATATATGTCATCAACCTTGAAATCCACTTGACAAACAATATTTTAAATATAATACTTCCTCTATATATGTCACCAACATTATTTTTCTATTAAAGTTTGAATATTTTAGTATTTGATCAAATGAAATCATCCAGCTTACATTTTTAAATTTAAAAATAGGAATTATTAATGGTGTGAAAACACCAAGTTAAATGGCATCAAAGAACATAACTAAATAAATGTAAACAATTACATCTTAATAATGATTGTTAATTTATAATTGTTACTTATAAGGACTTATTGATAATCCATTCTGACAACTAATTAAAAAATGTTAATCGATAAAATAAATTATTCTTCGTAAGTTTGGAAACTTAATTAGAAAAAGATTTAATTGCAAACTAGAGAAATAATGTAATTATTGAAATAATAAGTGATCTAAAAGTTTATAAAAAAAAAAATTGCTCCTTGGTAACTGTTCATTCTATAGTTTCTTTTCCTCAACCACCGAAGTGAAAATTTCCATTAATATAAATTAGAGTAAAATGCACGGATAGTCCCTGTGATTTTGTAAAATAACATCTATAGTCCCCAACTTTTAGAAATTACATCGGTGTTCCCTATGGTTTGACAGTTTGTTACTCGGATAGTCCCTGGAGTGGATGTCTGTTAATTTTCTCCGTTAAGTTGATGTAAAATGACAAAATTACCCTTCATCTTCTCCACTCTATAAAAACAAAACAACCCCACCCTAACCCCACCCACCCCCACCTTCTCTCTGTTTCCCCCACCATTAACCACCCACCCTCCTACCACCTACAGCCCCTTGGTATCAAAAACTAGATTCAAACAGAATTTACGTATATACACACACAAAAAGAGAAACAAAAAGTAATAACCTCATTATGACCAGCCAAGTTAATTTTCTCCTTTTAAACACAGAGGTTTCAAAATTAAGAAGCGTATGTTTGGTTATTGCTGGTGCTGAAACCATACGAGCTCCGAGAGCAGATCCAGATCCGCCATTAGAGCGAGCTCGGAGGGTTTTCGAAGAAGTTTTGGAGGAGAAAAGTCCGATGTTAAACCCTAGGGTTTTGGGAGCGGCCTTGAGAGATGTGGTGGTGGTTGCGGAGGAGGTGGTAGGAACTAAGGTGTACGACAGGGTGTAGTGATGTGTTGTTTGCACGGTTTGAATTTCAGTCGGGTTCGGTGGAGTGGTAACCGGGTTCAGTGATGTGTTGTTCGCACGGTGGGGGAACGAAGAGAAAGGTGGGGGGTGGGTGAGGTTGGGTTGGTTTTTTTTTTTTTTTTTTTTTTTTTTTTTTTTTTGAGACAGGAGAAGATGAAAGGTAATTTTGTCATTTCACATCCACTTAACGGAGAAAACTAACGGACATCCACTCCAGGGACTATCCGAGTAACAAACAGTCAAACCATAGGGAGCACCGGTGTAATTTTCAAAAGTTTGGGACTATAAGTGTTATTTTACAAAACCACAAGGACTATCCGTGCATTTTACTCTATAAATTATCAACATTTTATTGCTATATATTGTTGTACTATGCTATGCATAGGGAGTATTTAAAAAAAAATTGATTTTTCAATTTTAATCCTTTTGATTTTTTTTACTTTTAACAAAAAGTTTTTCAACTTTTACAATTTAATCACTAACACTTTTTTTTTTATTTTAAACTTTGGTTCCTTGTACGTTTAATCTTTCGCAACGTGCGTGTGGTGTTCGACGTTTTTTTGTCTTATTTTTCCTATTTGACAGGCCCGTCGCGACGCGTCTATTTTTCTCCATTTGACCGGTTCGTCGCAACGCACGCGTCCTAGATCGACTTAGTTATTATTTTCTACGTTTTACGTTTCGGTCTAATTTTTCACATTAACACACTACAACAGGTGTGCGAGACTCAACGATTTTACGTATATTTTTCGTTCGGTGTTATTTTTCCTTTTTTATTTATTTTATTTTTAGGAGCTTTTACGATGTTGGTGGTCACTGGCAGTGGTGTGACATTAGTGTTACATGGCATTGTTTTACGAACGTTTTTAACCCAATAAGTTTTTTACTAATAATTTGTATCGAGTTCAACCTTGTACCTCATTTACTTAAAAACTAATTTTATGTACATATTTATATCGGATTTGCTTTACGTTTCGACGTAAACTTTTTCTATGAAACGAGTGATGTCAAATATAATACGTCTTTGTTTTAAAAATATTTTTACGTGCATATTTTTATGTACATTTCGCTATGAATTTGAGTTAGTGTACGTTTCGATTAATTTTTTTTTTTGCAAAACGAGTCGGGTCAAATATAATATGATTTCGTGTTTATTTTAGAAATGTTTCGTAAATTTTTTTTCGAGTCGACTGGAGTCAAATTATGGTTTCTTTTTTTTTCAATTTTTTTCAAAAGCTCCAATTAATCCCTTAAGATTCAACGTGGCAGCTTTTTCGTTATACCCATCACGTTTTCCATGTATGAATCGGATCACATATAATATGTTATGATTGTATAATATAAATTCAATTTACTTTATGTTTTAACTTCAATCAGATATGTCGAAACACACGTTTTCATATGGTTAACAAATCACATAACGTTTGAACAAATCCATTCGATGTTGCTATGTACCCGCGCCGCAACATTGCTAGATAATAAACTCATTTGTCATCATGATCTAACGATTACATAGTTATTTTCGATGTAAGTTCGATGAACATGATAATCTTATAACAGCCTAAATAAACTAAGTATATAAATGGCAATATCTACGTACAACAATAAAATGATTAAAAAATCTAATGTATGCGCTTATAACATTTTTACTTCTCTAGTTTCTTTTTTTTGAAAGGATTTACTTCTCTAGTTTCAATTGTAGTTGTTTCTACGTAACCATAAAAATGAAAAGCCAGAACTTATACCATTCGAATGGCGTCAATTAATGTAGAGGTTTTAAGGTCTGATAACAAGTTAAACCTTAAATACAGGATTAAACAGCTTCTGATTCCATTTTTTTTAATAGTAATTCTTAGTTTTTTTAAGATAAAAACATTAATAATTACATTGTATAGAATTTAAACTCTCAGCCTTTGGTTTTGAAACACACCACTTAACCACCTGGGTATGCCCTTAAGGACATGATTCTACGTTATTCCTTGAATTTCTACAAATAATATGTCAGTCTAAATCTCATTACCAATAAAAAAAATGTTTTTATGTAGGAACACTAAATTTGTCAACTAATATATAGTGTTCAGAATACGATTCTTGATTCCTTCAAGTCCTCGATTGCGTCAGTTTTCTATTTCTTTATGCACGAGCTTGTGGTTGTTTGCCAACATGTTTTGAGGGCATCAAGTATAGTTGATGCAAGTTTATTGTAATCGTACTTTTTATCAATTTACAATTATATTCAACTTGTTTATTTGGTGAAGACTTTCCCTCTTTTATTTAAACAAATTAGTGAATATCAGAAAGATTAAAAAAGAAAAATAACGAAACTAATCATTAGTAAGACAAAAGATAACTCATTTGCCCCACCCTTGAACTAATTCTTATCCGCAAGACTATACAAGAGTTGACAGCTGCCTTTATATATATGTAAATATTTTGAACCACGACAAGCTACATAACCTCAGATAAGTCAAGAGAGAGAGAGAGAGAGAGAGAGAGAGATGAAGAGAAGAAGAGAAACAGAAAAACAAAGCTCATCAGAGTTAAGATCCGCTATTGAAGAGCTTTCTTTGTTAGCTGTCATGAAGCTCAAGCATCATCATCATCATGATCCTGTTGCTGCAAATCATCAGCAAAATGACACTCATCTGCCCATCAAACCTTTTCTTGCTCTCTGCAACTTCCTTCTACATCTTCTTGGTATCATCCTCTCTCTCTCTCTCTCTCTCTCTCTAATATAAATTGTAGTTCTTTTCCTTGAAGAATAAACTTCAATCAAGAATGTGTTTTTGTTTTTTGGTCGACTGCAGATAAGATAGGGCCGACAATGGTTGTTATGAGACAAGACATCAGTCGGAATATACAGGTAATCTTTGGATTTGCCCCCTTTATTTTCTTTCTTTGTTACACACTTTGTCCAAAGACACAAAAAATGCACTTAAATATTATCAAGAAAAAATGTCTCAAGTCTGCGAAATGTTTTATTTAAAGGCTTATAGTTTAACTTGATTACCATTTTGAACAAGAAAAACAAGATACACGGTTCAAGTTGGTAGTAAAACTTTGTAAAATATTAGTGGTAAATAAATGAAACTTTAGTCATAAAACCTTAATTGAAACTTTTTAGAGTTGCAATCACATCAACAAATTTATCAAATATTCACGTATTAGGCAAACCTATAGAGTCATGACAATTTATTTTTCTTACAAGTGTATAAAACTATTTTAAGTTTTTGCTAGAATATATTAGAAACCACATTTCGAAGTGCTTAACAATAGTACAAATGAAACTCTACACATCTATATGAACAAAATAAAAATCATATTATGTAAAGTATATATTAAAAATTTACACTTGCAAATATGGAAACTAAAACTCTTAGATTATAATAAAAGTAATTCATGTTTAAAAGCGTTGAGATTTCAATAATTCCCAACATAGTATTATATCTGAATATTTAGATTTGAATATCCTGGTGCTTAATTATTTGTAATTCTAAATAATTTTAAGGGTGTGAATATGACAAACACAAGCTTAATTAGGCAGTTAGATAATCTGGGACTAACAGGGTTGTGGTTCATATTTTACCTTTAGAGGTTGGAGAAGATGCAAGAATTAGACCTTAAACTTTATTCAAATGTTGTGGAGATACTTAAGAAAGAAGCAAATGAAGGCACATCAAAAAAGGTTACTAGTTCTAGCAAAGCCTTCCTTTGGTTAACCAGGTACCTAACCAAATAACCCTTGATCACCATATTTAAATTGGCAACAATATCTAAACATAATTCATTTCTGCAGATCTTTAGATTTTACAGTTAATCTAATGACATTGATAAAACAAGATAGCGCGGTAAACATGGAGGAAGCCGTTGAAGAAGCATACGAATCGACGCTAAAGCCATGGCATGGATGGATCTCTTCCACGGCTTATAGAGTACCATTCAATTATAATATTTTTAAATGGTTTAAGATTAAAAAAGTTGTATACAATGTTTAAGATATCAAATATAACAACACAACTATCGCATTTAGGACCATTTAGCATTAATGTATTACCATACTAACATGCAAAAATCCCTATTTCAGGTAGCACGGAAACTAGTTCCTGATAACAAAACCATGCTTGAGATTCTCTTATCTGAAGCGAAAGATGAAGAAAACCTCAAAGATGACCTAAAGACCTTTACGACTTTGCTTATACCACTTCTAGATGAAATACACTCAGTTTTGGTGCGTTTATTGTTGACTTCCAATGATCCGGCAATACTCGAAAACTGGACATTTGCAAAGGAATATTTTAGTTGCAAAATGGTCACAAATGGCCTTTTGTGGCCGACTTCTAACTGAAAATCGGTGTTGCGAGATTTGATGATATCAGTCGCAAATTGCCCATTAATTTTGCAACTGATTTTGTTATTCTCAATTGTCTAGTTTTCTAGCAGTGGTATGAATTTTGGGTTAATCTTGAAATTTCAACACATGATCCTTAATATGTGTTTATATATTCCACAGAAAACCTATGGATTGAACCAGCTGAAGGCAACTTAAACTGAAGAGTGCAACGTGAGAACGGTTTAGAAACAACAAACACTATATGTATCGTTGTAATTTTCACACAGTAGATCATAGAATACTAAATGACACTGATTGGAAAGGGTACATATGACAATATATATGTTGTCACAATTACCTTTTTCACGTATATTGTAACCCCATGCTAATTCCTGTGTAAATATATAGTTTTTACATTTGGGACCAATTGTATATTATGTAAGCTGCGTCTCATTGGTATAATGTAAGGTCGATTAGCTAATTCTACAGCAATCCACTAATATTTTCAAATGCTATCAAACATTCCAAACACTCCGCATTACAATTAATATAATTATCTTTGAGATTGTGTTATCAATTATTGAATTTAAATGAATATTATGAAAGATGCCTGAACTATCTATACCTAATAGACCTGCACCATTCAGGCTTGAAAGCCAATGTGGAGGACCGTGGAGGGCTACGAACGTTGCATCTACACCGGCATTACTTGAAATGGCTAGTTTAGTAAACAACGGTTTATCGCTTTCATCTAAGAACATGTCATTCCAGTCGGGTCCTCGTAACAATAACTCCGAAAAGTTGAATAGGATTTGGTTTTTCGGAGTTCAAGCTTGTATTACCACCTTATGCACACGGGTAGATGCACCCCTATGGTGACATGTTGTGGGTAGTTGTTACTAAATCCTACCACATAGGTCATTTTCATGGCATTGTCTCCGAGTATGTAAATGACCTAAAACAAGATAGTAAATCAACCAGAAATTAATTACTAACTTACTAGTAGGGTGCCCGCGCGATGCGGCGAGGGCGACACTTTGGATTGCGGCACTCGTTGCTGGTAGTTTTCTTATTTGTATATGATAACATTATTGTGGTGGATATATGTCATAAGTGTTACACATGGGAGCCTAACACCTATAATGTCTTGCAATGTTCGATCATCTGCCTCTATCGCCTGACGTTTCGCCATCGATGCCTCATCCCATATAATTAACTTGGAGGACCTAATTAGTTTTTTTTTTTAAAGGTGAACTTCTTAATGGTGACCATTGTCACATCCGCAAATCGCGGACCCTCGCCAAGAACGTGGGACCAGATAGCAAGGCCAGCACTGGGTTAACCAGTCTTGGGTCGAAGGCTTTCCCCGGAAACCGTACTGCCTCTACACGAGTTGCCTCCGGATGAAAACCGGAGTGACGCTCAGGATCAAACCCTCCTCGGTAGGTTTTTCACCATCATTGCGCACGGGTGTCCTACCCCGTTTCACCACAAGCGGGAGGACCTAATTAGTTGACTTATAATTCCTAAAATTTTGGGACATAGTTTACTATTTATCTACTAAATATCGTAAATTAGTATTAAATAATTCCTAAAATTTTGGGATATAGTTTACTATCTATCTACTAATATCGTAAATTAGTATTAAATAAATATCGTAAATTAGTATTAAATAATTTCTAAAATTTTGGGATATAGTTTACTATCTATCTACTAATATCGTAAATTAGTATTAAATAATTCCTAAAATTTTGGAACAAAGTTTATCTTCTATCTACTAAATATCAAAGTTTTGTTTTGTTATAAAAATTAATAATAAATAAAGTATAGAAAAACTGTTTTAAACATATAAAGATTCGTTTGTTAATAAAAAAATACTAAACAAATGACAAAAGTATATTAGTTCAATCGAGATGTAAATTATAAGTGCAATAAAATAACACAAAACATAAACTTCAAATATAAAATAAACTTTATTATTCATGAGATAGTCTAGATCAAACAAAAACAACTGAAAATGAAAAAAAACATAAAAACACTTGATATATTTAATCTAATTTCTCTTCTTTTTTTGATCCGTTTTTCTTGTTTGTGCTCGAATCAGCAGTATCATCTAATTCATCTTCTTTCTCATCGTCCTCAGAATCATCTAAATTTATAACCTCGACCCATTTCCATTCAGAGAGTCTCTTAGATCTTTTCTTTTGATTCTCATACTTCCGATCCTTAAAAAACAAAAAATTAATAAAAAAGTTAAAAAATGATTAAATAAATTTTATAAAAAAAAATATTGAATAAAAAATTTAAAAAAGATTAAATAAATTTTAAAATTACCTCTTTACTAAATTGACGTTGAAGATTAGACTTGTATGGACTGAACATTGCACCATAAGAAATAATTTCAACACTATTATCACCATCATCATACAATAAAACACCAAATAATAACATAACGAACTTGTTAATATGAAAGATTATAAGCGAAAATATTACTTAAAAACTAACAAAAGCTTGTTCGACAACTGGGGTGTTTAAATTGGTGTGTTGAATTTGAAAAATCAAATAAGTTAGTATTCAAATAAAAGTAAATAAAAGAAAACAATTATTCATTATTGCGATATAACAAAACTTATCATAGAACCGACCTTAGATTTTTCAATATCGCATGCTTGTTTTTTGCATCAAGTGAATTCAGAACTGGCTCCATATTTTAAATCTGTTTAGCAATAGAAATGTAGAATTGTGAGTGTTTGCTATGTATTTATAGTAGTCCATTAGGGTTTAGTTTTAGATTGGTCATCCATTTATTTAGGAAGTTTGTTGTGAGTTTTAAGTTTTTAAAATAAGATGCACATATCCTGTTTAGTTTGTTGTGGCATGTTTAATAGGAAGTTTGTTGTGAGTTTTATCTATACTATATTAAACATGCCACAACAAACTGACTATGTACAAGTAAAATTAGGGAATATTTTAGTTTATTAATGCCGTTCAAAACAAAAAACTTGGGTAAAAAACAAATGTTAATGCACGGTAGCTAGGTAATTGTCAAAGCTGGCTTGGGTAAAAAACAAATGTTTTCTTTAATCAATTGTACATTTATGCATTGGCTATTTGTACTTTATGAACGCACGGCGAAACTAAAAAAGACAACTATCGAAACGTTTAAAAAAATGTGCCGATCGTCATGGTACCTTCGGATTTTTTTAAAACATTACGGGTTGTAAGATATCGCAGGAATACATTAAAGAATTAAAGAGGGGGAAGTGTAACTAATTACCCATAATTATGTTAAATGTCAAGGATTTAAATGTAATAGATTGAGGGACTAAAAAATAATTATGGTTTAAAAGATCACTTTACCCTCATTCTAGGGGTTTATTTATAAATAATGGGGGAAGAAGTTCTTAACTTTTGGGAATCCTTCCCTCATGTATTATAATATAGTATAGATTATTTGTACGTTTACATAAAGAGGGTAAAAGACATAATAAAAAAGGATATGTTGTGTCCCACTTAACATGTTTCTCATTACTAAACAAAGGAACATCACCAATTGTTGATTTCATTGGCAACTGACCGTTGAAACAACAATACCGGATTTACAAAAGGATCACCAACGGACCATTTTACTGACGAGTCACCAACAACTTTTGTGCGGACATCCAAAATGATCATTTCTGACGGTTTACTGACGGGTCACCAACAACTTTTGTGTGGACATCCAAATCCATGTTTATCAATAAAACATATTATATCATTCCATAAATCATATTTTCCACCAAAATATACTTTTATATAATTCAAAGGCATATTTTATACAAAAACATATACTTATCCTTTATAACGACGTGCTCTTCCCTCAAAACAATATACAAAACAGTAAAAGAGAGGTTTAGTGACACTCACCTTTGGGTGCATTTTTATTATCGCAATCCATCAGATTGAATCTACATTAAATAGGAGTGATTTAATAATTAATTGTTCTACAAACAATTAAGTTTCTCCAATACTTAGAATTTTAACATATCTTTGAGATTTTCAAGAAAAGTCTTTGTTTTGATTATGTTGGCATATATATATATATATATATGTGGTTAAAGTGAGGGGCATGATAGTAAATATGTGGTTAATTGTTTTCATTTAATTAAAGGAAAAAGGGTATAACTGTAATTTCCATTTTAAATTATTCCATAAATCACGTTCAATCTCATAAATCAATATTCAAACTTTGTTGAAGATCCAAGAAAGTAGGGAGATGAGGGCGAAGGAATTGAAGTTGCCGTTCACTGAGACTAAGAGAACCGATCTGCGATTATTTGAAACCGTCATTTGTTGAGATTGAATCGATCTGCGATTGAGGAGGCGAGTCGATTGGAAGAGGTGAGGGTTTACTGGCGATAAACAGGTGCGATTTTGCAGGTCATTCGGTTTAGATGCGAATAACAGGCTTGCCGCAAACCTCTTCTGACGCTTGCTACTTCAAAATCAGGTACATATTCGGTTCCAATTTCATAGATCTGGCGTCCAGTTGTTCGATTTGTTCTAACAGTTGCGAATCGTTGAAAATACGAAACGAATATCGAATTTCAGCCATTATTGTTGTGAATCTCCTTTGAGGTGTTCATCGATTGGATTTTTTTTGTGATTTGAACCAATTGTGTTTCTAGAGATCATTCGGTTTAGGTAGAGATGAATCTAGGGTTTAGGGCTCTGCGTGAGGAATCTAGGTTTAGATGCGAGTGAGAGATAAGCGGAGTGTGATATTAGGGTAAATTCAGATAAATTGTTGCTTATTTTGCTACGGTTAATTTTCGGTAGCAAAATGTGGTGTCAATTGCTTTTTTTGTAGTAGTGCGATCTTCCCCTGCTCTTCTCCGGCGAAATAGCGATCTGATGCTTATCGCTACCGACCAGGTATGAAGTTTGTAAATTTTTATTGTTTTTGATGTTTGAAAGTTATTATTGTTATTATTTGATTGAGGTTCTGAAGATTTTTTATGAGTTTGATTATTGAGAAAAAAAAGTTTGCAATTTTTCATTGTTTTGATGTTGAAAATTATTATTGTTTGATTGAGAATTTGAAGATTGTTATGAGGTTCTGAAGGTTGTTGTTAATGCAATGTACACACGTGTATTTTTTTTATTTTGCTCTGTTCTTAAGGCGCTGTACACATGTGTATTCTGATTTTGCTCTGGTTTTAAGGCGCTGTACACATGTGTATTCTGATTTTGCTATGTTTTTAAGTTGCTGTACGCATGTGTATTCTGATTTTGCTCTGTTTTTAATGCGATGTACACATGTGTATAGCGTCTGTTTTTGTGATATCTCATATTTTTTTGTGTATTAAATGTGTAAAGTTGTTGATGCACCCTTGTGAATTATGCAAAGTACTAATTCCTGAGTTTTTTGTGTTATTATAGGAGACGTCGTAAACGAGAAAAGTGGCGATGGAAGGTCGATAAGGATGATTCACGTATGAGGTCGATAAGGATGATTCACGTATGTTTGTTTGCTTGGTCGATAAGGATGATTCAGCATACAACGCGGCGAATAGTTATAAAAGACTATGTCTTTTTTATTTTTCCGATTATGTTGCGTTTATTGTTTTCACGAAACTGAAACTTGTAATTGTATTTTTTTTTGGTTTGGCAAACATTATGTAACTTTTTATTTGCTTAATATAAACTAGTTTTACAGGTTTTGTTTATATGTATTATGTAGCTAATTACACATATGTACCATGCTGAGTACACATGTGTACTATTGAAATATCCAAGTACACATGTGTACACCGTTGAAATATGAAGGTTACTTGGATATTAAAAATCATAATCCGAATTCTGGTGGTGAAATTTGAAAAAATAAAAATGAAATAAAAGATATTGTGGATAATGAATTTAAAATAGGAAAGATGTAACTTAATTCAATTATTAAAATAATGATTTAAATCTAATTTTTTATATAATTACAATCATACCCTTAACAACTAAAAAGGAAATCAATAGTCCAGATCAGTTCACGCTTGGGAGGTTGTTCACGCTGGAACCCTACCCTATATATATATATATATATATATATATAGGGAGGAACTCATGCGAGAACCACCTTTATTGTGAGAATCGCGAGAACCAATGTGAACACAACCTAAAATAGCTAAAAAAACCTAACCCCCCCCCCCCCCCAAAAAAAAAAAACCTAAACCCCCCCCCCCCAAGCCAAATGCCTAAAACTAAAACCTAAAAAAAACCTAACCCACCCCCTCCCCCAAAAACCTAAACCCCCCTAAGCTAAAATGCTAAAAACTAAACCCCAAAAAACCTAAAAAAATCTAAAAAAAATCTAAAAAAATAAAAAAAAATCTAAATTTTTTTTTTGAATTTTATAATATTTTTATGTTAAAATCGCTACTTTTAGAAGCCAAATTTTTTTTTTTGAATTTTTTAATATTTTTTATGTTAAAATTTTTTTTGGCTTTGAAAAGTAGCGATTTTTTTATAAAAAATATTGAGAAATAAAAAAAAAATTTGTGTGATTTTTAGGCATTTTTGGTTGTGTTCACATTGGTTCTCGCGGTTCTCGCAATAAGAGGTGGTTCTCGCATGATCTTCTCCCTATATATATATATATATATATATATATATATATATATATATGGCTAGGAGTTGGCTAGAAAGTCCAAATTTCCTAAAAAGTCACAAAACACTATAACGTCAACCATAAAACACACAAAAAAACCACAAATAACATAATGAAGATTACTAAAACATCATGTATGTGGGTTTTGTGTTTTAGGTGTTAAGGCTCTGATTATGGAATGACAAATATTATTGTGTTTTATGTTGTTTAGCATTTTGTGTTTTATATTCATAGTTCTACGATGGTGTGTTTGAAGTTTTTATAGGCTATTAGGGTTTGAATATGGTATTTTAGTAATCTTCATTCTATTATTTGTGAGTTTTAGGTGTGTTTTATGGCTGAAATTATTGTGTTTTATGACTTTTTACACTTTCTAGGAAACTTGGACTTTCTACCCGAACCCCACCCTATATATATATATATATATGTGTGTGTGTGTGTTCATATATATATATATATAAACATACATATTAAGATTTTTGCGATTTGAACGATTTTATTGGTGACCCTTTATTCGTTATTATGTCTACTTATTTACAATATATCTACGATTTGCGCTTCGTAATATACATGCATAAGTATGGACATATTCGACATATATCGTAATTCACGTATTACGTCATTCCACACATTTATTATTCATAAACACTTAGATGCCAAATAGCTCATCAAGTAACTAAGCATGTTGGATCTGAGTTTGTTTCTGATTGTATTTTACGTTTGAGATTATGATGGAAATGAAAGAGTTGTGCAGCGGAATTAATATGAAAACAAACTTTGCATACAATCAAACGAGAGTGTTGCTTTAATCAAGACATTTTCAACAAGAAACCGAATGATTGAATTAACTTTCAACAACGATTACAAGTAATGCTTGAATACAAACTCCCCCTCAGCCAGAGCTCAGCGTTTGTTCGTGCAAAGAAGACGGTATTGCAAGAGCTAATAGAACAATACAAAGTACTGAACTATTTATAGGCACTAGCAAACCACTGAGCATCTTAACTGACGTCACCATGAAAGTGACATCTAACCTTCTAACAAACTCTAACCTCTGATCTATACAAATACTGATGTACTAATTACTGCTATTACAATTCATTACATAAAAGACACTTAAACAGCTGTTGCATCCCTTCCACTGCTGTGAACCCAGCAGTGCTTGTCCGGATCAGCAGTACTAGACTCAAGGCAGTAGATTGAATCAGCAGAGCTTTGGTCTTCCATCAGTCTTTGACATTGGGCAGTAGATGCAAGGCAGCAGTTGTAGGTCAGCACTTAGTAAGATCAACAGATAGGAGGTCAGCAGATAAGAAACCACTTTCAAGGGGAGAGATTTGTATGTAAACATCTGCTTATTCTGGATCCACTGTTCTGATCCAGTTTTGGCTTTAATTATCTGTTCCTCTGATAGGGTTCAATCCCAACAATCTCCCCTTGGAACAGATAATGCCAAAACTTTTCATTATTGTGGAAATCTTTATTGCCTCATCAACAGTTCCCTTATCTGGCCTTTAAATTGTAATTCAAAGTCTAGGGCATCTGTATCTTCATCATCCCTGCTAAGTGGAAGATCAAGGAGATCCTGCAAATCTTCAAGACTCAGGCCAAGAGCTTGTTCCCTTGATATTTTCTCCACTTCTCCACCAGACCTGAGCAAAGTCAATACGCAGGTCTGTTTGTCAGTTTCCCACTTTTTTATTTTTGAGCCTGGTGGGTTTCTTGGGAGATGTTTATTTGCAGAAGTATTTGGTGAGGCTGGCCTATTCATAACTGGCTGAGCAGCACTTGCAGATTGTTCCAATTCAAGATCTTCTTTTATCATTACTTTCGTGCCTGCTTTTACAATAGCATCTCCAGCTAATAGATCTTGAATTGTTTCAATACTCAACTGGTTTTTGCTCCTTCTTTTGTAGATGGCAGCACCAGCTGGAGCAGTGGTTCTTTTAGCATGCAGCTTTGGTGGTCTTTTTGAGACCTCTGCTTTGGAATAGTCAGGCTTTTGTGGAACTCTTGGATCTTTCTTCCTAAGTTCCTCTAAGCTTTTATAGGTTGCCCTGACTCTATCTTCTCCCCACTTTGTCACAGAGTTCTTTGACCCATAATCAGCTGCAATCAGCTCCTCTTTCATTCTCCTCAACTCTAACATCTTCTCAGCTTCAAATTGTTTGAATTTTTCAGGAGGAGTCTGCTTGACCTTATTTTTGATCATGTCTTGAATCCTGGCTGCTTCTTTTTCAAGCTCAGGAATGGTCCAGTTCTTGTACATGTGTTTCTCACCCTTGTATTTCTTGTAGGTCATGATGTTCTCAATGTAGTCTTTCCTCAAGGACTCATCTGCCCTTTCTGAAATTTGCTGACATACATTTTTAGCAAAACGCTCCATAGCATTGACCTGTGAGAGTAAAAACTGATAGTTTTGTTGAAATTCTCTATCAGATTTCCCTTTTCTGTTTTTGATTGCAATATCCTCTGCTTATTTGGCCTTGAGTTTCAAGTATTCTTCAATGTTGTTAGGCCTGGGATATCCTGTAATTGATGGCAAACTCCTTTTGGCTGGGTCATCCTCATAATAAAAGGATTTTATTTATTCCCTAACTGGAATGAGTTCTAGAGGAAATGAGACACCAGCAGGAGGTAGTGGTTTTAAAATTTGAGCTGAAGAGAGAGGTATGGGTTTTAGAATAGTGACAAGTGATAGGGAATTTGAAGATGTTGGTGGTGGTGAAGGTGAATCATCATCTGATATATAAATCCTTCTCCTTTTTGTTTTAGAAGAAGCAGATGATGTTTTGGGTGGATCAGTGGTGGTAGATTTTATGGCAGTGGTTTGTGATTGACTAACAGTTGTTGAAACAACTGGTGTTTCAACCACTGTTGTCATTACAACAGATGTTATAACATCTGTTGTCTTCTGCTTTTTGTCAGCAGGTGAAAGTGGTGGTGAAATGGTTTTTGATGGTGACAGTGGTGGTAAAATAGTGGTTGTGGTGTGTGTTGAGGTGGTGTGTGTTGAAGAGAGAACAGATGTTGAAACCACTGAGGTACCAGTAGTAGTTGATACAGCAGGAGTTACAACAGCTGTTTGGATGGAGGTTTGATGCTGATGACTTTTGGATGGTGGTTTTGGAATATGCTTTGGAATTCTGGATGAGGTGGACTTAGGCTTCCTTTTTGTCTTAGGATTTTTAGTATCCTTTGAACCAGAACAACCCTGCTCATACAGCTCCATGAAAGCTCTTTTCTCCTCATTCCACCTTGAAATATCCTTCGCCATTCTATCTCTTTTTACACTTGCTACTCCTTCATCAAGTGCTTCTTGAGTAGCATCAACCTTTTTACTACCATCTGGCACAGGAATTTTTCTGGTCATAGCATCCTTTTCAAGTTCAATGTAGAGACCATCATCTATTCCTTTCTTCTTCCACTCCTGAATTTTCTCCCCCTTTTGGCATTATCGTCTGGGAGTTGATCAATGAAAAGTGCTGTTGGAGGAGCAGTGCCAGTGGTGTGCAGGATCTGAGTTTTGAGAACCTTGAGATCAGCCTGAGTGTTCTTGAACCTTGACTCCATTGCATTTCTCAGCTGTTGGACATGTTTTTCATGTTGCTGATTTGCTAATTGTGCTTGTTGATGGAGAAAAGATTGAAACAAATTCCAGAGCTCATTTGTAGCAGGTGCCATTTGTGGAGCAGGTGCTTGAGATGGAACAGCAGTTGATTGTACCTTTTGAACTTGTAACACCTGTTGTAGCATATCTTTGAGTTCTGCAATAGAGTTATCAAGCTTTTCAATACGATCCGTCAATTTCTGGTACTTTAAACCATCACCCAAGTTAATGGGATCATCTGATTTCCCACTAGTAGTGGTTTTATCAGTGGTAGATGTAGGGAGTATACTCCAAACATTAACCACTGATGCCCCTTTTTGTTGGTACTGGGGTCTTCTTCCTTCAACACTTGACAACCTTTTGATGTTGCCAGTAGGATAAATAAATCCACTAGTGGTTGGCAGAGGTGCTATAAAAGGAATTGCCTCCAAGGAAGTCTTATTTATGTAACCACTGTCCAACTATAAACCAGTGGGTTCAACAGTTGTAGTGGCTGCTTCACTTGGACTACCACCAAGAGTTACTTGTAACTCAAGGGGTCTAACCTCCTCAGGTTGTGTTGGTGGGTTAGCAAAGATTGATACATCAGACCCAGTCAGTTGTTGAGGTATATTCTCATTGATAGGTGATTGAGAAGGACTGGTTAATGCTTGGTTCAAATCAATTGCATCCAACAGCAGTTTAGTTGGTGTGGGAATTGTGGATGTGAAGGGTGGTGTAGAAGATGGATTTGCCCCGGGTATTGAGCTGTGGATGATAGAAACAAGTGTTTCCAGAGCATCATGATGTGGAGACCCTTTTTGTACAACCTGTTCTTTTTGTGAAGAATCAGGAGGAGTTTTGGTTATGGGTTGAGATATTTGTACCAACCGTTGTGAGGAAGAAGCAGCAGTGGTTTCTTGTGACATTTGTGTTGTCACAGGCAGGGGCTCTGGTATCTCATCCTCCAGAGTTGCCTTTTTTATGGGTTTTGGGGGTTTTTGAGTTTTTCTTTTTGGATTTTTGGAGTTTTTAGGTGTGGGTTTCAAAGCAGTTGTGCTGCTGCTTTGATCACCTTGAGCAGTGGGCTCAGCAGCGGATACCTGAGGAGCAGTTGTAACTGCTAAAATCTGCTCAGGCACCTCTGCTTGTGTTTTGCAAGGTGCTAACATTCTTGAAAAAGTTTCAGTTGTTAAACTGTTTATTTGAGTAGAATCACCTTGGTTTATTACAGCTAAATCATCCTTACTGAATTTCTTTGCAAAATAGTAACTTAAAAACCTTGGAAACAGTAAGAATGATTTTGTGTCAACATTATTAACCAAATCTTTAAAAATTTCCTTAGAATAATTAAAATTCTCTCCTTGAAGAATTGCATATCCTAGATTTTGAATCTTTAAAGGGATTTCATTGAAAGAAGTGGTTTTGTTTGAAACACATAGTAGGAGGGTATGAAATAAAAACCTGGTTGCAGAAGGAAAATAACCTTTTTCTAAGGTAAGTTTCTTCATCACTGTGGCTTCATACCCTCTTTCAATGAAGTCAGTTTGCAACTCGTTTTTAGTGAAAGAAATTTTACCTTCTTGATCATCGAGTTGAAAGACCTCTGAAATGGATTGTGTCGTGATTTGGACAGCTTTACCTTTTATAGAAGAGTGTATGATGGTTGCAATGTTTCCTTGTTTTTCAAGGGTTGCATTCTTCCAAAACTCCCTTTGGGTCGCCAAATAGATTGGTGCATCGACGGTGAACAAAGTTTTGTACTTTGATTTTGCCATGGTATCAATGATGGAATCGAAAACATTGGTGGTTCCTGGTTTTGTAAGAAGACCCAGGAGGTTGTGGGATGGTTTATATGGAATTTCAGTGGAAAGTGCCTTTTGAGAGGCTGTTTTCGATGTAGATTTGGATGAGGGTTTTGAAGATGACTTCGATTTTGTCATTTTGAAGATGAAGATCGAAGAAATTTGTGAAGAAATGACATGAAAAACTGCTTTGAGAAGAGAATTTTTAAGAATTCAATTCGACAGTAAAACCTTGTTTTGGTGGTGAATGGGGGAATTTATAGGGAAGAAAGTGAATGCTGAGGTGGCAGCCGTTACAAAAGGTCTGACCAATATGTACTGCCCACGTGACAACCCCTGGTGAAAGTGAAGGACAGTACTTTTGTGAAAGTGACTGATGAAGGCAGTGGTATGAAAGCAGTGGATGATTTTCACTATCAGTGGATAGCATATCAGTGGATAAGACACTGCTTTTGAACAACAGAGTTTAGCAAATGGAATGAGAGAACAGGGGTTGACTTTCAGCAGTGGACAGATTTTTGAAGTATAGCAGACTTTTGAACAATCAGTGGTTAATGGCAGACTTTTAAGGATTTTAATGAAAAATTTCATTTTTTGCTATTTTAAGGATGGAGTTTTGATTTTCTGAAAACATTTTGTTGCTTTTATCCATAGAAAAACAAGATGTTGCTTGTTATTCCATGTTCAGCGTCCCAATCCTAGAGACCAAGCTTTCAAAAGTGGCTGTATCAAGTGCTTTTGTGAGCACATCAGCCAGCTGGTCTTTAGTTGGAACATGATGCAGAGAAATCAAACCTTTTTCATAGCAATCCCTCACAAAGTGATGTCTGATGTCGATGTGTTTGGTGGTTGAATGGGAAACTGGATTTTTGATGATATTTTCTGCTGCCTGACTGTCCAACATGAGTGGTGTCTTTAAGGCAATGATACCAAAATCCAGCAACTGATTTTGAAGCCACAGGAGTTGGGCTGTACAGCTTGCAGCAGCAATGTATTCAGCTTCAGCAGTGGATGTTGAAACAGCTGCTTGCTTTTTTCTTTGCCATGAAACTAAGCAATCACCTAGAAACTGGCACCCTCATGATGTGGACTTCCTTGTGGTGTGACATCCATCAAAGTCACTGTCTGAAAAACCTAAAAGCTTGATGTTCCCATTAGCTGGATACCAGATACCAAGTATGGGAGCACCTTTTATGTATCTGAAGATCCTTTTTACAGCAATGAGATTTGATTTTCTGGGAGCTGATTGACTTCTTGCACAGACACATGTTGCAAACATGATGTCTGGTCTAGATGCAGTTAGGTACAGTAAAGACCCAATCATGCTTCTATAAAGTGTTTGGTCAATCAGCTCATCTTTTTCATCAGACATGACCAGCTTATTTGTTGCCATGGGTGTGCTGCATGGTTTACAATCATTCATATCAAATTTGGTTAAAAGTTCTTTAGCATATTTGCTTTGATGAATGAAAGTTCCATTTTGCATTTGCTGTACTTGGAGACCAAGAAAGCATTGCAGCTCACCCGTTGCACTCATTTCAAACTCAGCTGTCATGAGTTCTCTAAACTCTTCACACATTGAGTTACATGTGCTTCCAAAAATAATGTCATCCACATAAATCTGGACAATCATTAAATCCTTCCCTCTCCATTTTAAAAACAGTGTTTTATCAATGGTACTTCTTTTGAAACCATTTGAGAGTAGGAAGATGGAAAGAGTTTCATACCAGGCCCTTGGTGCTTGTTTCAGGCCATAAAAGGCTTTATTTAGCCTGTAGACATGATCTGGATAAAATGGATCCTCAAAACCTGGAGGTTGACAAACATACACCTCTTCTTGAATTGTACCATAGAGGAAAACACTTTTGATATCCATTTGAAACACCTTCATATTGTGGTTGACAGCAAAGGCCAGGAACAGTCTAATGGCTTCCAATCTTGCAACAGGGGCAAATGTTTCATCATAATCAATCCCCTCTTCCTGTCTGTAACCTTGAACCACAAGCCTGGCTTTATTCTTGACAACAATACCCCTTTCATCAGTTTTGTTCTTGAAGACCCACTTTGTGCCAATGGGACTAACCTCTTCTGGCAGTGGTACAAGCTCCCATACTTGTTGTCTTTTAAACTGTTGGAGCTCCTCTTGCATGGCTTCTACCCAGCTGTTGTCTTTCAGTGCCTCTTGGTACTTGACTGGCTGATGGAGTGATAGAAAACCAGCAAAAAGACAAATGTTTTGGGTTTGGCTTCTTGTGAGCACCCCTTCATTTATGTTGCCAATGATTTGATCAGGTGGATGAGATCTCAAGAAGATTAAATCTCCTTGGTATGGTATGATGGCATTGGTTGGTGACGGCTGTAAATGTGTATCATCTGAGCTAACCACTGCTGGGGACTTTCATGATCCAGCAGTGGCTTCAAAAGGTGGTGGAATAGGAGGTAATGAAGTGGACAGCTACTGACTTTTATCCACTGTTTGAGGACTTTTGTCAGCAGTGTTTGAGGATGTGGAAGCAGTGGTTGATGGGCTACTTTGGTCAACAACTGTTGAGGTAGCAGTGGTTGAGCTTTGACAACTGTTTTGAACAGCTGGTGCTTTTCCCTTTGTGGTAGACCTTTGAGGGATGATGATTTCATACCCATAGTCTGGTGTTGTATCCTCTGATGGACCTGCACTGTTAGTCTTGACAGTAGTATTTTCAAAAGTAAATTTTTCAAGATCAAACAGATCTGCAGGGTTTGCTGGGATTTTCATTGATGAAAGTTCATTGAACTTTACATTCAAAGTCTCCTCCACTGCCTTGGTCCGTGTATTGAACACTTTGTAGGCCTTGGCAGGGGTTGAGTATCCCAAATGATAACCACAATCAATTTTGGCTGCAAATTTTGGAATGGAGTCTTTTAAGTTCAAAATAAAGCATGGGCAGCCAAACACCTTGAAATATGAGATCAGTGGTTTGATTTTATACAGAATTTCATAAGCAGTCTTTTTGTGCCTAGGGTTTATTAAAACTCTGTTCTGGACATAGCAAGCAGTGTTTACTGCCTTTGCCCAGAAAGTTAGTGGCAAACCTGAATCTGCAAGCATGGTTCTAGCAGCCTCAATCAGAGTTCTGTTCTTCCTTTCCACTACCCCATTCTGCTCTGGTGTTCTAGGGATGCTGTACTGCCTTACAATCCCTTTCTTCACACAGAAGGCATCCAACTCCTTATTTTTAAATTCTGTGCCATTGTCACTCCTAAAGCTTTTCACTGGAAGGTCAAATTGCTTTTCAACCTGTGTTACAAAGTCTTGCAAAATGCCTGCAGTCTCATCTTTTGAGTGTAAAAAGAAAGTCCATGTGAACCTAGAAAAGTCATCAACAATAACCAAACAATATCTTTTCTTTTTTAGGCTCATGACTTGAACTGGGCCAAACAAATCCATGTGTAGCATCTGCAAACACTGAGTTGTTTTGGACTCTTCAATGGACTTAAAAGAACTTTTATGTTGTTTTCCTTTTAAACAGGAAATGCAATGTTCAGGACTTGAAAACAATTTTTGTGGTAGGCCTCTCACCAAACCATTTTTTGAAATTTCTGTGATTGTCTTAAGATTTGTGTGCCCCAGCCTTCTGTGCCAAAGTTTTGTCTCTTTGTTAGAGGCAGCTGAGAACAGACAGGCATCAGCTCTAGGACACTCTTTTGAAATGTCAACAACATAAACATTGCCACTTCTTTGAGCAACAAGTTTAGTTTGACCAGTTTTGATTATTGCTTCAATCTTTTTGACAATTTCTGGTCCAACAATCCTACAACAGTCTTTTGTGAAGAATGACCCAAATCCCTTGTCACTCATTTGGGACACACTCAGAAGGTTGAATTTTAGATTGTCTATTAGATTGACATTTTCAAATTTTACATTTCCAGATTGAACTGTACCAGACCCCAGAACCTTTCCCTTACTATTATTCCCAAAGGATATATCACCCCCTCCATGGATTTTAAAGTCTTTGAGGAGGGCTTTACATCCTGTCATGTGCCTGGAGCCTCCACTATCTACATACCAAAGACTATCAAAGCATGCAGAAGCTCCCTGCACATGAAGTAAAAGGATTAGTTCATTAAGGTCTCCAAAGCCAACAAGGCTTTGGATGGGGTCTCAACAGTGTCTGGGATGGATGCAGAGTGATGGACAGTGGTTAGGTCAGGGGTTTGGACTGTTTTAGGACAGTGTTTCTCTAACCACTGTTGTGGGTCCTGACCAATCACCTGCTGGTAACCAAAAGGATGCATGTTCACTCTGGGTTTAGAGGGCCTTTTGTTGGCCTCATAAACGTGTGGAATCCTTTGGTAAGACTGTTTTTCCTTGCCTTTCCTGAATTGATTAGCAGGGGGTGCATCAGTAACCTGAACATCTCTTTTGACAGATGTTTGGTTCAGCTGTTTTGTGACAGCTGTTTGAACTGGCACAAACAGTGGTTGTTTCTTGGTGAACTTGACAGATGATGATGAAGATGATGGACTCAAGGATGTTTTAGCCATGTACTCATTCTTTTTCACATCAAAGTTTTTGAGATACACACATGCTTCAGTTTTGTGGTTTGTTTTACCACAAACAATGCAACTGTCTGCTGAAACAATGACACTTGTTCTGTTTAAATCATAATATTTCAAGTGGAAACAATCTTTTGTTAGATGATTCCTTTTCTCACAGAATTCACAAAACAAGTTATCAATTTTTTCTTTCTTCTTTCTCTTTTCAGACTCCTTTGCAGTAGAGGTTTTAACCACTGCTGGAATGTCCTTGAGAGGTATGACTTTAGCTTTTGGAGCTTTAACACCATCAGTTGATGTAAAGTCCATTGGCTTGAAATTTTCAAGAATATCACACTCGTCAGACCAAGTGGGTTTAAACTGATATTTTTCAAGTTCTTCAAAAGTAGAGGAACTCCTTGTTCTGCCAAGTGTGATTTTGTTACCAAGTTTGTCAGTGATTTTCACTTCTTGGCCTTTCTTGTTTGTGGGGATGAACTCAGTGGTTGCATCAGTGTTTTCAACAGTGTTTTGAACAGATTTTTCACAAGTATTGCATTCATCATCATATTTTCTATACCCAACCCCAAATTTCACATTACTTTCAATCTGTTTAGCAAGCATCACCTCATATCCTCTGCAGGATTCCACCCATCTTTCACAAGTAATCTGGGTGGATTCCAACTCCTTTTTGCAAACTTGGTATTTTTCTACCATAGTTTGAAGTTGGGTTTTGGTTATGCTTTGCTCTTCTTTTAGACAGCTGATCTCTTTTTCTTTTTCAGTCAATTTGTTTTTAAGTTCTTTTAAAGACTTTTCAAATTTAACCTCATCAGTCAAGATTTTATCCCGAAGGTTTTCATTCACCTCATTGATGTTAGCAAAAGCAATTATGCAATTGTCAGAACACAGTTTTTCAAGAACTTGAGGAGATACCTTGGCAGCTGCCATCATTGCACAATCACATTGATGATCTTCTTCATCATCAACTTTCACCTTCTTTTCACCAACCTTTTCTTCTTTCTCTTCTTCTTTGTTTTCTTCGGACCATGGATCTGTCATTGGTTCAATCAGGGTACCTGAACTTTCTCCCAACAGTAGTTCATCAGTTACTGCAGTAACCACTGCTTCAGTCACCTTATCCACTGTTTCAATACTCAGCTGTTCCTCCTCAGTTTCAACCCCCTCCTGTATTGACTCTAATGCCATCAAACAAAATTCATTATGAGAAGAATCATTAGAAGCATAGAGTGCAAAATTTTCATCACTAAGGTCTTCAGGCATACTGCTCCAGTCAACAAACCCTTGAGTGAAAAAACTTTGTTGATCTGGTTGTACTGCTGCTGGAGCAGTGGTTTGAGGTGCAGGTTGCACTTGTGCCTGGGGAACAGGGGTTTGAACATATTGGATCTATGGAACAGTAGTTTGGACATAGTGCACTGGCACAGGGGCAGCAACATAGTGAGCAGTGTTCACTTGAGCTGCTGGGGAATACTGGGCATAGTGCACAGTGCTTTGGTTTTGAGGTCTAGGATTTGAGCTAGGATTAGTAATTATGGGACCAGCAGTTTGACTCCTACATTCCCTAGCGAAATGTCCCAACCTATTACACTTGTAGCACTTGATTTTCGATTTATCCAACCCAACCCTTAGATTCTCATGCAAACCTGGGAATTTTCGCCCTGTTCTTTTGTAGAATTTGCTAGTTCTAACACTTAGCAAAGCCAGTTGGTGCAGGATGTCCATTTCCTCTAAGTCAGTGGGATCAAAATGTTGCAAATCATTTAGTTCAAAGCTTAAATTTTCTAACATCTGGTTTTCGTTTGCAGTGAATGCATAACTAGCAGAGTGAGGATCAGGGTTGTTAAAATTTGCACCAGCAGTTATGTCAATGAAGTGATCATAACCCTGATCCTTACCACTGCTCCCAGATTCTTCTTGACCCAGAAGAGCAGTATTACCGAAAGTGTAATCATCAGTAACTTTTCCTGACTCTTGTAACCTCCTTTTCTGGTTCAACTCCCTTTCGTAGGTCAGGAGTCGACCGTGGAGTTGGGTCAAGGTTAGATCCTTGAACTCAGGTGAGTTTCGGGTGACAAAAGCTATGGTGTCCCATTTTTCTGGCAGTGACCTGAGGAACCTGCTATTTTGAGTTGAGTTTGTAAAAGTGGTGTTAACAAGCCTCAGTTCACTGATGAGACAACTGAAATGCTCAAATTGTTGCGTTAGTGATTCACCTTTAACGTAACAAAATGTTTCATACTGTTGGTTCAGGATTTCCCTATTGTTTTCTATCACTTCTTCGGTTCCCCCAAACTGTTCCTTAAGTGCGTCCCATAACTCTTTGGCACTGTTACAGTGTAACAGTCCAGCATATATCTCATTGGGCAGCGCTGATGCTATGATGCTAAACGCTTTAGCATCTAGTTCAATCTTTTGAAAGTCGGTTTCGGTATAATTTTCAACTGGTTTTGGAACGAACTTTTTAGCATCTTCAGCGCTTGGCACTGAAGGAACATGGGGACCATAAATGACAGACCTCCAACAACCTTTGCTTTGTTGAGCAAGGATGTGACCCATCCTCCTCTGCCAGATGTTGTACTCATTTCTTTTTAGCATATGTGGTTTAAAAAGTGAGCCGATGTTGTTTTTATCATCTTGAGATTGTGACGTCATTCTTGTTGTTTTACAGACACTGAGAAATCAACTTTAATGGTGATTAATCCTTGCTCTGTTTTTCAACGGACGAACAAACGATCAGTATCAACTATTATGAGCCGATCTTTTTATGTCAAAATGATTATTAAATCAAATTTGACTGTCCAAGCTCTGATACCAATTGTTGGATCTGATTTTGTTTCTGATTGTATTTTACGTTTGAGATTATGATGGAAATGAAAGAGTTGTGCGGCGGAATTAATATGAAAACAAACTTTGCATACAATCAAACGAGAGTGTTGCTTTAATCAAGACATTTTCAACAAGAAACCGAATGATTGAATTAACTTTCAACAATGATTAGAAGTAATGCTTGAATACAAACTCCCCCTCAGCCAGAGCTCAGCGTTTGTTCATGCAAAGAAGACGGTATTGCAAGAGCTAATAGAACAGTACAAAGTACTGAACTATTTATAGGCACTAGCAAACCACTGAGCATCTTAACTGACGTCACCATGAAAGTGACATCTAACCTCCTAACAAACTCTAACCTCTGATCTATACAAATACTGATGTACTAATTACTGCTATTACAATTCATTACATAAAAGACACTTAAACAGCTGCTGCATCCCTTCCACTGCTGTGAACCCAGCAGTGCTTGTCCGGATCAGCAGTACTAGACTCAAGGCAGTAGATTGAATCAGCAGAGCTTTGGTCTTCCATCAGTCTTTGACATTGGGCAGTAGATGCAAGGCAGCAGTTGTAGGTCAACACTTAGTAAGATCAGCAGATAGGAGGTCAGCAGATAAGAAACCACTTTCAAGGGGAGAGATTTGTATGTAAACATCTGCTTATTCTGGATCCACTGTTCTGATCCAGTTTTGGCTTTAATTATCTGTTCCTCTGATAGGGTTCAATCCCAACAAAGCATTATTCTTTAAGTTCATCACAATTTACACACATAACGTGATTTTTGATTTAGTTTACCATTTTTATCGCACAAACGCCTAAACATAGCATCAATTCATATCATCATGTATTCACTTAACAAATCACATTTTTCATATTCATATTTACATACCACTTTTTAACTCAATAGTTCGCCCTTGAACATCCATTTTCACGTACATTGAAATATGCATATTTTAACGTTTTTCGATAACGTTTTCAGGCGTCATATGTCACATATGACTAACCATACACCAAAGATACTTTTATGTAAGTTAAAATACCTATATCTGTTATAAAAATACCATTTTATAATTATTTTGGTCAAAAATTACCGAAGCAATTAAGTGATCAAGTTTGTGAGGTAGTGTACGATAGAGATTTGCTAAAATGTATTAAGTTGATTAATAAAGAAAACAGTTTCAGGTTATAGTTTCAAGATATCAAACTATATCGATTGTCAAGTAATGAACAATAAAAGTAAAGATTGACACGGGATGTACGAGGAAATCCCTTGATCTATCTAGATCGCCGGCACAAAACCTCGGGAGCTGACAACTGCCAGCTGCCTTTGTTCTTCTTATTGATTGAAATATCAGGATACAACTTTAGGATAACGCATGGATCAGCTCTAGGTGTTACAATAATTGTGAGATGTGAGTGAATGATTGTGACTATAGCAGGTAATCAGTGTATGTACGAGATTACATGTGTTTCTCTAATGATCCGGCATCCCCTTATATAGTTTTTAAATTCTAACGGAATATACTACAATTCCGGGATATGGAAAATATCCCCTTGTGACCGTTGTAGACCTTTTCATCCGCTATCAACGTTCACCTTTCAACCACTTTGAGCGAGTCTTCGGGCAGACCTAGTCCTTGTTAACGTTGGTCTATTGCAACTGAAGTATACACACAAACCATTAGTAATGAGCAAGATACTTCTGTATGATGTTACCAATATCATGGTTCGGTATCCTGGTTGCATGTTAGAAACATAAAGTCAGGATATATTATCGGGATATAGGTTCAAAATTCCACCCATAACAATTGTCCCCAAAAATATAGTTGTTGCATATCCCGATTCCAACGGATATATTTTTAGTTGTTAGAAATTTCTAATGGGATAGAGATGTTGATGTGACTTGGTGCAACTTCCAAGGCAATATTTTCTCTTAATTAGCTAGTCTTTTCCCTATATCTTCTCCCCAAATCCTTCTTTTATCTCATTACATCAGAACTTCAGGTATTGTTCTCTCTTTCCTTCAAACCTTTTCCTCTGCATTTCGTCTTCTTCATCATTATTTCTCCATGGCCGAATGCACATGATCTTGTACCGGCGATTCCACTCCAACATTCTTTGCATAGAACCTGCTCAAAAATCCTGAGCAGGAGGTTTGTAGTTTCGATAATGCTGATATAGCTGCTCTCCGATCCTCCGGTGCTTTCCCGGACGACGTCTTTATCTAACCGTACGATCGGAATATACGATCGTACGTGTCTTTAACTGAATGGCTTTGTTTCTTGGCGTACCCTTTTTCCATAAGTTTTAGGTTCCCATTCCCAGAGTTTATCATGGAGTTCTTCTGTGTCACCGGTGTGAGCTTTTCCCAAACCATGCCCATGGTTTGGAGGATCTTACTTGTGCTTAACCGGATCAAAACCAACCACGTCCCTGATCTTAGTATCGAGTATTTACCCTTGGCCTACCGTTTGAGGTCCCATTGATCTAGCCGGTTCTTGTTGTTTTCCACTTCCAACAGTCCTCTCATTCTCTGAGCTACTAAGAATGAGGATGAGTGGAAGCGCAAGTTCTTCTTTGTTAAGAAGGATATTGTAGGATCGAATTCGGACCTAAACGAGTCATATAGAAGAGTTTATCTCAGTTTGAACGGCGGAAACAGACAAACCGAGTACAATTCAGCAAGTATTCACTATCAACTGTCGATATTATTGATCTGGATAACGTTTACAACCTGTCGACACTTCGGCAGCACTTCGTGGCTCACCGGAAGACAACACCTAGAACTATATATGAGATTTCGCTTATGCGCACCTATTTATAGTTGCTGAGGTTTCGCTCCTATGGACCTGACAAATAAGCGAAACCTCATCTGACATATAAGCGAAATCACATGTTGACACAAAAGCGAAAACACCTCAATGACATACGGGCGAAATCAGAATGATACATGTATGAACGAAATCCAACTTTATCATTCTAAACCTTTTGTCTTTTGTGTAGTGATGTCATGATGACATCACTATTATGATGTCATCATCCAAGATGTTGACATCTTCCTTTTTCAGATCCGCAACGAGACTGAGACTCGACATAAGACGAAGACGACAGATGTGTGCACCAACAGATATCGTCAATGGCGGTGATTTCCTGGTGGAGTGGTTGACCAAGGGTAGGATTTAGGGTTTTAGGAATATCTCCAAATGTATCCTGCTATGACATTCCTAACTCATATCCTTGTTTTTTGTGCAGCGGATTTCAGGAAACTAGCTCCCCAAACTCCAGAGTTGGAGACACGGATTAAGGCTATTTACAAGTTGCTAGAGATCGAAAGAACCTTTCTGCTGAGCCATCCAATTTCCAGCCAGCATTCTACTTCCATCACGTCTGGTAAGGATATCTGCTTTGAATATCCCTGCATATGTTTGGTTAATCAGGATATTATTATATGATAAGATTGTAATTACTCCCTTTTATGTAGATTCCACCAAGGTCCCCACCACTTTCGATCTTGAGGAGCTTTATAGCTTCTCCAAGCCTGCCTCGGTGAAAAAGGAGCCCTATCTTGCCACAAGCTCTAAGCCCTATGCTGCTCCTAAGCCCTCCATGCTGACAAGGTCCCGGGCCTCAGGATCCAAGAAAAGGAAGGGTTCTGACCCCCCTGCTACTACTTCCAAAGCCTTTTCCTATGATGGTCTTGGCTTTATGGAATCCATTGGTCCTATGACCACATTCCTCAACTAGGTAAATATCCCCATTCTGTATCCTATATCCTACACATGTATGATGAACCTGTATCCTGGTTAGGTTATATTTTTTGAAACCTGCATTTTCTTTTGTAGGGTCTGGACCACCTGGTGCTTCTTCACAACGAGGCTTGTGAAGCAGTCATTAGTTCTAGAGGCCAAGTTGAAGAAAGCTGAGATCACAATTGAGGATTAGGGGAAGATCGTTGCCGCCAAGACCCAGCATTACGAGGATAAGCTGAAGAAGGTGACTCAGGATGCTGAGGTCGAGCTAGCTGTTGTCCAGGTTAACCACGAGCAGGAAATGGTCTCCTTCAAGATTGACCTCAAGAATTCGGCCTTCATTTCTCTCCTCTGGGCCAGGATCAAGATGGTTTATGAGGCCAAGGAAGCGGGCTTTGAATGCCCATCCTGGACTGTGGATGCCTGAGAGGCCAAGATGAAGGATCTGGGAGGCAACCCTGTGGAGTATCCTGTTAAATATGGGGATAGCGAGTCCTCTAAGGCGGCTAAGGCAGCGGCGGAGGCAGGTGGCAAGGCTGGTGAAGATGATGGAGCAGGTGCAGGTGGAGATTATGGCGTAGTTGGTGCTGCCTCATGAGTGGGCAGCAAAGTGGGCAACAATGGATGTTATTGCTTAGGCCGGAGCCCACTTTTTTAATTCTGATGGTTAATGTATGTTGAACACTTTACTTTTTCTCCATGCTGAACAATTTACTTTTCCTGCACTTTAGATTTTGGAACAACATAACGATTGGAGGTGAAGGGATCTTGGTGTTTCAGGACGAAGCCATCAATCGTTAATGTTAATATGCTTTTGATCAGCTTACACCCTTGGTGGATGGGTTTTGGTTTGAAACGAGACAAGGGTGTAACATTTTGACTTGTTAATATGAATCTAATCTTTTGGCCTTATCCTTGTGTTATGTATTGTTTGCAAAAAGTTAGACTAAGTATCCTGGTCAGGATATTAGTGGTATCTATATTGCTTTCCATTTATGTTTCAAAAAATGATTTATAAAAATTCCGTAGGATACAAATTTTTATAGTTAATAAATCCCATTTATTTAGATAAGGCCTTTAAACTTAGAAAAAAAAAAGAATCCATACCAGAGACGTTTAAGTAGAAAGTTTGTGATAAACCTTAAGATCATTTGTAATGTCCCCAGCAGGAAATATTGTCAGCATTTGTTACATTCAGCCCTAGCATAGATGTCCCTTGTCTGCGCAGGATCAACATGTTGCATTAGGATATATTTTTCTTATGTAATCCTTCACTTGGTAATTGAGCTTTATAATTTTCTTCCATCAAGAGAAATATATTTAAACATAATTGTGTTTTAAGATACTCTTGGGATTATCCAAAATCTTGTGTTTCACTGGGGATAAACCCATTTTTCATGTGCTACAGACGGGAGTGTATGAACTCCAAGACTTAGAAAGGTGAAAACCTTTAAACTTTAGAGAGTATGAAAATACCCTTCACATGAGAGAGGGTGATCAGTCCTCGTATACCATAAGAATCCAGGATATAGCCAATAATAACGAAATTGTCAGCCACTGTTACATGAACTGGTCCCGCCATCTTGAACTATATCCGGATAACGTACGCTCCAGGCGGAGTGTTTAAACTTAATTCGAGAGAAAGGTGAATACCTTTAAACATTAGAAGGGATGTAACACCCTTAAACGTGAGAAAGGGGGTCAATCCTCTAGTCTTTCGATTTTATCTTGAGTAAATATCCTGGAGTATCATCCTGAAATGTATCCCTAAAAAACATCTTCAAACTAGGATGAGAGTGGGTATTAGCTTTGCTAACACCCCTCTGATGCTTAAGTCAGTATAGGGTTTCAAAAAAATAATAAATTAAATAAATTTTAATAAGGTACGGTTCATAACGTCCTGAGTTAGAATTTAAATTCCAAACTCACTTGGAATAAGCTTCGAGGTGAATGGCTTTCCAGGATCTTGGTAGTAT
The DNA here is from genome assembly GCA_030545235.1 of Helianthus tuberosus. Classification (NCBI taxonomy): domain Eukaryota; kingdom Viridiplantae; phylum Streptophyta; class Magnoliopsida; order Asterales; family Asteraceae; genus Helianthus; species Helianthus tuberosus. Next base: position 91,819,109 of record CM060360.1, read on the forward strand.
ATCCCTCTCCATCGTCTTGAGCCTATATACTCCCTTTCTGGATTCTGGTTCTATCTCATATGGTCATTCCCATTTTGGGGCTAGTTTTCCATAGGCAGGATTAGTTGTGTTCTAGAATTCCTTTCTCAATACCCAATCCCAACTTGGAATCTTCTTGTCCTTATATTCTTGATGTAAGACTTGGATATCCCCTGCTGGTATGCTGCCATTCTTAGTTTTGTTGCGTCTCTTATTTCATCAACGGTATCCAACTGTTGGCATAAGGCTTTAGGATTCAAATCAGGATTTCGTAGATTTGATCTAGCTGTAGGTATCATCATTTCAGTCGGAATCACTGCTTCCGCCCCGAATACTAGTGAGAATGGGGCCTGCCCAGTAGAATTTTTTTTGTAGTTGTTGTATCTGCCCATAGGACAAATGGTAGTTCCTCAGCCCATTTTCCTTTTTTAGCACCTAATCTCTTTTTCAAATTATTGACAATTATCTTGTTCGAGGATTCTGCCTGCCCGTTGGCTTGAGGATGCACTGGTGTTGATGTAATCATCTTTATGCCCCAACTCTTACAAAGGTCTGTAGTCCTCTTGCTGATGAATTGAGAGGCATTGTCACAAATTATCTCGGCTGGCATCCCGAATCTTGTCAGTATATTCCTTTTTATGAAGGATACCACTTCTTGATCCCTGACTTGGACAAAAGCTTCTACTTCAACCCATTTAGAGAAGTAATCTGTCATTGCCAACATAAAAAATTTTCCTCCTGGAGCCTTAGGAAGCTTTCGCACTAAATCCATCCCCCATTTCATAAATGGCCAAGGGGATATGGTAGGATATAATGGTTCCGCAGGCTGATGCAGTATGTTGCTATGTCTCTGACATGCATCACATTTCTGGGTATATTCCATAGCATCCTTTCTCATAGTTGGCCAATAATATCATGTTCTTAGGAATTTTGAAAACAAAGCTCTGCCCCCAGTATGGTTGCCACAGTCTCCTTCATGTATATCCTAGAGTACTTCTTTGGTTTCGGGATCCTTCAAGCATCTCAAGTATGGTCCTACAAGAGATTTCTTATACAAGATATTATTTATTAAAGTAAAACGAGATACCTTCATTCTGAAAGCTCCAGGGTTTCCATCCTTTGGGATATCTCATTCTTGTAGATACTTAACAATTGGAGTCATCCAGGATTCAGGATATTTCTCAGGATAGCCATCACCAGGATCATGGATACTCGATACTTGTTTATCCTGGGATTTGAAATGTTCCATTGTAGGGTGCAAGATATGGACTATTGGTATCCGAGTTTCTTTCGGTATCCTGACAGTAGATCCTAAGTTTGCTAGAGCATCTGCTTCAGCATACTATTCCCTTGGTACCTGTTCAAGTGTTAATATTTCAAAATATCCTGCTAATTTTTTAGCAATTTCGAGATATTCGGCTAATTTTTCGCCTTTTACTGCATAAGATCCATTGAAATGGTTTGTAATTAACAAGGAATCAGCATATACTTTTAAACATTTAATATTCATATCCTTGGCTACTTCTAATCCTGCTAGTAAAACTTCATACTCAGCTTCATTATTCGTAGCAGTAAACTCACATCTAATGGCTTGGGGTAATATGTCCCCATGTGGCGATTTTAGTAGAATTCCTAATCCTACACCTCTTAAGATTGGACGCACCATCAGTATGTAGTGTCCAAAATTCAGAGCTCTCACCTAGTTATTGTACTTCTAGATCAGCTTCTTCTTGTATATCGCTACTAAAATCAGCCACAAAATCTGTTAAGACCTGAGACTTTATAGCATTACTAGGTTCATACACTACATCATAAGCACTTAGTTGCACAGACCACTTTTCCATTCTATCAGACATCTCGGGTTTTCTAAGCACATTTTTAATAGGATAGTTGGATTTAGAGTAAATTGCCATTTTTGTCCCTGAGTTTTTGTCCAAATTTCCATTTTAGTCCAAATAGTTTTTTTCTCCTCTATGTCCCTGACTTTTCCTTTTTCTTGCCATTTTGATCACATTGCCTAACTTAGTATAAAAACCAGGTTATAATCAGGGGTATTTTTGGCATTAAATTATTATATGAGGTTTTTAAATTATGTTTTAAACTACCCCTGGTTATCACTACACAACAGTTATGCCAAAAAAACCCCTGGTTATAACCAAATTTTCAGATTGGGTTAGGCAATTTGATCAAAATGACAAGAAAATAGAAAAGTCAGGAACCCAGAGGAGAAAAAAAAACTCTTTGGACTAAAATGGCAATTTGGACCAAACCTTAGGGACTAAAATGGCAATTTACTCTTGGATTTAATATGTATCCTATGTGTTTCAAAGTAGTGTCTAAGTTTAGTTGATGCCATAACTAAATCTAATATTAATTTTTCTAGATGAGAGTATCTAGTCTCAGCATCTAATAAACTTTTACTAACATAATAGACAGGATACTGCTGACCTTCATGATCTTTAACCAAGACTACACTTATTGCATTTCATGACACTGTAAGATATAGAGATAGCGGTTCACCATCTTCAGGCTTCATTAGTAGAGGTGTACTTGAGAGATACTGCTTTAATGCTTGTAGAGCAGCTTCATATTTTTCTCCCCATTCGAATTTCTTGTTCTTTTTTAGGATATCATAGAATTCTTTACATTTTTCAGAGGATCTTGATATGAATTTGTTTAATGTTGCCACCCTTTCAGTTAATCTTTGAACATCTTTCATATTGGATGGGGATTTGAGATCTAGAATAGTTCTGATCTGCTTCGGGCTTACTTCTATTCCTCTTTTAGTTACCATATATCCCAAGAATTTTCCTACCCCCACTCTAGAGTGGCATTTTGCAGGATTCACTTTCATGTTATACCGGTCTAGGATATTTAAGGCACTTTCCAAGTCTTGGAGATGATTCTCAACTTTCTTAAATTTCACCACAATATCGTCGATGTTTACTTCCATAGTATCCCCCAATTTATCCTTGAACATCTTGTTGACTAGCCTTTGATATGTTGCACCTGCATTTTTCAAACCAAATGGCATAGCAGTATAACAATATATACCTGTAGGTGTCATGAATGTTGTATCCTCCTGGTCGGATGGTTCCATTTAGATTTGTTGAAATCTTGAGGATGCATCCATGAAAGTCAGCATTTCATGTCCAGCAGTTGCATCTACCAAGGAGTCAATGTGAGGTAGTGGGAATGGATCCTTCGGACATGCTTTGTTAAGCTCTATGTAATCAACACAGACTTTCCATTTCCCATTCTTCTTCTACACTACCACTACATTTGCTAACCACTTTGCGAATTTGACCTCCCTTACCATCTTGGATTTTAACAGCTTTTCCACCTCTTCTTGGATGATAGCATTCCTTTCAGGAGCGAACTTTCTTCTTTTTTGTTGAACAGGCCTAAAAGATTTATCAATTCCAAGTTTATGGGTTATAATATCCTTTGATATACCTTTCATATCCTTGGCGTGACACGTATGTATTTTGTCATGCCATGTAGGACTTCCATATTTCTGCTTAAACATTCGATCACTGTATCACTATAACACCACCTGGTCTCACCTACAAAACCAAACAAGAACTTAAGATCACATTCCAAAAACCTGAATCAAATAATTATATTATCTTGCTAACCAGTTTTAGCAGCAACTCAAAGTATTCCCGATACATTCTTTTCCCAGCACCAACAAATGCAAAATCATAGCTGTAGAAAGGAGAGCGAAATGTTATTAAACTCCATCAAGCTTCATTTGTTAGTTTTACTGTTTTAACTAATAATGGTGTTAGATAATCAAAATATCCTGAAAACAATTTTTAAGTAGAGAACTGCATAGCTCGTAGTAGTGTTGGCCAGATATAAATACATTTTCGACATTCAAAAAGTATAAAATGCATCTAAATAAATAAAGTAGTGTTTAACTAACAACTGTGTCGGTCTCACACCTAAATGCCGCCACGCTAAAATAAAGTTCCAGCATCAAGTTGAACTTTTATGACTCGTATATGTTTAATTAAATCTATCATAACTCAAATTAAAATGACCCCACATCAAAACTTGCACATACATAAAGATGGAACTGCCACAACAGGTAGTGCTACTTTCATAGTCCGAACCTCCACTAATCCAAACATAGGGAGCAGGCTAAGTCAACTCACAAGATTCAAAAGTGTTCATCAAACAATACCTTTGGATTTAACAAGCAAGTTTTCCCATAAAACTGCTTTAAGCCTTTGACTAAACTAGCTAACTTCAGCATGAGAGCACTTCTGGTCATTGACCTTGCATTCCTCAATAATCAAAACTAACAACAAAGTAATAATTATATCAATCTATAATCTAAATCTACATTTTTCACATTTCAAAACTTCATATATAGATTTTGCATAAACCTATAAACTATAGTGAATGATACCAGTTGCATATACTTCTATGAGTTGACTAATAGTGATTTACTATCTCCTAGTTGACCAAATACTCTTAGAAGCCAAAAACTTTATATTTCAACTTTCAATCATATGATTGAAATATCTCCAAATGTTTCAAAATTCACCAAAAATATGATTGTAAACTCCAAATGTTTCAAAATTCACCACTAATCAAAATCAACACGTTCCAGTACAAAAGTTCATCAAACTCCCAACAGATCAGATTTCAACTCGATTCCTTCAAAATCCCCAAACACTAGCCCTAGAAACACAAATAACAAATTACCTTGTTGTTTCCTGTTGATTTCTTTTAAAATCAATTGACATTCAAGATCTACAAACCAAAAACGAAAAAACAAACAATTAAGTAAAGTTGCTGCTTATAGAATTAAAATTGAATGGAAATATGAATTAACTAGGGTTTAAGAAGAACCAAAACAGTGGCAGTTGGAGACAAATAGTTGAAATTATCAGTGAGATAGGAAACAATCACTTCCAAATTGCACACATAGATAGTTTTTTGGAGAATTAATTGTAGCAAACCCTAATTGATCCAATCAGTAATCAAATTAACAAAAACTGAGTTCGAATTCGACTTTGACTGGCACAAGAGAAGATGAAATTGATAGAATCGAGAATCATACCTTGAAATTGGTAGAATCGAGTCAGACCTTGTGGAAACCGTCGGAGTTCTGCTTCACTGTTTTCCGATCAGGATGTGTCATTTGCAAAATCGTTTTCCGGTGGAGATGTTCGAGCTCGAAAGCTTCAACGTTTTCCGATCGTTAATCATTGCCAGTGGAGAGAGCGGTGGAGATGTCTCGTCCGGTGGAGATGAGGTTGATCATTTCCGGTGGAGAAAGCGGTGTTAGGGGACGAGGATGGGGAGTCTGGTGGAGTTCAGAGTGTGATATAACACAACGTGTTTATTTGAAAAAGGGTGTGATATAATATTTTTGCCACCGCTAATACGGTAGCTATTCGGTTAATACCTTTTTACTTTTTTTTCATCAATTTCCCACTAAAAATAACTATATACGGTTCATTTGAGAGACTATTACCTAATTTTCTTACCGTTTATTTTGGTAGCAGAATTTGGTGGCAAGTGCCCTTTTTTGTAGTAGTGTTCGTAAGTAGTTGATCTCTTTTCTCAAGGCTATACAATCCTCTGTTATGTGCCCAAAACCATCATGAAAGGCACACCACTTTGATCTGTCCTTCTAATCAGCATTTTTCAGATTCTTTTTTGGCTATCTTTCTTTGTCCCCCAGTCCTTGCATAGCATACATTAGTTCAAGAATATTAACTTAAAAACAATATTCTGAAAGTTTAGGATATTCTTCTTTATCCTCATCCTCAATAGCATTCACTCTTTTGTTGTCGTTCTTAGCATATGGCTTGGATCAGTATTGTTTGTATGAGGATTCTGACTTCCTATTCGTCGATTCATACATTGAGGGTGTGTTCATTCTTTCCTACATTTTCCTATCATCTTCAAGCTTTATGTATCTCAAGGCCCTATTTCGAGCTTGATCTAGATTCCTACAAGGATTCATTACAAGTTCTTGGTAAAATTGAGAATCCTTTTGTAACCCCATTTTGAACGCTTGTACTGCCGTGGCAACATCAATGTTATGGGTGGTTTTCTACTCATATATCCTGAATAGTATTCTGACTATGTTTCTGTTATTGTGATTAGGATACCGGATCAGGATATTGGTAACATCCTGATACAGTATCCTGGTAGTGACTAATTAATTCACGTGCAGATTAATGAAGCAAGTCTATAATGTTCAAGTGGACCTCTTCTCCCAAAGACTCGGGCTAATCTGTTGGAATAGGAACGTTGAAACTGGAAGACGTGGACTACAACGTTCACAAAGGGAATATTCGCTATATCCCGGATTTGTAAGCTAGTTAGTTACATTTGTTTTACTATAAATAGGATTGATCGGGTCAGATAAGAACAAACACAATTTCTCGAACACTCTTGCTCTCTACTAGCTGCAATCACTCACAAACACTTACACTTGTATTCAAATCGCATTGTAACACCTAGTTGATCTGCATCATATCCTGCACTGTATCCTAATATTTGAAATAATAAGAAGAACAAGGCAGCTGCGATTGTCAGCTCTCGAGGTTTTGTGATGGCGATCTAGATTGATCAAGGGCTTTCCTTGTACATCCTGTGTCACCCTGTACCTTTCTGCTCATTGTTTGATTGTCGTTACAGCTCGATATCCTGAGCCGTATCCTGTAAACTGTTTTTGTTAACAACTTAATCAGTAGATCTTTCACAAATACTTCTAGTACACTACCTCACTTAACTAATTTGATCACTTAATTACTTAGGTAATTTTTAACCAAAACAATTTGGCGCCCACCATGGGGAAAGTGGTGCTATTTCTACTAAAAGCTTTTGCAAAATCATTACATGGTTTTCTATTTTCGAAACTTTTTGCTACACTATTTTCAATGGCCTCAAGATCAAACATGAGCTCTTCTACCGTGTCTTCCACAACCTCTGCAACAATTGGTTTGGTGCTTCCACCACCTCCGAGGATGCAAGCCTCTTCACAGCATCAAGATCTTTCAAGAGGAACATAAACTCATGTGGCTCGGGATGTTATCCCCACTCGGAATGTTCAAGGATCTGTTGTCTCAGGGAGTACTCCTATTTTGGCTTCTAATGATTAAATTCTATCTTTGTTTGGCAGTATACAGGATCAGATGAAGCAACAGCAGGAGACCAATCAGATGCTGATGAAAGAGATACAACTCTTGAAATCCAGCTCAAGCAGGCCTGCTGAGGATACCATCACTCCCTTACAGCCCAGGGCTCTAAACTTTAGTTCGGCAGTGTATACGGAGGATAACAGGGGCAATATTGTGCCTAGTCATACTCATAATAATACTCCTGAGATACCCTCTTCGGTTTGGGTGTCAACTGTGAGAAGCTCAGGATGTGGCCAGAATCCTCAGACTGGTAACATGTCTAATAATACAAATACTCTTGTTACTAATGGTCTTGGATCTTTGCAGGATGCAGGTATGACATCAGCATTTTCTAGGGAGCTTCAGAAATTGAAGGACATGATATCCAGTGTACCTGGGGTTGTCCAGCCAATTCCTGAAGTGTCCCAGGACAACCACAGGATATCCCGGTTTGCACATCCTATCTGTGATGTTTAAATCCCAAAAAGATTTCAAACCCCCAACATGAAGCTCTATGACGGAACTAAGGATCCTAAAGAGCATAATGCTCAGTATAGGGAAATGATGGAAATTAATCCTATCCCCCCAGATCTCAAGGAAGCATGCCTCTGAAAGGGTTTTGGTTCTACTTTGACAGGATCAGCCTTAAAATAGCTCTTAAATGTTCCACCTCATTCAATTACATCGTTTGCTCATTTAGTCAATTTGTTTAATAGTCAATTTTCTTGCAGTCAAAGTTTTGAAAAACTAACTAGTGATCTCTACAGGATAACTCAAGGACCTCACGAATCCTTGAGGGATTATGTGAACAACTTTAGCAGGGAATCTCTCGATATCCCACACCTTGATGTTGCAACAGCTGTGCAGGCCTTCAAAACGGGATTGCAAAAGGATTCACAATTTTATCAGGATCTCGTAATGAATCCCCGCAGGAACCTGGATGAGGCTCGAAACAGGGCTTTAAGATATATTTGGCTGGAAGATGACAAAAAGATGCAAGAGAGGATGAATTCATCCTCAACCTATGAATCAACTAACATGTCGTCAGAATCCTCATACAAGCCATATCGCTCTAAGCCTTATGGCAGGAATGACAGAAAAAAGTGAATGCTGTTGAAGACGAGGATCCTGAGGAATATCCTGAGTTGTCAGAATATTGTTTTTCTGTTAATATACTTGAACTGATGTATGCTATGCAGGGTTTGGGAGACAAAGCGAGGTGGCCTAGGAAGAACCAACAAAAGGCTGATTGGAAGGATAAGTACAAATGGTGTGCATTCCATGAGGATTTTGGACATGTTACAGAGGATTGCATTGCTCTGAGGAAGGACATAAGCTATCTCCTAAGAAAGGGATATCTGAAGGATCTCCTAGGAAGAAAGAAGAATAAGGGTCAGGATACTGAGAAGGATCCTGAACGAGCAGCATCACCTCCTGCGGATGCCTAGATAATTAACTTTATTTCAGGAGGATCCGATATCTATGGAACCTCTTATTCTGCAGCAAAAAGACATGCAAAGGAAGCTAAGGCAGAAACGGGAGATAAGCCGACCAAAACGACAACCCTCACAACCGATAAAGTGGTAACGTTTGACAGTGATGACAGGGATACTGTCCAGGATCCCCATTATGACGGTTTGGTAATAACTTTATATGTTGCCAATCACTTTGTACGCAGGATACTGGTGGATAATGGCAGCTCTGTCAACATTATTCAGCTGGAAACGCTGAAAAGGATGAATGTTTCCCCAATGGATATCACTTCAAAATATACTGTACTTGTCGGGTTCAGTGGAGAGGCCAGGAATACTGTGGGAGACATAAAGTTGCCGGTTTATGTTGAAGGAGTCAACTCAATGCAGCGCTTCTGTGTCATGGACTCCTTATCCTGCTACAATATTATATTGGGTAGGCCATGGATCTATGATATGAAAGTTGTGCCATCGACCTATCATCAGTGTATCAAGATCCCTACCCCTTGGGGGGGTTGTCAAGGTGGAAAGTGATCAGCAAGAAGCAAAGGAGTGTTACTCTTCTTCGATGAAATCCTCAACAAAGCCCAAAGCAGGATAGCAATTAAAGATGCGAGCCCAGGATATCTTGGAGGCTTCAGAGCAGGATGTTAAGAAAATTATCCTTGATAAGGATAATCCAGATATCTCGGTGCTCGTAGGAACCAATATCCCTCAGGATATTGAAAACTAATTGACTAACTTTTTAAAATGCAGGATGTCAACATTCGCATGGAACATGAGGATATGACAGGTATTTCCAAGGATATTATAACTCACAATCTCGGAATTGACAGGTCTTTCAAGCCTGTCCAACAGAAACGAAGGAAGTTTGCTCCTGAACGGAACGCAATCATTCCAGAAGTGGTTGAAAGATTATTAAAAAGCAAGATGATTAGGGAAGTTAAATTTCCTAAGTGGTTAGCAAATGTAGTTGTGGTGCAAAAGAAGAATGGGAAATGGAGAGTCTATGCAGATTACACAGACTTGAACAAAGCGTGTCCTAAAGACCCATTACCTCTGCCACATATTGGCTCAATGGTGGATGCTACCGCCGGTCATGAAATGTTAACCTTCATAGATGCATCCTCAGGATTCCAGCAAATACAAATGGAACCTTCGAATCAGGAGGATACTGCTTTCATGACACCAACATGTATTTATTGTTATACTGCTATGCCTTTTGGTTTGAAAAATGCAGGTGCAACATACCAGAGATTGGTGAACATGATGTTTAAAGACAAACCGGGGGACACCATGGAGGTATACATTGATGATATGGTGGTAAAATATAAGAAGGCTGAGGATCATCTCTAGGATATTGAAGGAGCATTCGATATCCTGGACCAGTACAACATGAAACTAAATCCTGCCAAATGCCATTTTGGAGTGGGGGCAGGAAAGTTTCTAGGATACATGGTGACTAAAAGGGGGATCGAAGCAAGCCCAGAACAGATTATAGCTATCTTGGATATCAAGTCACCTTCAAACATGAAAGATGTACAAAGATTAACAGGGCGAGTAGCAGCATTAAACAGGTTTATATCAAGATCCTCGAAAAAATGCAAGGAATTCTACCATATCCTGAAGAAGAATAAGAAATTCGAATGGGGAGAAAAGCATGAAGTAGCGTTGCAGGAATTAAAACAGTATCTCTCAACTGCACCTCTATTGATGAAGCCCAAGGATGGTGAACCATTATCCCTGTATCTTGCAGTATCAGGGAATGTAGTAACTGTTGTCCTGGTAAAGGATCGCGAAGGTCAGCAGTATCCTGTCTATTATGTTAGCAAAAGTTTATTAGATGCCAAAACTAGATATTCTCATTTAGAAAAATTGATTTTGGCCCTAGTTATGGCATCGACAAAGCTTAGACATTATTTTGAGACACATAGGATTCATGTTAAAACTAATTATCCTGTTAGAAATGTGCTTAGGAAACCCGAGATGTCGAGTAGGATGGCTAAGTGGTCAGTAAAATTAAGTCTCAGGCTTTAGCTGACTTTGTGGCTGATTTCAGTAGTGATATTCAAAATGAAGTAGACATAGAGGTACATCAGCTAGGAAAAAACTTAGAATCCTGGACGTTATATACTGATGGTGCATCTAATGTGAGAGGTGTAGGACTGGGTATACTACTAAAATCGCCATAGGGGGACATATTACCCCAGGCTATTAGGTGTGAATATCCTGCCACTAATAATGAAGCAGAGTATGAAGCTTTTATTGCAGGATTAGAGTTAGCCAGGAATATGAATATTAAGAGTTTGCAAGTATTTGTTGACTCCTTGTTAATTACTAATCATTTTAATGGATCCTATGCAGTTAAAGGTGAGAAGTTAATCAAGTATCTCGAAATTCTCAAAAAAAATTAGCAGGATATTTCGATGTTTTTACACTTGAACAGGTACCAAGAGAAGATAATGCTGAAGCAGATGCCTTGGCAAATCTAGGATCATCAGTCAGGATACCGGAAGGAACCCAAATACCAATACTACATATCCTATATCCTGCAGTGGATCTTCTCAAATCTCAGGATAAGGAAGTAGTAAGTATCCAGGATCCTGATAATGAATATCCTGAGGAGGATCCTAAGTCCTGGACGGCTCCAATCATGAGATATCTCAAGAAAGGACACATCCCAAAAGATGAGAATCCCAAGGCCTTTAGAATGAAGGTATCACGATTAACTATTATAAATAATGTTTTATATAAGAAATCTCTTGCAGGACCATACCTGAGGTGCTTGGAGGATCCCAAAACTAAAGAAGTGTTTCAGGATATACACGAAGGAGATTGTGGTAACCATACTGGGGGCAGATCATTATTCTCAAAGGTGTTAAGAACAGGATGCTATTGGCCGAGGATGAGGAAAGATGCTGCAGAATATGCTTGAAGATGTGATGTGTGTCAAAGGCACAGTAATATACTGCATCAACCTGCTGAACCACTATATCCTATTGCTTCCCCTTGGCCATTCATGAAGTGGGGAATGAACATAGTGGGGAAATTGCCAAAGGCTCCAAGAGGAAAAGTCTTTATGCTTGCAATGACTGATTATTTCTCTAAATGGGTTGAAGCTGAAGCATTTGTTCAAGTTAGAGACCAAGAAGTAGTATCTTTCATAAAAAGGAATATCCTGACTAGGTTTGGGGTACCAGGTGAGATAATTTGTGACAATGGCTGTCAGTTTATCAGAAAGAGGACAACCGATTTTTGTAAGAGTTGGGGAATCAAAATGATCACATCTACACCGGTACATCCTCAAGCGAACGGACAAGCAGAATCCTCGAACAAGATAATTGTCAACAATTTAAAGAAGAGACTAGGAGCTAAGAAAGGAAGATGGGCAGAAGAATTACCCTTTTTATGGGTTGATAGGACAACAGTGAAAAGTGCAACTAGGCAGACCCCATTTTCCTTGGTATTTGGAGCAGAGGTAGTAATCCCAATAGAGATGGTGATACCTACAGCAAGATCCAACCTCAAGGATCCTGAGAAGAATCCTGAAGCCCTATGTCAAGAATTGGATACTATTGATGAGACAAGGGATGCGGCAAAGTTGAGAATGGTAGCATATCAACAGAGGATATCCAGAGCATATAAGAAGAATCTAAGGACTAGAAGGTTTCAAGTTGGAGATTGGGTTTTAAGGAAGGCTTTTCAGAATACTATCAATCCGGCTGATGGAAAATTGGCTCCTAAGTAGGAAGGACCTTATGAGATTGAATCGGAATCCAGAAAAGGAGCATATCGGCTTAAGAATATGGAAGGGGATATACTACCAAGATCCTGCAATGCTATACACCTCAAAGCCTATTTCAAGTGAGTTTAGAATTTAATTTCAAAATCAAGATGGTATGAATTTTATTTCTTTTATATATGATTCATTTTTATTCTTTTTGAACCCAATACTAACTTAAGCATCGGGTAAGTGTTAGGGGAGGATTTTCCAATCCTAAGGATCATGGATCCTCAAGTGCTGCCAGGATCATGGATCCTCAATTCTGTTTGAATTAAGGATCCTCAGCAGGTGTTGCAGGATCAGGATTCAGGATCCTTATTGTTATCCTTACACTAACGATTGTCTTCCTTGTACGTAAGCTTGTTTTGCAAGAGCAAAGGCATGGACCAAGTCTCACCGAAATTCCTGGAGCATATTCCCTCAATATTCCACACGTGCTTGGCTCTTGTGGACGTTATGGAAATCATGGGGAGCTTGCACAATTTGCGGATAGTTAGTTAGTTTAGTTATTTCTAATTTAAAATGGGGATAACAAGCTTGAGTTAGAACACTTAGCTAATTTTGGCATACACACACTCTCGTAACAGCTCTCAATCAGCTCTCAAACACTACTTGGCGATTTCATACATTTTTTGCACATTGTACACTAGTGATCCTTGTAACAAGCTTGTTTTCATCCCGAGTTGTAAACTTCTTTTGTTTAATCTTAGTTGGTGATCGGTAGTTTCCATCACTCGAGGTTTTTTGTGCCGGAGATCATGTCACACCCCCAAAATCCACCTGCGGAGTACCACCGCTTGGAGGCGTGACTGACCAGGATCCAGCCACCAATCATATTGAACAAGCATATAAGTAGTTATAAAAATCCAACCAATATAATTGGTGTTCAAACAAAACACAGTTAAGTTGCAAGCGGAAGCATAAGTCTTAAATCAAAACACAGTTTAATTGTTTCAAAGTTTAACATGGCACACAGCCGTCCATGTCCCACAACGATCCTCCCCCATGCAAGCTCCAGCTTAAGAACCTACGGACCTGCAAAGCATGTAGTAACGAGTCAACAACAAGTTGAGTGAGTTCACGGTTGGGTGTTCGTTTTAAAGTTGTTACGAAAACAGTTTCCTTTATCTGGCATCCTGCCGTGGGGGTTACCCCATAGTTAAAAACGTGTCTTGTTTATTCCCGGTTAATCTGGCTATCCAGCCGTGGGGGCTACCCCGTGTTAGTTATCTGGCATTTCGGCCGTGGGGGCTACCCCATGTATACACTAGACTCGTTACCATATCGACTGCTGACTGTAGTCATGTTTATGTGCCCTGAAACTGTCAATGTCTATCATCATTGACGTGCCCCAGATCCATTAGTTCACGCCCGTCCTCTGCGGCACGGTGTGAGGTTTGTCAGACCTAAATAGCGCTATCTAACTAATGACCCGCTCGCCATTGGCCCGGCGATTAAGTCGATATAAAAATGAGGGACTTCGTGATAGAGTTTTGGTCTAGTACGAGTTATCTGTCCGTGAGGACGAGGAATTACATTCCTGAACCTTTGCTGTCCTACCCAAGGAGGACGAGGAACCCAGTTCCTTAACCCCAATTCCCGACCCCTGGGAATCCCATGCTTTGTAGAGGGTGTGAACTCACCTTGGTTTGCTCGGTAGAAAACACAGAAAAGTCAAACAAGCAACGTTGAGGCTACTCACGTCCTATCATAGTTGTATCATACAATCAGGTTCGTATTCAAGTAGTGCACGTATGGCATACACGTTAATCATGGCAGTTAGCAAGTAATGCATACGAGTTGAACGAACAGTAACATGCCCAGAATTGAACAAAGTCCAAGGTCCGGCCCAATTACTGGGCCCATAATTAAACAAGTCCAAACAGTGTGTATCTGGGTATAATCCCGAGTCGCAACTAGGCGTTTGCGACTCGCATCCTGAGTCGCAACTACGGTCTCGGTTCATGCTGTTTTGGTTACGAGTCGCAACTGGACTCGCAACCGGGGTTTCGAGTCAAACGGTTTATGTGCTGATCAGGTGTGGTTTCGAGTCGCAACTAGGTGTTTGCGACTCGCAACCGATGTCGCAACCGGGGGTCTCGACTCGTCATGCAATGGTTTCGAGTCGCAACTGGCGGTTTCGGTTGGACAGGAGCTGATTCGGAACAGTGTGCTATCCAATGAGAATTCTATTTCATGAAACAGTTTGTACTACTCTCATAAACATGTTTATTTGTCTAACAAATTACCATTTTGGATCAAACATATCAGAATTCAAATATTCAAGCATGTTCATATGATATTCAACAAGTTCTTCATGTGTTCATCATGTTCATCAAATATTCCTATGAACTTTAACCAAACAAGAATCATAATCAACAACCTATCAACACCAATATGTATCCTATGATATCAACACAATGAATCACCCTACTAATGAGCATTCGGTTCTTAACACAAGAGTATGCAATCCGGTTATATGAATATCATCTATCATACTTATGCAATCCGGTTCTATAAACATCAACAACCAAGGTTTAACCATATTTAATCACAAGATTTCATTACTCATCATACAACATATATAAAAATCGAGACATGTTTAACCGATTATCATCAATATACACATCCGAGAACATGATAAAGCCATAATCATACATTTTTCCACTTACTAGTACATGAAGACAAGCATTAAATCATCAAGCACACATAATCCTTAAAACATAGCAAAACACTAACCGATTTGGTTCTCTAAGTGTGAGGGTATGAAGAGTGATGAGTGACTTCCGAATGATGATCTTGACCTCGGTCCGAGAGTCCTAATGCCACCGGTTGATCCAAGAATGAAGGAGAGGAATGTTGTGGTTTGGGGTTTTAGTGTGAGAGAGTGGAGAGTGTGTGTTGGAGAGTATGTGTGTTGTTGCCCAAACATGACAAGTATGGCTAACATAAGGATTATATACTAGTCCTAAGTAGTGCACCCTAATGGACTCGGATGAGGTGCACGGCCCAACCGGCCCATATGTCGCACTAGTTCACTCGAGACCACATGGTCTCGAGTCGGGTTCATGGCTTTCGGCTCATATACATACTCGAATACATACACACAAGCATACATGTAACATAACACAAAATCATATAAAGGTTCACTTATCATTAATCACATAAGTTTAACTATTCACACGTTTAAGCATACAACGAAAGGTTCTAAATTTCGAGTTGTCACATCATCCCCAAGTTGAAAGAAATTTCGTCCCGAAATTTGGTAGGCACTCACTGAGGAAGCTAGTTAAGTTGTATGGTTTTTCCCGGTTTTCCTGGGGTGTCACATCCACCCCCCCGTTGATCTGGAATTTCGTCCCGAAATTCCGTAGCTTCGGCCTCAGTAGTGGGTGTACTGTTTGCGAACAGTGGGGATACTTTTGTTTCATCTGATCTTCGCGCTCCCAGGTGAACTCTGGGCCGCGACGTGAGTTCCAACGAACTCGAACGAGAGGTATTCTAGTGCTCTTGAGGACCTTAACATCCCGGTCCGTGATTTCAACTGGTTCCTCGATGAATCTTAACTGCTCGTCGATCGTGAGTTCCTTCAAAGGAACTACGTGGGTCTCATCTGACGGACACTTCTTCAGATTCGACACATGAAAAACGTTGTGAACTGCACCAAGTTCTGCTGGTAAATTTAGTCTGTAGGCCACCCTGCCTATTTTCTCAATGACCTCGAAAGGTCCAACGTATCGTGGGTTTAGTTTGCCGCGTTTACCAAAACGAACCACACCCTTCCAGGGTGAAACTTTGAGTAGTACCCGCTCCCCAACCTGGAGCTCAAGTGGTTTCCTGCCCATGTCGGCGTAAACTTTCTGACGTTCACGAGCGGCCGTCATGCGTTTTCGTATCTGAGCGATTTGCTCGGTTGTATCTACCACATATTCTGGGCCAGTGATCTGACTTTCTCCCACCTCTGCCCAGCAAAGAGGAGACCGGCATTTACGTCCGTACAATGCCTCAAATGGAGCAGCTCCAATGCTGGTGTGGTAGCTGTTATTGTACGAGAATTCCACAAGTGGCAGATGCTTTTCCCAGCGGTTGCCAAAGTCGATTACACATGCACGAAGCATGTCTTCTAAGGTTTGAATAGTGCGCTCGGACTGCCCGTCCGTCTGAGGATGGTACGCCGTGCTCATGTCCAGTCGTGAGCCGAAGGATTTGTGCATTGCTTGCCACAGCTCTGAAGTAAAACGTGCATCTCGATCCGAGATGATAGAGGTGGGCACCCCGTGCCTCGAAACAACTTCCTTGAGGTATATTTCTGCAAAAGTGGAGAACTTATCCGTCTCCTTGATAGCCAGGAAGTGTGCAGATTTTGTGAGTCGATCCACGATCACCCAAATAGTATCGTTCCCGCGCTGGGATCTAGGTAGGCCAGTAACAAAATCCATGGAAATTTGCTCCCATTTCCATTGAGGTATCTCTGGCTGTTGGAGCAGGCCTGATGGTTTCTGGTATTCCGACTTGACTCTCGCACAAGTCAAACACTTGCTGACGTAAGTTGCTATGTGGGCCTTCATGCTAGGCCACCAGTACGTAGTCTTGATGTCGTGGTACATTTTATCCGACCCCGGATGTACCGAGTAGCGAGACTTGTGTGCTTCATCCATCACAAGCTCTCGTAGGTTGCCATAGAGTGGGACCCAAACGCGTCCCGTTACATAATAAGCACCGTCTTCCTTCTGTTCTAATCGTTGCCTTGATCCGCGTAGGGCTTCAGCCCTGACGTTTTCTGGTTTCAGTGCTTCTATCTGAGCTGCTCGTATCTGGGAAGGCAGACTAGAATGGATCGTGAGTTGTAAAGCTCGCACGCGCTTAGGCGCAGTGTCCTTTCGACTGAGGGCGTCGGCCACAACATTGGCCTTGCCCGGGTGATACCTGATTGAGCACTCGTAGTCATTTAGTAGTTCGACCCATCGTCGTTGCCGCATATTCAGTTCCTTCTGCTTGAAGATATGCTCGAGGCTCCTGTGGTCGGTGTAGATCGCGCACTTGGTACCATACAGGTAATGCCGCCATAACTTAAGCGCAAAAACAACAGCTCCCAGCTCTAAATCGTGCGTAGTGTAGTTCTTTTCATGAACCTTGAGTTGGCGTGAGGCGTAAGCTATAACTTTATCTCGTTGCATCAACACGCAACCAAGACCCTGAATTGATGCGTCGCAGTAAACCACAAAGTCGTCTGTGCCTTCTGGCAAGGAAAGGATAGGTGCGCTACAAAGTCTATCCTTTAAGTGCTGAAATGCCAACTCCTGTGCGTTTCCCCAGCGATAAACAACGCCCTTCTGCGTTAGTGAGGTGAGGGGCTGTGCAATCTTAGAAAAATCCTTTATGAATCTCCGGTAGTATCCCGCCAAACCCAAGAATTGGCGAATTTCCTTTGGTGTACGAGGTGCAGGCCAGTTCTTAATCGAGTCTATCTTGGATGGATCAACGTGAATCCCATCCTTGTTTACCACGTGGCCTAGGAAATGGACTTCTCGAAGCCAGAAGTCGCATTTCGAGAACTTTGCATAAAGCTGTTCTGTTCGAAGGAGTTCCAGAATAAGTCGCAGATGTTGCTCATGTTCCTCCCGACTCTTGGAATAGATCAGGATGTCGTCAATGAAGACTATAACGAACTTGTCCAGGTAAGGCTTGCACACTCGGTTCATCAAGTCCATGAAAACCGCAGGTGCGTTTGTCATCCCAAAAGGCATGACCAAAAATTCATAGTGCCCGTATCGCGTTCTGAAAGCTGTTTTGGAGACGTCCTCTTCCCGGACTCTCAGCTGGTGATAACCCGATCTCAAATCGATCTTCGAATAGTAGCTCGATCCTTGCAGCTGGTCGAATAAGTCGTCGATACGCGGTAGAGGATAACGGTTCTTTACCGTCACCTTGTTGAGTTCCCGGTAATCGATGCACATTCTGAAAGTACCGTCTTTCTTCTTCACAAATAGCACTGGAGCTCCCCAAGGCGATGAGCTAGGACGAATGAAGCCCTTATCTAAGAGTTCTTGTAGTTGCGTGGAGAGTTCCTTCAATTCTGATGGAGCTAGACGATAAGGTGCACGGGCTATAGGCGCAGCTCCAGGAGCTAGTTCGATCTGAAACTCGACTTGACGATGAGGCGGAAGACCAGGTAATTCTTCAGGAAATACCTCTGGATAATCGCGTACAACTGGAAAATCTTCTATCTTCTTCTCTTTTTCTGAGGTGTCAGTAATGAGAGCCAAAATAGCAGTGTGGCCCTTTCGCAAGTACTTTTGGGCCTTAAGGAGAGAAATAACGTTCTCAACAGCACTTCTCTTGTCGCCATGAATCATGAGAGGTTCACCACCGGGACCTGGAATGCGGACAACTTTCTCGTTGCAAAGAATCTCTGCTCGGTGTTGGGATAACCAATCCATCCCAATGACAACGTCGAAACTACCCAAGACAATAGGAATGAGGTCGATAGAGAAGGTCTGGTCAGCGAGAACGAGTTTACAACCCTTGACTACGTGTGTGGCTTCTAAACTCTTACCATTTGCTAGCTCTACTGTGTGCTTGTTGTTCAAATGTGTTGGAATACACTTAAGCATTCGACTAACTTCTATTGACATGTAGCTAGTATCGGCACCCGAATCAAATAAAACTGAAACATAAAAGTCGTCGAGAAGGAACTTACCCGCCACAACATTGGGGTCGTTCCTTGCTTCACCTTGGCCAATCACAAACATCCGCCCCCTGGCGCCATTGTTGTTGTTCCCATTGTTACCATTCCCCTGATTGTTGTTATTGTTGTTGTTATTCTGGTTCCTGTTCAGTTGAGGACAGTCTCTCTTGAAGTGGCCCTCAGCTCCACACTGAAAGCACCCTTTGTTATCACCTTGCTGTTGCTGCTGACGTTGATTCTGTTGAGCTTGCTGACAATTCTGATTGGCGGGGTATAAGCTCCTACAATCCTTTGCAGCGTGACCAGGCTTGTTGCACCAATGACAGTTGCCCCTGGTGCATGGTCCGCTGTGGTGCAGGCTGCAGCGATTGCATTTGGGGTGATTTCCTTTGTATCCGCCACCAGACGATTGCTGATTAGGGCTCTTGTAGTCCTCAGTCTTTCTCTGCTGAGACTGGGACTGAACAGAAGCCGAACCCTTACTCGAAGTTCCATCCCACTTCCGTTTGTTGTCACTAGAGGTACCAGAAGTAGTTGCAGCACCTATGCGTTTTGGTAACTTGTTCTGCTCCACCGCCTGATCCGTGAGACGGTGAGCCAACTGAACGGTTTGCTGGTAGGTGGCGAGGTTCGCTGAAGTCACATGACTTTGGATTTCTGGCACTAAGCCCTGAAGAAATAGTTCGATGCGTTTGATGGGAGGATCCACCATAGTAGGGCACATAATTGCCAGTTCGTTCGACCTTTTCACATAAGCCTCAATTTCCGACCCCGTCATCTTGAGGTTGAAGAACTCCACTTCCAGTTTGTGAATCTCATCACGACTGCAGTATTCCTCTTTGATCATTTCCTTAAAAGTTTCCCATGGGGTGGCGTTGGCAGCAACCAACCCTAGCATCTGAACTTGAGCGTTCCACCACGTGAGGGCTAAACCCTCGAGAGTACCAGTAGCATACTTCACCCTGCGCGCCTCAGGGCATTCACACATTTCGAAGACAGATTCTAGCTTCTCAAACCAGTGTAGGAGACCTACTGCTCCTTCAGTGCCGCTAAAAGTAGTTGGTCGGCAGTCCATGAAAGTCTTAAAAGTGCACACGGGTGGTTGAACATGCTGACCTCCTGCGTGTGCAGCTGCGAGTGCTGCGGCAACTCGTTCGTTGATCAGAGCCGTCAACTGGGCTTGTGTCATGTTAACGCGTCCAGACATGATCTTCATATCAAGAAGAACGTGAGTGAGAGAGGTTCGCGAAAGTACAACGATAGGATAGAGTAAGCACGCACGTGTTCAAGCAACAGTAGTTATACTAACCAAGCATACCACAAGCGATGTACCATGTATCTAACAAGTAGGTAATATACAGACCATATCACCTAGAATGTCGAGCCTTGCATGTGGAGTGAAGCATCGTTGTGGACCGTTGAGCACTGTACAGGTTATAGTCTGGTTTTAACAAAAACGTTTTTCCTTTTATTAAAACCGAGTTCTCTATAACCAATGGCTCTGATACCAATCTGTCACACCCCCAAAATCCACCTGCGGAGTACCACCGCTTGGAGGCGTGACTGACCAGGATCCAGCCACCAATCATATTGAACAAGCATATAAGTAGTTATAAAAATCCAACCAATATAATTGGTGTTCAAACAAAACACAGTAAAGTTGCAAGCGGAAGCATAAGTCTTAAATCAAAACACAGTTTAATTGTTTCAAAGTTTAACATGGCACATAGCCGTCCATGTCCCACAACGATCCTCCCCCATGCAAGCTCCAGCTTAAGAACCTACGGACCTGCAAAGCATGTAGTAACGAGTCAACAACAAGTTGAGTGAGTTCACGGTTGGGTGTTCGTTTTAAAGTTGTTACGAAAACAGTTTCCTTTATCTGGCATCCTGCCGTGGGGGTTACCCCATAGTTAAAAACGTGTCTTGTTTATTCCCGGTTAATCTGGCTATCCAGTCGTGGGGGCTACCCCGTGTTAGTTATCTGGCATTTCGGCCGTGGGGGCTACCCCATGTATACACTAGACTCGTTACCATATCGACTGCTGACTGTAGTCATGTTTATGTGCCCTGAAACTGTCAATGTCTATTATCATTGACGTGCCCCAGATCCATTAGTTCACGCCCGTCCTCTGCGGCACGGTGTGAGGTTTGTCAGACCTAAATAGCGCTATCTAACTAATGACCCGCTCGCCATTGGCCCGGCGATTAAGTCGATATAAAAATGAGGGACTTCGTGATAGAGTTTTGGTCTAGTACGAGTTATCTGTCCGTGAGGACGAGGAATTACATTCCTGAACCTTTGCTGTCCTACCCAAGGAGGACTAGGAACCCAGTTCCTTAACCCCAATTCCCGACCCCTGGGAATCCCATGCTTTGTAGAGGGTGTGAACTCACCTTGGTTTGCTCGGTAGAAAACACAGAAAAGTCAAACAAGCAACGTTGAGGCTACTCACGTCCTATCATAGTTGTATCATACAATCAGGTTCGTATTCAAGTAGTGCACGTATGGCATACACGTTAATCATGGCAGTTAGCAAGTAATGCATACGAGTTGAACGAACAGTAACATGCCCAGAATTGAACAAAGTCCAAGGTCCGGCCCAATTACTGAGCCCATAATTAAACAAGTCCAAACAGTGTGTATCTGGGTATAATCCCGAGTCGCAACTAGGCGTTTGCGACTCGCATCCTGAGTCGCAACTACGGTCTCGGTTCATGCTGTTTTGGTTACGAGTCGCAACTGGAGTCGCAACCGGGGTTTCGAGTCAAACGGTTTATGTGCTGATCAGGTGTGGTTTCGAGTCGCAACTAGGTGTTTGCGACTCGCAACCGATGTCGCAACCGGGGGTCTCGACTCGTCATGCAATGGTTTCGAGTCGCAACTGGCGGTTTCGGTTGGACAGGAGCTGATTCGGAACAGTGTACTATCCAATGAGAATTCTATTTCATGAAACAGTTTGTACTACTCTCATAAACATGTTTATTTGTCTAACAAATTACCATTTTGGATCAAACATATCAGAATTCAAATATTCAAGCATGTTCATATGATATTCAACAAGTTCTTCATGTGTTCATCATGTCCATCAAATATTCCTATGAACTTTAACCAAACAAGAATCAAAATCAACAACCTATCAACACCAACATGTATCCTATGATATCAACACAATGAATCACCCTACTAATGAGCATTCGGTTCTTAACACAAGAGTATGCAATCCGGTTATATGAATATCATCTATCATACTTATGCAATCCGGTTCTATAAACATCAACAACCAAGGTTTAACCATATTTAATCACAAGATTTCATTACTCATCATACAACATATATAAAAATCGAGACATGTTTAACCGATTATCATCAATATACACATCCGAGAACATGATAAAGCCATAATCATACATTTTTCCACTTACTAGTACATGAAGACAAGCATTAAATCATCAAGCACACATAATCCTTAAAACATAGCAAAACACTATCCGATTTGGTTCTCTAAGTGTGAGGGTATGAAGAGTGATGAGTGACTTCCGAATGATGATCTTGAGCTCGGTCCGAGAGTCCTAATGCCACCGGTTGATCCAAGAATGAAGGAGAGGAATGTTGTGGTTTGGGGTTTTAGTGTGAGAGAGTGGAGAGTGTGTGTTGGAGAGTATGTGTGTTGTTGCCCAAACATGACAAGTATGGCTAACATAAGGATTATATACTAGTCCTAAGTAGTGCACCCTAATGGACTCGGATGAGGTGCACGGCCCAACCGGCCCATATGTCGCACTAGTTCACTCGAGACCACATGGTCTCGAATCGGGTTCATGGCTTTCGGCTCATATACATACTCGAATACATACACACAAGCATACATGTAACATAACACAAAATCATATAAAGGTTCACTTATCATTAATCACATAAGTTTAACTATTCACACGTTTAAGCATACAACGAAAGGTTCTAAATTTCGAGTTGTCACATCATCCCTAAGTTGAAAGAAATTTCGTCCCGAAATTTGGTAGGCACTCACTGAGGAAGCTAGTTAAGTTGTATGGTTTTTCCCGGTTTTCCTGGGGTGTCACATCCACCCCCCGTTGATCTGGAATTTCGTCCCGAAATTCCGTAGCTTCGGCCTCAGTAGTGGGTGTACTGTTTGCGAACAGTTGGGGATACTTTTGTTTCATCTGATCTTCGCGCTCCCAGGTGAACTCTGGGCCGCGACGTGAGTTCCAACGAACTCGAACGAGAGGTATTCTAGTGCTCTTGAGGACCTTAACATCCCGGTCCGTGATTTCAACTGGTTCCTCGATGAATCTTAACTGCTCGTCGATCGTGAGTTCCTTCAAAGGAACTACGTGGGTCTCATCTGACGGACACTTCTTCAGATTCGACACATGAAAAACGTTGTGAACTGCACCAAGTTCTGCTGGTAAATTTAGTCTGTAGGCCACCCTGCCTATTTTCTCAATGACCTCGAAAGGTCCAACGTATCGTGGGTTTAGTTTGCCGCGTTTACCAAAACGAACCACACCCTTCCAGGGTGAAACTTTGAGTAGTACCCGCTCCCCAACCTGGAGCTCAAGTGGTTTCCTGCCCATGTCGGCGTAAACTTTCTGACGTTCACGAGCGGCCGTCATGCGTTTTCGTATCTGAGCGATTTGCTCGGTTGTATCTACCACATATTCTGGGCCAGTGATCTGACTTTCTCCCACCTCTGCCCAGCAAAGAGGAGACCGGCATTTACGTCCGTACAATGCCTCAAATGGAGCAGCTCCAATGCTGGTGTGGTAGCTGTTATTATACGAGAATTCCACAAGTGGCAGATGCTTTTCCCAGCGGTTGCCAAAGTCGATTACACATGCACGAAGCATGTCTTCTAAGGTTTGAATAGTGCGCTCGGACTGCCCGTCCGTCTGAGGATGGTACGCCGTGCTCATGTCCAGTCGTGAGCCGAAGGATTTGTGCATTGCTTGCCACAGCTCTGAAGTAAAACGTGCATCTCGATCCGAGATGATAGAGGTGGGCACCCCGTGCCTCGAAACAACTTCCTTGAGGTATATTTCTGCAAAAGTGGAGAACTTATCCGTCTCCTTGATAGCCAGGAAGTGTGCAGATTTTGTGAGTCGATCCACGATCACCCAAATAGTATCGTTCCCGCGCTGGGATCTAGGTAGGCCAGTAACAAAATCCATGGAAATTTGCTCCCATTTCTATTGAGGTATCTCTGGCTGTTGGAGCAGGCCTGATGATTTCTGGTATTCCGACTTGACTCTCGCACAAGTCAAACACTTGCTGACGTAAGTTGCTATGTGGGCCTTCATGCTAGGCCACCAGTACGTAGTCTTGATGTCGTGGTACATTTTATCCGACCCCGGATGTACCGAGTAGCGAGACTTGTGTGCTTCATCCATCACAAGCTCTCGTAGGTTGCCATAGAGTGGGACCCAAACGCGTCCCGTTACATAATAAGCACCGTCTTCCTTCTGTTCTAATCGTTGCCTTGATCCGCGTAGGGCTTCAGCCCTGACGTTTTCTGGTTTCAGTGCTTCTATCTGAGCTGCTCGTATCTGGGAAGGCAGACTAGAATGGATCGTGAGTTGTAAAGCTCGCACGCGCTTAGGCGCAGTGTCCTTTCGACTGAGGGCGTCAGCCACAACATTGGCCTTGCCCGGGTGATACCTGATTGAGCACTCGTAGTCATTTAGTAGTTCGACCCATCGTCGTTGCCGCATATTCAGTTCCTTCTGCTTGAAGATATGCTCGAGGCTCCTGTGGTCGGTGTAGATCGCGCACTTGGTACCATACAGGTAATGCCGCCATAACTTAAGCGCAAAAACAACAGCTCCCAGCTCTAAATCGTGCGTAGTGTAGTTCTTTTCATGAACCTTGAGTTGGCGTGAGGCGTAAGCTATAACTTTATCTCGTTGCATCAACACGCAACCAAGACCCTGAATTGATGCGTCGCAGTAAACCACAAAGTCGTCTGTGCCTTCTGGCAAGGAAAGGATAGGTGCGCTACAAAGTCTATCCTTTAAGTGCTGAAATGCCAACTCCTGTGCGTTTCCCCAGCGATAAACAACGCCCTTCTGCGTTAGTGAGGTGAGGGGCTGTGCAATCTTAGAAAAATCCTTTATGAATCTCCGGTAGTATCCCGCCAAACCCAAGAATTGGCGAATTTCCTTTGGTGTACGAGGTGCAGGCCAGTTCTTAATCGAGTCTATCTTGGATGGATCAACGTGAATCCCATCCTTGTTTACCACGTGGCCTAGGAAATGGACTTCTCGAAGCCAGAAGTCGCATTTCGAGAACTTTGCATAAAGCTGTTCTGTTCGAAGGAGTTCCAGAATAAGTCGCAGATGTTGCTCATGTTCCTCCCGACTCTTGGAATAGATCAGGATGTCGTCAATGAAGACTATAACGAACTTGTCCAGGTAAGGCTTGCACACTCGGTTCATCAAGTCCATGAAAACCGCAGGTGCGTTTGTCATCCCAAAAGGCATGACCAAAAATTCATAGTGCCCGTATCGCGTTCTGAAAGCTGTTTTGGAGACGTCCTCTTCCCGGACTCTCAGCTGGTGATAACCCGATCTCAAATCGATCTTCGAATAGTAGCTCGATCCTTGCAGCTGGTCGAATAAGTCGTCGATACGCGGTAGAGGATAATGGTTCTTTACCGTCACCTTGTTGAGTTCCCGGTAATCGATGCACATTCTGAAAGTACCGTCTTTCTTCTTCACAAATAGCACTGGAGCTCCCCAAGGCGATGAGCTAGGACGAATGAAGCCCTTATCTAAGAGTTCTTGTAGTTGCGTGGAGAGTTCCTTCAATTCTGATGGAGCTAGACGATAAGGTGCACGGGCTATAGGCGCAGCTCCAGGAGCTAGTTCGATCTGAAACTCGACTTGACGATGAGGCGGAAGACCAGGTAATTCTTCAGGAAATACCTCTGGATAATCGCGTACAACTGGAAAATCTTCTATCTTCTTCTCTTTTTCTGAGGTGTCAGTAATGAGAGCCAAAATAGCAGTGTGGCCCTTTCGCAAGTACTTTTGGGCCTTAAGGAGAGAAATAACGTTCTCAACAGCACTTCTCTTGTCGCCATGAATCATGAGAGGTTCACCACCGGGACCTGGAATGCGGACAACTTTCTCGTTGCAAAGAATCTCTGCTCGGTGTTGGGATAACCAATCCATCCCAATGACAACGTCGAAACTACCCAAGACAATAGGAATGAGGTCGATAGAGAAGGTCTGGTCAGCGAGAACGAGTTTACAACCCTTGACTACGTGTGTGGCTTCTAAACTCTTACCATTTGCTAGCTCTACTGTGTGCTTGTTGTTCAAAAGTGTTGGAATACACTTAAGCATTCGACTAACTTCTATTGACATGTAGCTAGTATCGGCACCCGAATCAAATAAAACTGAAACATAAAAGTCGTCGAGAAGGAACTTACCCGCCACAACATTGGGGTCGTTCCTTGCTTCACCTTGGCCAATCACAAACATCCGCCCCCTGGCGCCATTGTTGTTGTTCCCATTGTTACCATTCCCCTGATTGTTGTTATTGTTGTTGTTGTTCTGGTTCCTGTTCAGTTGAGGACAGTCTCTCTTGAAGTGGCCCTCAGCTCCACACTGAAAGCACCCTTTGTTATCACCTTGCTGTTGCTGCTGACGTTGATTCTGTTGAGCTTGCTGACAATTCTGATTGGCGGGGTATAAGCTCCTACAATCCTTTGCAGCGTGACCAGGCTTGTTGCACCGATGACAGTTGCCCCTGGTGCATGGTCCGCTGTGGTGCAGGCTGCAGCGATTGCATTTGGGGTGATTTCCTTTGTATCCGCCACCAGACGATTGCTGATTAGGGCTCTTGTAGTCCTCAGTCTTTCTCTGCTGAGACTGGGACTGAACAGAAGCCGAACCCTTACTCGAAGTTCCATCCCACTTCCGTTTGTTGTCACTAGAGGTACCAGAAGTAGTTGCAGCACCTATGCGTTTTGGTAACTTGTTCTGCTCCACCGCCTGATCCGTGAGACGGTGAGCCAACTGAACGGTTTGCTGGTAGGTGGCGAGGTTCGTTGAAGTCACATGACTTTGGATTTCTGGCACTAAGCCCTGAAGAAATAGTTCGATGCGTTTGATGGGAGGATCCACCATAGTAGGGCACAGAATTGCCAGTTCGTTCGACCTTTTAACATAAGCCTCAATTTCCGACCCCGTCATCTTGAGGTTGAAGAACTCCACTTCCAGTTTGTGAATCTCATCACGACTGCAGTATTCCTCTTTGATCATTTCCTTAAAAGTTTCCCATGGGGTGGCGTTGGCAGCAACCAACCCTAGCATCTGAACTTGAGCGTTCCACCACGTGAGGGCTAAACCCTCGAGAGTACCAGTAGCATACTTCACCCTGCGCGCCTCAGGGCATTCACACATTTCGAAGACAGATTCTAGCTTCTCAAACCAGTGTAGGAGACCTACTGCTCCTTCAGTGCCGCTAAAAGTAGTTGGTCGGCAGTCCATGAAAGTCTTAAAAGTGCACACGGGTGGTTGAACATGCTGACCTCCTGCGTGTGCAGCTGCGAGTGCTGCGGCAACTCGTTCGTTGATCAGAGCCGTCAACTGGGCTTGTGTCATGTTAACGCGTCCAGACATGATCTTCATATCAAGAAGAACGTGAGTGAGAGAGGTTCGCGAAAGTACAACGATAGGATAGAGTAAGCACGCACGTGTTCAAGCAACAGTAGTTATACTAACCAAGCATACCACAAGCGATGTACCATGTATCTAACAAGTAGGTAATATACAGACCATATCACCTAGAATGTCGAGCCTTGCATGTGGAGTGAAGCATCGTTGTGGACCGTTGAGCACTGTACAGGTTATAGTCTGGTTTTAACAAAAACGTTTTTCCTTTTATTAAAACCGAGTTCTCTATAACCAATGGCTCTGATACCAATCTGTCACACCCCCAAAATCCACCTGCGGAGTACCACCGCTTGGAGGCGTGACTGACCAGGATCCAGCCACCAATCATATTGAACAAGCATATAAGTAGTTATAAAAATCCAACCAATATAATTGGTGTTCAAACAAAACACAGTTAAGTTGCAAGCGGAAGCATAAGTCTTAAATCAAAACACAGTTTAATTGTTTCAAAGTTTAACATGGCACACAGCCGTCCATGTCCCACAACGATCCTCCCCCATGCAAGCTCCAGCTTAAGAACCTACGGACCTGCAAAGCATGTAGTAACGAGTCAACAACAAGTTGAGTGAGTTCACGGTTGGGTGTTCGTTTTAAAGTTGTTACGAAAACAGTTTCCTTTATCTGGCATCCTGCCGTGGGGGTTACCCCATAGTTAAAAACGTGTCTTGTTTATTCCCGGTTAATCTGGCTATCCAGTCGTGGGGGCTACCCCGTGTTAGTTATCTGGCATTTCGGCCGTGGGGGCTACCCCATGTATACACTAGACTCGTTACCATATCGACTGCTGACTGTAGTCATGTTTATGTGCCCTGAAACTGTCAATGTCTATCATCATTGACGTGCCCCAGATCCATTAGTTCACGCCCGTCCTCTGCGGCACGGTGTGAGGTTTGTCAGACCTAAATAGCGCTATCTAACTAATGACCCGCTCGCCATTGGCCCGGCGATTAAGTCGATATAAAAATGAGGGACTTCGTGATAGAGTTTTGGTCTAGTACGAGTTATCTGTCCGTGAGGACGAGGAATTATGTAGGATCGTGTTCTGTCCTGTTTGAGACGTTCACACCCCGACCACGTGGAACATACAAAACGTGGCGGAAACATCGGGGAGTGTTGTAACAGAATTAATGTTTCAAATCCATGGCAATTGAAGTTTCGTTTTATTCATTAGAAGTGTTACAATGTCTTAACAAACAAAGAAAAACAACATAATTAACTAGTCTTGCATCTTTTATTGTCACTAAAGCCCAAGTCTGCCTATGTGTATCTTGATCATCTTATGCAACAGCTCCTGAAAAACACATGTGAAAATATGGTACGTCAGCATAAAAATGCCGGTGAGATACATAGGTTTTGTGAAAATAGGTGTCATGACTTATGTTTGAGAAAATGTTTAGTCATGAACCTCTTAGTTTGTTATTTGCTTTGTTTTGTAAATCATTTGAAAAACGATCAGATCAGATGTTATGTATAAATAAATGTAAGGTTAAATGAATAACCATGAAAAAATGAGTTTGTATAAGATAAGTTGTTTGTAAACCAATGTCTTGTGAAAAGTATGTTATTTGTATAAAATGTTATATGTATCAAACTGAAATGATTCAAATAACGCTACGATATGTAATACCATACAAACACTTATATATAGGAAGTACCAGCGGCGTATCCACCATGCTTGTATCATATTACACACGCATCGTTACTTAATCACTTAATCAAACCAAACCAATCAATGTAAGATGTCTATGTTTAACCAATTGCCAAATGTATTGAATAATATGTCAAAATGTCCTGTATGGCTAGCGAAATGTGTCAACTAAACCATATGCACAAGAACATAGTATTGAAGTAAAACTTAGTTTAAATCAGCATTATGTCTTGTGAAAATGCATGATCAAGGTCAATCATGTTAAAATGTCTATATGCATGATCAATGTCAATCATGTTAAAATGTCTATGTCAAAGTGTCTATGTCAAAATGTCATGTATGGCTAGCGAAATGTCTCAACTAAACCATATGCACAAAAGCAAAGTATTGAAGTAAAACTGTGTTTAAATCAACGTTATGTTTTGTGTAAATGCATGCTATACTGATAATGAACATTTATGCGGTGTTGTTCCAATGCATACATCCAAGCCTTGCGACTGAGGTGATAAACCCTTAAACAAATTAAAGGTCTATCTGTGTAAATATCAACGAATTCGGTCATTCCTTTACTGTCCCCTTTCCCTGGGATGTCCGGAACGGGAGTTGTCAATTCCTATGGTACCACTACCTACTAACGAACGGCGTAGCTAATGTTAATGAATGTATTGTCCCATTTAACAAACCAAATGTCATACCAAAATGTAAGCATGTGATGAAATGAATCTGTACTAAGTATGCAACAAATGAACATACATAGCATGTGATGTGATGTGAAACAATGTACTAAGTATGAACTAAATGAACATACATAGCATAAAATGTCATGTAAAACGATGTACTAAGTATGCACGCTATATACATACATAGCATAAAATGTCAATGTAAAACGACGTACTATAATGTACTAACAAACATAGCAGGTATATGATATGAAAACAGGAAAGCAAGAAAGTAACAAGTAGGCACATGTGTTCCACCCCAAAACAGTTTGGAAAACAGTAAAAGAGGGGTCTATGTACTCACTTGAGAATGCTCAGTAGTCCTTGAGTAACAACCAAACAAAGCTAGAGATCACGGAAATCAAACGGCACCTAATATAGGTAACTATGTTAATTAACCGGACCTAAATCGGAAGATTGGGTAGCATTAGGGTTTGTAAACCAAATGAGTGTAGGAACTCATATGATATGGTTTAACAAAGCCTACATACTAATTGAAACTTAACATAAGTGTCTACGACCCATTACGACCCGTTTAGGAAGCTTATGCTACTTTAACGTGTCGTTCGCGTGAAACGCGTTCGGACCGCCTAACTAGCCCTATGACAAGTGTTATATGCCTAAACATGTTACATAATCAGTTATGTGACAAAGGTTTAGGTTACATATGCTTAATTACCAATTATACATGAAAAGGGTATTCTGGTAATTTACCTAAGGCATATAAACTACCTATCATACAACTACTTAAACGATGTGACCATAGGGTATAACCTCGGAAGGTTATTCCCTACCTACTATGGTCACCTAATATATTTGGTCGGATCCTAATGATCGACCAAATGGGTCGAGTTCGAAGGTATAGGCGATTTATTAGATCGCCTACCCTACGACTCTAGGCAACGTGGTAATCAGTGGGCATAGTCCCAAGGGACTACGACCAACGTGATTACACTCACGTTGCGAAGTTCCTACGAACTTCGCATTGACCATTACTGGTCAACGCTGAAAGTCAAACAAAGTTTGACTTTCTGACTCGAAAAGCAGTAAAAATAAGGAAAAGAACGAAAGAATACTAACCCAGGGTCCCCGAATGCTAATCCCGACTCAAGAACTCAGGTATGAAACAATGGTTTCAACTTAGAGCTCTCAAAATCAGAATTCTAGTGAGAAATGCAATGGGGGTGTTGGGTTATTTATAGTTTTCGGTCCACCGTTGAGATCGTTTCTTGGAAAAGGGGAAACGATCAAGGCCGTACACTTGTCCAAATGTTATGGTGGCTAAATCTTGATCTTATCTTGCTGATTAGGCGAATTAGAACATGTGGTTGTGGATCAAACAAGTGCAAACAGCTGTTCTGAACATTGAATCTGGTCTGCAGACCCCTAGCGCACCGCTACGCTTAAAGTGTAGCGCACCGCTAGGCACTATTTCGGCAGAATTACACTTTTGGTCCCTGAACTGTATTTAGGCCATTTTCGACACGTTTAAGGCCCGTTAACCCCATTTCAAAGCTCTAAAATGAAGTTAAAGTATAGGGAACTTAAAACATGCTCAAAAATATCTCGGATGTCGGTTCGTTTGGCCGTACGAACGCGATGTTCGCTTAATTACGACG
The DNA here is from genome assembly GCA_030545235.1 of Helianthus tuberosus. Lineage (NCBI taxonomy): Eukaryota > Viridiplantae > Streptophyta > Magnoliopsida > Asterales > Asteraceae > Helianthus > Helianthus tuberosus. The sequence goes on from CM060360.1 coordinate 91,850,908, forward strand.
GAATGCGCATAAGCGCGAAAAACGAACCAAAAGACGTGACGAATGGATTTTTCTTATGGCGAACACTAAAATATAATGTAGTCATGCTTACATAAATTTTTGGAAGTCCGTATGTATTCAGAACGTAAGTTACGCGTAAAAATGCAAACTTGTGCACTTTTTGACACTTTTAGTCCCTGAATGACCCAAAAGTTTGTTTTAGCATACCGAACACCTCAAAGCCTATTTCTAAGCTATGTGAAGGATATTTTAACTTATGGTCATGTTCCGGAATGTCTGTTACAGTTCAAATTGGCATACTTTCGCAGTTTGTCAACTTTAGTCCCTGTAAGCGAATTAACTTGATTTCGGCATACCAAACCTTCCAAAACTTATATCTAAGTTATGTAAAGGTTATTTAAGGTATGTTAAGCCTATTTCACTATTCCGGAGTGTTCGTTGGATTAAACTGGTTATATTTACGCATTAGTGCGCGTATAACCTTCCAGAAAGCGATTTAGAGCTTGAAATTGAACAAGAATTGATATGTGCAAATGATACACATATTTTTACAAATCCCAAGTATGAAATATAATATTTCATTGGTTTGGTACTTGTTTGATGGCCGTGAAGGCACATGTGTTACAGTCTCCCCTACTTTAGGAAATTTCGTCCCGAAATTTATTTAGAGGAAACTTGTAAGAGTTTAAAACATGAAGTTGAAAAGATCGAACAACATTGGTTAGGGTTCTTGAACTTCTAGTAACCTTAATAACATTATGTTTGCAATGTAAGAGGGACACTTATATACAAGTATATGAAGAGTCATTGGTGCGTCCACCGTACCTTCATTACATCGTTCTCATTTTGTTATTGTTGTCACTATCGGTTCTTACACATAATAACTTTACTGGGTTTCTATGCACTAAATTTCATAATTATGTAGGCCTCCATAATTAGACAATTCCTTGCACAGTTCACACAGTCTATTTTATAATGCGTAGGGTAAAACCAAATGAACAATCCTGTGATGAGTGTGACTAGACCGCCGTAGAGTCCTTTTACTTAAATCATTAAATGATCTAAATAGACTATCAAGGAGTCTGTCCAGCTACATCACTAGATGTCATTCTTTAACCAGATTGCGAATCAATCTTTTGACTAGACCACTAAAAAGGGTCTCTTATGAATCATGGAGTAGTACTATAAAATCCAAGGGTCTTAATTATTACATAGAAGCCCATTAAGGAATTAAGATAGTACCTTTTGACTATCCTGCTACGAATCCCTCATATGAAGATATGAAAGATCCTGCGAGGATTTGGATAACGAATTATCCAGAGTATAAAAACACAAAATACTTAAATGAAAACTCAAGATGCATAAACACATAGTCATATAACCACAAAGATTGTTTGTTAATCTGTCTTGTTACTTGCGTACGTGCATTTAAAGCACACTAGGAATCCATTCAACGGATTTCATTTGGCACTTTAAACATTATCGAGAATCTAACTATAAAGATAGAAAGATTCAAAAAGAAAATTCGATTTCGATTACGAGAACTCGAAATGTTCGAATTAAGGTACATAAAGAATCCAATTAAGGACTCTGATTTGAATGATGATCATCCACAAGGATCTAAATGTGAAGATAAAAAGATCCCATATGGATTTTAGAAGTTGAAGATGTTTTGAAATCTTGCACTGGATGTGCTTAAGTCAAAACATAAGTAAAATGCTTATGAGGTTGAGATGCTAGATATGTCAAGGCAACATATGAAGCAGAATTTGAAGGTTAAGTAAATGTGTGAGGAAAATATATTTAGAAAACTATGCATGGGAAAAATATGTTTTTGAAACCTTATATATAATATTTTGAAATCATAAAGTAGGTGTACTAGGTAAGTATATTTATAAAAATGTTTTAAAATCATGCGAGATGAATTTTGAAATTATGTATAAGGTTTTTGAAAAAGATTATATGATGCTTTTCGAAATCATGCACTTGATAAGAAAATGTATTGTGTTAATATTGTCTTCAGACTATATGAAATATTTTGAAATTAGGAAGGTTGGTTTTGATAACATGGCCAATGTTTTTGAAATAACATAGACAATGTATCTAGAAAAATTGTTTTCAAACTATATGAAATGTTTTGAGATCATGAAGATTGTTTTGAAATACTGGTACTGTGTATGTTGAAAAATCAAAACGTAATGGGTATGAGATTTGAAAATATCCTTAGTTATCCAGCCAAGGATTCAAAGGTACAGATGTGCAGAAGCATGATTACTCATAATGTCACTTTATTTTCTGTACTTCGTATCTTAGAATGAAACGAGTACTTAAAATTTTCAAAGGAATCATGAGCGATCATTTGAAAGAGAGAATCACAAGAGTAGTTTGTAAGGAACATAGTTCCTTAGTGCAGGTATTATAGGGAAAAGCCATAAACACATGTAATGATACTTGTATATCAGACTTGTGAACAACAACTTTTATTTATGAACGAGACATATTGTTTCACATTATAAGGAAACAAAAAAACAAAAGCATAAGACAGCAACATCTTCTACTCAGTCAACTGCTCATCCGTGGGTCAGATTTGCATTAGCAAGCTTTGGGCAATTTCTTCGGAAATGTCCCATCTTACCACACTTGTTGCAAGAACCCGGTGGAAAGCGAGCTCGAGCAGGTTTGTTGTCGGCTTGATTCGGTGCAACTGCTGCAACGCAAACTTTTGCTGTATGACCTTTACGTCCACAAATTTGGCATTTGCGGCACTTCACACTAGGGTGATGATGAAGGCTACATTGGTTGCACAAAGGTGAAGTTCCAAAGTACGACTTCCTAGCTGGTGGCCTTGCCACTTGGCTAGGTCCCGCTTGATTAAGTGTAACCGCTGCGGGTTTCCTTGAAGCCTTACGCTTTCTTGACTTTGGTGCAGTCTTGACTTCTGCTTCCTTCAGTGGCTCTTGAGTGGCTTCATTGTCGAGACGAGAGGCTTCATTGTTGAGACGAGAGGCTTCATTGTTGAGACGAGCCATGGAAATGCCTAAATCCACAGTCCTCTGAATCACTTCGCCAATTTGCTGGACAAATTTGGCTGTTCGCTCGGGCATTTGACCAGTGCTGAGAGGAATAGACATTCTAAAAGAAAATGAAAGACAGAGGAAGAAGCAAGTGAAAGGTTATTGGATAATCAATACAGAACGGCAACGAATGAAAATTGTGATCATTTGTTTGTTACCTAAGGCAAACAAATGAGATGACGACAAATCAAAGTAAATGGGTCAAAAATAATGTATCGCGAAGACATGCTCGCCTATAAGTGAACACTCACCCCAAGAATTCCCAGGTAAGCACAACTGGTCTCGCGTCTGATGAGATGTATACGAAGTGCTTGCCTAGACAGAAAACTCAGAATACAGGCATTCACCCTTCCAGTTTGCACGTGTTCACATTATTTAAAACCCAAAACCTTGACGAGATTTTGAAAATTCAAAGGGATTCAAAACCTTATAACTGAGGGTTCAAAACCTAGAAATTAATCATCCTAGAACAGATGATTAGTTTTCAAAGTGGTTTTGAAATTTATGTTCTTGTTGTGGTCGTCGCCTAAGGATAGGTGACGGTATTGTTTTATGACTAAACGCAAGTAAACTCGCGTTAGGGTCCTAAGAAAGTTATAGACTAGGTCAAAGCATTACTAATAACCTAATTCCCTATAACCATTGGCTCTGATACCATCTTTTCTGTCACACCCCGACCACGTGGAACATACAAAACGTGGCGGAAACATCGGGGAGTGTTGTAACAGAATTAATGTTTCAAATCCATGGCAATTGAAGTTTCGTTTTATTCATTAGAAGTGTTACAATGTCTTAACAAACAAAGAAAAACAACATAATTAACTAGTCTTGCATCTTTTATTGTCACTAAAGCCCAAGTCTGCCTATGTGTATCTTGATCATCTTATGCAACAGCTCCTGAAAAACACATGTGAAAATATGGTACGTCAGCATAAAAATGCCGGTGAGATACATAGGTTTTGTGAAAATAGGTGTCATGACTTATGTTTGAGAAAATGTTTAGTCATGAACCTCTTAGTTTGTTATTTGCTTTGTTTTGTAAATCATTTGAAAAACGATCAGATCAGATGTTATGTATAAATAAATGTAAGGTTAAATGAATAACCATGAAAAAAATGAGTTTGTATAAGATAAGTTGTTTGTAAACCAATGTCTTGTGAAAAGTATGTTATTTGTATAAAATGTTATATGTATCAAACTGAAATGATTCAAATAACGCTACGATATGTAATACCATACAAACACTTATATATAGGAAGTACCAGCGGCGTATCCACCATGCTTGTATCATATTACACACGCATCGTTACTTAATCACTTAATCAAACCAAACCAATCAATGTAAGATGTCTATGTTTAACCAATTGCCAAATGTATTGAATAATATGTCAAAATGTCCTGTATGGCTAGCGAAATGTGTCAACTAAACCATATGCACAAGAACATAGTATTGAAGTAAAACTTAGTTTAAATCAGCATTATGTCTTGTGAAAATGCATGATCAAGGTCAATCATGTTAAAATGTCTATATGCATGATCAATGTCAATCATGTTAAAATGTCTATGTCAAAGTGTCTATGTCAAAATGTCATGTATGGCTAGCGAAATGTCTCAACTAAACCATATGCACAAAAGCAAAGTATTGAAGTAAAACTGTGTTTAAATCAACGTTATGTTTTGTGTAAATGCATGCTATACTGATAATGAACATTTATGCGGTGTTGTTCCAATGCATACATCCAAGCCTTGCGACTGAGGTGATAAACCCTTAAACAAATTAAAGGTCTATCTGTGTAAATATCAACGAATTCGGTCATTCCTTTACTGTCCCCTTTCCCTGGGATGTCCGGAACGGGAGTTGTCAATTCCTATGGTACCACTACCTACTAACGAACGGCGTAGCTAATGTTAATGAATGTATTGTCCCATTTAACAAACCAAATGTCATACCAAAATGTAAGCATGTGATGAAATGAATCTGTACTAAGTATGCAACAAATGAACATACATAGCATGTGATGTGATGTGAAACAATGTACTAAGTATGAACTAAATGAACATACATAGCATAAAATGTCATGTAAAACGATGTACTAAGTATGCACGCTATATACATACATAGCATAAAATGTCAATGTAAAACGACGTACTATAATGTACTAACAAACATAGCAGGTATATGATATGAAAACAGGAAAGCAAGAAAGTAACAAGTAGGCACATGTGTTCCACCCCAAAACAGTTTGGAAAACAGTAAAAGAGGGGTCTATGTACTCACTTGAGAATGCTCAGTAGTCCTTGAGTAACAACCAAACAAAGCTAGAGATCACGGAAATCAAACGGCACCTAATATAGGTAACTATGTTAATTAACCGGACCTAAATCGGAAGATTGGGTAGCATTAGGGTTTGTAAACCAAATGAGTGTAGGAACTCATATGATATGGTTTAACAAAGCCTACATACTAATTGAAACTTAACATAAGTGTCTACGACCCATTACGACCCGTTTAGGAAGCTTATGCTACTTTAACGTGTCGTTCGCGTGAAACGCGTTCGGACCGCCTAACTAGCCCTATGACAAGTGTTATATGCCTAAACATGTTACATAATCAGTTATGTGACAAAGGTTTAGGTTACATATGCTTAATTACCAATTATACATGAAAAGGGTATTCTGGTAATTTACCTAAGGCATATAAACTACCTATCATACAACTACTTAAACGATGTGACCATAGGGTATAACCTCGGAAGGTTATTCCCTACCTACTATGGTCACCTAATATATTTGGTCGGATCCTAATGATCGACCAAATGGGTCGAGTTCGAAGGTATAGGCGATTTATTAGATCGCCTACCCTACGACTCTAGGCAACGTGGTAATCAGTGGGCATAGTCCCAAGGGACTACGACCAACGTGATTACACTCACGTTGCGAAGTTCCTACGAACTTCGCATTGACCATTACTGGTCAACGCTGAAAGTCAAACAAAGTTTGACTTTCTGACTCGAAAAGCAGTAAAAATAAGGAAAAGAACGAAAGAATACTAACCCAGGGTCCCCGAATGCTAATCCCGACTCAAGAACTCAGGTATGAAACAATGGTTTCAACTTAGAGCTCTCAAAATCAGAATTCTAGTGAGAAATGCAATGGGGGTGTTGGGTTATTTATAGTTTTCGGTCCACCGTTGAGATCGTTTCTTGGAAAAGGGGAAACGATCAAGGCCGTACACTTGTCCAAATGTTATGGTGGCTAAATCTTGATCTTATCTTGCTGATTAGGCGAATTAGAACATGTGGTTGTGGATCAAACAAGTGCAAACAGCTGTTCTGAACATTGAATCTGGTCTGCAGACCCCTAGCGCACCGCTACGCTTAAAGTGTAGCGCACCGCTAGGCACTATTTCGGCAGAATTACACTTTTGGTCCCTGAACTGTATTTAGGCCATTTTCGACACGTTTAAGGCCCGTTAACCCCATTTCAAAGCTCTAAAATGAAGTTAAAGTATAGGGAACTTAAAACATGCTCAAAAATATCTCGGATGTCGGTTCGTTTGGCCGTACGAACGCGATGTTCGCTTAATTACGACGGAATGCGCATAAGCGCGAAAAACGAACCAAAAGACGTGACGAATGGATTTTTCTTATGGCGAACACTAAAATATAATGTAGTCATGCTTACATAAATTTTTGGAAGTCCGTATGTATTCAGAACGTAAGTTACGCGTAAAAATGCAAACTTGTGCACTTTTTGACACTTTTAGTCCCTGAATGACCCAAAAGTTTGTTTTAGCATACCGAACACCTCAAAGCCTATTTCTAAGCTATGTGAAGGATATTTTAACTTATGGTCATGTTCCGGAATGTCTGTTACAGTTCAAATTGGCATACTTTCGCAGTTTGTCAACTTTAGTCCCTGTAATCGAATTAACTTGATTTCGGCATACCAAACCTTCCAAAACTTATATCTAAGTTATGTAAAGGTTATTTAAGGTATGTTAAGCCTATTTCACTATTCCGGAGTGTTCGTTGGATTAAACTGGTTATATTTACGCATTAGTGCGCGTATAACCTTCCAGAAAGCGATTTAGAGCTTGAAATTGAACAAGAATTGATATGTGCAAATGATACACATATTTTTACAAATCCCAAGTATGAAATATAATATTTCATTGGTTTGGTACTTGTTTGATGGCCGTGAAGGCACAGGTGTTACAGCTACCCCGTGTTAGTTATCTGGCATTTCGGCCGTGGGGGCTACCCCATGTATACACTAGACTCGTTACCATATCGACTGCTGACTGTAGTCATGTTTATGTGCCCTGAAACTGTCAATGTCTATCATCATTGACGTGCCCCAGATCCATTAGTTCACGCCCGTCCTCTGCGGCACGGTGTGAGGTTTGTCAGACCTAAATAGCGCTATCTAACTAATGACCCGCTCGCCATTGGCCCGGCGATTAAGTCGATATAAAAATGAGGGACTTCGTGATAGAGTTTTGGTCTAGTACGAGTTATCTGTCCGTGAGGACGAGGAATTATGTAGGATCGTGTTCTGTCCTGTTTGAGACGTTCAGAAGACTTCGTATCCAAATCTAGAGGCGGAAACTAAAGATTTGGTGCAATTTCAGTCACATACACTATAAACTGCTGTTGTATTGATCACTGTTACTATTACAGACTCTGACAGCACTTCGGCAGCACTTCGTGGCTCACCGGAAGAAAACACACTAACTTCTATCTGATTTCGCTCTGATGTACATATATATAGATGTCTGATTTCGCTTATATGTCCATGACATATAAGCGAAACCCATTGTCACATGAGCGAAACCTTACATAAGACTGACACATAAGCGAAACCTATTTAAACCATATAAGCGAAACCCTGAATAACACACTTTCTAGGGTTTTGTGCCATGACTAAACTATCTCACTTCTAGACTCGATACAAGACGTAATCAACAGACGTAATGCACCAACAAACTCCCCCTTGAATTTTGATGGAGTTGCAGTGTCGAGTCTCTGATCTACTGTCTTTATCAGTCTTCAATCTTCATCTTGAAGTATTTCACACTGTAAGAATCCACTATCTCTATCTTCTCTTCTCTCCTCATTTCAGACTCCCCCTCTCATTCAGCTGGAATCGAAACCTGACTCATCTCATTCTTCAAATTCATTCTAACATCCTTAGGATCGTAAGCTGGCTCTTGACTCAGGTTTTAAAACCTGGTTAACCTGCATAACTCTACCCAAAAATAAATTTTCTTATAACCAATTGTTGATATGATTAAAAAGATTTTTACAATGATAATCGCTGATTAACCAATTTTAAAATAATCATTTTCATTTACCAACACACTCTCCCAAACCATTTGTTCATCATGTTTAGCACTTGAAATTTTGAAAATCAGCTCTTCAATATCAATTGTCGAAAATCTTTTTGACTTTTTCAAAATTTATGCTAAAACACACTAAAATCTTTTTGGATTTTTTTTAATGAAATGAAATGCAGTAAAGAAATATTTACAAACAATATTTTTGTGAGTTTGTGCAAGAGGATCATATCAGTTTCTAAGACAAATCACCAACACCGTTAAGCTTCATTACATTTTAAGTTCTAAACGATTCACTTAGATTGTCAGTATACTTGTCCACTTAAATTTTCACACAAAGTTCAATTGATCCGAGATACGAAGTTAATGTTTTAAGCACTTGAACTTATCCGTGTGTCCCACTACTTGAATATACTCCCGTATCCAGATCCCAATATTCAGTCTTACAGGTGAGTATACCACAGATGATATCTGTCAGGGGAATAAATTACGCAACCGTGATAGCTCAGGTCAGAACTTCCGTTCAGCAGAGAGCCTAGTTGACTTTTAGGTGTGTCCCCTTTAGAGGATCTTTTGAATTACAACAGCCATGATTAGCATTTTTCAATGTTTCATCATTTTTTAGCTGAGGGTGGTGCTATATTTCAAGCAAGCAGAAAGTATTCTCCGGGGACTAGGCCATTGCTTCCGCAAAATCAGAAGTCCCGGGATAATACCCCAGATATCACTGAGTATAAAGACCTAGTATCTCAGAATAAGGGACCTTTCAAACAAGATTTCAGGGGTTACCTATATATCCAAGTTTGTGTTAACCCACAGAACAAGCAAGTTTGAAATTTAGATTTATATCTCGTCACAATCTACTAAATGTGCAAAAATCTACTGGCACATCATCAGTAAGACCGTTTATCACTTTTTATCTTACCAATTCTTTAGCATGCTGTGATCGTCCACTGATGTACTATCATTTCCTCTTTTATACAACAAAACTCATTTTTGATTTTATCATGTTTTTGACTTTTTCAAATTTCCAAATGTTTTTGGATTTTCTGAAATTTCTTACTCCCCCTAAAATGCAAACACATTTTAGGAAATTTGAAAACAAACTGTACAATAAAGTTGACAACTAATATCGAATCACCTCAATTCGCCATTCACTTGGCATAAACAATCAGAACTCCCCCTCAAACTATTTTCCCATTTAGATTTCAAAACACTTAAGTTTGTTTTAATCAAATGGTTTTTCCGGAAAATAAGTTTGATTTTATCACTTGTAAAGTTGGGGATTAAATCATCACATTGTTTTTTTTTTTAACCACTTGTAGAAAATCAGATACAACTTAATGTCCCTGATTTACCACTTGTACGAAAAACACAATCAAATACACAGAATGATGCCGATTCCTGATCCACGATTACCAACTTGGGATCTCCGGCAAGTCCTCAGACTTACTGTTCATAGTACGAGCCATCCCAGTCACAAACCAGGGATGGTTCAACCTTATCTTTCTCCATCTTCTTCTCATAGAACTCTTTAACCCCTTTGACTTTTCGATCAATCATTTTACCAAAAATGTGTTTCACAGTGGGGTTAAAGGCCTTTTCAACATCAAAAACCTTTTTGTCATCATAAAATTGGTTTGAAATCTCAACTTTACCAATTTTCTTTTTATAATTTTCAGCCCGAAGTGATGGAAAATTATCATCATTCACACTTGGTATTGAGTTATCACCTTTTACCTCAACCTGTGGCTCTTCTGATTTTATGGAATCAGATTCATCGCCAGAAGATAGCTCCTCTGATTTCAACCTATCAGAATCATCGCTAGAGCTACCACTAGACTTCTTAACAACCCATTTCTGGTTGTCAAGATTTCCTCTTTTCTTGTAAAACCTGTTTGAACTTTCACCAATTTCAAAAATCGAATTTTTGAACAATTTAGTTCTGTCAATTGGTGGTTCAAACACAACTTCTTTTTCTTTCTGTTTACGAGAAACTCCCTGTTTTAATGATATTGCCTTAGAACAATCTCTGGCAATGTGTCCAATAGTGTTGCATTGGAAACAGGTTCTCATATCTTTCCTTTGTCCAGCAAACTTCATCTCTTCTTGCTTCGTTGCAAGAAACTCACTATTTGACTGCCTCCAAAACTTTTTCTTTTCTTCCTCATCTCTTGATGTACCTGAAACAAATGTCATCTTTGCTTTAAAATCACAAACATATGTTTCATTTTTCTGTTTTTCTGTTGGAGTAAAACCAAGACCTTTCTTTTTGAAATTACGGTTAGGGTTTGGTTTCTTATGAAATCCAGAACCAGAACTGTAACCTTTTTTCTTGTTTAGTCTTTGTTGTACTCTTGAGGTGTATTTTTTAGGTTTATCAATAAGATTTACATCTTTTAATTCAGAAATATTGATTTCTGTTAGTTTGAAAATCTTTTTGATCATCTCAGTTTTTACACCTCTTAGTGGAAATTCCTCATCAGAATATAATTTGTCAGAATCATTCAATGTATATGCAACTTTGAATGTTTCGTCACTCAAATTAGATTTTGATAACAAGAATTCTTTGTTGTAAACCCTTTTAACTGAAGAATTTTGACTATTGACCGTCGAACTCGAACTTTCAGAACCAGACTTTGACTCTGACTCTGACTTTGACTCCTCAGTTTCATCTTTATCCAACACCTGATCGACGACTTTCTTAATTAATTCAGACTCATGATCAGTGTCAGATGATGTAAACACGACATCAATATTTTCTGGCAAATTGACCGACGACTCCGACTCCCACTGTAAATTTGTTGCTTTTTCGACTCTTTCCTGATTTGGATTCCTGGGCAAATATCCATTTTCTAGCGGGGGTGGACATTTGTTATAACTGACTTCTTGTTTCTTATCAGAATCCTTCTTTTCATTCTTTTTCTTTTTGTTGTTCTTTTCTGGAGTCTTTACTTCAGTCACTTTTCCATCATCCTTCTTTTCTTCAGTTACTTCATCTTCTTCAAATACCTTCAAGCTTTCAGCAGTTGGATAAATCCTGTCAATGACATAAGAAGAACATGAATAACTTTTCAATAAACGATTTACTCTCTCTGTTTCAATTCTCTGTAATTCCAACTTTTGTTCAAGTACAGCACATTTCTCAATGTAATTGTTCACCACTTTCTGCTTTGTCATATAAGCACCCTGAAGTGTTTTCATTGCTGTTGCTTGTTCTTCACTTGTATGATTGTACTGGTTCATTGCTTTGTTCAACACATCATATGATTCTTTTAAGCTGTTCAAGTTGTAGATCAATGTACTGTTCTGTTTTTTTTAATAGCTTCACAGTTTTCACACTTTTCTGGAATTTTCTTTGCATCAACTTCATCTTGAACTTTGAACTTCTCAACTTCAACTTTCACTTTCCGTTTAGTCACCAAAAATTCTTCATCATCACTACTCACTGGGGTTTTCACCTTTTTCTTCTTCTTTTTAACCTTCTCATCTTCACTATCACTCTCAGCAAGTAATTTCATATCAGCTTTGAATTTTCTTGCCCAGTATTCTCGATCATCATCACTATCCTCGTCCATGTTTCAAATTTCAAAAAAAATTTCCCAGCAGACCTTTAAAGCGAAATCTAATATAACCACAAAAGCGAGACCACTTTGTACGTTGGAGCGAAACCTTAAACTGTTCACTGGAGCGATACCCTAAATGACACTGGAGCGAAATCTATTTGAACTCTTAGAGCGAAATCACAAGTTGACACTAAAGCGAAATCAACTCATAATTGTCCATATAAGCGAAATCATATGCTGATGTCATCTTTGGTCATTGTCATAAAAGCGATACCCCTAAAAACTTGATTTCTAGGTTGATTTTAATTCTGAAACTTTCAAGGGTTTGTTAATATATGATTCCGAGTGCAATGTGTGATTTTGAGCCAATTTTACCGTGAAAAATTTTGAAAAATGTAAGAAAGTGTAGAAAATGAGATGAAATGCGGCTGAAATGGCAAGAACTCTTCCTCCTGAGCTCTGATACCACTTGTAGGATCGTGTTCTGTCCTGTTTGAGACGTTCAGAAGACTTCGTATCCAAATCTAGAGGCGGAAACTAAAGATTTGGTGCAATTTCAGTCACATACACTATAAACTGCTGTTGTATTGATCACTGTTACTATTACAGACTCTGACAGCACTTCGGCAGCAATTCGTGGCTCACCGGAAGAAAACACACTAACTTCTATCTGATTTCGCTCTGATGTACATATATATAGATGTCTGATTTCGCTTATATGTCCATGACATATAAGCGAAACCCATTGTCACATGAGCGAAACCTTACATAAGACTGACACATAAGCGAAACCTATTTAAACCATATAAGCGAAACCCTGAATAACACACTTTCTAGGGTTTTGTGCCATGACTAAACTATCTCACTTCTAGACTCGATACAAGACGTAATCAACAGACGTAATGCACCAACAAATTACATTCCTGAACCTTTGCTGTCCTACCCAAGGAGGACGAGGAACCCAGTTCCTTAACCCCAATTCCCGACCCCTGGGAATCCCATGCTTTGTAGAGGGTGTGAACTCACCTTGGTTTGCTCGGTAGAAAACACAGAAAAGTCAAACAAGCAACGTTGAGGCTACTCACGTCCTATCATAGTTGTATCATACAATCAGGTTCGTATTCAAGTAGTGCACGTATGGCATACACGTTAATCATGGCAGTTAGCAAGTAATGCATACGAGTTGAACGAACAGTAACATGCCCAGAATTGAACAAAGTCCAAGGTCCGGCCCAATTACTGAGCCCATAATTAAACAAGTCCAAACAGTGTGTATCTGGGTATAATCCCGAGTCGCAACTAGGCGTTTGCGACTCGCATCCTGAGTCGCAACTACGGTCTCGGTTCATGCTGTTTTGGTTACGAGTCGCAACTGGACTCGCAACCGGGGTTTCGAGTCAAACGGTTTATGTGCTGATCAGGTGTGGTTTCGAGTCGCAACTAGGTGTTTGCGACTCGCAACCGATGTCGCAACCGGGGGTCTCGACTCGTCATGCAATGGTTTCGAGTCGCAACTGGCGGTTTCGGTTGGACAGGAGCTGATTCGGAACAGTGTACTATCCAATGAGAATTCTATTTCATGAAACAGTTTGTACTACTCTCATAAACATGTTTATTTGTCTAACAAATTACCATTTTGGATCAAACATATCAGAATTCAAATATTCAAGCATGTTCATATGATATTCAACAAGTTCTTCATGTGTTCATCATGTTCATCAAATATTCCTATGAACTTTAACCAAACAAGAATCATAATCAACAACCTATCAACACCAACATGTATCCTATGATATCAACACAATGAATCACCCTACTAATGAGCATTCGGTTCTTAACACAAGAGTATGCAATCCGGTTATATGAATATCATCTATCATACTTATGCAATCCGGTTCTATAAACATCAACAACCAAGGTTTAACCATATTTAATCACAAGATTTCATTACTCATCATACAACATATATAAAAATCGAGACATGTTTAACCGATTATCATCAATATACACATCCGAGAACATGATAAAGCCATAATCATACATTTTTCCACTTACTAGTACATGAAGACAAGCATTAAATCATCAAGCACACATAATCCTTAAAACATAGCAAAACACTAACCGATTTGGTTCTCTAAGTGTGAGGGTATGAAGAGTGATGAGTGACTTCCGAATGATGATCTTGAGCTCGGTCCGAGAGTCCTAATGCCACCGGTTGATCCAAGAATGAAGGAGAGGAATGTTGTGGTTTGGGGTTTTAGTGTGAGAGAGTGGAGAGTGTGTGTTGGAGAGTATGTGTGTTGTTGCCCAAACATGACAAGTATGGCTAACATAAGGATTATATACTAGTCCTAAGTAGTGCATCCTAATGGACTCGGATGAGGTGCACGGCCCAACCGGCCCATATGTCGCACTAGTTCACTCGAGACCACATGGTCTCGAGTCGGGTTCATGGCTTTCGGCTCATATACATACTCGAATACATACACACAAGCATACATGTAACATAACACAAAATCATATAAAGGTTCACTTATCATTAATCACATGAGTTTAACTATTCACACGTTTAAGCATACAACGAAAGGTTCTAAATTTCGAGTTGTCACAGATCAACTCTTGATTAAGGGCTTTTTCCTCGTATAAATCCTTGTGTCATTTGTTCATTACATTTTTGAGTTATCCTTAACATTGTTCATTGATTCAAGCATCACACCTCACAACAAAAGATTCGGCTGCATTATCTTAGCCGGATTTTTGACCAAAACAGTTTGACCCTCACCGGGGGCAATTGGTGCTTCATTCCTAAGAAACTCTTGTTTTTGTGATCATTTCGGTTCATTACAACCAAGCAGATGGCTTCTTCAGCAAAGAGCACTTCAAGTTCAATGCCGGCAATGAGTTCTTCACAGGGCGTTCCTCCTTTGCCTCCACCACCTTCTTGATCCCAGAAGAATGCTGAAAATGCTGCAAAGAGACAAAGCCCCATTTTTCCAAAACCACCAACTTCTTCTATTTCTTCTAATCCTACTACTAGTGATCTTTTTACTTTGATTTTGCAGATGAGGGATCACATACAAGAGCAGGACAAAACCAACGAAAGGATCCTCCAGGAGATCGGTGACATCAAGAAACAGAAGAGATCAGGGGAGGATCACTCTCCTCTGATACCAAGGTCACTGGATTTCGACACTCCAGCTATAACTGCCCAGCAATCTGCAGCCTTAGACATCCAGTACCAAAATGAACCATTGGGAAGGCGTTATGGAGCAACAACTATGAGTCAGGCTTTTGGGTCTCACTTCCAGCCTTAAGGATCCTGTTTTCAGCCTTCGGGATCCTCTTTTCAGCATCACGGATCCTTCGTCCGCTCAGGAGGATATTTGGGAATGCACACAGTCCAAGGATCCTCTAGGGTCCAAAGATCCTCTAGGGTCCAAGGATCCTCCATGGTTCAAGGATCCTCTTAGGTTCAAGGATCCTCATTTCAGGTCCAAGGATCCTCTCAGCCTCAGGGATCCTCTCAGGTTCAAGGATCCAACGTCTTTCAGGATCAAGGATTCTTGAGAAGTATACAACCTCCAAGCACAGATGTTCATCAAGGAGACTTCATTCCAATGCAGACCATTGCCTCTTCTGGTCCTTCAATCATACCGGAATCCCGTCAATATGGATTCACATCTGCAATTCCTAACTTGAATCCCCTGGGAGGTAACACTTTCAATTATTCTTATAACACTAACCATGGCTCTATGCAGGATACATATATCAATCAAGCTATGGCTAGGGAATTACAGAAGTTGAAGGATATGATATCTAGCATTCCAGGAGTGGTTAAGCCCATCCCTGAAATTGTAGATGGGAGCCATAGGATATCTCGTTTTGCACCACCCATTTGTGATGCTGAGATACCCAAAAGGTTCCAAATACCAACTATGAAGCTGTATGATGGTTCAACGGATCCAGAAGAACATGTAGCTCAATATAGAGAAAGGATGGAGATCAACCCCATCCTAGAGAGGTTAAAAGAAGCATGTCTATGCAAAGGTTTCGGATCCACACTTACAGGATCTGCTCTTAAATGGCTGCTAAGTCTTCCCCCTTACTCCATTACTTCATTTGCTAATCTAGTTAACCTGTTTAATAGTCAATTCTCATGTAGTAGAAAATTTGAACGATTAGCTAGTGATTTATATAGGGTAACACAAGGTCACAATGAATCACTTAGAGATTATATCACTAAGTTTAGTAAAGAATCCTTAGACATTCCTAACCTAGATATAGCCACGGTTGTGGAAGCCTTTAGAATGGGTTTGCTTAGGGATTCATTATTCTATGATGATCTTGTTATGACCCCATGCAAGAATCTTGATGAAGTGAGAACCAGGGCCCTTAGATTCATCCGATTAGAGGATGATAAAAGGATCCAGGAGAGATTGGCAGGATCCTCAAAACAGGAGAAGCAAGGATCCTAGTTCAAGCATAACAAGTTTAAGTCCTACAACAAGTCTGGTAACCAGAATGTGCATGCAGTAGAACAAGAAGAGGATGATGAGGATTATCCTCCAATTTCTGAATACTGTTTTTCTGTTGATTACAATGAACTAATTCTTGCAATGCAGAATCTAGGTGAGAAAGCAAGATGGCCAAGGAAAAGTGATAAACCAGCCGCAACAAAAGACAAGTCGAAATGGTGTGCATATCATGAGGATTTCGGACATCTCACTGAAGAGTGTATTGCACTTAGAAAAGAAATTGGTTACTTGTTAAGCAAGGGGCACTTGAAGGAGCTTTTGGGACGAAAGAAGTCAAGGATCCAGGATCCTGAAAGGATCCCAGAAAAGGCTCCTGCTCCTCCAGCAGATGCACAAGTTATAAACTTCATATCCGGTGGATCAGACATTTGTGGTACTTCCTTTTCAGCAGCCAAAAGACATGCCAAGGAGACCAAGATGGATAATGGAGATTGACCCATCCGGACCTCCACTGTTACCAAGGATAAAATTATAACTTTTGATGAGGATGATCGTTTTGATGTTCAGGATCCTCATCATGATGGTCTTGTTATTACTCTGTTTATTTCTAACCATTTTGTTCGTAGGATCCTGATAGATGGAGGAAGCTCAGTAAACATCATTCAGCTTGATGTCCTCAAGAAGATGAACATCCCTGAATCAGACATTGTCCCAAGATCCTCGGTTCTTGTGGGATTCAGCGGAGAGACCAAGAATACATTGGGGGACATCAAACTCCCCGTCTATATTGAAGGACTTCATTCTTATCAAAAATTTTGTGTTATAGATTGCTTATCCTGTTGTAATGTTATCCTTGGCAGGACATGGATACATGACATGAAGGCAGTCCCATCTACCTATCATCAATGTTTAAAACTTCCTAGCCCGTGGGGAGTGGTGAAAATTGAGAGTGATCAACAAGAAGCTAAGAATTGTTACACGTCATCGATGAAGCCAACCTCAAGTCCAAGGGAGCAATAGCAATTAAAGCATCCTTCAAGAGATGTCTTGGAGGCAAAAGAACAGCATGTGAAAGAAATCCTTATGGATCCTCATGATCCTGAATCCATAGTTTTCATAGGATCAGCGATCCTCAGCAACATTGAACAGGATCTAGTATCCTTCCTTAAGAGGAGGAAAACTACCTTTGCCTGGATGCATGAGGACATGACAGGTATATCTAAAGATATAATTACCCATAAACTTGGCATTGACAGGTCATTCAAGCCAATTCATCAAAAAAGGAGGAAGTTTGCACCTGAAAGGAATGCCATTATCCAGGAAGAAGTAGATAAACTACTCCGGGCAAGTATGATAAGAGAGGTCAAGTATCCAAGGTGGTTAGCCAATGTGGTTGTTGTTTAAAAGAAAAATGGAAAGTGGAGGGTATGTGTCGATTTTACTGATTCAAACAAGGCATGTCCCAAGGATCCTTTCACATTACCCCACATTGACTCCATGGTGGATGCTACCGCGGGTCATGAGTTGTTGACTTTTATGGATGCTTCATCTGGATTTCAACAAATTCAGATGGAACCATCTGATCAAGAGGATACAGCCTTTATAAACCCAACTGGTATATATTGTTATATTGCTATGCCATTTGGACTAAGGAATGCAGGTGCTACTTATCAAAGGCTAGTCAATATGATGTTCAAGGAACAGATTGGACACACTATGGAAGTCTATATAGATGACATGATGGTTAAGTTTAAGAAAGCTGAGGATTACCTTAGAGACTTGGAGGAAGCATTCAATATCCTTGATAAATTTAATATGAAACTAAATCCTTCCAAGTGTCACTTTGGTGTTAAAGCAGGTAAATTCCTAGGCTATATGGTGACAAAAAGAGGCATTGAAGCAAGTCCAGAGCAAATTAAGGCTATTGTGAATATAAAATCTCCTGCCAATGCCAAGGATGTGCAAAGATTGACAGGCAGGATCGCAACCTTGAACAGGTTCATATCCAAATCCTCAGAAAAATGCAAGGAATTTTATGACATTTTGAGGAAGAACAAGAAATTTGAGTGGACTGAAAAGCATGAAAATGCTCTCAAAGCTCTTAAGGATTACCTATCCTCAGCCCCTGCCTTGATGAAACCAGAAAAAGGGGATATATTATCCTTGTATTTGGCGGTATCCTCTAAAGTAGTAAGTGCGATCCTTGTTAAGGATCACGAAGGTACACAACATCCTGTCTATTATGTAAGTAAGAGTTTGCTTGATGCTGAATCCAGGTATTCACATTTAGAAAAACTTATCCTTGCACTAATTATGGCATCTACTAAATTAAGACACTATTTTGAAACTCATGCCATTATTGTTAAGACTAATTTTCCAATTAAGAATGTTCTCAGGAAACCTGAAATGTCAGGAAGGATGGCTAAGTGGGCAGTGAAGCTTAGTACTTATGATATAAGATATGAACCAAGGACTGCCATTAAATCCCAAGCCTTAGCTGACTTTGTGGCAGATTTCAGTAGTGACTTGCAAAGGGAAGCTGAGTTAGAAGTCCAGCAGCTCGAAGAAACTAAGGATCCTTGGATACTCTTCACTGATGGAGCTTCTAATGTCAAAGGAACTGGACTTGGAATACTACTAAAATCGCCACATGGGGACATAATACCCCACTCCATAGCTTGTGAGTTTCAAACTACTAATAATGAGGTTGAATATGAAGCCTTGATAGCTGGTTTGCAAATCGCCAAGCATATGAGGATCAGGTATCTTGAGGTACATGTAGATTCATTGTTAATTACTAATCACTTTAATGGATCCTATGCTGTTAAAGGTGAAAAACTAATCAAATATTTAGAGATAGTCAAAGAATTGGCACTCTCTTTTGTTTCCTTTAGTTTGACACAGGTACCCAGAGAAGAGAATGCAGAAGCTGATGCATTGGCCAATTTAGGATCATTCTTGAAGATTCCAGAGGAGATCAGGATCCCTATTATCCACATCCTAACCCCCGCTATTGAGGATCATGTAGCCATGGAGATAGGAGAGGATTCTGCAATCATCCCTAGTGATGATACACAATCTCGTTCAGGATCAGGGATCCTTCCAATCATAGATACATACAACATGGAGAGATAACTACAGGAGAAAACCCTAGGGCTTTCAAAATTAAGGTATCTCAATTTACAATATTGAATAACATGTCATATAAACGATCTCTTGCAGGACCATATCTAAGATGCATTGAGGATCCTGAAATCCAAGAAGTCCTAAAGGATTTTCATGAAGGAGATTGTAGAAACCACACTGGGGACAGGGCATTATTCTCAAGGATCCTGAGGACAGGATACTATTGGCCTACTATAAAGAAGGATGCTGTGGAGTATACCAAGAAGTGTGATCCTTGTCAGAGACATAGTAATTGTTAGGGCTCATTTTCTTTGCATACATATCCTGACCAATATCCTGCCTTTGTCTGTTTATTTGTGACCAGGGTGCTGGAAGAGGATATTGCTAACATCTTGGGCGATATCCTGAGGTTTATTGAATTAACCACGTGCAGGTTAAAAGCTGAGACTTGCTAACGGTCAAGTGGACTTCTTCTCCTCAAGACTCGGGCGAGTTTGTTGAAGGAGAGACGTTGAGCCCGAAAGACCAGGTCTACAACGTTCGATGAAGGAATATTCGGTGGATCCCGGACGTTTAGGATAGTTTGTTATTTTATCTTTACTATAAATAGATGGGGGCGGATCAGTTTAAGGCACATAATTTTCACTAACACTCTCGAACACTTTCACTCTCTAGCTCATCGCAAACACCACACTTGTATTCGAATTTCATTGTAACACTTAGCCGATCCGCACCACATCCTGCACTGTATCCTGACGTTTGAAGTAATAAGAAGAACAAGGCAGCTGCGATTGTCAGCTCCCGAGGTTTTATGCCGGCGATCTAGATTGATCAAGGGCTTTCCTCGTACATCTCGTGTCGTTTACTTTACTTTTGCTCATTGTTTGATCATAGATACAGCTCAATATCCTGAGCCGTATCCTGAATACTGATTTTCTAAACAACTTAATAAAAGTATTTTTCACACATATTTTTAGCACACTACCTCACTTAACTAATTTGATCACTAAATTGCTTAGGTAATTTTTGACCAAAACAATTTGGCGCCCACCGTGGGGCAAGTGGTGCTCTCTTTACTAAAATTTTTTGTGAAATCGCTAATCGGCTTTCTATTTTCAAAACTTTTTGCCACATTGTCCATAATGGCCTCAAGATCAAACATGAGTTCCTCTACTGTGTCTGCTATGACTTCTGCTACTACTAGTTCGGTGCTTCCACCACCTCCTCCAAGGATGCCAGCCTCTTCACGACCTTAGGATATCATCCCTACTCGCAGTGTTCAGGAATCTGCTCCTGTTCTAGCTTCTAATGATGAAATTCTCACTTTATTTGGAAGTGTGCAGGAACAAATGAGGCAGCAACAGGAAACAAACCAAATGCTTTTAAGGGAAATACAACTCCTGAAGTCTGGCCCGAGCAGATCTGCTGAGGATAATGTCACTCCATTACATCCCAGAACGTTCAACTTTAGTTCAGCTGTGTATACTGAGGATAACTGGGGGAATATTGTGCCCAGCCTTCCTCAGAATCATACTCCTGAAATACCCTCCTCGGTCAGGATGTCAACCATGAGGAGCTCAGGATATGCTTCAGGATATGGGCGAAATCCTCCAACGGGTAACGTGTCAAATAATAATAATACTCATGCTACTAACAATAGTGGATCTTTGCAGGATACAGGTGTAACATCAGCACTTACTAGGGAACTTCAGAAGTTGAAGGACATGATATCTAGTGTACCTGGGGTGGTCCAGCCGATCCCGGAAGTGTCCCAAGACAGCCACAAGATATCTCGTTTTGCATATCCTATCTGTGATGCTGAGATCCCAAAGAGATTCCAAACCCCCAACATGAAGCTTTATGATGGGACTACGGATCTTGAAGAGCATATTGCTCAGTAAAGGGAAAGAATGGAGATTAACCCTATCCCTCCGGAGCTCAAGGAAGCATGCTTGTGCAAGGGATTTGGTTCTACTCTAACAGGATCAGCCTTAAAATGGCTGTTAAACGTTCCTCCTCACTCAATTACTTCGTTTGCTCATTTGGTTAATTTATTTAACAGTCAATTTTCTTGCAGTCGGAGTTTTGAGAAACTAACCAGTGATCTTTACAGGATAACTCAAGGGCCTCAGGAATCCTTGAGGGATTATGTGAACAAATTCAGTCGAGAATCCTTGGATATCCCACATCTTGATGTTGCAACAGTTGTGCAAGCTTTTAAGATAGGATTACAAAAGGATTCTCAGTTTTATCAGGATCTTGTAATGAATCCCTGCAGGAATCTAGACGAAGCTCGTAACAGGGCTTTGAGATATATCCGTCTGGAAGATGACAGGAAAATGCAAGAAAGGATGAACTCATCTAACACTTATGAGTCAACTAACAGGAAGTCAGAATCCTCATTCAAGTCATATCGGCCTAAGCCATATGGTAGAAATGAGAACAAGAGGGTGAATGCTGTCGAAGATGAGGATCCTGAAGAGTATCCTGAGTTGTCTGAATATTGCTTTTCTGTTAACATTCCTGAATTGATGTATGCCATGCAGGGTCTAGGAGACAAGGCTAGGTGGCCTCGAAAGAATCAACAAAAGGCTGACTGGAAAGATAAGTCAAAATGGTGTGCTTTCCACGAAGATTTCGGACATATAACTGAGGATTGCATTGCTCTAAGGAAAGAAATAAGCTATCTTCTAAGCAAGGGATATCTGAAAGATCTCCTAGGAAGAAAGAAGAATAAGGGTCAGGATACTGAGAAGGATCCTGAACGAGCAGCATCACCTCCTGCGGATGCCAAGATAATCAACTTCATTTCGGGAGGATGCGACATTTGTGGAACTTCGTATTCGGCAGCAAAGAGACATGCAAAAGAAGCTAAGGCCGAAAGGGGAGACAAACGTGTCAGGTTGACTACCTTCACAACTGACAAAGTGATTACTTTTGATGCTGATGATAGGGATACTGTCCAGGATCCTCACCATGATGCTCTGGTAATAACGTTATATGTGGCTAACCATTTTGTACGCAGGATATTAGTTGATAATGGCAGCTCCGTCAACATAATCCAACTAGAAACTCTAAAGAGAATGAATGTATCTCCAATGGATATCACTTCAAAGTCTACTGTGCTTGTTGGGTTCAGTGGAGAGGCTAGAAACACAGTGGGAGAGATAAAGTTGCCAGTATACGTTGAAGGAGTCAACTCGATACAACGTTTCTGTGTGATGGATTCTCTCTCCTGCTACAACATTATACTGGGAAGACCGTGGATTCACGATATGAAGGCTGTGCCATCAACATATCACCAATGCATCAAGATACCTACACCTTGGGGAGTTGTCAAAGTCGATAGTGATCAGCAGGAGGCGAAAGAATGCTACTCATCCTCGATGAAATCCTCAACCAAACCTAGTGTAGCATAGCAATTAAAGACGCGGGCCCAGGATATCGTGGAGGATCCGGAGCAGGATGTGAAGAAAATTATCCTGGACCAGGATAATCCCGATATTTCGGTGCTCGTAGGGACCAATATCCCTCAGGATATTGAAGAACAATTAATTAGCTTTTTGAAATGCAGGATGTCGACATTTGCATGGAAGCATGAGGATATGACAGGCATATCCAAAGACATTATATGTTGACTCTTTGTTAATTACTAACCATTTTAATGGATCCTATGCAGTTAAGGGTGAGAAATTAATCGAATATCTCGATATTCTCTAAAAATTAGCAGGATATTTCGATGTTTTTATACTTGAACAGGTACCGAGGGAGGATAATGCTGAAGCGGATGCCTTAGCAAATTTGGGATCATCGATCAGGATACCTGAAGGGGCCCAAATACCAATATTACATGTCTTATATCCTGCAACGAATCCTCAGGATAAAGAAGTAGCGGGTATTCAGGATCCTGGAGCAGAACATCCTGAGAAGGATCCTAAATCCTGGACGGCTCCAATCATGAGATATCTCAAAGAAGGACACATCCCTGGAAATGAGAATCCTAAGGCATTTAGGATGAAGGTATCACGATTCACTATTATAAATAATATTTTATACAAGAAATCTCTTGCAGGACCGTATTTGAGGTGCTTGGAGGATCCTGAAGCCAAAGAAGTACTTCAGGATATACATGAAGGGGATTGTGGTAACCATACTGGGGGCAGGTCGTTATTCTGAAAAGTATTAAGGACGGGATATTATTGGCCAACAATGAGAAAGGATGCAGCAGAATATGCTCGAAGATGTGACGCATGTCAAAGACATAGTAACATACTGCATCAACCTACTGAACCATTATATCCTATTGTTTCCCCTTACCCGTTTATGAAGTGGGGTATGGATATAGTGGGAAAGCTACCAAAAGCCCCGGGAGGAAAAGTCTTTATGCTAGTAATGACGGATTATTTCTCTAAGTGGGTTGAAGCAGAAGCATTTGTTCAAGTGAGAGATCAAGAAGTAGTATCCTTCATAAAGAGGAATATCCTAACCAGATTCGGAGTACCAGCCGAGATAATCTGTGACAATGGTTCTCAATTTATAAGCAAGAGAACTACTGACTTTTGCAAAAGTTGGGGAATCAAAATGATTACATCTACTCCGGTACATCCTCAAGCAAATGGACAAGCAGAATCCTCAAACAAGATAATTGTCAATAACTTAAAGAAGAGACTTGGAGCCAAAAAAGGAAGATGGGCAGAAGAATTACCCTTTGTTTTATGGCCTGATAGGACAACGGTAAAGAGTGCAACAGGCCAAACTCCATTTTCCTTGGTATTTGGAGCAGAAGCAATGATTCCAACAGAAATGACAATACCTACTGCAAGATCTACCCTAAGTGATCCTGAACAGAATCCTGAAGCCTTGAGTCAGGATTTAGACACTATAGATGAGAAGAGAGATGCGGCAAGGCTAAGGATGGCAGCATATCAACAGAGAATATCCAGGGCATATAACAAGAATATTAGGACCAGAAGATTTAAGGTTGGAGATTGGGTGCTAAGAAAGGCTTTTCAGAATACTACTAATCCTGCCGATGGCAAGTTAGCTCCAAAATGGGAAGGACCATATGAAGTTGAATCAAAAGCAGGGAAAGGAGCATACAGACTCAAGAATATGGAGGGGGATATGCTACCGAGGTCTTGGAATGCTATACACCTTAAGCTCTATTTCAAGTGAGTTTAGAATTCAATTTCTAACTCAGAATGGTATGAATTCTATCTTTTTTAAATATGTTTTGGTTTAATTTATTCTTTGAAACTCAATACTAACTTAAGCATCGGAGGGGTGTTAGCCAAGCTAACACCCACCTTAGTTTACAATTGTTTTGCAGAATATGTTTCAGGATATAGCTCCAGGATATATACTCAGGATAACTCGAAAGATTAGAGGATTGGCCCCCTCTCTCACGTACAAGGGATCCTGATCCCTTCACAGGTTTAAAGTTATTCACCTTTCTTCCGAATTGGGTTTAAACACCCCGCCTGGAGCGCAAGTTATTCAGGGATAGTTCAAGGTGGCGGGACCAGTCCATGTAAAAGTGGCTGACAATTTCGTTACTGTTGGCTATATCCTGAATCCTAAAGGTATATGAGGATTGATCACCCTCTCTCACGAAAGGGTATTTTCATACTCTCTAAGGTTTAAAGGTTTTCACCTTTCTAAGTCTTGGAGTTTATACACTCCCGCCTGTAGCGCATGAAAATTTGGGATTTTCCCCAGGATACAAGGGATTTATCTCCAGTACATCCTTGGGTTTTACCCTTGGGACGTAAAAAGTTGCCTATGCAATGGAAACTGACATTTGGTAGATTTCTAAAGTATTTGAAGACATTGTACACAGGGGACATCCCTGCCAAGATGGTGATGTAAAGCTAAAAGGGTGAGGCTCAGAACTAATGCACTAAGTACCTTGCACAGGGGACACCTTCATTGGAAGAGTTGCAAAGGGATTGAAGTTTGGTAATAGGTTTATACCCTATTTCTGGTATGATCTTTCCTTTGTAAACATCGTCTAAGTTTTTAGTAACATTATTTTAAGTATCCTGATATATTCTCAAAGTCCTTTTCAGAATATTTGATTAAGGTGTTTGAAGTTAGTATTAGTTTGGAACTTTAAGTATTATCGAAAACTGGTTTTGGAAAAATAGGTTGTTTTTTCAGAAAGCTTTCTACAAAGATGAACGAGCATTTGGGAGTCCTATCTAGTAAAATAGTTTTTGTAATATGTTGCTGAGTATACTGATCAGGATATTTTATAAGATAACAGTATGAAATTTTTAAAGCTAAGAATTACACTAAGTAATGCAAGACAACAGCAAATAAGTCAAAAGATAGTTATATTATTAACAAGTCAAAAGTTGTGCTTTTGGTTTCACCACAAACCGAGGCCCATCCGCCAAAAGCACAATTAGTTTTTACCATACTTGTGTAACGGTTGCAGGATATATCTCAAAACGGGACTTGCCCACCTACAACCGTTATCACATTCAAAACAAGTTATACTAATTGATGCTTCGTCCTAAAACCTAGGACCCATTCACCTTTGGTCATCACATTGTTCTAGTGCAGGAAATGTAAATTGTTCGAAGACAAGAAAAGTAAATTGTTTATACAACCACAACCATGAAATTTAAAAGTGGGCTCCGGCCTTGGCACGTATATCCATCATCGCCCACTCCGCTGCCTAAGGGGCAGCATCCTCTTGAACAGCAACCTCCTTCCCAGCAGCATCAGCCTCAGGATTCTTCTCGGCATCATCACCAGCATTGGCCGCTTCCTCTGTCGCCTTAGAAGGCCCTTCACCAGTATGTTTTGCAGGATGAGCAACGGGATGGCCTCCGAGGCCCTGTAGTTTCTCCTCCCAAGCCTTTACATTCCAGGAAGGGCATTCAAAACCCAAATCCATGGCCTCATAAGCCATCCTTATCCTGGCTTGGAGAAGAGAGACGACCACGGATGCTTTTAGGCTATCCCGGTATGAGCTCATATTCTGCTGATATTGAAGAAGGGCGGCATCTAGTTTGGCTTGAGCATCCTCATTGGCTTTGTGGAGAGTAGCCTGGTGATCCCGGATAATTGCCTTGTATTTGTCTTCATAATGCTGGGATTTAGCAGCTGCAATGGTTCCTTGGTCTGCTATGGTGGCCTCAGCTTTCTCCAGCTTGATCTCCAACATCTTGTTAAGCCCACAAGCGTCTTCATACAAGTGCATAAGACGATCCAGACCCTATCAATAAAGACACAGGTATTGATGTAAAAAGTAAGCAGGATAAGGGCTAACATACTCGTGCGGGATATCGAAAAGAAAATTCTACCTGTTTGAGGAATGAGGTGGCTTCGTTGAACCCATGATTCTCGAGGAAGAATGTTTCAGAAACAGCTGGGGAGTCCATCTCTTTTCTCTTCCGAGAGCTGGATGCCCGGGTCCTGGATGCCGGAGGGCCTTTGGGAGCAGAAACAGTCTTTGAGGAGGTAGGCTTTGGTGTAGCAGACGACTTTGGTTTGGATTCTTGTTTGATAGTTCAAGGCTGGAGTAGCAATCCAACTCGTCAAGTTCAAAACCTTCAAGGTTGACGACTGGTACTACACGAGGGAAGATGTTCTTAAACTTATCATACTTTTGAAAAGTAATTTATATATGTTGAGGATGTGCTTACCAGACATTTCTGAGCTTGATTTCTGGCTTGAATCTGTAAGAGACAGGGAGAAAGTTCTTTCACTGGCAGGAAGACGGTAGATTTCCTCGATCTTGGATTCGGATTCTGCACTGGGAGGCACTAAATCTCGGAAATTCGCTGCATAAAAACATCAGGATATAAGTCTGGGATACAGTTTGAAGATATAATTGGGGATATTCCTAAAACCCTAAATCCTACCCTTGGTTAACCATTTAACCGGTAGGTCGAAACCCTTATCAATAGAGTCTCTTTTTACGAAGAAGAATTTTCGTCGCCATCGATCCTCGTTCTTGGTGGCTTTAAGAACCAGAGGGTTCTTGGAGGTAGAAAACAGAAGAAAACGATGATTGCCGTGGGATCTCAACCGGTATGCTATAGGAAGGTCCTCAACAAGAAGGTTAGGAAAATGACGAGATTTGATTTGATGCTGTACTATTAAAACTCGCCAAACCATTGGCATAACCTGGGCGTAACTAAGGCCGGTGAGGTCGAAAAAGCTAGAAATAAAGGGTGGAAACGGGTACCGGAGTCCAAGAGAGAAGGGGTAGGCGAAGAAACAAACCCATTCATCGGATATTGCATCTGATCGGGCTTCCCGATCAAAAGGGCGAAAGACTGTTCCGATGGGGAAGGCACCGGAATCTTTAAGAGCAGCGATGTCGGCATTGTTGAAGCAGCATATCTCCTTTGCTGGATCAGCAATAAAGTTCTGACTTACGAGGCTTGAGGCTGGTCGGTCCGATCGGGATTTCGTTCGTGGTGCCATAAAAAGTATTGAGCAAACTAAAAGCGATTCAAGAAAGAAGGATAGAAAGGAAAATACCTGATGTCTGCTTGAAGATAAGGACAACCGTAATAAGGAGTCCCTCGGTTAATATAGGATGAATATAGGGGGTAAAGAGTAAATAATGCTTTGGAAGTTGCACCACTGTCATTTCAAGGGTCTGGTCGTATTAATTACCTTAAGTTATGAGATGAAACTTTTGAAATATATCCGTTGGATTGGTATCCCAACTGATATATTTGGGGACAATTGTTAGGGCTCATTTTCTTTGCATACATATCCTGACCAATATCCTGCCTTTGTCTGTTTATTTGTGACCAGGGTGCTGGAAGAGGATATTGCTAACATCTTGGGCGATATCCTGAGGTTTATTGAATTAACCACGTGCAGGTTAAAAGCTGAGACTTGCTAACGGTCAAGTGGACTTCTTCTCCTCAAGACTCGGGCGAGTTTGTTGAAGGAGAGACGTTGAGCCCGAAAGACCAGGTCTACAACGTTCGATGAAGGAATATTCGGTGGATCCCGGACGTTTAGGATAGTTTGTTATTTTATCTTTACTATAAATAGATGGGGGCGGATCAGTTTAAGGCACACAATTTTCACTAACACTCTCGAACACTTTCACTCTCTAGCTCATCGCAAACACCACACTTGTATTCGAATTTCATTGTAACACTTAGTCGATCCGCACCACATCCTGCACTGTATCCTGACGTTTGAAGTAATAAGAAGAACAAGGCAGCTGCGATTGTCAGCTCCCGAGGTTTTATGCCGGCGATCTAGATTGATCAAGGGCTTTTCTCGTACATCTCGTGTCGTTTACTTTACTTTTGCTCATTGTTTGATCATAGATACAACTCAATATCCTAAGCCGTATCCTGAATACTGATTTTCTAAACAACTTAATAAAAGTATTTTTCACACATATTTTTAGCACACTACCTCACTTAACTAATTTGATCACTAAATTGCTTAGGTAATTTTTGACAAAAACAGTAATATCCTTCATCAACCAGCAGAGCTTTTGCATCCTATATCCTCTTCTTGGCCATTTATGAGATAGGCAATGGATATAGTTGGTAAACTTCCCAAGGCACCTAGTGGAAAAGTGTTCATGCTTGCTATGACTGATTACTTCTCCAAGTGGATAGAGGCTGAAGCCTTTGCTCAAGTCAGAGAAAAAGAAGTGATATCCTTTATCAAAAGAAATATTATTACTAGATTTGGTATCCCTTCTAAAATTATTTGTGATAATGGATCCCAATTTATCAGGAATAGAACTACTAACTTTTGTGACAGCTGGGGGATTAAGATGATAACATCAACACCAGTCCACCCACAAGCTAATGGTCAGGCAGAATCATCCAACAAGATCATCATCAACGATTTGAAGAAGAAGCTTGGATCCAATTAAGGAAAATGGGTAGAAGAACTACCTTATGTATTATGGGCTGACAGGACAACTCCCAAGAATGCTACTGGTCAAACTCCTTTCTCTTTGGTATTTGGAGCAGAATCAGTGATCCCTACAGAAATGATGGTTCCTACTACAAGAACAAGTATCCGTGATCCTGAAGAGAATGCTGAAAACTTGGTTCAAGATTTGGATACTATATAAGAACTCAGGGATTTGGCAAGGATAAGGATGGCTAGTTATCAACAAAGGATGGCTGGAGCCTACAATAAGAATGTCAGGATCAGGAAGTTCCAAGTTGGTGATATGGTATTAAGGAAAGCATTTCAGAATACCACAAATCTTGCTGATGGAAAATTGGCACCAAAGTAGGAAGGCCCCTACCTGATTGAAGCTGAGGCTGGAAAGGGGGCATATAGATTGTTATCAATGGAAGGTGATTTGCTGCAAAGAGCTTGGAATGCTGTCCACCTGAAGAAATACTTCATGTGATAAGGATTTGTGATCCTTAGCAATATTCATGATCCACATCCTTGAAGGATCCTTAGAGGATGGAGGATCCTCACCCTGGTAATGATCTAATTTCAATCTAATTAATTTTTTAATTATCTTATGCATAAGGGGAAGGACCCTGGATCCTTTAACCTTCTTTCACTTAGTTCTGAGTTTTGCAGAAAAATGACATATCCTTGACAAAGGATTGAGTATCCACAGAAGTATCCAGTTGTTTGGGCTTAACCCCAGTTATTTGGGCTTGACCCCAGTCATTTGGGCTTGACCCCAGTTGTTTGGGCTTGACCCCAGTTTTTTTGGGCCTATCCCTAGTATCGCCAGTAACGCACGATGATCCTGGTACAGTTCATGGCAATGGGACCAGTACTCGCTTTAGGGGCTGACGATTTCATTGTACTGGCTGTATTTGGGATCCTACGTATAATGGTAGACGTACCATACATCCGTTCCTAAGGTTTCTAATGTTTTCACGTTAGCTAAGGTTTTGGCATTTTCATGTCACTAAGTTTGGATAGTCGCCAGTGAGGGCCATATTCCAGTTTACACAAGATCCTTTGGGCGTGTCCCCAGTTATCCTTTGGGCTTGTCCCCAGTTATCCTTTGGGCTTGTCCCCAGTTATCCTTTGGGCATGTCCCTAGTATATTGGGCTTGTCCCCAGAATTGTTGGGCTTGTCCCCAGTTACTAACTCTTCTCTTATATTGGCTTAGTCCCAAGTTATGTTCTGTTTCAGGTTTTTGAAGCTAAACAGCCAAGGATCCTTGATCCTTACCTTCTTGATGTGTGTAAAATGCAACATATAAATTACATCAAATAAGGCATAAAACTAACCCTTTTTTAGTACTAATATTGGAAAAAGAGTGTTTTTGTCTTCCTTTTGTATTTTCAGGATTAAATGAGCTCAAAAACACAAAAGAAGCAAAAAGACAGCTAAATCCAACATAAATACAAGAAAAGGAACATTAGTGGACTGCCCGAACCCTCAACGGCACCTTTCAAAGCAAAATAGAGAAAACAGAAGGCTGAACATGCCCCGTGCTCAGCCAGCACGGGGTCGTGCCCAAGAAGCAGCAGAAAAGACAAACCTATAGAAGCTTCTATTGCCCACCACGGGCCGTGCTCAGCGGACACGGGGGCGTGTCGAAAGTACAGCAGGCGCATTTATTGTAATTGCGAATTACAATTAATGAGGAGAGAGAGTGTCAGACGGGCACGGGGCTGTGTCCAGCGGACACGGGGCCGTGTCCAGCTCTCTGTTCAGCCTATAAATAGGAGTGCTTGGATTCATTTCATCTCATCCCTTGGCACACCACCTCTCTCACACTTCATCCACCACCATCATCCATTGTCCATCATAGAGTGTGTGAGTCGTCTCGGGATCCAAGATTGATCGTAAGAGTTCTTGACAATCAAGGCCATGTTTGCCTAAGTCTCTTACATCACTTGGTGAAGACAAAGTGTCTAGTATAATACTTTTTATTTCTAATCTTTTGCACTTTTTATTTGGTTTTGTATTAATGACTTTAATAACTAGTTACTTATGTTGAAGGTGATCTTTCCTTATCGTTTGTCCGTGGTGTCTTGGCATTATTTTACTGTCTATATAAAATAAAGGATTTTCACCATTCATATCTCCACGGTCTATATGGAGGTATGTTGGCTACCTGGTAGGGGGTTAAGGGAACGGTTTGGTAAAGGTCTTGCCATTGTTCAGCGTTTAGAGGTCCTGCAATGGACCTGGGTCAAATTTAGTAGGACCTCCTTCAATACTTCACGGTATTGGATGGCGGGGGTCCAAACTCTTTGATCCCCTCATAAGCTAACTACTATTAATACTATAACCCGGCTACTTAGGACTGTATCCCTGCTGACTCAGACTACTTAGCCGAGGGTAACGTCACCGCCAAAAGCGGGGCCTACCACAATACTGCATTAATAACTTAATTCACTATCTTCCAATAATCCACCCCTTTAGGATTGTATCCCTGCTGACTCAAACTACTGGGGTGAGGGTAACGTCACCTTCAAAAGAGGGGCCTACTACAATAACTAAGATAATCTCTTAATTATGTGCAAAAGTGCGGAAATAATCAAAGGCTATACTAGATACAAGTCGGAACCAAGTGATTCATCTTGTCTATCTGTTTTTTATTTTATTTTTATTTTCAGCATTTTAGTTAGTTTTATTTTTCTTAGTTTAAAACATTTTTCTAAACTTTTTATTTTGGTTAGACGTTGAGGATAAACCGGTACTAAAAGCTCTTGTGTCCTTGGACGACCTCGGTATCTTACCAACGCTATACTACACTCAACGATGGGTGCACTTGCCCATATGTGTGTTTAGTGTTAGTAGGGCTGTTCATAAAGCTCGCGACTCGTAGCTCGACTCGTAGCTCGCTCGAAAGAAGCTCGAGAAAAACTAGCTAAAAAAACTCAATTTGAGATGACGTGAACCAAGCTGGCACATTTTGTAACCAAGCCCAGCTCGAGCTAAGCTCGGCTCGGCCCATGGCTCGGCTCGTTGGCTCGTTCTTAGGCTCGTTTAAGTCCGATGTAAAGCTCAAGCCAAGTTTAACCGCCTGAATTAATTTCGAGCTTGAGCTCGACCCCACCCTGGCTCGACTCGGCTCGACTCGTTTACAGCCCTAAGTGTTAGTGAAATATCGTGTTTTATAAATTTAAAACTTGGCTAAAATAAGTGTTAAAAAGGGCTTAAAATATACACCTAAAATATACGACACTTCGCACGCATCAAGTTTTTGGCGCCGTTGCCGGGGACACAAGGATTTTAAGAAAGTTAGGAATCAACGGCCTAATCATCTTTTATTTTTCTTTTATATTTTTTTTAGGATTTTCTTAGTTTTTCAGCTTCTGCAGAGCTCAGCACGGGCCGTGCCCGCTGAACACGCCCCCGTGCTCAATCATTGGAACTGGCAATCCTGTTTTACATCAGACAGTAAGCTGAACACGGGGCCGTGTCCACTCAACACGCCCCCGTGCCCAAGTTTCAGTTACTGAAAACAGAACCGTTAGATCCCGACGGTTGGTAATTTCTGACATAAACATGAGTGATAGTAATTATTTTTACTTTCGGCACTCTTATGGTAAGTGGTGTCAATTATGTGGTGGCGAACATGAAGAAGTAAAATGCTACTTCCTAAATTATAGGCCCCACTACATGGACCCACCATCTTCTCATAACCTTAAGAGGGGCGAAAGTAAAAATAAGCACTATTTCTCCCTCGAATGCGCCCAGCCAGATATTCTAGGGGAAATGCTCCTTAGCGAGTTATTCCAACTAGAAGAGCTAATTCTAAAATGGATAGAAGAGCTTGGGAAGGATTTTATTGATCCACCCCAAGACGATACCCATGAAGAAATGTTGGAACCGCATTCCGACAACCTCGTTGCTCCCGAAAATACCTTCGTACCTAGCGAAGACTTGGACGATAGTCGTCCCTGTGTCGATTGTGCCGTGAAGGACTCTCCATCGACTTCGTTCGGTGCATACATAGACCTGAGCGATTCGGCATATACCTTCTTTAACAAGAGCCCGGAAAAGGGTTGGACTTGTCCACCTAGAATAAAAATATGAATTACCCTCACCGACAACCTCTTGCGTTCTCGCCTTAGTCTAGGACAATTAAGGTATATTAGGCACTTTGGGGTTGTTCCAACCAGTCAGGAGCCACCCGATACTAACAAGTTCCTTAAAAAACTAGACAACTTCATAAAACAGTCCCTAGACACGGGGCCGTGCCCAGCCAACACGCCCCCGTGTCCATCGAAAGATTCCATTCTGATCAGTACGTCAGAATACGGACAAACTGTGTCAGAACTCCACCTGCACACGGGGCCGTGTCCACTGAACACGGGGCCGTGTCCAGGTTGCTGTCATTTTCTATAAATGCAGCCAAGAATTTTGCACATTTGGACCAACTTGGGGCAGAGATTTGCAGGAATCTTCTCTCAAACTATCCTAGGTAAGTCTAAAAGAAGGTTCCAACAACCCATCTTGTCCCTTCCTCTTTTAGTAATTTCCTTCTTCTTCATCTTTCTCCAAGAGCTACCATTGAAAGTTTGGAATTCATCCAACTCTATGGTAGGGATAAGTGAGTTTTGTTCAAAGAATCTTGGTAAAAACATGTTATGAAACATTGTTTTAAGTTATTAGTAGCCAAAAAGGTCCCACAACATTCAGAAAATAACTTAAAAATCCAAGTTTCCTTGTTCCAAAACTCTGCAGAAAGATGAACACGGGGCCGTGCTCAGTGAGCACGGGGCCGTGTCCGGTTACTGTTTCATTAAATAAACTATTTTTAGTTTATTTTTCGTAGGATGTCGAGTGAAAACAGCGATACATCTTCTGTGCATTCGTCAAACAACCGAAGAGGAAGAAGACCCTCCATTGAAGCTACACTTGTGCACTATGTGATAGCATTAAGGGAGGCTCTCGACGAAATGACTTCAGTAGAGGAGGTCCTTATCGACCGTATTAACGATCTTACGATGGGACTTGAAAGCAGCTTCCAAGAAATTAACCTCTTGCACCAGAGGTTAAATATTCTTGTAGCACCTCCAATGGAACCAGTCCTTCCTCAACAGGACTGGAACCTGGCTCTCGGAATCAACAACCCTACCGGGTGGGAAGACTTTCCTCCGGCGGAACCTCCCATGGAACACCAACAAGAGATCCCGGTGGAAGTTGAAACTCCTCAAACTAATGCCAATGAGCCTTCTTTTCTCCTTCCAAGGGAGATAGAAGAATGGCTCGCCGACATTTGAGGAGAACCGCACTCGGAAGAAGGAGTTCACTAAGGCCTTGTTTAACCAAGATTGATTATTTCTTGGAAATTTTGCTAAATTAAAATAAAGTAAAGGCTAGGACTCCATGGTTTGTTATTCCTTTGTTTTATCTAGTTTAATTTAGGTTTATGTAAGTTCTCTCTATGATGAAATGAAATGATGGTTTTAATGTTTGGATGGTTTGTAATGAATAAAACACACTCATGGTGGTAAAGGATGAAAAGGGGAACGAGAAAAATGATCCCATGCACAAGAACAAGCCAACCCGACAATTTTCTCCATTTCAGAAGGTTCAACACGGGCCGTGCCCAACCAACACGGCCCCGTGTCGAACCACCTACAGAAACGCCCAGTACAGGTAACTGGACACGGGCCGTGTTCACCCAAGACGCCCCCGTGTCCAGACTTCTGTTTCTCTTATTTTAATTTTGTTACTGGCACTTGAACACGGGGCCGTGCCCGGATAACACGGGGCCGTGTTCAGTGCCCAGTAACACAAATTTTTGCTTTTTAAACACTATTTTACACATCTAATCAACCTAAAAATTTATTTTTGGGACACATTGAGGACAATGTGTAATTTAAGTGTGGGGGGGATGCTAAAACCTTGAATTTTGCAAGTCCTAAATACAAGCCTTACACAAAACTCTATTGGAACCGCTAATCACCCCAAATTTTTTCAAAAATTTCATTTTTTTACTTGTCTAGGTTTAACTCGGGAAATTCAAGTTCTCAAAAAGGTTATATTTTTACAAATTTACAACCGATAGCGTAGTGATAAAAAGAACCAACATAAGAAAATTATGAAAAAGCATGACAAACTTATTTAAAATTTGATTATATATACTTGATCACATAAAAAACCCATTCCCACAAAAGTGAGTTTTGAGCCTTTATTGAGCACACAATTACATATCATTTGACTAAATGCTCATTTTTCGTTTCTTGTGTGAATAGCCGCTTGGTTCTTAAGACTCTAGAACTTGCCATGACAATACATTCCTGGTCCTTATCAACTTAAACCCGAGTAAGTAAATGATAGAGGCATTAGGACTAACCTTTTTCATTTCTACACCATTATTTTTCTTTTTTTTACCACCTACCCAAAAATCCCCCTAGTTAGCCCCTTTGAGCCTAAACCTTTTCGTTTCATCACCCAAACAAAAACCCTTTCAACCACCAAAACCCTTTTTAATTTTTTTACCCTTTATTTTAGTAACAAGTCCGGTTCTTCGTGAAAAAAAATAAAAATAAAAATTTGTGATGATGATGAAGCAAAAAGAAATAAACAAACAAAGTAATCAAAAATAACTTTGTTTGAATAAAAGCTTCATTAAAAATAAAAAGTTGCAAAAATACGAAAACCGACACTTGTTACGCTTTTAGCCCTTTTCTACTAACCACTAACCCAACCACCTACCTTTAACCCTAGCCAACCCTTAACCCACAAAGTCCTCTTGATATCTACAAAGGTATAAAAGTTAAAAAGGAGGAGGATTGATTTCTTGGCAAGCCTATGGTAGGAGTAAGTTCCGTGCCGCTCTCGAGTGATTCACTAAAAATACACCTTCGGCCGAGTGTGAGTGATTTCCCCGCGAGGTATGTGAACTTGTATATAAATAGAATTTTAAAAAAAGGCATGTTATGCCCAAATAAGTAATTTCTTTTATGAACAGTTCTAAATAAATCATTACGAATAGGAGTGTAAATAAATAAAAATAAAACCCAAAAAGATCTTGGATATCCCGACACTCTATGACAAGCCCAAAACCTTCTCTTCTACCTATTCCATTTGGGAGTGTAAGCCACATATTAAAGAGTTTTGCTTGAGGACAAGCAAAAGTTCAAGTGTGGGGGTATTTGATGTGTGTAAAATGCAACATATAAATTACATCAAATAAGGCATAAAACTAACCCTTTTTTAGTACTAATATTGGAAAAAGAGTGTTTTTGTCTTCCTTTTGTATTTTCAGGATTAAATGAGCTCAAAAACACAAAAGAAGCAAAAAGACAGCTAAATCCAACATAAATACAAGAAAAGGAACATTAGTGGACTGCCCGAACCCTCAACGGCACCTTTCAAAGCAAAATAGAGAAAACAGAAGGCTGAACACGCCCCGTGCTCATCCAGCACGGGGCCGTGCCCAAGAAGCAGCAGAAAAGACAAACCTATAGAAGCTTCTATTGCCCACCACGGGCCGTGCTCAGCGGACACGGGGGCGTGTCGAAAGTACAGCAGGCGCATTTATTGTAATTGCGAATTACAATTAATGAGGAGAGAGAGTGTCAGACGGGCACGGGGCCGTGTCCAGCTCTCTGTTCAGCCTATAAATAGGAGTGCTTGGATTCATTTCATCTCATCCCTTGGCACACCACCTCTCTCACACTTCATCCACCACCATCATCCATTGTCCATCATAGAGTGTGTGAGTCGTCTCGGGATCCAAGATTGATCGTAAGAGTTCTTGACAATCAAGGCCATGTTTGCCTAAGTCTCTTACATCACTTGGTGAAGACAAAGTGTCTAGTATAATACTTTTTATTTCTAATCTTTTGCACTTTTTATTTGGTTTTGTATTAATGACTTTAATAACTAGTTACTTATGTTGAAGGTGATCTTTCCTTATCGTTTGTCCGTGGTGTCTTGGCATTATTTTACTGTCTATATAAAATAAAGGATTTTCATCATTCATATCTCCACGGTCTATATGGAGGTATGTTGGCTACCTGGTAGGGGGTTAAGGGAACGGTTTGGTAAAGGTCTTGCCATTGTTCAGCGTTTAGAGGTCCTGCAATGGACCTGGGTCAAATTTAGTAGGATCTCCTTCAATACTTCACGGTATTGGATGGCGGGGGTCCAAACTCTTTGATCCCCTCATAAGCTAACTACTATTAATACTATAACCCGGCTACTTAGGACTGTATCCCTGCTGACTCAGACTACTTAGCCGAGGGTAACGTCACCGCCAAAAGCGGGGCCTACCACAATACTGCATTAATAACTTAATTCATTATCTTCCAATAATCCACCCCTTTAGAATTGTTTCCCTGCTGACTCAAACTACTGGGGTGAGGGTAACGTCACCTTCAAAAGAGGGGCCTACTACAATAACTAAGATAATCTCTTAATTATGTGCAAAAGTGCGGAAATAATCAAAGGCTATACTAGATACAAGTCGGAACCAAGTGATTCATCTTGTCTATCTGTTTTTTATTTTATTTTTATTTTCAGCATTTTAGTTAGTTTTATTTTTCTTAGTTTAAAACATTTTTCTAAACTTTTTATTTTGGTTAGACGTTGAGGATAAACCGGTACTAAAAGCTCTTGTGTCCTTGGACGACCTCGGTATCTTACCAACGCTATACTACACTCAACGATGGGTGCACTTGCCCATATGTGTGTTTAGTGTTAGTGAAATATCGTGTTTTATAAATTTAAAACTTGGCTAAAATAAGTGTTAAAAAGGGCTTAAAATATACACCTAAAATATACGACACTTCGCACGCATCACTTCTACTAAGGTTTGTCTTTTGGTTATCCTGATTATAAATGTTAAGGGGTTAGGATCCTAACTTGGATTCTTAGGTATGATCCTTGATCACTTTGATTTTATTCATTATTCATATAAGTGGCTCTTATCCTTTGACAACAGAACTAATGATCCTTAAGTTGCATAACTTTTCTGAACTTGACGACTATAGGATATTTGATCCTTGATCATATCCTAAAACTTTTAAACATGATTTATTAAACCTTTATTCTTTACTTACAAACCCAAAAAGTTAAAGTTTTATTTATTCACAAAAGTTAAACCCTTTTAAGGTTGTCAAAATTGCCAACCCAAATTTCTACTAGGAATACGTGGCCCATCCACTTGGGTTGGCAAAGGGTGTCCATTGTTAATAGGTCTTAGAAGCGCAGGAAATAAAAGATGGCAGGATAACAAGTGGTTTCATCCCCCAAACAGAGGATCCCTCCACCACCTATTATCCTACCTATTGTTCAAAGGATACGTGATCCTCAACCCTAATAGCTATTGTTTAGTTATTACAGACCAGCAATTGTTCATGAAAAACACCATAACCAAAAAACTTTCAAATCCTAAAAAAATGGGCTCCAGCCGCGTCTAGAAATATCCATCATCGCCCATTTCAGCAGCTCACACCTTGGCTGCATCACCACCAACATCATCACCACCAGCCTGGTCCATCCCGCTGCCACTTGCCTCAATCGCCAAGACCTCGGTAGCCTCCACCTCATCCTCTAGCTCAGCCAGCTTTGCCTTCCAGCCCTCCTTGTCCCAATTGGTCTTGTCGAAGTCAAGATCCTCAGCCTCCTGGGCCATTTGCAGCTTGATCTTGTACATGGTGATGGCAGCAGAGACTTTAGCATCCTCCAGCAGCTCATTCTTCTCCTGATCAGCATTTATCTGAGCCATTACCAGCTACTTCTTTGCCAGGTTCAAATCCTTCTCAAGGCGAGAGATAGTCTCATCCTTTGCCAGGAAGATCTTTTGGAACTCCAGATGCTTCTGATCAGCTTCCTCAGTATAAGCATCCAACAGCATCTCAATCTCGGCGAATTTCTACAAAAAGACAAGGTAAAGTTCAGGATCCGTGATCCTCAAGTGGGCAGGATAATGAAGCATAGTGGGTGATCCTTACCTCAGCAAAGTAATCTTGGAACTGGTGGCGGATGAGAGGCAAGCCTTCCAGGTCATCAGCCTCGGTGGTCTTCCTTTTCTTTCCTCCTTTACCCTTGGAGGTAGTGGGCTTTAGCACCGGAACGATGGGGCTGGCAGCAGTTTTCTTCTTCCCGGAGCGGGCAGTGACAGTGTCAAGATCACTGACACTGAAGCGAGTGGCTGACCTTGAGGATTTTCCAGCACCTATCAATCCAAAACAACAGATAAGTATTCTTGTTTTATTTACATTTTAACATTTAATTAAATACAAACTCGGATACTTACTTGACATTGTAACTGAGCATGAGGATACTTCTTGAGAATCCTTGGTGTTTACTTGAAATGATCTTACTGCAGGATCAAGATTCCAGAAAGCAGTGATCCTCTCCTCCGTTGCAGGTGATGAAATGATATGAGAGACAAAGGTAGCTGCAAAATAAAAAAGAAGATATCAGTTATCCTTACAGGAACATGGTTATCTTATGATTCTTCTATAAGGATCCTCTATCCTACCATGGGTGGCCCATTTTCTAGGAAGATACTTCCCATCCGGGATAGAATCCCTCTTAACGAAGAAAAAACGTTTCTTCCAGTTGGTGCCGTTCTTGGTGGTCTTCAGGATTGGGTGTTCTTCGCCGGGTTTGTGTTTGAATAGAAAGCGATGGGAACCATGGCTCAATAGATTGTACAGTTCAGCGAGTTCAGACATCCCCAACTCTATACCTTCCTGTTCAATGATCCTTTCCAGGGTATACAAAACCCTCCACATCATTGGCATGGCCTGGACATAGGATATGCCGGTAAGGGAAAAGAAAGACTGGGTGAAAGCAGGAAAAGGATAGGAGTATCCTATCAGAAATGGGGTGACTGGAAAGGCAACCCAAGTTTCAGAAACGAAATCGCTCAAGACGGTAGGGTCAAAAGGTTTAAAAACAGTGTCCGCCGGAAAGCAATGGCGAATCCTGTCTATATCCGGATCAGTGAAGCAGCAACGTTCCTTCGGAGAATCTTTGATGATCCCTTGGCTTTTCAATGGAGTATCTTTCTGGTGATCCTTGGCAGGGGATGATCTTAACTTCATCGTGATTCAAAGGTTTTAAAGAAGAACAGAGTAAGAAGAAGAGAGAAAGGGGAGAAAAGTACCTGCTTGATCTTCGAATGAGGATTTAAAGGATGTAACGCACGAATTTAAATGCTTCCTAACCCTTATCTCTAACTTGAATTTATAATGATGATTTTGCAGGGATGTCGCTTCAATGACGTATGATCTGCAATGGATAGTTAGATTCTAACGGCTATATATCCATTAGTTTATTGCAGATAAGATCAAGAAAATATAAGTCGCTAATTTACACTTTACTCCTTATATTTTGGGGGCAATTGTTAGGGGAGGATTTTCCAATCCTAAGGATCACGGATCCTCAAGTGCTGCCAGGATCATGGATCCTCAATTCTGTTTGAATTAAGGATCCTCAGCAGGTGTTGCAGGATCAGGATTCAGGATCCTTATTGTTATCCTTACACTAACGATTGTCTTCCTTGTACGTAAGCTTGTTTTGCAGGAGCAAAGGCATGGACCAAGTCTCACCGAAATTCCTGGAGCATATTCCCTCAATATTCCGCATGTGCTTGGCTCTTGTGGAAGTTATGGAGATCGTGGGGAGCTTGCACAATTTGCGGATAGTTAGTTAGTTTAGTTATTTCTAATTTAAAATGGGGATAACAAGCTTGAGTTAGAACACTTAGCTAATTTTGGCATAAACACACTCTCGTAACAACTCTCAATCAGCTCTCAAACACTACTTGGCGATTTCATACACTTTTTGCACATTGCACACTAGTGATCCTTGTAACAAGCTTGTTATCATCCCGAGTTGTAAACTTCTTTTGTTTAATCTTAGTTGGTGATCGGTAGTTTCCATCACCCGTGGTTTTTTGTGCCGGAGATCAACTCTTGATCAAGGGCTTTTTCCTCGTATAAATCCTTGTGTCATTTGTTCATTACATTTCTGAGTTATCCTTAACATTGTTCATTGATTCAAGCATCACACCTCACAACAAAAGATTTGGTTGCATTATCTTAGCCGGATTTTTGACCAAAACAGTAAGGCCAAAAGAAAGTTATATTATTAACATAGTAAAAGTTTATGCTTTTGGTTTCATGTCAAACGGAGATCCATTCACCAAAAGTACAATTAGTTTCTAACCATAATTACTTAACAGTTGAAGGTTTCATCTCAAACCGAGACCCATCCACCTCCAACTGTTATATTGTTCAAAATAAGCCATACTAACTGATGACCTAGGGCTTCATTCTGAAACTCAGGACCCATCCACTTTTGGCCATCATATTGTCTTAATGTAGGAAAGTAAAGTGTTTAAAAGACAAGGAAAAGGTTCTCTCACTATCAGCAAGTCGATAGATGTCTTTGATCCTGGGCTCCGATTCTGCACTCGGAGGGGCTAGTTCTTTGAAGTTGGTTGCACAAGAAACGAAGATGTCAGTTTAGGATATAGTTTTAAGATATATTTGGGGATATTCCTAAAACCCTAAATCCTACCCGAAGTCAACCACTCTACTGGCAGGTCAAAACCCTTGACGATATAATCCCTTTTTACGAAAAAGAACTTTCTTTGCCACTGATCTTCGTTCTTAGTGGCCTTGAGGATCAGGGGGTTCTTAGAAATGGAGAAGAGGAGAAAACGACTATTACCATGGGACCTTAGATGATATGCTATAGGGAGATCTTCGACACAAAGATCAGGGACATGACGAGATTTAATTTGGTCTAACACCATTAAAACTCGCCAAACCATTGGCATGGCCTGAGCATAACTGAGGCCGGTGAGTTCGAAAAAGCGGGAAATGAAGGCTGGAAAAGGATACCGGAGTCCCAAGGAGAAAGGATAGGCTAAGAAACACACCCATTCGTGTAACACCCGTGTCACTCCAACCATCAAACAAATGCCAAACCAATGAAATATTATATTTCATACTTGGGATTTGTAAAAATATGTGTATCATTTGCACATATCGATTCTTATTCGATTTCAAACTCTAAATCGCTTTCTGGAAGGTTATACGCGCACCAATGCGTAAATATAACCAGTTTAATGCAACAAACACTCCGGAATAGTGAAATAGGCTTAACATACCTTAAATAACCTTTACATAACTTAGATATAAGTTTTGGAAGGTTTGGTGTGGTGAAATCAAAGTTAAATCGCTTACAGGGACTAAAGTTGACAAACTGCGAAAGTATGCCAATTTGAACTGTAACAGACCTTCCGGAGGATGACCATAAGTTAAACATGCCATAAATATCCTTTACATAGCTTAGAAATAGGCTTTGAGGTGTTCGGTATGCTAAAATAAACTTTTGTGTCATTCAGGGACTAAAAGTGTCAAAAAGTGCACAAGTTTGTATTTTTACGCATAACTTACGTTCTGAATACATCCGGACATCCAAAAATTTATGTAAGCATGACTACATTATATTTTAGTGTTCGCCTTAAGAAAAATCCATTCGTCACGTCATTTGGTTCGTTTTTCGCGCTTATGCGCATTCCGTCGTAATTAAGCGAACATCGCGTTCGTACGGCCAAACGAACCGACATCCGAGATATTTTTGAACACATTTTAAGTTCCCTATACTTTAACTTCATTTTAGAGCTTTGAAATGGGGTTAACGGGCCTTAAACGTGTCGAAAATGGCCTAAATACAGTTCAGGGACCAAAAGTGTAATTCTGCCGAAATAGTGCCTAGCGGTGCGCTACACTTTAAGCGTAGCGGTGCGCTAGGGGTCTTCTGACCAGATGCAATGTTTAAACAGCCTGTTTTCAGCTGTTTAAACCACCACCACATGTTCCTAATTGCTTAGTCATCAGATAAGGATGGCATTCTAGTCACCATAACCTTCCAACACATGTACGGCCTTGATCGTTTCCCCTTTTCCAAGAAATGATCTTAACGGTTAACCGAATACTATAAATACCCCACCCCCCATTGCTTTAAAACTCACAAGAATTCTGATTTGAGAGCTCTAAGTTGAAACCATTGTTTCATACCTGAGTTCTTGAGTCGGGATTAGCATTCGGGGACCCTGGGTTAGTATTCTTTCGTTCTTTTCCTTATTTTTACTGCTTTTCGAGTCAGAAAGTCAAACTTTGTTTGACTTTCAGCATTGACCAGTAATGGTCAATGCGAAGTTCGTTTGAACTTCGCAACGTGAGTGTAATCACGTTGGTCATAGTCCCTTGGGACTATGCCCACTGATTACCACGTTGTCTAGAGTCGTAGGGTAGGCGATCTAATAAATCGCCTA
Organism: Helianthus tuberosus; assembly: GCA_030545235.1. NCBI lineage: Eukaryota > Viridiplantae > Streptophyta > Magnoliopsida > Asterales > Asteraceae > Helianthus > Helianthus tuberosus. The sequence continues at coordinate 91,894,690 of CM060360.1, forward strand.
TACCTTCGAACTCGACCCATTTGGTCGATCATTAGGATCCGACCAAATACATTAGGTGACCATAGTAGGTAGGGAATAACCTTCCGAGGTTATACCCTATGGTCACATCGTTTAAGTAGTTGTATGATAGGTAGTTTATATGCCTTAGGTAAATTACCAGAATACCCTTTTCATGTATAAATGGTAATTAAGCATATGTAACCTAAACCTTTGTCACATAACTGATTATGTAACATGTTTAGGCATATAACACTTGTCATAGGACTAGTTAGACGGTCTGAACGCGTTTCACGCGCACGACGCGTTAAAGTAGCATAAGTTACCTTAATGGGTCGCGATGGGTCGATAGCACTTAGGTTTGGTTTCATTGTAGTATGTAGGCCTTGTTAAACCATATCATATGAGTTCCAACACTCATTTGGTTTACCAAGCCTCATCCTATCCGATCTCCCGATTTAGGTCCGGTTTATTTATATAGTTTTAGATTGCCGATTGATTCCGTGCTCCCTCAAGCTTTGTTTGGTTGTTGTTCAAGACCTCCAAGCATTCTCAGGCGAGTACATTCTTCCCCTATTTTACTGTTTTCAATTGTTTTGGGGTGACTCATATGTGCTAAATGTTTTCGATGTTATAACAAATGGTTCCAAAAACGATTAAAACGATTTATACAAAACTAATAACGATTTCATAAAGTGAACAAACTTGTTGGTTTAGGTTACATAACAAATGACATTCATTAGCAATGATCAAGCCGACCAGTATTAGGTTATGGTACCATAGGATCTGACAAATCCCGTTATTTACTACCCCGTGGTTATGTGTGGGCAATGGTAGGTAGCGACTGAATCTGAAAACATTAACTTACCCTATGGAGGTTTGTTAATGCGAAAACGAGAAGCGACGAAATCGAGAAGCGACGAGTGATGGGTCACGAAGGTTTGAATGTTATTAGCGAGACGACCACATAAGTAGTTTCACGACCTAAAACGAATTAAACGATTTACGATTGGTTTTCACACGATGTTTTAACGATTGGGTAACGATTGGGTAACGATTGGGTTTTCACACGATGTTTTAACGATTGGGTAACGATTGGGTAACGATTGGGTTTTCACACGATGTTTTAACGATTGGCTATACATATTACATGATTTACATTTGACATGAACAATTCTTTGGTAGTTTGGTATGATTAAGTGATTAAGTAATGATGCATGTGTAAAATGATACAAGCATGGTGGATACGCCGCTGGTACTTCCTATATATAAGTGTTTGTATGGTTTTACATATTGTAGCGTTATTTGAATCATTTCAGCTCGAGACATAGAACATTTTATACAAGTAACATACTTTCACAAGACATTTATTTACAAACAACTTATCTTATACAAACTCATATTACATGGTTATTCATTTAATCATGCATTATTTTCTTATTTATACATATCACCTGAACTTATCATTGTTTTTCCAAATAATTTACTAAAACAAATGTTTTTGAGTTAAGAGTCATGGCTACGAGGTTTTACAAATTATAACCCGCTTGATTTGAGTTGGTTAATTAAGTTGCAATATTATACTCTTTTCAAAACAAGGTTTTTAAATAAAGTATTGCAACATCTAAACTAGCCATGATTTCGACACTCCTACAAAACCTATGTACTCGCCAGCATTTCTTTGCTGACCTCGTTTTCACATATGTTTCAGGTATTGATTGAGTGATATCGATTGATAAGATGCATGCTCACATAGGACTGGACAAGGCCTTAGTGACTGAATAACAATGATAGACTATGTTTAAATAGTGTATTTAGATTCCTAAACGATGTAATTATTCAATGATTAATAAAACGAAACACTTTTGATATCCATGGTTATGAAACATTAATTCTGTTGCAACACGCCCCGATGTTTCCGCCACGTTTTGTATGTTCCACGTGGTCGGGGTGTGACAGAAAAGATGGTATCAGAGCCAATGGTTATAGGGAATTAGGTTATTAGTAATTAGTAATGCTTTGACCTAGTCTATAACCTTCTTAGGACCCTAACGCGAGTTTACTTGCGTTTAGTCATAAAACAATACCGTCACCTATCCTTAGGTGACGACCACAACAAGAACATAAATTTCAAAACCGCTTTGAAAACTAATCATCTGTTCTAGGATGATTGATTTCTAGGTTTTGAACCCTCTATTGTAAGGTTTTGAACTCTCTATTATATGGTTTTGAACCTCTTTGAGTTTTCAAAACTTCGTCAAGGTTTTGGGTTTTAAATAATGTGAACACGTGCAAACTGGAAGGGTGAATGCCTGTATTCTGAGTTTTCTGTCTAGGCAAGCACTTCGTATACATCTCATCAGACGCGAGACCAGTTGTGCTTACCTGGGAATTCTTGGGGTGAGTGTTCACTTATAGGCGAGCATGTCTTCGCGATACATTATTTTTGACCCATTTACTTTGATCAGTCACCGTCTCATTTGTTTGCCTTAGGTAACAAACAAATGATCGCAATCTTCATGCGTTATCATTCTGTTTTGATTGTCCAATACTCTTTCACCTGTTTCTCCCTATGCCTTTCTTTTTCTTCAAGAATGTCTCTTCATCACGATGACGCCCAGATATCTGAGCAAACAGCCAAATTCGCTCAGCGAATAGGCGATGTATCATCTCCAGGATGAAGCCACTCAAGAATCACCAAGACAGGCAGGACCTAGTCAGGTGATAGCATCATCAGCCAATAAACCAATCGAGGAATCAAAGACCATGGATGAACGATTCCCTAAGAAGTCAAAGAAGCGAAAGGCTTCTCAGAAGTTCGCTGTGGTCACTCACAATGGTCGAACCGTTCCCAACCAACCAACTCAACCCCCTGCTAGGTGTATATGGCTTTTCCTATGATACCTACATCAAGGAACTATGTACCTTACAAACTACTCTTGTGATTATTTCTTTCAAATGATCGCTCATGATTCCTTCAAAAATTTTAAGTACTCGTTTCATTCTAAGAAACAAAGTACAGAAAATAAAGTGACATTATGAGTGATCATGCTTCTGCACATCTGTGCCTTTGAATCCTTGGTTAGATAACTAAGGGTATTTCCAAATCTCATACCCATTACGTTTTGATTTTTCAACATACACAGTACCAGTATTTCAAAACAATCTTCATGATCTCAAAACATTTCATATAGTTTGAAAACAATTTTTCAAGATACATTGTCTATGTTATTTCAAAAACATTGGCCATGTTATCAAAACCAACCTTTCTAATTTCAAAATATTTCATATAGTCTGAAGACAATATTAACACAATACATTTTCTGATCAAGTGCATGATTTCGAAAAGCATCATTCATGTCTTTCAAAAACCTTATACATAATTTCAAAATTCATCTCGCATGATTTTAAAATATTTTTGTAAAAATATCTATCTAATACACCTACTTTATGATTTCAAAAAAAAGTATTATATATAAGGTTTCAAAAACGTTAAACACATTTTTCTTAAAAGAACCCCATGCACAGTTTTCAAAAATATTTTCCTTGTACATTTACATAACCTTCAAATTCTGCTTCATATGTCGCCTTGACATATCTAGCATCTCAACTTCATAAGCATTTCAACTTCATGTTTTGACTTAAGCACATCCCGTGCAAGATTTCAAAACATCTTCAACTTCTAAAATTCATATGGGATCTTTTTATCTTTACAATTAGATCCTTGTGGATGATCATCATTCAAATCAGAGTCCTTAATTGGATTCTTTATGTACCTTAATTCGAACACTTCGGTTTCTAATAATCGAAATCGAATTTTCTTTTTGAATCTTTCTATCTTTATAGTTAGATTCTTGAAAATATTTAAAGTACCAAATGAAATCCACGGATTGGATTCCTAGTATGCTTTAAATACCCATGTCCAAAGATAACAAATTAAACGATTATACGATTAAATGATTATACGAATAAGCGATTATGCGACTATGTGGTTATGTGTTATGTGTTCTCCTTTATGTTTTTGTGTGATCCGATTTTCAAATCCTCATAGAATCTTTCATATCTTCATATGAGGGATTCATAGTAGGATTTTCAAAAAGGTACTACCTTAAATCCTTATGGGCTTCTACTTAGTAGTTAAGACCCTTGGGTTATATAGTACCATTCCATGATTCGATGATAGACCCTTGAGTGGTCTAGTCAAAAAGATTGATTCGCAATCTGGTTAAAGAATGACATCTAGTGATGTAGCTGAACAGACTCCTTGATAGCCTATTTAGATCATTTATTGATTTAATATAAAGGACTCTATGGCGGTCTAGTCACACTCATCACAGATTCATTCATTTGGTTTTCCCCTACATATTATAAAATAGACTGTGTAAACTGTGCAAGGAATTGTCTAATTATGGACATGTACATAATTATGAAATTTAGTGCACAGAAACCCAGTAAGGTTTATTATGTGTAAGAACCGATAATGACAACAATAACAAAATGAGAACAATGTAATGGAGGTACGGTGGACGCACCAATGACGCTTCATATACTTGTATATAAGTATCCCTCTTACATTGCAATTATGATGTTATTAAAGTTACTAGAAGTTTAGAACCCTAATCAATATTGTTTGATCTTTTCAACTCCATGTTTTTAAACTCTCACAAGTTTCCTCTAAATAAATTTCGGGACGAAATTTCCTAAAGTAGGGGAGACTGTAACACCCGTGTCACTCCAACCATCAAACAAATGCCAAACCAATGAAATATTATATTTCATACTTGGGATTTGTAAAAATATGTGTATCATTTGCACATATCGATTCTTATTCGATTTCAAACTCTAAATCGCTTTCTGGAAGGTTATACGCGCACCAATGCGTAAATATAACCAGTTTAATGCAACAAACACTCCGTAATAGTGAAATAGGCTTAACATACCTTAAATAACCTTTACATAACTTAGATATAAGTTTTGGAAGGTTTGGTGTGGTGAAATCAAAGTTAAATCGCTTACAGGGACTAAAGTTGACAAACTGCGAAAGTATGCCAATTTGAACTGTAACAGACCTTCCGGAGGATGACCATAAGTTAAACATGCCATAAATATCCTTTACATAGCTTAGAAATAGGCTTTGAGGTGTTCGGTATGCTAAAATAAACTTTTGTGTCATTCAGGGACTAAAAGTGTCAAAAAGTGCACAAGTTTGTATTTTTACGCATAACTTACGTTCTGAATACATCCGGACATCCAAAAATTTATGTAAGCATGACTACATTATATTTTAGTGTTCGCCTTAAGAAAAATCCATTCGTCACGTCATTTGGTTCGTTTTTCGCGCTTATGCGCATTCCGTCGTAATTAAGCGAACATCGCGTTCGTACGGCCAAACGAACCGACATCCGAGATATTTTTGAACACATTTTAAGTTCCCTATACTTTAACTTCATTTTAGAGCTTTGAAATGGGGTTAACGGGCCTTAAACGTGTCGAAAATGGCCTAAATACAGTTCAGGGACCAAAAGTGTAATTCTGCCGAAATAGTGCCTAGCGGTGCGCTACACTTTAAGCGTAGCGGTGCGCTAGGGGTCTTCTGACCAGATGCAATGTTTAAACAGCCTGTTTTCAGCTGTTTAAACCACCACCACATGTTCCTAATTGCTTAGTCATCAGATAAGGATGGCATTCTAGTCACCATAACCTTCCAACACATGTACGGCCTTGATCGTTTCCCCTTTTCCAAGAAATGATCTTAACGGTTAACCGAATACTATAAATACCCCACCCCCCATTGCTTTAAAACTCACAAGAATTCTGATTTGAGAGCTCTAAGTTGAAACCATTGTTTCATACCTGAGTTCTTGAGTCGGGATTAGCATTCGGGGACCCTGGGTTAGTATTCTTTCGTTCTTTTCCTTATTTTTACTGCTTTTCGAGTCAGAAAGTCAAACTTTGTTTGACTTTCAGCATTGACCAGTAATGGTCAATGCGAAGTTCGTTTGAACTTCGCAACGTGAGTGTAATCACGTTGGTCATAGTCCCTTGGGACTATGCCCACTGATTACCACGTTGTCTAGAGTCGTAGGGTAGGCGATCTAATAAATCGCCTATACCTTCGAACTCGACCCATTTGGTCGATCATTAGGATCCGACCAAATACATTAGGTGACCATAGTAGGTAGGGAATAACCTTCCGAGGTTATACCCTATGGTCACATCGTTTAAGTAGTTGTATGATAGGTAGTTTATATGCCTTAGGTAAATTACCAGAATACCCTTTTCATGTATAAATGGTAATTAAGCATATGTAACCTAAACCTTTGTCACATAACTGATTATGTAACATGTTTAGGCATATAACACTTGTCATAGGACTAGTTAGACGGTCTGAACGCGTTTCACGCGCACGACGCGTTAAAGTAGCATAAGTTACCTTAATGGGTCGCGATGGGTCGATAGCACTTAGGTTTGGTTTCATTGTAGTATGTAGGCCTTGTTAAACCATATCATATGAGTTCCAACACTCATTTGGTTTACCAAGCCTCATCCTATCCGATCTCCCGATTTAGGTCCGGTTTATTTATATAGTTTTAGATTGCCGATTGATTCCGTGCTCCCTCAAGCTTTGTTTGGTTGTTGTTCAAGACCTCCAAGCATTCTCAGGCGAGTACATTCTTCCCCTATTTTACTGTTTTCAATTGTTTTGGGGTGACTCATATGTGCTAAATGTTTTCGATGTTATAACAAATGGTTCCAAAAACGATTAAAACGATTTATACAAAACTAATAACGATTTCATAAAGTGAACAAACTTGTTGGTTTAGGTTACATAACAAATGACATTCATTAGCAATGATCAAGCCGACCAGTATTAGGTTATGGTACCATAGGATCTGACAAATCCCATTATTTACTACCCCGTGGTTATGTGTGGGCAATGGTAGGTAGCGACTGAATCTGAAAACATTAACTTACCCTATGGAGGTTTGTTAATGCGAAAACGAGAAGCGACGAAATCGAGAAGCGACGAGTGATGGGTCACGAAGGTTTGAATGTTATTAGCGAGACGACCACATAAGTAGTTTCACGACCTAAAACGAATTAAACGATTTACGATTGGTTTTCACACGATGTTTTAACGATTGGGTAACGATTGGGTAACGATTGGGTTTTCACACGATGTTTTAACGATTGGCTATACATATTACATGATTTACATTTGACATGAACAATTCTTTGGTAGTTTGGTATGATTAAGTGATTAAGTAATGATGCATGTGTAAAATGATACAAGCATGGTGGATACGCCGCTGGTACTTCCTATATATAAGTGTTTGTATGGTTTTACATATTGTAGCGTTATTTGAATCATTTCAGCTCGAGACATAGAACATTTTATACAAGTAACATACTTTCACAAGACATTTATTTACAAACAACTTATCTTATACAAACTCATATTACATGGTTATTCATTTAATCATGCATTATTTTCTTATTTATACATATCACCTGAACTTATCATTGTTTTTCCAAATAATTTACTAAAACAAATGTTTTTGAGTTAAGAGTCATGGCTACGAGGTTTTACAAATTATAACCCGCTTGATTTGAGTTGGTTAATTAAGTTGCAATATTATACTCTTTTCAAAACAAGGTTTTTAAATAAAGTATTGCAACATCTAAACTAGCCATGATTTCGACACTCCTACAAAACCTATGTACTCGCCAGCATTTCTTTGCTGACCTCGTTTTCACATATGTTTCAGGTATTGATTGAGTGATATCGATTGATAAGATGCATGCTCACATAGGACTGGACAAGGCCTTAGTGACTGAATAACAATGATAGACTATGTTTAAATAGTGTATTTAGATTCCTAAACGATGTAATTATTCAATGATTAATAAAACGAAACACTTTTGATATCCATGGTTATGAAACATTAATTCTGTTGCAACACGCCCCGATGTTTCCGCCACGTTTTGTATGTTCCACGTGGTCGGGGTGTGACAATTCGTTTGATGCTGCGTCTGATCGGACCTCCCGGTCGAAGGGACGGATGATCGCCCCGACAGGAAAGGCACCAAAATCTTTTAAGGCGGCAATGTCGGCGTTATTAAAAGAGCAAATCTTTTTTTCGGGGTTCTTGGAGAAGATTTTGACTTTCAAGGGTTGGGGTTGATTCGTTTATGCGTGATCTTGATCGTGAGGCCATGGAGGATTTCAACTAAGAAACGAAAGATCTAAGCGAAGAAAAACAGAGAAGAGAAAGAGGGAGAATACCTGAAAATTGATTGGGGTGTGATGATCATAATGCAGAATAGTTAGGCTAAATATAGGCTGGATATAAGGGGTATTGAGTAAATAACGCGTTGGAAGTTGCAGCTTGTCACTTCAAGCGTCGTTTCAACTTAATGACCTCGATTCACGACATAAGCTTTAAAATATATCCGTTGGAATTGGTATACCAACAGATATATTTTGGGGACAATTGTTATGGGTGGTTTTCTACTCATATATCCTGAATAGTATTCTGACTATGTTTCTGTTATTGTGATCAGGATATTGGTAACATCCTGATACGGTATCCTGGTAGTGACTAATTAATTCACGTGCAGATTAATGAAGCAAGTCTATAACGTTCAAGTGGACCTCTTCTCCCAAAGACTCGGGCTAATCTGTTAGAATAGGAACGTTGAAGCCGGAAGACATGGACTGTCACACCCCGACCACGTAGAACATACAAAACGTGGCGGAAACATCGGGGAGTGTTGTAACAGAATTAATTGTTTCAAATCCATGGCAATTGAAGTTTCGTTTTATTGATTAAAAGTGTTACAATGTCTTAACAAACAAAGAAATACAACATAATTAACTAGTCTTGCATCTTTTATTGTCACTAAAGCCCAAGTCTGCCTATGTGTATCTTGATCATCTTATGCAACAGCTCCTGAAAAACACATGTGAAAATAGGTACGTGAGCATAAAAATGCCTGTGAGATACATAGGTTTTGTGAAAATAGGTTTCATGACTTATGTTTGAGAAAATATTTAGTCATGAACCTTGTTATTTGCTTTGCTTTGTAAATCATTTGAAAATCGATAATATCAGATGATAAGTATAAATAAATGTAAGGTTAAATGAATAACCAAGTAAAATATGTTTGCATAAGATAAGAGGTTTATAAATCAATGTCTTGTGAAAAGTATGTTATTTGTATAAAATGTTCTATGTCTCAAACTGAAATGATTCAAATAACGCTATGATATGTAATACCATACAAACACTTATATATAGGAAGTACCAGCGGCGTATCCACCATGCTTGTATCATATTACACACGCATCGTTACTTAATCACTTAATCAAACCAAACCAACCAATGTAAGAAGTCTATGTTTAAATCAATTGTCAAATGTATTGGGTAATATGTCAAAGTGTTCATGTCAAGATGTAAATCATGTCAAAATGTCTATGTCAAATATCCATGTCAAATGTCTATGTCAAATATCCAGGTCAAATGTCTATGTCAAATATCCAGGTCAAATGTCTATGTCAAATATCCATGTATGGCAAGTGAAATGTCTCAACTAAACCATATGCACAAAAACAAAGTATTGAAGTAAAACTTGGTTTAAATCAAAGTTATGTTTTGTGGGAAATACATGATCAAATGTCAATCATGTTAAAATGTCTATGTCGAAATGTCTATGTCAAAATGTCATGTAAAACGATGTACTAAGTAATGCACACAATGGCAATACATAGCATGAAATGTAATGAAATCATGTACTATAATGTACTAACGAACATAGCAGTATATGATGTGAAAACAGGAAAGCATGAAAGTAACAAGTAGGCACATGTGTTCCACCCCAAAACAGTTTGGAAAACAGTAAAAGAGGGGTCTATGTACTCACTTGAGATTGCTCAGAAGTCCTAGGATAACCACCAAGCAAAGCTAGAGATCGCGGAATATCAAACGGCACCTAATATAGGTAACTACATTAATAAACCGGACCTAAATCGGAAGACTGGGTAGCATGAGGGTTTGTAAACCAAATGAGTGTAGGAACTCATGTGATATGGTTAATCAAAGCCTACATACTAAATGAAACTTAACCTAAGTGTCTACGACCCATTACGACCCGTTTAGGTAGCTTATGCTACTTTAACGCGTCGTTCGCGTGAAACGCGTTCGGACCGCCTAACTAGCCCTATGACAAGTGTTATATGCCTAAACATATTACATAATCAGTTATGTGACAAAGGTTTAGGTTACATATGCTTAATTACCAATTATACATGAAAAGGGTATTCTGGTAATTTACCTAAGGCATATAAACTACCTATCATACAACTACTTAAACGATGCGACCATAGGGTATAACTGACGGGTGGTCCACGGGACAACCCTTAAGTGTGTTAAAAGATAAGTTAATCCCCCATTTGATCATGTAATTGTCTTGAATTAGATGACTACGTTTGCTTGTGTTTCAGGTACATTTGGGGCTTAAAAGTGTGGAAATTAAGCTTCGAATAGGCGCGACTTAATTAGAGGATTGAAGACGGAGAATAAATGAAAAAAATAAAATTTTGGAATTGAAGAATTAAGAAGATAACATGATAGAGGATGAAATTACGAGAACGTAGGCGAAAACGGTGAAGAAAACGGAGTTGAAACGAGAAAGTTATGAAGAAAACAAAAATTGATTGCTGAAGCCTACCGTAAGTTACGGTGGTACCGTAATTTACGGTAGACTCTGACAAAAATTGATGCCGTAACTCAGTTTAACTCCACCGTAAACCATTTTAAGCCACCGTAACTTACGGTGGTACCGTAATTTACGGTGGAGGCCAGCGTGAAACTTGTAACTCCCTCATTTAAGGTTGTTTATGGTGCCTTTTCATAATCTAATCATTCCCATTCGTTTTGTAACTCCTAAGGGGCGAATTTGGGGTGTTCTAAGGTGTTCTTGAGTGATCTAAACATGAAGACTTTGTTTTTGATTCCAATGGACAAAGGTTCGATTGTGATGATGGTTCATAACACTATGAGCAGCTAGGTTTGCTTGGTGATTGTCTCGGATGTAAGGTTTATTTGTGACAATTATGTTTGTTCTTTAATTTCTGGAATATTAGACTGTGCATGTGTTGTTAGTTTATTATGGTGTTTGATTGGTTGTTTGTAAATTGTTGATGTATGTTTGATCATAGTTCTAAACCATACGTTCTTGGTGCCGTTGGCAATCGAGATATCATGGGAGGGATTAGGGTTGGATATGTGTTGATTGGTCATCGGGTAACAACCTCGCGTTCTAGGAATCCGAGTACTTAGTTCCCTTTCATCACAAACAATTGATCTTACATGAGCCATGTCTATGTGGTTCTTTCCAGTTGAACATGAATGTTAGTTGTCACTTAAAACTTGAAACTCGGGATGATCACTATCCTCTTATCTTGTTACAAAACTTAACTTTGATTTGTAATTTAATTTAGTTTAATTTAGTTAATTAAAACCAATCAACCCAAACATTGAAATTTACATTTCTTGCAATTTAGATTAATCTAGTTAGTTAGACATACATTGAGATAACACATATTCCACAAACTCCCTGTGTTCGATACCCACTTAGCGCTATCTATATAGTTGTTATTGGGATTAAATTTGCGTGACCACGACAATCACGTCAAATTTTGGCGCCGTTGCCGGGGAGTAGTGCGCAACGTGTGTTATCTTGTGTATTAGTTTGAAAAAAATTAAAAGAAAAAAAAATTAAAAAAAAAAAACCAAAAAGATTTATTTTATGTTCATGATTTACACTTGGTAGTTGAGTTGTGTTGTGCAGGATGACAGGGCATTACACAAATTTCAGCTTATTTACGTGTAGATTGTGCGGGGGTCCACGACATCCATGTATTGGTTGCCACGAGGCTCACTACAGGAGGGCACATGGAAAACCGGTGTCTTATGTTTCACAGCTTCCACCTCCATCATATGTTGACGATTATGAATCAGAAATGGAGGATGACTATTATTCATATGGATACGATCGGGACGAGGAAGTTTATTATGAGGCAAGGATGGATGATCTATGTTTTTGTTGCAGTCGCGATCACACTTATGATTATGATGTGTGCCCGGTGTATTCGGAAAACCCGAAGTATTGGAATAAAAAGATGATGGAAGCACGCATCTATAGACCGTATCAGGGATATCGACAATATCATCCCGAAGAATATTCTGAGCCCGAGGGTGTTTATGTTTATGAGACCGAGGAGGAAAAAGAGCTTGCTGTATTGGAAGTAACTTTGTCCAAACTCGAGCAATATTTAGCAACACCCAACCTGTCCGATGAAGACCGAATCAGCTGCTTAGTTTCTAAGTGTCATACTTTAAAATTGAAGATAGAGATAGAAGAACGCCTCTCACCATTACCTGACGATATTAGAGATTATTCTCACATGAAGGAGGAGGTTGTGGAGGATAATACCACACCAATGAGTCCTTTATCTGATGAAGAGTCACTCGTAGATCAGATGATGTGTGCAGATTATGAGGTAGAGCAGGCTGATGGGATGGATATGTGTACCGAACCTCTTCCCATAATTCAAATTAACAAGTGTGGGGAAGAGGGTTCGAGAAACAAGATGAGAAGGGTGAAACTACCAGACATTAAGGTATATGTCATGAAGTGGACTAGCAAAGCCCGCAGGAGCAGCTTTAACATGCCAAATAGACTGACAAATCTATGGAGATGGCATGTAAATTTCCGAGCATTTGTTGGAAATGCTGCGGGTAAGTGTGCATTAAGACCACCATAACGCATATCAGGTATGGTCTGGCTGAAGACCTTTAAACTTAGCGCTCTCGGGAGGCAGCCCGAGGATGTAGAGTATTGTATTTGTGTTTTGTTTTGTTTTGCTTTGTTTGGTTTGTTTTGGTGTTGTGTTTGTGTTTTGGCAGGTTATTACGTTTCAACCCTCGCGGATGCAATGATTCAAGTGTGGGGATGTTTGGCAACATCCCTGTTGAGATATCAGCGAATCTAAGAGATGTTTTTGAACCGGTCCGATTACCGCAGCTGCATCACTACCAACACTGCTAATTTACTAATCAGGTCGTGTCTTGTTCTCATCTTTTGTGCACCTTTGTATATATTCATGTTTATGATCATGGTTGGGCGGATGGGTGGTGTATTGGTTTTGATGTTATGTGTTGGGTTGTGCTAAGTTGGTGGTGTTTTTAGTTATATATAAAAAAAACAAAAAGAAAGTTGTGGTTTGAGATGATGAGCTTTTGGTTGATGTTGAAGGGTTTAGCGATCAAGTCTTTCCAAAACCATACATTGGGGTCAATGTATCCCAAGTGTGGGGATGGGGGGAAATTTTGAGGTTTTTAAAAAAATTTTAAATCAAGCAAAACATTGTGAGAATTTGAACACCTTGGATTACACCCGAATGATGCACCGGCAACCCTTGATACCCTTTTATTCTTGGTGAGAGTTGAAGCCACACATGTAAATAAATAAATAATACTTGTCTTTGATGAGAGTGGCAACGGGTGGGGATGCATTAGAACTTGTGCCTTAATACGGTTTGAGTCCTTAGTTGGATATGAATGCGAAAAGGATAAGGGCATTTAGGTAGCCTCGTCTTTAGCGTGTGTGAGTGTGGGATTTGGGGGGTTGGACCTCATAAGATATATATATGAGCATGGTTGCGAGAGGGGTGGGGGTTTGGACATTTAGTTGCCCATTTTGTGCTTAAAGCCGATCATTTGTTACCCCTTACCTAGTTCCTAAAAAATTTACCCGACTTGACCCGGTCTTATAGTGTTAGTAGTTGTTATAGTGGTGTTTAGATTTGTTATGTTGAATGTTTCGTTGTTGCTATGTTATGTTTGCTATGTTGTTAAAAAAATATAAAAAAAAAGAAAAGAAAAGAAAAGAAAAGAAAAAGAAAAAAAAAACAATGAAAAAAAAATGAAAAAGAAGGATGTGTGAGTTATCTTGTATGTAGTAGTTATGCGTTATTTATTTCATTCTGTAATAAAAAGACCGGGTAAAGTCCTTCGCTACTACATATATATTCCATTTCCTACCCGTACACCTAGCCACGTTACAGCCTTAAAGCCCCTTTGATTTGCATTCATGTTTGGCGCTTGTTAGGAGGAGGACCGATTTAGGTATAAGCATATAGTTGTGCAATCACCCATTTGCCTTTTGTGTGTCTAGCTCACAATTGCTAGTGCTTACTTGTTGCCGAGAGGAGAGATATAGAGAGGGGTGTGTTATTTTGGGTGTTAAGAAAGGGTTAGTAAAAGGACTACATGTTTATGCTTGGTTTACGTTGATCACTTGTGAACTTGGAAATGGTTTTTGATGGGTTGCTTGGGGGCAAGCAACGGTTAAGTGTGGGGATGTGACGGGTAGTCCACGGGACAACCCTTAAGTGTGTTAAAAGATAAGTTAATCCCCCATTTGATCATGTAATTGTCTTGAATTAGATGACTACGTTTGCTTGTGTTTCAGGTACATTTGGGGCTTAAAAGTGTGGAAATTAAGCTTCGAATAGGCGCGACTTAATTAGAGGATTGAAGACGGAGAATAAATGAAAAAAATAAAATTTTGGAATTGAAGAATTAAGAAGATAACATGATAGAGGATGAAATTACGAGAACGTAGGCGAAAACGGTGAAGAAAACGGAGTTGAAACGAGAAAGTTATGAAGAAAACAAAAATTGATTGCTGAAGCCTACCGTAAGTTACGGTGGTACCGTAATTTACGGTAGACTCTGACAAAAATTGATGCCGTAACTCAGTTTAACTCCACCGTAAACCATTTTAAGCCACCGTAACTTACGGTGGTACCGTAATTTACGGTGGAGGCCAGCGTGAAACTTGTAACTCCCTCATTTAAGGTTGTTTATGGTGCCTTTTCATAATCTAATCATTCCCATTCGTTTTGTAACTCCTAAGGGGCGAATTTGGGGTGTTCTAAGGTGTTCTTGAGTGATCTAAACATGAAGACTTTGTTTTTGATTCCAATGGACAAAGGTTCGATTGTGATGATGGTTCATAACACTATGAGCAGCTAGGTTTGCTTGGTGATTGTCTCGGATGTAAGGTTTACTTGTGACAATTATGTTTGTTCTTTAATTTCTGGAATATTAGACTGTGCATGTGTTGTTAGTTTATTATGGTGTTTGATTGGTTGTTTGTAAATTGTTGATGTATGTTTGATCATAGTTCTAAACCATACGTTCTTGGTGCCGTTGGCAATCGAGATATCATGGGAGGGATTAGGGTTGGATATGTGTTGATTGGTCATCGGGTAACAACCTCGCGTTCTAGGAATCCGAGTACTTAGTTCCCTTTCATCACAAACAATTGATCTTACATGAGCCATGTCTATGTGGTTCTTTCCAGTTGAACATGAATGTTAGTTGTCACTTAAAACTTGAAACTCGGGATGATCACTATCCTCTTATCTTGTTACAAAACTTAACTTTGATTTGTAATTTAATTTAGTTTAATTTAGTTAATTAAAACCAATCAACCCAAACATTGAAATTTACATTTCTTGCAATTTAGATTAATCTAGTTAGTTAGACATACATTGAGATAACACATATTCCACAAACTCCCTGTGTTCGATACCCACTTACCGCTATCTATATAGTTGTTATTGGGATTAAATTTGCGTGACCACGACAATCACGTCAAACCTCGGAAGGTTATTCCCTACCTACTATGGTCACCTAATGTGTTTGGTCGAATCCTAATGATCGACCAAACTGGGTCGGGTTCGAGGTATAAGCGATTTATCAGATCGCTTACCCTACGACCCTAGACAACGTGGTAATCAGTGGGCATAGTCCCAAGGGACTATGACCAACGTGATTACACTCACGTTGCGAAGTTCAAAAGAACTTCGCATTGACCATTACTGGTCAACGCTGAAAGTCAAACAAAGTTTGACTTTCTGACTCGAAAAGCAGTAAAATAAGGAAAAGAACGAAAGAATACTTACGAAGGGTCCCCGAATGCTAATTTCGATTTAAGAATCTCAGGTATGAAACAATGGTTTCAACTTAGAGTTTCTCAATCAAAATTCTAGTGATTTTAAAGCATGGGGTAATGGGGTATTTATAGGAATACCCGAACCGTTAAGATCGTTTCATGGAAAACGTGCCTTAATCCCATCCGTACATGTGTTGCAAAGTTATGGTGCCTAAATTCCATCCATACATGTGTTGCAAAGTTATGGTGTTTAGGTGCTTAAATTCCATCCATACATGTGTTGCAAAGTTATGGTGCCTAAATTCCATCCTTATCCGCTGACTAAGCATGTTAGAATGTGTGGTTGTGAATTAAACAACGGCTAATACATCGAATCTGGTCCCGGAAATGCAAAACTGAGTTTTCTGCATGTTTTCTGTCCAGAATAGGCAGTCGCGTAGCGCTACTGCCAAGGCATTAGGCAGTCGCGCTACGCTAGCACCCTGCTGTTTCAGAAATCTTTCAAAAGTGGCAGGAATGGTCCCTGCACGTGTTTAAGGCCTTTTTTGATGCGTTTGAACCCCGTTAACCTCATTTCAAGGCTCTAAAATGAAGTTAAAGTATAGGGGACTCAAAACATGATCAAAAATATGCCGGATGTTGGTTCGTTTGGTCGTACGAACGCGATGTTCGCTTAATTACGACGGAATGCGCACAAGCGCGACAAACGATCCAAATGACGTGACGAATGGATTTTTCTTATGGCGAACACTAAAATAAAATATTTTAGTGCTTACATAAATTTTTGGATGTCCGGATGTATTCAGAACGTAAGTTATGCGCGAAAATGCAAACTTGTGCACTTTTTGACACTTTTAGTCCCTGAATGACACAAAAGTTTATTTTAGCATACCGAACACCTCAAAGCCTATTTCTAAGCTATGTGAAGGATATTTATGGTATGTTTAACTTATGGTCATGCTCCGGAATGTCTGTTACAGTTGAAATTGGCATACTTTCGCAGTTTGTCAACTTTAGTCCCTGTAAGCGATTAAACTTTGATTTTACCACACCAAACCTTCCAAAACTTATATATAAGTTATGTAAAGGTTATTTAAGGTATGTTAAGCCTATTTCACTATTCTGGAGTGTTCGTTGCATTAAACTGGTTATATTTACGCATCAGTGCGCGTATAACCTTCCAGAAAGCGATTTAGAGCTTGAAATCGGACAAGAGTTGATATGTGCAATCGATACACATATTTTTACAAATCCCGAGTATGAAATACAATATTTCATTGGTTTGGCATTTGTTTGATGGTCGCAGTGACACGGGTGTCACAGTCTCCCCTACTTTAGGAAATTTCGTCCCGAAATTAATTCGTAGGAGTCTATTTGTGACTTTGTGTTAAATAACCATCAAAGATGAACAAGACGTAATCCTGTAATTTCTCTTTAACGAACATTTTTCAGAAATGAAAAATGAACAGAGTTATTTTCAACAGGCATTCTTTAGAGACAAAAATGAACAGAATAGTCATTTTCCACAACATCTTCAGAAACAAAAATGAACAGAATAGTCATTTTACATCTTCAGAAACAAAAATGAACAGAATAGTCATTTTACATCTTCAGAAACAAAAATGAACATAATAGTCATTTTACATCTTCAGAAACAAAAATGAACGGAATAGTCATTTTACATCTTCAGAAACAAAAATGAACAGAATAGTCATTTTACATCTTCAGAAACAAAAATGAACGGAATAGTCATTTTACATCTTCAGAAACAAAAATGAACGGAATAGTCATTTTACATCTTCAGAAACAAAAATGAACGGAATAGTCATTTTACATCTTCAGAAACAAAAATGAACGGAATAGTCATTTTACATCTTCAGAAACAAAAATGAACGGAATAGTCTCTAGACACATGACACAATTTGCTGTGGTTTCCGTGCACTGAATTTCATAATTATGTATGCATCCATAATTACGCAATTCCTTGCATAGTCCGCACAATTTGTCTGAAATGTGAAGGGGAGGAAAAATCAAACCTGATGATGAGTGTGACTAAACTACCATAGGGTCCTTTTAATTAGATCGACAAAGGATCCTTTTAAATTAGGCCACCAAGGAGTCCTTTCAGCTATATCATCACATGATATTCCTAACCAGATTTTTGGATCAATCAGTTTACCTAGACCTCTCAGGGTCTAATTATGGAATGGTACAATATAATCCAAGGGTCTTTACTATTACGTACAAGCCCGTTGAGGATTTAATACAACACCCAAAGACATGGAAGATTCTACGAGGATTTGGATGACAAGAATTTGGATCACACCAAAAACATAAAGGGAACACATAAACACATAATCACATAGTTGTTTAATTTGTTTATTAATTTGTTATCTTTGGACGCGGATACTCAAAGTACACCAGGAATACAATTCGTGGATTTCATTTGGTACTTTAATCATTTCAAGAATCCATCCATGAAAATAGGATGATCTACCAAAAAATCGATTTTCGTTTTTCAGGAAAACGCAATATTCGAATTAAGGTACACAATAATTTAGGACATACGGAAATACCCTTGGGTACCCTATTAAAAATTTATAGTGGTACTTGGGGTATTCGTACAGAATTATAACTTTTATCTTGTACCTCGTTTCTTTGCAAGAGACGGGTACTTAGGATCTTTGTGGAAAACGCAAGAGATTGTAAAATGGAAGAATTTTGGGGGTAGTTTGCTTTTCAAGTAATACGATTCCTTGATTGTCGGTATTATAGGAGATATGTTGTTTATGCATACAACCGCATAATATACATTGTAATGTAAATAAAAAGATTTATTTATTAACAATGATAACAACTGTTTCATGGACCTTGACAACAAAAGAAAAT
This sequence comes from Helianthus tuberosus, assembly GCA_030545235.1. NCBI lineage: Eukaryota > Viridiplantae > Streptophyta > Magnoliopsida > Asterales > Asteraceae > Helianthus > Helianthus tuberosus. The sequence continues at coordinate 91,913,605 of CM060360.1, forward strand.
AATACATAAGATATGATTATTTCTAAAGAGTGTTGTCTTCTAGTCGATCAGATGCTCATCTCTGTGCTGGATTAGCATTAGCAAGCTTTGGGCAATTTCTTCGGAAATGTCCCATCTTACCACACTTGTTACAAGAACCTGGTGGAAAACGAGCTCGAGCAGGTTTGTTGTTGGCTTGATTCGGTGCAACTGCTGCAACGCAAACTTTTGCCATATGACCTTTAAGTCCACAAATTTGGCATTCGCGGCACTTCACATTAGCATGATGATGTAGGCCACATCGGTTGCACAAGGGTGAAGTTCCATTGTATGGCTTCCTAGTACGGGGTTGAGCTGGTTGGTTGGGGACGGCTTGACCATTGTGAGCGACCAAGGCGAAGTTCTGAGAAGCCTTTTGCTTCTTTGACCGCTCAAGGGATCCAGTCTACTCATCCATGGTCTTTGATTCCTCGATTGGTTTCTTGTCACCCTTCCGGAAAAGCATACGTTTACTGATCTGAGATTCAGTCAGAGTTGCAGATAGCTCAATGGCCTGCCTAACCGTAGTGGGGTTACTACCAGTAACAATGTCTTGAACTGAGTCAGGGAGACCATCAATGTACTTTTCGATCACCTTATCCAAAGGCGTAACCATGGTAGGACACAACAGGCTCAGCTCCTCATATCGATCAGTGTATGCTCGATGTTCGCCGCTGTCTTGCTTAAGGTCATCGAATTCCCTTTCTAAGGCACTGATCTCATGTCGAGGACAAAATTCCTTCATCATTAGTGCTCGAAGTTCTTCCCAAGTTTGGGCCAGTGCCACTTCGGCACCCCTATCTCTCACCACACCGTTCCACCATGTCAAAGCTCGTTTCTCGAAGACACTAGATGCAAAATCTACCTTTCGCTCGTTTGGACATTGAACATGCCTGAAGGTGCTCTCTAGACTCTCGAACCATTGCAGAAGTGCAGTCGCTCCTTGAGACCCAGAAAACTTTGATGGCTTGGCCGAGTTAAATGTCTTGAAGCTGCAGAGGGCATTATTGTTGTTGATAGCTTGGTGACATTGAGCAACGATGATCGGGATTGCAGCAGTCATTTGCTGTGTAATGACAGCTGCCAGCTCGTCAACAGATACCGGATTTTCGCGTCGTGGAGGCATTCTAAAAGAGGAGAACATGAAAGGAAACGAGTGAGAGAATTTGACGAAATGAATGAGATGAAACAAATCTGATGAAAGCAAGGATATTGGTCATTTGTTTGTTACTACAAAGCAACAAACGACCCTGGTGATTAATCAAAGTAAATAGGTCAAAAATAATGTATCGCGAAGACATGCTCGCCTATAAGTGAACACTCATCCCAAGAATTCCCAGGTAAGCACAACTGGTCTCACGTCTGATGAGATGTATACGAAGTGCTTGCCTAGACAGAAAACTCAGAATACAGGCATTCACCCTTCCAGTTTGCACGTGTTCACATTATTTAAAACCCAAAACCTTGACGAGAATTTTGAAAACTCAAAGGGGTTCAAAACCTAGTAATCAATCATCCTAGAACAGATGATTAGTTTTCAAAGCGGTTTTGAAATTTATGTTCTTGTTGTGGTAGTCGCCTAAGGATAGGTGACGGTATTGTTTTATGACTAAACGCAAGTAAACTCGCGTTAGGGTCCTAAGAAGGTTATAGACTAGGTCAAAGCATTACTAATAACCTAATTCCCTATAACCATTGGCTCTGATACCATCTTTTCTGTCACACCCCGACCACGTAGAACATACAAAACGTGGCGGAAACATCGGGGAGTGTTGTAACAGAATTAATTGTTTCAAATCCATGGCAATTGAAGTTTCGTTTTATTGATTAAAAGTGTTACAATGTCTTAACAAACAAAGAAATACAACATAATTAACTAGTCTTGCATCTTTTATTGTCACTAAAGCCCAAGTCTGCCTATGTGTATCTTGATCATCTTATGCAACAGCTCCTGAAAAACACATGTGAAAATAGGTACGTCAGCATAAAAATGCCTGTGAGATACATAGGTTTTGTGAAAATAGGTTTCATGACTTATGTTTGAGAAAATGTTTAGTCATGAACCTTGTTATTTGCTTTGCTTTGTAAATCATTTGAAAATCGATAATATCAGATGATAAGTATAAATAAATGTAAGGTTAAATGAATAACCAAGTAAAATATGTTTGCATAAGATAAGAGGTTTATAAATCAATGTCTTGTGAAAAGTATGTTATTTGTATAAAATGTTCTATGTCTCAAACTGAAATGATTCAAATAACACTATGATATGTAATACCATACAAACACTTATATATAGGAAGTACCAGCGGCGTATCCACCATGCTTGTATCATATTACACACGCATCGTTACTTAATCACTTAATCAAACCAAACCAACCAATGTAAGAAGTCTATGTTTAAATCAATTGTCAAATGTATTGGGTAATATGTCAAAGTGTTCATGTCAAGATGTAAATCATGTCAAAATGTCTATGTCAAATATCCATGTCAAATGTCTATGTCAAATATCCATGTCAAATGTCTATGTCAAATATCCAGGTCAAATGTCTATGTCAAATATCCAGGTCAAATGTCTATGTCAAATATCCATGTATGGCAAGTGAAATGTCTCAACTAAACCATATGCACAAAAACAAAGTATTGAAGTAAAACTTGGTTTAAATCAAAGTTATGTTTTGTGGGAAATACATGATCAAATGTCAATCATGTTAAAATGTCTATGTCGAAATGTCTATGTCAAAATGTCATGTAAAACGATGTACTAAGTAATGCACACAATGGCAATACATAGCATGAAATGTAATGAAATCATGTACTATAATGTACTAACGAACATAGCAGTATATGATGTGAAAACAGGAAAGCATGAAAGTAACAAGTAGGCACATGTGTTCCACCCCAAAACAGTTTGGAAAATAGTAAAAGAGGGGTCTATGTACTCACTTGAGATTGCTCAGAAGTCCTAGGATAACCACCAAGCAAAGCTAGAGATCGCGGAATATCAAACGGCACCTAATATAGGTAACTACATTAATAAACCGGACCTAAATCGGAAGACTGGGTAGCATGAGGGTTTGTAAACCAAATGAGTGTAGGAACTCATGTGATATGGTTAATCAAAGCCTACATTCTAAATGAAACTTAACCTAAGTGTCTACGACCCATTACGACCCGTTTAGGTAGCTTATGCTACTTTAACGCGTCGTTCGCGTGAAACGCGTTCGGACCGCCTAACTAGCCCTATGACAAGTGTTATATGCCTAAACATATTACATAATCAGTTATGTGACAAAGGTTTAGGTTACATATGCTTAATTACCAATTATACATGAAAAGGGTATTCTGGTAATTTACCTAAGGCATATAAACTACCTATCATACAACTACTTAAACGATGCGACCATAGGGTATAACCTCGGAAGGTTATTCCCTACCTACTATGGTCACCTAATGTGTTTGGTCGGATCCTAATCATCGACCAAACTGGGTCGGGTTCGAGGTATAAGCGATTTATCAGATCGCTTACCCTACGACCCTAGACAACGTGGTAATCAGTGGGCATAGTCCCAAGGGACTATGACCAACGTGATTACACTCACGTTGCGAAGTTCAAAAGAACTTCGCATTGACCATTACTGGTCAACGCTGAAAGTCAAACAAAGTTTGACTTTCTGACTCGAAAAGCAGTAAAATAAGGAAAAGAACGAAAGAATACTTACGAAGGGTCCCCGAATGCTAATTTCGATTTAAGAATCTCAGGTATGAAACAATGGTTTCAACTTAGAGTTTCTCAATCAAAATTCTAGTGATTTTAAAGCATGGGGTAATGGGGTATTTATAGGAATACCCGAACCGTTAAGATCGTTTCATGGAAAACGTGCCTTAATCCCATCCGTACATGTGTTGCAAAGTTATTGTGCCTAAATTCCATCCATACATGTGTTGCAAAGTTATGGTGTTTAGGTGCTTAAATTCCATCCATACATGTGTTGCAAAGTTATGGTGCCTAAATTCCATCCTTATCCGCTGACTAAGCATGTTAGAATGTGTGGTTGTGAATTAAACAACGGCTAATACATCGAATCTGGTCCCGGAAATGCAAAACTGAGTTTTCTGCATGTTTTCTGTCCAGAATAGGCAGTCGCGTAGCGCTACTGCCAAGGCATTAGGCAGTCGCGCTACGCTAGCACCCTGCTGTTTCAGAAATCTTTCAAAAGTGGCAGGAATGGTCCCTGCACGTGTTTAAGGCCTTTTTTGATGCGTTTGAACCCCGTTAACCTCATTTCAAGGCTCTAAAATGAAGTTAAAGTATAGGGGACTCAAAACATGCTCAAAAATATGCCGGATGTTGGTTCGTTTGGTCGTACGAACGCGATGTTCGCTTAATTACGACGGAATGCGCACAAGCGCGACAAACGATCCAAATGACGTGACGAATGGATTTTTCTTATGGCGAACACTAAAATAAAATATTTTAGTGCTTACATAAATTTTTGGATGTCCGGATGTATTCAGAACGTAAGTTATGCGCGAAAATGCAAACTTGTGCACTTTTTGACACTTTTAGTCCCTGAATGACACAAAAGTTTATTTTAGCATACCGAACACCTCAAAGCCTATTTCTAAGCTATGTGAAGGATCTTTATGGTATGTTTAACTTATGGTCATGCTCCGGAATGTCTGTTACAGTTCAAATTGGCATACTTTCGCAGTTTGTCAACTTTAGTCCCTGTAAGCGATTAAACTTTGATTTCACCACACCAAACCTTCCAAAACTTATATATAAGTTATGTAAAGGTTATTTAAGGTATGTTAAGCCTATTTCACTATTCCGGAGTGTTCGTTGCATTAAACTGGTTATATTTACGCATCAGTGCGCGTATAACCTTCCAGAAAGCGATTTAGAGCTTGAAATCGGACAAGAGTTGATATGTGCAATCGATACACATATTTTTACAAATCCCAAGTATGAAATACAATATTTCATTGGTTTGGAATTTGTTTGATGGTCGCAGTGACACGGGTGTCACATGGACTACAATGTTCACAAAGTGAATATTCGCTATATCCCGGATTTGTAGGCTAGTTAGTTAGCTTTGTTTTACTATAAATAGGATTGATCGGATCGGATAAGAACACACACAATTTCTCGAACACTCTTGCTCTCTACAAGCTGCAATCACTCACAAACACTTACACTTGTATTCAAATCGCATTGTAACACCTAGTTGATCCGCATCATTTCCTGCAGTGTATCCTAATATTTGAAATAATAAGAAGAACAAGGCAGCTGTGATTGTCAGCTCCCGAGGTTTTGTGTCGGCGATCTAGATTGATCAAGGGCTCTCATCGTACATCCTGTGTCACCCTTTACCTTTCTGCTCATTGTTTGATTGTCGATACAGCTCGATATCGTGAGCCGTATGCTGTAAACTGTTTTTGTTAACAACTTAATCACTAGGTCTTTCACAAATACTTCTAGCACACTATCTCACTTAACTAATTTGATCACTTAATTACTTAGGTAAATTTTTACCAAAACAACCAAGGTTCGGGATATCCAGGGATTCTCTACTAAATTTGTTAACATAATCCCTCAGGGATTCTTGTGAACTGTGATCCCTGCTTTATCCTATAAAGATCACTCGTTAGTTTCTCAAAGCTCCTGCTACAAGAAAATTGGCTGTTAAATAAGTTAACTAAATGAGCAAAAGATGTAATAGAATGAGATGGAACAATTAAAAGCCATTTTAAGGTTGATCCTGTCAAAGTGGAACCAAATCCTTTGCATAAGCATGCCTCTTTGAGTTCTGTTGGGATTGGATTTATTTCCATCCTTCCCTATACTGGGCAACATGCTTCGCAGGATCCGTCGTCCCATCATATAGCTTCATGTTGGGAGTCTGGAATCTCTTTGGGATTTCTGCATTACAAATGGGGTAAGCAAATCGGGATATCTTATGGTTATCCTGGGATACTTCTGGTATAGGCTGCATTACCCCAGGCACACTCGATATCATATCCTTCAATTTTTGAAGTTCTCTAGTTAATGCTGATGTTACACCTGCATCCTACAATGATTCAAGATTATTAGTAGCATGGATACTGGTGTTAATAGATGCGTTACTAGCCTGGAGATTCTGGCCATATCCTAGACCATATCATGGATCCCTCACGGTCGATATCCTGGCCGTTGGGGATATTTCCAATATATTTCTCCGGGAATAACTTGGTATCATGATGCCTTGATTATCTTCGGTGAATGTTACCGAACTAAAGTTCAACATCCTGTGCTGAAAAGGAGTAGTTGCATCCTCAGCAGGTTTCTTGGAGTTTAACTTCAAGAGTTGTATCTCCTTCATTATAACATGGTTGGTTTCCTGCTGCTTTTTCACTCGATCCTGTATGCTGCTAAACAAAGACAAAATCCCATCATTAGAAGCAAAGACAGGAGGTCTCCTTAAAACTCTAGATCTGGAAACACTATGAGCACAGAAGCGTCTCGAGGAGTTTGGCTTTTATTTCTCCTTTGGGAAGCTTGAACTTGTGGAGGTGGAGGAGGCAATGAACCAGTCCCAGTAGAGGTTGAAGCAGACATCGAAGAAGAGCTCAAGTTTGATTGAGAGGCCATTAAAAATAGTTTTGTAAAAAGTTTTGAGAACAAAAAAAACTGATTAATGATTTAACAAAGTTTTAAATAAAAATAGCACCACTTGCCCCAAGGTGGGTGACAAATTGTTTTGGTAAAAAATTACCGAAGCAATTAAGTTATCAAATTTCGTTTGTGAGGTAGTGTGCTATAGAGATTTGCTAAAATATATTAAGTTGATTAATAAAGAAAAAAGTTTCAGGTTATCGTTTCAAGATATCAAACTATATCAATTATCAAGTAATGAACAATCAAAGTAAAGATTGACGTGGGGTATACGAGGAAAGCCCTTGATCTATCTAGATCGGCGGCACAAAACCTCGGGAGCTGACAACTGCCAGCTGCCTTTGTTCTTCTTATTGATTGAAATGTTAGGATACAGCTTCAGGATAATGCACAGATCAACTCTAAGTGTTATAATAATTGTGAGATGTGAATGAATGATTGTGAATATAGCAAGTAATCAGTGTGTGTACGAGATTACATGTATTTCTCTAATGATCCGACATCCTTTTATATAGTTTTTAAATTATAACTGAATATCCTACAATTCCGGGATATGGAGAATATCCCCTTGTGACCGTTGTAGACATCTTCATCCGCTATCAACGTTCACCTTTCAACCACTTTGAGCGAGTCTTCGGGTAGACCTAGTCCTTGTTAACGTTGGTCCCTTGCAACTGAAGTAAACAAACAAACCATTAGTAACAAGCAACATACTTCTGCAAGATGTTACCAATATCCTGGTTCGGTATCCTGGTTGCAGATTAGAAACAAAAAGTTAGGATATACTATCGGGATATAGGTTCAAAATTCTACCCATAACAATAATCTGGTTTAAAACAGTTTTGCAAAAATCACTTTAAAAGCCGATTTTTACCGTTTTTAACACATAGTCTTGTACCGAACTTTACCGTAACCATCCCAAATCAACACGACTTGATGTTTTAACATAACACATATTATCTACTAATTAAAATAGAAATTATACCTATGATAGTGCAGTCTCATGTATGACACATAAATCATGCAATTTCACCCATTTTACTACTTTTTAAGCTACATGTACAACATGCAAAGCTACCAAGTTTATGACATAATTTTATAACATCAAAACACATCATATAACATCATTTTGTAAGTTTATATTCTGATTTGTATGTATCTTCATCATACCATAACATTTTTATTCTCTTATGATCATTAAATCAACATACAAGCTTATGTACAAACATCTAATGCACATTTACTTCATAATCATCATCCAAAATTAATTACACTTATCCTACATTTATTATGATCTTTTAACATATTCAAAGCATAATCCTTGTTCAATCATTTATCAATCATTACAATCATCAAATGCATGTAACATCATTCACATTTATGAACATGCAAACAAACCCACATAACCATATACATACATACATATATACGGTTCATATATACATACATATAACTTCCAAAATTTCACTTTTTCTAATATTCACTTCAAATCATGAGACTTTTATATGACACTTTATAAAAACCCTTTTTGATTTGAACATGCATTCTTTCCAAGATTCTTATAATCAATAATCATCTAACAATCAAAACACAAATATTGCCATACATGCATATATATATTTCGGCCATATATACATACATATATTTAATGTTATTTCAAATAATCCAAGACAACATCATCACTTCGATCATACATGCTTTCATTTATATATCACCTTGATCATTCAAACAATCATCTTTCAAGAACTTTTTTAATAAAAACTCAAAATACAAATTCCAATCAATACACACACACACCTATGGTTCATACATATACACACATATATTTTCATTTTTTATTTTGATAAAAATCATGTGTTGTTTTGTTTTTATGAATTGTGAGAATCCAATTATTTGAGAATCACGCTATCATCATCATCATCATCATTAAGAAACAAGTTTAAAAGTGATAAAAGTTTTATAACTTCTAAGAACAAAAGTGGGGTTTTGATGAGATTCTTTGATGATTATAAGCTTATTCCTCCTTGAAATCACCTTTAGATCTTCAAACAAGCATGAAACTAACTTGAAAAGTCCTTGAATCTTCAAAGAAACAAGTTTGAAATTTTGAAAGTGTGTGTTTTCGGCCAAGAGGTTCAAGAAAGAAGAAGGAATCGAGAAGTTTTTTATTCTTGGAAATGGGTTGTATGTTATGTGTGGGAAAAGTTGTAATCATTTGGTTTTCTAATCATCCAACACATGGAACCTTATGGGTTTGGTGTACACACTAGGTGCCGCCACCTTGCCCCCACACACTCTCTTTCTCTCTCTTGAAATATACACATATTCATGCAAGAAACAGGTATTTAACTGACTACCGGGCATTTTATTTCACGTTTTAACTGCGTTTTAAGGCGTTTAAAATTGTTTTTATCATTCTATAAAAATTAACTCACCATAATATTGATAACCAGTGTTTTGTTCTCCTAGACAGGCTGCGTTGTCTACTTTTTGCAGTATACGCGCGGTATTGCGCAATACGGGCTAAAATTCGCAAAATAAGAATTTTAAGCGTTTTAATCAATTTTTCTTCACGAACATGATTAAAAATAGGATTTTAATCATAACGGAATATTTTTAGGCTTTTATCATTATCCAGGCGATCACCAACGTTCGTTTCACATTTTGTTTGTTACGCGATAAGCGTTTATCTTATTGTTGCCAACATAATTTTTAACAAATTTTGGGTTTATCAATACTTCAAATACCTCATATTAACAGCATATTCAACAATTTAGTGCCTTCATATAATCATAACATGTGTCACACAAGTATAGTACAGGCTCAAAATAGTCTGGTGTCACAGTCTCCACGTGTTTAGGAAATTTCATCCCCGAAATTTTACATTACTGGTTGCGTTTTCGCATTTCGTGGAAGGAGTAAGAATAATTTTGTTAACCCTGGTCCTGTAGTTTTCGTGGAAACTCTGAATCTTATAAGGAAATCCGTGGATCTTTACTAACTAAATCCTATTCCTCCAAAATTTTCATTTCATCACACTATACCTTCTACAAGGTTTATCGTTTACGTGCACCTAATCGGGAGGGGGTAAGGTCAGTGTTCCACCTGGCAGTTACCCTTGTCAGGTTCGGCACATGTTGCACCACATGTATGTTGTCCTATACCTAAGGCAGCCTAAGCCTGCAAGCGACTGATCCAACTTGAGATGGGCTCTCGAAAGTATCTAAATCCCATGGGCTCGGTTTTCCCCCTTCACATCTAATTCAAACCTCTTCTCTCCACAATGTTGCTGTCAACAGATTGCGTTTTCCGTTTGAAGTCTGCAACCGTCTTTCTGATTATTAGCATAACTCTTCTAGTCGATCCATGATTTTCCTAAACGTTTTCAGATTTGATCAATTGGCTTTTTGTCATTCTTCCATTCTGAAAGAAATAGACGTTCGACGTCTTCTCTTATTCTTTACTTTAAACAAAGCGGTTTCTGAACTTTCATGATAGCTATAATCGTACGATAAACTTAGCCAAAGTCAGTTGAGTATCTTCTCCTATCGTACTTCGTCACTCACGTTCAATGCATGCTCTATAAGTCTCCAAGGTATTATACAACATTTCCCTTTCCAGATCATAAGTTGTACAGTTCTCCCTATGCGCTTTTAGTTGTCTGGAGGCATAGGCTATCACTTCGTCCTTTTTGCACAACGTGCAATTACGCCCTACATGACGCATCGCAGTATACAACTAAATTTTCATTTCCCTTAGACAGAGATTGAATATGTGCACCATACAACTTTCCTTTAGCAATCGTAACGCTTCCTCTTACATCTTCGTCCAAACATATCTTCTATTCTTCTGAATTGTTAATGTTATTGGTCGCGAAAAGTATGCTTTTGACTTCAAAGCCTACACCTAAGGAATTTATTATCCAATTCCTCGTCCTTAGCTGTTTTCAGACATCCTTTTCTAAATTAAGGTGTGCCATATTTATTGGAATAAATCTAACGATATTATTTATCAATGATATTCTTAGGGAAATTCTGGGATATCCTATCAGCGATCTTCCTCAGACAATAATTTGCTCGCGCGCTAAACTTTAAGTAATAGCTAGATTTCTTCAAGCGATCGATCAATTATCAAACCTCAGTAGTAGGTACCGACTTTGATAGTTAACTCATTCATTCTCCTGCGAGTCTATGCAGTTTTTGAGGTATCCGTCCTCTTCTTCGGTCTTCAAATCTCAACGACTTTCAATCTTAAAACCTACTAATTACTTTTCTACTAAGGTAAGGTGTTTACATTAGTTTCTTCGAACTTTTAACTTAGCTCTATATTTTGGGATAGCTAATTCTACCCAACTACTGTACCGAATCTACCTATCTTCGTTACCAGCTTTAGATACTACCATAACCATACTTATTTATTACTACGACCACATGTGGCATCACAGGATTTTATCCATTTATCATATACTGATTTTAGTTAACCTACTAGCTTATGATCACATAAGCCTCATCAGGGTTTTTCAGTATAATATTCCATTTAACCTTAATCTTAAAACAAAGTTAAAGTAGATAAATTGGTGATCATGAACATACCGATGACGGGTACAGGATAAACCTAAGCCTTCCTAGCATCTATCTCCCATGCTTTACCCTTGGCACTCTGATCCTTTGATTCAGGGCAGTCCCATTTGAAATGTCCATGCTTTCCACATCTGAAACATCCCATAAGTTTGATTACATCTTTTGTGCTTTTAGAATAGCACTTAGGGGTTTCATGTCCGGTTCGGCAACATCTGTTGCATTGCTTTCGTTCATCAATAGGGGTTTTCTTCACCAAACTAGTTTTGCCCTTTTTGACTGTTTTATTTCCAAATTCACTGACATTAGCCATAACTAATTTATCCCGTTTGCGTTTCTTTTCGTACTTCCTCTCAGAATTCTTTCTTGAATTCTCTAACTCATGTTTTCCAGTACCTCCATCCCCATGCTCAATACGCTGGATGATCTTAATAGTCAAACTGTTGTGACAACCTATCTTCTCAAGTGGTGTTGCCTCTTCATCACGTAAGACACCAGTAATGATCTCGGGTTTGCACCCTGGAATCTTTTAATCGTACCTCCATGTACAGTTACCAAGTTAATTAAAATCAAGATTACTCTTAGATTATATCATAACATAGGAAACTCACAAAAATTTTCCAATCATTATTCTACCTGGTGGGTTTTCAGATGGCACTTCCCCGAAATCATGCACCTTCTCATTGCAACCCTGTCCATGTTCCACAACTCGGTTAATTTCACGTTGTTCCAAGGCAATGTTAACATATTGAGCGATCAGTCGTGCTAAGATTCGGAATGGTCTAACCGCCTTTCGAAGCATCATTGCTCTTGATTTGATGTTTGTTTCCGCCAAACATCATGAAGACGTGAAGATTCTGCAGAAAACTTGAAGAAATTGAAGTTGTTCGTCAACTGAGATGGTTTTCTTGTTTTCCAAGTTGCTACAGATCTGAGGTTTGATCTGAAACTGAGCTTTCCGAATTTATGTATTTTGTTATAAGTTCTGAATATGTTATCCGAACGTGCTGTATTCCTAATTTGTAGCTTTCGTATTTATTAATGAATTAGTGTGAAGCTGTCACACCCCGCTAAATATCAGAGTTGGTGTGATCCGAATGGTATCTTCATTGCACAATGGAAGTATAATGTTCTAAGACTTCTAGAGAGTGAACGCCTGCTAAGCACTCGAATCCCCATGGGTTCTCCTATTCCAACCGTTCCATAGTTTGAAAATGCAACCTGAGAAAGAACATGCGAAAAATCAACATAGAGTTGGCAAGTTCATTGTTTGTTTGAAAAAGATTTGGAATAAGTCTTTTGTTGGACCGTTGGATGACCCTAAAACGTCAGTCAAGGCAATTCATCTCAGTTTACAGAGGCGGAATCAAAGTAAACTAAGTCATAACAGCTCCAATCCTTTTAATCTTTCTTTTCTGATTGATTTGAGTGCTTGTACAAGGTTTTCTGATACAGATCCGTCAGCACTTCGTCACACATACAATGACCTAGTCGTCTCCCTTCAAATGACCTCACACCTATTTATAGGGTGTATGATTTCGCTTGAGGAAGTCTGAAGCGAAATCTCTTGTTCTGATTTCGCTTCAAGCAAACATAACCCTACTTCAAGCGAAATCTTATGTTTACAACTTAAAACCCTAACTTAAACTCTAATGTATGATCATTCAAACAATTCTAGACACAAGACTTGATAATGACGAAATCAGCAGACATTCAATGCACCAACAGACTCCCCCTTGGATGTTGATGAAGTCTTTGGCTTCAAGTCTTTGTCTTTAACAATCTTCAAACATTGTAAAAACTCTCATCAATCTTTATCTTCAAGCTTTTAAACTTTAAAATTCAATCTTCCCTTTGACTGTTAATCCAGACTCCCCCATTCACAGACTCCCCCTCTCAATATGCTAGGATCTGAGACATCTGGTTCAAGCTTTGACAAATTGTTTCCGTTGGAAATAATGAAGTCCAAACCTGTTACTCAACCATCAAACATAACCATTCTACCTTTTCAACAATAAAACACAAACTCAATCAGCTTTAAAAATCCACTCAAGTATTCAAGTTCAAGTTAATGACCCTGATTACTCAATTAATCTACCAAGTTCAATTTAATGACCTTGGTTGATCATTTGACGAATCAAACTGATTTTAAAAAAAATTCAAACATTTTCTGAAAATAACAAGTATCAAGTTAATGAACTTGTTTTTGTCATATCACACAATCCAAACTTCAACAAAGTAAGCTCTCCTCATTCTTCAATCCAGAATTTCCTGCATCTGCTTCAAACATCTGAGAATCCAACAATCAACTCTCCACTTTGGTTTGTCTAAATAAAGCAGAAATAAAATCTTTTTGGTTTTAAACAAAGTGTTCTAAACTAAGAAATGAAATACAGAAAACTTAAATTGCTGAAATTAAACAAAGTAAACTATTTACAAACATATTTTTGATGAGTGTGTCAGGGAATCATATCAGCTTTTCAGACAAATCACAAGTACCGTTAAGCTACATTTCATACTCTTTTTTAAACAATTTACCTCGATTGTCGATATACTGATCCATCTTAAATTCTCATACAAATTTCAACTTATTCAGGATACGATTTAGGTGAATTAAGAACTTAGATCATTCATGTGTCCCACCTCTTGAATATACTCCCGTATCCAGAATCTCAATAATCAGTCTTACAGGTGAGAATACTACAATGATATCTGTATGTAATTTAGGTATGCGAGGGCCGAGGGATCTCAGATCGATACTTCCGTATACGCAGAGAGATATCAGCTTCGACTTTTCGGTGTGTTCCCTTTAGAGGATCTTTTTGCTTACAACAGCAGCATATATCAATTTTAATTGTTTCAGCATGCTGAGGGTTAATGCTGTGTTTCAAGCATTGCAGCAAGTATTAGCCAGGGACTAGGTCAGAACTACCGTTCAGCAGAAGTCCCGGAATAATACCCCAGACATCATAGAGTATAAAGACCTAGTATATCAGATTACGAGACCTTTCAAACGAGATTTCAGGGGTTACCTATATATCCAAGTAGTGTTCCCCACAAATTCACAAGTTTGAATTTAAGTTTATATCCCGAATAAATCTACTAAATGTATGAAAACCTATCGACACATCATCAGTAAGATTGTTTAACTCTTTTAAACTATTCAAATCTTTAGCATACTGTAATTGTCTAGCTGATGTACTATCATTTTCCCTATATACACAAGCTCTTTTTCATTTTATCATGTTTTTGTATTTTTGCATTTTTTACTGTTTTTGTATTTTCTGAAAATAAACTATGTACAAACATCTACTCCCCCTAAATACCAAAACAAGTAAAAATTCGACAAACCATTGCAGATTGTTTCTCGTCTTCATCCGCAACAGTACCCTCATCAACGCCAATTATGCCATCCGACACCGACAGAAGCTTCATACCATTCAGTTTTAACAAATATTTAAACCGATTTTTATCAAAAGCTTTGGTATGTAAATCAGCTTTCTGTTCGTCTGTGTGGATTTTCTCAATTCGTATCAACTTTTTCTCAAAGCAATCACGAATAAAGTGATGACGAATTTCTATGTGTTTAGTTTTAGCGTGATGTACTGGATTTTTAGTTATATTTATTGCGGCCTCATTATCAACAACAAGAGGTGTGTTAAAAAAACTGCAAACCGTAGTCGCGCATCTGTTGCTGTATCCACAAGATCTGAGAGCAGCAACTGCTAGCAGATACGTACTCCGCTTCACAAGTAGATAACGCCACAGACGTTTGTTTCTTACACTGCCAGGTAACCAATCTAGGACCAAAGAACTGGCATCCTGCAGTTGTTGATTTTGAATTGACTTTGCAGCATCCAAAATCCGAATCGGAATACCCTTCGAGCGTAAAGTCGCCTTTTCTAGGATACCACAACCCCAATGAAGGAGTTCCTTTCAGGTAGCGCAATATCCTCTTCACAATAATCATGTGTGATGCTCTCGGATTAGACTGAAATCTTGCTGCGAGGCACGTTGGGTACATGATATCAGGACGTGAAGCAGTTAGATACATTAAAGAACCTATCATGGATCGATAAAAAGTTTCATCAGCTCTGTCTCCAGTGAGATCTGGGTGAATCCCATGATTTGTTGCAAGTGGGGTAGCAGCTGGAGTAGAACTTGACATCCCAAATTTCTCTAGAATATCATGAACATACTTTGACTGATGAATGAAAATTCCCTCAGGAAGTTGTTCAACTTGTAATCCCAGAAAGAATTTCATCTCCCCCATTGAAGACATTTCAAACTTCTGCTTCATCACTGATTCAAAATCTTTGCATAGATTTTCATTCGTCGACCCAAAGATTATATCGTCCACATAAATCTGTACTATCAGAAGATGACCATCAACGACTTTAGTGAAGAGAGTGGCATCCACAGTTCCACGTATGAACTTGTTAGCGAGTAGGTGTTGAGACAAAGTCTCGTACCAGGCTCTCGGTGCCTGATGTAGACCATACAACGCTTTGTCCAATAAGTAGACCTTGTTTTTGTGGATTGGGTCAGTAAAGCCCGGCGGCTGACCAACATAAACCTCCTCTTTAACCTTCCCGTAAAGAAACGCCGATTTAACATCCAACTGATATACTTTGAAATTCTTCCAAGACGCAAATGCAAGAAAAATTCTGATTGCCTCTAGTCGTGCTACAGGAGCATAGACTTCGGTAAAATCAATTCCCTCCTATTGACTAAATCCCTGAACAACGAGTCGAGCTTTGTTCCTTACGACAACTCCTCTATCGTTCCTCTTACACTTAAACACCCACTTAGTGTTAATTTTCCTCTGACCATCCGGCAAATCAACTAACTTCCACACTCCCAATTTCTCGAATTGATTAAGTTCCTCTTGCATAGCATTGACCCAAGAGTCTTCAGTAAGCGCCTCTTTGTAAGTTCTTGGTTCAATCTGCGAGATAAAACAACTTAATGAAAATTCAGTTTGCAAAGGAGCAACTTTTGTATAAAAACAAGTAAGCCCTTTATCAATCTGATTTCGAGTGCGAACTCCAGCTTGCAATTCTCCTATAATCAACTCCTCTGGATGATATGAAAAAGTTCTCGGCATCACTTCACTCGGAACATCTACATTTCCCTCCAGATTAGTAACATTCTGCTCTGCATCTTGTTCACCAACTTGGTTTGTTTGACCTGAAATCTGAATTTGCTCCCCCTCAGAATCTGAATCACCATGATCAAATACTGGCATGTTTTCAGCTTCTAGATCATCATTTTGAACCGACTGATTATCGTGAGCAACTTCATTCTGTTGGACATCATCATGTTCACCAGCATTACTTGGACCTGCTTCATCATCATTTGAAGTTTCCCGTGGTCTTCTCGAATACTCAGCTGGGAATCTTAACTGCGACTCATATTCACGCAAAATATCCAACTCATCAAAGAAATCTTCATCATCCTCTGATTCTTCTCTCATGTCAAACGAATCCCAAAGTTTGTCATAATGATAACGCCATGAATCACCAGGATTCTGCGGCGGCATAATATAACCTTGACATTCAACATTTGCAGCTTCAATAATCCGCTTCTCACTTGGAACAAAGACACGTAGCAATGGATTTGAATAACCAACAAATATACCCTCAATGCACTTCGGACCAAACTTTCCAAAAGGTTCTATAACCGTACAAGGTGACCCGAACGGTTCTAGATACTTCAAATTCGGTTTGCGGTTATTGATTAGTTCAAAACATGTTTTGTTGAACTTCTTGACAGTAAGAACTCTGTTGAGCGTATAGCATGCGGCGGAAACAGCTTCAGCCCAAAAATTAATCGGTAACTTTGAATCTGCGAGCATAGTTCTAGCCGTCTCGATTAGTGTCCTGTTTTTGCGTTCTGCAACTCCATTCTGCTGCGGAGTGTACGGAGCACTAAACTCATGCAAAATACCTCTTTCATCACAAAATTCTTCCATCTTGCTGTTCTTGAATTCAGTACCATTATCACTTCGAATTCTCTTTATACACCTTTGGTACAAATTCTCTATCTTCCTGAACAGCGCCATCAAACTGTCAAATGTTTCATCTTTCGTCTTCAAGAAAGATACCCATGAAAATCTGGAATAATCATCAGTAACGACCAAACAATAGTAATCTCCTGTAATGCTTTTGACATTCACAGGACCAAACAAATCCATGTGAAGTCTTTCCAGAGGTCTTGAAACTGAATTCACTTTCTTTGTAGGGTGTGACTTTTTCTTCTGCTTGCCTTTGATACAGCTAATGCACTCCCCTTCCAGATGAAAACCTTTGATATTAATTCCCAATACCAAATCATTGTGCACCAAATGATTCATTTTTCTAAGATGAATATGCCCCATCTTGCGGTGCCACAACCTCGATTCTTTTTCAGTTGCTCTAGACACGAAACAATGTGCTTGACCAGTAGTTGTAGTTGCTACAGACATGTCTAACACATATAAATCGTTCACTCTAGGTGCCCTCATAATAATCCATTCTTCAGGGATAACAAAACCAGGTTTCAGAATCAAACATTCTTTATCAGTGAAGTGAGTAGTATACTGATTATCACAGATCTGCGAGATACTAAGCAGATTGTTCTCCAGCTCAGTGATGTAGTTAACTCTCTCAAACGTCACAATCCCATTGGATAACGTTCCTTCACCAACAATTCTACCACCTTCATGACCAGCAAAACCCACATAACCACCATTAATGTTCCTTACATCATACAATAATGCAGTTTTTCCTGTCATATGTCGAGATGCACCACTATCCATAATCCATCTGGATATCAATTGTGGAAGATCCTGCACAAAAACAAACTACAATTTGAATAACTTAAAGAAAGATGCCGATACATGCTTCGCGAACCAGGAAGCTCCGGCCATTCAAACTGCTTATTCGAACATGGTGTCCACCCAGGCCTCATCCGCCTTAGGTGTAACCTTGACTCTAGCAATTTGAATTTTGAAATTTTCAGCCTTCAAAGGTGGAAATTTTGCATCATAATCAACCGTAATTGATTCTTCACCCTTTTTCACTTCAGAAGTTGAAATTTTCATTTTCGTTTTTGGTTTCCAAATTTGTTCAGTTAATGCAACCCGTTTATAAAATTTGTCATTTTGAGTTACCAACTTCTTTACAGGTTCATTTTTTGCTTTTACATTGTTGATTTTAGCTTTTTGCTTCTCAACCACTTTCTTCTCAACATACATTGGTGATTTACCCTTCACATCAACCTTCTTTTGTTGAATCTTCACAGCTTCAGTCCTAGGCTTCACATATGTACACTTTCGTGCAATATGACCAACTTGTTCACATCTAAAACAAGTACGAGTATCAACTACTCGACTCGTGCCTTCAGACTGAGCCTGTGAAGCTCTTTTCTCAAAGAACTCTTCATTCGATTTTGAAAAGATTTCATTTTTCTCATCAGAAAGTAAACGTGAACCATTCACAAACACCTTCTTTTCTGTAAACCTCTTGTTTTGAAAACTCTTTTTCTGATAACTATTACCACCTCGATAATCACCCGACCAATTGTTTCGATTGTTATTGTAAAAACGTGGTGAATAAACAGTTTTCTTGTTATAAACCCTGTCTTTCTTTCGACTCAGATTATTCACTGCTGACAACTCGACTTCAACAAGTTTAAAAACATTTTTCAAATTGTTCATGTTAACATTCTCAATGGGAAATTCAGAATCCGAAAACAACTTATCAGATCCAGCCATCTTGTACATTACAAGATCCGGTTCATCACTTAAGTTGTTTTTGGACTTTGATTTCTGAATGTATTTGTCCAAGAAACCCTCATCCTCCTCAGAAGTGTCACAATCCGGTTTAAGCACTTTGTCTATCACACTTTTCACCACATCACTTTGGACACCCTCGTCATTGGAAGATGTGAACGTGACATCAATGTTTTCAGGAAGTTTAACTTCACTTTCTTCCTCAATTTCCACCAAACTAGACTGCTTTTTCGTGTAGTTGTCTAAAATTGGCGGTGGAACTTTGTGAAAACCTACACCCGTTCCATCATAAAACACATCCTCGCCATCTTTGTTTTTCCCTATAGGTTTAGGAACAATATGCTGCAAAACAAAGCTTGCCGATTTATAACTGTTAAGCTTCAACTGGATTCGTTCATTCTCAATTTCAGCTTCTTGAACTTTAAGTTTCAATTTAGCAATTTGATCCAGTTGTTCATTAATCGATTCTTCTTTTATTCTCAAAACAGCTCTTAGATGTTCATTTTCTTTAAATGTTTTGCTACGATCATCACTATCTTTGACAATGTTTTTCAATTTCTCAAACTTTTCGGAAATCTGACGGTTTTCAAGAATTAACTTTTCATTTTCAGATTTTATTTTCTCAAGTTCAGTTTTATCATTTTCAATTTGAGCCGTTAATTCTTTGTTCCGTTCAGTTGAAGCTCTTACACTTTTGTCACGATCAAGAATCTGATTTTCAACATTTCTAACCTTAGTTGTCAGATTCTGAATTTTCTCATTGTTAAGATACGTGACAGTGCTACAAAAATTGCATTGTTTGGTGCAATTTTTGCAGTCAGCATTCCCGTCAATCTTGTTATCTGACTCAATTGTGTTACCTGACGCATTTGTTGACACACTTTGACTGACCGATCCCTTTGACTCAGTAACAGAATTAGGATCTACCTCAAGTGCTTTTGCAGCTAGCACTTTGTCAGCCATCACTCCCAGGTTCTCAGCTGTCAACTCTTGCGTAGTATCAATTATGCCTGTATCAACTTGCTTTTCTTTCTTCTCTTTCTCTTCTTTCTCCTTTCTCTCTTTCTCTTTCGCTTCTTCAATCATCTTTGATGTTGGTGTTCCCCACCACTTGTGCTGCCAATATTCATCTTCTTCTTTGTACTCCTTGATGATGGCTTCGATATCAAGTGTACTATCATCAATTGCAATATTTCCATACTCATCAAGATAGCACTCTCTATCTGGATCCCATCTATTGGCTCTCCTTGCATTCAGATAGATACGAGAAAGTCTGATAATCTTTGTTTCAGCAACCATCTTCCGGTAGTGATATTTCTCTTCTTCAGTACGATCATCTTTCCATGGCTTAGGTTCATCATTGCTTGCCATAAATGCGTAACCCACCGCATCTTCTTCTGGAAGAACTTCTTTACTCCAATCATACCCCTCATCATCATAAATCACAGCAAGAGCCCTTGATTTGTCTCTGTTATCTTCAGACTGCTTCAATCTAGGCGGCTCAGATTTATTCTGATGGTAGATTGCCTTTTTGTAATAATCATCTCAAAACGGATTCTCTGACTCATCAGCATAAGCGTTTCGGCATTCTCTCTTAAAATGACCCTTCTGCTTACACTTGAAGCAAGTCACCTTCGATTTATCAAACCCCAACTTAGTAGATGGACCACCAATTGTTTTTCTCCCTGTAATCTCCATGAAGCGTTGTGCACGTCGAACTGCACTTGCCATTGCCCAACGAATGTCGATCAGCTCCATTTCTTCAGGGTCTATCTGATCGTAGTCTTCTTTCGTCAGATTTGTATTCCCAATTTTTCCAGCCACCAATCCTTCGTAGGATTCCAAAACAGACGCTAGAAAGACCATTTGTTGCTTGGCCGACTCTGCATCAAAGTTCTGTGCATTCTTCAAGTCTATTGCGATGTTGCATTGAAACCGATCAGAATGACTTCCAGAAGATGAAGATCCACTATGAAAACCACTTTGACTTCCACTGCTTTGACCACTTTGACTTTCTTTGCCGACTGTCGACACATTTTCAGCAGAAAATGCAGTCTTTGGAGAAGTAGCCTTCGGCATCATGCTCTTTGGATAGTATAAATCCAGATTCTGCTGATAAGATGAATGATTAATCTTGTACGTCTTCTTCAACTCTAGCTCATGACTCTCGAGTTTTTCAATCAGCAAATCTAATGTTAGCTTTTCTGGTTCTTTTATGGTATTCTTCAACATTAGCGCATAATATCTCCAATCCATCTCGTCCGGCAACGAATCAAACAATTTGTCAATAAGATCTTCTTCAGGAATGTCAATCTCATGTCTTACTAATTCCAGCTTCAGATGACCGAACCTTTCTATCATTTTACACACTGACTCGTTCTTTAGACTACCATACAAATCAAATTCTTTTCTAAGTAGTTTCTTTTTGTTTTTCTTAATTTCTTGACTACCGATACATTTCTTTTCCAACTTTGCCCATAAGTCTTTAGAATTTGAGTAATCAATCAGTGAAATGATGTCTTCACGCACCGACTGAAACAATAATGCCACACATTTTTGTTCAGCTACGAATGAATCAATCTCTTCAGCTGATCTTAATGCTTCACCATTCTTTTTTCCTTGAGCATAACCATTTTTCATACTCTTCCAGCTAGGAAAAGCAAATGCCATCAACCAGTCTTCGAATTTTGTTGCCCACCTGCTATAATCTTCTATAGCCATCAGCTTAGGAGGTTTGTTAAACGTTCCAAATGCGCTTTCGGACTCCCAAGCTTCCTTCTTTCTTTCTTTCGGTGGACTTTTGTTTGCATCACTTGAAGACATTTCGTTGTTTCCTGAATCTCCAGCGAATGCGTACATGTCGCTGAAGGGATTCATGAAAATATCATCCATTTTGATTGTACCTGCAAAATCAATCAAACACTTAGAAAAATTTTTATGTTTTGAAAATTTATCAAGTTCAAGCGAAAACAGTTTAATAAAACTGTTCAAGCGAAATCAATCAACAAAACTGATTCAAGAGAAATTCTCTATTTCGCTTCAACAGAACAAGTTTCAATCCAATCAGTTTCAAGCGAAATCCTATATTTCGCTTCAGCTTCAAGCGAAAACCAACAAAACTATTTCTCAAGCGAAATCAACAATTTCGCTTCAACAGATCAGAACCTTCAAGCGAAATCCAGCAATACTATTTCACTTCAGCTGTTCATCAAGCGAAATTGTCCAAAAATTCAGATCTGAAGCGAAATCAAGTATAACCTACGAACAACTTCAAGCGAAATCTGATTTTAGGTCAATTTTAACATGTTTTAAGCTGAATTTTAGTCCGAATCTTTGTAGGCTTTGTTAATACTATATTTTACACGTTATACTCGAAAATTAGACCATTTTGACCGTTGGAACTTGTTCAGATCTGAAAAATGTAAAAAGAAATGAGTAGAAAGAAGAAAATCCGCTGCTATGGTATGAACTCCTCGTCCTGAGCTCTGATACCACTTGTTGGACCGTTGGATGACCCTAAAACGTCAGTCAAGGCAATTCATCTCAGTTTACAGAGGCGGAATCAAAGTAAACTAAGTCATAACAGCTCTAATCCTTTTAATCTTTCTTTTCTGATTGATTTGAGTGCTTGTACAAGGTTTTCTGATACAGATCCGTCAGCACTTCGTCACACATACAATGACCTAGTCGTCTCCCTTCAAATGACCTCACACCTATTTATAGGGTGTATGATTTCGCTTGAGGAAGTCTGAAGCGAAATCTCTTGTTCTGATTTCGCTTCAAGCAAACATAACCCTACTTCAAGCGAAATCTTATGTTTACAACTTAAAACCCTAACTTAAACTCTAATGTATGATCATTCAAACAATTCTAGACACAAGACTTGATAATGACGAAATCAGCAGACATTCAATGCACCAACAGACTCCCCCTTGGATGTTGATGAAGTCTTTGGCTTCAAGTCTTTGTCTTTAACAATCTTCAAACATTGTAAAAACTCTCATCAATCTTTATCTTCAAGCTTTTAAACTTTAAAATTCAATCTTCCCTTTGACTGTTAATCCAGACTCCCCCATTCACAGACTCCCCCTCTCAATATGCTAGGATCTGAGACATCTGGTTCAAGCTTTGACAAATTGTATTAAAAACTGGTATGTAGGGCATCAATGAACTTGATCATTAATGTGTAGCTAAGACATTAATATGTGTGACGACATAGGAAACACCCAACCCTAGATGATTTCTTCCAGTCCACCCGGCTGGGACAACAAAAGCACTACATGCGGCCACACAAGGACCCATGAGTGGAGCTCGCTACACCCGATAGATCTACCACTCTTGTTTCACGGTCTTACAAAAGCTTAATGGCGCTTAAGAGAGAGCCTTGTCTTACATGATCTAATATTTCATTCCATAGCTAAACCATACCATCGAAAACTTGTATTTCCCCTGAGCGTTATAAAACAGAAAACATTTAAGAGAGAAGGGGGACAAGAATTCACTGGGTTGTCGTGTTGTTCGTATGCAGACCAACCCAGTCCCGTTGTTGTAGCTAGGACAATCCCGTCACTAGCCATGAAAATCATGCACGTTTCAAAAATACGCATGTGTTTTGTAAAACCGGTATGTTTAACATGAACTTTTCGTAAACCATTTGAGTTCGTTGAAATTCTATTGCAAAATGGTTTAGAAATATGAGTTTTCGTTCAACGAAATATAGTGTACTTGTAGGATCGAGATTCGACCTATACGAGTCGATCAGAAGAGTTCTAATCCAAACCAAAGGCGGAATTCAGTGATTCGGACTTGATTACAGCTTGATTCACACACAGATTCACTTTAACTATCTTGATTATTGATTTGAAAGCTTTACAGATCATACGACACTTCAGTAGCACCTCAGCTCTGGAATCACAACTATTACAAATGAGAGACTCAGCTCAGGTATTTATAGAAGTAGCCAGTCCGCACGAAGCAAACATCACCAGGTCGCACGACCTGGCACTTCATACGAACTGGGCTTTTCCAGTTCGTGCGAACTGGTCTTCCATACCCAATTTCCTATTTTCTAGTATACTGAGCCTTGTCCTATTCAATCTAATTACACGACTCGATACAAGACGAAGTCAACAGACAAATGCACCAACAAACTCTCCCCTTGGATGTTGACGAGTCTTCGGCACGTTGGTCTTCAGTCTCGATCAGTCTTCTCTCTCTTTTCTAAAGTATCTGACACTGTAAGCTTCCATCCATCTTTCTCTTCTTCTCTTTCTTTTTCATGACCACAACCTGGTTTTCCAAACATTACTCCAGGATTTGAATCTGGCTCTTCACAGGTTCAGAACATCTTCTGGCTCTCCGTAGCAACAGGATCTGAAACCTAGCTTTTTTCATCTTCAGACTCCCCCTTTCAATCAGCTGGGATCGCAGTCTGGAATTTTCCTGCACATGCTCTACCCAAAAGTAAATTCACAATTTTTAAAAATTTAACAATTTTAGAATCCACTTGGTAGATATCACTTGTAAGATCATATCACAACCACAATAGTTGTGATCTCTGTTAAACCACTTGACTTTATAACCATCAAAAATTTGGTATCAAATTAATGAACCATTTAAACATTTCAAAATCATTTCACACAAACTCTCCCAAACCTGTTGTTCATCATGTTTAGCACTTGGAATTTTGAAAATCAGCTTTTCAACAACAGTTGTCGAAAATAAGAAGAAATAAAATCTTTTTGATTTTTTCAAAAATTATGCTAAAACAAACTGAAGAAAAACAGTAACGAAATATTTACAGACAATATTTTTGCGAGTTTGTGTAAGAGGATCATATCAGTTTTTGACAAATCACTAGCACCGTTAAGCTTTAAACATTTTAAATTCTAAACGATTCACTTAGATTGTCAGTATACTGACCCACTTAAATTTTCACACAAAGTTCAACTGTTTCGAGATACGAGATTAGTGTTTTAAGGACTTAAACTTATTCGCGTGTTCCACCTCAGAATATACTCCCGTATCCAGACTCCTATATTCAGTCTTACAGGAGAATGTACACTAATGATATCTGTAAGGGGTTAAATGCGAGACCATGAGAGCTCAGGCTATTGCTTCTGCAAAATCAGAGAGATGATGGTTCGACTTTAGGTGGGTTCCCTTTAGAGAATCTTTTCTTCAACAACACATGATTATCATTTTTCAATGTTTCATCATTTTTTATGCTGAGGGTGATCTTTAAGATTTAAAGCAGTGCAAAGTATTATATAAGGACTAGGCTATTGCTCCCGCAAAATCAGAAATCCAGGTATAATACCCCAGATATCATCACGCACAAAGACCTAGTATGTCAGAAATAGAAAGCCCTTCAAGCAAGATTTCAGGGTTACCTATATATCCGAGAGATGTTCCCCACGAAATAAGAAAGTTTGATATTTAGGTTTATATATCAAAAACAATCTACTAAGCGTGTAAAAACCTACTGGCATATCATCAGTGAGACCATTTATCACATTTTAACTTTCCAATTCTTTTTCACAACAAAACTCATTTTTGATTTTATCATGTTTTTGGCTTTTTCAAATTTTCTAATGTTTATGGATTTTCTGCAATTTCTTACTCCCCCTAAAATTCAAAATCATTTAAAGAAAATTTGACAAACCGATGTGAATTGCTTCAATTCGCTATACACTTGGCATAAACAATCAAAACTCCCCCTGACAACAAACTATTTTCCCATTATGATTTCAAAACACTTAAGTTTGTTTTTATCAAATGGTTTTTCCGGAAAATTAGTTTTGTTGGGGTTTCATCACATTGTTCTCATTATCACTTGTAGGTTCACTATTCCTATTCTTTCACCACTTGTAAAATCTAACACTTTTAGGTTTTTCACAATTACATTTTTCCAAGAATGATGCTGATTCCTGCTCCACGATTACAAACTTGGGTGCTACGACAAGTCAGGATTTTAAGTAGAGAATGTTGTCACCCAAGCCTGACCAGTCTTGGGTGATTGTGAATCATCTTCAATCCACCATATTTTTTATTTATAAAACTCTTTTACTCCCTTCACCTTCCCGTCGACCATTTTCCCAAAAATATGTAACACTTTTCCATTAAAAGCCTTTTCAGCATCAAATTCTTCTTTACCAGGGAAGAATTGATCTGAGATCTCAATCTTTCCAACTTTTAACTTCAACTTTTCTTTTGACAATGGTGGAAAATTTTCATCGTTCATTTCTGGAACGGAATTCTCATCTCTTGACAAAACAGAGGACTCCTCTGACTTTGACGAGTCAGATTCGTTGTCAGAACTAGTTTCATGTTTAACAACCCATTTTTGTTTGTTCAAATCGACTCTTCTTTTGTAAAAACGTTTCGAACTTTCACCAACTTCGAAAGTCAAATTTTTGAACTCTTTGAATTTGATCATTGATTGTTCCTTTTTATCAACACATTTTTCTTTCAATTTTGAGTTAGAAGAAACTCCCTGTTTTGTGTTGGTGGACTTTGGGCAATTCCAAGCAATGTGTCCAACTTCTTGACATTTGAAACAAGTTCTTCTGTCAACTCTTGGTGCAGATTTTTTCAAAACATTCTTTTTCTTTTCTGCGAGAAACTCTTTGTTTGACTGTTTTCTGAACAGTTTCTCCTTTTCTTCTTCTGAACTTGTACCTGAAACAAATTTAGTTTTTGGTTTAGAATTTTTCTCATTTTTATAATTTTCAGGTGGAATAAAACCTAAACCTTTCTTTTTGAAATTACTGTTATGGTTTGGTTTCTGTTGAAAACCATAACCAGAACTGTAACCCTTTTTTCTTGTTTAATCTTTGTTGAACTCTTGAAGTGTACTTTTTAGGTTTTTCATTAAGATTTACATCTTTTATTTCAGAAATATTAATTTCTGTTAATTTGAAAACCTGTTTGATCTGTTCAGTTTTAACACTTCTTATTGGAAATTCCTCATCAGAAAATAATTTGTCAGAATCATTCAAAGTATATGCTACTTTAAATGTTTCATCATTCAAATTATTTTTTGATAAAAGAAAATCCTTATTGTAAACCCTTTTGACTGGTGAACTCGAACTCTTGTCTGATGAACTCGAACTTTCAGATTTAGATTTAGACTCCGACTTTGACTCTTCATCCATATCCAACACCTGATCGACCACTTTCTTTAATAACTCAGACTCATGATCAGTGTCAGACGCTGTGAATGTGACGTCAATGTTGTCTGGTAACTCATCAGTTGTTTCAGACTTTAACTTTATATTGACTGCCTTTTTTAATTGTTCCTCATTTGGTTTTCTGGGAGAATAACTTTCCCAGATCGGAGGCGGACACTTGTTATACTTGACAACTTGTTTCTTACCAGTATCCATAACTTCCATCTTTTTATCTTGAAAAGCTTCAAGACCTGCAACAGTAGGATAAACTCTATCAATCAAATAATCACAAGTTGAATAACTCAGCAGCAATCGTCTGATTCTTTCATTTTCAATCTTTTCGATTTCCAAATTCTGCTTCAGCTTTGCACACTCTTCAATATAATGATTGATGGCCTTCTGCTTAGTCATTAATGTTGAACTCATCATCGTTGAGGCAGCTTCTACTTCTAAGTTTGTCTTGTTCAAACTATCAACCATTCTGTTCAGCATATCATACGATTCTTTTAGGTACTTAACATCAAACAACAAATTTTCTTTCAACTCGTCTAGTTCACTATACTTCTTGTCTTTTTCTTCACAATGTTTGCATGGTTCCAAACATTTTAGACAAGGTTTTGTGACCTCAACAATCTTTTCAACTTCGACAATTTTTTCAACTTCGACGATTTTTTCAATTTCGACAATTTTTTCAACTACTTTCTCAACCTCAATTATTTTTTCAACTTCAACTATTTTCTCCACCACCTTCTCAATCCCATTCTGTTCTATCTCAACTTTTATCATTACTTCTCTTTCATCAATCTCGACTTTCTGTGTTGGTTTCCCTTCAACTTTTGTTTTAGCAGCTTCCATCTGAACCTTAGTCTGTTCTTCAGCAACCCTTCTTGCTTCAATTTCTTCCTTCAATCTAGCAGCCTTTTTCTCATTCAACATCTCGATCTTATCTGCAAAAACACAAATTAAAACTATAAGGATCCAATTCTAATCTAGCGTTATTAATATACTCTTCCTCATCATCAGTGTCTTCATCACTTTCTGATGACTTGAAAATCTTCTTTCTTTTTGGCTTTGATTTGACTGATTCTTCTTCCAAGATTTGAGCAACAAAGGTTGTTTTTTTCTGAATTAGCCGGAATGTATTTGTCCCAACTAAATCCCTCTGGCAATCTTTCATCATCTTGATTAACTAGATAACCTTTCTTCTTCCCATCTTCAATAGCACGGGATGATGACGGTTGTTGAGCAATCTGATGATAAATTGCTTTTTGATGATAATCGTTGTTTCCAAACGGATCTTGTCTTCCGGTTGCTTCCCTGTTCATGCACTCTCGTTTAAAGTGCCCTTTTCTCAGCAACGAAAACAAGTAACCTTTGATTTATCAAAACCTAGCTGAGATGTAGCAGCATCACGAAGATCATCTCTTTCGGTGATTTGTTTGAATTTTTCTGCTCTTCTCAAAACACTAGCTAAACACCACTTGATGTCCATCAACTCAAGTTCCTCAGAATCAATCTGGTCATAATCCTCTTTGGTGAGCATCGGATTTCCGATTCTTCCAGCAACTAAACTTTCATACAATTCTAACACAGTAACAAGCGATGCCATGTGTTGCTTTGCAGTTTCTGGAGAAAAAATTTGACCATTTTGAATATTCAATGTAACATTGCATTGCAGATTTGTTGAACTCTATCGTTGAGAACTTGGTGTTGAGAAATTTGGATCAAAACTTGAATAAGACAAAGAGTATCCACCACTCTGAGTTGTAGTGCTAACATTTGTTCCGGAAGTACCATCAGCACTGAAAGCAGTCTGAATCTTCGGACTCGGAGTAGTCTCAAATTTGTTTCCTCTACAGTATAAACTATCATCTTGTTGAGCACTTGGATTATTCATGATAGCAGTTTTCTGAATATGTAATTCATGTTCTTCAAGCTTCTGAATGAACTTACACAAATTCATACTTTCAGATTTTCTCATATGTTTTAAAATCAGCAGATATGTTCCCCATTTATCTTGTGGTAATGCATCAGATAGCTTATCAACCCATTCATCATCTTCCTTTTTGATGTCCAATCTTTTCATTTCCTGGACAAGATGACAATATCTATCGATAGTCCTCTTAGTCGTTTCACCTTTACAAGCTGTAAACATATCAAAAGATTTCTTTAGTAATGCACATTTATTTTTTATCATATCAGCAATTCCCTTAAACTTTTGAATCAACGCTAACCAAATTGATCTAGCAGTTTCCTCATGTTGAAGCAAAACAAAAATATCTTCTTTTACCGCTTGTTGGAGAATGCTAATCATCATTTTTTCACTGGTGTATTTTAATTTCTCAATTGCTAAAAAATCACTTAAAGGTTTTTCATTTCCACGTTCATCTGTCGGTTTAACGTAATCTTTGTCTAACGAAACCCATGCATCAAACTTATAAGCTTGCACCCAGTTTTCAAAAAGATTCTGCCATCCTTTAAAATCCTCAATGTACATAAGCTTCGGAGGCTTTTGGAAAGTTCCTGTTTCATTTTCGATTTCAACAGTTTCGGCAACTGTAACTGGGGCAGTTGGAGCGGTAGCAAACGCGTTGTAAAACTCTTCTTCCATGTTTCGGTAAAAATGTTTCACAAAATCACAAGATTCAAACGAACTGGAGTTCCAAACAATCTGACAAATTACACCTAATGCGAACTGGTATCTCAAACGAACTGGACTGCGTACTTCATACGAAGTGGATATGTCCTCTTCGTGCGAACTGGATTACTTTCACGCGAACTAGTACAAAACAGACAACCTCGTGCGAGCTGACACAACCTCGTGCGAACTGAATTGACTTTCTCACTTCGTGCGAACTAAGTACCCCAAATCGTGCAAACTGAGATGACAAAAATCCAACTCGTGTGACCTGGGAGAATCAACTCGTGCGAAGTGATGCCATATCGAACGATATGATGAGTTTTTGTCAAAATTTATCACGCTTTAGGTCGAATTAGGGTCTAATTTTCTCAAGGATTGTTTAAAACTGTGGTTCGCAGGTTATGTATGAAAATCAGAACATTTTGACTGTAAAAACTCTGTTAATTTTGAAAAATGTGTAGAAGAATGAGTAGAAAACAGAATTTTCCGGTGAAAACAAGACAAAATGGTAAGAACTCCTCCTCCTGAGCTCTGATACCACTTGTAGGATCGAGATTCGACCTATACGAGTCGATCAGAAGAGTTCTAATCCAAACCAAAGGCATAATTTAGTGATTCGGACTTGATTACAGCTTGATTCACACACAGATTCACTTTAACTGTCTTGATTATTGATTTAAAAGCTTTATAGATCATACGACACTTCAGCAGCACCTCGGCTATGGAATCACAACTATTACAAATGAGAGACTCAGCTCAGGTATTTATAGAAGTGGCCAGTCCGCACGAAGCAAACATCACCAGGTCGCACGACCTGGCACTTCGTACGAACTGGGCTTTTCCAGTTCGTGCGAACTGTTCTTCCACACCCAATTTCCTATTTTCTAGTATACTAAGCTCTGTTCTATTCAATCTAATTACACGACTCGATACAAGACGAAGTCAACAGACATATGCACCAACATTACTACTGCTAAACTTGCATGTCTTTCCAACCCCGAAAACATTTATAAAAATGTAAAACCGTAAAAAGTGGGGATTATGAACTCACCTCGATATCCAGTGCAAAGCTAGCTTAATGTGATTTGTGATGTCGTTCCAAGAACGTGAACTTGCTAGCATGCGATCTATGACATTCCTACCAAGGAATACTTATAAGTTTCTAATTAAAACGAGGTAGCTAAACTACGTGTCCGAGCTCTACCGAATCGTTAACCATACGATTCCAAGTTAGTGTTATTATCTTGATTTGAAATAACCATTCTATGGTTATTTGATCCCATTTATAATCGGGATAAAACAAAGTCTCGAAAACGACTTAGTTTCCGGGTGATTTAGGATATATATTTATATATATAATTATATAAATATATTTATGAAGTCGTGTTAGTCGTCGTGAATAGAAATACGTATACGTAACGAATATCTATATGAAAATAATACGTTGTCATTCGTATAACGGATTTACGCATTTCCGAATAGTCGCCCTATACGTTGGCGGATAATGAAACAACTCGTCGTAGTGTTTCGTAAGGTGAAAACATATATATATATGTATATATATATATATGTATATATGTATATGTATATGTATATATGTATATATGTATATATATATATATATATGTATATATATATATATAGGTAAATGTAAATACATATGTATATAAATGTCACGTAACCGAAACAGTAATCTCGCATCTCGTAGATAATTATCGAAATATTTATATATAGTTGTACGCTTGTTATAATCTAGTCTTGTTTGTTTGTTATCAAAATGATTCGGGCGATAAGGTATGTTAAGATCGTACGGTGATGCATCGAATTACATTTAGACGTTTGAAATAGACATTTATTTTATAAAGTAGTCAAGTTGTAGACGTTGTAAATAAATATAGCTAATTATATTTATTTTAAATAATCGTTGAATAATAGTCGTTCGAAATAACTATAAACAATTATATTTATTGTATAAACTTTTCGAGTTGTGGACGTTTGAAATAAATATATATGATTATATTTATTTTATATAATTATCAAATTTCCAAACGTTTGAAATAAATATACATAATTATATTTATTTTATATAAATTGTCGAATTTTGTTAACTTGTAAATCATGTTCGTTGAAAGGGTGTACACTCGTTTTGTAAATCGAAAAACGTCGTCAAAATAAATATATCTTTATATTTATTTTATAAGAAAAACGTGCACTTCGACAAGTGTCGTTTTTAGGATATAATTACGTTTCATATTACGGGTTTTTAAAGAAAAACAGACAGAGTTTTCTCAGTTTTTGGATGATCCCGACAACTAAAGTGTCGATATATTTTCAAAACACAACGTTTATTAAACAAACAATATATATAATTTTCTTCGCGTTTGCAAAAATGAAAACAAATCGCTATATTCGAGCTCGGTTCGCGTATTCTAATAATCTAAAAATAATGTAAACTAACTAGCGATTTTTAAGCTTTTACCGGTCTCGTGTTTAATTTCGTTGACCGAGTTTGACTGTTGTTGACCCGATGTTTGACTGAGTTGACCGAGTCGACTCGAGTTTGATCGAACCCGAATCCAACACTGACTGAGTTGGCCCGCTTTAACTTGTGGTTGACCCGCTCCGAGCTTGACCCGAAACTATCCCAAATCTGACTCATGTTGACTGGTTTCTGACCCAAACGGCCAAACCCAAACCAAAAACCAATCCCGAAACTGAACCACCAACGCCGCCGTTGCCATTATATCCGGCGGCCTTATGCCACCGTCAGCCACCACCATTGTCGCCATTAATTCCGGCGACTATACGCCGCCGCTGACACACTCCCACCGTCACTGATCATCACCACTTCAGCCTGAAATGACAACCAAACGGCCGAACAATACGTGGATCTACAACGAATCTGAAAGAAAAAAAAGGAGAGGTTGGAAGCTTTACCGGAAAACACGACTGTCGGAGCTCCATTACCGCCGCCGCATACGGCGGTGTTGCCGTAAACCATCGCCGGCCGTTGCCGGAATCCCACAGGCAACGCCGTCAACCATCATCATCATCTACATCATCATCTTGTCGGCACCTCCATCACTGTCGCCGAAATGGCAGCGGCGCCCCCCCTCCTCTATCTCGTTCCTAGGGTGCGTTTTTAGAGAAATCAAAGGTGGGTGTGGACTGCCGGATAACGGCTCCGGTGTCTGGTTTCCGGAACTTCATCAGCCGTCGTTTTTCCGTCGTTTTTGTTCACTGAAGCAGTGTAAAGAGACAGGTGTACAAGGAAGAGGGTGTTTGGGTGAGTGTGTTACCGGAGAACGGCCAGAATCGGCACCGGAGAAGAAAATCCGGTGGTCGGATTCTTGGTGAGGGGAGAGAGAAGGTAGAGAGTGATAGTGTGGTGTGCAGTTGAAATTTTTTTTAAGGAATGAGGGTTTTGAGTAATGAACGAGTATTTATACTAGGGTTCTTAAGTGGGCTTGGACCCGATACGTTTCTGAAGCCTGTTTTCTCATCCGAATTCCTTAAAATGTTGTATAACACTTATTGAGGGTCAAAAGTATGTAGAATTATGTCGTAAGTCGTTAACAGACGAATACGTTTGTCAGATGCGTTAAATCGTGTAAATTTGCTTCGGTTGTCGTTCCTTGTCCGTTTTTCGATCCGATTTCAACTACGGATGTTAAAAGTTGATTACGAAGCTAAATATCTAGTAAAATTTCAGTTTTGAAGGTAATACGCGTGTCTAATTTTCCGTTTCGTTGTCGGTGCGTTCCTGCACTCACGTTCTTTGTTCACATTTGCGTTTTGTGACATTCGAAAGCGTGATAATTTCGCAAAACTAAATTTATATGTTTAAATTATGTGTGTAATCCTCGTATTTGTCAGCGATGTCAGTATTTTGTCCGGTGTTAGTTTGTTACCGCTTAACGCTCAGCAGATTTCCCGAAAATCACCATACGCGCACTGTAAAGTTAGATAGGCGTTCCTATGCACTCCAAAATCCTAATTAAGTTAATACGTGTCTTAAACACTATTTATTATTGCCTAAACATTTGTTATTCGTGTAATTGAAACGCCCCAACTTTACATCATTAAACCAACACATTAAGTAGGAAAAACTAGAAATTTTTTTGACAATTTCTTGACATCAAAAACATTATAATTTATATCATTTTGACTAAACTATCATTAAGCATAACACGTAAATCATCTAGTACATAACACATTAACTCTTTACTTTAACAATTGTGTCTAATTGCCATTCCATGATATCCCTATACTATTGACTTTCAGAAAGTCAACTGTCTTGCTTACATACTTTAAACTTTTGAACATGTATTCATCAAAATATGGTAGGCCATAATATTAATATCCTACGCATTTCATACTCGTATTGTATGATATATACAATTTACGTGATCCTCTAAACAATACACATATACATTCACATACACGTACTTTCACATGCTAATGCTTCATGATTCTACAAATAGAAAATATCATCCAAGGTGACTATATAACATAATTCCAACGTATCCTTTACTAATAAGCTCGTATGATTCACATTTAGCACATATTCGCCTCTTAATCATAATAAAGCAAATCATTAAATACACAGAAGTATCACACCATTCAAGCACAAGATACAAGCCTCTAATGCATAGTTCTGATCAAAGCGTACATTTATCCGAATTCGCATACGAATTCCATCTAACTCACATTCTTCAAGTTATTTTACCACTAATCTCATCATTTTCATTTTCATTTATTAACAAATCATATTCTTTCACGCATCAAAGTACTTTAATCTATATTTACTTCATTCATTATTCATAATCATATGTTTCAAACTCAACCTCTTATGTTCTTCATTCATTTCATGTCATTCCATACATTCCATTCGACTTTTACAAATCTCATTTCATCACTCTCAAACTATTATGACCCTACATAGCTTGATATATCTTCTAAGAACTTGACGGGATCATAAAATGGGCTTTCGGGAAGTATGAGAACCAAAAATATGAAAAATAAAAAAAATCAGTGAACTAAAACAGCCCGGGCCATCGGCGACCCCCGGATGTGTCGTCGGCGATGCCAATTAAAAAGCGGTGTCGGGTGAAAAGTAGCGTCGACAGGGGATTTGGCCATCGGCTGGGTTAGCCGCGTCAGCGACGCATCAAGCCGGCGTCGGCGACGCCCCTTCCGACTGCCGTTTTGTTGCAGCTTCTTATTTCAGTCGTTTGTTTGTTTCCCGAGTCCGATTTCGATCATACGGGTCCCCTAAAACCCTCCATTTCGACTCCCACCCTTACAGTCCAAAATACCAAGCTAGAATTTTATATTAAACTCATATTATACCTACTTATCCTTATCGAAATTTAAACACTTGGAGCAAAGACACCATCGCACGAGCTGTCGGTTTGAGTTCAAGCACTCTGACTTGTGCTCGAATCCCTCAAACCTTGGCTCTAATACCAACTTGAAACGCCCCAACTTTACATCATTAAACCAACACATTAAGTAGGAAAAACTAGAAAATTTTTCGACAATTTATTGACATCAAAACATTATAATTTATATTATTTTGACAAAACGATGACATGACCAACTTGTCTAGTTACAAGGTTATTAATAAGACCATTTACCAAAAACATAGTACCATCAAAGGTTAAACAAGTCGATTGTACATAAAACAAAAACTTGAACTATTCAAGTAATTAACATCGGAAGAGCGAGGTAGGCGTAGTAAGTGTGCGTTCATTCCAAGATCGCCAAGCCATTCAAGTTGAGAATTTACCTACATCAACAACAAACATCATGAATCAATTTCGTTAATTATGTCACTTTCTAATCTATTAAATCAATTTAATCCATTCCATACTTTCATAACATACTTGCATTTACTTACCCATTGAAACGGGTCAAAACATACTATCTCAAGATTGAGATAAAACATACCCTTCTTTATCCCGTTAGAAACGGGTAATTACATGCGTAACATAAACTTCCATTCGATCCGTTTATAACGAATCAGATACATTCCTTTCATCACTTTTACATACATCCACTTCAACCCATTTAATGCGGATTTGATTCATTCCTTTCCCTTTTTGCATAACTTTTCATTCATTCGGTTCGTTCAAGACAAGCCGACTATGATGCTTATCCATTCATAAACATTCATTCAATATAACCCGTTCGCAACGGGTTAGCCTATTTACTTTATATCTACCACAAACTACTATAACTAAGGCTTTTGCACAATAACATTAAACGACCAAATAAAACTTGTATGCGAAATTCAACATACCTCGATCTTGTGAGCCTTCCGATTTCCTAGCGTTTGAGCTTTCTTCTTTTACGCCTATATCAACACATTCATTCATTTAGCCCAACCAAATATCATTCCATCATTTACATAATTTATCACATGACAACATCATCATAAATTTCCAAATTTCACATATTTGTTCTCTTAAGCATTTTATCGAACACTTGGCGGGTTTCGCATTAATAGAACATATTGTACAAGTATTCAAAACATGGTTTCTACTAGTTTATCTAGCAACTTACCAACAATCAACTAAGTTCATAAATCCTTTTTATTGTACATAAATTTATTCAACAATTCAAGTGTTACAACAAAATCATATGTCAAAATTACACACAATTTCTTCTAGATATTTCATATCAAATGGGTTTATGCAACAAGTCCTTCAAATGATCACAATCAAACATAAACCTTATTCTATAGTGCAATCCTTACATCTAATTACACATATTTTGTAACACCTGTGCCTCCACGGCCATCAAACAAATACCAAACCAATGAAATATTATGTTTCATACTTGGGATTTGTAAAAATATGTGTATCATTTGCACATATCAATTCTCGTTCAATTTCAAACTCTAAATCGCTTTCTGGAAGGTTATACGCGCACCGATGCGTAAATATAACCAGTTTAATGCAACGAACACTCCGGAATAGTGAAATAGGCTTAACATACCTTAAATAACCTTTACATAACTTAGAAATAAGTTTTGTAAGGTTTGGTGTGGTGAAATCAAAGTTTAATCGCTTACAGGGACTAAATTTGACAAACTGCGAAAGTATGCCAATTTGAACTGTAACAGACATTCCGGAACATGACCATAAGTTAAACATACCATAAATATCCTTTACATAGCTTAGAAATAGGCTTTGAGGTGTTCGGTGTGCTAAAATAAACTTTTGGGTCATTCAGGGACTAAAAGTGTCAAAAAGTGCACAAGTTTGCATTTTCGCGCATAACTCACATTCTGAATACATCCGGACATCCAAAAATTTATGTAAGCACTATAATATTTTATTTTAGTGTTTGGCATAAGAAAAATCCATTCGTCACGTCATTTGAATCGTTTCTCGCGCTTATGCGCATTCCGTCGTAATTAACCGAACATCGCGATCGTACGACCAAACGAACCAACATCCGACATATTTTTGAGCATGTTTCATGTCCACAATGTTTAGACATCCTTGTGGAGCCGTGAAAATGATTTAACAAGCCTTAAACATGTCGGAAATGGCCTTAATACGCAATGGGGACTGAAAAGTGGACATTTGAAATTGTTTGCTGATCAGGGGACCCCTAGCGCGACGCCTAGCCCCCCCTAGCGTCACGCTAGGCCCCTTCTGATCGGGAAAAGCCATTTAAACACAAGATTTACATCCCCTAGCATCCCCCAAAGGTCAAGTGCCACATGTTAAACTCTTATGGTGGCCAAATTCAGTAACCACAACATTGTGACAAGTGTACGGGCTAGATCATTCCCTCTTCTCCAAGAAACGATCCTAACGGTGGACCGAAATCTATAAATACCCAACACATATTCATTCATTCCTCACAAGAATCTGATCAATTGTGCTCTAAGTTGAAACCTTTGTTTCATACCTGAGCTATTTTGATCTAGATTAGCATTCGGGGACCCTTCGTAAGTATTCTTTCGTTCTTTTATTGCTTTTCGAGTCCGAAAGTCAAACTTTGTTTGACTTTCTGCATTGACCAATTTATGGTCGATGCGAAGTTCGTTTGAACTTCATAACGTGAGTGTGATCACGATGGTTATAGTCCCTAGCGACTATACCTACTGATTACCACGTTATCTAGGCTCAGTGACGAGCCGTAGTTTCGGGCAGAATACGTATTCTTACGTATTTTGTAACCAAACTACTCTTAGGTATCACAACCGTTTGTTGTGATACCAAACCTATTTTCTAAACTTAGTTAAGCATGTTTTAACATGCTTAGCTCGTCACTTTTAGTTTAGTGCTTAAATAGGGTCGTAGAGGTAAGCGATCTAATCAATCGCTTATACTTTCGAACCCGACCCGTTTGGTCGATCATTAGGATCCGACCAAGCACATTAGGTGACCATAGTATATAGGGAATAACCTTATGAGGTTATACCTTATGGTCGCTTCGTTTAAGTTGTTGTATGATAGGTAGTTTATATGCCTTAGGTAAATTACCAAAATACCCCTTTGATGCCAAAATTCATTTTAAACATATGTAACATAACTTTTGACATCTAAACTGATTTGACAACCATATTAGACATGTTAAGGCATATATTACTTGTCATAGGACTAGTTAGGCAGTCTGAACGCGTTTCACGCGAACGACGCGTTAAAGTAGCATAAGCCACCTAAACGGGTCGTAATGGGTCACAAGCACTTAGGATAGGTTTCATTGTAGTATGTAGGCCTTGTTAAACCATATCATATGAGTTCCAACACTCATTTGGTTTACCAAGCCTCATCCTATCCGATCTCCCGATTTAAGTCCGGTTTATTTATATAGTTTTAGACTGCCGACTGATTCCGTGCTCTCTCTAGCTTTGTTTGGTTGTTGTTCAAGACCTCCAAGCATTCTCAGGCGAGTACATTATTCCCCTCTTTTACTGTTTTCAACTGTTTTGGGGTGACTCATATGTGCTAAATGCTTTATCAATGATTTCAATAACAATTACAATGTGGTTTCAAGAACGATTACAATAATTTCAATAACAATTACAATGTAGTTTCAAGAACAATAACAAGGGTTTCAAGAACGATTTCAATGGTTCAAAAACTAATTACAAATTTCAATAAAGTGAACGAACTTGTTGGTTGTAGTTACATAACCAATGACATTCATTAGCAATGATCAAGCCGACCAGTATTAGGTTATGGTACCATAGGATCTGACAAATCCCGTTATTCTCTATACCCATGGTTATGTGTGGATATTTTGGGTAGCGACTGAATCTGTAATTATTAACTTACCCTTTGGTAAGAGTTTGTTAAGAACGAGAACGAGAGCGAGTTGGAACGAGGAACGCGTCAAGAAGGTTTGAATGTTATTAGAGAATCGACCATTAAGTAGTTTCACAATTAAAACAAGAACGATTTGAACGATTAAAACAAGATGGTTTAACGATTGGGTAAACATGTGGACATGATTTACATTTGATCATGCATTTCCACGAAACATAGTATTGATTTAAACCATGTTTTACTTCAATACTTTGTTTTCAGCTACTAAACCTTCATACGAGATAAGTACAGAACCAAGTAATGCCATATGATCTTTCGCAATGTCTTCAGAAAAACTTTGACCATCTGGAAGATTTAGAGGTATGTTGCATTGAATCACACAACCATTTCCCATCTTTGTGCTTTGAGACTGAAAATTTTCTGATGAAGTCTTTGGGTTGACACTTGGATAAAATGAGAATCCACTGCTTGTTTTGTTTGAGCTTTGATCAATCTTTTCTGTAGAGTCTTCAGCACTAAACGCAGTCTGGATTTTCGGACTTCTTTCAGCTTCTGGAACCGGAATACTACCTTTGTAGTACATCTTTACATCCTGTTGACCACTTGGACTGTTCATCCTCGCAATCTTCTGCTGTTCCAAATCCTGACTTTCAATCTTTTCAATGAACTGAGAGATCGACAATCTATCATAAACTCCAGTATTCTTCAGTATCATCAAATAAGTTCCCCACTCTTTCTGAGGTAATGCATCAGCAAGTTTATCCACCCATTCATCATTTTCCTTTTTAATACCCATCATTGACATTGTTCTCACTAAGTGACAATATCGTTCAATAAGTTTCTTTGTATCTTCTCTGGGCAAACTTGTAAACAAATCAAATTCCTTTTTAAGCAATGCCTTCTTGCTTTTAATCATACTAGTACTGCCTTCAACCTTGATTTTTAGAGCATCCCATATTGATTGTGATGTTTTGTCATGTTGAAGTAGTATGAAGATGTCTTCTTTGACAGCCTGTTGAAGTAGACTGATCATCATCTTTTCAGCTCGGTATATTTCCCGTTCTTCCTTACTGAAATCTGAAAGCTGTTTTTCAGTCTGCATTTCGGTTTGTGGTGGAGTATACTTTGTCAGAAAACATTCCCATGATCTTAGATGATTTGCCTGCACCCAGTTTTCGAATCTATCTTTCCATCCGTAGTATTCTTCAATTCCCATTAGCTTCGGGGGTTTCTGAGTCGTCCCTGTTTCATTTTCTGAATTCATGTTCTGAGCAATGGAAGATGAACTAGGCGATGTTGCAAAAGCGTTGTGGAAATCGTTATCCATGTTTCAGATACTTTCAAGCGAAATACTATCTTTTAAGCAGAACCCTTCAAGCGAACTAGACAAACTGAACAACTTTCAAGAGAAAACTTTGAAACGAGACCCTTTGAAGCGATCCTAAAAAAAACGAACACCTTGAAGCGAAAACTTTGAAGCGAAATTGTTCAAGCAATAGTTTCTGAAGCGAAATCGTTTAAGCGATGGCCCTGAAGCGAAAAAGAATGCTGTTTGAAGCGAAATCTAGGTGTCTTTTGAAACTTCAAGCGAAATCCATTCGGAGGTCAATTTTAATCACTTTTAGGTCAAATTTGGCTGTGAAACTTTCAAGGATTTGTTATCTTGTACTTTTAAACAATCTGTGAGAATTTGAGATGATTTAGACCGTGAAAAGTTTCTTGAACTGTTAAAAGAAGGTGTAGAAGTAAGAGATTTTGTTGAATTTCGGCTGAATTCCTGTAGAACTCCTCAACTGGCTCTGATACCAATTGTAGGATCGGTCTGTGGATCCGAACGAGTCGGTTCAGAGGAATTCTATCAAATACAGGTGCGGAAAACAAGTATTTGATGTGTAAACAGCTGAAACTTCACTTTAACACTGATTTGTATTGATTAGACAACAATTACAATCAGTTCTCACACCGGCAGCACCTCGGTATGGAATTTACTCAAATGTTACTCTCTTATTTCACTTGATCAACATCCCTATATATAGAGATTAAGATTTCGCTTGGAATGACCTGAAGCGAAATCGTTACATGTTGATTTCGCTTGAGGCTTCAAGCGAAATCCTTTACAAATCAAATCCTTCAAGCGAAATCTTTCTAACTCTCGTTTTACGTGCCCTGATCTATTCTAGCTAGTGTAAGACTCGATACAAGACAAAGTCGACAGATGTAGTGCACCAACAGACTCCCCCTCAGATGTTGACGAGTCGACTATCGAGTCACACCAATACTGTGTCTTCACATCTTCAGTCTTGATCAGTCTCTGGGCTTTTCTCTCTCTATCTTCTTCTCCAGATTCACCTTGCTCTATCAGACTCCCCCTCACGATTTGCTGGCATTCATTTGTTCTTCAGCAACATCTGCTTTAGGATCAATGTCTGTTGTTTACAAGATCATTGCCTGGCTTTTATCTAATTCTCTTGATCAGATCTCTTGATTCCTTAAGTTCATCAGCATCAACAACTAGCAAACTTTTTAGATTCATGATCAGAGTTTGACTTTCATAAGCCTTGAATGAATTAACCTGGCTCACCTGAAACAATCTTAACCCAGAAATAAATTTTCTAAATTTAACAAGTTAAATGCATCAACAATCTGATATAATCAAATAAATCTCTTTTCTATCATTAACCACTGATGAACCAAATGAAGGTTTTAAAATACCAATTATAGGATTTATCAAACCTTTTAGCATTTTTAGATTCACTCCCCCTCAAAACAAAGTCATCATGTTTAGCACTCGAAATTTTGACAATCAGCTTTCCAATAACAGTTGTCGAAAATCTTTTTAAATTTTTCAAAATTTATGCTAAAACACACTAAAAATCTTTTTGTAATTTTTGAAAGAAATGAAATAAAATAAAGAAATATTTACAAACAATATTTTTGTGAGTTCGTGCAAGAGGATCATATCAGTTTCTGAGACACATCACCAACATCGTTAAGCTTCATTTCATTTTAAGTTCTAAACAATTTACCTAGATTGTCAGTATATTTGTCCACTTAAATTTTTACACAAAATTCAACTGATCCGAGATACGATAGTTAATGTTTTAAGAGACTTAAACTTATCCGTGTGTCCCACTACTTGAATATACTCTCGTATCCAGAATCTCAATAATCAGTCTTACAGGTGAGAATACTACAATGATATCTGTATATAATTTAGGTATGCGAGGGCCGAGGGATCTCAGATCGATACTTCCGTATACGCAGAGAGATATCAGCTTCGACTTTTTGGTATGTCCCCTTTAGAGGATCTTTTTGCTTACAACAGCAGCATATATCAATTTTATTGTTTCAGCATGCTGAGGGTTTAATGCTGTGTTTCAAGCATTGCAGCAAGTATTAGCCAGGGACTAGGTCAGAACTACCGTTCAGCAGAAGTCCCGGAATAATACCCCAGATATCATAGAGTATAAAGACCTAGTATATCAGATTAAGAGACCTTTCAAACGAGATTTCAGGGGTTACCTATATATTCAAGCTTGTGTTAACCCACAGAACAAGCAAGTTTGAAATTTAGTTTATATCTCGTCACAATCTACTAAATGTGCAAAAACCTACTGACATATCCACAGTAAGATTGTTTATCACATTTTTCTTTACATTTCTTTAGCATGTCGTGATAGTCCACTGATGTACTATCATTTCCTCTATATGCAACAAAAACTCATTTTTGAATTTTATCATGTTTTTGTCTTTTTCAAATTTTCAAATGTTTTTGGATTTTCTGAAAAAAAATTTACTCCCCCTAAAATGCAAACACATTTTAGGAAATTTGAAAATAAACTGTACAATAAAATGACAACTGATATCGAATCGCACCAAATCTCCATTCACTTGGCATAAACAATCAGAACTCCCCTTATCACAAAACTATTTCCTCATTTAGATTTCAAAACACTTAAGTTTGTTTTAATCAAAATGATTTTTCCGGAAAATAAGTTTTTATGACATAATCATTTGAAGATTCGGAGTGTGGTTCATCACATTGTCTATTCAAAATACCAATTGTAAGAATGATTCAATCAAGTTCAACTTAATGACCTTGATTAACCACTTGCAAGTACGCACCATCTATATCAATTGTAAAAATTACCACATGTAAAACCAATACCACTTGTAGGAATATTACGTCTACATTACCATTTTACCAATCAGAATGCCGATTCCTGCTTCGCACTTACCAACCTGGAAGCTCCGGCGTAGTCATACAACCTGTAAACATCCAAACATTATCAAAAACTTTTTTAACCAAAATCTTCAAACATTAGAAAGATGCCGATTCCTGATCCACGATATAATCTTGGGATCTCCGGCAAGTCCTAAGACTTTAAGGAAAGCAAACTTCCACCCAAGTCTTATTTGACTTGGTGGCTTCCAATTCCTGGGCAGTAGGGTTGTAAGTTGCCTTTTTATTTGCATAAAAATCTTTAACCCCCTTTACTTTCCCATCAAGCATTTTCTTGAAAATTTTCCTAACATTACCATTGAATGTTTTTTCAATATCAAAATCTGAGATTTCTATTTTACCAACCATTTGTTGAATTTCTTTCACACTCATTGATTTAATATCAGCATCATTCAACAAATCATCAATCTCATTTTGTGACTCCTTTGATTTTGTGGAATCAGATTCATTGTCAGAACTATCAACTGATTTCTTAACAACCCATGTTTGGTTG
Organism: Helianthus tuberosus; assembly: GCA_030545235.1. Lineage (NCBI taxonomy): Eukaryota > Viridiplantae > Streptophyta > Magnoliopsida > Asterales > Asteraceae > Helianthus > Helianthus tuberosus. The sequence continues at coordinate 91,957,471 of CM060360.1, forward strand.
TCTTTTGCCTGTTTTTTGTACAATCTTTTAGAATTTTCACCAACTTCATTCTTTGAATTTTCAACAGTTTTGAACTTTGTAGTTGGTGAATCATTCTTTTCAACCACTTTTTCTTTAAGTTTTTCAGAGACTCCCTGTTTTTTGTTGACTTTGTTTGGACAATTGTGAGCAATGTGTCCAACAACTTGGCATTGAAAACAAGTTCTTGTATCTCTTGGAATGTCTCTTGAATGAAAAACTCCAGTTCCTGTTCTTTTCCTTTCAACAAGAAACTCCTGGTTTGTTTCTTTCCAGAAAGGTTTCTTCTGTTCATCTTCAACACTTCCACCTGAAACAAATTCTGTTTTTGATTTAGAATTGTTTGCCTTTCTGTAACTTTCTTGCTGAATAAAACCTAAACCTTTTCTTTTACAATTTTGGTTTGTTTTCTTTTGAAAACCAGAACTAAAATTGTAATCCTTTTTCTCTTTTTTCTTGTTTAACCTTTGTTGAATTCTTGAAGTGTAATTTTTAGGTTTTTCATTAAGATTTAAATTTTTAGTGTCAGAAATATTAATTTCTGTGATTTTGAAAACCTTTTTGATCTTGTCAAATCTAACACTATCCATCGGAAACTCTTCATCAGAGTATAATTTGTCAGAACCATTTAAAGTATATGCAACTTTAAATGTTTCATCATCCAAATTTGCTTTTGATAACAAAAATTCTTTACTATAAGACCGTTTTTCCGATGATTTGGAATTTGTGACCAACGAACTCGAACTTTTGACTGACAAACTTGAACACCCAGACTCAGACTTTGACTCAGACACCTCCTCAGTATCCAACACCTGATCGACCACCTTTTTGATTAACTCAGACTCATGATCAGTATCAGACGAGGTAAACGTGATATCAATGTTATCTGGTAAAACGTCAGTTGTCTCGGATTTTAACTTTATATTGACTGCTTTTTCGACTTGCTCCTCATTTGGTTTTCTAGGAGAATACCCTTCCCAGATAGGAGGCGGACACTTGTTATATTTAACAGTCGATTTCTTACCAGTCTCATTCTTTTGCTTCTCATCTTGAAATGCTTCAAAACCTGCAACAGTAGGATAAACTCGGTCAATAACATAATCAGAACAAGAATAACTCAGTAATAACCTTCTGATCCTTTCATTCTCAATCTTTTCTTTCTCCAACTCTTGCTTTAGATTAGCATTTTCTTCGATGTAATGATTAATCGCCTTTTGCTTTGCCATTAACGTAGAATTCGTCATCGTTAAAGCCTTTTCTCTTTCAGAATTCGTTGTTTGAAGACCTGTCACAGTTCTGTTCAACACACTGTACGACTCTTTCACATAACTGATGTCTGATAGTAACTTTTCTATCAATTTTTCTCTATCAAACAGAATCACATCTTTTTCTTCGCAATTTTTGCAAGCTTCCAAACACTTCTTGCAAGGCTTTTCAATTTCAACAATCTTTTCAATCTCGATTGTTTTTACTACTTCAATTACTTTTTCAGCTTCAGTCACCTTTTCTTCAACAACTACTTTAACTTCCTCATTCTGTTGTTGTTCTTTTGCAGCTTGTTTCTCCTTCAGTTTCTCCATGCGATCTGCAAAATAAAAATGAAAACTTTCAGGAGAAAGATGTTTTTTAGCAATATTAATCTGTTTCTCTTCATCATCATCACTGCTATTCTCTATCGGTGTTTGATCAAACTCTACAGATTTTTCAGACTCAGCATCTGAAACACCAGAATCAGATGGTGTTTGATCAAAAACAACTTCTTTTTCTGAAGTATCCTCATTTTGCACACTATCGTTTGTACTTAATGACTCATCATCAGCACTTTCTAAATCTTCTTCAGATGTACTTGATTGATCTTTCACTTTTTCACCAATTGATCTCATCCAAGTAGCAAACAAATCTGGTTCTCTAACAATCTTTGCAATGAAAGCTTTGAAGTCACCCTTTTCATCAACAAACATATCCCAATTGAAACCTTCAGGTAATTTCTCATCATCTTGATCAACTGTGCATGCTTTACTGTCAGAAGATATATAATTGCTCCAGTTGAAATCTACCAAGCATCCTCTCTTTGAATCTTCAATCTTTCTGCCATGAGCTGTTTGTGAGTCTTGTAACTGACCAACTTGTTGATAAATGGCTTTCCGGTAATAATCGTCTTTTCCAAATGGATTCTGAGCGCCACTAACTTCTCTATTCTTGCACTCCCGCTTAAAATGACCTTTTTCTCTGCACCTGAAACAAGTAACTTTAGATTTATCAAAACCTAAAGTAGAAACACAAGCATCAAGAAAATCATTTCTCCCGGTAATTGTCTTGAACTTTTCAGCACGTCTCAGAACACTTGCAAGACACCATTTGATATCCATTAGTTCCATCTCTTCGGCGTCTATCTGATCATAATCTTCCTTTGTAAGCATAGGATTTCCAATTCGACCAGCTACTAAACCTTCATACGAGATAAGTACAGAACCAAGTAATGCCATATGATCTTTCGCAATGTCTTCAGAAAAACTTTGACCATCTGGAAGATTTAGAGCTATGTTGCATTGAATCACACAACCATTTCCCATCTTTGTGCTTTGAGACTGAAAATTTTCTGATGAAGTCTTTGGGTTGACACTTGGATAAAATGAGAATCCACTGCTTGTTTTGTTTGAGCTTTGATCAATCTTTTCTGTAGAGTCTTCAGCACTAAACGCAGTCTGGATTTTCGGACTTCTTTCAGCTTCTGGAACCGGAATACTACCTTTGTAGTACATCTTTACATCCTGTTGACCACTTGGACTGTTCATCCTCGCAATCTTCTGCTGTTCCAAATCCTGACTTTCAATCTTTTCAATGAACTGAGAGATCGACAATCTATCATAAACTCCAGTATTCTTCAGTATCATCAAATAAGTTCCCCACTCTTTCTGAGGTAATGCATCAGCAAGTTTATCCACCCATTCATCATTTTCCTTTTTAATACCCATCATTGACATTGTTCTCACTAAGTGACAATATCGTTCAATAAGTTTCTTTGTATCTTCTCTGGGCAAACTTGTAAACAAATCAAATTCCTTTTTAAGCAATGCCTTCTTGCTTTTAATCATACTAGTACTGCCTTCAACCTTGATTTTTAGAGCATCCCATATTGATTGTGATGTTTTGTCATGTTGAAGTAGTATGAAGATGTCTTCTTTGACAGCCTGTTGAAGTAGACTGATCATCATCTTTTCAGCTCGGTATATTTCCCGTTCTTCCTTACTGAAATCTGAAAGCTGTTTTTCAGTCTGCATTTCGGTTTGTGGTGGAGTATACTTTGTCAGAAAACATTCCCATGATCTTAGATGATTTGCCTGCACCCAGTTTTCGAATCTATCTTTCCATCCGTAGTATTCTTCAATTCCCATTAGCTTCGGGGGTTTCTGAGTCGTCCCTGTTTCATTTTCTGAATTCATGTTCTGAGCAATGGAAGATGAACTAGGTGATGTTGCAAAAGCGTTGTGGAAATCGTTATCCATGTTTCAAATACTTTCAAGCGAAATACTATCTTTTAAGCAGAACCCTTCAAGCGAACTAGACAAACTGAACAACTTTCAAGCGAAAACTTTGAAACGAGACCCTTTGAAGCGATCCTAAAAAAAACGAACACCTTGAAGCGAAAACTTTGAAGCGAAATTGTTCAAGCAATAGTTTCTGAAGCGAAATCGTTTAAGCGATGGCCCTGAAGCGAAAAAGAATGCTGTTTGAAGCGAAATCTAGGTGTCTTTTGAAACTTCAAGCGAAATCCATTCGGAGGTCAATTTTAATCACTTTTAGGTCAAATTTGGCTGTGAAACTTTCAAGGATTTGTTATCTTGTACTTTTAAACAATCTGTGAGAATTTGAGATGATTTAGACCGTGAAAAGTTTCTTGAACTGTTAAAAGAAGGTGTAGAAGTAAGAGATTTTGTTGAATTTCGGCTGAATTCCTGTAGAACTCCTCAACTGGCTCTGATACCAATTGTAGGATCGGTCTGTGGATCCGAACGAGTCAGTTCAGAGGAATTCTATCAAATACAGGTGCGGAAAACAAGTATTTGATGTGTAAACAGCTGAAACTTCACTTTAACACTGATTTGTATTGATTAGACAACAATTACAATCAGTTCTCACACCGGCAGCACCTCGGTATGGAATTTACTCAAATGTTACTCTCTTATTTCGCTTGATCAACATCCCTATATATAGAGATTAAGATTTCGCTTGGAATGACCTGAAGCGAAATCGTTACATGTTGATTTCGCTTGAGGCTTCAAGCGAAATCCTTTACAAATCAAATCCTTCAAGCGAAATCTTTCTAACTCTCGTTTTACGTGCCCTGATCTATTCTAGCTAGTGTAAGACTCGATACAAGACAAAGTCGACAGATGTAGTGCACCAACAATTTTACATGGTTATTCCTTTAATCATGCATTATTCTCTTATTATACATATCACTTGAACTTATTATTTTTCAAATGATTTACAAAGACAAAGCAAATTACAAGGTTCATGACTAAACATTTTCTTAAACAGAAGTCATGAATCTTATTTTCACAAAACCTATGTACTCGCCAGCATTTCTTTGCTGACCTCATTTTCACATATGTTTCAAGTATTGTTGGATAATATCGATTGATAAGATGCATGCTCACATAGGACTGGACAAGGCCTTAGTGACTCAATAACAATGATAGATTATGTTTAATTTGTGTATTTAGATTTCCAGACGATGTAATTATTCAATGTTTAATAAAACGAAACACTTTTTGGTATCCATGGTTATGAAACATTAATTCTGTTGCAACACGCCCCGATGTTTCAGCCGCGATTTATTGTTTTACGCGGTCGGGGTGTGACAGAAAAGATGGTATCAGAGCCAATGGTTATAGGGAATTAGGTTATTAGTAATTAGTAATGCTTCGACCTAGTCTATAACCTTTCTAGGACCCTAACGCGAGTTTACTTGCGTTTAGTCATAAAACAATACCGTCACCTATCCTTAGGCGACGACCACAACAAGAACATAAATTTCAAAACCGCTTGGAAAACTAATCATCTGTTCTAGGATGATTGATTACTAGGTTTTGAACCCTCTATTGTAAGGTTTTGAACTCTCTATTATATGGTTTTGAACCCTTTTAAATTTTCAAAATCTCGACAAGGTTTTGGGTTTTAAATAATGTGAACACGTGCAAACTGGAAGGGTGAATGCCTGTATTTTGGGTTTTCTGTCTAGGCAAGCACTTCGTATACATCTCATCAGACGTGAGACCAGTTGTGCTTACCTGGGAATTCTTGGGATGAGTGTTCACTTATAGGCGAGCATGTCTTCGCGATACATTATTTTCGACCCATTTACTTTGATCAGTCACTGTGTGTCGTTTGTTGCTTTGTAGTAACAAACAAATGACCACTATCCTTGCTTTCATCAGATTTGTTTCATCTCATTCTTTTCATCTAATTCTCTCTCTCGTTTCTTTTCATGTTTCCTCTTTCAGAATGCCTCCTCGACGCGAAAGCCAGATAGAGACTGCCGAATTGGCAGAAATCATTGCGCAGCAAATGGCTGCTCAATTCCCAAACCTCTTTGCTCAATGGAACCAAGCCAACAACAACAACAATGTTCTATGCAAATACAAGGATTTTAACCAGGCTAAACCACTCAAGTTTAGTGGTTCTGAAGGAGCGACTGGGCTTCTTCAATGGTTCGAGAGCATTGAAAATACTTTCCGCCACGTGCAGTGTCCTGACAATCGCAAGGTCGAGTTTTCTTCGAGTGTGTTTCAGAAGAGGGCTCTCACATGGTGGAACGGGATTATGAGGGATCGTGGTGCAGAAGTTGCTTTAGCACAGACATGGGCTGAACTTAGGGCCCTTATGATGAGGGAATTCTGTCCTCGTCATGAGCAGCGAGCTTTGGAGAAGGAATTTGATGAGCTGAAGCAAGATAGTGGTGAGCACAGGGCGTATACTGATAGGTTTGAGGAGTTGAGTCTGCTTTGCCCGACAATGGTTACCCCACTTGACATAGCTATCGAAAGGTACAACGACGGCCTACCTGACTCGGTACAAGACATCCTTACTGGTAGTAGCCCTGCCACACTCCGTCAGGCGATTGAGTTATCTGCGACATTGACTGAGTCGCAGATTCGGAATAATAAGTTACACAGAAAGGGTGACAAGGGTAAGAAGCAGGGGTCTGACAAGGGAGATAGCAAGAAAGGTCAAAACGAGAAGGGAAAGGAAGGTGAGACGTCAAAGAAATCAAGAAAGCGAAAGGGTGGTCAGAACTTTGCAGTTACAGCACAGACTGCTCAGAATCCGCGGAACCCACCAGCTCAACCACCTGCAAAGAAAGCATATGCCGGTACCGCACCTTATTGTGCACGCTGCAACGGTCATCACGCAGTACAACAAGCTTGCTGGCAATGCACGGCGTGTGGTAAACTTGGGCATTTGGCCAAAGTTTGTCGTTTAGGACAAAATCAGGCTGCTCAGGTTCAAGCTCCGGTTCAAGGGAATGCTGTGAGATTCCCACTGGGTTCATGTTTCAACTGCGGAGAGATGGGTCACTTCCGCCACAACTGCCCAAGACTGGTAAATGCAAATGCTAACGCAAACCCGAATGTGAATGTCAATGGCAATGTGAATCCAGCACGTGGACGAGTGTATAACATCAATGAGGCAATCAATGATGAAGAACAAGTAGAATTTTGAAATTCCTCTGATTGTTATCTTGTAACATTTAAAGACAATGCGGTTGTTATATAAATAAAATTTGTGGTTTTATTTTTAACTAATGCAATTGTATGAATGTTTGATTCAACCTTATGATGTCAACACAAAGACAAAACTACTCGTGTGGTTCTGTCATTTTTATGATCACTTGTAATCTCCCTAAGAACCTCAAACGCTTGTATCTTTTAAATCTAAAGTATCTAATTGTCTTGCATCGTTCAAGATACAAGAATTATCAAAACAGCTTCAAGAGTTGTCTGATAAAGGATTCATCAGTCCGAACTTTTCACCTTGGAGAAACTCCGATCCTCTTTGTAAAAAGAAAGATGGATCTTTTCGAATGTATATCGATTAACGTAATCCTGGTGAGCTTACCATCAAGAATCGATATCCCCTACCTTAAATCGATGATCTCTCCGATCATCTGCAGAGCGCTTCATGCTTTTCCAAGATCGATTTGCGTTCTGGGTATCATCAACTTCGTATGCTCGAAGAAGATATTCCCAAAACGGCTTTCTGCACGAAGTATGGCCATTACGAGTTTACAGCCATGCCTTTTGGATTAACAAATGCTCCAGCCATCTACATGGACTTAATAAAATAGAGTCTGCAAGCCTTATTTGGATCAGTTCGTCATTGTTGTTATTAATGACATCTTGATCTATTCATTTCCTGAGCCGATCACGATCAACACCTTCGTTGACATCGGAGCCCTGATTGAATTCCTTGTACACCTTAAAATGTACAATACAACTCAATTAGGACAAACCGAATTCCTTTTAAGATCTTCCTATCTTAATAGTTAGATTCTTGAAAATGTTTAAAGTACCAAATGAAATCCACGAGATGGATTCCTGGTGTGCTTTAAATGCATGTACGCAATTAACAAGACAAATTAACAAACAATTTTGTGGTTATGTGACTATGTGTTTATTCATCTTATGTTTTCTTTTATGCATTTTATGTTTTTATACTCGGGATATTCGTTCTCCAAATCCTCGTAGAATTTTTCATATCTTCATATGAGGGATTCGTAGTAGGATATTCAAAAAGGTACTACCTTAAATCCTTAATGGGCTTCTATGTAATAGTTAAGACCCTTGGATTATATAGTACTACTCAATGATTCATAAGAGACCCTTTTGGTGGTCTAGTAAAAAAGATTGATTTACAATTTGGTTAAGAACGACATCTAGTGATGTAGTTGGACAGACTCATTTATAGTCTATTTAGATCATTTATTGATTTAATTAAAAAGGACTCTATGGCAGTCTAGTCACACTCATCACAGGATTGTTCAGTTGGTTTTACTCTACACATTATAAAATAGACTGTGTGAAATATGCAAGGAATTGTCTAATTATGGACGCGTACATAATTATGAAATTTAGTGCACAGAAACCCAGTAAGGTTTATTATGTGTAAGAACCGATAGTGACAACAATAACAAAATGAGAACGATGTAATGGAGGTACGGTGGACGCACCAATGACGCTTCATATACTTGTATATAAGTGTCCCTCTTACATTGCAAGCATAATGTTATTAAGGTTACTAAAAGTTCAGAACCCTAACCAATGTTGTTCGATCTTTTCAACAACATGCTTTCAAGCTCTCACAAGTTTCCTCTAAATAAATTTCGGGACGAAATTTCCTAAAGTAGGGAAGACTGTAACACCTGTGCCTCCACGGCCCTCAAACAAATACCAAACCAATGAAATATTATATTTCATACTTGGGATTTGTAAAAATATGTGTATCATTTGCACATATCAATTCTCGTTCAATTTCAAACTCTAAATCGCTTTCTGGAAGGTTATACGCGCACCGATGCGTAAATATAACCAGTTTAATGCAACGAACACTCCGGAATAGTGAAATAGGCTTAACATAACTTAAATAACCTTTACATAACTTAGAAATAAGTTTTGGAAGGTTTGGTGTGGTGAAATCAAAGTTTAATCGCTTACAGGGACTAAATTTGACAAACTGCGAAAGTATGCCAATTTGAACTGTAACAGACATTCTGGAACATGACCATAAGTTAAACATACCATAAATATCCTTTACATAGCTTAGAAATAGGCTTTGAGGTGTTCGGTGTGCTAAAATAAACTTTTGGGTCATTCAGGGACTAAAAGTGTCAAAAAGTGCACAAGTTTGCATTTTCGCGCATAACTCACATTCTGAATACATCCGGACAACCAAAAATTTATGTAAGCACTATAATATTTTATTTTAGTGTTTGGCATAAGAAAAATCCATTCGTCACGTCATTTGAATCGTTTCTCGCGCTTATGCGCATTCCGTCGTAATTAACCGAACATCGCGATCGTACGACCAAACGAACCAACATCCGACATATTTTTGAGCATGTTTCATGTCCACAATGTTTAGACATCCTTGTGGAGCCTTGAAAATGATTTAACAAGCCTTAAACATGTCGGAAATGGCCTTAATACGCAATGGGGACTGAAAAGTGGACATTTGAAATTGTTTGCTGATCAGGGGACCCCTAGCGCGACGCCTAGCCCCCCCTAGCGTCATGCTAGGCCCCTTCTGATCGGGAAAAGCCATTTAAACACAAGATTTACATCCCCTAGCATCCCCCAAAGGTCAATTGCCACATGTTAAACTCTTATGGTGGCCAAATTCAGTAACCACAACATTGTGACAAGTGTACGGGCTAGATCATTCCCTCTTCTCCAAGAAACGATCCTAACGGTGGACCGAAATCTATAAATACCCAACACATATTCATTCATTCCTCACAAGAATCTGATCAATTGTGCTCTAAGTTGAAACCTTTGTTTCATACCTGAGCTATTTTGATCTAGATTAGCATTCGGGGACCCTTCGTAAGTATTCTTTCGTTCTTTTATTGCTTTTCGAGTCCGAAAGTCAAACTTTGTTTGACTTTCTGCATTGACCAATTTATGGTCGATGCGAAGTTCGTTTGAACTTCATAACGTGAGTGTGATCACGATGGTTATAGTCCCTAGCGACTATACCTACTGATTACCACGTTATCTAGGCTCAGTGACGAGCCGTAGTTTCGGGCAGAATACGTATTCTTACGTATTTTGTAACCAAACTACTCTTAGGTATCACAACCGTTTGTTGTGATACCAAACCTGTTTTCTAAACTTAGTTAAGCATGTTTTAACATGCTTAGCTCGTCACTTTTAGTTTAGTGCTTAAATAGGGTCGTAGAGGTAAGCGATCCAATCAATCGCTTATACTTTCGAACCCGACCCGTTTGGTCGATAATTAGGATCCGACCAAGCACATTAGGTGACCATAGTATATAGGGAATAACCTTACGAGGTTATACCTTATGGTCGCTTCGTTTAAGTAGTTGTATGATAGGTAGTTTATATGCCTTAGGTAAATTACCAAAATACCCCTTCGATGCCAAAATTCATTTTAAACATATGTAACATAACTTTTGACATCTAAACTGATTTGACAACCATATTAGACATGTTAAGGCATATATTACTTGTCATAGGACTAGTTAGGCAGTCTGAACGCATTTCACGCGAACGACGCGTTAAAGTAGCATAAGCCACCTAAACGGGTCGTAATGGGTCACAAGCACTTAGGATAGGTTTCATTGTAGTATGTAGGCCTTGTTAAACCATATCATATGAGTTCCAACACTCATTTGGTTTACCAAGCCTCATCCTATCCGATCTCCCGATTTAAGTCCGGTTTATTTATATTGTTTTAGACTGCCGACTGATTCCGTGCTCTCTCTAGCTTTGTTTGGTTGTTGTTCAAGACCTCCAAGCATTCTCAGGCGAGTACATTATTCCCCTCTTTTACTGTTTTCAACTGTTTTGGGGTGACTCATATGTGCTAAATGCTTTATCAATGATTTCAATAACAATTACAATGTGGTTTCAAGAACGATTACAATAATTTCAATAACAATTACAATGTAGTTTCAAGAACAATAACAAGGGTTTCAAGAACGATTTCAACGGTTCAAAAACTAATTACAAATTTCAATAAAGTGAACGAACTTGTTGGTTGTAGTTACATAACCAATGACATTCATTAGCAATGATCAAGCCGACCAGTATTAGGTTATGGTACCATAGGATCTGACAAATCCCGTTATTCTCTATACCCATGGTTATGTGTGGATATTTTGGGTAGCGACTGAATCTGTAATTATTAACTTACCCTTTGGTAAGGGTTTGTTAAGAACGAGAACGAGAGCGAGTTGGAACGAGGAACGCGTCAAGAAGGTTTGAATGTTATTAGAGAATCGACCATTAAGTAGTTTCACAATTAAAACAAGAACGGTTTGAACGATTAAAACAAGATGGTTTAACGATTGGGTAAACATGTGGACATGATTTACATTTGATCATGCATTTCCACGAAACATAGTATTGATTTAAACCAAGTTTTACTTCAATACTTTGTTTTGTGCGTTTCATCTATGGTTTAGTTGATGCATTTCACTAGCCATACATATCATTTTGGTTACACATTACATGGTTTACATTTGACACAAACACTTTTGATATTGATTATACATGACATGATTTACATCTTAACATAAACATTTTGTTATACAATACATTTAACAATTTGTTTAAACATGGACATCTTACATTGGTGGTTTGTTTGGGTAAGTGATTTGAGTAACGGTGCGTGTGTAATATGATACAAGCATGGTGGATACGCCGCTGGTACTTCCTATATATAAGTGTTTGTATAGTATTACATATTGTAGCGTTATTTGAATCATTTCAGTTTGAGACATAGAACATTTTATACAAGTAACATACTTTTCACAAGACATTTATTTACAAACAACTTAGCTTATATAAACTCATTTTACATGGTTATTCCTTTAATCATGCATTATTCTCTTATTATACATATCACCTGAACTTATTATTTTTCAAATGATTTACAAAGACAAAGCAAATTACAAGGTTCATACTAAACATTTTCTTAAACAGAAGTCATGAATCTTATTTTCACAAAACCTATGTACTCGCCAGCATTTCTTTGCTGACCTCATTTTCACATATGTTTCAGGTATTGTTGGATAATATCGATTGATAAGATGCATGCTCACATAGGACTGGACAAGGCCTTAGTGACTCAATAACAATGATAGATTATGTTTAATTTGTGTATTTAGATTTCCAGACGATGTAATTATTCAATGTTTAATAAAACGAAACACTTTTTGGTATCCATGGTTATGAAACATTAATTCTGTTGCAACACGCCCCGATGTTTCAGCCGCGATTTATTGTTTTACGCGGTCGGGGTGTGACAGAAAAGATGGTATCAGAGCCAATGGTTATAGGGAATTAGGTTATTAGTAATTAGTAATGCTTCGACCTAGTCTATAACCTTTCTAGGACCCTAACGCGAGTTTACTTGCGTTTAGTCATAAAACAATACCGTCACCTATCCTTAGGCGACGACCACAACAAGAACATAAATTTCAAAACCGCTTGGAAAACTAATCATCTGTTCTAGGATGATTGATTACTAGGTTTTGGACCCTCTATTGTAAGGTTTTGAACTCTCTATTATATGGTTTTGAACCCTTTTAAATTTTCAAAATCTCGACAAGGTTTTGGGTTTTAAATAATGTGAACACGTGCACGGATAACCTATTGACAAACGTGATGCACAAAAAGCACAGTAGCACGATACACGGCACCTTAGTGACAAACGTGATGCACAAAAAGCACAGTAGCACGATACACGGATAACCTATTGAACATGCTGATAAAGCCAGCATCAGGCAGACACTGCCTCTAAGGCCTGCAAGAGCCTGAAATGATTTGCTACACTAGCAGTGAGTGTAGGATACAAGGGTTGTAGAACTGCGTCTCTAGGAATAAGATACACTGATTGGATGTGCCTAAAACGTACTTTAAGTACAAAACACAGCACTTTAATAAACAACCCAGCTTCTAGCTGACTAGTAAAGTGCCAATACATGAGAAAAATATTACTAGACACTTTCTAAAGTGTTGGAATTAAATTGTGTCACTAAATATAACAATAACGACACTTTAAAGCTTTATTAAGCGCTTTAACGGATTACTATCCAACCGAACAACCGGACTTTACCCAGGACATGAAAATATTATTATTTTCACTATCTATCTTTTTCTGAGCCAGTTAGGGTCCCCGTATACCCTAACACCCGTCATAACATACTACACGTTGGTAACCGAGTTAATTACTTAACTTAACTAAACTTCCTAACCATCTAGTTGAAATCGAACAAGGTAACCCCCCCCCCCCCTAACCAAAACCGTCCCCAAGGGGGACATATCTTGTCCTTGCAAGATTTCCTAATCCAAGTTGTCTAGTATCATCTAGACATAATTACCAATGGTTATTACACACTAAACTTTGTTTATAAGACCAAGCCCTTGCAACATAATCATTCACACTCACAACACACATTTCACAACTCTCTCTCTCTCCCCTTCAAGCTTTCGGCCGAACATCCCCTATCCATCCATCATACTTTCGGTTCTTGATCATCACATTCCATCAACATACAAGTGTTAAGGGTCTCGGATAAGGAGTCTTGGAGCAAGCGGAACACGAAGGACCTCGTTACTTTGCTTTTATCCACCCGTTTTTCATCAAGAATCTTCCCTAGCCTTGAGCTAGAGGTATAACACTTAAAACTCGTTTTCAAACTTATCTAAAGTGGTTAAAAGGAATTTTGTCGGTTAAAACACTTTAACATACAATATGATGCTTAAAAGTCTACTAAAAGCATGAAAAATGGTGGTTCATAGCATTGTTGTTGTGTAAAAGTTGTAGTATTTGAAATATGTGCTTATTTAGACCCGATCTATGTTGTGGTAGCTCGGATCACCATTTAACCCGGTTTAGTAAGATCATGGATCTTAACATAAGCTCGTTTTTGAATGATACAAGGGTTAAAAGGTGAAACTCTACCACACACGAAGCATGAACTTGTGTAAAAATGCTTTACTTGTGTAAACATGTTTTAACTTGTACAAAGGTGTTTAAAACTAGTAGATCTACGTATCTACACCCGGTATTTTCAAAGGACCACATATCAAGGAAACCATGTATTTTGAAAGATGGATCTTACAATAATAAGCATATTTTATAAACCACAAGTGTGTAAACACTTGTGAGATGAAAAGATCCGACAAAGAACTAGTTTTGTCAAAAGTTACTAGAAGTTGTAAAGATGGATTTTCTCTAAAAACAAGGTTTTTACAAAATCGGATTATTCACACAAAAGATCCAGTAAAAGTAAAGAGATTTACTACAAATTTTTAGACAAACCACAAGTTCGTATATTTTTGCGATTATGTCTATCTTTGACTAGTTAAAATGTTGGAAAGTTGTTTGATAATGTTGAGAACATTGATTGATTGATTTGTTAAAAAGAAAATGATACGCTTGAAAGCGTGGCCACCTCCAGTTACAAAGGAAACTCTGGCGAAATTTTTCTAAATACCTAACACTTAGAAATATTTGCACAACAAGTGTTAGAATTATTTTTGACATGTTTTCAAAATATAAATTTCGCCATGACTTTATTTACTAAATATTCGAAGGTGGGATTTTCACAAAAAATTTAACGTGATGAATATATATATTTTTCACACACTGTTAATGATTATTTTGTGAAATACATAAATATTATTTTGAGAGTAAAAATAATATTTACGAACGATTAACGATTCCAAAATAATACAAACGCTTTCACATGAATATATAAGTTACACCGGTAATTATATTACCACTCGATTATTAAAACGTAACTTACGCACATGTATTGAATCCCCCATCCTTGGGAAGGAAATTAACTACCAAGTATATACAAAATGTAAACACGAAATAGTTGTCTAACTATTTCCCAAAAACTTAAACTATAAAGCTAAGGCACGGCCGTCCGTCTAATAGAATTAGCACTTGTAGGTCGTCGCACAGCTTTCCGATTTGGAGATACTTGGTAGAGACGCTTCACTGTGAGTTCATGTCCCCCTTTTCTCTAACTGTTTTCAGTTTTCTTAACTGCGGGGGTGAAATACATGTTACTTTGTTTACAAGTACTTTATATACGGTATGGTTAGCGTAAGGAGGTGTTTTATTCCGATCATGTGAGTGGGTAGGAGCAATATGAGGCCATTAGTCCTCATGTCGGAACCGAGGGACAGGAGCGGTAGATCTATCTGGGTGTAGCGAGCCCAGCCCCAGGCCAAACTAGAAACGGACCTTGGGGTGACTTTGTCCACATACTAATGCCGTGGCGAAATCTGCTAGGTTTGAGTCTCCCTATTTGCACTTCACATATATCAGTGGCCCTGCAAACCATTGGTGATCACAAGTCCCCTTATTGGCTACATACCACGATTATTTCTATACTCACAAGTGTTTTACATACTCACTTACACATGAACTCGCTCAACATTATTGTTGATTTTTCAACTTACATGTATTTCAGGAAATTAACGAGATCTGGCACGGTATGGCATGTTTTCCGCTGCACTAGTTTCCGAGGTCATCCGGGGTTTAGGGGATGTGTCTCTTTCCTGGACAAGACACAATCCTTAAACCATGTCTATGTTATGTTTCAAGTTTGTAATGTCTGTTGAACAAGGTTATGGTTGTTAGGGTATGTTCCCGTTAAAACAATGGTACTGTACTTGGTTTTCAAAACTTAATGGATGATCTTGCATGTTTTTAATTCATATAGCTTGGTTATGATTAAGCTATGGTATTAAGAAGTCACACCAAATTAACCACGCTTCCGCAAAGCCAGGGTGTGACAGCTTGGTATCAGAGCTCTGATCATAGCGAACTAGGATTCTTTCTCGAGTCTAGACTATGATCACTAGGGCTCTCACGAAAACATTTTCCCTGCATACCACTTAAGTCCAGATCCAAACTTTTTACAAACAAATTTTGAGCACATTTTATTCTTTATTATAGGCTCGGTCTAAGAGGCCGAGGCTCGGTCTGAGAGAGCGAGGTAGTTGGCTAGTGGGACTAGGAGAATTGGCTAGTGGGACTAGGAGAATTGGCTAGTGGGACTAGGAGATTTGGCTAGTGGGACTAGGAAGAGCAGTCTGAGAGGCTGGGAGGCTAGTGGGACTAGGAAAATGATTTGAATGCTTACTTGGTGACTTATGTGATCATTTGATTATATGATTGACTGTTTGTGCATGTTTGTGTATATGTTACAGACACATGGATTCTACAGACACTGGTGGTTCAGACACCACAGGCCCTAGGCCTATCGTATCAGACGACCTTGAGTCATCGGAGCACGAGGTTCACACGTCCGACGTCACGAGCACAGATGAGGACGATTTCCAGCCCTTCGCATAACCTGACGGTGCTGGCGAGCTCGCAGATGGTCCTTTGGCCGGGGATCTGCCACTGGCAGTGATCCCTGCTCCTATACCGCTTGCTTCGTACCCTGTTTATGATTTGCCTATCGACAACGCGGAGGATGATGTCGATATGTTTGAGGAGGAGCCTTTCGAGGAGGATGCTCAGGGCGAGGCCCTTCCTGCTGCTGATGGTCCCTTGTTGATCGCAGATGCTCCCGCCGCGGAGTCACCTGCTCACTCCCCAGTCCCAGACTCTCTCGAGTCTGTGGCCTCTGTACCCTCACACGACCAGAGTGCGCAGCACTTCTCTCATGGATCAGACCCTGATCAGGCATCTTCTGTTGCCCCTATCCCCAGTTTTGTTTTCGACCATGATGATGAGGGGGATTCCGATCCTATGTTTCCCCCAGGATTCGACCCAGATCGTGACTTAGAGTTTATTCCGATGGATCAGTTCATGGAGGATCCAGTAGACCCTGTTGACCTATTTGATCCTATTGACCCAGATTTTGATTTAGAGATGGCTTTTGATGACCTCGAGCCTGCCATTGCTCCAGAGCAGGCAGCCGCTCTAGACCCCATACCTGAGCATGACCCAGTACATGCTGACATTCCTTTTGAGCCTATTGCTGATGATCTCCCCGTGGATGTTCCTTTGATGGAGGGCGAGCATGTCATTGTTGATCCTGTTGATCCTTTACCCGTTGTCGCTATACCTGTTGACCCTCCCGTTGAGCACATTGCACCTGTTCACCCTGTTGTTGCTCCCCCACTTGATCCCGTTCCACTAGAGCCCGAGCATGCACTGTTCGCGGCACGCATGGATCCACCAGATGAGCATGCACAGCACGGTTGGATACCTGCTGATGAGGATGTACCGCCTTTTCCACCGCAGATCCCTGTTACGCGACATGTTGATTTTACTTTTCAGGTTCCACAGTTTGTACCTCCAGCGAGGCCTGGAGAGGGTTCTTCAGCCCATCCTGTTGGGCATGTACCGATGCCTATCCCTTTCATGCCCCAGATGTCATCTGTTCCACCCGCTGTTGCTCCATTTCACGTGGCACCTTTCGACCCCACCAGCGAGCCGTTTCTTTGGGCACCAGGCTCTGGTATGCCACCTACTGATCCCTACCATGCTTTTCGCATGGGACACACTATCGAGGACGTCTTGATGTCCTTTGTAGCACAGCACGAGTCGCACACGCAGCGCATCCAGGAGCTCGAGAGAGCTCAGCTGCCACCATGTCCGTGCCATGGTCAGACACACTCTCCTCTGCAGCCATTTCGACCCTTACCTCCAGATTATGCTGCCCGTCTCTTTACACTAGAGCAGCAGGTTGCCTCTATCATTCGTACTCAGCGAGCCCAGGAGGAGGACTGGCTCCAGTTACGTCGTTTGTTTTACACCCACTTTCCCCCTCCTCCACCACCATCTGTATAGAGCTCATCAGTACTGTTTGGGTAGACGAGGATGAGAAGACGGCGATTGTTGGATTGCACAACATTTTTGGAGACTACTTTTTGATCCTGACTTTTGTTGACATGTATTTGACACTGATCTGATATGGTTTTTGTACAGGGGTGATGTAGCCCCTAGTTGATTGATGATTGTATGACACTATGATGTACTGATACACTTACTATGTAGTCTCGATATATGGCAATCGCAGTATTCTCATCATATCTTATTCGCTTGATTACTTATTTGCATTTTTATGACATGGGATGTGTGTGATTGATATTTGTGTTGATAACATGAGATGTTATGTGCTACTACTATTACTATTACTATAAGGCGTACGTATTATAACATGGGATTCTTACTATGACCTGACCAACGTAAACCATCTTTTAGAAGATGCCGCCAAGACGTGAGACACACATGCCTACTAATGAGGCAGAGCTCCAGCAGATTATTGCTGCTGCCATAGCACAGTATGCAACATCCCAGCCCGGAGAGCAGAAGTATTAACCAAGGCAATAACAATCCACCACACGGTAATACTAAGTCATTAAGACATACCGTGACCAAATCGGATATCTTTAGCGATGATGCTAATGCCATTCATATGTTATAACATATGTGCAGGGTGCACCTAAAAGCAGTTCTTAGACTGCAAGCCCGTAAACTTTGATGGCACAGGAGGTGCCGTCGCCTTTGTTCGTTGGGCGGAGAAAACCGAATCTGTTCTACGCATGAGCAAGTGCGCGCTGGATCAACAAGTCACCTACGTCTCAGGGCTGTTTCTAGATGGAGCCCTCTCTTGGTGGATCCTACAAGTACAGACGCTAGGCGAAGCTGCTGCCTACGCGCTGACCTGGACCGAACTAAAGGAACTCATGCGCAAGAAGTACTGTTCCCGCGCAGAAATCCAGCGGTTGGAGACCGAGTTCTGGCACTTGAAAATGGACGGTCCAAAGGTAGCGGAGTACGTTCAAAGATTCCATGACTTATCTCAAGTGGTTCCTTACATGGTTATGCCAGAATACAAGCGAATCGAGCGCTTCATTTGGGGTTTGGCTCCCCAAATCATAAGCATGGTAACCTCCTCCAAACCAGCGACTATCACTGAAGCCATCGATTTGAGCGTGGCTCTCACAGAGGAGGCGATTCGTTTGAACAAGTTTGATGAGATCAAGACGAAAAAGGCTGAGACTCATGTCGAGTCATCAGGGGGTAACAAACGAAAGTTCTCAAACTTCAAGCAGAGCGCCAGTGTGGCAGTTAAGAAGGGAGGATCAGCTGGAAATGGAAAGAAAGGAAAAGGATACCAGGGCACCCAGCCCAAGTGCAATGTCTGTCAACGCCATCATACGGGGCATTGTAATGTGAAAGTATGTGAAGCATGCGGAAAGCTGGGCCACTCGAAAGATTCTTGCTGGGCTAGTGCTGGCCGGGGAGGCCAGGGAGGATATGGAAACGGGAACTACAATCGTGGTGGTACTGGAAACCGCCCACAAGGAAATAATGGAGGGAACGGAAACCGAGTCAACAATGCGAACCAAAACAACCAGCAAGTTGGGGATGGCGCCGGAAGCGGTCGAAAACTTGGATGTTTTAACTGCGGTGATGTTGGGCATTTTAAGAAGAACTACCCAGATTTAAACCAAGCCCGTGGAAGAGTGTTCCAACTCGAAGCTAGGGAAGCGCGCCAGGACCCCAATGTTGTTACTGGTACGTTCCCTATCAATCAACGCTATGCATCCGTTTTATTTGATACTGGTACCGATTATAGCTTCGTATCATTAGAGTTTAAGAGTATACTTGGGTTAGCCGCTAGTAAGTTAGATATTCCTTACTCGATCGAATTAGCCAATGGGAAGTTAGTAGAAGCCAACGAAGTTATCAGAGGTTGTGTGATTGAATTGGGAGAACGTGAGTTCACTCTAGAACTACTACCAGTCCAGTTGGGAAGCTTCGACGTGGTGGTAGGAATGGATTGGTTATCAGGAAACAAGGCTGAGATAGTATGTCACGAGAAAGTTGTTCGTATCCCAACCGATGATGGTGAGACCATTGTGGTTCATGGAGAAAAGCGTGAGACGTCGTTGAGGATTATTAGCTGCTTGAAAGCAAGGAAGTGTTTGCAGAAAGGATGTGTTGCCTTCCTGGCACACATTGTGGATAAGAAGGCTGCTGAGCCGAGAATCGAAGACATCCCTATTGTAAGGGAGTATCCAGAAGTCTTCCCAGAGGACTTACCTGGACTGCCACCACAGAGGCAAGTGGAGTTCCACATCGACTTAGTTCCAGGCGCCGCGCCTGTGGCTAAGGCACCTTATAGACTTGCTCCATCTGAGATGCAAGAACTGTCGACACAGCTTCAAGAGTTGTTAGACAAGCGTTTCATCCGACCAAGCTTCTCGCCTTGGGGAGCTCCGGTCCAATTTGTTAAGAAGAAGGACGGTAGTTTTCAAATGTGCATTGACTACCGGGAGTTAAACAAGCTGACGATCAAGAATAGGTATCCTCTGTCAAGAATCGACGATCTGTTTGACCAACTGCAAGGCTCAAGCTTTTACTCTAAGATCGATCTTCGATCTGGATACCATCAGTTAAGGATACAAGAGGAGAGTATCCCAAAGACAGCCTTCCGAACTCGCTATGGGCACTACGAGTTCCTTGTTATGCCGTTTGGTTTGACGAACGCACCTGCAGTCTTTATGGACTTGATGAATAGAGTTTGCAAGCCGTACTTAGACAAGTTCGTGATTGTGTTTATCGACGACAGCTTGATTTATTCAAGAACAAAGGCCGAGCACGAACAACATCTTAGAGCTATTTTGGAGCTACTAAGGAAGGAACAGCTATATGCTAAATTCTCCAAGTGCGAGTTTTGGCTACGTGAAGTCCAATTCCTTGGGCACGTGGTAAATGGAGATGGAATCCACGTGGATCCCACCAAGATCGAGGCGATCAAGGATTGGGAAACGCCAAAGACGCCAACTGAGATTCGGCAATTCTTGGGTTTGCCTGGCTACTATCGAAGGTTCATTGAGGACTTTTCGAAGATCGCTCAACCATTGACGCTACTCACGCAGAAAGATAAGACGTTTGATTGGGGAATCAAACAGGATGAAGCATTCCAGATACTGAAGGATAAGCTCTGCAATGCGCCTATCTTAGCTCTACCAGAAGGTACAGATGATTTTGTGGTATACTGCGACGCATCGCGCCAAGGATTGGGTTGCGTGTTGATGCAACGCCAGAAGGTTATTGCTTACGCATCGCGTCAATTGAAAGTGCACGAAAAGAACTATACCACACACGATTTGGAGCTCGGCGCAGTGGTTTTTGCCTTAAAGATCTGGAGACACTACCTTTATGGTACGAAGTGCACAATCTTCACAAATCACAAGAGCCTACAGCATATATTCAACCAGAAGGAGTTGAATATGAGGCAAAGACGATGGGTTGAGTTGCTAAACGACTACGACTGCGAGATAAAGTATCACCCAGGGAAGGCGAATGTAGTCGCCGATGCCCTAAGTCGTAAAGAGATAATCAAGCCCATAAGGGTTAGGGCTTTGGAAATGATCATACGAACCGATCTTTCCTTACGCATTCGTGCAGCACAAAAGGAAGCTCTCAAGGAAAGGAATCTTGAAGAGGAATATCTCCGTGGGATGGAGAAGCTTTTGGTACCAAACGAGGAAGGAACATTATGTTTTGAGAAAAGGATTTGGGTTCCTCTGTTTGGTGAATTAAGGAAAGTTATTTTCGACGAAGCGCACAAGTCACGGTACTCTATCCACCCTGGATCGGATAAGATGTACCAAGATCTCAAAGATTATTATTGGTGGCCTAGGATGAAAGGCGACGTTGCTGTCTATGTGAGCAAATGTTTAACGTGCGCTAAGGTTAAAGCCGAATACCAGAAGCCTTCGGGACTTCTGCAACAACCTGAGATTCCCAAGTGGAAATGGGAACAAATCTCCATGGACTTTATTACGAAATTGCCAAGAACGCCAAGAGGTCATGATATGATTTGGGTGATAGTTGACCGCCTAACAAAATCCGCACACTTTCTGCCAATCAAAGAGAAAGACAGTACTAGTAAACTCGCGGAAATTTACATGAGAGAGATCGTCGCACGTCATGGAGTGCCTCTCTCAATCATCTCTGATAGAGACGGAAGGTTTGTGTCAAGGATATGGCAATCCTTCCAAGAAGCCTTCGGCTCACAGTTGAATCTGAGCACTGCGTTTCATCCGCAAACTGACGGCCAGAGCGAGCGAACAATACAGACTTTGGAAGACATGCTGAGAGCATGTGTTATGGATTTGGGCGGTAGCTGGGACAAACATTTACCTATGGTTGAATTCTCATACAACAACAGCTACCACACCAGTATTGGTGTCGCGCCATTTGAAGCCCTATACGGACGCAAGTGCCGATCACCCCTCTGTTGGTCTGACGCGGGTGATAGGCAGCTTGCTGGTCCCAAGATCGTCCAAGAGATGACAGACAAGATTTCGCAAATTCTTAAACGCATCGAAGCAGCTCGCCACAGACAAAAGGCCTATGCGGATCCAAACCGAAAACATGTGGATTTTCAAGTTGGAGAAATGGTGTTATTGAAAGTTTCACCCTGGAAGGGGGTGGCACGCTTTGGAAAGCGTGGGAAGCTAAATCCGCGCTACATTGGTCCTTTCAGAATTTTGGACAAAATAGGACAAGTAGCATACAAGTTGGACCTACCTGCTGAACTGAATGGCGTTCACGATACATTTCATGTATCCAATCTAAAGAAAAGTCCAACTCAAGTTGACGTTGCCATTCCCATCGACGAGATTCATATTGACGACACGCTCCACTTCGTTGAAGAACCTGTCGAGGTCACAGATTGGAAAGTTAACAAGACCCGCCGGAGCAGTGTCAAGCTCGTCAAGGTTCGTTGGAATGCCAGACATGGTCCTGAGTTCACCTGGGAGCGTGAGGACCGGATGAAAGAGAAATACCCCCAACTTTTTCCTAAGAACCCTGCTTCTACAAGCAGAACTTAAATTTCGGGACGAAATTTATTTAACGGGGGGAGAATGTGACAACCCGCACTAAACCAGGTATCCGTACGACTTAATTAATGATTAATTACTGCTTAATTACTGTGCTTGCTTGAACTAGCTGATGAACTGCTACTTAAATACTGATACATGTACTTACTTGCATCATACTTGCTTGCTGTCACTACATTATTTACATACGGCACCTTAGTGACAAACGTGATGCACAAAAAGCACAGTAGCACGATACACGGATAACCTATTGAACATGCTGATAAAGCCAGCATCAGGCAGACACTGCCTCTAAGGCCTGCAAGAGCCTGAAATGATTTGCTACACTAGCAGTGAGTGTAGGATACAAGGGTTGTAGAACTGCGTCTCTAGGAATAAGATACACTGATTGGATGTGCCTAAAACGTACTTTAAGTACAAAACACAACACTTTAATAAATAACCCAGCTTCTAGCTGACTAGTAAAGTGCCAATACATGAGAAAAATATTACTAGACACTTTCTAAAGTGTTGGAATTAAATTGTGTCACTACATATAACAATAACGACACTTTAAAGCTTTATTAAAGAGCTTTAACGGATTACTATCCAACCGAACAACCGGAGTTTACCCGGGACATGAAAATATTATTATTTTCACTATCTATCTTTTTCTGAGCCAGTTAGGGTCCCCGTATACCCTAACACCCGTCATAGCATACTACACGTTGGTAACCGAGTTAATTACTTAACTTAACTAAACTTCCTAACCATCTAGTTGAAATCGAACAAGGTACCCCCCCCCCCCCCTAACCAAAACCGTCCCCAAGGGGGACATATCTTGTCCTTGCAAGATTTCCTAATCCAAGTTGTCTAGTATCATCTAGACATAATTACCAATGGTTATTACACACTAAACTTTGTTTATAAGACCAAGCCCTTGCAACATAATCATTCACACTCACAACACACATTTCACAACTCTCTCTCTCTCCCCTTCAAGCTTTCGGCCGAACATCCCCTATCCATCCATCATACTTTCGGTTCTTGATCATCACATTCCATCAACATACAAGTGTTAAGGGTCTCGGATAAGGAGTCTTGGAGCAAGCGGAACACGAAGGACCTCGTTACTTTGCTTTTATCCACCCGTTTTTCATCAAGAATCTTCCCTAGCCTTGAGCTAGAGGTATAACACTTAAAACTCGTTTTTGAACTTATCTAAAGTGGTTAAAAGGACTTTTGTCGGTTAAAACACTTTAACATACAATATGATGCTTAAAAGTCTACTAAAAGCATGAAAAATGGTGGTTCATAGCATTGTTGTTGTGTAAAAGTTGTAGTATTTGAAATATGTGCTTATTTAGACCCGATCTATGTTGTGGTAGCTCGGATCACCATTTAACCCGGTTTAGTAAGATCATGGATCTTAACATAAGCTCGTTTTTGAATGATACAAGGGTTAAAAGGTGAAACTCTACCACACACGAAGCATGAACTTGTGTAAAAATGCTTTACTTGTGTAAACATGTTTTAACTTGTACAAAGGTGTTTAAAACTAGTAGATCTACGTATCTACACCCGGTATTTTCAAAGGACCACATATCAAGGAAACCATGTATTTTGAAAGATGGATCTTACAATAATAAGCATATTTTATAAACCACAAGTGTGTAAACACTTGTGAGATGAAAAGATCCGACAAAGAACTAGTTTTGTCAAAAGTTACTAGAAGTTGTAAAGATGGATTTTCTCTAAAAACGAGGTTTTTACAAAATCGGATTATTCACACAAAAGATCCAGTAAAAGTAAAGAGATTTACTACAAATTTTTAGACAAACCACAAGTTCGTATATTTTTGCGATTATGTCTATCTTTGACTAGTTAAAATGTTGGAAAGTTGTTTGATAATGTTGAGAACATTGATTGATTGATTTGTTAAAAAGAAAATGATACGCTTGAAAGCGTGGCCACCTCCAGTTACAAAGGAAACTCTGGCGAAATTTTTCTAAATACCTAACACTTAGAAATATTTGCACAACAAGTGTTAGAATTATTTTTGACATGTTTTCAAAATATAAATTTCGCCATGACTTTATTTACTAAATATTCGAAGGTGGGATTTTCACAAAAAATTTAACGTGATGAATATATATATTTTTCACACACTGTTAATGATTATTTTGTGAAATACATAAATATTATTTTTAGAGTAAAAATAATATTTACGGACAATTAACGATTCCAAAATAATACAAACGCTTTCACATGAATATATAAGTTACACCGGTAATTATATTACCACTCGATTATTAAAACGTAACTTACGCACATGTATTGAATCCCCCATCCTTGGGAAGGAAATTAACTACCAAGTATATACAAAATGTAAACACGAAATAGTTGTCTAACTATTTCCCAAAAACTTAAACTATAAAGCTAAGGCACGGCCGTCCGTCTAATAGAATTAGCACTTGTAGGTCGTCGCACAGCTTTCCGATTTGGAGATACTTGGTAGAGACGCTTCACTGTGAGTTCATGTCCCCCTTTTCTCTAACTGTTTTAAGTTTTCTTAACTACGGGGGTGAAATACATGTTACTTTGTTTACAAGTACTTTATATACGGTATGGTTAGCGTAAGGAGGTGTTTTATTCCGATCATGTGAGTGGGTAGGAGCAATATGAGGCCATTAGTCCTCATGTCGGGACCGAGGGACAGGAGCGGTAGATCTATCTGGGTGTAGCGAGCCCAGCCCCAGGCCAAACTAGAAACGGACCTTGGGGTGACTTTGTCCACATACTAATGCCGTGGCGAAATCTGCTAGGTTTGAGTCTCCCTATTTGCACTTCACATATATCAGTGGCCCTACAAACCATTGGTGATCACAAGTCCCCTTATTGGCTACATACCACGATTATTTCTATACTCACAAGTGTTTTACATACTCACTTACACATGAACTCGCTCAACATTATTGTTGATTTTTCAACTTACATGTATTTCAGGAAATTAACGAGATCTGGCACGGTATGGCATGTTTTCCGCTGCACTAGTTTCCGAGGTCATCCGGGGTTTAGGGGATGTGTCTCTTTCCTGGACAAGACACAATCCTTAAACCATGTCTATGTTATGTTTCAAGTTTGTAATGTCTGTTGAACAAGGTTATGGTTGTTAGGGTATGTTCCCGTTAAAACAATGGTACTGTACTTGGTTTTCAAAACTTAATGGATGATCTTGCATGTTTTTAATTCATATAGCTTGGTTATGATTAAGCTATGGTATTAAGAAGTCACACCAAATTAACCACGCTTCCGCAAAGCCAGGGTGTGACAGATACGCCGCTGGTACTTCCTATATATAAGTGTTTGTATAGTATTACATATTGTAGCGTTATTTGAATCATTTCAGTTTGAGACATAGAACATTTTATACAAGTAACATACTTTTCACAAGACATTTATTTACAAACAACTTATCTTATATAAACTCATTTTACATGGTTATTCCTTTAATCATGCATTATTCTCTTATTATACATATCACCTGAACTTATTATTTTTCAAATGATTTACAAAGACAAAGCAAATTACAAGGTTCATGACTAAACATTTTCTTAAACAGAAGTCATGAATCTTATTTTCACAAAACCTATGTACTCGCCAGCATTTCTTTGCTGACCTCGTTTTCACATATGTTTCAGGTATTGTTGGATAATATCGATTGATAAGATGCATGCTCACATAGGACTAGACAAGGCCTTAGTGACTCAATAACAATGATAGATTATGTTTAATTTGTGTATTTAGATTTCCAGACGATGTAATTATTCAATGTTTAATAAAACGAAACACTTTTTGGTATCCATGGTTATGAAACATTAATTCTGTTGCAACACGCCCCGATGTTTCCGCCGCGATTTGTTGTTTTACGCGGTCGGGGTGTGACATATTTTAACATGAACTCGTGATTTGGTTAAAAACCCATTTCCTACGATTCATCAAATCAAGAATTTTAACTTACTACTTCAAAGTATGAGCTTAGATGATCGAGATTAGGGTTCATGCAGTTGATTATCTCTGAAATCTTCCTTCAATTTGGCTGAGATTTGCAAACAAGGGTTTCACCTTGTTCTTCCTTGTTCCAGTCGAACCCAGACACACACCCAATGTGTGTTTTTATTTTCCATTCTTTTTAATATTTTGATTTTAACATTTTACACATTTAGCCCTTCTAGTTTGTTCATTTATTTAACTTAGACACCTTCCAGCACTTAACTAGCATTTTAATACATTTCACTAACTAAGTTAAGTCTTTTAAATATTTTAACTTATTTTCATATTAACCCCTTTTTGGGGTGTTACAAGTCTACCTCCCCCCCACCCCTTAAAAGAGGTTTCGTCCCCGAAACCTGAACACATAACAATTTTAACATTTACACACCGAAAAGAAAAGGGTAGTGCTCCCACATTTCATCTTCTGTTTCCCATGTAAGTTCCGATCCTTTCCCGTGTTGCCATTGCACAAAGACTTGTCTAATGGCTTCATTGCGAAGGTTCTTTACTTTAACGTCTTTAATGGCTATTGGTCTCTCGACATAGTTTAATCTCTCATCTAATTCAATGTCGTCAAGAGGCACGAACGTCGATTCATCCCCAAGGCACTTTCTCAATTGCGATACATGGAAGGTGTTGTGGATCCCGTCTAATGTGGACGGAAATTCTAAACGGTATGGAACCTTCCCAACTCGAGCTAAGATCTTGAACTGCCCAATATAACGATGACCCAATTTGCCCCGTTTACGAAAACGAATTATGCCCTTCCATGGGGATACTTTTAGTAAAACATGGTCTCCAACTTGAAACTCAATAGGACGTATTCTCTTATCCGCATATGCCTTTTGATGATCTTGAGCTGCCTTCAGTCTAGCTCTAATTAGATCGATCTTTGCGTTGGTCATTGCTATCAAATCTTTAGGCGCAAGCTCCCTTTGTCCTACTTCCCCCCAACATACGGGAGTCCTACACTTCCTTCCGTACAACAATTCATAAGGAGCCATTTGGATACCACTATGGTAACTGTTATTATAAGAAAATTCCACTAGTGGTAAATGGTCGTCCCAACTTCCTCCAAAGTCTAACACGCATGACCTCAACATATCAACAAGTGTTTGAATGGTTCTTTCTGATTGACCGTCAGTCTGAGGGTGATAGGCGGTGCTTATGTGTAACTTCGTGCCCATATTTTCATGAAACTTCTGCCAGTAACGAGAGGTGAATCTCATATCTCGATCTGAGATGATTGACACGGGCACCCCGTGTCGAGATATTATCTCATTCATATAAACTCCTACCATCCTTTGCGAGGAGTAGGTCTCTCGAATTGGTAAAAAGTGGGCACTTTTTGTGATTCGGTCCACAATTACCCATATTGTATCGTGCCCCTTTTCGTTTTAGGAAGCTTGGTCACCAAATCCATTGTTATTTCCTTCCATTTCCATACTGGAATTTCCAAAGGTTGTAATTCTCTGTACGGTTTCTGATGTTCTGCCTTCACTTGGGAACATGTTAAGCATTTCGCGACATATTTAACAATATCGTGTTTCATGATTACGTGTGACTTGCTTAATATCATTGCATTCAACCATAACAAACAACTATATAATAAAACCAAGATGTTCATCCATTAGATAGTTTTAAAACATTACAGACAACATTGTTCAAATCCCAACACAGACATCAAATCCATATTACAAACCATTCAAATTGTTTAGAGTTCCATAAGGACTCGACAAAAGACTCTACTAAAAGCTAGGCTTTGAACTATGTATCTTATCCAGGATAAGATACACAACCCAAACCCTTTGACTCGGGATGACATCTTTATTTAAAGACATGACTTGAAAACTTCAGCGCCCACCAAATCCACATTTAGTTTCCTGAAATACATGCAGTTTGAAAACATCAACAAAAGTTGAGCGAGTTCATGTGTTTTGTGTGTGAGCTCGAATAAACTTTGTAATCATTGTAAGTATGTATGTTTTTGTAAAACGGTATGAAAGCAAACAAGGAAAACAGATCCATTAATGGTTTGCAAGGCCATTAATATGTGTGACACGATGCAAGACCATGTGTGACATAGTCACTACATGGGCCAAATCCTGGTCCTCATG
This sequence comes from Helianthus tuberosus, assembly GCA_030545235.1. Lineage (NCBI taxonomy): Eukaryota > Viridiplantae > Streptophyta > Magnoliopsida > Asterales > Asteraceae > Helianthus > Helianthus tuberosus. Next base: position 91,986,287 of record CM060360.1, read on the forward strand.
GGTGGGGCTCGCAACACCCAAATAGATCTATCACTCATGTCCCTCAGTCCTACTACGAGGATTAATGGTCTTAAGCGTTGTACCCACCACTCACATGATCTAGCAGTACATTCCTTAGCTAACCATACCATATGTAAACGTTTGTAAACAATTTGTAACATGTACTTCACCCCCGAAGTTATAAAACTGAAAACAGTCAAAAGAAAAGGGGGGCATGAACTCACAATCTTGCGTTCTTCGTATCCAATGTAACTCAAAGCTTCCCTTAGAGTGCACGACTACCTACAAACGTACTACGGTTTATTAGACGGGTGGGTCGTGCCATGACCTTAGTCCTAATTAGTGTCTTTGAGTTACGTTTCTTTGTGTCATCAATATTATTCCAAGTTATATAATTATTTGTTAAAACAATAAATATTTTAACTTAAATTATATTTATTAAATTTTTGGAATATTAGTTAAAATAATATATTTTAACTTTGACACATTTATGAGCTTGTACACGTATAACTTCCCCAAGGATGGGTGTATTCATACCCGTGTTCTAAAACTTGTATATTTTGCGAAGTATCGGTGGTGTATTCCGGTGTATATTTATAGGTACGAGAGTACGTATTTTTATTGTGTTTATTAAGTAGCATATACTTAATTTTTGTATTAACTTTTCCGTAATAATATTTCTAATAAAAATTCATCAATATATATATTCTCAAAATATATATTTTAAGAAATATTACATAGAAAAATTATTTATAATTTTTCCCTTGCCAAAAATATTTATATTTTCATATAAACACAAAAATAATATATTTTCAAGATTATCTTTAGAAAATATTTATAAATCCATTTTTCACCGAAAAATAATATGTTCCAAGTTTATTTATGAAAATATATATTTTCTCCCAAAAATAATATATCTTCTAATAATTTCAAGAAAACATATATATTTTTATTTACCCAAAAATAATATATTTTCTTTTTGTCAAAAATATGATATATCTTTGTAATAATTGTAAAAAATCATATTTTTGTTCTCTTGGTGTCCAAAATATACATATGAAATTATTTCCGGAATATTTATGTAAGTTATATTCCTTGTTCGGTTTGTCCAATATTTTGAGTATAAAGTATATATTTATTTCTTGGAATTTTGGTAATATTTTGTATTGTAATTTCTTGGTATTTTGGTGAGTTATATTATTTCAAGTCCTAAAATAATATAACTAATACACATAATATACAAATAATCACACACATGGTGACATCTAAATACATTTTCTCCTAAATACATATTTAGTCACTTTTATTATCAAAAACCAACCTCCAATATTTATAATTTTTGTAACAAAATTATGGCAAACTTTGTATAAAAATCATGGTTAAAGATATACTTGTAAATATTTGTTTAAAAATACTTTTCTAAGTGTTTAATTTTTAGAAAATTTTGCCATAGTTTCCCCTTAAAAATGGAGGTTTCCATGCTTTCAAAGCATATCATTTTCTTTTATAAATCATCACAATCAACAACAAATCAACCAATACTTACCAATTTGCTAAAATCAAGCATTAATCACTACTTCATTAACTTGAAAATTTACAAAAAATTGTAGTAATTTACTAGAGTGTTTAATGGGCTTAGTTACCCTTTAAAGTGTGATTGTTCATTTAAAAACATCATTATTGAAGAAGTTAGATGTTTACAACTTGTAAATAAATTTTCTAAAAATATTTCTTCTTGAGTTTTTCTTGTTAAATATATATTTCTACACTTGATTAACCACTAAAAATGTGGTTAATTTCTTTAAGAACCAAGCTTATGTAAATATTTTATTTTTAACTTGGTTTCTTGAAAAATTGTTCTTAAAATCATATGCTTACAAGACTTATATCACACTTTGTTCATCATACTTTAAGAAAAAAATTAAATCTTTCAAATTCATATTTTAACATAAGGATGATCTCTTGATCTCTAACATAATCATCCTCTCATCTTACTAGATTAAGTCTTTAATCACTATCTAGCAAGATCACATGATGTTTAACATCATGTACATAAGCAATCAACATTCAAATAGCGTAACAACACTCAAACAACATGTATTCTTGTGATTTTAGTCTTTTGTTTAAGATTTATGTTCTTGATTCATAGTGTTCTTCATGATTATCAACTTATACCATCTTTTAACCAACTTAATAAGATGTAAAATGAAGTGTAGAATGATCTTACTACTAGCTCAAGGCTAGGGATGATCACAAGAAGATGAAGATGATGAATTAGGTGGTTAAAAAATTGTATGAGAGGTCCTTCAACTTCCAAGAGTTCCTAGCTTCTTTGTATAGCTTCTTACACCTTTGTATATGTAGAGATTGGATGATAGTTGAATGATGATTATGGTTGTGTGGGTGTGTGTTCTCGGCCGAGAGTGGGAGAGGAGGAAGAAGAAGAGTGAAATGTTGGTGAGTTGTGAGAATGATGGTTTATGTTCTTATGGTCACTTATATTATTCACCAACAAGTGTTAATCTAATGGTTTATGTGTTAAATAAGTAGGAGACATGATATAATAAAGAATTCAAAGAAAATCACTAGTGGGGGCCACCATGAAACCGTAAATAGGTGGGGGGTCTAGAGTTAGTTTGTAAAGATGGTTAGGTTATATAGTTAAAATCCAAGTGTTTAGTTAGGGTGTTTACTTACTAGTATGTTATATAGTGTGTTATGATGTTCGGGGACCATAACTAGCTCGAAAATGTCAAAACAATGCTTCTAGTGAAAATTTGGTGTTTCGGGTAGTGCACGGTGTTTAGTATGCTTTATTACCTTTTGTGACAGTTTTGATTCCCGACACTTAGTGTTAGGTCCTTTTGTACAGGATCTGATTGTCACACACGTGCATGAATCGACCTCGATCAATGTGCGGAATCCATTGGATCAAGTCACAGAAGTACGACAAACTATTCAACGTTTAACACCGTTTAGTCTTTCTATTTAGATGATATGAAAGTACATAAGAGCCAGAAGATAGTCAGACTAGAAAGAGACTTCTAAAGTTCCAAAAGTTCTAAATGACATACCCTACATGGGTATTTATAGGCAAACTCAGGAAGCTAGTAAGTGTTGTCCGATCGGGTGACAGTGTTGTCCGATCGGGTGGTTGTCCGATTGGATGGCCATCCGATCGGGTGACACAAGTCAACCTTTGGTCAACACTTTTACATACAAGTGCCATTCCCTAAGCTGTCTTTCTACGCATATACATACATAAACATAATTGTTCATAAAAGACATAAACAGACAAAATACGACTCAATGCTGACGGAAGCTACAGACGCATGAACTAACAGACTCCCCCTCGGATGTAGCTGCAGTTCCTTCCAGCATAGTCTTCATTCCTTCCTATTACTCCTTCGTTCCTTTGCTCTCTGTCTTCTCTTTTCGGCCTTTTCTTCTAACATTCTACGTCTCAGAAGCCTTCCCTCTTCTATCCACCATTTCCTGTATACCGGATCACCATCACGCTTTCTGTCCCACTTGGGAATCTTGTTTTCTTCTTTCTCGATCGGCGTTTGATCCATTGGCGGCGGCCTCATCAACTTGTACTTCCCAAGCTTTGCTGCTCTATCAGATATGGCTTTGAACCTCTGTTCTCTCGTGTACTTCTTTAGAAACTCATCAATCTCCAAGTCTCTCCAATTAGACTTCCAATACATGCCGGAGTTGATGTCTTGAGCAAAGCACGATCTTTTGGTATTGCATTGCATGTTCTTTATCAGGGTTTTCGAATACAATCTTGTTGTAAAACAAACAGTCAATGTCTTTCTTTGAACAGTTTACTAGCCACATCGGGTCTAGTATGCATATCCTCCTTGATTCCCCCTTGGACTTATCAAACAAAGATATTACCGCTTCCGCTGTGCTAGGATTGTATAACCAACCTTGAAACTCTTCATGGAAATCTTGTTCCATAGCACGAAGTGGCATATTCTTCAAACATCGTGGAGGCTTGACATCCAAAGTTACATCTTTCTCTCCGTTTTCCAGGATAGTCACAAAATGCTTTGGACGTTGTGGCTTCCAATCTGGATATCCAACTTTAGCCTGCTGCTTCACGTATTCCCACAAATGTTGATCATGTTACTTCACATCCAAACCATGATAAAACTGCTTTATGTTCTTTGTTTGGACAAGTTCATCAACATCCCACCACGGGAGGGTCTTTATGTCTGACAGAAACTCAAAATACTGTACCCCCTGCTCCCGTCGAATGGCATACACTTGCAGGTCTTCTAGATAACCCCATGAAAGAATATCTCCCCACGAAATGTCTTTATTGTGCGTGAAAAACTGAAGTGGCCTTATATACTTTCTTTCTTTTGGCATCACCTTGAACCATTTCTTTCTCTCTTCAGCAAGATTCTCTCGAGGAATGGTCTTCGGCACACCTTCAGTTGAAATTTTCTCAACAATCTTTCTTCTGATCTCATCATCGTTTTGATCCTTGAACATTTCAGTGAACGATAGAAACTTTTCATCAACACCAGAGTAGTGAAAATATGTTTCCTCGTCAGATGTGTCAGATGCTTCTTCAACGATCACATCATCATACTTGTCTGCTTCTTTGGCATAAACAATTTCATATCTTTTACCAATGATTGAGGAATTTCATCTTCAATGTCGAACTTGAATTTCCTGTCATCTAAGCCCAGCTATTCTAACATCTCCGCCCTAGACTTCGGTACCTCTAGCTCCCCCTCATGTTGAGCATGTAAATAAATGACAGTTGGATTTGTGAGGAATACCTGGTCGGCGTGTTGTTTTCCAGATGAAGAAGCTTATTGATGTTGATCATCTTCTTGTTCATTGATTTCATCGTTTAGAAAATCTTCAATTCTTTGTTGAACATTTGGATTCATAGTCAACAATCCAGACGCACCCTGATCATCATCATCATCACCTTCAGGATAGTTGTCAATTTCAAACAAATCATCATCTAAATTTGTTTCTTCCTCTACTATGTCTTCATTTTCTTTATCTTCATCTTTCCATTTCAACAATAACATCTCAGGCTCTTTCGCCTTTCTCCTCCTTTTTCAACCAACACATGAAGCATAATGTCATTGAAGTCATAAGAGAGAGAAGAAACTTTACCAACAAGCACGAATCCTTTAGGATCTGCTTCAGCATCAACCATTTCAACGTCGACTTGGCTTGAAGAACCTCCAGTTTCTTGAGTTTCTTCTATAACACTTTTCTTCTTTTGTGTTGCTTCTTCAGCCAGTCGTCTTTCTCTTTCTACTCAGTGATCTTCAGCTCTTTTTACTTCAATCTCATTGAAGGCAGCATGAACATCAATTTTCAGATGACTTTCCATGACAGCATATAGCATGTTAAGCTGATTATCTTTCATCACTTTGTCTGCCTTCATTGCTTCCATCTCCAACTTCATCGTCTTGAGTTCATTTGCTGAAGCTTCATAAAGATCACTTATTATCTGATTCAATGTTTGGTTGATATCGTTCATCTTGACCAGCTTTTTATTCATATCAGAAATTTCTTGTTGCATGATATCAAAGAGCTTTGTGTTATCTTCAACATCATCTTCCATCTTATTTAACTTTTCATCTTGATCTATCATGACCATCTTAATTTCTTCATTTACCTTCATCAGTTCCTCAATTTGCTTCTTTAAAGTGTCATGCTCAGCTTCAGCTTTCTCCTTTTCAAGTTCACCAACTTTCGTCATCAATTCTTTTGACAGCTTCATTGTTGAACATATCATAATCTTCATCTGGAATATCTTCTCTGTATACTCCAGTTGCATGAGGAAGCTCTCTAAATAGATTATCAAAAGTTGTATTCTTTTGTTGAGAGGATTCAGGAATATCTTGATTCGGTTGATCTTGTGGTGGAGGTGATGGTGGTGTAGCAGCTTTAAACCCCGTGATTTCAACATAATCATCACCAACACTTTTCTTTTGAATCTCAACCTCATGAACACTTTGTGCTTGAACCTCTTGAGCTTTTTGAGCTTCAACACTTTGAGCCTTTTCAGCTTCTTGAACCTTTGAAGATGAAACATGTTTCTCACTCTTTCCATCTTTGTCTTTAGGCAATGTAGCACTAGTTTTCTTTGCACGTACACTCCTAGGAATCACTCCTGATTGAACTGCTTTTCGTTTTGCTCTTAGCTTCTTTGCCTTTTCAAGTAGCACATAGGTGGAATCCTCTTCATCAGATGCTTTCTGCTTCTTTGTTGGTTTTCTTTTCAATTGAGCCTTGCCTCTACCAAGTGTTAAATGATCAAGTTCTGTTTCAGTTTCAGTTTACTCATCATCAGCATCTTCACTTGAATCATCATGTGCAACACCTTCAGGCTCTGCAGTTTTGATATTCTCAGCTTGAACACTTGAACTTTGATCTTTCTGAGTTACAGCTGATGTGTGCTGTAGATATTGTTCAAATGTTGCTTTAGCCAACTCAACATCTTCTTGTGATATGCTTGATGGATCCACCACTAGCTCGTCCACCAACCTTTGTTGTGGTTCTTTTGAAGGTCATGCAAAACAAGCATTAACAAATTCATTAGAAACATATAACAATTTAAAGTTTTAACTACCTTATGACTCCCCCTTTCACTATACCTGATGTGTGTAAAATGCAACATATAAATTACATCAAATGAGGCATAAAACTAACCCTTTTTTAGTACTAATATTGGAAAAAGAGTGTTTTTGTCTTCCTTTTGTATTTTCAGGATTAAATGAGCTCAAAAACGCAAAAGAAGCAAAAAGACAGCTAAATCCAACATAAATACAAGAAAAGGAACATTAGTGGATTGCCCGAACCCTCAACGGCACCTTCCAAAGCAAAATAGAGAAAACAGAAGGCGGAACACGCCCCGTGCTCAGCCAGCACGGGGCCGTGCCCAAGAAGCAGCAGAAAAGACAAACCTATAGAAGCTTCTATTGCCCACCACGGGCCGTGCTCAGCGGACACGGGGGCGTGCCGAAAGTACTGCAGGCGCATTAATTGTAATTGCGAATTACAATTAATGAAGAGAGAGAGTGTCAGACGGGCACGGGGCCGTGCCCAGCGAACACGGGGCCGTGCCCAGGCCTCTGTTCAGCCTATAAATAGGAGTGCTTGGTTTCATTGCAACTCATCCCTTGGCACACCACCTCTCTCACACTTCATCCACCACCCACCACCATCACAACACCATCATCCACCACCATCATCCATTGTCCATCATAGAGTGTGTGAGTCGTCTCGGGATCCAAGATTGATCGTAAGAGTTCTTGACAATCAAGGCCATGTTTGCCTAAGTCTCTTACATCACTTGGTGAAGACAAAGTGTCTAGTATAATACTTTTTATTTCTAATCTTTTGCACTTTTTATTTGGTTTTGTATTAATGACTTTAATAACTAGTTACTTATGTTGAAGGTGATCTTTCCTTATCGTTTGTCCGTGGTGTCTTGGCATTATTTTACTGTCTATATAAAATAAAGGATTTTCACCATTCATATCTCCACGGTCTATATGGAGGTATGTTGGCTACCTGGTAGGGGGTTAAGGGAACGGTTTGGTAAAGGTCTTGCCATTGTTCAGCGTTTAGAGGTCCTGCAATGGACCTGGGTCAAATTTAGTAGGACCTCCTTCAATACTTCACGGTATTGGATGGCGGGGGTCCAAACTCTTTGATCCCCTCATAAGTTAACTACTATTAATACTATAACCCGGCTATTTAGGACTGTATCCCTGCTGACTCAGACTACTTAGTCGAGGGTAACGTCACCGCCAAAAGCGGGGCCTACCACAATACTGCATTAATAACTTAATTCATTATCTTCCAATAATCCACCCCTTTAGGATTGTATCCCTGCTGACTCAAACTACTGGGGTGAGGGTAACGTCACCTTCAAAAGAGGGGCCTACTACAATAACTAAGATAATCTCTTAATTATGTGCAAAAGTGCGGAAATAATCAAAGGTTATACTAGATACGAGTCGGAACCAAGTGATTCATCTTGTCTATCTGTTTTTATTTTATTTTTATTTTCAGCATTTTAGTTAGTTTTTATTTTTCTTAGTTTAAAACATTTTTCTAAACTTTTATTTTGGTTAGACGTTGAGGATAAACCGGTATTAAAAGCTCTTGTGTCCTTGGACGACCTCGGTATCTTACCAACGCTATACTACACTCAACGATGGGTGCACTTGCCCATATGTGTGTTTAGTGTTAGTGAAATATCGTGTTTTATAAATTTAAAACTTGGCTAAAATAAGTGTTAAAAAAGGGCTTAAAATATACACCTAAAATATACGACACTTTATCGCACATCAAGTTTTTGGCGCCGTTGCCGGGGACACAAGGATTTTAAGAAAGCTTAAAATCGACGGCCTAATCAGTTTTTTTTCAAAACCTTTTTAAACGCGCGCACATTTTTCTGCATTTAGTTTAGTTTTGCATTTACAGTATCCTGTACACGGGGCCGTGTTCACTGAACACGGGGCCGTGCTGCAGATTTTTTCATAAACGCCCAGTAACAGTAGCTTGAACACGGGCCGTGCTCACTGAACACGCCCCGTGCTCAACTAGATCAGTCAATTTAACTAAAACGCCCAGATACAGATTCTGAACACGGGGCCGTGTCCACTCAACACGGGGCCGTGTCCAGCCTCTGTTTCCGTTTTTATTTTTGTTTTCTGATCTCGAGACTCGGTTGTAGTCTGCTGAGTGATTCTTATGGATCAATACTCAGGAGGTTACAACTACACCTATGATGAGGATGATTATAGGGGTAATTATTGCACAAATTGTCGTAATACACGTTCAATTCAAGATAATCACTCGTACCAACCATCCAATTCATACACTTACTATGAGGAACCCAGGTACGAACCATCAACTTCATACACATCCTATGAAGACCAAAGGTATGAACCTCCTCCCTCATACTCATATTTTGATGAACCAAGGTATGAGCCTTCTTACTCATACTTTGAGGAACCAAGGTATGAGCCACCACCTTCATATGCTTATTATGAGGAACCTTGGCGTGAACAACCCACCTCATATGAGTATTATGAAGAACAAAATTACGAACCTTATCCATCATATGCTTACAATGAAGGACAATGGTGCGAACCATCAACTTCATATGGGTATTATGAGGAACAAAGGGTCGAACAACCGGATTCAAGCTTAGAAAATAATGATTCTTTTTCTATAACCGAAGTGACCGATAGGATATTAGAGCACATTAGAGTTATCGATCGATGTATAAAAGAAGCTCGCGCAAGGGAAGAGGAGTCCCGTGCAAGAGAAGAATTAAAAAAGGAAGAGATAACTAAAAATGAAAAAATGGAAGAACAAATAAGTGAAAAACCGACACATGAGTTAAACAACGAAAAAGGTGAGTCCGACAACGTTAAAATCCAAGAAGAGTCTAATTTCGAAGAAATTCATCTCTTATCACCTTCTTTCGAAAATCATTGTTTAGTACCCACTCATGCTAAGTTTCTAAAAGAGTTAAACACTAACACTAAAATTGACGAAACGGTAAGTGTTAAGTTAACTAATGATCAAACTTCACTAATAAAAGAAGACCCATTTGAAATTAACATCACACCGGTTCCATGTTTCTTTCAAAATTCGTTTATTAGTAATGTCACAATCGATAAAGATCTTTGTGTTAACATAATACCTAACTACCTTTTCGAAAAATTAAGTATTAGTGATTTTTCTCCACTTCAAATACCCATTTTTCTATCCAATCAGAAAGTAATAAAATCAATCGGTATAGTTGAAGATGTCTTGGTTCAAACAAATCAAATGGTAATTCCAACCGACTTTGTCATCCTCGATGACGCTCCTCTAGTGTTGGGACGACCATTTGTAAAAACTTACGAAGCTTTGAAAAACCGGAAGTTCAATAATCTACCTCTTCAATTAGGGGCATTTAAAAGAAGTGTCGATCTCGAACGATCAATGAAATATCCATTCGGCAATAATGACCCCCTAATTGAAGATGAAGATGAACCACCCGATACAAGTGAAGAGACTGACCACTTTGTTGAAGAAGAGGTCGCCATAGAACAAACTTTTAAAGTTCTTGATCGAAACGAGCAACCAAATAAGGAGTCTCCTAAAGACCCACCACTTGAGCTCAAAGAACTTCCAAAAGGTTTGGAATATGCTTTTCTAGACAAAGATGGTAAATTACCTGTAATTATTTCGTCTAAATTAGATAACCTAGAAAAAGAAAGACTAGTTAGTCTTTTGAAAAAACACAAAAATGCAATAGCTTGGAAACTTGTTGACATAAAAGGAATTAGTCCTTCTATGTGCACACACAAAATTTTGATGAACGATGACTACAAATCTGTCATACAACCACAACGTCGAGTAAATCCAAATGTTCAAGAAGTGGTTAAAAATGAAGTCATCAAATTACTTGACGCAGGACTTATCTATCCTATTTCCGATAGTCCTTGGGTAAGTCCCGTCCAAGTAGTTCCAAAGAAAGGAGGTATGACGGTAATTACTAACGAAAAAAATGAATTAATACCGACAAGAACCGTCACAGGATGGAGAGTATGTATAGATTATAGACGATTAAATGAAGCAACAAGAAAGGATCATTTTCCTTTACCCTTCATTGATCAGATGTTAGAAAGATTATCCGGTCATAAATTTTACTGTTTCTTGGATGGTTTTTCAGGTTACTTTCAAATCCCGATAGCACCCGAAGACCAAGAAAAGACAACATTCACATGCCCCTATGGAACTTTTGCTTATCGACGCATGCCGTTTGGTCTATGTAATGCCCCCGCAACATTCCAACGTTGCATGGTAGCCATTTTCCATGACATGATAGAAAAGACAATGGAAGTCTTTTCTATCTTTGGGGATTCATACGACCAATGCCTCGATAACCTTGAACGAATGCTATCCCGATGTGAGGAAACTAACCTCGCCCTTAATTGGGAAAAATGCCATTTCATGGTAACGGAGGGAATAGTACTCGGTCACAAGATCTCAAGCGAAGGAATGGAGGTGGATCGAGCCAAAATAGATACCATTTCTAGGTTACCTCCTCCATCCTCCGTAAGAGCGATTAGAAGTTTCCTAGGGCATGCTGGATTTTATAGGAGGTTTATCAAAGACTTTTCAAAAATCTCAAGACCTCTAACAAAGTTACTTGAAAAAGATGCTCCTTTCATCTTTGACAAGGATTGCAATCAAGCATTTCTAACCCTAAAGGAAATGTTAATCAATGCACCTATCATGATAGCACCTGATTGGAAATTTCCTTTCGAAATCATGTGCGATGCTAGTGACTTTGCAGTTGGAGCTGTCTTGGGACAGAGAAAAGAAAAGCATTTCCACCCAATATATTATGCTAGTAAAACACTTAACGATGCACAAGAAAATTACACAACAACTGAAAAAGAGTTACTAGCTGTGGTATTTGCTTTTGATAAATTTCGCTCTTATCTTGTTCTTTCTAAAACTATAGTCTACACAGACCATGCAGCCATTCGATATCTCTTTAAGAAGCAAGACGCAAAACCACGTTTGATTAGGTGGATTCTACTCCTCCAAGAATTCGACATTGAAATCAAAGACAAAAGAGGAGCAGAAAATACCGCAGCAGATCATCTTTCGCGCTTAGAAGACCCAGCTTTGGAGGCGACCAGGGGCGAGCAAATCAACGAAAAATTCCCAACTGAATCCCTGGAAATGGTGGAATTTAAGGAAGAACCATGGTACGCCGACTTTGCCAACTACTTAGCTAGTGGAATAGTCGCAAGAGGATGGCCACATCATCAAAGAAAAAAATTCTTTGCCAATGTGAAACACTATTTTTGGGAAGATCCATATCTTTTCAAAATGTGTGCCGACCAACTCGTCAGACGATGCGTACATGGTAGTGAAGCCCGAAGAATTCTTCGCCATTGTCACGAAGGTCCATACGGAGGACATCATGGTGCTGCCAGTACCGCACGAAAGGTATTTGATTCAGGATTTTATTGGCCAACCATTTACAAAGATGCCCAAAATCTTGTAAAGACATGTGATGCTTGCCAAAGAACAGGTAATATTTCTTCCAAAAACGAAAGGCCACAAAATGGCATTCTTGTTTGTGAAATTTTTTATGTGTGGGGACTCGACTTTATGGGACCTTTTCCACCATCGAAAGGAAACAAATACATACTTGTGGCAGTAGATTACCTGTCTAAATGGGCCGAGGCTGAAGCACTTCCAACAAATGATGGAAGAGTAGTGTTAAGATTTCTGAAAAAATTATTCTCTCGTTTTGGCACACCCAAAGCTTTAATAAGTGATAAAGGTACCCATTTTTGTAATCATCAACTTGAAAAAATTTTAACAAGATATGGGGTCTATCACCGGGTTTCGACAGCTTATCACCCTCAAACAAACGGACAAGCCGAAGTGACCAATAGAGGGTTAAAACGAATACTTGAAAAAACCGTAGGGTTAAATAGAAAGGAATGGGCTGATAAATTAGATGATGCTTTATGGGCTTTTCGAACTGCTTATAAAACAACGATAGGTACAACCCCATATAAGCTAGTCTATGGAAAAAGTTGCCACTTGCCAGTAGAAATTGCACACAAAGCCTACTGGGCAATCAAAAATGTAAACTTAGATCTAGAATTTGCTGGTAAAAATCGATTTTGTCAAATAAATGAATTAGACGAACTTAGGAATTATGCATACTCAAACTCTGAAATTTATAAGGAAAGAATGAAAGATTGGCATGACAAACATATTAAACCTAATGAATTTCGGGTAGGAGATTTAGTTCTTTTGTTTAATTCACGACTTCGATTGTTTCCTGGTAAATTAAAGTCTAGGTGGTCAGGACCTTTTTCCGTCACCCATATTTTTCCACACGGTGCAGTAGAAATTAAACCTCGAAATGGGTCACCATTTAAAGTCAATGGCCAACGGCTGAAACTCTATCAAGGATTTATTGAGGATGAGGAAGAAGAGATCTCGCTTCAAACCGTGGAAGAATAAAAACATCATGCCTGGTAAGTTATGAACAATTGAGGCGGCAAAATAAAGCGGTAAGTTTTCTAAACCATAGCTTATAGGAGAAAGGGGCACTCACACGCGCACTATAAAAAAAAAAAAAAAAAAAAGCTCGGCACGAGGCCGTGTCCGCTGGACACGGGGCCGTGTTCGCGCTGCAGACGGGATAAAACCCCTTTTTCAAAACAGTTTCTTCATTCCACACGCCCCGTTTCCCCACAAAAGCTCTGGTTCCAGGCGATTTTCCGCGAGATTCCAACGTCTCTTACCGATCTAACAACGTCAAGGTATGATTCTGTCACTCGTAGTAGTTAGATTAGTCACTTGCATGTAGTTATTACACCACAAATTTGGGGAAAAATCTAGGGTTCTTGATGTTCATTCGGATCGAACCTAAAATTTTTGCCTAAATCTGTTTGCATTTAGTTAGATTAGTGTTAAGGGAAGTAAATACACTTGTATTGTTCATAGATTCACCCGATTTCTTGCAAAGACCCCAAACCCTTGTTCTTGAACCAAAAAAGATAAAATTGATAGGGTAAACGGGTTATTTTGGGAAAAACGGAACTTAGGGTTTCATTTTCGGGGGAAACCGCACCTATTGGTTCAAAAAATTTCAAGTTTTCGAAACCGGGTCGAAAAATGGTATTTTTGAGTAACAGACCCCTGAACACGGGGTCGTGTCCAGCCCGCTGTTTGCAGTTTTGTCCGAAAATATTTCTGTCTCATGCTAACTTTTGGTGTATTCTTGCAGATGGCCAGGAAGTTTACTAGATTCAACGCCAATGAGCTAGATGCAAGAGCTCGATACGAGCTTCTCCAAACAAGGCCGGAGGAATACCCGAGGCAGGCATGCACAGAACTACTAACCTTGGTGAATCAAATTGACCGTTTCAACAACATTGTCACGGGACCACTCAGAGTCGCACTAACAACCCGACTCCGTTCTGTTCATGAATGCACCTTGGAATTCTACAGCACCTTTGCATTCAAGTCAAGGTGCGAGCCGTTCGATGAAGAAGGGGTGTTATTCAGGTGTGGCGGAACGAGGTATTCGATCTCCATGGCACCATTCGGGTCGATTATCGGGTTGTATGCGGAGGAGGATGCGGGAGACGAAGGAAATACAGGGGGGTTGAGAGAGATCGAAGACAATGAGCGCCAAGCCATGTGGGCTCAGATTGGGGAAGGGTTCTACAATCCGAGCAGCACTAAGAGTACCAAGCTGAGGGATCCGCTTTACAGATACATTCATAGGCTCCTCGGCTACTCTCTTAGCCAAAGGCATGACAGTGGTGGCGTCGTTGGGTTAAGAGATTTGCTTGTCCTCCATTGCATTCACAACCGTAGGCCGCTCGATGTTCCGTACCTTATGCTCCGAAACATGCATCACAACCGCCTTGCTAGTGCACCAACTCCTCTTTTCTTCGGGGGGTGGGTGCACCGTCTCTTCAGGCACTTCGCCCACATTCCGAGGGCATTTGAGAGAAGCCCATGGTCGGGTACGGTGGATATTCACATATGCCGCTCGATGAACCTGGTTTATGAGGCAGAAGATGGGACGGTAACCTTTCAAAGGATGCAAGGTCATGCATGGAACCCGCAAGAAGCACTTGTCCTCCCAGCACCGCAACATCATCAGTACCAATACCCACCCCACGGTGATCCGGGCGAATCATCCTCCTCGGGAGGCAGTTTTCCTAATTTTCAAAGTTTGCATGATTTGTTGCAGGAAAACCTCATGTGTACTCGGAACACCTATAACATGGCGAGCAACACCTACCACCGGGTCGGAGCTATCGAGAGAAACCTATCCGAGATACAAGAAGACGTCGGATACATACGAGACCACATTGCACGCCATGGAGGGGGTGACGATGATGATGATGATGATGCCATGGAGTAGGCGGGAGGAGCATAGGAGGAAGCGGTTGATTGGTGGCTCCCCAGGTTAACCCTTTGCAATCTTGAACAATTGATGGCCTGCGTGCCAAGTGTTAGACAATTTACTTTGCCTAACTATTTTCTACATTTTATTTTTCTTACTTTATGCGTGGAACAATTAACTTTGGTAACGTAGGATGTTGGTATTGTTTGGTGTGGTATTAAGTGTTCAAACAGGTACAAACCAAGGCTTAAGGTGTTAAGCCTCAGCACCTATAAGGCTAGGATGGAAAAACCGGAGGACGAAACCTGTTTTTCAGGCTTCTAGACTGTCCACACGGGGACGTGTCCAGCCAACACGCCCCCGTGCTCACCTCCCTGACCTGCTGTTTGGCTTCTGTTCGGCAGAATTTTGTCAGACACGTGGCCGTGTTCAGTGGACACGGGGCCGTGTCCACCTTCTGTAAGTTCTTGTTACTGGCACCTGAACACGGGGTCGTGCCCACTCAGCACGGGGCCGTGTTCAGTGCCCAGTAACACAAATTTTCGCTTTTTAAACACTATTTTACACATCTAATCAACCTAAAAATTTATTTTTGGGACACATTGAGGACAATGTGTAATTTAAGTGTGGGGGGGATGCTAAAACCTTGAATTTTGCAAGTCCTAAATACAAGCCTTACACAAAACTCTATTGGAACCGCTAATCACCCCAAATTTTTTCAAAAATTTCAATTTTTTTTACTTGTCTAGGTTTAACTCGGGAAATTCAAGCTCTCAAAAAGGTTATATTTTTACAAATTTACAACCGATAGCGTAGTGATAAAAAGAACCAACATAAGAAAATTATGAAAAGGCATGACAAACTTATTTAAAATTTGATTATACATACTTGATCACATAAAAACCCATTCCCACAAAAGTGAGTTTTGAGCCTTTATTGAGCACACAATTTCATATCATTTGACTAAATGCTCATTTTTCGTTTCTTGTGTGAATAGCCGCTTGGTTCTTACGACTCTAGAACTTGCCATGACAATACATTCCCGGTCCTTATCAACTTAAACCCGAGTAAGTAAATGATAGAGGCATTAGGACTAACCCTTTTTCATTTCTACACCATTATTTTTCTTTTTCTTTTACCACCTACCCAAAAATCCCCCTAGTTAGCCCCTTTGAGCCTAAACCTTTTCGTTTCATCACCCAAAACAAAAACCCTTTCACCCACCAAAACCTTTTTCATTTTTAACCCTTTATTTTAGTAACAAGTTCGGTTCTTCGTAAAAAAAAAAAAAAATGAAGCAAAAAGAAAATAAACAAACAAAGTAATAAAAAATAACTTTGTTTGAATAAAAGCTTCATCAAAAAAAAAAAAAAAAAGTTGCAAAAATACGAAAACCGACACTTGTTACGCATTTTAGCCCTTTTTCTACTAACCACTAACCCAACCACCTACCTTTAACCCTAGCCAACCCTTAACCCACAAAGTCCTCTTGATATCTACAAAGGTATAAAAGTTAAAAAGGAGGAGGATTGATTTCTTGGCAAGCCTATGGTAGGAATAAGTTCCATGCCGCTCTCGAGTGATTCACTAAAAATACACTTTCGGCCGAGTGTGAGTGATTTCCCCGTGAGGTATGTGAACTTGTATATAAATAAAATTTTAAAAAGGCATGTTATGCCCAAATAAGTAATTTCTTTTATGAACAGTTCTAAATAAATCATTACGAATAGGAGTGTAAATAAATAAAAATAAAACCCAAAAAGATCTTGGAAATCCCGACACTCTATGACAAGCCCAAAAACCTTCTCTTCTACCTATTCCATTTGGGAGTGTAAGCCAAATGTTAAAGAGTTTTGCTTGAGGACAAGCAAAAGTTCAAGTGTGGGGGTATTTGATGTGTGTAAAATGCAACATATAAATTACATCAAATGAGGCATAAAACTAACCCTTTTTTAGTACTAATATTGGAAAAAGAGTGTTTTTGTCTTCCTTTTGTATTTTCAGGATTAAATGAGCTCAAAAACGCAAAAGAAGCAAAAAGACAGCTAAATCCAACATAAATACAAGAAAAGGAACATTAGTGGATTGCCCGAACCCTCAACGGCACCTTCCAAAGCAAAATAGAGAAAACAGAAGGCGGAACACGCCCCGTGCTCAGCCAGCACGGGGCCGTGCCCAAGAAGCAGCAGAAAAGACAAACCTATAGAAGCTTCTATTGCCCACCACGGGCCGTGCTCAGCGGACACGGGGGCGTGCCGAAAGTACTGCAGGGGCATTAATTGTAATTGCGAATTACAATTAATGAAGAGAGAGAGTGTCAGACGGGCACGGGGCCGTGCCCAGCGAACACGGGGCCGTGCCCAGGCCTCTGTTCAGCCTATAAATAGGAGTGCTTGGTTTCATTGCAACTCATCCCTTGGCACACCACCTCTCTCACACTTCATCCACCACCCACCACCATCACAACACCATCATCCACCACTATCATCCATTGTCCATCATAGAGTGTGTGAGTCGTCTCGGGATCCAAGATTGATCGTAAGAGTTCTTGACAATCAAGGCCATGTTTGCCTAAGTCTCTTACATCACTTGGTGAAGACAAAGTGTCTAGTATAATACTTTTTATTTCTAATCTTTTGCACTTTTTATTTGGTTTTGTATTAATGACTTTAATAACTAGTTACTTATGTTGAAGGTGATCTTTCCTTATCGTTTGTCCGTGGTGTCTTGGCATTATTTTACTGTCTATATAAAATAAAGGATTTTCACCATTCATATCTCCACGGTCTATATGGAGGTATGTTGGCTACCTGGTAGGGGGTTAAGGGAACGGTTTGGTAAAGGTCTTGCCATTGTTCAGCGTTTAGAGGTCCTGCAATGGACCTGGGTCAAATTTAGTAGGACCTCCTTCAATACTTCATGGTATTGGATGGCGGGGGTCCAAACTCTTTGATCCCCTCATAAGTTAACTACTATTAATACTATAACCCGGCTATTTAGGACTGTATCCCTGCTGACTCAGACTACTTAGTCGAGGGTAACGTCACCGCCAAAAGCGGGGCCTACCACAATACTGCATTAATAACTTAATTCATTATCTTCCAATAATCCACCCCTTTAGGATTGTATCCCTGCTGACTCAAACTACTGGGGTGAGGGTAACGTCACCTTCAAAAGAGGGGCCTACTACAATAACTAAGATAATCTCTTAATTATGTGCAAAAGTGCGGAAATAATCAAAGGTTATACTAGATACGAGTCGGAACCAAGTGATTCATCTTGTCTATCTGTTTTTATTTTATTTTTATTTTCAGCATTTTAGTTAGTTTTTATTTTTCTTAGTTTAAAACATTTTTCTAAACTTTTATTTTGGTTAGACGTTGAGGATAAACCGGTATTAAAAGCTCTTGTGTCCTTGGACGACCTCGGTATCTTACCAACGCTATACTACACTCAACGATGGGTGCACTTGCCCATATGTGTGTTTAGTGTTAGTGAAATATCGTGTTTTATAAATTTAAAACTTGGCTAAAATAAGTGTTAAAAAAGGGCTTAAAATATACACCTAAAATATACGACACTTTATCGCACATCAATACCCTTAACAACTATCTTCGGAACTGGCTTCTTTGGAATAGGAACTGCAGGGAACGTCTTTGGCGTTCTCTTTCTTTTTCCATCTCTCACAACCTACCATCCAGTTTTCTTTTCAACTATTCCACTCATCTTTTCATCTTCATTATCAGAATCACTATTCTCATGTCTCCACTTATCATTCTCTGGAGCTACATAAGCTGGTTTGCTAATTTTGCATATCATTCCCTTAGCATTGATATCAGGTCCTTTAGTCAATCTGGTTATCGTTTCAGATGTCATATTCCTTAGACCTAGCACATCATTAGCATCCTTCGGAATATCTTTGAATTGATCGTCAATCATCATCATAATTAACCTTGGATACATGATGTACTTTCCACTTCCATCCCTGATATTTTCTTTCAAGTATTCAAAAATCACTTGTAAAACATTGTATGGCCTATTCAGCACCAAACATGTGATAATGTTCATGATGTAGTCAGATGTTTCATCATATGCTCCCTTTCTGTGTGATAAGGCATGTACTACACAATGAATCATGAACTTGTAAGCATGACTGAACATTGTTTTTATCATTTTTCCATTGATGTGACCTGTGAATCCTATTCTGCACCTTAAACCTTTACATAGACGTTCAGGAATGATGGTAGGATCATCATCACTGTCTCCCAGCTCTAACACTCGTCTAAGATCTTCAACACCAAACTTTATTTCCAAGTCTACATCTTGTCCATTCTCATCCTTCTTCCTCATTGCTGAGTATATCATCTTATCTGTTTCTTCGTATCTTGCTGAGTTCCAAAATCTTCACACATGAGATTCATACACTATGGTCTTGTCAGTTAAAGCTTTACCAATCTTGCTTTCTCTTAAAAACTTGGCAATCTTCTCAACCACAGTTTTGTTTGTATGATCTGCATCTAGTTGACAATATATGTTGTGACCTTTGTCCTAGTCTGAGCCTTTTCCCTGTAAAAATATTCTTTGTTTAATCATTTGCACAAAGTTCAAGACATAAGGATGAATAATGTAAAATATGAAAACTTCAAAATTTTTCTAACTCTTGTAATATTCTCCATGTGCTAGTACTGAGGATCGGATTGCTGTCTGATCGGATTGTCGTCTGATCGGATTGCCATCTTGTGCAATGAAGAACTCAACATAGTCATGCAATTTAATCGGATGCCCACTCAATCGGATTGCCACCCGATCGAGTTGCCACTCGATTCATGTGAAAAACAAGTAGGAACATTGACTTAGTCAACTTTTTGTGTGTGAATGTCTTTTGAATCGGATGACCACCTGATTGGATTGCCACCAGATCGGGTTGCCACTTGACTCTTGGCATATATGAACAGTTGAAAGATTTTGTCAGTTAGTGGCTGTCCGATCGGATTACTGTCCGATCGGATTGCCACTCGATCCATGAATAGTGAATGAATGCATTATGGAACGAGTTGACACCCGATCGGATTACCACCCGATCGGGTTGCCAAACATTCCAAGTGACAATGTGAGAGCACAGAAATCTAGGCAAACATTATGATGTGTCATGAATTGGATTGCCGCCCGATCGGATTGCCACCCGATCGGGTTGCCACCCTATTCAAAACACTGTGACACAAATTTCAAGATAACTTCTCTAACAATTAAAGTACAAATTTCTAGGCACTTATACTTAGAAAATTATTCAAATCATCATGCATAGAATTAGGTGGTCACCCGATCGGATTGCCACCCGATCGGGTTGCACCTCATTCCATGAACAGTGAAGAATAATCATGAACACTCAAAATTTTTTTAAGACAAAACATCAAATTGAACATAGATCTACGTAGAGAATCTCATCACGATCAAAACCCTATGTTCATCATGTTCTAGTTCGGCTTAATCTAGGATTAATTTGGCAAAAAACAGTACCGATGGCCGACACCCTCTAACTTCAGATCTACTAGATTCTACCAAGTTATAGCACAAATCAAGACGGTAAACATGTAGATCTCATCATTGCGAAGAAAACCTCATGCTCAGATTTTATCAAAACATCCTAAATCTATCTAGATCTAACAATGAAAGTCCGAACAATGACGTCATGAAGAACAGTTAACAAACCATCAAATTAATCAGTTTAGATCTTGAAAAACTTACCTTTGCCATTGAGAAGGTTGAGCAAACCAACAATCTAATGATTTGTGCAAAGAGAAAGAGTGAAAATCAAATCAAGAATGAGATTGTGTGAGAGAATAGGACGGTCGATCGAACGAGTGAAAAGTTTGACTGAAATCTTGACCTCCTATATATAGTGTGACTTGAATCAGAGTGCTGTCCGATCGAGCTGCTGCCCGATCGGGTTGCCGGCCGAGCCAAGTACACATCTCTTTAACTTTTGAGCTTTAACCTTTGACATTTTGACTTTTTGTTGTTTTTATCAGTTTTAAGAATCCACTTAAGTATCTAGGTCCAAGTTAATGACCCTAGGCACTTAATTTGCCTACCAAGTCCAACTTAATGACCTTGGTTGACCCGAAACAAAGCACACTGACGTTTTGTTCATTCTTTTTAAAGCATTTTTCTGAAAAGTACAAGTTTCAAATTAATGAACTTGCTTTGACTTTGCATTTTATCAGGTTTAACATGATAAGCTCCCAACCCATATGTGCAGCTCAGAAACTACCTGCATCTGCTTCAAACTGCGAGTCTGAAGATCAGCTTTCCACTTTGGTTTGTCGATAAAACAAAGTAGAAATGTAAAATCTTTTTGATTTTTAAGAAAGTTTCTAGACTAGAAAGCTATGAAATCTTTTTGGATTTAGAATGTTAAACTGAAATGAAATGAAATGCTGTAAACGTAAACTATTTACAAACATATTTTTGGTAAGCGTGTTAGGGGATCATATCAGCTGCCGACAAGCTACTAGCACCGTTAAGCTTGATAACATACTAAGCATTAAACAATTCACAGTGATTGCCGATATACTGATCCAATTTAAATTTTCACACAATTTTCAATCTGTTCAGGATACAAATTAGTGTTTTAAAGGCTTAACATATACGCGTGTACCACCTCAGAATATACTCCCGTATCCAGACTTTCTATATTCAGTCTTACATGTGAACGTACAGCAATGATATCTGTAAACGGGTAATGCGAGGCCATGAGAGCTCAGGTTAGAACTTCCGGTCAGACAGAGAGATGATAGTTCGACTTTCGGTGTGTCCCGTTTGGGGATCTTTTCTTCAACAGCACATGATTTGCATTTTTCAATGTTTCATCATTTTTTATGCTGAGGGTGAGCTTTAAGAATAAAGCAGTGCAGAGTATTATACGAGGACTTGGCTATTGCTTCCGCAAAATCAGAAGTCCTGGTATAATACCCCAGATATCATTACGCACATAGACCTAGTATGTCAGAAATAAAGTCTTTCAAACAGGATTTCAGGGGTTACCTATATATCCGATAGATGTTCCCCACGTAATAAGAAAAAATGATTTAGGTTTATATCCCGAACAAACTTACTAAATGTATAAAAACCTATCGGCATATCATCAGTGAGACTGCTTAACACTTTTAATCTTTACATTTCTTTAGCGTACTGCAACTGTCTAGTTGATGTACTATCATTTCCCCTTTTTACATAAACTCTTTTTCGATTCTGTATTGTTTTTGGGTTTTGAAATATCTCATGTTTTTGGGTTTTTGAATTTTTTATTGTTTTTGTATTTTCTGAAAATATTACCTATCTCCCCCTAAATACCAAAACAGCTAAAAAATCGACAAACCATTGCAGACAAATTTTCCACATCATCTACAGTGGTACCTTCATCTACGCCAATAATCCACTCCGCAACCGATAGTAACTTCATACCATTAAGTTTCAAAAGATATTGAAAACGAGTTTTGTCAAATGCTTTGGTATGTAAGTCAGCTTTTTGTTCATCGGTGTGGATTTTTTCTATTCGTATCAACTTCTTCTCGAAAAAGTCTCGGATGAAGTGATGACGAATTTCAATGTGTTTGGTTTTAGCGTGATGAACAAGATTTTTAGTTATGTTAATGGATGCCTCATTATCAACAAAGATATGGGTGGTAAGAAATTGCAAACCGTAGTTGTGCATCTGTTGTTGGATCCACAAGATCTGGAAGCAGCAACTGCTAGCAGATACATACTCGGCTTCACATGTAGACAAAGCAATAGAGGTCTGCTTCTTACATTGCCAGGTAACCAATCGGGGTCCGAAAAACTGGCATCCCGTAGTTGTTGATTTAGCGTTCACTTTGCAGCATCCGAAATCGGAATCAGAGTACCCCTCAAGCGTGAAATCGCCATCCTTTGGATACCACAACCCCAAGCTAGTAGTTCCTTTCAGGTAGCGTAATATCCTCTTGACGATTGCCATATGCGAAGCTCTGGGACTTGATTGAAATCGGGCCGAGAGGCAAGTTGGATACATAATATCCGGTCTTAATTGTTGGATCGTTATGTGACCCGAATGAGTCAATCAGAAGAGTTTACAATCCATATCAAAGGCGGAATCAAATGATATAGACGTGAATACAGCTTGATTCTCCCTAATTATCTTCTTTTTATTGATTTCAAATCTTTACAGATCGTTTGACAAACCGGCAGCACTGCGGCTCTGAAATCAGAAAAGTTACAAATGAATCAGCAACTCAGCTATATATAGGGGTGGTGATTTCGTACGAAATAGCAATAGCTCATTTCGTGTGAAATACCTTTATGTTATTTCGTACGAAATAGCTCTTGCTATTTCGTGCGAATTACCCTTTTTACAACTAAAACCTATTTTCTATCCTGCTGAGCACTGGTTTATCCTATCTAGAAACAAGACTCCATAAAGACGAAGTTAACAGACATCTATGCACCAACAGACTCCCCCTTGGATGTTGACGAAGTCTTTAGCATCAAATCTTCAGTCTTTAGTCTTTATTTATCTTCTCACTCTGCCCAAAATGTCTGACACTGTAAGCACCCTTCAATCTCTATCTTCAAACTCTCCTTTGAATGTTGATCCAGAATGTAGACTCCCCCTTTCAATATGCTGGAGCTCGAATTCTGGTTCAAACTTTACACTATCTTTACCACGAGGATCTTGTTTCCTGTTTCTCAAGAAATTTACATTACAATCTATTGACTTTTAACATCTTTTCTCATTTTTATCAGTTTTAATAATCCACTTAAGTATCTAGGTCCAAGTTAATGACCCTAGGCACTTAATTTGTCTACCAAGTCCAAATTAATGACCTTGGTTGATCTAAACGAAACAAAACTGACTTTTGTTCAACAATTTACAAAACATTATTCTGAAAATTACAAGTTTCAACTTAATGAACTTGTTTTGACTTTTCATTTTCACAAATTTAACATGATAAGTTCACAACTCTTCTGTCCAGCTCAGAAACTTCCTGCGTCTGCTTCAAACTGCGAATCTGAAGATCAGCTTTCCACTTTGGTTTGTTAGAAAAATAAAGCAGAAATGTAAAATCTTTTTGGATTTTGAATAAAGTTTCTATACTAGAATGCTAAACAGAAATGAAATGCAGTAAATGTAAACTATTTACAAACATATTTTTGGTGAGCGTGTTAGAGAATCATATCAGCTATCGACAAGTCACAAGTACCGTTAAGCTTTGATTTCATATTTAGAATTAAACAATTCGCTTAGATTGTCGATATACTGATCCACTTAAGTTCTCACACAATTTTCAATCTGTCCAGGATACGAATTAGATGTATTAAGAACTTAAACTCATTCATGTGTCCCACCTCTTGAATATACTCCAGTATCCAGATCCCAATATTCAGTCTTACAGGTGAGTATACCACAGATGATATCCTTAAGGGGTTTAAATGCGAGGGCCATGAGAGCTCAGGCTATTGCTTCCACAAAATCAGAGAGATGATGGCTTCGACTTTAGGTGTGTCCCCTTTAGAGGATCTTTTTTACAACAGCACAAGATTAGCATTTTGCAATGTTTCATCATTTTTATGCTGAGGGCGGGCTTTTATTTCAAGCAGCAGTAAAGTATTATACGGGGACTAGGCCATTTCTTCCGCATTATCAGAAGTCCCGGGATAATACCCCAGATATCACTGAGTATAAAGACCTAGTATTTCAGAAAGAGGGATCTTTCAAATGAGATTTCAGGGGTTACCTATATATCCAAGTAGTGTTCCCCACGAAATAAGCAAGTAAAGATTTAGGTTTATATCCCGAACAAACCTACTAAATGTGTAAAAACCTACCGGCATATCATCAGCGAGACTGCTTAAGACTTTTAATCTTTACATATCTTTAGCGTACTGCAACTGTCTAGCTGATGTACTATCATTTCCCCTTTTTACACAAACTCTTTTTCGATTCTCTATTGTTTTTGGGTTTTGAAATATCTCATGTTTTTTGGGTTTTTGAATTTTTTTATTGTTTTTGTATTTTCTGAAAATATTACCTATCTCCCCCTAAATACCAAAACAGCTAAAAAATCGACAAACCATTGCAGACAACTTTTCAACATCATCTACAATGGTACCTTCATCTACGCCAATAATCCCCTCCGCAACCGATAGTAACTTCATACCATTAAGTTTCAAAAGATATTGAAAACGAGTTTTGTCAAATGCTTTGGTATGTAAGTCAGCTTTTTGTTCATCGGTGTGGATTTTTTGTATTCGTATCAACTTCTTCTCGAAAAAGTCTCGGATGAAGTGATGACGAATTTCAATGTGTTTGGTTTTAGCGTGATGAACAAGATTTTTAGTTATGTTAATGGATGCCTCATTATCAACAAAGATAGGGGTGGTAAGAAATTGCAAACCGTAGTCGTGCATCTGTTGCTGGATCCACAAGATCTGGGAGCAGCAACTGCTAGCATATACATACTCGGCTTCACATGTAGACAAAGCAACAGAGGTCTACTTCTTACATTGCCAGGTAACCAATCGGGGTCCGAAAAACTGGCATCCCGCAATTGTTGATTTAGCGTTCACTTTGCAGCATCCAAAATCGGAATCAGAGTACCCATCAAGTGTGAAATCGCCATCCTTTGGATACCACAACCCCAAGCTAGTTGTTCCTTTCAGGTAGCGTAATATCCTCTTGACGATTGTCATATGCGAAGCTCTGGGACTTGATTGAAATCGGGCCGCAAGGCAAGTTGGATACATAATATCCGGTCTTGATTGTTGGATCGTTGTGTGACCCGAATGAGTCAATCAGAAGAGTTTACAATCCATATCAAAGGCGGAATCAATGACATAGACGTGAATACAGCTTGATTCTCCCTAATTATCTTCTTTTTATTGATTTCAAATCTTTACAGATCGTTTGACAGACCGGCAACACCTCGGCTCTGAAATCAGAAAAGTTACAAATGAATCAGCAACTCAGCTATATATAGGGGTGGTGATTTCGTACGAAATAGCAATAGCTCATTTCGTGCGAAATACCTTTATGTTATTCCGTACGAAATAGCTCTTGCTATTTCGTGCGAAATACCCTTTTTACAACTAAAACCAATTTTCTATCCTGCTGAGCACTTGTTTACCCTATCTAGAAACAAGACTCAATAAAGGCGAAGTTAACAGACATCTATGCACAAACAGACTCCCCCTTGGATGTTGACGAAGTCTTTAGCATCTGTTGGTGCACGGAATGTCTGATGACTACGTCTGAGTTGAGTCTTAGGTCTAGATAGGTTAGATTGAAGCTCGGAAATGACAAAGAGGTTTTAGAATGTAATTCCGCCCCAAATAACATTTATGTCATTTGGAGCGAAATCATGTTTTCATGTAATTCCGCTCCTAGATGGTTAAAGTAGGTGATTTCGCTCCTGATGTAACTTGTTAATTCCGCTCTTGTTGATATTTGTGATTCCGCTCGTAATGAGCATGTTAATTGGAGCGGAATCAGGAGGCTATATATAGGTGATAGGTCGAGTTCATTTATAACGTTGGAGCAGAATTAGGTCTTGTGTACGGTATCGAAACTCTGTCAAAATTACATCAGAAACACGTGTAAAAGCTTGTAATCAACAATAGAAAGAAGTTAAAAGGATCCGAGCTGTTTGTGACTTCGTTTACGTTGATTCCGCCTTCGTATTTGAAGATGAACTACCTTATACTGATTGTTTAGGGTCTGAACACGGTCCAACAAGTGGTATCAGAGCTCAGGACGAGGAGTTCATACCATAGCAGCTTGATTCTACCAGAATATCTTACTTCTACTCACTTCTTATTATACTTTTCTGAACTGAACTAGTTCCAACGGTCAGAATGATCTGAATTTCGAGTATATTGTGTAAAACTTAGTTTTAACAAACCCTAGAAAGATTCAGGTTAAAACTCGAATTAAAAATGGTAAAAATGACCTAATAACCTGATTCCGCTCGTAAAGTTCTTCGCTGATTTCGCCCTTAACAGTTGATTTCGCTCTTAAAACATAAAAAAGTTAATTCCGCTCAAAATTAAGTTGTTGATTTCGCTCGTAATCAGTTAAATTCTGATTCCGCTCGAAAACACATCAGTTCTGATTCTGCCCGAGAGATTGTTATCTGATTCCGCTCGTAAACAGAACAAGTCTGATTCCGCCCGAGATTAATTCTGATTTCGCCTGAAACATACTTTCTGATTCCGCTCAGAAAGTTAATATCTGATTTCGCTCGAACTTGCTGTGTTACAAAATTTTGAAGATTTTTCTAAGTGTTTTGCTGATTTTTTTCAGGTACATACAAGATGGATGATTTCAATCCATTTTAGCATTTGCTGGAGACGGTGGAAATGATACATCTTCGAGTAACACCAATGAGAACACGTCAAACACAAAGAAAAAGTTATCGGATGCATTGGAGGCTGAAAGTGCTTTCGGAACTTACAACAAACCCCCGAAGTTGATGGCTATCGAAGAATATAGTCGGTGGGCCAGGAAGTTTGAAGATTGGTTGATGGCCTTTGCTTTTCCTAGCTGGAAGAGTCTAAAAAATGGTTACGATAATGGAGGCAAAAGTGGCGAAACCTTAACAACAACTGAAGAAATAGATTCGTTTGTTGCTGAGCAAAAATGCATTGCGTTGTTGTTTCAATTTGTTCGAGAAGATATTATATCTTTGATCGAATACTCTAGTGCTACAGATCTCTGGGATAAGTTGAAAAACAAATGTTTAGGAAGCAAAGAAATTGTGAAAAACAAAAAGAAACTACTTAGAAAAGAGTTTGATTTGTTTGGGTGTTTAAAGAATGAATCAGTTTGTAAAATGATTGAGAGGTTTGGGCATTTGAAGCTGGAATTAGCAAGACATGAAATTTCCTATCCTCAAGAAGAGCTAGTTGATAAGCTGTTTGACTCACTACCAGATGAAATGGATTGGCAATACTATGCGTTGATGCTGAAGAATACGATCAAGCCTACAGATCTTACGGTGGATTTGCTGATTGAGAGATTAGAGAGTCATGAGTTGGAATTAAAGAAGACACACAAAGTTAATCATTCGTCTTATCAGCAGAATTTGGACTTGTATTATCCAAAGAGCATGATGCTAAAGAATACATCTCCCAAGACTGCATTTTCTGTTGAAAATGTTTCCACAACAAACAAAGAAAGTCAAAGCAGTGGTAATCACAGTGGATATCATAGTGGGTCTTCATCAAATTCAAACTAGTCTGATGAAAAAAACTTATTTCAATGCAACATCGCTGTAGACTTAAAGAACGCTCAGAACTTCAGCGAGGAATCTGCCAAACAACAGATGGTTTTCCTAGCATCGGTATTGGAATCATATGAAAGCCTTGTAGCAGGGAAGATTGGCAACACCAACCTAACAAAAGAGGACTATGATCATATAGATCCTGAGGAGATGGAACGAATTGACATAAGGTGGTGTATGGCCAGTGCAGTTCGTCGAGCACAGCGTTTCATGGAGATAACAGGGAGGAAGTCAATTGGTGGACCATCTACGAAGTTGGGCTTTGATAAGTCTAAGGTGACATGCTTCAAATGCAAACAGAAAGGTCACTTTAAGCGTGAATGCCGAAATTCGTATGCTGATGAATCTGAGAACCCGTTCAGAGAAGATTACTACAAGAAAGCAATTTATCATCAGAACAAATCGGAGCCACCAAGAATGAAGCAAATTGAAGATAACAAAGAAAAATCTAGAGCTCTTGCGGTGATTCATGATGATGAAGGTTTCGACTGGAGCGAGTTGTTACCTGAGGAGGATGCGGTTGGATATGCATTCATGGCAAATTCTGAACCTAAACCTTGGAAAGACAACAGAACTGAAGAACAGAAGTATAAACACAGAAAGATGTTGGCCACTAACAAAATGATCAGAATATCTGGTATTTTTTATAAAGCAAAAAGAGCAAAAAGATGGGATCCAGACAGAGAATGTTATCTTGACCCCTATGGAAACATTGCTATTGATCATAACACTCTTGATATGGAAACCATAATTCAAGAATACAAAGTTGAAGATGATTATTGGCAGAAGAAATGGTGGGGAAGTGGTGAAGATGAAGAGAAAGAGAAGAAAGAGAAAGAAAAGTCAAAGAAGATTGATACTGGGATCATTGACACTTCACAGGAATTGAATGCTGAAAATATGGGAAAGATAGCTGACAAGGTGCTGGTTGCTAATGCACTTGAGGTAGATTCTAAATCTGTTTCTGAGTCTAAAAGCCAAGTCAGTTCAAAAGCGTCAACGACTGAGTCAGGTAAGAAGGTCAGTGGTGATGTTGACTGCAAAAATTGCATCAAAGAGTGCAAGGTTTGTAGTACAAACACTTATCTCAAAGGTAAGAAGATTGAGGATCTGATTGCTAAAGTCAGAAGTGTTGAGGATCAAATCCTTGCTCATGACAAAATGGTGAAAGCTTCAACTGAACGATTAAAAGAATTAACTAACAAAATTGAAACTGATAAAATTGATCAAGAAAAGGTTAAGAAAGAAAATGAAATGTTAATTTTTGAAAATCGTCAGATCACTGAAAAAATTGAGAAGCTTAAAAGCACGATTAAAGATAATGATGATAGAAACGGTAAAACTTACAAAGAAAATTGTCAATTGCAATGTGTTTTGAGAATCAAAGAAGAATTAATCAACAAACAATTGGATGAGATTGCTAAATTGAAACTTCAGTTTGAAGAAGCAAAGATTGAGAATGAACGGATCAATTTGAAGTTGAAGAGTTACAGCTCTGCAAGCTTTGTTTTGCAACACATCATTCCCAAACCTATCGGGAAAGACAAAGTAGGCGAAGATGTATACTGTGATGGAACTGGGGTGGGTTTTCATCAAGTTCCACCACCAATTCTAGAAAATTATTCGAAAAAGAAATCTGGGTTGGTTAATCTTGAGGAAGGAAATGAAGTGAAACTTCCTGATTCAATTGATGTGACATTTTCTTTTTCATCATCTGATGATAGTGTTCAGACAGAGATTGTTAAAAGCACAACTGAAAGTGTTTTGATGTCTGATTCAGCTGAAGATGATGGATGTTTCTTGGACAAATACATTCAGAAATAAAAGTCCAAAAACAACTTAAATGATGAACCTAATCTTGTCATGTACAAGATGTTGGGATCTGATAAGTTGTATTCGGATTCTGAGTTTCCCATTGAGAATGCTAATGTGAAAAAGTTAACAAATGTTTTCAAATTGGTTGAAGTTGAGTTGTCAGCAGTGAATAGTTTGATTCAAACAAAGAGACAAATGAATTTTGAGGAAGATAAAGCTTACTACAGAAAGCATGTTGTTCCACCACGTTTTTATAAAAACAATCGAAACAATTGGTCGGGTGGATATCAGGGTGGTAAGAGTTATCAGAAAAAGAATTTTCAAAACAAAAGGTTTGCTGAAAAGAAAGTGTTTATGAACAGTTCAAGTTCACTTTCTGATGAGGAAAATGAAATTTTTTCAAAATCAAATGAAGAATTTTTTACGAAGAGAGCCTCACAACCTCAGTCTGAAGGCACAAGTCGGGTAGTTGATACTCGTACCTGTTTTAGATGCAACAAAGTTGGTCACATTGCAAGAAATTGCACCAACTTCAAGCCTAAGACTGAAGTTGTTGAAAATCAAACGAAGAAGGTTGTTGTAAAAGGCAAAGCTCCATTGGTTGTTGAGAAAAAGATTTTGAAAAATAACAACACCAAGATCAAAATTGAGCCTGTTAAAAATGTGGTAAATAAAAATGACAAATTCTATAAACGGCTTGCATCATCTCAACAAACATGGAAGCCAAAAGTTGTTGATAAACCAAAGGTTTCAGTGTCGGAAAAACAATCTTCTTCTACCACACCGGTAAAGATGAATGTTCCTATTGATTATTATGAGAAAATTGCCAAACAGGATTCTGAGAAAAAGGTTGTTTCGGAAAAAGACCAACCATCTGGTCAACCTCAAAAAGACGAATTTTTCTTGTATAAAGAGGTTGAGGTTGGGTCTGCTGAGAATTTAAAAATGAATGATCAAAATTTTCCGCCATTGTACACTATGAAATCTAAACTCAAAGTCCAGTTACCTGAGTCAAAAGAGGCTTGGGTAGCATCAAAGTCTCATTAAATGATTGGGACTTGCCGGAGCTTCCTAGTTGATAATCGTGAAGCATGAATCAGCATCTTTATTGAATTGTTTGTGATATGTGCAGGAACTTTAAAGAGCTATTTCAAGATGGATCATGGATAGTGGAGCGTCTCGACATATGACAGGAAAGACTGCATTGTTGTATGACGTTAGAAATATCAATGGTGGTTATGTGGGATTTGCTGGACACGAAGGTGGTCGAATTATTGGCAAAGGAACGTTATCCAATGGGATTGTAACGTTTGAGAGAGTTAACTACATTACTGAGCTGGAGAATAATCTGCTGAGTATTTCGCAGATTTGTGACAATATGTATACCACTCACTTCACAGACAAAGAATGTTTGATCTTGAAACCAGGATTTGTTATCCCTGAAGAATGGATTATCATGCGGGCACCTAGAGTGAATGATTTATATGTGTTGGACATGAGTGTAGCAACTACAACAACAGGTCAGGCACATTGTTTTGTTTCCAGAGCAACAGAGAAAGAATCGAAGTTGTGGCACTGGAAGATGGGGCATATACATCTTAGAAAAGTGAATCACTTGGTACACAATGATTTGGTTCTTGGAGTTAATATCAAAGGTTTTCATCTGGAAGGGGAGTGTATTAGTTGCGTCAAAGGCAAGCAGAAGAAAAGGTCACACCCTAAAAAGAAAGTCAATTCAGTTTCCAGACCGTTAGAGAGACTACATATGGATCTGTTTGGTCCAGTAAACGTCAAAAGTATTATAGGGGATCTCTACTGTCTTGTGGTTACTGATGATTATTCCAGATTTTCGTGGGTATCATTCTTGAAGTCGAAAGATGAAACGTTTGAAAGTTTGATGGCGTTGTTCAGGAAGATTGAAAATTTGTACCAAAGGCGTATCAGAAGAATTAGAAGTGATAATGGTACTGAGTTCAAGAACAACAAGATGGAAGAATATTGTGATGAAAGAGGTATATTGCATGAGTTTAGTGCTCCGTACACTCCGCAGCAGAATGGAGTCGCAGAACGCAAGAACAGGACGCTAATCGAAACGGCTAGAACAATGCTTGCTGATTCAAAGCTACCGATAAATTTTTGGGCGGAAGCAATTTCCGCCGCATGCTATACACTCAACAGAGTTCTCACTGTCAAGAAATTCAACAAAACATGCTTTGAGTTGATCAATAACCGCAAACCGAATCTAAAATTTTTAGAACCGTTTGGGTCACCCTGTACTGTTCTAGAGCCTTTTAGAAAGTTTGGTCCGAAGAGTATTGAAGGGATATTCATTGGTTATGCAAGTCCGTTACGACGAGTCTTCGTTCCAAGTCTGAAGCGGATTATTGAAGCTCCTAATGTTGAATGTCAAGGTTATACAGTGCCGCCGTAGAATCCTGGAGATTCATGGCGTTATCATTATGACAAGTTGTGGGATTCGTTTGACATGATGGAAGAACAAGAAGAAGAAGAAGATTTCTTTGATGAGTTGGATATTTTGAGGGAGTATGAGTCATCTCTGGAAAGGTTCCCAGCTGAGTATTCAAGACGACCGCAACGAGAATCAAATGACGATGAAGCAGGTCCAAGCAATGCTGGTGAACATGATGATGTCCAACAAAATGAAGTTGCTCAAGATAATCAGTCGGCACAGAATGATAATCAAGAATCTGAGAACATGCCAGTATTTGATCGTGGTGATTCAGATTCTGAGGGGGAGCAAATTCAGATCTCAAGTCAAACAAACCCAGTCAGTGAACAAGGTGCAAATCAGAATGTTACTAATCTGGAAGGTGATGTAGATGTTTTAGGCGAAGTAATGCCACAAACTCTTTCATATCATCCAGAGGAATTGATCATTGGAGAACTGCAGACAGGCGTCCGCACTCGAAGACAGATTGATAAAGGCCTTACATGTTTTTATACAACAGTTGCTCCTTTGCAAACTGAATTCTCATTGAGTTGTTTTATCTCGCAGGTTGAACCAAGAACTTACAAAGAGGCGCTTATTGAAGATTCTTGGGTCAATGCAATGCAGGAGGAACTGAGCCAATTTGAAAAGTTTGGAGTGTGGAAGTTAGTGGATTTACCGGATGGTCAGAGGAAGATAAACACCAAGTGGGTATTCAAGTGCAAGAGAGATGATAGAGGAGTTGTGGTTCGCAACAAAGCTCGACTCGTAGTCCAGGGTTTCTGTCAGCAGGAGGGTATAGATTTCACTGAAGTATATGCTGCGGTTGCTCGACTAGAAGCTATCAGAATCTTTCTGGCATTTGCGTCTTGGAAAAACTTCAAAGTATATCAGTTAGATGTAAAATCGGCTTTTCTCTATGGGAAGGTAAAAGAGGAGGTTTATGTCGGTCAGCCTCCGGGCTTCACCGATCCAATCCACAAAGACAAAGTTTACTTGCTAGACAAAGCGTTGTATGGTTTACACCAGGCCCCGAGAGCTTGGTACGAGACATTGTCTCAACACCTACTAGCCAACAGCTTCATTCGTGGAAAAGTGGATGCCACTCTCTTTACCAAAGAGGTCGACGGTCATCTTCTGATTGTTCAGATATACGTGGACGACATCATATTTGGGTCAACAAATGAGGATCTATGCAAAGATTTTGAATGATTTATGAAGCAGAAATTCAAAATGTCATCGATAGGTGAGATGAAATTATTTTTAGGCTTGCAGGTTGATCAACAACCTAAAGGAATTTTCATACATCAAACGAAGTACGTTCATGATATCTTGGAGAAATTCGAGATGTCAGGTTCTACTCCCGCCGCCACCCCGTTAGCAACGAATCATGGGATAAACCCTGATCTCACCGGAGAGAAGGTAGATGAAACGATGTATCGTTCTATGATTGGTTCGCTGATGTATTTGACAGCTTCAAGACCCGATATTATGTACCTAACCTGCCTCACAGCAAGATTTCAATCTAACCCAAGAACATCGCATATGGTGATTGTGAAAAGGATATTACGCTACCTGAAAGGAACTCCATCGTTGGGGTTGTGGTATCCAAGAGAAGGCGACTTTACGCTCGAAGGGTATTCTGATTCCGATTTCGGATGCTGCAAAGTTAATGCTAAATCAACAACAGCAGGGTGCTAGTTTTTTGGTTCACGATAGGTCACTTGGCAATGCAAAAGCAAACCTCTGTGGCTTTATCCACATGTGAAGCGGAGTATGTATCTGCTAGCAGTGGCTGCTCACAGATCTTGTGGATCCAGCAACAGATGCGCGACTACGGTTTGCAATTTTTAAACACCCCTATCTTTGTTGATAATGAGGCAGCGATTAACATTACAAAAAATCCTGTTCATCACGCTAAAACCAAACACATTGAGATTCGTCATCACTTCATTCGCGATTGTTTCAAGAAGAAGTTGATACGAATAGAGAAAATCCACACTGATGATCAAAAAGCTGATTTACATACCAAAGCATTTGATAAAACACGTTTTCAGTATTTGCTAAAACTGAATGGTATGAAGCTTTTATCGGTGTTGGAGGAGATTGTTGGCGTTGATAAAGGAGACATTGTAGATGATGTTGAGAAGCAATCTGCAATGGTTTGTCGATTTGTTTACTTGTTTTGGTATTTAGGGGGAGTATAGGGTAATTTTTTTTAGAAAATCCAAAAACAATAAAAATGACAAAAATACAAAAACATGAGATATTTTCAAAATCCAAAAACAATAGAAAACCAAAAAAAGAGCTTGTGTAAAAAGGGAAAATGATAGTACATCGGCTTGACAGTCACGGTATGCTAAAGAAATGGAATGTTTAAATGCGTTAAACAGTCTCGCTGACGATATGTCGGTAGGTTTTTACACATTTAGTAGGTTTGTTCAGGAGAGAAACTTAAATCTTTACTTACTTATTTCGTGGGGAACACTACTTGGATATATAGGTAACCCCTGAAATCTCGTTTGAAAGATTCTTTTTTCTGATATACTAGGTTTTTATACTCAGTGATATCTGGAGTATTATTCCGGGACTTCTGCTAAATGGAAGTTCTGACCTAGTCCTCGAATAATACTTTCCGCAATGCTTGAAACATAGCATCACCCTCAGCATATTTGATAAGACAATAAAATTGCTTAGCAGTGCTGTTGTAAAAAAGATCCTCTAAAGGGGACACACCCAAGTTGATTCATGATCTCTCTGCTGAACGATGGTTCTGACCTGAGCTCTCATGATTCTTCATAAATTATTAACCCTTTACATATATCATTTGTGTTATAATTTCTTGTAAGACTGAACATTGGGATCTGGATACGGGAGTATATTCAAGAGGTGGGACACACGTATAAGTTTAAATCTCTAAAACACTTAATCCGTATCCTGGACAAATTGAAATGTGTGTGAGAATTTAAGTGGATCAGTATATCGACAATCTAAGCGAATTGTTTAATTCTGAGTATGTAACTGAAACTTAACGGTACTTGTGATTTGTCGAATAGCTGATATGATTCCCTAACACGCTTATCCAAAAATTTGTTTGTAAATAGTTTACTTTCATTACATTTTAGTTCTGTATTTCATTTCTAGTTTAGAAGCTTTATTAAAAATCCAAAAAGATTTTTCATTTCTGCTTTATTTTTTACAAACCAAAGTAGAGAGTTGATATTCAGATTTGAAAGATTGAAAGCAGATGCAGGAGAGTTCTGGACTGGAGGATGAGTTGTGAGCTAAATCTTGAAAAGTTTGAGAAGTTGAGCAGTTAAAGCAAGATTCATTAATTTGAAACTTGTAATTTTCAAAAAATTGTTTGAAAATTGAACCAAATGTCAGTGTGTTTTGTCTCAGATCAACCAAGGTCCTTAAATTGAACTTGGTAGATAAATTGGATAATCAGGGTCATTAATTTGGACCTGAATACTTAAGTGGATTTCTAACACTGTAGTTTAAAAGGTAAGTTTGGATTGAAAATTTTATTGTCATATATCTTATTTTTGGGTAGAGATTATACAGGAATCCCCATGGCAACAAAATGACAAAAGTTTGAACCAGAATCAGAGCCCTAGCTGTCCGAGAGGGGGAGTCTATGAAAGGGGGAGTTAGGATTCTGGATCAACAATTACAGGGGAGTTTGAAGACATAGTTGGAAAGAGACCAAGACTGAGGACTCAATGCCAAAGACTTCGTCAACATCCAATGGGGAGTCTGTTGGTGCACGGAATGTCTGATGACTACGTCTGAGTTGAGTCTTAGGTCTAGATAGGTTAGATTGGAGCTCGGAAATGAAAAAGAGGTTTTAGAATGTAATTCAGCTCCTAGATGGTTAAAGTAGGTGATTTCGCCCCTGATGTAACTTGTTGATTCCGCTCTTGTTGATATTTGTGACTCCGCTCGTAATGAGCATGTTATTTGGAGCGGAATCAGGAGGCTATATATAGGTGATAGGTCGAGTTCATTTGTAACGTTGGAGCGGAATTAGGTCTTGTGTACGGTATCAAAACTCTGTCAAAATTACATCAGAAACACGTGTAAAAGCTTGTAATCAGCAATAGAAAGAAGTTAAAAGGATACGAGCTGTTTGTGACTTCGTTTACGTTGATTCCGCCTTCGTATTTGAAGATGAACTACCTTATACTGACTGTTTAGGGTCTCAACACGGTCCAACAGCATCAAATCTTCAGTCTTTAGTCTTTATCTATCTTCTCACTCTGCCCAAAATGTCTGACACTGTAAGCATCCTTCAATCTCTATCTTCAAACTCTCCTTTGAATGTTGATCCAGAATGTAGACTCCCCCTTTCAATATGCTGGAGCTCGAATTCTGGTTCAAACTTTACACTAGCTTTACCATGAGGATCTTGTTTCCTGTTTCTCAAGAAATTTACATTACAATATATTGACTTTTAACATCTTTTCTCATTTTTATCAGTTTTAATAATCCACTTAAGTATCTAGGTCCAAGTTAATGACCCTAGGCACTTAATTTGTCTACCAAGTCCAAATTAATGACCTTGGTTGATCTAAACGAAACAAAACTGACTTTTGTTCAACAATTTACAAAACATTATTCTGAAAATTACAAGTTTCAACTTAATGAACTTGTTTTGACTTTTCATTTTCACAAATTTAACATGATAAGTTCACAACTCTTATGTCCAGCTCAGAAACTTCCTGCATCTGCTTCAAACTGCGAATCTGAAGATCAGCTTTCCACTTTGGTTTGTCAGAAAAATAAAGCAGAAATGTAAAATCTTTTTGGATTTTGAATAAAGTTTCTATAATAGAATGCTAAACAGAAATGAAATGCAGTAAATGTAAACTATTTACAAACATATTTTTGGTGAGCGTGTTAGAGAATCATATCAGCTATCGACAAGTCACAAGTACCGTTAAGCTTTGATTTCATATTTAGAATTAAACAATTCGCTTAGATTGTCGATATACTGATCCACTTAAGTTCTCACACAATTTTCAATCTGTCCAGGATACGAATTAGATGTATTAAGAACTTAAACTCATTCATGTGTCCCACCTCTTGAATATACTCCCGTATCCAGATCCCAATATTCAGTCTTACAGGTGAGTATACCACAGATGATATCTGTAAGGGGTTTAAATGCGAGGGCCATGAGAGCTCAGGCTATTGCTTCCGCAAAATCAGAGAGATGATGGCTTCGACTTTAGGTGTGTCCCCTTTAGAGGATCTTTTTTACAACAGCACAAGATTAGCATTTTGCAATGTTTCATCATTTTTATGCTGAGGGCGGGCTTTTATTTCAAGCAGCAGTAAAGTATTATACGGGACTAGGCCATTGCTTCCGCATTATCAGAAGTCCCGGGATAATACCCCAGATATCACTGAGTATAAAGACCTAGTATTTCAGAAAGAGGGATCTTTCAAATGAGATTTCAGGGGTTACCTATAATCCAAGTAGTGTTCCCCACGAAATAAGCAAATAAAGATTTAGGTTTATATTCCGAACAAACCTACTAAATGTGTAAAAACCTACCGGCATATCATCAGCGAGACTGCTTAAGACTTTTAAACTTTTCATATCTTTAGCATACTGTAACTGTCAAGCCGATGTACTATCATTTTCCCATTTTACACAAGCTCTTTTTTTTCGGTTTTCTATTGTTTTTGAATTTTGAAATATCTCATGTTTTTGGATTTTTGAAATTTTTACTGTTTTTGTATTTTTTGAAAATATAACCATTGCAGATTGCTTCTCAACATCATCTACAGTGGTACCTTCATCTACGCCAAGAATCTCCTCCGACACCGATAAAAGCATCATACCATTCAATTTTAAAAGATATTTAAAACGAGTTTTATCAAATGCTTTGGTATGTAAATCAGCTTTTTGTTCGTCAGTGTGGATTTTCTCAATTCGTATCAACTTTTTCTCGAAACAATCTCGGATGAAGTGATGACGAATTTCAATGTGTTTCGTTTTAGCGTGATGAACAAGATTTTTTGTTATGTTTATAGTTGCCTCATTATCAACAAAGATAGGGGTGTTAAGAAATTGCAAACCGTAGTCTCTCATCTGTTGCTGGATCCACAAGATCTGAGAGCAGCAACTGCTAGCAGATACATACTCGGCTTCACATGTGGATAAAGCTACAGAGGCCTGCTTCTTGCATTGCAAGGTGACCAAACGTGATCCGAAAAACTGGCACCCCGCTGTTGTTGACTTAGCGTTAACTTTGCAGCATCCGAAATCAGAATCAGAATACCCTTCGAGCGTGAAATCACCTTCTCTTAGATACCACAACCCCAGTGATGGAGTTCCTTTCAGGTAGCGTAATATCCGTTTCACAATCACCATATGCGAAGCTCTAGGGCTAGACTGAAATCTCGCTGCGAGGCAGGTTGGATACATAATATCGGGTCTAGAAACTGTCAAATACATCAGCGATCCGATCATGGAACGATATAACGTTTCATCTACCTTCTCTCCTGTGAGATCAGGGTTTATCCCATGGTTCGTTGCTAATGGGGTGGAAGCTGGAGTAGTCCCGGACATCCCAAATTTCTCTAAGATATCATGAACATACTTCGTCTGATGTATGAAAATTCCGTTAGGCAGTTGATCAACCTGAAGTCCCAAGAAAAATTTCATCTCACCCATCAATGACATTTCAAATTTTTACTTCATTACTCTTTCGAAATCTTTGCACAGATTTTCATTTGTTGACCCAAATATGATGTCGTCCACATATATTTGAATTATCAGAAGATGTCCGTCGACTTCTTTGGTGAAGAGAGTGGCATCCACTTTTCCACAGATGAAACTGTTGGCAAGTAAATGTTGAGACAATGTCTCGTACCAGGCTCTCGAGGCCTGGTGTAAATCATATAGCGCTTTATCCAGTAAATAAACCTTGTCTTTGTGAATTGGGTCGGTGAAGCCAGGTGGCTGTCCGATATATACCTCCTCTTTTACCTTCCCATAGAGAAACGTCGATTTAACATCTAGCTGATAAACTTTAAAACCTTTCCAAGATGCAAATGCTAGGAAGATTCTGATCGCTTCAAGTCTAGCAACTGGAGCATATACTTCAGTCAAATCTATACCCTCCTGCTGACTAAAACCCTGGACTACGAGTCGAGCTTTGTTACGAATAATAACTCCTCGATCGTCTCTCTTGCACTTGAACACCCACTTGGTGTTTATCTTCCTGTGACCATCTGGCAAGTCTCTTAATTTCCACACTCCTAACTTCTCAAACTGACTCAGCTCCTCTTGCATCGCGTTGACCCAAGAATCTTCAGTTAGTGCTTCATAATATATTCGCGGTTCAATCTGCGAAATAAAATAACTAAGTGAAAACTCAGTTTGTAACGGAGCAACTGTAGAATAAAAACAAGGCCTTGGTCAATTTGTCGTCTAGTGCGAACGCCTGATTGTAATTCTCCAATAATCAGCTCTTCTGGATGGTACGAAAGAGTTCTCGGCATCACCTCGCCTAGAACATCTACCTCGCCTTCCAAATTTGTGACATTCTGATTTGCACCTTGTTCACTGACTGGAATTGTTTGACTTGATATCTGGATCTGCTCCCCCTCAGAATCTGAATCACCACGATCAAATATAGGTCTATTATCAGATTCTTGATTATCGTTGACCGCCGTCTGATTGTCAAGAGTTTGCTTAATATCATCATGTTCTCCAGCATTACTTGGACCGGCTTCATCGTCATTGGAAGCTCAATATTGACGTCTAGATGACTCAGCTGGGAGTCTTTCTTGTGATTCTTCATACTCTCTCAGAATATCTAACTCGTCAAAGAAATCTGGCTCTTCTTCTTTGTCAAACGAATCCCACAAAGTATCATAATTGAAATGCCATGAGTCTCCGGGATTCTGAGGTGGCATGGTATAACTTTGACACTCAACATTATGTGCTTCGATGATCCGCTTTAAGCTTGGAACAAAGACTCATTTCAATGGACTTGCATAACCCACGAAAATTCCTTCAATGCTCTTTGCACCAAATTTACCATAAGGTTCTAGAACTGTACAGGGAGACCCAAACGGTTCCAGATACTTCAGGTTAGGTTTTCGGTTGTTGATCAGCTCGAAACATGTCTTGTTGAATTTCTTCATTGTAAGAACCCGGTTGAGTGTATAGCAAGCGGCTGATACTGCTTCTGCCCAAAAGTTGACTGGTAATTTCGAATCAGCAAGCATCGTCCTAGCCGTTTCAATTAGCGTCCTGTTCTTTCATTCAGCTACTCCATTTTGTTGTGGAGTGTAAGGAGCACTAAATTCTTGCAATATACCTCTCTCATCACAATATTCTTCTATCTTGTTGTTCTTGAACTCTGCACCGTTATCACTCCTGATTCTTCTGATTCGAGTTTGGTACAAGTTTTCAATTTTTCTGAACAACGTCATCAAACTTTCAAATGTCTCATATTTTGACTTCAGAAATGATACCCATGAAAATCTCGAGTAGTCGTCGGTTACTACTAGACAGTAGAGATCACCAGTTATGCTTTTGACGTTCACTGGACCAAAAAGATCCATATGAAGTCTCTCTAACGGTCTCGAGACTGAGTTAACCTTCTTTCCAGGTTGAGATTTCTTCTTTTGCTTGCCTTTGATACAGCTAATGCACTCCCCCTCAAGATGGAAACCTTTCACATGAACACCAATTACTAAGTCATTATGCACCAGATGATTCATTTTTCGCAGGTGAATATGGCCCATCTTTCGATGCCACAATTGCGATTCTTTTTCCGTTGCTCTTGACATAAAGCAGTGAGCCTGACCCGTGGTAGTAGTTGCTACACTCATGTCCAACACATACAGATCATTCACTCTAGGTGCTCTCATGATAACCCACTCTTCGGGAACAAAAAATCCTGGTTTCAATATCAAACATTCCTTATCTGTAAAGTGCATTGTATACATACGATCACATATCTGAGAAATACTCAGAAGATTATTTTCAAGCTTGGCGATGTAGTTTACTCTTTCAAACATGACGATTCCATTCGATAAAGTTCCTTCACCAACTATTCGACCGCCTTGATTGCCTGCAAATCCCACATATCCTCCATTAAACCCTCGAACATCGTACAAAAGGGTTTTCTTCCCGTCATGTGCCAAGAAGCTCCACTATCCATAATCCAACCTGAAACGGATCTTGGAAGCTCCTGCACATATCACAAACACTTAGTTAGATTTTGATGCCACCCAAGCCTCTTTTGACTTAGGTAGCTTGACTTTGATGTGAGTTTTAGCAGGGTAAAGTGGCGGAAAATTTTTGTCATTCATCTTTAAGCTCTCCTCAGACCCAATCTCAACCTCTTGGTATAAAAAGAAATCATTTTTAGGAGGTTGACCAGATGATTGGTCTTTCTTTGGTACAAACTTCTTCTCAGAAGTAGTAGACTTTTGATTCTCAAGTTTCTCACGGTAATCCACAGGAACATTCATCTTTACCGGAGTGGTAGAGGATGATTGTTTTTCCGTCTCAGAAACCTTTGGATTTGAAGAACTTGATTTCTTTTCAACTGATTTTGGCTTTTATGTTTGTTGAGGCGAAGCAACCCGTTTGTAAAATTTGTCAGTTTTAGTTACCACATTCTTTACAGGTTCAGTTTTGAACTTGGTGTTTTCATTTTTCAAAACTTTCTTCTCAACAACCATTGGAGCTTTGCCTTTTGCATCAACTTTCTTTTTCTGACTCTCAACAACTTCAGACTTAGGCTTTAAGTTGGTGCACTTTCATGCAATGTGTCCAACTTTGTTGCACTTAAAACATGTACGGGTATCAGCTACCCAACTTGTGCCTTCGGTCTGAGACTGTGAGGCCTTTTCTTCAAAAAACTCTTCATTAGTTTTTGAAAAAATTTCAGATTCCTGCTCGGAATGAGAACTCGAGCTTTTCACAAACACCTTTTTCTCAACAAACTTCTTGTTTTGAAAGTTTCTTCTTTGATAATTCTTACCACCCTTATAACCACCCGACCATTTTTTACTGTTGTTAGAAAAACGCGGCGGTACAACAGGTTTTTTGTAGTAAGCTTTATCTTTTTCAAAATTTAGTTGCCTTTTAGAACGATTCAAACCTTCGATCTGAGACACATCAATCTCAACCAGTTTAAAAACATTTTTCAATTTGTCAACATTCACATTTTCCAAGGGAAATTCAAGATCCGAATACAACTTATCGGATCCCGACATCGTGTACATCACAAGATTAGGTTCTTCACTTAAGTTGTTTTTGGATGTTGATTTCAGAATATATTTGTCCAACAAACATTCTTCATCCTCAGTTGAGTCATTTTCAGATTTCAAAACACTTTCAACCATGCTTTTAACAACTTCGGACT
The DNA here is from genome assembly GCA_030545235.1 of Helianthus tuberosus. Taxonomy (NCBI): domain Eukaryota; kingdom Viridiplantae; phylum Streptophyta; class Magnoliopsida; order Asterales; family Asteraceae; genus Helianthus; species Helianthus tuberosus. Next base: position 92,029,226 of record CM060360.1, read on the forward strand.
TAACACTATCTTCATCGGATGATGAAGTGAATGTGACATCAATTGATTCTGGAAGTTTAACCTCATTTGTGTCATTATCATTAACCAACCCGGACTTTTTCTTAGAAACATTATTCAATACTGGCGGTGGAACCTGATGATACCCAACCTCAGTTCCATTCGAATAAACATCTTCGCCAGCTTTGTTCTTCCCAATTGGTTTAGGAACGATATGTTGAAGAACAAAACTTGCGGAGTTGTAACTGTTGAGTTTCATATTGATGCGTTCATTTTCAATCTTAGCTTCCTGAAACTGAAGCTTCAGATTAGCAATCTTATCCAACTATTGGTTGATTTGCTCTTCTTTTGACTGAAGTACTCCTGAAAGTTGTAAATTTTCTTTGTTTTTTTTTTACCATTTCTTTCATCAGAATCTTTTATCGTTCTTTTTAGCTTTTCATAACTTTCTGAAAGTTGACGGTTTTCAAGAATTAATTTTTCATTTTCTTTCCTAATTCTTTCTACGTCAATTTTATCATTTTCAATTTTCTCAGTTAATTCTTTTAATCGATCGTTTGAAGCTTTTAACATTTTATCACGGCTTAAGATCTGATTTTCAACTTCTCTGACTCTTTCTGTCAGTTCTTCGGTCTTTTTACCGCTGAGGTAAGCAAGTGTACTACAAACTTTGCAATCTTCATGCAATTTTTGCAGTCATTCTCAATTTTGGCTTTCTTACCTGAATCATTGATCGAATCATTTGAACTGACCTTGCTTTTAGACTCAGAACTGGACTTAGAGTCTACCTCTAACTCTTTTGCTGCAAGCACTTTGTCAGCCATTTGCTTCAGGTTTTCTGCGGTGAATTCTTTCGATGTGTCAATTATCCCGTCATCAACTTTCTTTGGCTGCGACTCTATCTCTTTTTCTTTTTCTTTTACTTCAGCTTCTCCTCCTCCCCACCACATTCTCTGTCTTGCTTCTTCTTGTTCTGTAATTTGCTGGGTAAGAGTCTCAACACTTACAGAATCTGGATCAACAGCTATATTTCCTTTAGGATCTAGATAACATTTTCTATCAGGATCCCATCTATTTGCCTTTTTCGCTTCTATCCATGTTTTATAGATTCTGCTTTTCATGAATTGAGCTGACACCTTTCTGTTAATGTATTTCACTTCTTCTGTTCCGGTATCTTTGAAAGGAACAATCTTTGCTATGAAGGCATATCCCACTGCGTCTTCTTCTGGTAACACTTCACTCCAATCATAACCATCATCGTCATGGATAACAGCTAATGCTCTGGATTTTTCTTTGGGATTTTCTTCTATCTGCTTCATTCTGGGGGATTCAGATTTGTTTTGATGATAGATGGCTCTTTTGTAATAATCTTCACGAAACGGATTTGCCGTATCATCAGGATATGCATTTCGACATTCACGTTTAAAATGACCTTTTTGTTTACATTTAAAGCACGTGACCTTCGACTTATCAAACCCTAGCTTGGTTGAAGGTCCACCAATAGAATGTCTACCGGTAATCTCCATGAATCTTTGCGCTCTCCTAACCGTACTCGCCATACACCATCTGATATCAATCAACTCCATCTCCTCAGGGTCGATCTGATCATAATCTTCCTTGGTGAGGTTAGTGTTTCCGATCTTTCCCGCTACGAGGCTTTCATAAGATTCTAAGACAGAAGCCAAAAACACCAATTGTTGTTTGGCGGATTCTTCACTGAAATTTTGTGCATTCTTGGGATCCACAGCAATGTTGCACTGAAACAGATTCTTCGGAACTGATTGACTTTGAAATTCTGTGCATTCTTGGGATCCACAGTTGACGAAGTTCCTCCATGATAACCACTGTTTGAAGTTTCTTGATTTATTGTGTTTGAATTTTCTGCTGAAAATGATGTCTTTGGTGACACAGATTTCGGGATCATACTTCCTCGATAGTACAAGTCAACATTTTGCTGATACGATGAGTTGTTGACTTTGTTGGTCTTCCTGATCTCCAATTCATGACTCTCCAATCTTTCGATTAACAGATCAACTGTCAAATCAGTCGACTTTACTTTGTTCTTCAGCATCAAAGAAAAATACTGCCAGTCTTTCTCATCAGGCAATGAATCAAACAATTTGTCAACCAATTCTTCCTGAGTATACACAATTCCGTGTCTTGCAAGTTCCATCTTCAAATGACCGAATCTTTCTATCATCTTTGTCACATATTCGTTTTTCAAACACCTAAACAAATCGAATTCTTTTCTTAACAACTTCTTTTTGTTTTTAACAATTTCGGCACTACCCACACATTTTATTTTCAGTTTCTCCCATAGATCTCTCGAATTTTTGTACTCGATCAATGATATAATGTCATCCCTCACAGATTGATGAAGTAAGGCGACACATTTCTGTTCAGAAACAAATCTTTCTACTTCGTTCTCTTCTATGTTTTCATAATCCGTTCTTCCCATATCAAAACCATTCTTCATGCTCTTCCAACTTTGATATGCAAAAGCTTTCAGCCATTCTTCAAACCTTGTAGCCCATCTATTGTATTCCTCTATCGCCATTAGTTTGGGCGGTTTGTTGTAGGTACCATAGGCACTATCAACACTCAAAGAATCAACAATGGTTTTCTTTGCACTCGGATTTGGAGCATTTTCATTTGTGTTATTTGATGTATCATCTCCTGTGCTTCCCGTGAAAGCAAAAGCGTCACTTAACAGATTCAAAAAATCATCCATCTTCAAGTACCTGAGACAATCAACAAACACTTAGAAAAATTTTTGGATTTTAAAAACAATCTCAAACGAAATAGTTCACGCGAAATGAGTTTCAAACGAAATGAATCTCAAGCGAAATGATCCTCAAACGAAATGATCTTCACATGAAATGAGCTTTAGTCAAACGAAATCACCCTCTTCAAGCGAAATAGCAGTTTTGGTGCGAAATAGCTACTTTTGTACGAAATGAATGTGTATTTCGTATGAAATGAGGTCCAAAATTTTGATTCCGTGCGAAATGATTTTCCAGATGTTGATTTCGTGCGAAATAAAGTTCCAGATGTTGATTTCGTGCGAAATAAGATGTTGTTTTCGTGCAAAATATTTATATGTCTAAATGCTGAATTATTGCTGAATTGTATAAATTCTGCACTTAAAGTGCGTTTCGGGTGCTTTTTAGTGCTTATTTTTGCTTTCGTAAAGCATATATATTAACCCTTGTATGTACTCTTGGGTTTTAATGCATTCTTGTTGTCGGACCTACACCTAGGCTCCAATTTCTCTAAGATATCATGAACATACTTCGTCTGATGTATGAAAATTCCGTTAGGCAGTTGATCAACCTGAAGTCCCAAGAAAAATTTCATCTCACCCATCAATGACATTTCAAATTTTTACTTCATTACTCTTTCGAAATCTTTGCACAGATTTTCATTTGTTGACCCAAATATGATGTCGTCCACATATATTTGAATTATCAGAAGATGTCCGTCGACTTCTTTGGTGAAGAGAGTGGCATCCACTTTTCCACAGATGAAACTGTTGGCAAGTAAATGTTGAGACAATGTCTCGTACCAGGCTCTCGAGGCCTGGTGTAAATCATATAGCGCTTTATCCAGTAAATAAACCTTGTCTTTGTGAATTGGGTCGGTGAAGCCAGGTGGCTGTCCGATATATACCTCCTCTTTTACCTTCCCATAGAGAAACGTCGATTTAACATCTAGCTGATAAACTTTAAAACCTTTCCAAGATGCAAATGCTAGGAAGATTCTGATCGCTTCAAGTCTAGCAACTGGAGCATATACTTCAGTCAAATCTATACCCTCCTGCTGACTAAAACCCTGGACTACGAGTCGAGCTTTGTTACGAATAATAACTCCTCGATCGTCTCTCTTGCACTTGAACACCCACTTGGTGTTTATCTTCCTGTGACCATCTGGCAAGTCTCTTAATTTCCACACTCCTAACTTCTCAAACTGACTCAGCTCCTCTTGCATCGCGTTGACCCAAGAATCTTCAGTTAGTGCTTCATAATATATTCGCGGTTCAATCTGCGAAATAAAATAACTAAGTGAAAACTCAGTTTGTAACGGAGCAACTGTAGAATAAAAACAAGGCCTTGGTCAATTTGTCGTCTAGTGCGAACGCCTGATTGTAATTCTCCAATAATCAGCTCTTCTGGATGGTACGAAAGAGTTCTCGGCATCACCTCGCCTAGAACATCTACCTCGCCTTCCAAATTTGTGACATTCTGATTTGCACCTTGTTCACTGACTGGAATTGTTTGACTTGATATCTGGATCTGCTCCCCCTCAGAATCTGAATCACCACGATCAAATATAGGTCTATTATCAGATTCTTGATTATCGTTGACCGCCGTCTGATTGTCAAGAGTTTGCTTAATATCATCATGTTCTCCAGCATTACTTGGACCGGCTTCATCGTCATTGGAAGCTCAATATTGACGTCTAGATGACTCAGCTGGGAGTCTTTCTTGTGATTCTTCATACTCTCTCAGAATATCTAACTCGTCAAAGAAATCTGGCTCTTCTTCTTTGTCAAACGAATCCCACAAAGTATCATAATTGAAATGCCATGAGTCTCCGGGATTCTGAGGTGGCATGGTATAACTTTGACACTCAACATTATGTGCTTCGATGATCCGCTTTAAGCTTGGAACAAAGACTCATTTCAATGGACTTGCATAACCCACGAAAATTCCTTCAATGCTCTTTGCACCAAATTTACCATAAGGTTCTAGAACTGTACAGGGAGACCCAAACGGTTCCAGATACTTCAGGTTAGGTTTTCGGTTGTTGATCAGCTCGAAACATGTCTTGTTGAATTTCTTCATTGTAAGAACCCGGTTGAGTGTATAGCAAGCGGCTGATACTGCTTCTGCCCAAAAGTTGACTGGTAATTTCGAATCAGCAAGCATCGTCCTAGCCGTTTCAATTAGCGTCCTGTTCTTTCATTCAGCTACTCCATTTTGTTGTGGAGTGTAAGGAGCACTAAATTCTTGCAATATACCTCTCTCATCACAATATTCTTCTATCTTGTTGTTCTTGAACTCTGCACCGTTATCACTCCTGATTCTTCTGATTCGAGTTTGGTACAAGTTTTCAATTTTTCTGAACAACGTCATCAAACTTTCAAATGTCTCATATTTTGACTTCAGAAATGATACCCATGAAAATCTCGAGTAGTCGTCGGTTACTACTAGACAGTAGAGATCACCAGTTATGCTTTTGACGTTCACTGGACCAAAAAGATCCATATGAAGTCTCTCTAACGGTCTCGAGACTGAGTTAACCTTCTTTCCAGGTTGAGATTTCTTCTTTTGCTTGCCTTTGATACAGCTAATGCACTCCCCCTCAAGATGGAAACCTTTCACATGAACACCAATTACTAAGTCATTATGCACCAGATGATTCATTTTTCGCAGGTGAATATGGCCCATCTTTCGATGCCACAATTGCGATTCTTTTTCCGTTGCTCTTGACATAAAGCAGTGAGCCTGACCCGTGGTAGTAGTTGCTACACTCATGTCCAACACATACAGATCATTCACTCTAGGTGCTCTCATGATAACCCACTCTTCGGGAACAAAAAATCCTGGTTTCAATATCAAACATTCCTTATCTGTAAAGTGCATTGTATACATACGATCACATATCTGAGAAATACTTAGAAGATTATTTTCAAGCTTGGCGATGTAGTTTACTCTTTCAAACATGACGATTCCATTCGATAAAGTTCCTTCACCAACTATTCGACCGCCTTGATTGCCTGCAAATCCCACATATCCTCCATTAAACCCTCGAACATCGTACAAAAGGGTTTTCTTCCCGTCATGTGCCAAGAAGCTCCACTATCCATAATCCAACCTGAAACGGATCTTGGAAGCTCCTGCACATATCACAAACACTTAGTTAGATTTTGATGCCACCCAAGCCTCTTTTGACTTAGGTAGCTTGACTTTGATGTGAGTTTTAGCAGGGTAAAGTGGCGGAAAATTTTTGTCATTCATCTTTAAGCTCTCCTCAGACCCAATCTCAACCTCTTGGTATAAAAAGAAATCATTTTTAGGAGGTTGACCAGATGATTGGTCTTTCTTTGGTACAAACTTCTTCTCAGAAGTAGTAGACTTTTGATTCTCAAGTTTCTCACGGTAATCCACAGGAACATTCATCTTTACCGGAGTGGTAGAGGATGATTGTTTTTCCGTCTCAGAAACCTTTGGATTTGAAGAACTTGATTTCTTTTCAACTGATTTTGGCTTTTATGTTTGTTGAGGCGAAGCAACCCGTTTGTAAAATTTGTCAGTTTTAGTTACCACATTCTTTACAGGTTCAGTTTTGAACTTGGTGTTTTCATTTTTCAAAACTTTCTTCTCAACAACCATTGGAGCTTTGCCTTTTGCATCAACTTTCTTTTTCTGACTCTCAACAACTTCAGACTTAGGCTTTAAGTTGGTGCACTTTCATGCAATGTGTCCAACTTTGTTGCACTTAAAACATGTACGGGTATCAGCTACCCAACTTGTGCCTTCGGTCTGAGACTGTGAGGCCTTTTCTTCAAAAAACTCTTCATTAGTTTTTGAAAAAATTTCAGATTCCTGCTCGGAATGAGAACTCGAGCTTTTCACAAACACCTTTTTCTCAACAAACTTCTTGTTTTGAAAGTTTCTTCTTTGATAATTCTTACCACCCTTATAACCACCCGACCATTTTTTACTGTTGTTAGAAAAACGCGGCGGTACAACAGGTTTTTTGTAGTAAGCTTTATCTTTTTCAAAATTTAGTTGCCTTTTAGAACGATTCAAACCTTCGATCTGAGACACATCAATCTCAACCAGTTTAAAAACATTTTTCAATTTGTCAACATTCACATTTTCCAAGGGAAATTCAAGATCCGAATACAACTTATCGGATCCCGACATCGTGTACATCACAAGATTAGGTTCTTCACTTAAGTTGTTTTTGGATGTTGATTTCAGAATATATTTGTCCAACAAACATTCTTCATCCTCAGTTGAGTCATTTTCAGATTTCAAAACACTTTCAACCATGCTTTTAACAACTTCGGACTTAACACTATCTTCATCGGATGATGAAGTGAATGTGACATCAATTGATTCTGGAAGTTTAACCTCATTTGTGTCATTATCATTAACCAACCCGGACTTTTTCTTAGAAACATTATTCAATACTGGCGGTGGAACCTGATGATACCCAACCTCAGTTCCATTCGAATAAACATCTTCGCCAGCTTTGTTCTTCCCAATTGGTTTAGGAACGATATGTTGAAGAACAAAACTTGCGGAGTTGTAACTGTTGAGTTTCATATTGATGCGTTCATTTTCAATCTTAGCTTCCTGAAACTGAAGCTTCAGATTAGCAATCTTATCCAACTATTGGTTGATTTGCTCTTCTTTTGACTGAAGTACTCCTGAAAGTTGTAAATTTTCTTTGTTTTTTTTTTACCATTTCTTTCATCAGAATCTTTTATCGTTCTTTTTAGCTTTTCATAACTTTCTGAAAGTTGACGGTTTTCAAGAATTAATTTTTCATTTTCTTTCCTAATTCTTTCTACGTCAATTTTATCATTTTCAATTTTCTCAGTTAATTCTTTTAATCGATCGTTTGAAGCTTTTAACATTTTATCACGGCTTAAAATCTGATTTTCAACTTCTCTGACTCTTTCTGTCAGTTCTTCGGTCTTTTTACCGCTGAGGTAAGCAAGTGTACTACAAACTTTGCAATCTTCATGCAATTTTTGCAGTCATTCTCAATTTTGGCTTTCTTACCTGAATCATTGATCGAATCATTTGAACTGACCTTGCTTTTAGACTCAGAACTGGACTTAGAGTCTACCTCTAACTCTTTTGCTGCAAGCACTTTGTCAGCCATTTGCTTCAGGTTTTCTGCGGTGAATTCTTTCGATGTGTCAATTATCCCGTCATCAACTTTCTTTGGCTGCGACTCTATCTCTTTTTCTTTTTCTTTTACTTCAGCTTCTCCTCCTCCCCACCACATTCTCTGTCTTGCTTCTTCTTGTTCTGTAATTTGCTGGGTAAGAGTCTCAACACTTACAGAATCTGGATCAACAGCTATATTTCCTTTAGGATCTAGATAACATTTTCTATCAGGATCCCATCTATTTGCCTTTTTCGCTTCTATCCATGTTTTATAGATTCTGCTTTTCATGAATTGAGCTGACACCTTTCTGTTAATGTATTTCACTTCTTCTGTTCCGGTATCTTTGAAAGGAACAATCTTTGCTATGAAGGCATATCCCACTGCGTCTTCTTCTGGTAACACTTCACTCCAATCATAACCATCATCGTCATGGATAACAGCTAATGCTCTGGATTTTTCTTTGGGATTTTCTTCTATCTGCTTCATTCTGGGGGATTCAGATTTGTTTTGATGATAGATGGCTCTTTTGTAATAATCTTCACGAAACGGATTTGCCGTATCATCAGGATATGCATTTCGACATTCACGTTTAAAATGACCTTTTTGTTTACATTTAAAGCACGTGACCTTCGACTTATCAAACCCTAGCTTGGTTGAAGGTCCACCAATAGAATGTCTACCGGTAATCTCCATGAATCTTTGCGCTCTCCTAACCGTACTCGCCATACACCATCTGATATCAATCAACTCCATCTCCTCAGGGTCGATCTGATCATAATCTTCCTTGGTGAGGTTAGTGTTTCCGATCTTTCCCGCTACGAGGCTTTCATAAGATTCTAAGACAGAAGCCAAAAACACCAATTGTTGTTTGGCGGATTCTTCACTGAAATTTTGTGCATTCTTGGGATCCACAGCAATGTTGCACTGAAACAGATTCTTCGGAACTGATTGACTTTGAAATTCTGTGCATTCTTGGGATCCACAGTTGACGAAGTTCCTCCATGATAACCACTGTTTGAAGTTTCTTGATTTATTGTGTTTGAATTTTCTGCTGAAAATGATGTCTTTGGTGACACAGATTTCGGGATCATACTTCCTCGATAGTACAAGTCAACATTTTGCTGATACGATGAGTTGTTGACTTTGTTGGTCTTCCTGATCTCCAATTCATGACTCTCCAATCTTTCGATTAACAGATCAACTGTCAAATCAGTCGACTTTACTTTGTTCTTCAGCATCAAAGAAAAATACTGCCAGTCTTTCTCATCAGGCAATGAATCAAACAATTTGTCAACCAATTCTTCCTGAGTATACACAATTCCGTGTCTTGCAAGTTCCATCTTCAAATGACCGAATCTTTCTATCATCTTTGTCACATATTCGTTTTTCAAACACCTAAACAAATCGAATTCTTTTCTTAACAACTTCTTTTTGTTTTTAACAATTTCGGCACTACCCACACATTTTATTTTCAGTTTCTCCCATAGATCTCTCGAATTTTTGTACTCGATCAATGATATAATGTCATCCCTCACAGATTGATGAAGTAAGGCGACACATTTCTGTTCAGAAACAAATCTTTCTACTTCGTTCTCTTCTATGTTTTCATAATCCGTTCTTCCCATATCAAAACCATTCTTCATGCTCTTCCAACTTTGATATGCAAAAGCTTTCAGCCATTCTTCAAACCTTGTAGCCCATCTATTGTATTCCTCTATCGCCATTAGTTTGGGCGGTTTGTTGTAGGTACCATAGGCACTATCAACACTCAAAGAATCAACAATGGTTTTCTTTGCACTCGGATTTGGAGCATTTTCATTTGTGTTATTTGATGTATCATCTCCTGTGCTTCCCGTGAAAGCAAAAGCGTCACTTAACAGATTCAAAAAATCATCCATCTTCAAGTACCTGAGACAATCAACAAACACTTAGAAAAATTTTTGGATTTTAAAAACAATCTCAAACGAAATAGTTCACGCGAAATGAGTTTCAAACGAAATGAATCTCAAGCGAAATGATCCTCAAACGAAATGATCTTCACATGAAATGAGCTTTAGTCAAACGAAATCACCCTCTTCAAGCGAAATAGCAGTTTTGGTGCGAAATAGCTACTTTTGTACGAAATGAATGTGTATTTCGTATGAAATGAGGTCCAAAATTTTGATTCCGTGCGAAATGATTTTCCAGATGTTGATTTCGTGCGAAATAAAGTTCCAGATGTTGATTTCGTGCGAAATAAGATGTTGTTTTCGTGCGGAATGATGCTTAGAAAGATATAGATAGTGAAAATAATAATATTTTCATGTTCCGGGTATAGTCCGGTTGTTCGGTTACATACCGATTCGTTAAAGTGCTAAATCACACTTTTTAGTGTCTTTTAAGTACCTTTCATGTACTCTTTCAATTCCCAACACTTAGGGAAATATTCTGGATAATAAAACGAGATTTCTGCATAATATTTATATGTCTAAATGCTGATTTATTGCTGATTTGTATAAATTCTGCACTTAAAGTGCGTTTCGGGTGCTTTTTAGTGCTTATTTTTGCTTTCGTAAAGCATATATATTAACCCTTGTATGTACTCTTGGGTTTTAATGCATTCTTGTTGTCGGACCTACACCTAGGCTCCAATTTTACTGCCTGACTGCTTTCTGCAGTTCAGTCGACACAGTGTGTCTTACCGGTGAGTTTACTATTATTTTTGACGCAACGCTCTTGTTTATGCATAAAGCAATATTTTGTAGTATACAACATGCATGAATTCACTTGTTTAATCATGTGTTCAAACATTGCTGACAATTAAACTCATAAATGCAGTCATTAAGCAATAATTATAGTGTACGGAAATTACCGGTTTGTGCCAGTTGTCACAGTCTCCCCCCCGTTAAAAGAATTTCGTCCCGAAATTCAGACTGAACTAACTCTCGCTGGAGTCTTCTTGAATAGGTGGGGATACTTTTTCTTGAACTGGTCTTCACGTTCCCATGTGTACTCGGGTCCGTGCTTAGAGCTCCAACGTACTTTGACAAGTTTCACACTGCTCCTCCTGGTCTTGTTGACTTTCCAGTCAGTAACCTCAACGGGTTGTTCTGTAAATCGGAGGGCTTCATCAATATGCACTTCATCCAACGGGATGGTCACGTTTTCTTGCGTTGGACTCTTCTTCAGGTTGGATACATGAAACGTATCATGTACTCCATTAAGTTCTGCCGGTAACTCCAACTTGTATGCCACGGTACCAATTCTTCTCAATATTCTGAATGGTCCGATGTATCGTGGATTCAACTTTCCACGCTTTCCAAATCTGACTACGCCCTTCCATGGTGAAACTTTTAACAACACTTTGTCTCCCACCTCGAAATCTACCGATTTTCTATTTGGATCCGCGTAGCTCTTTTGTCGCTCTCGAGCCGCCCTAATGCGCTCTCGGATCTGCGCAATCTTATCGGTTGTCTCTTGTACAAGTTCAGGACCAACCATACGTTTATCTCCAGCGTCTGCCCAACATAAGGGCGACCGGCATTTGCGACCATACAGAGCTTCGAACGGCGCGGCTTTTATGCTCGTATGATAACTGTTATTGTAGGAAAACTCAACTAAAGGTAGATGAGTATCCCAGCTGCCGCCTAGATCCATGACACATGCACGGAGCATATCTTCTAATGTTTGTATAGTCCGTTCGCTCTGGCCGTCTGTTTGTGGATGGAATGCCGTGCTCAGATCTAACTGAGATCCAAAGGCTTCCTGAAATGATCGCCAGATTCTTGAGACAAAACGTCCATCTCTGTCTGAAATGATTGAGATTGGCACTCCATGACGTGCCACAATTTCTCTTAAGTATATCTCAGCAAGCTTTCCAGTGCTGTCTTTTTCTCGGATCGGTAGGAAATGCGCAGACTTCGTCAATCGATCAACTATTACCCATATCATATCGTGCCCTCTCGGGGTCCTGGGTAATTTCGTTATGAAGTCCATCGAGATTTGTTCCCACTTCCATACGGGAATCTCTGGTTGTTGTAGTAGGCCGGACGGTTTCTGATATTCGGCCTTAACCTTCGCACAGGTTAGGCATTTTCCAACATAGACAGCAACGTCGCTTTTGAGTCTCGGCCACCAATAGTACTCTTTCAAGTCTTGGTACATCTTGTCCGATCCTGGATGGATCGAATATCTCGATTTGTGGGCTTCATTAAGGATGACTTCTCGTATGCCACCATAGAGTGGAACCCAGATACGCTTCTTGAAGTATAAGGCTCCCTCTTCATTTGGCACCATGTATTTCAATGCACCCCGGAGGTATTCAGCTTTACGGTTCTCTTCTTTAAGAGCTTCTTGTTGTGCATCCCGAATGCGTGCAGTGAGGTTCGTTCGAATCGTCATTTCCAATGCTCGAACCCTTAGGGTCTTAACCCTTTCCTTTCGGCTCAACGCGTCTGCTACAACGTTTGCCTTTCCAGGATGGTACTTAATCTCACAGTCATAATCATTCAGCAGCTCGACCCAACGTCGCTGGCGCATATTCAATTCCTTCTGATCAAATATGTGTTGCAAGCTTTTGTGATCTGTGAAGATTGTACATCGAGTACCATATAGATAATGTCGCCAAATCTTTAAGGCGAACACCACTGCACCCAGCTCTAGGTCGTGAGTGGTATAATTTCTCTCGTGAACCTTCAGTTGTCTTGAAGCATAAGCGATGACTTTTTGGCGTTGCATGAGCACACAACCCAAGCCTTGTCGTGAGGCGTCGCAGTATACCACGAAGTCTTCAGTGCCTTCGGGTAATGATAGTATCGGTGCATCGCAGAGCTTGTTCTTAAGTAGCTGAAAGGCTTCTTCTTGTTTGTGACTCCAGTCGTACTTCTTGTCTTTCTGAGTCAGGGTCGTTAGCGGTTGAGCTATCTTCGAGAAATTCTCAATGAATCGCCGATAGTAGCCCGCTAAGCCCAAAAATTGACGGACTTCGGTCGGGGTCTTGGGAGCTTCCCAATTCTTTATTGCTTCAATCTTGGACGGGTCTACATGAATGCCTTTCTCATTCACCACGTGACCAAGAAATTGTACTTCGCGAATCCAGAATTCGCATTTCGAGAACTTTGCATAAAGTTTCTCTTTCTTCAGTAGCTCCAAGATGGTTCTGAGATGTTGCTCGTGCTCTTCTTTCGTTCGCGAGTAAATTAGGATATCATCGATAAATACAATCACGAATTTATCGAGATATGGTTTGCACACGCGGTTCATTAGGTCCATAAAGACCGCTGGCGCGTTCGTCAATCCAAACGGCATCACAAGAAATTCGTAGTGCCCATATCGCGTTCTGAATGCAGTCTTTGGCACGCTTTCATCTTGGATTCTCAGCTGATGGTATCCAGATCGAAGGTCGATCTTGGAATAGTAGCTTGATCCTTGCAATTGATCAAATAAGTCATCAATCCTTGGTAGCGGATACCGATTCTTGATTGTGAGCTTGTTCAGTTCCCTGTAATCGATACACATCCGCAGTGTTCCATCCTTCTTCTTCACGAATAATACTGGAGCTCCCCAGGGTGAGAAGCTTGGCCTTATGAATCTTTTATCCAACAACTCCTGGAGCTGTGTAGATAATTCTTGCATTTCGGATGGTGCAAGTCGATAGGGTGCCTTGGCTACAGGAGCAGCTCCTGGAACCAAGTCTATACGGAATTCGACTTGTCGTTGCGGAGGTAGTCCTGGCAGATCTTCAGGGAACACATCAGGAAATTCCTTCACCACAGGAATGTCTTCGAGTTTTGGCTCCACAGCCTTCTTGTCCATAACGTGTGCTAGGAAAGCGACACATCCTTTCCTCAAGCACTTCTGTGCCTTCATGCAACTGATGATTCGAAGAGGCGCGTCTCGTTTTTCTCCATGCACGATAAGAGTTTCACCATCCGCTAAAGGGATGCGAATGATTTTCTCATGACAAATAACTTCAGCTTTGTTCTTGGACAACCAGTCCATTCCGACTACTACATCGAAGCTACCCAATTGAATAGGTAAGAGGTCGATGCTAAAATTTCGTTCGCCAAGTTCTAGTGTGCAGCCTCTAACAACTTCGCCCGATTCAACAAGTTTACCATTGGCTAGTTCTATGGAATAAGGAATTTCTAATCTACTAGATTCTATTCCGAGTATGTGTTTAAATTCCACAGACATGAAGCTATAATCGGCGCCAGTGTCGAATAATATGGATGCAAAGTGATTGTTAATGAGAAACGTACCGGTGACCACGTTAGGGTCCTCGCGTGCGTCTCTTGCTCCAATCACAAATGCTCGAGCCGGAGCGTTGTTTCTCTCTGGGCAGTTTTTCATGAAATGATCATTGCTTCCACACTTGAAGCATCCTTGCCCTTTCCCGTTGCCATTCTTGTTACCAGCACCGTTTCCATTTCGGTTCTTTCCTTTTCCCCAACAGTCTTCGGTTTGATGACCCAATTTACCACATTTGTTGCACCTTGGAATGCGACAAGCTCCATCATGATGATACTTACATTTTTGGCATCTAGGCATGGAGCCTTGGTATGCTTTGGTTGTATGGGTTTTCATCTCCTGGGACGTGTTAGCGTCACGCTTCTTGCTGAAACCCTTGTTGTTACGAGTTGCTTGATTCAAGTTTGCATGTTTCCTTTTCTTGTTGACAGACGACTCAGCATGCGTCTCGGCATTTTCTGTTGGGTTCAGTGAGAGCTTCTTCATACGAACACAATCTTCAGTCAGGCTGACAGCCAGAGTTACAGCCTCGGTGATTGTTTGTGGTTTGGCCGACGTCACCATGCCACGAAACTCTGAGGCCAGTCCCCAAATGTAGCGTTCAACACGCTTGAATTCGGGAGTTACCATGTAGGGGAGTACTCTAGACAGATCGTGGAACCTTCGAGTGTAACCATTTATGTCAGCACCTTCCATGGTCAGGTGCCAGAACTCCGTCTCCAGCCTTTGGAGTTCAGCACGAGAGCAGTACTTCTCTCTCATCCTTTCCTTCAGTTCCTCCCAAGTGAGGCCATAAGCGGCGTCATCACCCAAAGTTTGGGCTTGCAGGTTCCACCAAGTCAGAGCTTCATCGACGAATAACCCAGTAGCAAAAGTGACTTGTTGATCCGCGGTACACTTGCTCATGCGGAACGTAGCTTCAGTCTTCTCCGTCCAGCGCACAAATGCTACTGCACCTCCTGTGCCGTCATAGTTTATCGGCTTGCAGTCGAGGAACTGCTTGAAAGTGCAGCCTGGAATTGATTCAACCAATTCATATGTGAGCAATCGAAGAAACAATGAAACAAAGACCGTTCATAAATTTCCTCATGCTTAGTACAGTGTCTCAAGATTACCTTGAGCTGCATTGCCTCCAGACGAATCTCCATTCCCATTACGCCTAGCGTTGCTTGGTCCTCCACTGTCTTGGGTTCGGTTCGCCTCGTACTGGGCGATAGCAGCGGAGATCCTTTCCTCTAGCAAAGCATTCAGCTCTTCAGCAGTTCTTGGCAGTGGGGGAGGTGGAGGTTGATCATCATTGCGAGCATTCACAGTTTTCCTGGGTGCCATGTTCTGACAGAACATAACACAGCAGGGTTAGACATTGGTTTGATATCGTCACACTAGACAGTAGTATCATATATTCACAGGTATATATACCACATAAGTGACATCAAACAATTATTACTCTAGCAGAGCACTTATTAGACTTGCTCTGGGGGAGTCTATACGTGACAAGACTTGCTGTGGTTTCTGTGCACTGAATCCCATAATTATGTATGCATCCATAATTACGTAACCCCTTGCACAGTCCGCACAGTTCGTTTCATCCTCGTATTTCTTCCTTCAGATAGGCCATCGTTTTCAGGTAAAGTCACGTATACTTGTGACATTCTACCTCTAGTATATGCTAATTATCACACATAATTGCAAGTAATTTCTAGTCAATGACAAGTGCTACTCTAGTGCACTCTAAGTCTCGTAGTGTCTTTTCTAGACTCATGTATTC
This sequence comes from Helianthus tuberosus, assembly GCA_030545235.1. Lineage (NCBI taxonomy): Eukaryota > Viridiplantae > Streptophyta > Magnoliopsida > Asterales > Asteraceae > Helianthus > Helianthus tuberosus. The sequence continues at coordinate 92,045,130 of CM060360.1, forward strand.
GGTTTCAGGCAGTGGATGTCGCGGGACGTTTTATGCAATGAAAACTCTTTGAAAAAATTGTTTTCGTGAATGGATCCTAGAGATTGTAGACTAGACTCGAGAATGAATCCTGGTTCACTACAATCGCAGCTCTGATACCAATCTGTCACACCCCTTTCTAAGGCGGAAGCACGAGGTGTGATCATGAAAGGTTCTCATTGCATACGAAGAGTAAACATGCTACATCGCTAAGTCGCATAAAGCGTTGTCTTAAAAGTTTACAACTTTATTCAAAGTTAAACACAAGCGACATCCACGAGCATAAGCTAGACCACGCGCACATCCATCCTAGTTACCTGAAATACATGTGAGTTTTTGGAAAAACGTCAACATAATGTTGGTGTGAATTCATGCAGTTTTGTATTTCATGTTTGTATACTTTGTATGAAAACATAGTTTGTGAGTAAATCAAGTTTTCATAAATCCAGTTTCATGTGTACATCACGTACCTATGTATAATTCAATTTCTTCTTGAGTACCCCACGTACTTCAAGTTATTTATCAATCTTCTTGAGTACCCCACGTACTTCAAGTTATATATCAATTCTCTTGAGTACCCACGTACTTCAAGTTATTTATCAATTCTTGTATGGTATGAATTTTATGTAAATACAGTATTTCTGTAATTATCAGATTTGTTAATGGGTTGCAAAGCCATTAACATGTGGCACGTCATAGGAAGTCACCAAACCTAAGGCATTTAATTGGTATATTCTGAGACACAAAAGCACCACTCGATTCTCGCCTCCGACCGAGTGTGAGGCTGCCAGGCACCTGTTAGATCTAACCTTTTTGTTCTGCGGTCTAGGTATATTGTTGATTAATGGTGCTTCTGTACCCTATTCGTGACACTATTTCTCATAACGCCTCCTACTTGGTTCTCGTTCTCACCAAGCGCGTTTCTTGTTATCATTTCTCATAGCGCCTTATACTTGGTTCTTGTCTCACCAAATGCGCTTCTCATACTCTTGCATTTCGTCACACTTGGTTCTCGTTCTCACCAAGTGTACTTCTTGTATTTTATATTTCATCACACTTGGTTCTCGTTCTCACCCAAGTGTACTTCTTGTATTATATCATACCATTTATAAATATTGTACTTTTTGTACATGTATTTCACCCCCTAAGTTATAAAAACTGAAAACAGTTAAAGAGAAAAGGGGGAGCATGAACTCACAACTTTGCGTTCCTAGCGTCGTAAACTCCACCGGATTTGCTTACTTAACGTCGTAACCTATACGCGTTTTCTTATCGTTAGTCACTAGACTTGCGTCGCACAAGTACAGTCACTCTCTTTTGTGTATATTTTCTTGTGTTAAAAATATTCTTATATTTTTAACTACGTATCTTACTTATATTATTTTTCTCCAAAAATAAATATAAGTCTTTTGTGTTTTGCACTTTGCACCCGAATTATGTATGTTGTATGTGTATTTTTTATATTTCTACTCCTCATGAGTAATTAGTGTATTTTTAAGTCTTAATACACTAGCACATATAACACATACTATATACACTTAGCACAAAAAATTGGTGATAAAATAATATATATTTTTCTCTCCAAAAATATATATACATAATATCCATTTTTATCCTTCAAGAAATCACCATTTCTTATCACCAAAAATTAGGGAAACCTTGGTAATACTTTTAAATACATTTTTAGGGAATAAGTTTCTCAAAAACTTATATTTTTCTAAGTGTCAAAATTTATAAAAATTTTGACAGAGTTTCCCCTAAAAATGGAGGTTTCCCACGTTTTCAAAACGTGTGTTTATTTTCTTTTAAATCGTCAACAATCATCAACAACAATTATCAACAATAATCATCAACAAGGAATCACTAATTTCTCCATTTCACGAACTTGAATATTTACAAAAATGTGTAGTAATTTACTAGCACATTTAGTAAGCCTTGTTATCTTTAAAAATAAGTTTAATTTCTTAAAAACTTTATTTTTAAAGAATATGAAGTTTCACAACTTCTAGTCGGTTTTTATGAAAATTATTTCTTTGTTAAAACTTTTGTTACACAAGTGTCCACACACTTGTTTGTTCATAAAAAACACCTCTACTTCATGAAAGATCCGGTTTTAAAACATGGTTTTGTCTTACAGTTGGTCTTTCGAAAATACCACTTGTAGATCTTTAGATCTACTAGTTTAGAACTCCATTTCATAAGATAAATTGTTTTTTACACAAGTTCATGTTTAATAGTAGTAGTGTTCATCATCTAGTCCTTTTTATACTTTAACATACACTAGCTCATGTTCTAAGAACATAACCTAGCCGGGTTAGATGACGATCCGAACTACTACTAGCATTAAACAACACAAAATAATCATCACAAAACAAGTTTAACAAGTTTTACACAATTATCCATCTATTAACCATCATATTCATCACTTTAATAGACTTTTAGTTGGTGATTTAGTATGTTCATGATTTTCAACCGACAAATCTCTTATTAACCACTCTAGACAAGATCAAGAAGGTGTTTTAGAACACTTACTACTAGCTCGAGGCTAGGGAAGAAACAAGACGTAAACGAGGTGGATAAAAAGAAATCTAGAGAGGTTCTTCAAGATCCGTGAATTCCAGGCTTTCTAATCTACCTTCTAACACATTGTAGTAACTTTGAAATAGTTGATTTTGAATGAAGGGTGATGGTGGTGGTGGCACAAGTCTCGGCCGAGAATGGGGGCCAAGGGATGAGTTTTGTGGTGTCTTGAAGTGAGGAGGAAGATGTCTCCTTTTAAGCTCACAATTCACTAATGACCAAGGGTTAATGTGTTCACCTTAGTACAAGCAAATCCTTCATCAAATCTTTCTCACATCTCAAGAGATCTCACAAGATTATGTAAGATTCAAGAGGATTTTTGTGATGGGGTCCCCATAGGGGACGGTTACATAAGTGCGGGGGGGGGGGGGTAATGTGTAAATGTTGGACCATGAAGTTACTTGTAATCATAATCTAAGTATCTAGTTAGTGTAGTTCGTTACTAGGTATTTTAGCGTGTGTTAGGGTGTTCGGGGACCCTAACTAGCTTGCCGGCCAAGTTTTTGTCCAATTGATCCGGTTTTTGGTCGATTTTAGGTCCAATTCTTTCAAGGATTCGTTAAAACTATGTTTTACGTGATATATGTGAAATTTAAGCCATTTTAACCGTAAAATCTCGTTTAATTTTGAAAAGAATGAGTAGAAGTGAGAAAATCTGATTGTACAGACATTTGTACTACAGACATTTGTACATACATTTGTACATTTGTACTACAGACATTTGTACATACATTTGTAAACAATTATGTTTGTATGTAAACAATCAGATTTTCTCACTTCTACTCATTCTTTTCAAAATTAAACGAGATTTTACGGTTTAAAATGGCTTAAATTTCACATATATCACGTAAAACATAGTTTTAACGAATCCTTGAAAGAATTGGACCTAAAATCGACCAAAAACCGGATCAATTGGACAAAAACTTGGCCGGCAAGCTAGTTAGGGTCCCCGAACACCCTAACACACGCTAAAATACCTAGTAACGAACTACACTAACTAGATACTTAGATTATGATTACAAGTAACTTCATGGTCCAACATTTACACATTACCCCCCCCCCCCCGCACTTATGTAACCGTCCCCTATGGGGACCCCATCACAAAAATCCTCTTGAATCTTACATAATCTTGTGAGATCTCTGAGATGTGAGAAAGATTTGATGAAGAGATTTGCTTGTACTAAGGTGAACACATTAACCCTTGGTCATTAGTGAATTGTGAGCTTAAAAGGAGACATCTTCCTCCTCACTTCAAGACACCACAAAACTCATCCCTTGGCCCCCCATTCTCGGCCGAGACTTGTGCCACCACCACCATCACCCTTCATTCAAAATCAACTATTTCAAAGTTACTACAATGTGTTAGAAGGTAGATTAGAAAGCCTTGGAATTCACGGATCTTGAAGAACCTCTCTAGATTTCTTTTATCCACCTCGTTTACGTCTTGTTTCTTCCCTAGCCTCGAGCTAGTAGTAAGTGTTCTAAAACACCTTCTTGATCTTGTCTAGAGTGGGTTAATAAGAGATTTGTCGGTTGAAAAATCATGAACATACTAAATCACCAACTAAAAGTCTATTAAAGTGATGAATATGATGGTTAATAGATGGATAATTGTGTAAAACTTGTTAAACTTGTTTTGTGATGATTATTTTGTGTTGTTTAATGCTAGTAGTAGTTCGGATCGTCATCTAACCCGGCTAGGTTATGTTCTTAGAACATGAGCTAGTGTATGTTAAAGTATAAAAAGGACTAGATGATGAACACTACTACTATTAAACATGAACTTGTGTAAAAAACAATTTATCTTATGAAATGGAGTTCTAAACTAGTAGATCTAAAGATCTACAAGTGGTATTTTCGAAAGACCAACTGTAAGACAAAACATGTTTTTAAAACCGGATCTTTCATGAAGTAGAGGTGTTTTTATGAACAAACAAGTGTGTGGACACTTGTGTAACAAAAAGTTTTAACAAAGAAATAATTTTCATAAAAACCGACTAGAAGTTGTGAAACTTCATATTCTTTAAAAATAAAGTTTTTAAGAAATTAAACTTATTTTTAAAGATAACAAGGCTTACTAAATGTGCTAGTAAATTACTACACATTTTTGTAAATATTCAAGTTCGTGAAATGGAGAAATTAGTGATTCTTGTTGATGATTATTGTTGATAATTGTTGTTGATGATTGTTGACGATTTAAAAGAAAATAAACACACGTTTTGAAAACGTGGGAAACCTCCATTTTTAGGGGAAACTCTGTCAAAATTTTTATAAATTTTGACACTTAGAAAAATATAAGTTTTTGAGAAACTTATTCCCTAAAAATGTATTTAAAAGTATTACCAAGGTTTCCCTAATTTTTGGTGATAAGAAATGGTGATTTCTTGAAGGATAAAAATGGATATTATGTATATATATTTTTGGAGAGAAAAATATATATTATTTTATCACCAATTTTTGTGCTAAGTGTATATAGTATGTGTTATATGTGCTAGTGTATTAAGACTTAAAAATACACTAATTACTCATGAGGAGTAGAAATATAAAAATACACATACAACATACATAATTCGGGTGCAAAGTGCAAAACACAAAAGACTTATATTTATTTTTGGAGAAAATAATATAAGTAAGATACGTAGTTAAAAATATAAGAATATTTTTAACACAAGAAAATATACACAAAAGAGAGTGACTGTACTTGTGCGACGCAAGTCTAGTGACTAACGATAAGAAAACGCGTATAGGTTACGACGTTAAGTAAGCAAATCCGGTGGAGTTTACGACGCTAGGAACGCAAAGTTGTGAGTTCATGCTCCCCCTTTTCTCTTTAACTGTTTTCAGTTTTTATAACTTAGGGGGTGAAATACATGTACAAAAGTACAATATTTATAAATGGTATGATATAAATACAAGAAGTACACTTGGTGAGAACGAGAACCAAGTGTGATGAAATATAAAATACAAGAAGTACACTTGGTGAGAACGAGAACCAAGTGTGACGAAATGCAAGAGTATGAGAAGCGCATTTGGTGAGACAAGAACCAAGTATAAGGCGCTATGAGAAATGATAACAAGAAACGCGCTTGGTGAGAACGAGAACCAAGTAGGAGGCGTTATGAGAAATAGTGTCACGAATAGGGTACAGAAGCACCATTAATCAACAATATACCTAGACCGCAGAACAAAAGGTTAGATCTAACAGGTGCCTGGCAGCCTCACACTCGGTCGGGGCGAGAATCGAGTGGTGCTTTTGTGTCTCAGAATATACCAATTAAATGCCTTAGGTTTGGTGACTTCCTATGACGTGCCACATGTTAATGGCTTTGCAACCCATTAACAATCTGATAATTACAGAAATACTGTATTTACATAAAATTCATACCATACAAGAATTGATAAATAACTTGAAGTACGTGGGGTACTCAAGAGAATTGATATATAACTTGAAGTACGTGGGGTACTCAAGAAGATTGATAAATAACTTGAAGTACGTGAGGTACTCAAGAAGAAATTGAATTATACATAGGTACGTGATGTACACATGAAACTGGATTTATGAAAACTTGATTTACTCACAAACTATGTTTTCATACAAAGTATACAAACATGAAATACAAAACTGCATGAATTCACACCAACATTATGTTGACGTTTTTCCAAAAACTCACATGTATTTCAGGTAACTAGGATGGATGTGCGCGTGGTCTAGCTTATGCTCGTGGATGTCGCTTGTGTTTAACTTTGAATAAAGTTGTAAACTTTTAAGACAACGCTTTATGCGACTTAGCGATGTAAACGCTAACGAATGTTTTCAAACTATGGTATTTGAATGTTATTTTTACGAGCATGTAGCATGTTTACTCTTCGTATGCAATGAGAACCTTTCATGATCACACCTCGTGCTTCCGCCTTAGAAAGGGGTGTGACACTAACAAACAGAGTCAGAGAGGTGGAGGATCAGATGTTGAACCGTGACAAAATGCTGAAAGCTTCAAATAACAGATTAAAAGATTTAACTGACAAAATCGAAACTGATAAAATTGAGATAGAAAGAGTTAGGAAAGAAAATGAAAAACTAATTCTTGAAAATCGTCAAGTTTCTGAAAGTTTTGAGAAGCTAAAACGTACGGTGAAAGATTCTGATGATAGAAACGGTAAAACATACAAAGAAAATTGTCATTTGCAAGGTGTTTTGAGGGTCAAAGAAGAATTAATCAACCAACAATTGGATGAGATTGCTAAGTTGAAACTTCAATTTCAAGAAGTTAAAATTGAAAATGAACGCATCCAGTTGAAGATGAATAGTTACAACTCTGCAAGCTTTGTTTTATAACACATTGTTCCCAAACCCATTGGGAAGAACAAAGCAGGCGAAGATGTATATGCTGATGGAACTGGGGTAGGGTTTCATCAGGTTCCACCACCAGTTCTAAACAATTTTTTAAAGAAACAATCAGGGTTGGTTAATAATGAAACAAATGAGATAAAACTTCCAGAGTCAATTGATGTAACATTTTCTTCATCATCATCTGATGATAGTGTTCAAACTGAGATTGTTAAAGGCATGGCTGAAAGTGTTTTGGATAGTGATTCAGCTGAGGAAGAAGAATGTTTTCTGAACAATTACATTCCGAAACCAAAATCCAAAACCAACTTAGGTGGTGAACCAGGTCTTGTGATGTACAAGATGGGTGGATCTGATAAGTTGTATTCTGATTCTGAGTTTCCTCTAGAAAATGTTAATGTGAACAAATTGAAAAATGTGTTCAAACTGGTTGAAATTGATTTGTCTGAAGTAGAAGGATTGAATCAGACAAAGAGGCAAATGAATTTTGAGAAAGATAAAGCTTACTATAAGAAACCTGTTGTTCCATCACCTTTTTATAACAACAATCAAAACAGATGGTCGGGAGGTTATCGGGGTAGTAAGAGTTATCAGAAAACAAATTTTCAAAACAAGAAGTTTGCTGAGAAAAAGGTGTTTGTGAACAGTTCAAGTTCACTTTCTGATGAGCAATCTAGGATTTTTTCAAAATCAAACAAAGAGTTCTTTGAAAAGAAGGCCTCACAGCCTCAGTCTGAAGGCACAAGTAGGGAAGTTGACACCCGAACATGCTTCAAATGCAATCAAATTGGACATATTGCACGAAAGTGTACCAACTTTAAGCCTAAGACTGAAGTTGTGATGAATTCAAGCAAGAAAGATGTTGTGAAGGGAAAAGCTCCATTGGTTGTTGAGAAAAAGGTTTTGAAAAATGATAACACCAAGATCAAAACTGAACCTGTTAAGAATTTGGTAACTAAAATTGACAAATTTTACAAAAGAGTTGCATCACCTCAACAAACATGGAAGCCAAAAACTGTAGACAAGAAAGCAAATTCTCCAAAACCAAAGGTGTCTGAGACTGAAAAATCATCATCTTCAACCAAGAAGATGTATGTACTTTGGATTTATATGAGAAACAAGAAAAACAAAATTCGACTTCTAAAAAGAAGTATGTGGTAAGAAAAGATCAACCATCTGGTCAGCCTCAAAAAGACGAATTTTTCTTATTCAAAGAGGTTGAGGTTGGGTCTGGTGAAAGTTTAAAAATGAATGATAAAAATTTTCCGCCACTTTACACTGCTAAAACACACATTAATGTCAAGTTACCCGAGTCAAAAGAGGCTTGGGTAGCATCAAAATCTCACTAAATGTTTTTTATATGTGCAGGATCTTCCAAGATCCGTTTCACGTTGGATTATTGATAGTGGAGCTTCTCGGCACATGACAGGGAAGACAGCGTTGTTGTACGATGTTAGAAATTTCAATGGAGGTTATGTCAGGTTCGCAGGTAACCAAGGTGGTAGAATTGTTGGTGAAGGAACGCTATCCAATGGGATTGTCACGTTTGAAAGAGTTAATTACATTGCTGAGCTGGAAAATAATCTACTAAGTATTTCGCAAATTTGTGACAGGATGTATACCACTCACTTCACAGACAAAGAATGTTTGATCTTAAAACCAGGATTTGTTATCCCTGAATAGGGGTGTTCATGAGCCGATCCGATCTGATCGAGGGTCTGCTCATGCTCGGATTGAATTACAACCGATCCGATCCGAGCGGATCGAATTTGTAAAACCGAGCGCAAAAGTTATACTCATGCTCGGATTGAATTTGAATCGATCGGCTCGGTTTCGCTCGGTTTTATCAAATTCTAAAAAATCGAGCGGATCGTTTTCGCTCGATTGAATGATAAGGCTTCGTTCAACCAAAACAAATTCTAACTTAATTAAAACATGTCCAACACTTTACTAACAAAGCAATACATAACTCAAATCATGATTCTAAAAATGTTCTTAACAATATTAAGAAACACAGGAGCGGCGCTATGTTGCAGATTGAAGACTGGAGCGACTCACTTGTTTGATACTTTGATTATCCGACGATGTGTGTGAGTGTGACTGTGGAGACCAGAGAGTGAGAGTCGGAGATTAGAGAGCGGCGATATGAATATGATACGACTGAATAGTGAATACTCTTTTAGGAATAGGATTTAGGGTTAGATTTCATATTAAATATTAAGTTGGGTTGAATGTTATTTGGGCTTTTAATTTTTTTTGGGCTATTATATATATTTTTGGGATTTTAATCTATAAAATCTATAATATAAATATATATATATATATATATATATATTAATAAAAATAATTCGAGCGAAACCGAGCGATCGACGAGCGAGCGGAGCTTTGCTCATGCTCGGATTGAATTTGAATCGAACCGATCCGATCGGCTCATTTACAAACTGAGCGGAAATCGAACGAGCATTTTTCGAGCATTTTTCGAGCGATCGTCGAGCAGTTTGGACAGCCCTATCCCTGAAGAATGGATTATCTTGAGGGCACCAAGAGTCAATGACCTGTATGTATTAGACATGAGTGTAGCAACTACAACAACGGGTCAGGCCACATTCACCTACGAAAAATGAATCACTTGGTGCATAATGATTTAGTTCTGGGTGTTCACATCAAAGGTTTTCATCTGGAAGGGGAGTGCATTAGTTGCATCAAAGGCAAGCAAAATAAGAAATCACATCCTTAAAAGAAAGTCAATTCAGTTTCCAGACCATTAGAGAGACTTCATATGGATCTGTTTGGTCCAGTAAAAGTTAAAAAAATTACAGGGGATCTCTACTGTCTTGTGGTTACTGATGATTATTCCAGATTTTCGTGGGTATCATTTTTAAAGTATAAAGATGAGACGTTTGAAAGTTTAATGGCGTTGTTCAGAAAAATTGAAAACCTGTACCAAAGGCGTATCAGAAGAATCAAAAGTGATAATGGTACTGAGTTTAAGAACAACAAGATGGAAGAATATTGTGATGAGAAAGGTATATTGCATGAATTTAGTGCTCCTTACACTCCGCAGCAGAATGGAGTAGCTGAAAGAAAGAACAGGACACTAATTGAAACAGCCAGGACGATGCTTGCCAATTCTAAACTTCCTATCAACTTTTGGGCAGAACCAGTTGCAGCCGCATGCTATACGCTCAACCGGGTTCTTACAGTGAAGAAATTCAACAAGACATGTTTCGAGCTAATAAACAACCGCAAGCCAAATCAAGAATATCTTGAACCGTTTGGGTCTCCCTGCACAATTCTAGATTTTCAGGGTAAATTTGGTCAAAAAGGTGTTGAAGGAATATTCATGGGTTATGCAAGCCCATTGAAGCGTGTTTTCATTCCTAGCTTGAAGCAAATCATTGAGGCATACAATGTTGAATGTCAAGGTTATACAATGCCGCTGTAGAAACCTGGTGACTCATGGCGATTTAATTACGATACTTTGTGGAGTTCATTTAACATTGAAGAAGAACCAGATTTCTTTGATGATCTGGATATTCTGAGAGAGTATGAAGATCCAGAAGAAAGATTCCCAGCAGAAACTTATCGTAAACAACAAGCTTCTAACGATGATGAAGCAGGTCCAAGCAATGCTGGAGAACATGATGATGTCTAACAAAATAAAGTTACTCAAGATAATCAGACGGCATAGAATGATATTCAAGAATCTGAGAACACGCCAGTTTTCGATCACAGTGATTCAGATTCTGAGGGGGAGCAAATTCAGTTTTTAAATCAAACTATTCCAGTCAGTGAACAAGATGCAAATCAAAATGTCACAAATTTGGAAGAAGAGGTAGATGTCTCAGGCGAGGTGATGCCAAGAACTCTCTCATATCATCCAAAGGAGTTGATAATCGGAGAACTGCAGTCAGGCGTCCGCACTCGAAGACAACTTGATCATGGGCTTACATGTTTCTATACAAAAGTTGCTCCTTTACAAACTGATTTCTCATTAAGTTGTTTATCTCGCAGATTGAGCCAAGGACTTACAAAGAGGCGCTTATTGAAGACTCTTGGGTCAATGCGATGCAGGAGGAACTGAGCCAATTCGAGAAGTTAGGGGTGTGGAAGTTAGTGGATTTTCCTGATGGTCATCGGAAGATCAACACCAAATGGGTGTTTAAATGTAAGAGGGATGATAGAGGGGTTGTTGTTCGTAACAAAGCTCGACTCGTAGTCCAGGGTTTCAGTCAGCAGGAGGGTATAGATTTCACTGAAGTGTATGCTCAAGTTGCTAGACTTGAAGCGATCAGAATCTTCCTAGCTTTTGCTTCATGGAAAGGATTTAAAGTTTTTCAGCTAGATGTAAAGTCGGCGTTTCTCTATGGCAAAGTGAAAGAGGAGGTATATGTCGGACAGCCACCGGGCTTTACCGATCCAATTCACAAAGATAAAGTTTATCTCCTGGATAAGGCGTTATACGGCTTACATCAGGCCCCGAGAGCCTGGTATGAGACCTTGTCTCAACATCTGATAGACAACAACTTCATCCGAGGAAAGATAGACGCCACTCTGTTCACAAAAGAAGTCGACGGGCATCTTCTGATAGTTCAAATTTACGTGGACGACATAATTTTTGGGTCTGCAAATGAACAACTTTGCAAAGATTTTGAAAAAGTTATGAAGCAGAAATTTGAAATGTCATCAATGGGTGAGATGAAGTTCTTCTTGGGGCTTCAAGTTGATCAACTTCCCGAGGGAACGTTCATACATCAAACGAAATACGTTCATGATGTTCTGGAGAAATTCGGAATGTCAGGAATGTCACCTATGTCCACCCCATTAGCAACGAACCATGGGATAAACCCTGATCTCACCGGAGAGAAAGTAGATGAAACGTTGTATCGCTCCATGATAGGTTCGTTAATGTACTTGACGGCATCAAGATCGGATATTATGTATCCAACCTGCCTCACAGCTCAATTTCAGTCAAATCCTAGAGCCTCGCATATGGTTTTTGTGAAAAGGATTCTACGCTACCTGAAAGGAACTCCATCTCTGGGGTTGTGGTATCCAAAAGTAGGCGATTTCACGCTAGAAGGATATTCTGATTCTGATTTCGGATGCTGCAAAGTGAACGCTAAATCAACAACAGCGGGGTGCCAGTTTTTCGGACCACGACTGGTCACCTGGCAATGCAAGAAGCAGACCTCTGTCGCTTTATCCACATGTGAAGCCGAATACGTATCTGCTAGCAGCTGCTGCTCTCAGATCTTGTGGATCCAGCAACAGATGCGAGACTACGGTTTGCAATTTCTAAACTCCCCTATCTTTGTTGATAATGAGGCAGCTATAAACATAACAAAAAATCTTGTACATCACGCTAAAACGAAACACATTGAAATTCGTCATCACTTCATCCGAGATTGTTTCGAGAAAAAGTTGGTACGAATAGAAAAAATCCACACCGATGAACAAAAAACTGATTTACATTCCAAAGCATTTGACAAAACACGTTTTCAATATCTTTTGAAACTTAATGGTATGAAGTTACTATCAGATGCGGAAGAAATCGTTGGCGTCGATGATGGTACCACTGTAGATGATGTTGAAAAGCAATCTGCAATGGTTTGTCGAATTTTTACTTGTTTTGATCTTTAGGGGGAGATAGGTTATAATTCCAGAAAATACAAAAACATTAGAAAATTTGAAAACCCCAAAAAATGATAAAATTCAAAAAGAGCTTGTGTAAAGAGGGAAAATGATAGTACATCAGCTAGACTGTTACGGTATGCTAAAAAATGGAAAGTTTAAATGCGTTAAATAGTCTCATTGATGATGTGCCGATAGGTTTTTACACATTTAGTAGGTTTGTTCGGGATATAAACCTAAATCTTACTTGCTTATTTCGTGGGGAACACTACTTGGATATATAGGTAACCCCTGAAATCTTGTTTGAAATATCCATCTTTCTGAGATACTAGGTCTTTATACTTAGTGATATCTGGGGTATTATCCCGGGACTTCTGATTTTGCGGAAGCAATGGCCTAGTCCCCGGAGAATACTTTACCGCATGCTCGCCCTCAACATAAATGATAAAGACAATAAAATTGCTAATCAAATGCTGTTGTAATAAAAAGATCCTCTAAAGGGGACCCACCCAAGTCGAACCGTCATCTCTCTGCTGAACGGAAGTTCTGACCTGAGCTCTCACGGTTTCATACTTTTACTAAATTATTCCCTTACAGATATCATCTATGGTATACTCACCTGTAAGACTGAATATTGGGATCTGGATACGGGAGTATATTCAAGAGGTGGGACACATGAATAAGTTTAAGTCGCTAAAACACTAAATTCGTATCCTGGACAGATTGAAATGTGTGTGAAAATTTTAGTGGATCAGTATATCGACAATCTAAGTGAATTGTTTAATGCTGTGTATGAAATCAAGCTTAACGGTACTTGTAACTTGTCGGTAGCTGATATGATTCCCTAACACGCTCATTAAAAATATGTTTGTAAATAGTTTACGTTTACTGCATTTCAGTTCTGTATTTCTTTTCTAGTTTAGAAGCTTTATTAAAAATCCCAAAAAGATTTTATATTTCTGCTTTATTTTTCGACAAACCAAAGCGGAAAGCTGATCTTCAGATTCGAATTGAAGGCATGAAGTTTCTGGGCTGGATGTTGAGTTTGGAGCTAATCATATGAATCCTGTAGAAATGAAAAGTCAAATACAAGTTCATTAATTTGAAACTTGTAATTTTCAGAAAAAGATTGATCAAAACATCAGTATGCTTTGTTTCGGGTCAACCAAGGTCATTAAGTTGGACTTGGTAGGCAAATTAAGTACCTAGGGTCATTAACTTGGACCTAGATACTTAAGTGGATTCTCAAACACTAAAATATTCAAAAGGTCAAAATGTCAAAGTTTTGAGAGAAATAGGAATGCTTGGATCGGACAGCTGACCGATCGGACAGCACACCGACTCAATGACACCTATAAATAGGAGGTCAAAGCTCAGTCAAAACGGTTACATGGTCGATCGGCTGACCCTTCTCTCTCAAACTTTCATCTGATTTCTCATTGTTTCATTGATTCTCTTTGGATTAGAACATTGGTTTGCACATCATTTTCAATGCCAAAGGTAAGTCTTTCACATTCAAATCTATCATTTTTTTCTATATGTTCTTCATGTCGTCACAGTCAACGTCTTTAGAATCGATCTAGGAAGTTCTAGCTATTTTTGTTGAATTTTAAGCACAGGGTCTTGTTCGGAATGTTAAGATCTATAGATTTACTGGTTTAATTTGTGACAATTCATGTTTAATTTGAGTAGATCTAATGTTTAGTAGTTACGGCAGTCGGCTAGGTTTTAGTGAAATTAAACCTTATTTAGAACGAATTAGAGAATAATGAACATAGGGTTTCGATCGCGACAAGATTCTTCACATAGATCCAAGTTCAATTTTTGATAATCTGCCTGAAAAATTCTGAGTATGATTGTTCTTGAATGTTCTTGAATGAGATGCCAACCGATCGGACAACAGTCTGATCGGACAGCCATCATAGTGGATACACAAGTATTGTTGCTTGTTAGGATAGCTCATGCCTTGGAGTTTGTGCCTAAATGTGTCATCAAAGTTTAATTTGATTCATGTTTAGTTTTGTGCTAGCCGATCGGTCAGCATTACCAGCCGATCGGACAGCATTCTTACAGTTCTTTGAAATCTGTGCAAAATGGCCAACCGATTGGCAGCTTTTCCAACCGATCGAACAGCTTTCTCTGCATTTTATTGGTGTTCAAAACAATTGCCAGCCGATCGGGCAGCATTGCCAGCCGATCGGACAGCATTGCCAGCCGATCGGTCAGCATTCAATCATACCTTGATGATTGATCAAAGTGACAGATATGCAAACTGATTGAACATCATTGCTAGCCGATCGGATAGCATCACCAGCCGATCGGACAACATTGCTGACCGATAGAACAGCTTTTTCCATATCAAAACTCACAAGTTGAGCCAATCGATCGGACAGATATGTTAACCGATCGGACAGCCATCCGATTACTTAGTTCTATCATAAAGGGATTCTCAGTGTTAGAAAATTTCTCAAAATTTCCATCTTTCATCCTTATGTCTTAAAATATGTGTAATTGATTAATAATGCATATCTTTACAGGGAAGAGGAAAGGATACGGATAAGGGTCACAATATATACTGTGTAATTGATGAGGCTAACACAGAGAATACGGTGGTTGAAAAAATGGCCAAATTCTTAAGAGAAAGCAGAGTTGCAAAGGCTTTATCTGACAGAACTGTTATATATGAATCTCATGTAAGAGCCTTCTGGAACACAGCTAGATATGAAGAAACCGATAAGATGATACACTCAGTATTAAGAAAGAAGGACAAAACGGGAAAAGATATATATGTAGAGTTTAAGTTTGGTGTTGGAGACATTAGAAGAGTTCTAGACTTAAAAGATTCTGACGACGATCCAACAATCATGTCTGGACATCTTGCTAAAGGAATGTGGTGCAGAATGGGATTCACTGGCTATATCAATGGAAAGATGACTAAGACAAGTTTCTCAAAGGCCTACAGATTTTTGATGCATTGCATGGTTCATTCATTGTCACACAGGAAAGGAGCATATGATGAAGTATCAGATTACATCATGAATATTGTCACAAGTTTGGTATTGAACAGACGTTACAACATTTCTCAAGTAATTTTTGAGTATATGAAGGAGAACTGCCAAAATAAAGGTGACATGTATATCATGTATCCAAGATTCATAACGATGATGATAAATGATAAGTTCAAAGATATTCCAAAAAATAAAAGTGACATTATGGATATGAGAAACATAACGACTGAGACCATTGCAAGAATCACCAAAGAAAATCATTCAAAAACGAAACAAATGATATGCAAAATCAAGAATCCAGACTATGTTGCTCCTGAGAATGATAAATGGAGACATGAGAACAGTGATTCAGATAATGAAGATGTGAAGATGAGTGAGTTTAAAGAAAAGAATACTAGATGGTGGATTGAGAAAGTAAAAGATGGGAAGAGAAAGAGAACTCCAAAGACGTCCCCTGCAGTTTCTATTCCGAAGAATGTAGAAAAGGGTATAGTGAAAGGGGGAGTCATAAGGCAATTAGAATTTTAAATTGTTAAAAAGTTTCTAATAAATCTGTCAAAATTTGTTTTTGCAGGGTCTTCTGGAGAACCGCAACAAAAGCTAATAGATGAAACAGTTTTGGAACCATCAGCAGTTATTCGAGAAGGAGCTGAGTTGTTATCACAAACTCTTGAAAGCTTTTTAAAGAAGAATGAGGATGTTGCTAAAGGTGTCAAAGGCAAAGAACCTAAAGGTGTTGTTCAAGACGTCTCAAGTGATGAAGATTCTGAAGCTACTGAATCAGAATCAGAACTTGATCCAACTACACTTGGCAGAGGCAAAGCACAACTCAAGAAAAATTCTACAAAGAAAAAAAAAGCATCAGATGAGGAAGACACTTCTTTTGAACCAGATCAACCAAAGAAACAATTAAAGAAGCGCAAAGCTGTTCAAACTGGAGTTATTCCTAGAAGTGTGCGGGCAAAGAAAGGAGAAGCTAAAGCTCAAAAAGATCAAGGAGGCAAAGGCAAAAAGCATGCTGAATCATTAAAGGATCAAGAACCAGAGGGTAAAAAGAAAGTTGGTAACGTTGATTATGTTGAAGTGACTGAGGGTGGAGACTTTTCTTCAAAATTTCCACCAATTCCTGAAAATATTGAGATTCCAGAATCCTCACGTCCAAAAGTTACAGATGATTTCTTTGGAAATATTCCACCTGCAACTAGAATTTTTAGAGAAGATATTGCAGAAGATGATTACGACATGTTCAATAATGAAGCTGTAAAAGAATTACTGAAGAAAGTTGTTGCTCTCGAAAAGGCTAAAGACAAAGCTGAAGCAGAACGTGATATTTTAAAGAAGCAGGTTAATCAGCTGATGAAAGCTCATGATCAAATCAGGATGGTGCCGATAGACAAAGAGAAGATGATAAATGAATTGAAGGATGATAGCAGTGATAATTCTAAAGTGTTTGAATTATTGACTGCAGAAATTTCTTCATTAAATGTGAAGATAAAGAATCTTAAAGATGTGAATCAGACGCTTAATCAGCTTCTCAGTGAAATGAGTGAAGCTTCATCAAATGAAATGAAGGCTATGAAGTTGGATATGGAAGAAATGAAGGCTGATAAAGTAATAAAAGAAAACCAGCTTAACATGTTGTATGCGGTAATGGAAAGTCATTTGAAGATTGATGTTCATGCTGCCTTTAATGATCTTGAAGTTAAAAAGGTAGAAGAGAGAAGAATGGAACGAGAAAGACGACTAGCTGAAGATTCCACTCAAAAGAACAAAAGTGTTATTGAAGAAGTTCAAGAAGCTGGTGGTTCTTCAAGTCAAGTTGATGTTGAAATGGTTGATGTGGATAATATTCAAGAACAAGTTGTTGAAGATATTCTAGAACAAGATGATGAAGAGAATCAAAACTTTATGATGGTTGGTGAGCCCTCTCTATTCATTAATACTGATGAAATTATTCGTAGAGTTGCTGCTATTCAAAAGAAGTGAAAGGCCAAAGAAGTGTTGTTACTGGAATGTAAGACACAACAATTCATTCTTGTTGGAAAAGCTTCTACAATGCCCTACAATATATCAAAAATTGTTCGCATAATGAAAATTGAGGAAAGGCGAAAAGAAGCAAAGAAAGCACGTGGAGAAGATGTTAGTGATTCTGATATAGAGTTGTTTGGAGATGAAGAGAATGAAGGTGAAAATGATGATAAAGATGAGTCTGTTCAGAAAGATGATGATGACAAGAAAAACGATGATGATGATCAAGGGTCTTCTGGCTTGTTAATCAATAATCCTAATGTTCAAGAAAGGATTGAAGAGTTGATGAATGATGAAATTAACGAACAGGAAGATGATACTCAACATGAAGCCTCATCATCTGGAAAACAACATGCAGACCAGGTATTTCTAACAAACCCTACTGTTATCTACCTACATGAGAAATATGAAGGTGAGATCGAGGTTCGGAGAACTAGAGCTGAAATGTTAGAAGAGTTGGGTTTGGAAGATGGAAAGTTCAAGTTTGATATTGAGGATGAAATTCCTCAGTCTCCAGAGAAATATTTTGAATCAAGATATGCATATGAAGCTGATCATTATGATGAAGTTATTATTGAAGATGCTTCAGATTCATCTGATGAAGATACTGATTTTCATTATGCTGGAATTGATGAAACATTTCCATCACTTGCTGAAATGTTCAAAGATATAAATGAAGATGAAATCAGAAGGAAAATTGTTGAAAAAGTTTCTACCGAAGGTATTCCAGAAACAATTCCCAAAGAAATTCTTGCTGAAGAACAAAAAAGGTTATTTAAAAATATGCCCAAAGAAAGAAAAACTCTTAGAGCTCTACAGTATTTCACACATGACAAAAATCTTTCATGGGGAGATATTCTATCATGGGGCTATCTTGAAGATCTTAAAGTCTATGCTATCAGACGGGAAGAAGGAGTTCAATACTTCGAATTTCTTTCAGATATCAAACAGTTCTACTATGGTCCAGAAGTTAGAGAACATGATCAAGATTTGTGGAACTACATCAAATTGCAAGCAAAGAATGGTTATCCTGATTGGAAACCACAATATCCAAAGCAGATTGTCACATATCTAGAGAATGGTAAAAAGGATATAACTCTGGATGTGAAGCCGCCTAGATGCCTGAAGAATATGCCACTTAGAGCCATTGAGCAAGACTTCCATGATTTATTTCAAGGCTGGCTGTACAACGAAACTACAGCTGAGGCAGTTATCTCTCTGTAAGACAAGTCCACGGGAAAATCTCGAAGAATCAGTATTCTGGATCCAATGTGGCTTGTTAACTGTTCAAAGAAGGATATCGATTGCTTTTTCTACAACAAGATCGTTTATGAAAAGAGAGACAAAGCTCAAGCACAGCAATACCAAACAGTTGTAGATGTTTGTTTTGCGCAAGACATTAATTCTGGTAGATACTGGAAGACAAAATGGAGAGATCTGGAGATTGATGAGTTTCTGAAAAAGTATAAGCGTGAACAAAGATCTAAAAAGATTGCTGAAAGAGCTACTAAGGTAGGCAAACGTAAGATGGGATCGTTCCACCAACAGATCAAACACCGATTGAATCAGAGGAGAACAAAATACCAAAATGGGATCGAAAGCGTGATGGTGATCCTGTTTATAGAAACTGGTGGTTAACTGAAGGAAGGCATAAAAGACGTAGAATGTTAGAAGAAAAGGCTGAAAAGAGAAGACAGAGAGCTCGTGAAAGAAGACGCAACATGAGGAATTAAAGACTATGCTGGAAGGAACTACAGCTACATCCGAGGGGGAGTCTGTTAGTACAAACTTCTGTAGCTTCCGTCAGCATGAAGTCATGTTTTGTATATTTGTGTCTTTGTAAACAATTATGTTTGTATGTATGTTAGTTTAAGCAGATCAGGATATGGGACTTTATTGTAAAAGTTCTGTATTTTTGTTGGCTATGCCTGCCGATCGGACAGCCGTTCGATCGGTTAGCCCAGCCGATCGGACAGGCGTCCGATCGGTCAGTAATGTCAGCCGATCGGACAGCATCTCATGCTAGCCGATCGGACAGCACTTCTTCTATCCTGACTCTGCCTATAAATACCTGTCCGATCAAGTCATTTGTATCTTTTTCACTTTTGACTCTCTGGAGAACTCATGTCAGTCTGACTTTCAGAGGAACTTTTGTACTTTCATATACGTTGAATAGAAAGATCAGACAACATTTTAGAGTTGAATACTTTGTCGTATATTTGTAGTTTGATCAAATGGATTCCGCACATTGATCAAAGCCGATTCATCTAGTTTCCTACAAACAGATCCTATCCAAGGGACCTACAATACAGCTTGATTCTCCCTAATTATCTTCTTTTTATTGATTTCAAAGCTTTACATATCGTTTGACAAACCAGCAGCACCTCGGCTCTGAAATCGGAAAAGTTACAAATGAATCAGCAACTCAGCTATATATAGGGGTGGTGATTTCGTATGAAATAGCAATAGCTCATTTCGTGCGAAATACCTTTATGTTATTTCGTACGAAATAGCTCTTGCTATTTCGTGCGAAATACCCTTTTTACAACTAAAACCTATTTTCTATCCAGCTGAGCACTGGTTTATCTAATCTAGAAACAAGACTCTATAAAGACGAAGTTAACAGACATCTATGCACCAACATTGATGCCGTCAAATACATCAGCGATCCGATCATGGAGCGATACAATGTTTCATCCACCTTCTCTCCAGTGAGATCAGGGTTTATTCCATGGTTCATCACTAACGGGGTGGAAGTTGGAGCAGTCCTAGACATCCTAAATTTCTCTAAGACGTCATGAACATACTTTGTCTGATGTATGAACGTTCCCTCGGGCAGTTGATCAACCTGAAGCCCTAAGAAGAACTTCATCTTACCCATTGATGAAATTTCAAACTTCTGCTTCATCACCTTTTCAAAATCTTTGCAGAGTTCTTCATCTGTTGACCCGAAAATTATGTCATCCACGTAAATCTGGACAATCAGAAGATGACCGTCGACTTCTTTTGTGAAGAGGGTGGCGTCTATCTTTCCTCGGATGAAGTTGTTGGCTAGCAGATGTTGAGATAGGGTCTCGTACCAGGCTCTCTGGGCCTGATGTAAGCTTTATAACGCCTTATCTAAGAGATATACCTTATCCTTGTGGATTGGGTCGGTGAAGCCCGGTGGCTGCCCGACATATACCTCCTCCTTCACTTTACTATAGAGAAATGCCGACTTCACATCTAGCCGGTATACTTTAAATTCTTTCCAAGATGCAAATGCTAGGAAGATTCTTATCGCTTTAAGTCGAGCAACCGGAGCATATACTTCAGTGAAATCTATACCCTCCTGCTGACTGAAACCCTGGACCACGAGTCAAGCTTTGTTACGAACAATTACCCCTCGATCATCCCTCTTGCACTTAAACACCCACTTAGTGTTTATCTTCCTATGCCCATCAGGCAAGTCCACCAGCTTCCATACGCCCAACTTCTCAAACTGATTGAGTTCCTCTTGCATTGCGTTGACCCATGAATCTTCAGTTAGTGCTTCCTTGTACATTCGCGGCTCAATCTGCGAAATGAAACAACAAAGTGAAATCATGTTTATGAAGGAGCAACTTTTGTATAAAAATAAGTAAGGCCCTGGTCAATCTGTCGTCTGGTGCGGACGCCTGTTTGAAGCTCTCCAATAATTAACTCTTCTGGACGATATGAAAGAGTTCTTGGCATCACCTCGCCTGGAACATCTACCTCACCTTCCAAATTCGTAACATTCTGATCTGCGACTTGTTCACTGACAGGAATTGTCTGATCTGGAGACTGGATTTGTTCCCCCTCAGACTCTGAATCACCACGATCGAATGTTGGCCTTTCATCAGATTCTGAATTATCATTGACTCCCGTCTGATTATTAGGAGCTTGTTCACGTTCCAAAGATGTCAGAATTTGCTGAACATCATCATTCTCTCCAGCATTACTTGGACCAGCTTCATCATCATTTGAAGTTTGTCGTTGATGTCTCGGAGATTCTGCTGGGAATCTTTCTTGTGATGCTTCTGTAGGATCGTTTGCACGACAAACGAGTCGTACAGAAGAGATCTCGTCCAATACGAGAGGCGGAATCAGACGTATCGGAGTTATTTCAGCTGTATACACACTAGAATCACTTTAACTATCTCTTGTATTGATTTGATGACGATTTACAAGCTGGAGATACTTCGGCAGAGCTTCGCTACCGGAACCCAAAACGTTACAAATGAAATGACCAAGCTCACTATATATAGGCAGACCCATTTCGCATGGAATGGGCTCATGCGAGTTGGCCAGTGTCATTTCGTACGAAATGGCTATATCCTACAAGTTTCTCG
The DNA here is from genome assembly GCA_030545235.1 of Helianthus tuberosus. Lineage (NCBI taxonomy): Eukaryota > Viridiplantae > Streptophyta > Magnoliopsida > Asterales > Asteraceae > Helianthus > Helianthus tuberosus. The sequence goes on from CM060360.1 coordinate 92,067,098, forward strand.
ATTTTCTCGTTCTACGTGACTTGATCTATCATTCTAGTTACAAAACTTGATACAAGACGAAGTCAACAGACATATGCACCAACAGACTCCCCCTTGGATGTTGACGAAGTCTTTGGTCTTCAGTATATCTTCTGTCTTGATCAGTCTTCTTGATCTCTCCAAAGTATCTGACATTGTAAGCATCCTCAATCTCTTTCTTCTCTCTCTCTTTCTCTTCCAGAATCGCAACCTGGCTCTATACACTTCTTGATCAGGTCTCTTGATTCCTTAAGCTTTTCATAGGTTCAGAAACGACTCCTGGCTCTCCGTAGCAATAGGATCTGGAACCTGGCTTTAACGTCTTCAGACTCCCCCTTTCGATAAGCTGGGATCACAGTCTGGAATTCACAATCTACAGGCTTTGATCTGAAACCTGGCTCAAACTCTGCTCATCATGCTTTGTAGCTTTCACAGGTTCAGGACCGTTGCCTGGCTAACCTGCACATCCTCTACCTCAAAATAAATTTCACAAATTTAAAAATTTGACAAATTTAGAAACCACTTGCAGATATCGTTCAAATTTGATTTCACATTTATGATCTCTGCTGACCACTTGTAAGAGTATCATTTTTCTTATTTCTAAACAAACTCTCCCAACCCTATTGTCCATCATGTTTAGCACTTGGAATTTTGAACATTAGCTTTTCAACATCAGTTGTCAAAAATAAGATGAAATCAAATCTTTTAGATTTTTTTCAAAATTTTATGCTAAAACACTCCAAAAATCTTTTTGGATTTTTCTTTTTAATGAAAAGCAATATAGAAATATTTACAGACAATATTTTTGTGAGTTTGTTTAAGAGGATCATATCAGATTTGAGACCAATCACTAGCACCGTTGACCTTTTTAGACTTTAAGTTCTAAACGATTCACTTAGATTGTCAGTATACTGATCCACTTAAATTTTCACACAAAGTTCAATTGTTTCGAGATACGAGATTAATGTTTTAAGGACTTAAACTTATTCGTGTGTCCCACCTCAGAATATACTCCCGTATCCAGACTCCTATATTCAGTCTTACAGGTGAATGTACACTAATGATATCTGTAAGGGGTTAAATGCGAGACCATGAGAGCTCAGGCTATTGCTTCCACAAAATCAGAGAGATGATGGTTCGACTTTATGTGTGTTCCCTTTAAAGATTCTTTTCTTCAACAGCACATGATTAGCATTTTTCAATGTTTCATCATTTTTTATGCTGAGGGCGAGCTTTAAGATTAAAGTAATGCAAAGTATTATACGAGGACTAGGCTATTGCTGCCGCAAAATCAGAAGTCCTGGTATAATACCCCAGATATCATCACGCACAAAGACCTAGTATGTCAGAAATAGAAAGCCCTTCAAACAAGATTTCAGGGGTTACCTATATATCCGAGAGATGTTCCCCACGAGATAAGTAAGTATTGATTTTAGGTTTATATCTCGAAAACAATCTACTAAGCATGCGAAAACCTACTGGCTTATCACCAGTGAGACCGTTTATCACATATTTAACTTTCCAATTCTTTAGCATACTGTGATTGTCTACTGATGTACTATCATTTCCTCTTTTTCACAACAAAACTCATTTTTTATTTTATCATGTTTTTGGCATTTTCAAATTTTCTAATGTTTTTGGATTTTCTGAAATTTCTTACTCCCCCTAAAATTCAAAATCATTTAAAGAAAATTTTGACAAACCGATGTGAATTGCTTCAATTCTCCATTCACTTGGCGTAAATAATCAGAACTCCCCCTGACAACAAACTATTTTCCCATTATGATTTCAAAACACTTAAGTTTGTTTTAATCAAATGGTTTTTCCGGAAAATTAGTTTTGTTGATCATTACACAAACATTTGTAGGATCGGGGTTTCATCACATTGTTGTTCCAAAATACCACTTGTATGAAAGTTAAATCAAGTTCAACTTAATGACCTTGAATAACCACTTATAGGTTCTCACCAACAATACCACTTGTAAGACGAAATATTACAATTTAGAATTTTTCAAAAAAGATGCCGATTCATGCTCCACGATTACCAACTTGGGAGCTCCGGCAAGTCCGGGTTTTACTCTTGATAGGTTCTATCCCATGACGATACGAACATGGGTGAACCATCTTCATTTGGTTTACTCTTTTTCGATTCATAAAATTCCTTTGCCCCTTTGACCTTCCCGTCAACCATTTTACCAAAGATATGTTTCACATTGGGGTTAAAAGCTTTTTCAACATCAAATTCTTTCTTCTCAGGAAAGAATTGATTTGAAATCTCAACTTTGCCAACTTTTTGTTTATAATTTTCAGTTCGCAATGGTGGAAAGTTTGCGTCATCCATTAACGGAACTGAAATTTCTGCTTTTTGCTCAACTTGTGGCTCTTCTGATTTTAACGAATCAGATTCATCACCAGAACATGACTCCTCTGACTTTGACGAGTCAGATTCATTGTCAGAACTCACATCAGATTTCTTAACAACCCACTTTTGATTGTTAAGGTTCACCTTTCGTTTGTAAAAAATTTTGAACACTCACCAAACTCAAATGTTGAATTTTCAAAAACTTTAAATTTTTTGGTTGGTGGTTTGGTTTTCTCAACAACTTTTTATTTGAGTTTAAGAGACACTCCCAGTTGTGTGTTGGTTGCCTTTGAACAGTTTCGGGCAATGTGACCAACTACTTTGCAGTTATAACAGGTTCTTGTCTCTTTCTTCTGTTGAGCAACATCTTTCTTCATTTCCTCTTTCTTCTTTGCAAGGAATTCTTTGTTTGTCTGATTTCTGAACAAATGCTCTTTTTCCTCTTCAGAAGATGTTCCTGAAACAAAAACAGTTTTTGGTTTATAAGTTTTTTTCATTTTTATGATTTTCTGGTGGAATAAAACCTAAACCTTTCTTTTTGAAATTACCGTTATGGTTTGGTTTCTTTTGAAAACCAGAACCAGAACTGTAACCTTTTTTTCTTATTTAATCTTTGTTGAACTCTTGAGGTGTATTTTTTAGGTTTTTCAGAAAGATTTACATCTTTTATTTCAGAAATATTAATTTCTGTTAGTTTGAAAACCTTGTTTATCATTTCAGTTTTAACACCTCTTATTGGAAATTCTTCATCAGAAAATAATTTGTCAGAATCATTCAATGTATATGCTACTTTGAATGTTTCGTCATTCAAATTATTCTTTGACATCAGAAAATCTTTATTGTAAACCCTTTTGACTTTTTCAACTTTTTGACTTGGAGTATCAGACTTTAATTTTGACTCTGACTCCTCCGTTTCATCTTTATCTAACACATGATCCACCACTTTCTTCATCAATTGAGATTGTTGATCAGTGTCAGATGCAGTGAATGTGACATCAATGTTGTCTGGCAATCCATCAGAAGGTTCAGACTCCCACTGTAAATTGGTTGCCTTTTTTACTCTTTCTGAATTAGGATTTCACGGAGAATATCCATTTTCAAGCGGGGGTGGACACTTGGTATAATCTGTACTGTGTTTCTTACCCGTATCCTTTACTTCAGTATCTTCATCTTTAAATGCCTTCATGCCTTCAACTGTTGGGTATATCCTGTCAATCACATAAGAAGCACATGAGTAACTTTTTAACAACATGTTTACCCTTTCAGTTTCTATTCTCTGGATTTCCAATTTCTATTCAAGTTCAGCACATCTCTCAATGTAATTATTGATGACTTTATGCTTCGACATGAACGCTCCTTGAAGTGTCTTCATAGCTGTTGCTTGTTCACTACTTGATTCGTTGTATTGATTCATAGCTTTGTTTAGAACTTCATAAGATTCTTTCAGTCTGTTCATGTTATGAATCAATGTGCTGTTTTGCTTTTTCACAGTTTCACAATTTTCACATTTCACAGGCATCTTTTGTGTATCAGCTTCTTCTTCAATCTTAAAAGCTGGAATTTCTTTGACCTGCTTTTTTATCACACGAACATTTTCAACATCACTGTAATCTGCTTTCAAACTTTTTAAGTGCTCTTCCATTCTTCTTGCATGATACGAAGTATCATCATCACTATCAACTTGTTTTTTAACTATCTTCTTTGTCACTCGAACATTTTGCATCATCATAGTCATCTCTCTCAGCTAGAAATTTTAAGTGCTCTTTCATTTTTCTTTCATAATAATCATCAAGACTATCTTCAACGATTTGAGCAACAAACGCCTTAGGCTTTAAGATATTTTCATCTGGACAATATTTATCCCAGTTAAAACCTTCTGGCAATTTCTCATCATCTTGACTAACTAGATAAGCTTTTTTCTTTCCATCTTCAATAGCACGGGATGATGACGGTTGTTGAGCAACTTGATGATATATAGCTTTCCGATAATAATCGTTGTTGCCGAATGGATTTTGAGCTCCACTTGCTTCGCGATTTGTGCATTCTCGCTTGAAGTGCCCTTTTTCCCTGCAACGAAAACAAGTAACTTTAGATTTATCAAATCCTAAAGTAGAAACATTAGCATCACCGAAATCATCTCTTCCCGTAATCTGTTTAAATTTCTCAGCTCTTCTCAACACGCTCGCCAAGCACCACTTAATATCCATTAATTCCATCTCCTCAGCATCGATCTAATCGTAATCTTCTTTTGTCAACATTGGATTTCCGATCCTTCCTGCAACTAAACTCTCATAAAACTCTAACACGGTCACCAACAAAGACATATGACCTTTTGCAACCTCTTCCGAGAAAATTCTGGCCATTCTCAAGATTTAACGCAATTTTGCATTGTAGTACTTTGCCATTCTTGGTTGCTGAAAAATTTGGATCGAATGATGGATATGAAGAGAATTCAGTTTTGTTGTTTGATTCCCGAGATGACCTTCCAGAAGAACTTTTTGCATTGAAAGCAGTTTCAATCTTTGGTGCAATGTTGGTCTTATCACTAGTACCTCCTTTGTAATACAGACCAATGTCTTGTTCACCATCAAAATCCTTCATTCTAGCTATTTTTCGTTGTTCCATCTCTTGAGCTTCTAGTTGTTCAATAAACGTGCTCAACGTTAGATTTTCAAATTCAGGTTTATTTTTCAGCATCATAAGATACGTGCCCCAAACATCTTGTGGCAACACATCAGCCAACTTTTCAATCCATTCTTCATCATCTTTCGTGATGCTCAATCTCTTCATGTTAACCACCAGATTGCAATTCTTTCTATAATCTGCTTGGTGTTTTCAGTTTTTAATCCATGAAATAGATCGAATTTTTTCTTCAAAAGCGTTTTTTTGTTCTTGATCATGTCTTTACTTCCAACAAACTTTGCTTTTAGTGCTTTCCATATTGAGTGTGCACTTCTGTTGTGTTGTAGTAAAACCAAGATATCTTCTTTAATAGCTTGTTGCAATAAACTGATCATCATTTTTTCACTTTTGCATTTCTTTTTCTCATCAACACTTAGATCTTTAATATCCACCTTCTCTCCGTTATCCTTAACCGGTCTAATATATCGTGTTTCAATATATTCCCAAGCATCTAAGTAATTTGCTTGAACCCAATTTTCAAAACGTTCATCCCATCCACTATACTCCTCGATACTCATTAGCTTAGGCGGTTTTTGCATGGTACCCGTTTCATTTTCTAACATCGTGTTCTGAGTTATAGTGATCGGAGTTGCAAAGGCGTTGTATAACTCGTTCTCCATGTTTCGGTTTCAAAAATTTCACACAATCAGACTTTCAAACGAACTGGTGACAACTAGGTGCGACTTGAGACAACTTGGTGCGACCTGGAACTTTTTCACGCGAACTGGAAGCTAATTCAAACGAATTGGCTCCTTTTTACCCACTTCGTGTGGATTGGACCTACTTTCACGCGACCTGGCGGGCTATTTCGTGCGAAATGGATGATCTAGAGGTCAAATCATGCGAAATGGATGATCTGAATGACCAACTCGTGCGAATTGGTTCTCTGAATGACCAACTCGTGCTAATTGGTGCTGATGTCACACTAATTTCACACGATCGGACGGGTTTTTTGACAAATTGATCAAGTTTTAGTTCGATTTTAGATCTGATTCTTTCAAGGATTTGTTAAAACAGTGTTTCACACATTATATGTGAAAATCACGCCATTTTATCCGTAAAATCTTAGTTAATTTTGAAAAACTTGTAAAAGAAGGAGTAGAAATCAGATTTTTAGATGAAAAACAGCTAAAATGGTAAGAACTCTTCCTCCTGAGCTCTGATACCACTTGTAGGATCGTTTGAACGACCAAACGAGTTGTTCAGAAGAGATCTCATCCAATACCAGAACGAAGAGATCTCGTCCAATACCAGAGGCGGAATCAGACGTATAGGAGTTATTTCAGCTGTATACACAATAGAATCACTTTAACTATCTCTTGTATTGATTTGATGACGATTTACAAGCTGGAGATACTTCGGCAGAGCTTCGCTACCGGAACCCAAAACGTTACAAATGAAATGACCAAGCTCACTATATATAGGCAGACCCATTTCGCATGGAATGGGCTCATGCGAGTTGGCCAGTGTCATTTCGTACGAAATGGCAATACCATTTCGTGCGAAATGGCTATATCCTACAAGTTTCTTGATTTTCTCGTTCTACGTGACTTGATCTATCATTCTAGTTACAAGACTCGATACAAGACGAGGTCAACAGACATATGCACCAATAGCTTCATATTCTCTTAGAATATCCAACTCGTCGAAAAACTCTGGTTCTTCCTCTATCTCGAATGAGTCCCACAGAGTATCATAATTGAATCGCCATGAGTCAGCGGGTTTTTGAGGTGGCATTGTATAACCTTGGCATTCAACATGATGTGCTTCTATGATCCGCTTCAAGCTTGGAACAAAGACTCTTCTCATTGGACTTGCATAACCCACGAAGATACCTTCAATGCTCTTTGGACCAAATTTTCCATATGGCTCTAGAATTGTGCAGGGACACCCGAACGGTTCTAAATACTTCAAATTAGGTTTGCAGTTGTTAATTAGCTCGAAACACGCCTTGTAGTACTTTTTCACTGTAAGAAGCCTGTTGAGACTATAGCAAGCGGCTGACACTGCTTCTGCGCAGAAATTGACAGGTAACTTTGAGTCAGCAAGCATTGTCCTGGCCGTTTCAATCAGCGTCCTATTCTTTCTTTCTGCGACTCCATTTTGCTGCGGAGTATAAGGTGCGCTGAATTCTTGCAGTATACCTCGTTCATCACAATATTCTTCCATTTTGTTGTTCTTAAACTCAGTACCGTTATCACTTCTCAATCTTCTGATGCGGGTTCGGTACAAGTTCACAATCTTTCTGAAAAGTGTCATCAAACTCTCAAATGTCTCATCCTTTGTCTTCAGGAACGTCACCTACGAAAATCTTGAAAAGTCGTCGGTGACAACTAAACAGTAGAGATCACCAGTTATGCTTTTGACATTCACAGGTCCAAAGAGATCCATGTGAAGTCTCTCCCACAGCCTCGAGACTGAGTTCATCTTCTTTCCAGGGTGAGATTTCTTTCGCCGTTTACCTTTGATACAACTAATACGCTCCCCCTCAGTATGGAAACCTTTCAGATGAACACCATTTACCAAGTCATTGTGTACCAAATAGTTCATCTTGCACAGGTGAATGTAGCCCATCTTTCGATGCCACAATTGCAACTCCTTTTCGGTGGCTCCTGACAGAAAGCAGTGAGTCTGACCCGTGGTAGTAGTGGCTACGCTCATGTCTAACACGTACAGATCGTCGACTCTTGGTGCTCTCATGATGACCCATTCTTCGGGGACAACAAACCCCGGCTTCAAGATCAAACATTCTTTATCCGTGAAGTGCTTCGAATACATTCGATCACAAATTTGAGATATGCTCAGAAGATTGTTTTCCAGCTCGGCGATGTAGTTGACTCTTTCAAACGTGATTATCCCATTCGATAAAGTTCCCTCACCAATGATACGACCTCCCTGATTACCGGCAAAACCAACATAACCTCCGTTAAATCCTCTCACATCGTACAGCAGGGCTTTTATCCCTGTCATGTGCCGAGAAGCTCCACTATCCATAATCCAACGTGAGACAGATCTCAGAAGCTCCTGCACATTTTACAAATATTTAGTGAGATTTTGAAGCAATCCAAGCCTCTTTCGACCCAGGTAGCTTTACATTGATGCGTGTGGTTTTGGTGTACAAAGGTGGGAAATTCTTGTCATTCATCTTTAAACTTTCTTCAGATCCAATCTCAACCTCTTTATACAAAAAGAAATCATTTTTCGGAGGTTAACCAGATGATTGGTCTTTCTTTGCAACATACTTCTTTTCAGAAGCAGTAGACTTTTGTTTTTAAAGTTTCTCATAGTAATCCAAAGGAACATTCATCTTTACATGTGTGGTAGAAGATGATTGTTTTGCAGACTCAAAAACCTTTGGTTTTGGAGAACTTGTTTTCTTATCATCGGATTTTTGCTTCCAAGTTTGTTGAGACGAAGCGACCCATTTGTAAAATTTATTAGTTTTAGTTACCAACTTCTTTATGAGTTCAGTTTTGATTTTGGTGTTTTCATTTTTCAAAACTTTCTTCTCAACAATCATTGGAGCTTTGCCTTTTATGTCGTCTCTCTTCTTCGGACTCTCGACAACCGCAGACTTAGGCTTCGAGTTGGTGCACTTTCGTGCAATGTGTCCAACTTTGTTGCACTTAAAGCATGTACGGGTATCAACTTCCTGACTTTTTCCTTCGATCTGAGGCTGTGATGCCTTCTTCTCAAAGAATTCTTCATTTGTTTTTGAAAAAAATTCAGATTCTTGCTCGGAATGTGAACTCGAGCTTTTCACAAACACCTTTTTCTCAACAAATTTCTTGTTTTGAAAGTTCCTTCTTTGATTATTCTTACCACCCTAATAACCACCCGACCATTTGTTTTGGTTGTTGTTAGAAAAACGTGGCGGTGCAACAGGTTTTTTGTAGTAAGATTTATCCTTCTCAAAGTTCAATTGTCTTTTGGAACGTTTCAAACCTTCAATCTCAGAAACATAAATCTCAACCAGTTTAAACACATTCTTCAAATTTGTCAACATTCACATTCTCAAGAGGAAATTCAAGATCCGAATATAACTTATATGATCTCGACATCTTGTACATCACAAAAGTAGGTTCTTCACTTAAGTTGTTTTTGGATTTTGTTTTCGGAATGTAATTATTCAAAAAGCATTCTTCGTCCTCAGTTGAGTCACTTTCAAATTTTCAACAACATTTTTAACAACTTCGGACTGAACACTGTCTTCATCGGATGATGAAGTGAATGTGATATCGATTGTTTCTGGAAGCTTATTCTCATTTGTTTCATCATCGTTAACCAACCCAGATTTTTTCTTTGAAAAATTATTCAACACTGGCGGTGGAACTTGATGATCCCAACCCCAGTTCCGTCTAAATATACATCTTCACCAGCTTTGTTCTTCCCAATGGATTTGGGAACTAAGTGTTAAAGAACAAAGCTCGCGGAGTTGTAACTAGTTAGTTTCAGATTGATTCGTTCATTTTCAATCTTAGCTTCCTGAAACTGAACCTTCAGATTAGCAATCTCATCCAACTGTTGGTTGATTTGCTTTTCTTTCGACTGAAGTACCCCTGACAGTTGAAGATTTTCTTTGGATGTTTTACTGTTTCTTTCATCAGAATCTTTTATCGTTCTTTTTAGCTTCTCATGATTTTCAAAACGTTGTCGGTTTTCATGAATTAACTTTTCATTTTCTTTCCTAACTCGGTCTACATCAATTTAATCTTTTTTAATTCTCTCAGTTAATTCCTTTATTCGATCATTTGAAGCTTTTACCAATTTATCATGACTTAAGATTTGATTTTCAACTTCTTTGACTTTTTCAGTCAGTTCTTCAGTCTTTTTAGCACTGAGATATGCATGTGTACTACAAACCTTGCAGTCTTTCATGCAATTTTCGCAGTCACTTTCAATTTTGGCTTTATCAGTCTTACCTAACCCATTTGTTGAATCATTAGAACTGACCTTGCTCTTTGACTCAGATCTGGACTTAGAATCTACCTCTAATTCCTTTGTTGCAAGCACTTTATCTGCCATTTTCTTTAGGTTCCCTGCAGTCATCTCTTTCGTCGTGTCGATTATCCCATCATCGACCTTTTTCGACTTTAGCTTTTCCTCTTCTTCTTGCCTTGCCCATTCTCTCTATCTTTCTTCTTCTTGTTGTGCTATTTGTTCGATGAGAATTTCAACAAGAAGTGTTGATGGTTCAACAAGTATATTTCCTTTAGGATCTAAATAGCACTCTCTGTCAGCATCCCATCTCTTTGCACTTTTAGCCTCTTTCCAGGCTCGATAATGTCTATCTTTCATGGTTTGTGCTAACATCTTTCTATTGACATATTTTTCATCTTCAGTTCTTGTGTCTTTGAATGGAACAATTTTTGCCATGAAGGCATAACCCACAGCATCTTCTTTAGGTAACAGATCACTCCAGTCAAAACCTTCATCATCATGGATAACTGCCAAAGCTCTTGACTTTTCTTTAGGAGTTTCTTTTACCTGTTTCATTCTCGGAGGTTCTGCTTTGTTGTGATGATAGATGGCCTTTTTATAATAATCATCATGGATTGGCCGTTTCATCAGAAGCTGCATTCCTGCATTCTCATTTAAAGTGCCCCTTCTGCTTGCACTTAAAACACGTGACTTTTGATTTATCGAAACCTAGCTTCGTTGACGGTCCACCAATGGAGTGTCTTCCGGTTATCTCCATGAATCTCTGAGCCTTTCGAACAACACTCGCCATACACCATCTAATGTCAATCAACTCCATTTCTTCGGGGTCGATTTGATCATAGTCTTATTTGCTAAGGTTAGTGTTCCCGATCTTTCCAGCAACTAGGCTTTCATAGGATTCCAATATTGAAGCCAGAAACACCATCTGCTGCTTAGCTGCTTCTTCGCTAAAGTTTTGTGCATTGTTGAGATTTACAGCAATGTTGTACTCGAAGATGTTTTTCGGAACAGATTGTTGCTGTTGGTTTGGAGCAGATGAAGATGATCCTCCATGATATCCAGTGCTTGGAGCAGAACTGCTATTTTGATTCTCTTGATTCGGCATGCTTGAGTTTTCAGCTAAGAACGCAGTCTTTGGAGACACAGTTTTGGAATCATGCTTCCCCGATAGTACAGATCAACGTTTTGTTGATACTGGGTGCTGTTGACTTTGTTTGTCTTTCTAATCTCAAGCTCGTGGCTTTCAAACCTCTCAATCAGCAAATCGACTGTCAAATCATCCTTCTTCACTGTGTTCCTCAACAGCAGGGCAAAATACTGCCAATCTTTTTCGTCGGGCAGTGAATCCAACAACTTTTCAACTAATTCTTCCTCGGTAAAAGTAATCCCATATCTCGTAAGCTCAATCTTTAAGTGACAAAACCTCTCTATCATCTTTGAAACCGATTCATTCTTCTTACAACCGAACAAATCAAATTCTTTCTTCAATAATTTCTTCTTGTTCTTAACGATTTCTGCTCCTCCTACACATTTCTTTTCTAATTTTCCCACAAATCTCTTGAATCTTTGTAATTAATCAAGGAAATAATATCATCCCTCACTGATTGATGTAGCAATGCGATACATTTCTTTTCAGCAATAAAACTTTCTTGTTCAGTATCGATCAGATTTTCATAATCACTCCTTCCAATATTGAAACCACTTCTTAAACACTTCCAGCTTTGGTAGGCGAATGCCTTTAACCAGTCCTCGAACCTACTCGCCCATCTGTTGTAATCTTTAATGGCCATGAGCTTGGGCGGTTTGTTGTAGGTGCCATAAGCGTTATCCACGCTTAGTGAGTCAGCAATGGCTTTCTTAGGATTTGGGTTTGGAGCAGTGTTGTTTGTGTTGCTTGACGTGGTGTCTCCTGTGTTGCTGGTGTAAGCAAATATGTCGCTAAATGGGTTTAGAAAATCATCCCCCATTTTAGAGTACCTGAAACAGTTTTCAAACACTTAGACAAATTTTTGCGATTTTCAAAAGTTTCACACTGGTGAACTTGAAACAGATGGTGATCCGATCAGGTGGCACAGTAATATAAAAGAGAAGTACACGAATCGAATTGCAACTCGATCGGGTGGTAGTCCGATCGAGTGGCTGTCCGAACGAGTAGCACAGAGACTTTTGAAAACTTTTGACTTTTCAACCTTTCACCGATCGGGTGGTAGTCCAATCGGGTGACAGGATGACGTAAGCACCAGAAAATAAGAACAACAATGCTGTCCGATCGGGTAATGATCCGATCGGGTAACACTAATGATGTCAGCAATCAAGTATCTAGGAACAATCTAAGCCAAATTGCTCGAACAGTTGTTCAAACGAGTGGATGACGTCAGCAAACATGAACAGTTCAACATGGTTTTTGATGATTTTGATCTAGTTTTTGAAGGAGTTTTCTTATGAAATCTTGAAGGATTGTACTATGATTGATTGCGAACAAATTGATAACAAATTCGTCAAATTTTATCCGTAATTTCACGTTCAATTTTACGTTTTTCTAGTTTTTAAGGTATAAAGGTGAAAAACTCAATAAGAAGTGAGTAGAAAGTGAGAGAATTCTTCAAATTTTATCGGTGAATCCGCTGTCGTGGATCTCGATTCAGCCTCCTGGATGCTCTGATACCACTTGTTAGGTCCTTTGGTACAGGATCTGATTGTCACACACGTGCATGAATCGACCTCGATCAATGAGCGGAATCCATTGGATCAAGTCACAGAAGTACGACAAAGTATTCAACATTTAACACCTTCTAATCTTTCTATTTAGATGATATGAAAGTACATAAGAGCCAGAAGATAGTCAGACTAGACAGAGACTTCTAAAGTTACACAAGTTCTAAATGACATACCCTACCCGGGTATTTATAGGCAAACTCAGGAAGCTAGAAAGTGTTGTCCGATCGGGTGACAGTGTTGTCCGATCGGATGACCATCCGATCGGGTGACACAAGTCAACCTTCGGTCAACACTTTTACATACAAGTGCCATTCCCTGAGTTGTCTTTCTACGCATATACATACATAAACATAATTGTTCACAAAAGACATAAACAGACAAAATACGACTCAATGCTGATGGAAGCTACAGACGCATGAACTAACACTTAGGAAAGGATTTTGGACCATTTAACCATATTTCTACATGATATTTAAGTGTTTAAAAGCTGATTTTTGCTGATTTCAGCAATTTAAGTGAGTTTCGGGCACTTTCCGGCACTTAAACTAACACTAGGAAGGCAGTTTTGTGATCCTTGCTTTCCTACACACTATACTAGTGTAACTCTTGGTTTCTGACTCATTCTGTGTCTCAATACCATGTCTGTCTATGTACTGAACTCCGTCAGCATTTTTCTGATTTGTCTGATAACTGTGCTAACTTTGTTTCGTGCATCATTTGAATCAATAAGTGTTGCATCCAATAATGATATGTCATTTGCAATAAATGATGCACATGTATGTATGATAACAATGATCAGGAAACATTCATGTCATAAATGTTAAATCAGCACAATCATTAAGCACTAATCATTGTCTAATTATTGTACGGACACATGCAAATTTTACAATTGTCACATTCTCCCCCTGTTAAGAAAATTTCATCCCGAAATTTTAAGCTTTACTATTAGCTGCAAGGGAGTTAGGGAACAAATGTGGGTATTTTGCTTTCATACGATCTTCACGCTCCCAAGTGAACTCTGGGTCGTGACGTGCGTTCCATCGAACCTTGACAAGCTTAACACTACTCCTCCGATTCTTGTTAACCTTCCAATCTGTAACCTCAACGGGTTCTTCTGTAAAGTGGAGTGTGTCGTTAATGTGAACTTCATCCGCAGGGATGACCACTGTCTCTTGAGTTGGACTTTTCTTCAGATTAGATACATGGAATGTATCATGAACACCATTAAGTTCTGCTGGTAGCTCCAACTTATATGCTATAGAACCAACCCTTTCCAAAATTCTAAACGGCCCGATATAACGTGGGTTTAACTTACCACACTTCCCAAAGCGTGTCACACCTTTCCAAGGTGAGACTTTTAACAACACCATATCACCCACTTCAAATTCCAAGGGTTTCCATCTTTGGTCCGCATAACTCTTCTGTCGATCACAAGCTGCCTTGATGCGCTCTCGGATCTGCATGATCTTATCTGTTGTTTCTTGGACCAGTTCGGGACCAACCATCTGTCTATCACCTGCATCTGCCCAGCACAACGGCGATCGACACTTGCGTCCGTAGAGAGCCTCGAACGGTGCAGCTTGGATGCTTGTATGGTAGCTGTTGTAATAGGAGAACTCAACCAAAGGCAGATGAGTATCCCAACTACCACCTAAATCCAATACACAAGCACGTAGCATATCTTCCAACGTCTGAATAGTTCTCTCGCTTTGACCGTCCGTCTGCGGGTGGAAAGCTTTTCTCGGATTCAATTGAGAACCAAAAACTTCTTGAAATGATTGCCAAATCCTTGACACAAACCGTCCATCTATGTCCGATATTATCGAGATAGGCACTCCATGACGTGCAACTATCTCCCTGAGGTAAAGCTCAGCTAGCTTACCAGTGTTATCCTTCTCTCTAATCGGCAAGAAGTACGCAGACTTCGTCAATCGGTCGATGATTACCCAAATCGTATCATGACCTCTGGGAGTTCTAGGAAACTTGGTTATGAAGTCCATAGAAATCTGCTCCCACTTCCACATGGGTATTTCTGGCTGTTGTAGGAGACCTAAAGGCTTCTGATACTCGGCCTTCACCTTGGCACAAGTCAAACACTTCCCAACATAAGTAGCAACATCACCTTTAAGCCTTGGCCACCAATAGTAATCCTTTAAATCTTGGTACATCTTATCCGATCCAGGATGGATCGAGTACCTCGATTTGTAAGCTTCATCAAAAATGACCTCTCTAAGACCACCAAAAAGCGGAACCCAAATACGTCCCATAAAATACAAGGTTCCTTCCTCGTTGGGTACCAACTTTTTCTCCATTCCTCGGAGATATTCATCCTTAATGTTCTCTTTCTTAAGAGCTTCCTTTTGTGCAGCACGAATACGCAACGTGAGATCTGTCTGAAAAATCATCTCTAAAGCCCTAACCCTGATGGGCTTGATCCTTTCCTTTTGACTCAAGGCGTCTTCCACCACATTCTCCTTTCCTGTATAATACTTAATCTCGCAGTCATAATAGTTTAACAACTCAACCCATCGTCGTTGTCTCATGTTAAGCTCTTTCTGATCAAATATGTGATGAAGGCTCTTGTGATCCGTAAAAATAGTACATCGAGTACCATACAGATAATGTCGCCAAATCTTCAAAGCAAACACCACTGCGCCTAACTCCAAATCATGTGTGGTGTAATTCTTCTCATGGACCTTTAACTGGCGTGAAGCATAAGCGATAATCTTTTGGCGTTGCATTAGCACACAACCCAATCCCTGACGCGAGGCGTCACAATATACCACGAAGTCATCGGTGCCTTTGGGTAGGTATAATATAGGTGCATCGCAAAGCTTATTCTTAAGCAGCTGAAAAGCTTCTTCTTGTTTATCTCCCCATTCATACTTCTTATGTCACACCCCGACCACGTGTAACATACAAAACGTGGCGGAAACGTCGGGGAGTGTTGTAACAAAATTAATTGTCTCATAACCATGGCATACAAAGTTTTATTTATTTATTAAACAAGAGTGTTACATTGTCTTAAACAGGAATTAAGGAGTTCAGAACATAATTAAACATAGTCTATCTTCTTTTAAAGTCTCTAAGGCACAGGTCCGCCCTAGTATCATGATCAACATCCTACGGAAAAGCTCCTGAAAACACATGTGAAAATAGGTACGTCAGCATAAAAATGCCTGTGAGATACATAGGTTTGTAAAAATAGGATTCATGACTTATGTTTAAGAAAATGTTTAGTCATGAACCTTGTAATTTGCTTTGTCTTGTAATTCATTTGAAAACAATAAGATCAGATGATATATATAAGTAAATGTCAGGTTAAATAAATGACCATGTAAAAATGTGTTTGTATAAGATAAGTTGTTTGTAAATCAATGTCTTGTGAAAAATATGTTGTTTATATAAAATGTTCTATGTCTAAATATTGAAATGATTCAAATAACGTTACGACATGTAATACCATACAAACACTTATATATAGGAAGTACCAGCGGCGTATCCACCATGCTTGTATCATATTACACACGCACCGTTACTTAATCACTTAATCAAACCAAACCAACCAATGTAAAAAGTCTATGTTTAAACCAATTGTCAAATGTATTGAATAATATGTCAAAGTGTTTATGTCAAGATGTAAATCATGTCAAAATGTCTATGTCAAATGTCCATGTCAAATGTCAATGTCAAATATCCTTGTCAAATGTCTATGTCAAAATGTCATGTATGGCAAGTGAAATGTCTCAACTAAACCATATGCACAAAAACAAAGTATTGAAGTAAAACTTGGTTCAAATCAAAGCTATGTTTTGTGTAAATGCATGCAACTATTTAATATGAACATCTATGCGGTATTGTAAAAATGCATACATCCAAGCCTTGTGACTGTGGTGATAAACCCTTTAAACAAATTAAAGGTCTATCTGTCTTATATCATCGAATTCGGTCATTCCTTTCTGTCCCTTTTCCCTGGGATGTCCGGAACGGGAGTTGTCAATTCCTATGGTACCACTACCTACTAACGAACGGTGTAGCTAATGTTAATGAATGTATTGTCCCATGTAAACAAACCAAATGTCATACCAGAATTGTAAGCATGTGAAAACAATGCACTAAGTATGTAATCAAATGAACATACATATCGTGAAATGTCATGTAAAACGATGTACTAAGTAATGCACAAAATGGGCACACCTAGCATGAAATGTCATAAAATCATGTACTATAATGTACTAACGAACATAGCAGTGTATGATGTGAAAACAGGAAAGCATGAAAGTAACAAGTAGGCACATGTGTTCCACCCCAAAACGTTTGGAAAACAGTAAAAGAGGGGTCTATGTACTCACATAAACACCTTGAAAACATTTAAAAGAGGGGGTTCTATGTACTCACATGAGATTGCTCAGAAGTCCTAAGATAACCACCAAGCAATGCTAGAGATCACGGAATATCAAACGGCACCTAATATAGGTAACTACATTAATAAACCGGACCTGAATCGGAAGATCGGATAGGATGAGGGCTCGTAAACCATACGAGTATGGGAACTCGTTTAGTATGGTTTACTAAAGCCTACATACTAAATGAAACCTAACCTAAGTGCTTGTGACCCATTACGACCCGTTTAGGTAGCTTATGCTACTTTAACGCGTCGTTCGCGTGAAACGCGTTTGGACCGCCTAACTAGTCCTATGACAAGTAATATATGCCTTAACATGTCTAATATGGTTGTCAAATCAGTTTAGATGTCAAAAGTTGTGTTACATATGTTTAAAATGAATTTTGGCATCATAGGGGTATTTTGGTAATTTACCTAAGGCATATAAACTACCTATCATACAACTACTTAAACGAAGCGACCATAAGGTATAACCTCATAAGGTTATTCCCTATATACTATGGTCACCTAATGTGCTTGGTCGGATCCTAATGATCGACCAAACGGGTCGGGTTCGAAAGTATAAGCGATTGTTTAGATCGCTTACCTTACGACCCTATCTAAGCACTAAACTAAAAGTGACGAGCTAAGCATGTTAAAACATGCTTAACTAAGTTTAGAAAACAGGTTTGGTATCAAAACAAACGGTTTTGATACCTATAAGTAGTTTGGTTACAAAATACGCAAGAATACGTATTCTGACCGAAACTACGGCTCGTTACTGAGCCTAGATAACGTGGAAATCAGTAGGTATAGTCACTAGGGACTATAACCATCGTGATCACGCTCACGTTATGAAGTTCAAACGAACTTCGCATCGACCATAAACTTGTCAATGCAGAAAGTCAAACAAAGTTTGACTTTCGGACTCGAAAAGCAATAAAAGAACGAAAGAAGACTTACGAAGGGTCCCCGAATGCTAATCTAGATCAAAGAGCTCAGGTATGAAGCAATGGCATCAACTTAGAGCACAAATGATCAGATTCTTGTGAGAAATGAAGTGAAATGTGATGGGTATTTATAGATTTCGGTCCACCGTTAGGATCGTTTCTTGGAGAAGAGGGAATGATCACATCCCTACACTTGTTGTAATGTTGTGGTTACTGATTTTGGACACCATAAGGGTTCAACATGTGGCACTTGACCTTTGGGGGATGTTAGGGGATGTTAATCTTGTGTTTAAATGGCTTTTCCCGATCAGAAGGGGCCTAGCGTGACGCTAGGGGGGGCTAGGCGTCGCGCTAGGGGTCCCCTGATCAGCAAACAATTTCAAATGTCCACCTTTCAGTCCCCGTTGCGTATTAAGGCCATTTCCGACGTGTTTAAGGTTCGTTAAATCATTTTCAAGGCTCCACAAGGATGCCTAAACATTGTGGGCATGATACATATTCAAAAATATGCCGGATGTCAGTTCGTTTGGTCGTACGAACGCGATGTTCGCTTAATTACGACGGAATGCGCATAAGCGCGAAAAACGATCTAAATGATGCAACAAACGGATTTTTATCATGCCAAACACTAAAATAAAATATTATAGTGTTTACATAAATTTTTGGATGTCCGGATGTATCCAGAACGTGAGTTATGCGCAAAAGTGCAAACTTGTGCACTTTTTGACACTTTTAGTCCCTGAATGACCCAAAAGTTTATTTTAGCGCACTGAACCCCTTAAAGCCTATTTCTAAGCTATGTAAAGGATATTTAAGGTGTGTTTAACTTATGGTCATGTTCCGGAATGTTCGTTACAGTTCAGATTGGCATACTTTCGTAGTTTGTCAATTTTAGACCCTGTAAGCGAATTTACTTGTTTTTGCCATACCAAAGCCTTCAAAACTTATTTCTAAGTTATGTAAGGGTTATTTAAGGTATGTTAAGTATATGTTGATGTTCCAGAGTATTTGTCGCGTTAAACTGAGTACGTTTTCGCACCAATTTGCGTATAACTCTCCAGAAATTGATATAGAGTTTGGAATTGGATAAAAGTCAAAACATGAAAAATGTAAAACATAACAAAATAAACATTGTGATCAAATAACATTGTTTTATTGATAACAGAACTGTTCATAGTGATTACAAGCACAGTTGTTACAGTCTCCCCTACTGGTGGAAATTTCGTCCCGAAATTTATTTAGAGGAAACTCGTGGAAAAAGATGCGGATATTTCGCTTTCATTTGATCTTCGCGTTCCCAAGTAAACTCGGGTCCACGTTTAGCTTCCCAGCGAACTTTGACCAAAGGAATGCGCTTGCGTTTAAGCCACTTGACTTCACGTTCCATGATTTCCACTGGTTTCTCAACAAATTTCAGTGTTGTGCCAACACGAATTTCGTCAAGCGGTATGGAGAAATTCTCATCAGCTGTACACTTCTTAAGATTGGACACGTGAAAAGTTGGATGAACATTTCCCAGTTCAGGAGGTAACTCAAGTCTGTAGGCTACCTTTCCGATTCTTTCGACGATCTTGAATGGTCCAACGTACCTAGGTGCAAGTTTTCCCTTCTTTCCAAATCTGATCACACCTTTCCAAGGTGAGACCTTAAGTAATACTCGATCACCGACTTGAAATTCCAAGGGTTTGCGTTTTGGATCCGCGTAAATCTTCTGACGGCTCTGAGCTGCCTGAAGGTTATCACGAACTTTCTTGACATTGTCAGTTGTCTCTAAAATGAGGGCAGGTCCAGTAAGTTGAGCCTCGCCAATCTCATTCCAGCAGACTGGTGAACGACATTTTCGACCATAGAGAGCCTCAAAAGGAGCCATTTTGATGCTGGTGTGATAACTGTTGTTGTAGGAGAATTCAATCAATTTAAGATGTGAATCCCAGCTACCACCAAAATCGATCACACAAGCTCTTAGCATATCCTCCAGAGTCTGGATTGTTCTCTCAGATTGACCATCCGTTTGCGGATGATAAGCTGTGCTCAGATTAAGTTGGGTCCCCATAGCAGATTGCATGGTTCTCCAAAAGTGAGAAGTGAAACGAGCATCTCTGTCAGAAATGATGTTCAACGGAACACCATGTCGAGCTACAATTTCATCCACATAGATTTGTGCAAGTCTGTCAGCAGGAAAATCCTCACGGATTGGCAAGAAATGTGCTGACTTTGTAAGACGATCAACGACTACCCAGATGGCATCATGACCCTTCTTTGTGCGTGGAAGTTTGGTAACAAGATCCATAGTAATGTTCTCCCATTTCCAAACTGGGATCTCTGGTTGCACCAATAAACCAGAAGGACGTTGATGTTCAGCCTTAACCTTAAGACAAGTAAGGCATTTTGACACGTATAAGGCAATGTCTTTCTTCATACCAGGCCACCAATAGCGAATACGAAGATCCTTATACATTTTATCTGAGCCCGGATGAATAGAATAACGAGACTTATGGGCTTCATCCATGAGCAAGGTACGAATATCATCCTGGCTTGGGACCCACAAACGGTCCATGAAGTAATATGATCCATTGTCCTTCAGTTCCAGAGCAGGCGTTATGTGATAAGGAAATTCCTTATCCATCAAACCTTGTGAAACACAAGATTGTTGAGCCTGAGAAATGCGGGCTTGAATATCAGATCGAGCTTGAATAACAGATTGAACACGTACACAATGAAGCTTAGTATGTTCCTTACGACTCAATGCATCGGCTACGACATTCGCCTTACCAGGATGGTAGCGAATTTCGCAGTCATAGTCGTTTAAAAGCTCAACCCAACGTCGTTGCCTCATGTTGAGTTCTTTCTGATTGAAGATATGCTGAAGACTTTTGTGGTCAGTGAAAACCACACATTTTGTACCGTACAAATAATGTCTCCAGATCTTGAGAGCAAAGACAACTGCACCCAACTCAAGATCATGAGTGGTGTAGTTCTTCTCATGAATCTTCAACTGCCTCGATGCATAAGCTATGACTTTGTTCCTTTGCATAAGAACACAGCCAAGACCCAATTTCGATGCATCACAATACACAACAAAATCATCATCACCCTCAGGCAATGATAGAACAGGCGCATCGCAAAGCTTCTGCTTCAGGTGTTGAAAAGCTTCCTCTTGTTTGTACCCCCAATAAAAGGGCATTTTCTTCTGAGTTAGAGCAGTTAGAGGAACTGCAATCTTCGAGAAGTTTTCTATGAAGCGGCGATAATAACCCGCTAGACCAAGAAAAGAACGAACTTCAGTAGGAGTAGTAGGCGCATCCCAATCCTTAATCGCACTGATCTTAGAGGGATCTACATGAATACCTTGTTCGTTGATAATATGCCCCAAAAATTGAACTTCTTTAAGCCAAAATTCGCACTTGGAGAATTTGGCGAAAAGTTGCTCTTTCTTTAGGAGTTCCAGAGTAAGACGAAGATGTTGCTCGTGGTCAGCTTGCGTCTTAGAATATATCAAGATGTCATCAATAAAAACAATGACGAACTGATCCAAATAAGGTTTGCAGACCCTATTCATTAAGTCCATGAAAACAGCCGGAGCATTAGTCAAACCAAATGGCATGACTGTGAATTCATAATGCCCATAACGAGTACGGAATGCTGTCTTCGGAATGTCTTCTTCATGCACCCGAAGTTGATGATACCCGGAACGCAGATCGATCTTCAAAAAATAAGAAGCGCCTTGTAACTGATCAAAGAGATCATCGATGCGAGGTAGGGGATATCGATTCTTGATGGTAAGCTTGTTAAGCTCACGATAATCGATACACATCCTAAAGGATCCATCCTTCTTCTTGACAAAGAGAACGGGAGCACCCCAAGGTGAAAAACTGGGACGGATAAAGCCTTTGTCAGAGAGCTCCTGAAGTTGTTTGGACAACTCTTGCATCTCAGATGGTGCAAGACGATATGGAGCTCTGGCAATGGGATTTGCACTAGGTACGAGATCAATGCGGAACTCGACTTGGCGTGCTGGAGGTAGACCAGGTAAATCTTCAGGGAACACTTCAGAATAATCCCGAACGACAGGAATATCTGAAATAGACTTACCCTTGCCTTTATCGTCTGTAACATGTGCTAAGAAAGCCACATAGTTCTTCCACAAATACTTCCGAGCTTTAAAACAAGACATGAGTTTGAGACCACCGATAGGCTTCTCACCTTGAACCTGCAGAATCTCGCCTGACGAAAGCGGCACACGAACAATCTTCTCAGAACAAACTATCTCTGCGTGATGCTTGGATAACCAATCCATTCCCACAATAACGTCGAAGCTTCCAAGTTGCATAGGCGTGAGATCGATAGGGAAAAGATGATCATTCAGGTTCAACTGGCAGTTGCGTTGAACAGAATCAAGAATAATGGGTTCACCACTAGCAACTTCTACTGTCAAAGGTTTTCCTAGTTTCGTTCTAGACACTCGAAGCATAGGCTCAAAAGACAAAGACACGAAACTCTTATCGGCACCGGAATCGAAAAGAACATATGCAGGCTGATTATTAATAAAGAACGTACCGTTCACCACATTATCGTCAGCATGTGCCTCTTGGGCATTCATGTTAAAAACTCGGCCTCGAGCCGGAGCCTGATTCTGGTTCTGGTTCGCCAGTCTTGGGCACCGATTCCTATAGTGGGTCAGATCCCCACAATTATAACAAGCACCTGGTGGGTATTGTGGTCGTGCAGCTTGACCCTGTTGCGGAGCAGGAGGCTGAGCAACTTGTTGAGCCGGGTTCTGAACCGCGGGATTCTGAGCAGACCGACAAACATTGGCAAGATGGCCTGATTTCCCACAGTTAGTACAGAAACGGCATGGAAGTTGCGGCTGGTGGTGACTGTTGCATCTATTGCACAAAGGTGCATTCCCTGAATAGGGTTTCTTTGCTGGAAGCTGTGCGGGTTGGTTGGGAGCTGCCTGGTTAGCTTGGGCAGTGACAACATAGTTTTGGGAAGCCTTACGCTTCTTTGCCCTCTTCGAAGAACCAGAGTTCTTTCCATTCCCGTTTTGACCTTTCTTGCTATCCACCTTGTCAGCCGATTCTTCCTTGCCCTTGTCACCCTTCCGGTGTAACTTGTTCTTCCGGATCTGCGACTCAGTCAATGTCGCAGATAGCTCGATCGCCTGACGAAGTGTGGCAGGGTTACTACCAGTAAGAATGTCTTGTACCGAGTCAGGTAGGCCATCGATGTATCTCTCGATAGCCTTGTCGAGTGGGGTGACCATTGTTGGGCAAAGCAGACTCAATTCTTCAAACCGATCAGTATATGCCCTGTGCTCACCACTATCTTGCTTCAAAACATCAAACTTTTTCTCCAACGCTCGCTGCTCATGGCGAGGACAGAATTCCCTCATCATAAGGGCTCTAAGTTCAGCCCAGGTCTGTGCAAGAGCAACTTCTGCACCTCTGTGTCTCATAACCCCGTTCCACCATGTCAAAGCCCTCTTCTGAAATACGCTCGAAGCAAACTCGACTTTGCGATTTTCCGGACACTGCACATGGCGAAAAGTATTCTCACTGCTCTCGAACCACTGAAGAAGCCTAGTCGCTCCCTCAGAACCACTAAACTTGAGTGGTTTAGCCAAATTAAAATCCTTGTATTTGCACGGACCATTGTTGTTGTTGTTGGCTTGTTGCCATTGAGCAAAGAGATTTGGGAATTGAGCAGCCATCTGCTGCGCAATAATTTCTGCTAGTTCGGCAGTAGCTATCTGGTTCTCGCGTCGAGGAGGCATTCTAAAAGAGGAAAACATGAAAAGAAACGAGTGAGATGATTGGATGAAAAGAATGAGATGAAACAAAATCAACAAGAGCAAAGATGGTGGTCATTCGTCCGTATCACAAAGCAAACAAATGAAACACAGTGACTAATCAAAGTAAATGGGTCAAAATAATGTATTAGCGAAGACATGCTCGCCTATAAGTGAACACTCACTCCAAGAATTCCCAGGTAAGCACAACTGGTCTCGCGTCTGGTTGAGATGTATACGAAGTGCTTGCCTAGACAGAAAACCCAGAATACAGGCATTCACCCTTCCAGTTTGCACATGTTCACATTATTTAAAGCCCACAACGTTTGACGGGATTTTGAAAATGTGAAGGCACAAGGCCAAAAACCAATAATGAAAAGGGTTCAAAACCATATAACAGAGGGTTCAAAACCTTACAATTGAGGGTTCAAAACCTTGTAAAAATTTATTCAAAAACAGATGATTGTTTTTCAAAAATCGTTTCGGAAAAATTTTGGTTCCTTGTTTTGTTAATCACCTAAGGATAGGTGATGTACATGTTTTAAGATCTAAACACAAGATAACTTGTGTTAGGTTCCTAGAAAAGTTATAGTCTAGGTCAAAGCATTACTAATAACCTAATTCCCTATAACCATTGGCTCTGATACCAACTCTTCTGTCACACCCCGACCACGTGTAACATACAAAACGTGGCGGAAACGTCGGGGAGTGTTGTAACAGAATTAATTGTCTCATAACCATGGCATACAAAGTTTTATTTATTTATTAAACAAGAGTGTTACATTGTCTTAAACAGGAATTAAGGAGTTCAGAACATAATTAAACATTGTCTATCTTCTTTTAAAGTCTCTAAGGCACAGGTCCGCCCTAGTATCATGATCAACATCCTACGGAAAAGCTCCTGAAAACACATGTGAAAATAGGTACGTCAGCATAAAAATGCCTGTGAGATACATAGGTTTGTAAAAATAGGATTCATGACTTATGTTTAAGAAAATGTTTAGTCATGAACCTTGTAATTTGCTTTGTCTTGTAATTCATTTGAAAACAATAAGATCAGATGATATGTATAAGTAAATGTCAGGTTAAATAAATGACCATGTAAAAATGTGTTTGTATAAGATAAGTTGTTTGTAAATCAATGTCTTGTGAAAAATATGTTGTTTATATAAAATGTTCTATGTCTAAATATTGAAATGATTCAAATAACGTTACGACATGTAATACCATACAAACACTTATATATAGGAAGTACCAGCGGCGTATCCACCATGCTTGTATCATATTACACACGCACCGTTACTTAATCACTTAATCAAACCAAACCAACCAATGTAAAAAGTCTATGTTTAAACCAATTGTCAAATGTATTGAATAATATGTCAAAGTGTTTATGTCAAGATGTAAATCATGTCAAAATGTCTATGTCAAATGTCCATGTCAAATGTCAATGTCAAATATCCATGTCAAATGTCTATGTCAAAATGTCATGTATGGCAAGTGAAATGTCTCAACTAAACCATATGCACAAAAACAAAGTATTGAAGTAAAACTTGGTTCAAATCAAAGCTATGTTTTGTGTAAATGCATGCAACTATTGAATATGAACATCTATGCGGTATTGTAAAAATGCATACATCCAAGCCTTGTGATTGTGGTGATAAACCCTTTAAACAAATTAAAGGTCTATCTGTCTTATATCATCGAATTCGGTCATTCCTTTCTGTCCCCTTTCCCTGGGATGTCCGGAACGGGAGTTGTCAATTCCTATGGTACCACTACCTACTAACGAACGGCGTAGCTAATGTTAATGAATGTATTGTCCCTTGTAAACAAACCAAATGTCATACCAGAATTGTAAGCATGTGAAAACAATGCACTAAGTATGTAATCAAATGAACATACATAGCGTGAAATGTCATGTAAAACGATGTACTAAGTAATGCACAAAATGGGCACACCTAGCATGAAATGTCATAAAATCATGTACTATAATGTACTAACGAACATTTAAACACCTTGAAAACATTTAAAAGAGGGGGTTCTATGTACTCACATGAGATTGCTCAGAAGTCCTAAGATAACCACCAAGCAATGCTAGAGATCACGGAATATCAAACGGCACCTAATATAGGTAACTACATTAATAAACCGGACCTGAATCGGAAGATCGGATAGGATGAGGGCTCGTAAACCATACGAGTATGGGAACTCGTGTAGTATGGTTTACTAAAGCCTACATACTAAATGAAACCTAACCTAAGTGCTTGTGACCCATTACGACCCGTTTAGGTAGCTTATGCTACTTTAACGCGTCGTTCGCGTGAAACGCGTTTGGACCGCCTAACTAGTCCTATGACAAGTAATATATGCCTTAACATGTCTAATATGGTTGTCAAATCAGTTTAGATGTCAAAAGTTGTGTTACACATGTTTAAAATGAATTTTGGCATCATAGGGGTATTTTGGTAATTTACCTAAGGCATATAAACTACCTATCATACAACTACTTAAACGAAGCGACCATAAGGTATAACCTCATAAGGTTATTCCCTATATACTATGGTCACCTAATGTGCTTGGTCGGATCCTAATGATCGACCAAACGGGTCGGGTTCGAAAGTATAAGCGATTGTTTAGATCGCTTACCTTACAACCCTATCTAAGCACTAAACTAAAAGTGACGAGCTAAGCATGTTAAAACATGCTTAACTAAGTTTAGAAAACAGGTTTGGTATCAAAACAAACGGTTTTGATACCTATAAGTAGTTTGGTTACAAAATACGCAAGAATACGTATTCTGACCGAAACTACGGCTCGTCACTGAGCCTAGATAACGTGGAAATCAGTAGGTATAGTCACTAGGGACTATAACCATCGTGATCACGCTCACGTTATGAAGTTCAAACGAACTTCGCATCAACCATAAACTGGTCAATGCAGAAAGTCAAACAAAGTTTGACTTTCGGACTCGAAAAGCAATAAAAGAACGAAAGAAGACTTACGAAGGGTCCCCGAATGCTAATCTAGATCAAAGAGCTCAGGTATGAAGCAATGGCATCAACTTAGAGCACAAATGATCAGATTCTTGTGAGAAATGAAGTGAAATGTGATGGGTATTTATAGATTTCGGTCCACCGTTAGGATCGTTTCTTGGAGAAGAGGGAATGATCACATCCCTACACTTGTTGTAATGTTGTGGTTACTGATTTTGGACACCATAAGGGTTCAACATGTGGCACTTGACCTTTGGGGGATGTTAGGGGATGTTAATCTTGTGTTTAAATGGATTTTCCCGATCAGAAGGGGCCTAGCGTGACGCTAGGGGGGGCTAGGCGTCGCGCTAGGGGTCCCCTGATCAGCAAACAATTTCAAATGTCCACCTTTCAGTCCCCGTTGTGTATTAAGGCCATTTCCGACGTGTGTAAGGTTCGTTAAATCATTTTCAAGGCTCCACAAGGATGCCTAAACATTGTGGGCATGATACATATTCAAAAATATGCCGGATGTCAGTTCGTTTGGTCGTACGAACGCGATGTTCGCTTAATTACGACGGAATGCGCATAAGCGCGAAAAACGATCTAAATGATGCAACAAACAGATTTTTATCATGCCAAACACTAAAATAAAATATTATAGTGTTTACATAAATTTTTGGATGTCCGGATGTATCCAGAACGTGAGTTATGCGCAAAAGTGCAAACTTGTGCACTTTTTGACACTTTTAGTCCCTGAATGACCCAAAAGTTTATTTTAGCGCACCGAACCCCTTAAAGCCTATTTCTAAGCTATGTAAAGGATATTTAAGGTGTGTTTAACTTATGGTCATGTTCCGGAATGTTCGTTACAGTTCAGATTGGCATACTTTCGTAGTTTGTCAATTTTAGACCCTGTAAGCGAATTTACTTGTTTTTGCCATACCAAAGCCTTCAAAACTTATTTCTAAGTTATGTAAGGGTTATTTAAGGTATGTTAAGTATATGTTGATGTTCCGGAGTATTTGTCGCGTTAAACTGAGTACGTTTTCGCACCAGTTTGCGTATAACTCTCCAGAAATTGATATAGAGTTTGGAATTGGATAAAAGTCAAAACATGAAAAATGTAAAACATAACAAAACAAACATTGTGATCAAATAACATTGTTTTATTGATAACAGAACTGTTCATAGTGATTACAAGCACAGTTGTTACATCTTATCCTTTTGAGTAAGGGAGGTCAGCGGTTGAGCGATCTTGGAGAAATCCTTAGTGAACCTGCGATAGTACCCTGCTAAACCCATAAACTGTCGGATCTCGGTTGGCGTCTTCGGAGGTTCCCAATTCTTGATTGCCTTGATCTTGGTGGGATCCACAAGAATACCATTTTCATTTACCACGTGACCGAGGAACTGTACTTCTCGTATCCAAAACTCGCACTTCGAGAACTTAGCGTAGAGCTTCTCCTTCTTTAGTAGCTCTAAGATGGCTCTGAGGTGTTGCTCATGGTCTTCCTTTGTTCGCGAATAAATCAAAATATCATCAATAAATACAATCACGAATTTATCAAGATGTGGCTTGCAAACCCGATTCATCAAGTCCATAAACACTGCCGGTGCATTAGTCAACCCAAATGGCATCACTAGAAACTCGTAATGTCCATAACGAGTCCTAAAGGCAGTCTTCGGTATACTTTCTTCCTGGATCCGCAGCTGGTGATAACCTGATTGAAGATCGATCTTGGAATAGTAACTTGATCCCTGAAGTTGGTCGAACAGATTATCAATCCTCGTCAAGGGATACCGATTCTTGATGGTTAACTTGTTCAACTCTCGGTAGTCGATACACATTCGAAAACTACCGTCCTTCTTTTTGACAAACAGTACTGGAGCTCCCCTAGGCGAGAAGCTTGGCCTTATGAATCACTTATCTAGCAAATCCCGAAGCTGCGCTGATAACTCTTGCATCTCTGAAGGCACAAGTCGATAAGGTGCCTTGGCTACAAGCACGACGCCTGAAACCAAGTCAATGTGGAATTCGACTTGTCGTTGAGGAGGTAATCCTGGCAAGTCTTCGGGAAAGACTTCAGGATATTCCCTTACCATAGGGATATCTTCGAGCTTCGGTTCTTCGGCCTCTTTGTCGACAATATGAGCTAAGAAGGCAACACATCCTTTACGCAAAAACTTTCATGCTTTCAAACAACTAATAATCCATAGAGGCATATCATACTTCTCCCCGTGTATCACAATCGTCTCTTCATTCGCCACCGGGATGCGGATAATCTTCTCATGGCATACAATCTCAGCTCGATTACTCGACAACCAATCCATCCCAACTACAACGTCGAAGCTTCCTAATTCAATGGGCAGAAGATCTATCAAAAACTCAGGCTCTCCAAGCTCTATAACACATCCTTTAATCACTTCATTGGCTTCCACTAGCTTCCCATTAGCTAGTTCTATCGAGTACGAGATGTCTAACTTACTAGCTACTAAACCAGGTATATTCTTAAACTCTAGAGATACGAAGCTATAGTCGGCACCGGTATCAAATAACACAGATGCAAAATGTTGATTAATAAGGAACGTACCAGTGACTACATTCAGATCCTGGCGAGCTTCCCTAGCTCCAATGTTGAACACTCTTCCACGGGCTTGGTTATTCTATGGGCAATCCCGCTTGAAGTGCCCTACATCACCGCAACCAAAGCAACCTTGACCATTCCCAGTACCACCCTGATTGTTGTTATGGCTGCGTCCTTCTTGGTTGTTGTTATTATATCCCCCGCGGTTTCCATTTCCCGCCTGGTTTCCATTTCCATTCCGGTTTCCATTACCTCCCTGATTTCTATTCCCATAACCATTTCCACCACGGTTACCATTGCCATTACCATTTCTATTTCCTCCTTGACCACCGTTTTCGCGACCAGTTCCAACCCAGCACGTTTCCTTAGAATGACCATTCTTTCCATAGTTACCACACTTCCTAAACCTGCACTGACCGGCATGATGAAACTGACACACATCGCAGTTGGGCAGAGTGCCCATGTACCCTTTCCCTTTGTTCTCAGTATTTGCAGCATCAGTCCTGACCTCGGCTGGTGGGTTAGCATCTCTTCGCTTACTAGCATTGTTGTTGTTCCCTTGGGTACCCTTCTTGAAATTCGAAAACTTCCTTTTGTTTTCTCCAGACGACTCTACATGAGTCTCTTTCTTCTTGGTCTCAGAAATTGAGAACTTTCCCAAACGAATCGCTTCTTCAGTCAGTGCCACACTCAAGTTGAGGGCTTCAGTAATTGTTGGAGGCTTGGAAGTAGTTACCATGCTCAGTATTTGGGGCGCCAATCCCCAAATGAAACCTTTGATCCTCTTAAATTCTGGCTCCACCAAGTAAGGAACCACTCTTGACAGGTCATGAAACCTCTGTACATACTCAGCTACCTTGGGACCTTCCATTTTCTGATTCCAAAATTCAGTTTCCAACTTCTGAATTTCGGCTCGGGAACAGTACTTCTTAAGCATCAGCTCTTTCAACTCATCCCATGACAACGCATACGCAGCAGCCTCACCCAAAGTTTGAACCTGAAAGTTCCACCATGACCGAGCCCCATCTAGAAACAGTCCAAAAATGTACGTGACTTGATGCTATGGTGCGCATTTACTCATCCGCAACATAGAATCTGTCTTCTCAACCCATCTCACAAAAGCTACGGCACCTCCAGTGTTGTCGAAGTTCAGAGGCTAGCAGTCCAAATACTGCTTGTAAGTACAGCATGTACACAAGAAACATCATTCACAGAAAGCATTAGCAAAACGCACTTGGAAATGTCCAAACGTATTGTAATGTGTCTTAAGTGACTTAAACGTTACCGTTAGGTGGGTTATTCCCTGAGGTGCCTCCGCTGTGTTCGGAGCGAAGGGCCTCATGTTGTGCGATTGCCTGTGAGATGCGTTCCTGTAATTCTGCTTCCGTCGTGGGCAACTGAGTGTTCCTTCGAGGAGGCATCTTCTAAGAAGAAGATCGGATAGGTCAGGTCTTATTCGTTAAATGAATATATAGTATATGTATATAATAGCATTTATCATAACAAACAATCATGTAACAACACAATCACAACATAAGCAAGTAATCCAACAATGTGTTTAGTGAGAACATGACGATTGAGCTTTCATTAATCACCGACCACAGTTACATTGTTTACAAAGTGTATCACATCAAAAGGGACACAGGGTCACACTACCCTTGTCCAATAAGTCTATCAATATACAAAAGTTACATGATCAAAAAGTGGTCTTCAAAAGGTTTCACAACTCGGCTCAATAGTGGTGCTCTCACCAAAAGTAATGCAATCTGCATAAGACCAAAAGCCAACTATGCTGATGGTGGAGGAGGAGGTGTAGGGAAGACAAGAAAGCTGCGAAGATGTGCAAGCTCCTCCTCAAGCTCGTATACACGACGAAGCAAGTAACTGATCTGCTACTCGACCGTAAGGAAACGAGCATCAAACTCTGGAAAAGGAGTAAGAGGAGCAGGTGGATGAGCAGAAGGAGACGGTGAGGAATGTGGGGGAACATAAGTAGGCTGACAAGGACACGGTAGGGGACGCAGAGTCAGCTCAAGCTCCAAGACTCTGCGGCTCATAATCTCAAACTGAAGCTGAAGTGATAAAAGCAACTCATCCCGTGTATAACCAACAAAATGGGAGGGATGATAGGGATCTGAAATCGGCATTGATTATGGTGGGAACCATCGGAATGGCTCATCAAGTTGTGAAGAAGTGAAAGGAGCAAATGGTGCAGCCTGTGAGGTCGGAGGGAATGCTTTCGAAGCAAAAGGATCATCACGCAGGTGCTGACCTGAAGTACCTTTCCCAGGACGGGGTGCAGGGATGTCCTGAAGGAAGTGCGATGGACATCGGACTCTACAAGAGGAAGAGGAAGAGGAGCAACATCAGCGGGTGCGGGTGCGGGTGGAAGAATAAATGTCCCAACAACTGGAAGATCAATAGGTGCAGGAGTTGGGTCAGGAATAAGAGGTGCAATGTCTGGTAAACCAAAAGGAACATGGTCAGGGTCGGGTATCGGCTCAGGATCAGCAGGTGCAACATCAGGCTGATCAAGAGGATTAAGATCTGGCTCAGGACCAGGCTCAGGGTCGTGTGGAGGAGATGGTGCAGCAGACATAGCCTTGTCATCATTAGAATCAATAGCGTAACGCTGTAATCCGACCGCCTGTAAAGCTGAAGACGTTACAGACTCAAAGGAGTCTGAAACAGAGTGCAAACTAGAATCGGAGGATAACTCAATGACATGAATCTCAGGAGGTGGGATCACAACAACATCCTCATCTATCCCTCCATCACCCTGGGCATCAACAGGAGGACTATCAACGAACAAATCAACGTCATCATCAAACAAATCGTCGAAAGGCCAATCCTCGGGAGGAATAACCATGAGAGGAACAGGATCGAGGATCGGAGCCTCGATGTGCTCACCATCAGGATGCCCAATGATGAGGTGATCATGGACTGGAACAGGAATGAGAAAAGGATCCTCGTCTGGAATACCATCAGCAAGGGGTAAATCATCGCCAAAGTCGGGCAACGCGAACGGCTGGAAGTCATCCTCGTCATCCGATAGCATCTCAGGATCACTCTCCATGTCTGACGTAAGTATCTCTGGCTCAGGTGCAATCTCATCATCTGAGACGATAGCCATAGTATCATCAACGTCTGATAACCCGCTCTCTGAAGAAGACATAATGCATGTAACATAACACTCATAACATGTGCACATATATTAACCACTAACACATAATATGCAATCAAGTCAGTTATCACTCAATCATGTATTCACATTATCCTTCCTGAAACCTTTTCTATCTTTCCTAGTCTACCCAGACTAAACTACCAATGTGACCTTGCATTGTGTTTTCTTGTCTTTCCTTTTGTAAAACGTTCGTTCCATGGATCTGGGCGTTTTGTGTATGCAATGAAAACATGTTGTAAAAATATTTCGTGAGAGCCCTAATGATTGTAGTCTAGACTCGAGAAAGAATCCTAGTTCGCTACAATCGAAGATCTGATACCAAACTGTCACACCCTGACTTTTGCGGAAGCGTGATTACGTGTGACTTGCTTAATATCATTGCATTCAACCATAACAAACAACTCTATGATAAAATCAAGATGTTCATCCATTAGATAGTTTTAAAACATTACAGACAACATTGTTCAAATCCCAACACAGACTTCAAATCCATATTACAAACCATTCAAATTGTTTAGAGTTCCATAAGGACTCGACAAAAGATACTACTTAAAGCTAGGCTTTGAACTATGTATCTTATCTAGGATAAGATACACGACCCAAACCCTTTGACTCGGGATGACATCTTTATTTAAAGACATGACTTGAAAACTTCAGCGCCCACCAGATCCACATTTAGTTTCCTGAAATACATACAGTTTGAAAATATCAACAAAAGTTGAGCGAGTTCATGTGTTTTGTGTGTGAGCTCGAATAAACTTTGTAATGATTGTAAGTATGTATGTTTTTGTAAACCGGTATGAAAGCAAATAAGGAAAACAGATCTATTAATGGTTTGCAAGGCCATTAATATGTGTGACGTGATGCAGGACTGCTCAATCCTAGCGGATTTTGTACCGGGCTTCCGGCTGTAAGACATAGTCACCTCATGGGCCAAATCCTGGTTCTCATGGGTGGGGCTCGCAACACCCAAATAGATCTATCACTCATGTCCCTCGGTCCTACTACGAGGATTAATGGTCTTAAGCGTTGTACCCACCACTCATATGATCTAGCAGTACATTCCTTAGCTAACCATACCATATGTAAACGTTTGTAAACAATTTGTAACATTTACTTCACCCCCAAAGTTATAAAACTGAAAACAGTCAAAAGAAAAGGGGGCATAAACTCACAATCTTGAGTTCTTCGTATCAAATGTAACTCAAAGCTTTCCTTAGAGTGCACGACTACCTACAAACGTACTACGGTTTATTAGACGGGTGGGTCGTGCCTTAACCTTAGTCGTAATTAGTGTCTTTGAGTTACATTTCTTTGTGTCAGCAATATTATTCCAAGTTATATAATTATTTGTTAAAACAATAAATATTTTAACTTAAATTATATTTATTAAATTTTTGGAATATTAGTTAAAATAATATATTTTAACTTTGACACATTTATGAGCTTGTACACGTATAACTTCCCCAAGAATGGGTGTATTCATACTTTTGTTCTAAAACTTGTATATTTTGCCAAGTATCGGTGGAGTATTCCGGTGTATATTTATACGTACGAGAATACATATTTTTATTGTGTTTATTAAGTATCTTATACTTAATTTTTGTATTAACTTTTCCGGAATAATATTTCTAATAAAAATTCATCAATATATATTCTCAAAATATATATTTTAAGAAATATTAGATAGAAAAATTATTTATAATTTTTCCCTTAGCAAAAATATTTATATTTTCATATAAACTTTAAAAATAATATATTTTCAAGATTATCTTTAGAAAATATTTATAAATCCATTTTTCACCCAAAAATAATATGTTCCAAGTTTATTTAAGAAAATATATATTTTCTCCCAAAAATAATATATCTTCTAATAATTTCAAGAAAACATATATATTTTTATTTACCCAAAAATAATATATATTCTTCTTGTCAAAAATATGATATATCTTTGTAATAATTGTAAAAAATCATATTTTTGTTCTCTTGGTGTCCAAAATACTAATTACCAAAATATACTTATGAATTTATTTTCGGAATATTTATGTAAGTTATATTCCTTGTTCGGTTTGTCCAATATTTTGAGTATAAATTATATATTTGTTTCTTAGAATTTTGGTAATATTTTGTATTGTAATTTCTTGGTATTTTGGTGAGTTATATTATTTCAAGTCCTAAAATAATATAACTAATACACATAATATACAAATAATCGCACACATGGTGACATCTAAATATATTTTCTCCTAAATACATATTTAGTCACTTTTATTATCAAAAACCAACCTCCAATATTTATAATTTTTGTAACAAAATTATGGCAAACTTTGTATAAAAATCATGGTTAAAGATATACTTGTAAATATTTGTTTAAAAATATTTTTCTAAGTGTTTAAGTTTTAGAAAAATTTTGCCATAGTTTCCCCTTAAAAATGAAGGTTTCCATGCTTTCAAAGCATATCATTTTCTTTTATAAATCATCACAATCAACAACAAATCAACCAATACTTACCAATTTGCCAAAAGCAAGCATTAATCACTACTTCATGAACTTGAAAATTTACAAAAATTTGTAGTAACTTACTAGAGTGTTTAGTGGGCTTAGTTACCCTTTAAAGTGTGATTGTTTATTTAAAAACATCATTATTGAAGAAGTTAGATGTTTACAACTTGTAAATAAATTTTCTAAAAATATTTCTTCTTAAGTTTTTCTTGTTAAATATATATTTCTACACTTGATTAACCACTAAAAATGTGGTTAATTTCTTTAAGAACCAAGCTTATGAGAATCTTGTATTTTTAACTTGGTTTCTTGAAAAAAAAATTCTTAAAATCATATGCTTACAAGACTTATATCACACTTTGTTCATCATACTTCAAGAAAAACATTAAATCTTTCAAGTTCATGTTTTAACATAAGGATGATCTCTTGATCTCTAACATATTCATCCTCTCATCTTGCTAGATTATGTCTTTAATCACTATCTAGCAAGATCACATGATGTTTAACATCATGAACATAAGCAATCAACATTCAAATAGCATAACAACACTCAAACAACATGTATTCTTGTGATTTTAGTCTTTTGTTTAAGATTTATGTTCTTGATTCATAGTGTTCTTCATGATTATCAACTTATACCATCTTTTAACCAACTTAATAAGATGTAAAATGAAGTGTAGAATGGTCTTATTACTAGCTCAAGGCTAGGGATGATCACAAGAAGATGAAGATGATGAATGAGGTGGTTAAAAGCTTGTATGAGAGGTCCTTCAACTTCCAAGAGTTCCTAGCTTCTTTGTATAGCGTCTTACACCTTTGTATATGTAGAGATTGGATGATAGTTGAATGATGATTATGGTTGTGTGGGTGTGTATTCTCGGCCGAGAGTGGGAGAGGAGGAAGAAGAAGAGTGAAATGTTGATGAGTTGTGAGAATGATGGTTTATGTTCTTATGTCACTTATATTATTCACCAACAAGTGGTAATCTAATGATTTATGTGTTAAATAAGTAGGAGACATGATCTACTAAAGAATTAAAAGAAAATCACTAGTGGGGGCCACCATGAAACCAAAATAGGTGGGGGGGTCTAGAGTTAGTTTGTAAAGATGGTTAGGTTATATAGTTAAAATCCAAGTGTTTAGTTTACTAGTATGTTATATAGTGTGTTATGATGTTCGGGGACCATAACTAGCTCGGAAATGTTAAAACAATGCTTCTAGTGAAAATTTGGTGTTTCGGTTAGTGTCCGGTTGTTCGGTTGGCTACCGGTTTGTTAAGGTGCTAAACTACGCAGTTTAGTGTGCTTTATGTTAGCTTTTGTGACAGTTTTGATTCCCGACACTTAGGAAAGCATTCTGGACCATTTAACCATATTTCTGCATGATATTTAATTGTTTAAAAGCTGATTTTTTGCTGATTTCGGCAATTTAAGTGAGTTTCAGGCACTTTCCGGCACTTAAACTAACACTAGGAAGGCAATTTTGTGATCCTTGCTTTCCTACACACTATACTAGTGTAACTCTTGGTTTCTGGCTCATTTTGTGTCTCAATACCATGTCTTTCATGTACTGAACTCCGTCAGCATTTTTCTGATTTGTCTGATAACTGTGCTAACTTTGTTTCGTGCATCATTTGAATCAATAAGTGTTGCATGCAATAATGATATGTCATTTTCAATATATGATGCACATGTATGTATGATAACAATAATCAGGAAACATTCATGTCATAAATGTTAAATCAGCATAGTCATTAAGCACTAATCATTGTCTAATTATTGTACGGACACATGCAAATTTGACAATTGTCACAAAATATATGTATGTTAAACCCGAAATGGTGGAACATTGATTTAACCTTTCCTGATTAAGTGCTTGTAAATGTTGAACCTTGGAAAAGGTAGAGAGCATTGAGACGTGATATTAGGAAATAAGAATGTATGTAGTATAAGTCTACGAAGATTCTTCATAAGAATCAAAGTTTCTCATAGAAACTACAAGATCATATTCAGCAAGCTTGTTTTTACTGTTTCCACCAAGTGCGAAAACAAAACCTGTAGAGTAAAAATTTCGGGGGCGAAATTTCCTAAACAGGGGGAGACTGTGACACCCGGCTTTTCAGGCTGTACCGTACAATTGTAACACGTGTTGTGAATAGACAAAAGGTTGTATTTGACTGATTATGATATTTATATATGATATTTAATGAGTTGGTAAATTTAAACGTTGGTAAAAATTATGTTGGCAACGATTAGATAAACGCTTATCGCATAACGGTTAAAATGCGAAACGAAAGTCGGTGACCACCCGATCAATGTTAAAATCCTAAAAATAGTCTGTTATAATTAGAATTGTAATTTTAATCATATTCGTGAGGAAAAATAAATTAAAACGCTAAGAAACTCTATTTTTCGAGTTTGAGCGCGTACCGCGCGATACAACACATATCTGACAAAATACTGTCAACGCAGCCAGTCAAGGCAACTGGTAATTATTTCAGCAATATTTTAGTGTGATTATTTTTGTAGAATGATAAAAATAAATTTAAACGCACTAAAACGGGATTAAAACGCTAGATAAAATACCCGGTATCCAGCAAAATACCTGTTTTAACACTAGTTTACATATATGTGTATATAAATATGTGTGTGGATGCGTGTAGTGTGCGAGAAGGGAGAGAGTTGGCGGCTAGGGGAGGTGCCACCTTTTCTTAGAATTGTGATTTAGTGCCAAGTGTAATCTCATGTCTACAACTAATCATGTCAGCTCATTTAACACTCCAATTCATCAACTAAAAGATCAAAATTACTCTCTCTCTCCCTCTCTGAACATCTCGGCCGAACACCCCCTTAAACCCACACATTCAAAAGTTTTAAACTATTTCTTGAAGAATCAAAGGCATTCTAAGGTGATTCCAAGCTAGTATGGAGGTTTAGAGGTGATTTCAAGAAGATTCAAGCAAGAACAAGGCCTCACATCATCATCTTTTTCAAAAACCCACTAAGAAATCTTGAAGGTATAAACTTATTTTCAAAACCACACTTTTGATTTTTAGTGATGATAGAGATGTTGGAAGGTTTCTCTTGAACTTGGAATTAATCACAAACTTGAAACTAATATTGAATGAGATTTTAAGTATGTGTAGGATCGGATTGCGACCTTAACGAGTCGTTCGGAAGAGTTCTAGTCCGTTTCAGAGGCGGAAACTAAGAAACGAACGTGTAAACAACTTGATATTCACTTTAATCTCTTATATATTGATATTGACAACCTTTACAATCGAAAGAGAAACCGGCAGCACCTCGGTATCACTTGGCAAAAACTGTTACAACTAAAATGTCTACAAGCCTATTTATAGAGTTCATGATTTCGCTTGAAGCAAACATGAAGGCTTCAAGCGACACCTCTCAAGCGAAATTGACAAATTCATTTTGTCTTGAAGCGAAATCTTCATGCAAACCTTAAATCCATTTTGTCTTCATGTGTAGTAACTTTTGTCTTTTATGAGGATGATAACATTCTGATTCAATCTTCATGCATTATCACGTATACTTGTGATATGATGTCATTGATGATGTCATCTAGATGATGTCATCATGACATCATGTCTTGTTTTGATCCGCACCGAACCGAGACTCGATACAAGACGAAGACGACAGATGTGTGCACCAACAGACTCCCCCTCAGATGTTGACGAGTCTTAAGTGTCGAGTCTTCTCAATCTTCAGTCTTTATCAGTCTTTGATCTTCCTTCAGGATCTCTACCTGGCTCTATTATATCTCCAATTCTCTCTCTCTTTAACAGACTCCCCCTCAAAACATGCTGGGATCGTAGTCTGGCTTTTACAGAATTTCAGAATCCTCAGGTATCGGAACCTGGCACTCTATCTGCTATCCTGCACATCCTCTACCCAAAAATAAGATTCACAAGAATAAAATATTTAACAATTTGTCAAATATCAAACACCAACACTGAGCCTTCTCCAATCAATATACAATCAAAAATTAACAATGATCATTTAACGAATTTTTATCTCTGAAAAACTTTTCAATCAAATTTTCCCAAACCTGTTCGTCATGTTCAGCACTTGAAATTTTGAAAATCAGCTCTTCAACATCAGTTGTCTAAAATCTTTTTGATTTTTTTCAAAATTTATGCTAAAACACACCGAAAATCTTTTTGGATTTTGAAATAACAGAAATAAAATGCAGAAATGAACTATTTACATACAATATTTTTGTGAGTTTGCGTAAGAGGATCATATCAGTTTTTGAGACAAATCACCAACACCGTTAAGCTTCATTTCATTTTAAGTTCTAAACAATTCACTTAGATTGTCAGTATACTGATCCACTTAAATTTTCACACAAAGTTCAACTGTTTCGAGATACGAATTAGTGTTTTAGGACTTAAACATCTACATGTGTCCCACCTCAGTATATACTCCCGTATCCAGACCCCAATATTCAGTCTTACAGGTGAGTATACCACAGATGATATCTGTAAGGGGAATAAATTATGCAACCGTGATAGCTCAGGTCAGAACTTCCGTTCAGCAGAGAGCCTAGTTGACTTTTAGGTGTGTCCCCTTTAGAGGATCTTTTGTATTACAACAGCCATGATTAGCATTTTTCAATGTTTTATCATTTTTTAGCTGAGGGTGAGCTATATTTCAAGCAAATGTAAAGTATTCTCCGGGGACTAGGCCATTGCTTCCGCAAAATCAGAAGTCCCGGGATAATACCCCAGATATCACTGAGTATAAAGACCTAGTATCTCAGAATACGGGACCCTTCAAACAAGATTTCAGGGGTTACCTATATATCCTGGAGATGTTCCCCACGTAGACGCAAGTAAATTTTATGTTTATATCTCGTCACAATTTACTAAATGTGCAAAAACCTACTGACATATCCACAGTGAGATTGTTTATCACATTTATACCTTCCATTTCTTTAGCATGTTGTGACAGTCCACTGATGTACTATCATTTCCTCTATTATACAACAAAACTCATTTTGAATTTTATCATGTTTTTGTCTTTTTCAAATTTTCAAATGTTTTTGGATTTTCTGAAAAAATTTTTACTCCCCCTAAAATGCAAACACATTTTAGGAAATTTGAAAACCAACTGTACAAAAAAATAACAACTGATATCAAATCGCTTCAATTTGCCATCCTCTTGGCATGAACAATCAGAACTCCCCCTCACAACAAACTATTTTCCCATTGTGATTTCAAAACACTTAAGTTTGTATTAATCAAATGGTTTTTCCGGAAAATAAGTTTTGTTGATTTTAAGAAACCATTTGTAGGTTAGGGGTTCAACTCATCATTTTGTTTTCATATCAAAAACCACTTGTAGAAAATCAAGTACAACTTAATGTCCCTGATTTACCACTTGTAAGTCGAAATCACTTTCGTGAATTTCTCAAGAAATGTGCCGATTCCTGCTCCACTTAAACCAACCTGGGAGCTCCGGCAAGTCCGGTTTTTACTCAAACATAATGTCCACCCAAGCCTCACCATCCTTGGGTGACTTTGGTGGCAAACATCTGTCCCACCAACATTTTGATTTATAAAATTCTTGAGCACCTTTTACCTTCCTATCAACCATCTTACCGAAAATATGTTTTACTTTCCCGTTGAAAGCCTTCTCAACATCAAATTCTCCCTTATCAGCGAAGAATTGATTTGAGATCTCTACCTTTCCCACTTTCGACTTCCAATTTTCCTTTGACAATGAAGGAAAATTTTCATCATTCACCTCAGGAACGGAATTCACAATCTTTTTCTCAACAAATGACTCCTCTGATTTTATGGAATCAGATTCATTGTCAGAACTACTCTGGGAACTTTTAACAACCCATTTTTGTTTGCTTAAATCGACACTTCTTTTGTAAAATCGTTTTGAAGTTTCACCAACTTCCAAAGTCGATTTATCAACATTTTTCTTTTTCATTTCAGAGTTAGAAGAAACTCCCTGTTCTTTGTAGTTGGTCTTGGGGCAATTCCAAGCTATGTGTCCAACTTCCTGGCATTTAAAACAAGTTCTTCGATCAACTCTTTGAGCAAACTTTCTCACATTCTTCTTCACTTCAGCAAGAAACTCTTGATTGGATTGTTTCCAGAATGGTTTCTTCTGCTCATCTTCACAACTTCCACCTGCAACAAATTTTGTATTTGGTTTATAAGTTTTCTGATTTTGATAATTTTCAGGAGGAATAAATCCTAAACCTTTCTTTTTGAGATTACCGTTGTAGTTTGGTTTCTTTCGATAACCATAACCAGAACTATAACCCTTTTTCTTGTTCAATCTTTGTTGAACTCTTGAAGTGTACTTTTTAGGTTTTTCATCAAGATTTAAATCTTTTATATCAGAAATATTAATTTCTGTTAATTTGAAAACCTGTTTGATCATTTCAGTTTTTACACTTCTGATTGGAAATTCCTCATCAGAATATAATTTGTCTGAATCAATCAAAGTATAAGCCACTTTGATTGATCCGTCATTCAAATTAGATTTTGATAACAGGAATTCTCTATTGTAAACCCTATTAACCGGTGAACTCGGACTCTTTTCTGACGAACTCGGACTATCAGACTCAGACTCCGGTTTTGACTCCTCATCCGTATCCAACACCTGATCGACAACTTTCTTTAATAACTCAGACTCATGATCAGTGTCAGACGCTGTGAATGTAACATCAATATTGTCTGGTAATTCATCAATGATTTCAGACTTTAACTTGATGTTGACTGCCTTTTTAGACGCTCTTCATTTGGATTCCTGGGAGAATAAGTTTCATGGATCGGGGGCGGACATCTGTTATACTTGACACTCGGTTTCTTACCAGTATCAGTATCTTCAGTCTTTTTGTCCATGAACGCTTCCAGACCTGCAACAGTAGGATAAACACGATCAATCAAGTAATCACAAGTAGTATAGCTTAGCAACAATCGTTTAATCCTTTCACTCTCAATTTTTTCAAGTTCCACTTCTTTCTTTAACTGTGCACAATCTTCAATATACTCATTAATGACTTTCTGCTTTGTCATTAATGTTGCACTCATTTTAGCCATTGCTTTTTCGGTTTCAGTATTCGTCTTTTTCAGACGATCAACTGTGTTGTTGAGCACATCGTACGACTCCTTAATGTACTTCACATCAGACAGTAAGTCTTCTTTAATCTTCTCCAACTCAGCAATCTTCTTATCTTTCTCTTCACAAGCTTTGCAAGATTCTGAACACTTCAAACATGGTTTTTCAACTTCAACCACTTTTTCAACTATCTTTTCAATCTCAACAATTTTTTCAATTTCAACGAGTTTCTCCACCACTTTCTCCACTTCAACAACTTTCTCAGTTGCTGGTTCAACATTCGCTTCTCCAGCTTCTGTCTTCGCCTTTTCATTAGCAAGTAACTTTGTTGCTTCCAATTCCCTCTTTAAGCGGGCAATCTTCTTCTGATTCAGCATATCAACTTTATCTGCATAGAAAAAATTAAAACTATCAGGCTCAATACTTTTTCTACATTTGTTAAGATATTCTTCCTCATCATCAGTATCTACAT
Organism: Helianthus tuberosus; assembly: GCA_030545235.1. NCBI lineage: Eukaryota > Viridiplantae > Streptophyta > Magnoliopsida > Asterales > Asteraceae > Helianthus > Helianthus tuberosus. The sequence goes on from CM060360.1 coordinate 92,109,769, forward strand.
CGCTTCCAAGATCTGAAAAAATCGGGATTCTTTTCTGATTAACCTCATCTTCACCTAGAATTCGAGCAACAAAGCCTGATTCTGATGGAATGTATTTATCCCAACTAAATCCCTCGGCAACTTTTTCGTCATCTTGATGAATAATTAAAGCTTTCTTCTTTCCATCATCAGTAGCATGAGCATGTACAATTTGAGGTTGTTGAGTAGTCTGATGGAAGATTGATTTCTGATAATAATTGTTTCTATCTTGATTCCCGGTAGTTTCTTTACTTTTGCACTCTCGTTTAAAATGACCTTTTCCTTTACAACGGAAACAGGTAACCTTTGATTTATCAAATCCCAATGGATAGGTAGCCATTCCTCGAAATTCATCCCTACCAGTAATCTCTTGAAACTTCTCAGCTCTCCTCCAAGCACTTGCTAAGCACCATTTGATATCCATCACTTCAAGTTCTTCAGCATCAATTTGGTCGTAATCTTCTTTGGTAAGCATCGGATTCCCAATCTTCCCACCGATCAAACTTTCGTAAGATTCTAACATAGTAACCCGTGATGCCATGTGTTGCTTGGCAACTTCCGGAGACAAATTCTGACCATTTTGAATGTTTAAAGTAACATTGCACTGAAGATTTGTTGAGTTTTGTCGTTGATAACTTGATGTTGTGCTGTTTGGATCAAAACTTGAGAACGAAGGTGAAGATCCACCACTTTGTGTCACACTACTACTCTTTGTTCCAGATGAACTGTCAGCACTGAAACCAGTTTGGATCTTTGGGCTCTGGCTGGGAGTAGTCTCAAACTTGTTCCCTCGGTAATACAAACTGACATCTTGTTTGGCATTTGGATTTGTCATGATAGCCGTTTTCTGAATATCTAACTCATGCTCTTCAATCCTCTGAATAAACTGAGCCAAATTCATATTTTCAGACTTTCTTATATGTTTTAAGATCAGCAAATACGTTCCCCATTTCTGTTGTGGTAATGCTTCAGCAAGTTTATCAACCCACTCATCATCCTCTTTATCAATGTTAAATCTTTTCATTTCCAAGACTAGATGACAATATCTGTCAATGGTATGCTTTGTAGTTTCATGATCGAAGGCTGAAAACATATCAAATGATTTTTTCAGTAAAGCCTTTCTGTTCTTGATCATATCTGCGCTTCCTTGGAATTTCTGAATCAATGCTTCCCAGATTGATTTAGTTGTACCATTATGTTGGAGCAAAACAAATATATCTTCTTTTATTGCTTGCTGAAGAATACTGATCATCATTTTCTCACTTGTGAATTTTAATTTGTCAATCTCTGAGTAGTCCTCAAATGCTTTTTCCATCCCACGGTCATTCTTTGGTTTCTCATAGTCTTTCAACAATGAACACCATGCATCAAACTTGTAAGCTTGTACCCAGTTCTCAAATCGATTCTGCCATCCTTTAAATTCTTCAATGTACATAAGCTTTGGCGGCTTTTGATGAGTTCCCGTCTCATTTTCACTGTATAAATTCTCTGCAGCAGTAACGGGAGCGACTGGCGTAGCAAACGCGTTGTAGAATTCCTCGTCCATGTCTTCGGTAATTAGCAAATACTTCGGAAAACACCTTGCAAGTACCTTTACAATCAGAAGAGAAACCGGCAGCACCTCGGTATCACTTGGCAAAAACTGTTACAACTAAAATGTCTACAAGCCTATTTATAGAGTTCATGATTTCGCTTGAAGCAAACATGAAGGCTTCAAGCGACATCTCTCAAGCGAAATTGACAAATTCATTTTGTCTTGAAGCGAAATCTTCATGCAAACCTTAAATCCATTTTGTCTTCATGTGTAGTAACTTTTGTCTTTTATGAGGATGATAACATTCTGATTCAATCTTCATGCATTATCACGTATACTTGTGATATGATGTCATTGATGATGTCATCTAGATGATGTCATCATGACATCATGTCTTGTTTTGATCCGCACCGAACCGAGACTCGATACAAGACGAAGACGACAGATGTGTGCACCAACAGTATGTATGTATGTATGTATGTATGTATGTATGTATGTATGTATGTATGTATGTATGTATGTATGTATGTATGTATGTATGTATGTATGTATGTATGTATGTATGTATGTATGTATGTATGTATGTATGTATGTATGTATGTATGTATGTATGCATGCATGCATGTATGTATGTATGTATGTATGTATGTATGTATGTAAGTATGTAAGTATGTATGTAAGTAAGTATGTATGTATGTATGTATGTATGTATGTATGTATGTATGTATGTATGTATGTATGTATGTATGTATGTATGTACGTACGTACGTACGTACGTACGTACGTACGTATGTATGTATGTATGTATGTATGTATGTATGGCCGAAATTTGCATGAGTATGTGTATTTAGTTGTGTTTTGATTTTGTTGAATGATTTTTGTTTGACTTGATATTGAAAGATGGTTGCATGCATGGGTCAAAAAGGTGTCATAAAAGAATGTTCTAAAAGGGTTTTGTGATTTGAGATGAATATGTTAAAAAATGAACTTTTAGAAGTTCATATGTGTATGTATGTATGTCGTGTGTGTGTATATATATATATATATATATATATATGTATGCATGTATGTAAGTTTTTGTCACATGTTAATAAATGAAAGAATGTTTGCATTTATGTAAATATGATTTGATGATAATGGAATGGACATGTTTTGATTTATATGAACATGAAATAAATATGTTCTTTGATGCACTTAAGATCATGTAGGATGATGGTCTTATGATATGGGTGCATTAGATGCACATACTTGGACATGCATGTTGATATGTGATCATGAAAGGATGATTTGAGTATGATTTAATAAAAATCAGTTTAATCAGATTACAAACACTAAAATAAAGTTAATTAAAATGTTTAGTGACATATAACTTTGTCATAACGTTTACTAGCTTTGCATGTTGTACTTGGTGCATTAGAAGATGTAAAATACGTGAAATCGCATGTGTGACACCTGTGTCACTTCAACCATCAAACAAATGCCAAACCAATGAAATATTGTATTTCATACTTGGGATTTGTAAAAATATGTGTATCGTTTTCACATATCTACTCTTGTTCGATTTTAAGCTTTAAATCGCTTTCTGGAGGGTTATACGCGCTCTGATGCGTAAATATAACCAGTTTAATCCAACGAACACTCTGGAATAGTGAAATAGGCTTAACATACCTTAAATAACCTTTACATAACTTAGAAATAAGTTTTAAAGGCTTTGGTATGGCAAAAACAAGTTAATTCGCTTACAGGGACTAAACTTGACAAACTGCGAAAGTATGCCAATTTGAACTGTAACAGACATTCTGGAACATGACCATAAGTTAAACACACCTTAAATATCCTTTATATAGCTTATAAATAGGCTTTGAGGGGTTCGGTGTGCTAAAATAAACTTTTGGGTCATTCAGGGACTAAAAGCGTCAAAAAGTGCACAAGTTTGCACTTTCGCGCATAACTTACGTTCTGAATACATCCGGACATCCAAAAATTTATGTAAGCACTAAAACATTTTATTTTAGTGTTTGGCATAAGAAAAATCCATTCGTCACGCCATTTGGATCGTTTTTCGCGCCTATGCGCATTCCGTCGTAATTAACCGAACATCGTAACCGTACGGCCGAACGAACCAACATCCGAGATATTTTTGAGGACATTTTAAGTTCTCTATACTTTAACTTCATTTTAGAGCTTTGAAATGGGGTTAACGGGCCTTAAACGTGTCGGAAATAGCTCAAAACACTAACAGGGACCAAAACTGTAAATCTGCCAAACATGGTCCTTGCGCACCTCAACAATGGGAGTGTTGCGGTGCGCAAGCAGGGGCCAGATGTAGAAAAATGTTTTTCACAGCCTGTTTCCAGCCTTTAACCCCTTCCAAAGGCCAAGTGCCACATGTTAATCTCTCGTGGTGGGCAAAATCAGTTACCACAACATTCCGACAAGTGTACGGGCGAGATCATTCCCTCTTTTCCAAGAAACGATCCTAACGGTGAACCGAAAACTATAAATACCCACCTTATGTTCACTCATTCCTCACAAGAATCTGATCTAATGTGCCCTAAGTTAAAACCTTTGTTTCATACCTAAGCTATTTTGATCTAGATTAGCATTCGGGGACCCTTTGTAAGTGTTCCTTCGTTCTTTTATTGCTTTTCGAGTCCAAAAGTCAAACTTTGTTTGACTTTCTACATTGACCAGTTTATGGTCAATGCGAAGTTCGTTTGAACTTCGCAACGTGATTGTAATCACGATGGTTATAGTCCCTTGTGACTATGCCTACTGATTACCACGTTGTCTAGGGTCGTAAGGGTAAGCGATCTAATAAATCGCTTATACCTTCGAACCCGACCCATTTGGTCGATCATTAGGATCCGACCAAACACATTAGGTGACCATAGCATATAGGGAATAACCTCCCGAGGTTATACCTTATGGTCGCTTCGTTTAAGTAGTTGTATGATAGGTAGTTTATATGCCTTAGGTAAATTACCAGAATACCCTTTTCATGTATAATTGGTAATTAAGCATATGTAACCTAAACATTTGCCACATAACTGATTATGTAACATGTTTAGGCATATAACACTTGTCATAGGGCTAGTTAGACGTCTCGAGTGCGCTTTTGCGCGCACGACGCGTTAAAGTAGCATAAGCTACCTTAATGGGTCGCGATGGGTCGAAAGCACTTAGGTTAGGTTTCATTTAGTATGTAGGCTTTGTTAAACCATATGACACGAGTCTCCATACTCGTTTGGTTTACGAACCCTCATTCTATCTAAATCCTCCGACTTAGGTCCGGTTTATTAACATAGTTACCTATATTAGGTGTCGTTTGATTCTGTGATCTCTAGCATTGCTTGGTGGTTATCTTAGGACTTCTGAGCAATCTCAAGTGAGTACATAGTTCCCCTCTTTTACTGTTTTCCAAACTGTTTTGGGGTGAAGCATGTGTACCTATGTGTTATTTTCTTGATTTCAAAGTATAATTGATTATACATGTTATTACTTATCATTTGACAAACTAAATGACTATCTATGGTTTAAACATTGATTTCTCAATGAACATAAAATAAAATGTTGAATTGTACTTATTTTATGTTCACCAGACCGATTGTTAGTATGATATAGCGCGATAGGATTAGACACCCCATTCCTGTTGTCATGGAATGTTTGAAACCAATTTGTTTCGCCATCCAAATAGGGGTTGCCTTTGTGGTATCCTTATAGTCTCAAAGGTGTAGTTTGCTGCACTAGGTCTGAATGAATTCTTAAATCACACATTTAAAGTATATTTTGATATACTCCCAAAAGTGTAGTTAGATATACTCTCATGTGTGGTATTGTACAGAACCAACATATATATTTTATCAACAAACCAAAACATATTTTTATATGTTATTTATATAACCCAAAGCATATTTTGATATCTTATTTATGAAACCAAAACATAGTTTAATATGTTATTTACAAATCCAAAGTATACTTTTAATATGCTACTATAAGGTTATTCGTTTAACCTTACATTATTTTACAAAGCATAACTTTTGATTTATTCAAACACTTTGTTTTGTACATTTTTACTTGTGGTTTAAGAAATCTCATTTTACTTACCATACATAACTTTTGTTTACACATTACATGGTTTACATCTAACTTGAGTTATACAATAACATTGGACTATTGGTTTAAACATGAACATTCTATATTGGTGGTTTGGTTTGAGTAAGTGACTTAAGTAACGAGGCATGTGTAATATGATACAAGCATGGTGGATACGCCGCTGGTACTTCCTATATATAAGTGTTTGTATGGTATTACATATCATAGCGTTATTTGAATCATTTCAATTTAAGTCATATAACATTTTATACAAATAACATACTTTTCATAAGACATTGTTTTACAAACAACTTATCTTATACAAACTCATTTTATGGTTATTCATTTAACCATACATTATTCTCTTATTTATATATATCATCTGAACTTATTGTTTTTCAAATAATTTACAAAACAAAACATTTTACAAGGATCATGACTGACTTTTGTTAAACAAGTCTTTCTAAACTTATAAGTCATGAATCCTATATTCACAAACCTATGTATCTCACAGGCATTTTTATGCTGACGTACCTATTTTTACACATGTTTCAGGTACTGCTTTGCAATGACTGTTGATACATACTACATTTAGGATGGACTCGTGCCTTAGCAACTTTAAAACTTGGAAGATCATAGTTATACTTATTTGATTGTATTAAAACAATGAGTTCATTTATTCAATAAAACAGAATTTATTTATTCCATGGTTACGAAACAATGATTCTGTTACAACACTCCCCGACGTTTCCGCCACGTCTGGTTGTTCTACGCGGTCGGGGTGTGACAGCATGATTTATGAGACTTACACAAAACTGCACTAACCTGAATATAATCACTATTTTAATTTTAAATAACATGTATTGTGTTAAAATATCAAGTCAATCCGAGTTGGGATGGTTATAGTAACGTTTAACGCAAAACTATGCGTTAAAACGGTCAAAAATTGGCTTTTTGAACGATTTTTATGAAACTGGTTTAGATCAGTAAGTAAACTGATGTTTTTAGTTTAAAAATAAGTATTTTAACTAATTTTAAGTTTACTTGGTGTTTGGTTGGTCATACGTGACTTCCGACGCCCGAAAACGTTACCGAATCGCTAAAATACGCATTTTTCAATATACACTAGTATGGGTTGTTTTTAGTGAACCTTATGTGATAAAATGTGTTATGTAATTTAAACATGTGAATGTGAAAATATGTTAAGTTTTAACATGAAATTGGAAATTTAGATTATGCATGTATACTTGTGTGTTTTATGCGATAGAAACAGTAAAAATTGCGTTAAATGTGTAACTTGTTTATCGAGCATGAAAATTGGTACATATAAGATATTTTATGTATACTTGCCTTAAAAATGACAAAATAGATAAGTTAACGAACATACGCGTGTTTCGATAACAAATTATGTGAACGTTTATGTATATATATATTACGACGCGCAAATCGTAGATATATTACGTATAAATAGGAGTGTTAATGGATTTACATGATAACGGTCACCAATAAAATCGTTCAAGTCACAAAATCTTAAATATATATATATATATATGAACTCATATATATATATTAACGTGCCAACATAATCAAAAACGATGATTTTTCAAGAAAATCTCAAAGTTATGTGAAAATTCTAAGAAAGAGAGAAACTTAGGATTTTTGTGATATATAAAAAGAATCCAATTTTCATTCCAATCAACACGGAAAATTATATAAGAATAACAGGTAGACGGGCAACAAACTGCGCCGCCATCCCCTTCTGAATGGAAAACCCTAATCTACTAAAAACAAAGTCTCGCCCCTGAGGGGTCGAAAAGTTGCTGTGATATATTGATTTATAAATCGTTCCTACATATAATAGGACATGTAGAAATCAAACTGTGGGATTGTGACAACCCGAATAATTGAGGTCAGCGCTACTTGAAATCCCACAATCTTTGACGTGTGTCTTTACGTGTGTATCACTAAAAGGTTATGTAGGTTTTCCTTATAATAATATCAATAAATTAGGGTTCAATCACATTATGTCTTATTAATAGAACAAGTGCTTATAACTTATTGATTGATGCATGAAAGTGGATTTTATGATAGATGGTGTAGTAACTGTATGGTCTATTGGGAGTGGAATTACTTGTATTACTATTTGTGTATGCAAGGGTATAGAATATTGATTGCCATGACCACACATGCATACTATAGCCACATAATTCTTGCATGAATCAATCGTTTGAAAAGTGGGTCATTACGATGTTGGGCTGGACATTTAAGTGGGCTGTGCAAGCAGGTAAACACATGCATACTTCATGACATTTGGGCCTCTCTCGTATCCAAATCAGCCCATGTGTTATGTGTATAGAATTAGGGAAGTATTATGTTACGTATAATCTAAAAATCAAGTAGCAAACCCTAGTCTCTTGTGAACGGCAACAGGAAGGAAAGGAGAACTTAATTCAGTCGCAAACCCCCCCCCCCCTGTGTGTTAACTAGCTAAATCTTCTTGTTTCGTTCGTCGGGTTAGTATATTTATCCATGTTTCACTTATGTATACACATATGTGCCGTATGATATCGATATATATATGAAATCAAGGTGTAATCTTCTGGTTCGATGTGTGTTTTTATTACTGTTAGTTGTTGAATGTTATTGTTAATGCATGGGTAGGACCAAATACGAATAGGTTGCGTGATTCACATCCTTGAATGATCTTGATTATGTGTTATATGTAATTAGGAAGGTTCTATGATTTTGCGGAATGTTTTTTGCTGGTATGATAAGAGTGCGATGGCATGATTGGATGTTTAAACCGACGTGAATAGAAGTATGTTGTTAACCATTGTTAGTATTTTGAATGATGAAATATGCACTGTTTCAAAATTTGTAATCGAAAGGATATATGATATGGTGTTTGGTGGCCGCACATGCTATAGGGGCCCCAAATATAACCGGCAGTGGCATGTCGGAATTTATTGTGTAATTTGGATGTAATCAATTAATGCTTATGAAGTTGATGATTAATGATTTGATCATGTGACCCCTAAGTGGGTGGTACACATGTCATAAGGGATCCCACATGCTTTCTGTTATACACCACAAACATGTAAGACTATTATATGCATGAATTAATTGAGAATAAATGGAATGGGTTGTGAACTAAGTCTATTATATGCTTTATGTTATACAAAGGTTTGGTGTGGCACATTTACTTGGGTTGTACATGATAATTGGGCCGCATATGGGTAGGATAAATGAAATGGGTTGTGAAATTGTTATGTGATATATTGACCAATGTTAGGAATAGTGTGTGGCTCAGACGTTTACTATGTGTTACATGATCTCTTGTTGCAACTTGCATATTGGTATGTGTATTACGGGTACGCTACATGTGTAACGTGCTTAAAGACTATGTGATTACGTGTATACAAGATAATTATTTTTGGTAACCACGGTAGGGCTTGGTTGACCAACTGTGAACGGGTAAATTAACATAACATACCGAGCTAACCAAAGGTGAGTTCATCATCTTGAGCATGCGTCCCGGTGGTTAGGACAGTCTTTGGGTATCCCTGGGAGAGATAGGTTTTGGGTAACTTGTTTGGGTATTCCTGAGAGGAATACGTCTTGTTGTAAATCGGTAATGTTGAATAATATACTCATCCTATCACCTTTAAAGTCCCTCCGTGTTGTTTGGTTACCTGAGAGGTAACAAGGTATTAGTTAGTAGCGCTACTTAGGTTTGGCAACCTCACCCCGTACCTGGGAGGACGGGTGTTGAACTAATGACCTAGTCATGTCCAATGCTTTGATAGGAGCATTGGAGAAAGGGCAATGTAAATCAGGAGCCGTCTTGTATTCGGAGTATTATCAACATTAAATTCAATGGATTAACTAAACACTTGGTAACCAACGTTTTCATAAAACTATGAACTCACCAACGTTGTCTGATACACTTGTTGCATGCTCGCAGGTCGTTAGATATCTTTGATTTGGGAACTTGTTGTCTGGAGTAGCTGGAGTGGTTATGGGTCGACTGGAGGGATTCATGTGAATGTTTATAGATATTATACTTTGGTTTTGAACAGTTTAACTATGGTTTACTATTTTCTTCCGCTGAACATGTTGGTTTTCATTTAAACTTGTTGATGGTATTTTTCGTTAATAATTGAGGATTTTATTTAGAAACTTGTATGGGTTCAATGTAATTAGTGGCTCATTGTTGGTACGTCGCACGCCTAGCAGGGACATTCCCTTAGTGGTATTTTGGGGGGGTGACAGTTTGGTATCAGAGCCACTGGTTATAGTGAACTTGGTTTTAAAACGTTTTGTAAAACCAGACTATAACTGAACAGTTCTGAATAGTGAACTTGGTTTTAAAATGTTTTGTAAAACCAGACTATAGGGGTCATAGCAGTGAGTGTCTCCTACTTGAACGTGATCTTTTCATTCCTCTTTGAGTCCTTTGGAACCTATATGCTATCGAGTAATACCTGAACACCCATCTGAACGTCTAGCGAACTGTGTAGAATGCTAGGTGCTTGTACGAACATCCCTGAGTTGGATGTTGCAGCGTCATTGATTGGTCTATACCTCTCTCACTCCTTTTTGTTTGCGGGAACTCAATGTACTGACGTCTTAGACCCCGAAGTGCGACCACTTCTGCAACACTCTAGAAACATACCGTGTATTACTCAGTCAACTAGCAAGAACGATGGACAAGAGGATGAGCGTAGTGCCTTACCAACCTCAGTATTAGAACGACCCTGATTATCGGCAACGAACACCTGCAGATTGACTTCAATCGAATCCTTAACCCTAGTCAGTGACTCAAGGGGGTCAACTCTTGCGAATCAATCGGGACATAAGCGATGGAAACTGATTATAGCGTGGAATGTGTAACTTCCCACGCAGTGAGCAATGTCTTAGGATGCGAAATGGAATGGGACAAGATGGATCCAGATGTTGAAAGATAGTAGGGCCCCGTTTCAAGCAACGACATTAGAGGCAGCAGTTATGACAACAACCAAGGGAACGACGGCAGTATTGGAAATGCTCGTAACAAAAACAACAACACTGGAAGTGGTACTCGTGGAAGAGCGTTTAGGATCGGCATGGAAGACGCCAGGCATAATAGCAACATGGTGGCCTGCACGTTCTTGGTAACTAAATGCCTCGTTCATGTTCTGTTTAACCCTGACGCTTCTTGAAACCAACCTGTTGTGGAATCGACTGATGGCAAGTCAATTGAAACCTCATATGTTCGTTGGAATGCAAACTCGACCTTTTGGGACAAGTGTTCGACATCGACCTTCCTTCTACTATCCTGGATGGTTTCGACGCAGTAGTTAGTGTGGATTGGTTATCCAGATATCGGACAGATACACCATGTAAGGAGAAAACTTTGCGTATCCCTCTCCCTAGTGGAGAATCGTCGCCTGACCTAAGGTGTCAGAGTAGTGTAAAGATTACCATCATGTCAGCAATGAAGGCCCATAAGTGTCTACGGAGGGATTACCCTAATACGTTAAGGACCATTACTGACGTAAAGCTAAGGAAAAGAGGATCGAGGACCCACTAATCGTTCGAGATTTCTCTCGGTGTACTACCCAAGGAACTTTCAGGTTTACTTTGACGACTGTTGGGTAGAATCTCAGTTTGATCTCATGCCAGAATTAGCCCTGATTACTCATACTCTCCACCATTTTGCACCAGGAGGGTCGCCAGAACTGTCAAATCAACTACCGGAACTGTTGGACAGGAGTTTTGTTGGATCTAGTTCTTCGCTTTGGGGAGCCCCAATTATACCTGTGAAGATAAGCCTCTTTGTATGTATACTGATTATCCAGAACTCAGCAAGGTGACAGTCCAAAACTGTTTGCCTCGACCATTGTATTGCCAACCTGTTGACCAGTTACGAAGGACAAGCTTCCATTCAAGGATTGACGAACGAGCAAACTATCATCAGATGGAAGTCCAAGGGGAGGACGTTCCTAAAACGGCATATCGAACGCAATGCGGCCACTGTCAGGAGACACAAGAAGAATTATTCCATGACCTTTTGGGATAAACAACACACCAGCAGCTCTACGAATCACATGAATCAACCGTATTTATTGAGGACGTCCTGAATCACTTCCAGGAGAAAGGAACACCATGGGCGGTATTTGTATCCTATCTTAGAGATCCCGAGGGAGGGGCCACTACACGCGAAGTCTCGTTAGGAGTAACTTCTGGATTCGAAAGGTACATACTTTTCTTGGTCACTTAGCCGACGAAGAGGGAATACACGCGGATCTCGCTAATATCCATTTTGTTAGAAACTGATCGACACCAAAGATCCCTTTGGGGGTACGGCAAACCTTTGGTTTCGCAAGATACAATCGTATATTCATTGCAGGATTTTCAAGGATTTTGCAGCTCTAACCTCTTTAACACAGCAGTGTGCTGTGTATCCGTGGGAGACGGAACAGGAGAGCATCTCTTCAAGCTTTTAAAACTCAACACTACCATGTACTGAGTATCGTCTTTACCTGAGGGCATGAATGATCTAGTGGTATATCATGACAATTCAAAGCAGAGACCCAGTTACATGCCAATGCGGCACGAGAAGGTGACGGTTTATGTAGTGGATTTACAGGAAGAATTGCACGAGTCATAACCTACGGTAGAAGCCATGGACCTTGGAATTAAGATGGAGGCATTACTTAGATGGTACCAATTGCACCATTTAGACCGATCACAAGGTCCTCCTGTGTACCCTTATTTTGAGAGAGCTAATTATGTGATGGCATCGCTGGATGGAACTTTTGAATGTTTACGACTGTGAAACCTGAACGTGCACGAGCTTTGCAGTTCACTATCAATTCTAATCTACCTGATCAGACTCGCTATGTTCAAACTGGAGAACTGAAGGAAGGGAATTTTCAGGTTAAACTCATGCGGGGCATGGAGGAGCGACCATTGGCAGGTCGGACGATATCCGCTACCTCATGGAACGAATGTGGGTCTCACTATACGACTACTGTAGGGAACACGTGTTGAGCAAAGCACATCGGCCTCGATATTCTAGTCATCTGGGTTTTGATGAGAGATACTAGGATCTATAAATCTTGCACTGGTGATCGGGCATGAAGGCCCACCTAACTATGTATGCCAATGATGTTTGACTTGTGGGAGAGTCAAGGTGAAGTATCAGCAACCAGAAACACCTATATGGAAATGAGAATAGACTGCCATGGATTTTGTCACTGGTCTACTTACAACTCGAAATGGAAACATTATCACCTGGGTGATGATTGATGGACTCAAGTTACCAGCACACTTTCCTGCAATCAAGAAAACTGACGAGTCTTCACAGTTGTGAATGTTCCTCTGAGAGAGGCGGCTTTTAGGCACGAGGTGCCAACTCCTGTTACCTCTGAATTTGATCTATGCATGATTTATGCCAGGCAATACACAACACCCTTAGCTCACGTCAGGACCAGAGCATTGCTTATCGCCGTTGGACAAACGATCAGAGAAAACGAACTCTCCTGGCAGTTGAAGACATGCTGCGAGCATGTCTGTGACTGGCTTTGGTGAAAATTTGAAGGACTCTTACCTATGGTTGAGTACTACTACGACAGTTATCATTTTGGTAACCAGAAAGCTCTGTTGAGGCATTACATAGACAATAATGCCAACCTTCTTATTAGACAGAGATGGTTGACAACTTAATTACTGGTCCAAGACTGGTACTCGAAACTCTTGGGAAGGTTGTTTAGATCGGGAGTCGATTGGCGGCAACGCGTGACTGTCAGGAAAGCTGATACACTTGGGAAACGCTGGAAGATCGTTGTACGCGATCGTATCGGGTTGAAAGTCTCACGTTGGGAGGGTGTGGAATGCTTGGGAAGCATGGCGAGCTTAACTAATGTCTCGATGGACCATTCAACAGTCTAGGAAGAATCGGTAGCGTAACCTACAAACTCGAGTTACCCGACGAATTGGGTAACGTACGCGATGTCATTTATGTTTCGGACCTAAGGCAGTGGTTGTCTGATGAAACACGTGCGATACTTTTACTAGAGGAATTTATCGAACACATGGACCAGGAAGTCAAGGTTCGTTGATTTAGTCGAATTTCGGTCGTTAGAGTTCGTTGGAACTCAAGACGTGGACCGGAGTTCACGTGGGAGCGCGAGGATCAGGTGAACCTCAAATATCCTCCACTATTTCTTGTTGACCAACCTAATGCTGATATCACAGGTGAATTTCGGGATGAAATTCCTCTTCAAGTTGGGGATGAGGTGGCACCTGAGGAAAAATCTGCAGCAATCTTGATTCATCACCTCACTTCTTGGTGCTTGCTTGTCAAATTTCGGGACGAAATTTCTTTCAAGTTGGGGATGATGTGACAACCCGAATAATTGAGGTCAGCGCTACTAGAAATCCCACATTCTTTGACGTGTGTCTTTACGTGTGTATCACTAAAAGGTTATTGTTACACCCCGACCGCGTAAAACAACAAATCGCGGCGGAATCTTCGGGGAGTGTTGTAACAGAATCATTGTTTCAAAACACACGGAAATTTGAAGTTTCGTTTTATTAAACATTAAATATTTACATCGTCTGGAAATCTAAATAAACAATTTAAACATAGTCTATCATTGTTATTAAGTCACCAAGGCCTCGTCCAGTCCTATGTGAGCATGCATCCTAGCAATCAACATCATTCAACAACACCTGAAACATATGTGAAATCAAAGTCAGCAAAGAAATGCTGGCGAGTACATAGGTTTTATAAGAGTATCGGATTCATGGCTAGTTTACATGTTGCAATACTTAATTAAAAACCTTGTTTTGAAAAGTATTGTATTGCGACATAATTAACCAACTCAAATCAAGTTGGTTATAATTTATAAAATCTCGTAGCCATGATTCTTAACTCGAAAACATTTTGTTTTAGAAAACCAATTTGTAAAACATCTCGTATTAAATCGTTAATAAAACTCGTTAATAAATCTCGTTAATAAAACTCGTTAATAAATCTCGTTAATAAAACTCGTTAATAAATCTCGTTAATAAAACTCGTTAATAAATCTCGTTAATAAAACTCGTTAATAAATCTCGTTAATAAAACTCGTTAATAAATCTCGTTAATAAAAGGGTTTATATCATTTCGAAAACCTAGTTTGTGTGATGATGTGTTAAAAATGCAACATATAAATTTCATCAATTGAGGCATAAAACTAACCCTTTTTTAGTACTAATGTTGGAAAAAGTGTGCTTTTGTCTTCCTTTTGTATTTTCAGGATTAAATGAGCTCAAATTAACAAAAGAAGCAAAAAGACATCAAAATCTAACATAAATACAAGAAAAGGAACAAGACGTGATATGTCCGACCCCATGACAGCATCTTCCCAAGCAAAACAAGACAACAGAAGACTGAACACGCCCCGTGCTCAGCCAGCACGGGGGCGTGCCCAAGTGTCAACAGAAAAGACAAAGTGGTAGAAGCTTCTATTGCCCACCACGGGGCCGTGCTCAGCGGACACGGGGCCGTGGTCAACTATAAGATTCGCACAATCCAACAAATCTGCATAGTACAAAGATTCTTCTGCACCACGGGGTCGTGCTCAGCGGACACGGGGGCGTGGACAACTAAAAAGACAAAACTGCATTAAATGAAGAAAGAGAAGGATGTGGACACGGGGCCGTGCCCGAGCTTCTGTTCAGCCTATAAATAGAAGTGCTTGGCTCAAGCTCAAACCATCCCTTGGCACACCACCTCTCTCACACTTCACCCACCACCCACCACCACCATAACACCATCATCCATTGTCCATCGTAGAGTGTGTGAGTCGTCTCGGGATCCAAGATTGATCGTAAGAGTTCTTGACAATCAAGGCCATGTTTGCCTAAGTCTCTTACATCACTTGGTGAAGACAAAGTGTCTAGTGTAATACTTTTTATTTCTAATCTTTTCGCACTTTTTACTTGGTTTTGTATTAATGACTTTAATATCTAGTTGCTTATGTTGAAGGTGATCTTTCCTTATCGTTTGTCTGTGGTGTCTTGGCATTATTTTACTGTCTATATAAAATAAAAGATTTTCACCATTCATATATCCACGGTCTATATGGAGGTATGTTGGCTACCTGGTCGGGGGTTAAGGGAACGGTTTGGTAAAGGTCTTGCCATTGTTCAGTGTTTAGAGGTCCTGCAATGGACCTGGGTCAAATTTAGTAGGACCTCCTTCAATACTTAACGGTATTGGATGGCGGGGGTCCAAACTCTTTGATCCCCTCATAAGTTAACTACTATTAATACTATAACCCGGCTATTTAGGACTGTATCCCTGCTGACTCAGACTACTTAGTCGAGGGTAACGTCACCTCCAAAAGAGGGGCCTACCATAATTTGCATTAATAACTTAATTAATTATCTTCCAATAATTCACCCTTTTAGGATTGTATCCTTGCTGACTCAAACTACTGGGGTGAGGGTAACGTCACCTTCAAAAGAGGGGCCTACTACAATAACTAAGATAATCTCTTAAAATAGTGCAAAAGTGCGGAAATAATCAAAGGTTACACTAGATACGAGTCGGAACCAAGTGATTCATCTTGTCTATCTGTTTTTTCTTTTTATTTTATTTTTCAGCATTTTAGTTAGTTTTTAATTTTCTTAGTTAAAACATTTTTCTAAACTTTTTGATTTGATTAGACGTTGAGGATAAACCGGTACTAAAAGCTCTTGTGTCCTTGGACGACCTCGGTATCTTACCAACACATTACTACGCTCACGATGGGTGCACTTGCCCATATGTGTGTCTAGTGTTAGTAAATATTGTGTTTTATAAATTTAAAACTTGACTAAAAAGTGTTAAAGGGGCTTAAAATATACACCTAATATATATAACACTTGACTACGCATCAAGTTTTTGGCGCCGTTGCCGGGGACACAAGGATTTTAAGAAAATTAGGAATCAACGGCCTAATCGTTTTTCTTATTTTTCATTTTTTTAGGATTTTTTTTTTAGTTTTTCTGTTTCTGCAGAGCTCAGCACGGGCCGTGCCTGGTCGGACACGGGCCTTGCCCAGCATCATCACTGGCAGTTTTTATTTTCTGAGTTATAGAGAGCTTAACACGGGGCCGTGTCGGTGCAACACGGGGCCGTGTCCAACTCCCAGTAACAGGGATCCAGAAAACAATCATTATATCTCTGACCACGGGCCATGTTCACCGAGCACGGGGCCGTGGTGAACATTCTGACCAACGTTCTTTTCTATTTTTATCGCAGGACTTGGAACCCAGGCGCCACATTTGAACCTCCTACGTAGTGCATGAGCTCCAGTTCTAGTAGAGACATAAAAGAACCTCTAGAAGAACCCGAACGCTTTCTCAGAAAAAGACTTAAAGCTAAAAATCAAGAGAAAGTTTCGGGTGACCCGCTTCCAATGGCGGACCAACGTACCCTCATGGATTACCTACGGCCCACCGTAGGTAATCTCGGCGCCGCTATCAATGCACCGAATGTCGAAGCCAACAACTTCGAACTTCGACCGCATTTGATACAAATGCTCCAAAACTCCGCAACCTTCCATGGGCTTGCGGACGAGGATCCCCATCTACATATTACTAATTTCTTGGAAATATGTGATACTTTTCGGATCAATGGAGCATCAAATGACGCCATTCGCCTTAGGATGTTTCCATTTTCACTAAAAGACCGAGCTAAGGCTTGGCTTAACACCCTCCCAGTTGGCTCGGTAAACACATGGGATGAACTAGCCCAAAAGTTTCTATATAAGTATTTTACTCCTGCTAAAACTGCTAAATTAATTACTGAAATTAATACATACTCACAAGAGGATGGGGAATCCTTATATGAAACTTGGGAAAGGTTCAAGGAGCTACTAAGAAAGTGTCCTCATCACGGTCTAGCGGTGTGGCAACAAGTATCCACTTTCGACAATGGGTTGTTGCCACACACAAGACAAACACTTGATTCTAGCTCCGGGGGACTTTTAGGTAATCGTCGCCCAAATGAAATATATAATCAAATTGAGGAAATTGCTCAAACCAATTTTCAATGGCACACTCCCCGAGGTAATAAATCTATTGCCCCGGGCGCCCATAAGGTTAATGAAAGCACCTCTTTACAAGCCCAAATCGAGGCCCTCTCTTCGAAAATCAAAAAGCTAGAAATGACACAAACGGCCTCGGTTATGGCTTGTGAAGGGTGTGGTGGGTCACATGAAAATTGGAGTTGTATGAAAGAATTAGATGAATAAACAGAAACGGTAAACTACATTGATAACAGACCTAGGCCGTCGGGTCCTCCAACGGGTACCTACAACCAAGGATGGCGTAACCACCCAAATCTTGGTTGGAGAGATCCCGGCAATAGTAGTAACCAACGAACTAATTTTCAACAACCACAAAATTTCTCTCAACAACAAGGTGGAAGAGAAAGGCTTGAAGATACCGTATCTCGCCTCAAAAGCGCGTTCGAGACGTCTAACTAGTCCTATGACAAGTATTATATGCCAAAACATGTTTAAATATGTTACATAATCAGTTATGTGACAAAAGTTTGTGTTACATATGCTTAATTACCAATTATGCATGAAAAGGGTATTTTGGTCATTTACCTAAGGCATATAAACTACCTATCATACAACTAATTAAACCTAAGTAAACCATAAGGTATAACCTCGGAAGGTTATTCCCTATGCAACTATGGCCACTAAACATGTTTGGTCGGATCCTAATGATCGACCAAACGGGTCGTGTTCGAAAGTCTAAGCAGGTGTTTAGTCCGCTTGACTTACGACTCTACACAAGCACTAATCTAAAAAGTGACGAGTTAAACATGTTAAAACTTGTTTAACGAATTTAGAAAATAGATTTGGTATCAAAACAAACGGTTTTGATACCTATAAGTAGTTTGGTTACAAAATACGCAAGAATGCGTATTTTGGCAGAAACTATGACTCGTCTCTACACCTAGATAACGTGGTAATCAGTAGGTATAGTCACTAGGGACTATAACCATCGTGATTACGCTCACGTTATGAAGTTCAAATGAACTTCGCATTGACCATAAACTGGTCAATGCAGAAAGTCAAACACAGTTTGACTTTCAGACTCGAAAAGCGATAAAAGAACGAAAGAATACTTACAAAAGGTCCCCGCAAGCTTTGATCCGATTTACTCTCAGGTATGAAGCATAAACTTCAACTTAGAGAGCCAAAATCAGATCAATGTGGGTTTTGCAAGTGAAAGGGGATAGCTATTTATAGGAAAACTAGAACCGTTAGGATCGTTCATCGTAAAACGAGCTTCGATCTCATCCGTACACATGTGCCCATGGTTTTGAGAAACCATGGGAGCCCATAGTTTCATTAAAACCATGTGAAAATGAGGGGAACAGCTGGAACAATCTGGAATTTAGATTTTTCATTTTGGTCCCTTCCTAAGATAACTATGGCAGAATGACAATTTTGGTCCCTGAACTTCAGAATCTTGCATTTCGGCTCATTTTTGACACGTTTAAGCCCCGTTAACCTCATTTAAAGGCTCTAAAATGAGGGTAAAGTATAGGGAACTCGAAAAATGCTCAAAAATATCTTGGATGTCGGTTCGTTTGGTCGTACGGTTGCGTTGTTTGGTTAATTACGACGGAAGTCGTAACGAACGCAAAAACGATCCAAATTACGCGACGAATGGAATTTTATCATGCCAATTACTAAAATAAAATATTTTAATGATTACATAAAGTTTTTGATGTCCGGATGTATTCAGAACGTACGATATGCGCAAAAATGCAAACTTATGCACTTTTGACGCTTTTAGTCCCTGAATGACCAAAAAGTTTATTTTAGCACACCGAACCCCTCAAAGCCTATTTCTAAGCTATGTAAAGGATATTTAGGGTATGTTTAACTTATGGTCATGTTCCGGAATGTTCGTTACAGTACAAATCGGCATACTTTCGCAGTTTGTCGAAATTAGTCCCTGTAAGCGAATAAACTTGATTTCACCACACCAAACCCTCCAAAACTTATTTCTAAGTTATGTAAAGGTTATTTAAGGTATGTTAAGCCTATGTCACTATCCCGAAGTGTTTGTTGCATTAAACTGGTTATATTTAACCATCAGTGCGCGTATAACCTTCCAGAAAGCGATTTAGAGCCCGAAATCGAACAAGAGTTGATAGGTGCAAACGATACACATATTTATACAAATCCCAAGTATGAAACACAACATTTCATTGATTTGGTATTTTTTTGATGGTCGTGGAGGCACAGATGTCACAGTCTCCCCTACTTCAGGAAATTTCGTCCCGAAATTTAATTAGAGGAAACTTGTGAGAGCTCGAAACATGAAGTCGAAAAGATAAAACAACACTGGTTAGGGTTCTGAACTTCTAGTAACTTTAAAACAACATTATGCTTGCAATGTAAGAGGGACACTCATATACAAGTATATGAAGCGCCATTGGTGCGTCCACCGTACCTCTATTACATTGTTCACATTTTGTTATAGTTGTCACTATCGGTTCTTACACATGATAATTCTTATTGGGGTTCCTGTGCACTGAATTTCATAATTATGTACGCGTCCATAATTACGTAATTCCTTGCATAGTCCACACAGTGCATTTGATAATGTGTAGGGGAAAACCAAATGAATGAACCTGTGATGAGTGTGACTGGACCATCATAGGATCCTTTCAGCTGTATCATCACATGCCACTCTTAACCAGATTCTGAATCAATCTTTAACTAGACCACTCAAGGGTCTTTTTTCGAATCATGGAATGGTACTATATAACCCAAGGGTCTTAACTACCACGTAGAATCCCATAAGGATTTAAGGTAGTACCTTTTGAATATCCTACTATGAATCCCTCATATGAAGATATGGAAGATTCTATGAGGATAACGAAAATCGGATCACACAAAAATATAGAGGAGAACACATAAACACATAATCACATAATCGCATAATTGTTTAATTTGACCTTTAATTTGTTATCTTTGGATACGGGTATTTAAAGCACACCAGGAATCTAATCCGTGGATTTCATTTGGCACTTTAAATATTTTCAAGAATCTAACTATGAAGATAGGAAGATCTTAAAAGGAAATTCGGTTTTGTCCTTATTGAATCGTAATGTACGTATTAAAGCATACAATGGATTCAATTAAAGACTCCGATTTGAGCGATAATCATCCACAAGGATCCTTAAAATAGGGCAACCCATCACTTTTCGTTTCGAGTTTAAGTTCGAGTTGAAGTAGTAGCTCATATTTCAATAAGCCTTCGTTTACACAAGATCGTTGTGCTTGAAGGACACGGGATTGAATATCAGATAGAGTTTGAACAGAATGAAGCTTGGCTCGCTCCTTTCGACTAAGCGCATCGGCTACGATATTCGCCTTACCAGGAAGGTAGCGAATCACGCAATCGTAATCGTTCAAGAGTTCAACCCATTGTCGTTGCCTCATGTTCAGCTCCTTTTGATTAAGAATGAGCTGGAGACTTTTGTGGTCTTGTGAAAACCACACACTCCGTTCCATAGAGGTAGTGTCTCTAGATTTTGAGAGCAAATGCCACAACACCTAACTCAAGATCATGAGTTGTGTAGTTCTTTTCGTGAACTTTCAACTGTCTTGACGTATATGCTATGAATTTACCTCATTGCATAAGAACATAACCAAGGCCTAGATTCGATGCGTCATAAAAGACAACGAAATCATCGTTTCCATTGGGCAACGACAAAACAGGAGCATCACATAGCTTCCGTTTCAGCGTTTGGAACGCTTCTTCTTGCTTATATCCCCACTCCAAAGGCTTATTCTTCTGAGTCAAAGCAGTGAGTGGCACTGCGATCTTCGAGAAGTTTGAAATAAAACGACGATAATAACCAGCAAGACCAAGAAAAGAACGAATTTCTGTAGGTGTCGTTGGTGTATTCCAATCCTTAATTGCAGCAATCTTGGATGGATCCACATGAATACCCTGCTTGTTGACTATATGACCCAAAAACTGAACTTCTTTAAACCATAATTCACACTTGGAGAATTTAGCAAAAAGTTGTTCCTTATTCAGGAGTTCCAATGTCAAACGAAGGTGTTGCTCGTGATCGGCTCGAGACTTTGAATAAATGAGAATATCGTCGATGAACACAATGATGAACTTGTCTAAATAGGGTTTACAGACCCTATTCATTGAGTTCATGAAGATAGCTGGGGCATTCGTCAAACCAAAAGGCATGACAGTGAACTCGTAATGCCCATATCTTGTGCGGAAGGTAGTTTTGGGAATATCTCCTTCGAGAACACAAAGTTGGTGATACCCAGAACGCAGATCGATCTTGGAAAAATAGGTAGCACCTTGCAGTTGATCAAAGAGATCATCGATTCGAGGTAGGGGATATCGATTCTCGATGGTAGGCTTATTAAGCTTACGATAATCGATACACATTCGAAAAGATCCATCTTTCTTCTTCACAAAGAGGACAGGAGCTCCCCTAGGGTGAATAATTTGATCGGATGAATCCTTTATCAGATAACTCTTGAAGTTATTTCGATAATTCTTGCATCTCAGACGATGCAAGACGATAAAGGTGCTTTCGCAAATGGGTTGGCATTGGGTACAAGGTCAATATGAAACTCGACTTGACGAACTGGAGGCAAACCAGGAAGTTCATTAGGAAACACCTTTGGATAATCCCAAACAATCGGAATATCCTGAATACTCTTGCTCTTGCCTTTCTCCTCGGTGACATCTGCCAGAAAAGCAACATATCCTTTTCGTAAATAACTTTGGGCCTTCGTACATGACATGAGCTTCAATCCACCAGAAGGTTTCTCGCCATGAACTTCCAGAATATCGCCAGACGAAAGAGGAATGCGAATAATCTTATCGAAACAAACCACCTCAGCATGATGTTTGGTTAACCAATCCATCCCTATGAAAATGTCAAAACTCCCAAGTTACATCGGTGTGAGGTCAATAGGGAAAAGATGATTATCGAAGTTAAATTGACAGTCGCAAATAACAGAATTGAGTACAAGCGGTTTACCAAGAGCAACTTCGACAGATAAGGGTTTCCTTAGTTATCTAACCAAGGAATTAAAGTGATTATTCGAATTGTCACTTCGTTTCTTAGAATGAAGCGAGCATTTAGAATTTTTGAGGAAATCACGAGCGATCACATGAACGAGAGAACTACAAATATGGTTCTTTGGTGTAGGTATCGTAGGGGTATGCCATACACACATGCAACTATATTTGTACATCAGAATTGCAAATAAAGATTTATTTATAAACAAAATCGATTGTTTCCGAGTTCAAAGGAAAACACTAGAAACATAAACATAAGATTCGGATTATTCAAAGCAGCAGCTTCTTCTAATCGGCCAAATGCTCATCCGTGGGTTGGATTTGCATTGAAAATATTTGGGTATCTGTCCCTGACATAACCAGTCTTGCCATAGGTGTAGCAAATACCAGGAGGAAAATGAGCCTGTGCTGGATCTGCTTGAAATTGAACGGGGTTCTGAAAAGCTTGGTTTAGCACAGTGACTGAACGACAGTCTCGTGCCAAATGACCAATGACTCCACAGTCGAAACATTTCCGACATTTGATACTGGCATAGTGGTGGAGGTTACACTAATTGCACAGAGGAGCAGTTCCTAAGTACGCCTTCTTGGCTGGTGGTGCTGCCACCTGGCTAGGTTTTTCTTGATTTGGTGTAACGGCTACGGGACCCTTTGGAGCTTTACGCTTCTTTGACTTTTTCGAAGGCTCGGCTTCTACTTCTTTCGATGCTTCTTGGGTGGCTTCATTATTGAGACGAGACATGGCGATACCTAAATCCACAGTCTTCAGGATTACTTCGCCTATTCGTTGGGCAAATTTGGCAGTTTGCTCGGACATTTGAGTGTCGATGCGATGAAGAGACATTCTAGAGGAATGAAAGACATAGGAGAAAACAAGTGAAATGTTATCGGATAATTAAAACAGAACAACAACGCATAGAAATTGCGATCATTTGTTTGTTACCTAAGGCAAACAAATGAGACGGTGATTAATCAAAGTAAACGGGTCATATTAATGTATCACTGAAGACATGCTCGCCTATAAGTGAATACTCACCCCAAGAGTTCCCAGGTAAGAGTGACTGGTCCGATGCTACGGATTTGTACAAACACTCTAGCCTTAGACAGAAAACTCAGGGTACAGGCATTCACCCTTCCAGTTCGCACGTGTTCACATTATAAGACCCAAAATTTGACGAGATTTTGAAAACCTAGAGGGTTCAAAACCTTATAATAAATCATCCTAGAACAGATGATTGGTTTTCAAAGCGGATTCGGAATTTGTGTTCTTGTTGTGGTTGTCATCTAAGGATAAGTGACGATATTGTTTTAAGATCTAAACACAAGAATCTTGTGTTAGGGTCCTAGGAAGGTTATAGACTAGGTCAAAGCATTACTAATAACCTAATTCCCTATAACCATGAGCTCTGATACCAACTTTTCTGTCACACCCCGACCGCGTAAAACAACAAATCGCGGCGGAATCGTCGGGGAGTGTTGTAATAGAATCATTGTTTCAAAACACACGGAAATTTGAAGTTTTGTTTTATTAAACATTAAATATTTACATCGTCTGGAAATCTAAATAAACAATTTAAACATAGTCTATCATTGTTATTAAGTCACTAAGGCCTCGTCCAGTCCTATGTGAGCATGCATCCTAGCAATCAACATCATTCAACAACACCTGAAACATATGTGAAAACAAAGTCAGCAAAGAAATGTTGGCGAGTACATAGGTTTTATAAGAGTATCGGATTCATGGCTAGTTTACATATTGCAATACTTAATTAAAAACCTTGTTTTGAAAAGTATTGTATTGCGACATAATTAACCAACTAAAATCAAGTTGGTTATAATTTATAAAATCTCGTAGCCATGATTCTAAACTCGAAAACATTTTGTTTGAGAAAACCAAGTTGTAAAACATCTCGTATTAAATCGTTAATAAAACTCGTTATTAAATCTCGTTAATAAAACTCGTTAATAAATCTCGTTAATAAAACTTGTTAATAAATCTCGTTAATAAAACTCGTTAATAAAACTCGTTAATAAATCTCGTTAATAAAACTCGTTAATAAATCTCATTAATAAAACTCGTTAATAAAACTCGTTAATAAAACTCGTATGGTTTATATCATTTCGAAAACCTCGTTTGTGTGACATCATTTCAAAATCGTTTACCCAAGTGAACTAAATAACGCCACGGTATGTAATACGATGAAAACACTTATATATAGGAAGTACCAGCGGCGTATCCACCATGCTTTCATCACATTACACCCGTCCCATTATCTAAACACTAACCGAAAACCAATCGTTTTCCCAAATCGTTAAATTCGTTAAAAATCGCTTTAGTCCTTTAAATCATTCTCGTCTTAAATCGTGAAAACTACTTTTGATTGTCTCGCTAATAACATCCAAACCTTCATGACTCGACTATCTCGCCTATCGCTTCTCGCATTAATAAACCACCAAAGAGTAAATTAACAATCACAGATTCAATCGTTACCCACCTAACCCACACATAACCATGGGTGCAGTCTGATAACGAGATTTGTCAGATCCTATGGTACCATAACCTAATACTGGTCGGTTCGGCCAAAACTAATGGATATTATTCGTTATGTAAATACAACCAACAAGTTTGTTTACTATATCGAAATCGTTATTAATTTAATATAAACCATTTTAATCATTTTTGAAACCATTGTTTTAATATCGAAAATTGTTTTGAAAACCATCGTTAAAACCTTGAAAACATTTAGCACATATGAATCACCCCAAAACAATTGAAAATAGTAAAATAGGGGAACTATGTACTCACCTGAGGATGCATAGAGGTCTTACACAACAACCAAGCAAAGGTAGAGGGAGCAGGGAATCAATCGGCAATCTAATAACTATATAAATAAACCGGACCTAAGTTGGAAGATCGGATAGGATGAGGTTTTGTAAACCAAATGAGTATTAGAACTCATATGACATGGTTTAACAAAGCCTACATTCTAAATCGAAACCTAACCTAAGTGCTTTCGACCCATTGCGACCCATTAAGGTAGCTTACGCTACTTTAACGTGTCATTCGCGCAAAAGCGCGTTCGAGACGTCTAACTAGTCCTATGACAAGTATTATATGCCAAAACATGTTTAAATATGTTACATAATCAGTTATGTGACAAAATTTTGTGTTACATATGCTTAATTACCAATTATGCATGAAAAGGGTATTTTGGTCATGTTCGAAAGTCTAAGCAGGTGTTTAGTCCGCTTGACTTACGACTCTACACAAGCACTAATCTAAAAAGTGATGAGTTAAACATGTTAAAACATGTTTAACGAATTTAGAAAATAGATTTGGTATCAAAACAAACGGTTTTGATACCTATAAGTAGTTTGGTTACAAAACACGCAAGAATGCGCATTTTGGCCGAAACTACGACTCGTCACTACACCTAGATAACGTGGTAATCAGTAGGTATAGTCACTAGGGACTATAACCATCGTGATTACACTCACGTTATGAAGTTCAAATGAACTTCGCATTGACCATAAACTGGTCAATGCAGAAAGTCAAACACAGTTTGACTTTCAGACTCGAAAAGCGATAAAAGAACGAAAGAATACTTACAAAAGGTCCCCGCAAGCTTTGATCCGATTTACTCTCAGGTATGAAGCATAAACTTCAACTTAGAGAGCCAAAATCAGATCAATGTGGGTTTTGCAAGTGAAAGGGGATAGCTATTTATAGGAAAACTAGAACCGTTAGGATCGTTCATCGTAAAACGAGCTTCGATCTCATCCGTACACATGTGCCCATGGTTTTGTGAAACCATGGGAGCCCATAGTTTCATTAAAACCATGTGAAAATGAGGGGAACAGCTTGAACAAGCTGGAATTTAGATTTTTCATTTTGGTCCCTTCCTAAGATAACTATGGCAGAATGACAATTTTGGTCCCTAAACTTCAGAATCTTGCATTTCGGCTCATTTTTGACACGTTTAAGCCCCGTTAACCTCATTTAAAGGCTCTAAAATGAAGTTAAAGTATAGGGAACTCAAAAAATGCTCAAAAATATCTTGGATGTCGGTTCGTTTGGTCGCACGGTTGCGTTGTTCGGTTAATTACGACGGAAGTCGTAACGAACGCAAAAACGATCCAAATTACGCGACGAATGGAATTTTATCATGCCAATAACTAAAATAAAATATTTTAATGATTACATAAATTTTTGGATGTCCGGATGTATTCAAAACGTAAGATATGCGCGAAAATGCAAACTTATTTACTTTTGACGCTTTTAGTCCCTGAATGACCAAAAAGTTTATTTTAGCACACCGAACCCCTCAAAACCTACTTCTAAGCTATGTAAAGGATATTTAGGGTATGTTTAACTTATGGTCATGTTCCGGAATGTTCGTTACAGTACAAATCGGCATACTTTCGCAGTTTGTCGAAATTAGTCCTTGTAAGTGAATAAACTTGATTTCGCCACACCAAACCCTCCAAAACTTATTTCTAAGTTATGTAAAGGTTATTTAAGGAATGTTAAGCCTATTTCACTGTCCTGGAGTGTTTGTTGCATTAAACTAGTTATATTTACGCATCAGTGCGCGTATAACCTTCCAGAAAGCGATTTAGAGCCCGAAATCGAACAAGAGTTGATATGTGCAAACGATACACATCTTTATACAAATCCCAAGTATGAAACACAACATTTTATTGATTTGGTATTTGTTTGATGGTCGTGGAGGCACAGATGTCACAGTTATGTCGGTTTTCCTTATGATAATATCAATAAATTAGGGTTCGATCACATCATGTCTTATTAATAGAACAAGTGCTTATAACTTATTGATTGATGCATGAAAGTGGATTTTATGATAGATGGTGTAGTAACTATATGATCTATTAGGAGTGGAATTACTTGTATTACTGTTTGTGTATGCAAGGGTATAGAATATTGATTGCTATGACCACACATGAATACTATAGCCACATAATTCTTGCATGAATCAATCGTTTGAAAAGTGGGTCATTACAATGTTGGGCCGGACATTTAAGTGGGCTGTGCAAGCAGGTAAACACATGCATACTTCATGACATTTGGGCCTCTCTCGTATCAAAATCAGCCCATGTGTTATGTGTAATCAGCCCATGTGTTATGTGTATAGAATTAGGGAAGTATTAAGTTACATATAATCTAAAAATCAAGTAGCAAACCCTAGTCTCTTGAGAACGACAACAGGAAGGAAAGGAGAACTTAATTCAGTCGCAACCCCCCCCCCTGTGTATTAACTAGCTACATCTTCTTGTTTCGTTCGTCGGGTTAGTATATTATCCATGTTTCACTTATGTATACACATATGTTTCGTATGATATCGATATATATATGAAATCAAGGTGTAATCTTCAGGTTCGATGTGTGTTTTTATTACTGTTAGTTGTTGATTGTTATTGTTAATGCATGGGTAGGACCAAATACGAATAGGTTGCATGATTCACATCCTTGAATGATCTTGATTATGTGTTATATGTAATTAGGAAGGTTCTATGATTCTGCGGAATGTTATTTGCTGGTATGATAAGAGTGCGATGGCATGATTGGATGTTTAGACCGATGTGAATAGAAGTATGTTGTTAACCATTGTTAGTATTTTGAATGATGAAATATGCACTGTTTCAGAACTTGTAATCGAAAGGATATATGATATGGTGTTTGGTGGCCGCACATGCTATAAGGGCCCCAAATATAACCGGCAGTGGCATGTCAGAATTTATTGTGTAATTTGGATGTAATCAATTAATGCTTATGAAGTTGATGATTAATGATTTGATCATGTGACCCCTAAGTGGGCGGTGCACATGTCATAAGGGATCCCACATGCTTTCTGTTATACACCACAAACATGTAAGACTATTAAATGCATGAATTAATTAAGAATAAATGGAATGGGTTGTGAACTAAGTCTATTATATGCTTTCTATTATACAAAGGTTTGGTGTGGCACATTTACTTGGGCTGTACATGATAACTGGGCCGCATATGGGTAGGATAAATGGAATGGGTTGTGAAATTGTTATGTGATATATTGACAAATGTTAGGAATAGTGTGTGGCTCAGACGTTTACTATGTGTTACATGATCTCTTGTTGCAACTTGCATATTGGTATGTATATTACGGGTATGCTACATGTGTAACGTGCTTAAAGACTATGTGATTACGTGTATACAAGCTAATTATTTTTGGTAACCACGGTAGGGCATGGTTGACCAACTGTGAATGGGTAAATTAACATAACATATCGAGCAAACCAAAGGTGAGTTCATTCCTCTTGAGCATGCGTCCCGGTGGTTGGGACAGTCTTTGGGTATCCCTGGGAGGGATAGGTTTTGGGTAACTTGTTTGGGTATTTCTGAGAGGAATATGTCTTGTTTTAAATCGGTAATGTTGAATAATATACTCATCCTATCACCTTTAAAGTCCCTTCGTGTTGTTTGGTTACCTGAGAGGTAACAAGGTATTAGTTAGTACCGCTACTTAGGTTTGGCAACCTCACCCCGTACCTGGGAGGACGGGTGTTGAACTAATGACCTAGTCATGACCAATGCTTTGATAGGAGCATTGGAGAAAGGACAATGTAAATCAGGAGCCGTCTTTTATTCGGGGTATTATCAAAATTAAATTCAATGGATTAACTAAACACTTGGTAACCAACATTTTCGTAAAACTATGAACTCACCAGCGTTGTCTGATACACTTGTTGCATGCTCGCAGGTCGTTAGATATCTTGGATTTGGGAACTTGCTGTCTGGAGTAGCTAGAGTGGTCATGGGTCGACTGGAGGGATTCATGTGATTGTTTATTGATATTATACTTTGGTTTTCAACAGTTTAACTAGGGTTTACTATTTGCTTCCGCTGAACATGTTGGTTTTCATTTAAACTTGTTGATGGTATTTTTCGTTAATAATTGAGGATTTTATTTAGAAACTTGTATGGGTTCAATGTAATCGCACATCACAGATAAGAACAATTCTTTATATAAAACGCGACACAAGATAAAACAGAACCCAATCACACAAACCCGTCAGACAATTGCATGGATCGCAACCCCCCCCCCTGTGTGTTAACTAGCTACATCTTCTTGTTTCGTTCGTCGGGTTAGTATATTTATCCATGTTTCACTTATGTATACACATATGTGCCGTATGATATCGATATATATATATATATATATATATATATATGAAATCAAGGTGTAATCTTCTGGTTCGATGTGTGTTTTTATTACTGTTAGTTGTTGATTGTTATTGTTAATGCATGGGTAGGACCAAATACGAATAGGTTGTGTGATTCACATCCTTGAATGATCTTGATTATGTGTTATATGAAATTAGGAAGGTTCTATGATTCTGCGGAATGTTATTTGCTGGTATGATAAGAGTGTGATGGCATGATTGGATGTTTAAACCGACGTGAATAGAAGTATGTTGTTAACCATTGTTAGTATTTTGAATGATGAAATATGCATTGTTTCAGAACTTGTAATCGAAAGGATATATGATATGGTGTTTGGTGGTCGCACATGCTATAGGGGCCCCAAATATAACCGGCAGTGGCATGTCAGAATTTATTGTGTAATTTGGATGTAATCAATTAATGCTTATGAAGTTGATGATTAATGATTTGATCATGTGACCCCTAAGTGGGCGGTGCACATGTCATAAGGGATCCCACATGCTTTCTGTTATACACCACAAACATGTAAGACTATTATATACATGAATTAATTGAGAATAAATGGAATGGGTTGTGAACTAAGTCTATTATATGCTTTATGTTATACAAAGGTTTGGTGTGGCACATTTACTTGGGTTGTACATGATAACTGGGCCGCATATGGGTAGGATAAATGGAATGGGTTGTGAAATTGTTATGTGATATATTGACCAATGTTAGGAATAGTGTGTGGCTCAGACGTTTACAATGTGTTACATGATCTCTTGTTGCAACTAGCATATTGGTATGTGTATTACGGGTACGCTACATGTGTAACGTGCTTAAAGACTATGTGATTACGTGTATTGATGCGTGTGAAGTGTTATATATATTAGGTATATATTTTAAGCCCCTTTAACACTTATTTTTAGCCAAGTTTTAAATTTATAAAACACGATATTTACTAACACTAGACACACATATGGGCAAGTGCACCCATCGTGAGCGTAGTATAGTGTTGGTAAGATACCGAGGTCGTCCAAGGACACAAGAGCTTTTAATACCGGTTTATCCTCAACGTCTAATCAAAATAAAAAGTTTAGAAAAAGGTTTTAAACAAAGAAAAATAAAAACTAACTAAAATGCTGAAAATAAAAATAAAAATAAAAACAGATAGACAAGATGAATCACTTGGTTCCGACTCGTATCTAGTGTAACCTTTGATTATTTCCGCACTTTTGCACATAATTAAGAGATTATCTTAGTTATTGTAGTAGGCCCCTCTTTTGAAGGTGACGTTACCCTCACCCCAGTAGTTTGAGTCAGCAAGGATACAATCCTAAAAGGGTGGATTATTGGAAGATAATTAATTAAGTTATTAATGCAATATTATGGTAGGCCCCTCTTTTGGAGGTGACGTTACCCTCGACTAAGTAGTCTGAGTCAGCAGGGATACAGTCCTAAATAGCCGGGTTATAGTATTAATAGTAGTTAACTTATGAGGGGATCAAAGAGTTTGGACCCCCGCCATCCAATACCGTGAAGTATTGAAGGAGGTCCTACTAAATTTGACCCAGGTCCATTGCAGGACCTCTAAACGCTGAACAATGGCAAGACCTTTACCAAACCGTTCCCTTAACCCCCGACCAGGTAGCCAACATACCTCTATATAGACCGTGGAGATATGAATGGTGAAAATCTTTTATTTTATATAGACAGTAAAATA
Organism: Helianthus tuberosus; assembly: GCA_030545235.1. Taxonomy (NCBI): domain Eukaryota; kingdom Viridiplantae; phylum Streptophyta; class Magnoliopsida; order Asterales; family Asteraceae; genus Helianthus; species Helianthus tuberosus. The sequence continues at coordinate 92,141,458 of CM060360.1, forward strand.
ATGCCAAGACACCACGGACAAACGATAAGGAAAGATCACCTTCAACATAAGCAACTGGTTATTAAAGTCATTAATACGAAACCAAATAAAAAGTGCAAAAGATTAGAAATAAAAAGTATTACACTAGACACTTTGTCTTCACCAAGTGATGTAAGAGACTTAGGCAAACATGGCCTTGATTGTCAAGAACTCTTACGATCAATCTTGGATCCCGAGACGACTCACACACTCTACGATGGACAATGGATGATGGTGGTGGATGATGGTGTTATGGTGGTGGTGGGTGGTGGGTGAAGTGTGAGAGAGGTGGTGTGCCAAGGGATGGTTTGAGCTTGAGCCAAGCACTTCTATTTATAGGCTGAACAGAAGCTCGGGCACGGCCCCGTGTCCAGTGGGCACGGCCCCGTGTCCACATCCTTCTCTTTCTTCATTTAATGCAGCTTTGTCTTATTAGTTGACCACGCCCCCGTGTCCGCTGAGCACGACCCCGTGGTGCAGAAGAATCTTTGTACTATGTAGATTTGCTGGATTGTGTGAATCTTATAGTTGACCACGGCCCCGTGTCCGCTGAGCACGGCCCCGTGGTGGGCAATAGAAGCTTCTACCACTTTGTCTTTTCTGCTGACACTTGGGCACGCCCCCGTGCTGGCTGAGCACGGGGCGTGTTCAGGCCTCTGATCTCTTGCTTTGCTTGGGAAGATGCTGTCGTGGGGTCGGGCATGTCATGTCTTGTTCCTTTTCTTGTATTTATGTTAGATTTTGATGTCTTTTTGCTTCTTTTGTTAATTTGAGCTCATTTAATCCTGAAAATACAAAAGGAAGACAAAAGCACACTTTTTCCAACATTAGTAATCAAAAAGGGTTAGTTTTATGCCTCATTTGATGAAATTTATATGTTAAATTTTGAACACATCAAATACCCCCACACTTGAATCTTTGCTTGTCCTCAAGCAAAACTCTTCAATATGTGGCTATTTACACTCCCAAATGGAATGGGTAGAAAAGAAGGTTTTGGGCTTGTCATAGAGTGTCGGGATTTCCAAGATTCTTTATTTAGTTTTATTTTTATTTATTTACAATCCTATTCGTCATGATTTATTTAAAACCTTTCATAAGATAAATTACTTATTAGGGCATAACATGCCTCTTTTAAATTCTATTTATATACGAGTTCACATACCTCACGGGGATCACTCAACACTCGGCCGAAGATGTATTTTAGTGAATCACTCGAGAGCGGCATGGAACTTACTCCTACCATAGGCTTGCCAAGCAATCAATCCTCCTCCTTTTTAACTATATACCTTTGTAAACATCAAGAGGACTTTTTGTGTGAAGGGTTAGGCTTGGGTTAAAGGTAGGTGGTTGGGTTAGTAGTTAGTGGTTAGTGGTTAGTAGAAAGGGCGAAAAAGCGTAACGAGCGTCGGTTTTCGAAAGACTTTTTATTTTTGCAACTTTTTTTTATCTTGATGAAGCCAGTATTCAAACAAAGTTATTTTTGATGAACTTGCTTGTTTATTTATTTTGCTTCATCATCAACACTTTTTTTTTTGAAAAGTCATACGAAAAACCGAGCTTGTTACTAAAACAAAGGGTGAAAAATGAAAAAGGTTTGGTGGGTAAAAAGGGTGTTTGGTTTGGGTTATGAAATGAAAAGGTTTAGGCTCAAAGGGGCTAACTAGGGGAATTTTGGGTAGGTGGTAAAAAAAATAATAATGGTGTAGAAATAAAAAGGGGTTAGTCCTAATGCCTCCAACATTTACTTACTCGGGTTTAAGTTGGTAAGGACCGGGAATGTATCGTCATGGCAAGTTCTAGAGTCGTAAGAACCAAGCGGCTATTCACACAAGAAACGAAAATGAGCATTTAGTCAAATGATATGTAAGTGTTTGCTCAATAAAGGCTCAAAACTCACTTTTGTGGGAATGGGTTTTTATGTGATCAAGTATATATAATTAAATTTTAACTAAGCTTGTCATGCCTTTTCATAATTTTCTTATGTTGGTTCTTTTTATCACGACGCTATCGGTTGTAAATTCGTAAAAATATAACCTTTTTAAGAACTTGAATTTCCTGAGTTAAACCTAGACAAGTAAAAAAATGAAAATTTTTGAAAAAACTTGGGGTGATTAGCGGTTCCAATAGAGTTTCGTGTAAGGCTTGTATTTAGGACTTGCAAGATTCAAGCTTTTAGCATCCCCCCCACACTTAAATTACACATTGTCCTCAATGTGTCCCAAAAATAAGTTTTTAGGTTGATTGAATGCGTAAAAAGGTGTAAAGAGCAAAAATTTTTTGTTACTGGTTACCTGGACATGACCCCGTGTTCAGGTGCCAGTAACGAAAACTTACAGAAGGTGAACATGGGGGCGTGTTGGCTGGACACGACCCCGTGTCTGTCAAGGTCTGTTGAAATAAAACAATCAGCAGGTTCAGGGGAGTAGGCACGGGGGCGTGTTGGCTGGACACGGCCCCGTGTGGACAGTCTGTAAAGTTGAAAAACAAGTTTCTTTCGTCGGTTTTTCTGTCCCGGCTTTAGTAGTACTAATGTTTAGCACTCTAAACCTTGTTTGTACCTGTTTAGTCAACAAACACTCCACCAAAACATAGCAAACATCCTACTTTTACCAAAGTTATCATCCATGTCAAAGTTAAAGAAAAAAAATGCAGAAAAAATAAAAGGAGTTAAGGAAAGTAAATTGTTCAATATTTGGCACGCAGGCCATCAATTGTTCAAAAGTGGAAAAGGGTTAACTGTGAAATCATCAACCAACCGCTTCCTCCTCCACTCCATTCGCCTACTCCATAGCATCGTCATCATCGTCATCATCCCTTCCATGGCGTGCAATGTGGTCTCGTATATATCCAACATCGTCTTGGATCTCGGATAGGTTTCTTTCGATAGCTCTGACCCGGTGGTAGGTGTTGCTCGCCAAGTTGTAAGTGTTCCTGGTGCACATAAGGTTTTCCTGCAACAAATCATGCAAACTTTGGAAATTAGGAAAACCGCCTCCGGAGGAGGATGATTGGCCCGGATCACCGTGGGGTTGGTATTGGTACTGATGATGTTGCGGAGCTTAGAGGACAAGCGCTTCTTGCGGGTTCCATGCATGACCTTGCATCCTTTGAAAGGTTACCGTCCCGTCTTCCGCCTCATAAATCAGGTTCATTGAGCGGCATATGTGTATATCCACCGTACCCGACCATGGGCTCCTCTCAAATGACCTAGGTATGTGGGCGAAGTGCTTGAAGAGACGGTACACCCACCCCCCAAAGAAGATGGGAGTCGGTGCACTAGCAAGGCGGTTGTGATGCATGTTTCGGAGCATGAGGAACGGAACATCGAGCGGCCTGCGGTTGTGGATGCAGTGGAGGACAACCAAATCTCTTAACCCAACGACGCCACTACTTTCATGCCTTTGGCTAAGAGAGTAGCCGAGGAGCCTATGAATGTATCTGTATAGCGGATCCCTCAACTTCCTGCTCTTAGTGCTGCTCGGATTGTAGTACCCTTCACCAATCTGAGCCTAAATGGCTTGGCGTTTGTTTTCACCTATCTCTCTCATCCCTCCAGTATTTTCTTCGTTTCCCGCATCCTCTTCCGCATACAACCCGATAATCGATCCAAACTGAGCCATAGAGATCGAATATTTCGTTCCGCCACATCGGAATGCTACCCCATCATTGTCGAATGGGTCGCACCTCGAGTTGAATGTGAAGGTGCTATAGAACTCCAAAGTGCATTCGTGGACGGAACGGAGTCGAGTTGTTAGTGCGACTCTGAGTGGTCCCGTGACAATGTTGTTGAAACGGTCAATTTGATTCACCATGGTTAGCAAGTCCGTGCAAGCTTGCCTCGGGTATTCCTCCGGCCTTGTTTGAAGAATCTCGTATCGAGCTCTTGCATCGAGCTCATTGGCGTTAAATCTTGTGAATTTCCTGGCCATCTGCAAGAATACACCAAAAGTTAGCACGAAACAGAAATATTTTCGGAAAAAACTGCAAACAGTGGTCTGGACACGACCCCGTGTTCAGCGGACACGGCCCCGTGTCCAGGCGTCTGTTACTCAAAAATTTCATTTTTCGTCCCGGTTTCGAAAACTTGAAAATTTTTGGTCCAATAGGTGCGGTTTCCCCCGAAAATGAAACCCTAAGTGCCGTTTTTCCCGAAATATCCAGTTTACCCTATCAATTTTTATCTTTTTCGGTTCAAGAATAAGGGTTTGGGGTTTTTGTGAGAAATCGGGTGAATCTGTGAACAATACAAGTGTATTTACTTCCCTTAACACTAACCTAACTAAATGCAGATAGATCTAAACAAAATTTTGAGGTTCGATCCGGATGAACTTCAAGAACCCTAGATTTTTCCCCAAATTTTTGGTGTTTTAACTACATGCAAGTAACTAATCTAACTACTAAAAGTGAGAGAATCATACCTTGATGTTGTTAGAGCGATAGGAGACGTCGAAAATCTGCGAAAAATCGCCTGAAACCAGAGCTTTTTCGGGGAAACGGGGCGTGTGGAATGAAGTAACTGTTTTGAAAAAGGGGATTTATCCCGACTGCAGCGCGGACACGGCCCCGTGTCCAGCGGACACGGCCTCGTGCCGAGCAAAGTTTTTTTTTTAGTGCTCGTGTGAGTGCCCTTGTTTCCCATAAGCTTTGGTTAGATAACTTACCGCTTTATTTGTTGTCTCAATCGTTCGTAACTTACCAGGTATGATGTTTTACTCTTCCACCGTTTGAAGCGAAATCTCTTCTTCTTCATCCTCAATGAATCCTTGATAGAGTTTCAGCCGTTGGCCATTGACTTTAAATGGAGGCTCATTACGATCGAGAACTTTAAAAGTTTGTTCTATGGCGACCTCTTCTTCAACAAAGTGGTCAATCTCTTCACTTGTATCGGGTGGTTTATCTTCATCTTCAATTAGGGGGTCATTATTGCCGAATGGATATTTCATTGATCTTTCGAGATCGACACTTCTTTTGAATGCCCCTAATTGAAGAGGTAGATTGTTGAACTTCCGGTTTTTCAAAGCTTCGTGAGTTTTTACAAATGGTCGCCCTAACACTAGAGGAGCGTCATCGAGGATGACAAAGTCGGTCGGGATTACCATTTGATTTGTTTGAACCAAGACATCTTCAACTATACCGATTGATTTTATTACTTTCCGATCGGATAGAAAATGGGTATTTGAAGTGGAGAAAATCACTAATACTTAATTTCTCGAAAATGTAGTTAGGCATTATGTTAACACAAAGATCTTTATCGATTGTGACATTACTAATAAACGAATTTTGAAAGAAACATGGAACCGGTGTAATGTTAATTTCAAATGGATCTTCTTTTATTAGTGACGTTTGATCATTAGTTAACTTAACACTTACCGTTTCGTCAATTTTAGTGTTAGTGTTTAACTCTTTTAAAAACTTAGCATGAGTGGGTACTAAACAATGATTTTCAAAAGAAGGTGACAAGAGATTAATTTCTTCAAAATTAGATTCTTCTTGTATTTTAACGTTTTCGGACTCACCTATTTTGTTGTTTAACTCATGTGTCGGTTTTTCACTTATTTGTTCTTCCATTTTTACACTTTCAGTTATCTCTTCATTTTTTAATTCTTCTCTTGCGCGGGACTCCTCTTCCCTTGCGCGAGATTCTCTTATACAACGATCGATAACTCTAATGTGTTCTAATATCCTATCGGTTACTTCGGTTATAGAAAAAGAATCGGAATTTTCTAAGCTTGAATCCGGTTGTTCGATCCTTTGTTCCTCATAATACCCATATGAAGTAGATGGTTCACACCATTGTTCTTCATTGTAAGCATATGATGGATAAGGGTCGTAATTTTGTTCTTCATAATACTCATATGAGGTGGGTTGTTCACACCATGGCTCCTCATAATAAGCATACGAAGGTGGTGGCTCATATCTTGGTTCCTCAAAGTATGAGTATGAAGGCTCATACCTTGGTTCATCAAAATATGAGTATGAGGGAGGAGGTTCATACCTTTGGTCTTCATAGGATGTGTATGAAGTTGATGGCTCGTACCTGGGCTCCTCATAGTATGTGTGTGAATTGGATGGTTGATATGAGTGATTATTTTGAACCGAGCGTGCGTTACGACAATTAGTGCAATAATTACCCCTATAATCATCCTCCATATAGGTGTAGTTGTAACCTACTGAGTATTGATCCATAAGAATCACTCAGCAGACCACAACCAAGTCTCGAGGTCATAAAACAAAAATAAAAACGGAAACAGGGACTGGACACGGCCCCGTGTTGAGTGGACACGGCCCGTGTTCAGGAACTGTATCTTGGGCGTTTTAATTAAATTTACTGATTTCGTTGAGCACGGGGCGTGTTCAGTGAGCGCGGCCCGTGTTCAAGCTTCTGTTACTGGGTATTTATGAAAAATCTGCAGCACGGCCCCGTGTTCAGTGAACACGGCCCCGTGTACAGGTTACTGTAAATGCAAAACTAAACTAAAATGCAGAAAAATGTGCGCGCGTTTAAAAAGTTTTGAAAACTGATTAGGCCGTCGATTTTAAGCTTTCTTAAAATCCTTGTATCCCCGGCAACGGCGCCAAAAACTTGATGCGTGTGAAGTGTTATATATATTAGGTATATATTTTAAGCCCCTTTAACACTTATTTTTAGCCAAGTTTTAAATTTATAAAACACGATATTTACTAACACTAGACACACATATGGGCAAGTGCACCCATCGTGAGCGTAGTATAGTGTTGGTAAGATACCGAGGTCGTCCAAGGACACAAGAGCTTTTAATACCGGTTTATCCTCAACGTCTAATCAAAATAAAAAGTTTAGAAAAAGGTTTTAAACTAAGAAAAATAAAAACTAACTAAAATGCTGAAAATAAAAATAAAAACAGATAGACAAGATGAATCACTTGGTTCCGACTCGTATCTAGTGTAACCTTTGATTATTTCCGCACTTTTGCACATAATTAAGAGATTATCTTAGTTATTGTAGTAGGCCCCTCTTTTGAAGGTGACGTTACCCTCACCCCAGTAGTTTGAGTCAGCAAGGATACAATCCTAAAAGGGTGGATTATTGGAAGATAATTAATTAAGTTATTAATGCAATATTATGGTAGGCCCCTCTTTTGGAGGTGACGTTACCCTCGACTAAGTAGTCTGAGTCAGAAGGGATACAGTCCTAAATAGCCGGGTTATAGTATTAATAGTAGTTAACTTATGAGGGGATCAAAGAGTTTGGACCCCCGCCATCCAATACCGTGAAGTATTGAAGGAGGTCCTACTAAATTTGACCCAGGTCCATTGCAGGACCTCTAAACGCTGAACAATGGCAAGACCTTTACCAAACCGTTCCCTTAACCCCCGACCAGGTAGCCAACATACCTCCATATAGACCGTGGAGATATGAATGGTGAAAATCTTTTATTTTATATAGACAGTAAAATAATGCCAAGACACCACGGACAAACGATAAGGAAAGATCACCTTCAACATAAGCAACTGGTTATTAAAGTCATTAATACGAAACCAAATAAAAAGTGCAAAAGATTAGAAATAAAAAGTATTACACTAGACACTTTGTCTTCACCAAGTGATGTAAGAGACTTAGGCAAACATGGCCTTGATTGTCAAGAACTCTTACGATCAATCTTGGATCCCGAGACGACTCACACACTCTACGATGGACAATGGATGATGGTGGTGGATGATGGTGTTATGGTGGTGGTGGGTGAAGTATGAGAGAGGTGGTGTGCCAAGGGATGGTTTGAGCTTGAGCCAAGCACTTCTATTTATAGGCTGAACAGAAGCTCGGGCACGGCCCCGTGTCCACATCCTTCTCTTTCTTCATTTAATGCAGCTTTGTCTTATTAGTTGACCACGCCCCCGTGTCCGCTGAGCACGACCCCGTGGTGCAGAAGAATCTTTGTACTATGTAGATTTGCTGGATTGTGTGAATCTTATAGTTGACCATGGCCCCGTGTCCGCTGAGCACGGCCCCGTGGTGGGCAATAGAAGCCTCTACCACTTTGTCTTTTCTGCTGACACTTGGGCACGCCCCCGTGCTGGCTGAGCACGGGGCGTGTTCAGGCCTCTGATCTCTTGCTTTGCTTGGGAAGATGCTGTCGTGGGGTCGGGCATGTCATGTCTTGTTCCTTTTCTTGTATTTATGTTAGATTTTGATGTCTTTTTGCTTCTTTTGTTAATTTGAGCTCATTTAATCCTGAAAATACAAAAGGAAGACAAAAGCACACTTTTTCCAACATTAGTAATCAAAAAGGGTTAGTTTTATGCCTCATTTGATGAAATTTATATGTTACATTTTGAACACATCAAATACCCCCACACTTGAATCTTTGCTTGTCCTCAAGCAAAACTCTTCAATATGTGGCTATTTACACTCCCAAATGGAATGGGTAGAAAAGAAGGTTTTGGGCTTGTCATAGAGTGTCGGGATTTCCAAGATTCTTTATTTAGTTTTATTTTTATTTATTTACAATCATATTCGTCATGATTTATTTAAAACCTTTCATAAGATAAATTACTTATTAGGGCATAACATGCCTCTTTTAAATTCTATTTATATACGAGTTCACATACCTCACGGGGATCACTCAACACTCGGCCGAAGATGTATTTTAGTGAATCACTCGAGAGCGGCATGGAACTTACTCCTACCATAGGCTTGCCAAGCAATCAATCCTCCTCCTTTTTAACTATATACCTTTGTAAACATCAAGAGGACTTTTTGTGTGAAGGGTTAGGCTTGGGTTAAAGGTAGGTGGTTGGGTTAGTAGTTAGTGGTTAGTGGTTAGTAGAAAGGGCGAAAAAGCGTAACGAGCGTCGGTTTTCGAAAGACTTTTTATTTTTGCAACTTTTTTTTATCTTGATGAAGCCAGTATTCAAACAAAGTTATTTTTGATGAACTTGCTTGTTTATTTATTTTGCTTCATCATCAACACTTTTTTTTTTTGAAAAGTCATACGAAAAACCGAGCTTGTTACTAAAACAAAGGGTGAAAAATGAAAAAGGTTTGGTGGGTAAAAAGGGTGTTTGGTTTGGGTTATGAAATGAAAAGGTTTAGGCTCAAAGGGGCTAACTAGGGGAATTTTGGGTAGGTGGTAAAAAAAATAATAATGGTGTAGAAATAAAAAGGGGTTAGTCCTAATGCCTCCATCATTTACTTACTCGGGTTTAAGTTGGTAAGGACCGGGAATGTATCGTCATGGCAAGTTCTAGAGTCGTAAGAACCAAGCGGCTATTCACACAAGAAACGAAAATGAGCATTTAGTCAAATGATATGTAAGTGTTTGCTCAATAAAGGCTCAAAACTCACTTTTGTGGGAATGGGTTTTTATGTGATCAAGTATATATAATTAAATTTTAACTAAGCTTGTCATGCCTTTTCATAATTTTCTTATGTTGGTTCTTTTTATCACGACGCTATCGGTTGTAAATTCGTAAAAATATAACCTTTTTAAGAACTTGAATTTCCTGAGTTAAACCTAGACAAGTAAAAAAATGAAAATTTTTGAAAAAACTTGGGGTGATTAGCGGTTCCAATAGAGTTTCGTGTAAGGCTTGTATTTAGGACTTGCAAGATTCAAGGTTTTAGCATCCCCCCCACACTTAAATTACACATTGTCCTCAATGTGTCCCAAAAATAAGTTTTTAGGTTGATTGAATGCGTAAAAAGGTGTAAAGAGCAAAATTTTTTTGTTACTGGTTACCTGGACATGACCCCGTGTTGAATGAACACGACCCCGTGTTCAGGTGCCAGTAACGAAAACTTACAGAAGGTGAACACGGGGGCGTGTTGGCTGGACACGACCCCGTGTCTGTCAAGGTCTGTAGAAATAAAACAATCAGCAGGTTCAGGGGAGTAGGCACGGGGGCGTGTTGGCTGGACACGGCCCCGTGTGGACAGTCTGCAAAGTTGAAAAACAAGTTTCTTTCGTCGGTTTTTCTGTCCCGGCTTTAGTAGTACTAATGTTTAGCACTCTAAACCTTGTTTGTACCTGTTTAGTCAACAAACACTCCACCAAAACATAGCAAACATCCTACTTTTACCAAAGTTATCATCCATGTCAAAGTTAAAGAAAAAAAATGCAGAAAAAATAAAAGGAGTTAAGGAAAGTAAATTGTTCAATATTTGGCACGCAGGCCATCAATTGTTCAAAAGTGGAAAAGGGTTAACTGTGAAATCATCAACCAACCGCTTCCTCCTCCACTCCATTCGCCTACTCCATAGCATCGTCATCATCCCTTCCATGGCGTGCAATGTGGTCTCGTATATATCCAACATCGTCTTGGATCTCGGATAGGTTTCTTTCGATAGCTCTGACCCGGTGGTAGGTGTTGCTCGCCAAGTTGTAAGTGTTCCTGGTGCACATAAGGTTTTCCTGCAACAAATCATGCAAACTTTGGAAATTAGGAAAACCGCCTCCGGAGGAGGATGATTGGCCCGGATCACCGTGGGGTTGGTATTGGTACTGATGATGTTGCGGAGCTTGGAGGACAAGCGCTTCTTGCGGGTTCCATGCATGACCTTGCATCCTTTGAAAGGTTACCGTCCCGTCTTCCGCCTCATAAATCAGGTTCATTGAGCGACATATGTGTATATCCACCGTACCCGACCATGGGCTCCTCTCAAATGACCTAGGTATGTGGGCGAAGTGCTTGAAGAGACGGTACACCCACCCCCCAAAGAAGATGGGAGTCGGTGCACTAGCAAGGCGGTTGTGATGCATGTTTCGGAGCATGAGGAACGGAACATCGAGCGGCCTGCGGTTGTGGATGCAGTGGAGGACAACCAAATCTCTTAACCCAACGACGCCACTACTTTCATGCCTTTGGCTAAGAGAGTAGCCGAGGAGCCTATGAATGTATCTGTATAGCGGATCCCTCAACTTCCTGCTCTTAGTGCTGCTCGGATTGTAGTACCCTTCACCAATCTGAGCCTAAATGGCTTGGCGTTTGTTTTCACCTATCTCTCTCATCCCTCCAGTATTTTCTTCGTTTCCCGCATCCTCTTCCGCATACAACCCGATAATCGATCCAAACTGAGCCATAGAGATCGAATATTTCGTTCCGCCACATCGGAATGCTACCCCATCATTGTCGAATGGGTCGCACCTCGAGTTGAATGTGAAGGTGCTATAGAACTCCAAAGTGCATTCGTGGACGGAACGGAGTCGAGTTGTTAGTGCGACTCTGAGTGGTCCCGTGACAATGTTGTTGAAACGGTCAATTTGATTCACCATGGTTAGCAAGTCCGTGCAAGCTTGCCTCGGGTATTCCTCCGGCCTTGTTTGAAGAATCTCGTATCGAGCTCTTGCATCGAGCTCATTGGCGTTAAATCTTGTGAATTTCCTGGCCATCTGCAAGAATACACCAAAAGTTAGCACGAAACAGAAATATTTTCGGAAAAAACTGCAAACAGTGGTCTGGACACGACCCCGTGTTCAGCGGACACGGCCCCGTGTCCAGGCGTCTGTTACTCAAAAATTTCATTTTTCGTCCCGGTTTCGAAAACTTGAAAATTTTTGGTCCAATAGGTGCGGTTTCCCCCGAAAATGAAACCCTAAGTGCCGTTTTTCCCGAAATATCCAGTTTACCCTATCAATTTTTATCTTTTTCGGTTCAAGAATAAGGGTTTGGGGTTTTTGTGAGAAATCGGGTGAATCTGTGAACAATACAAGTGTATTTACTTCCCTTAACACTAGCCTAACTAAATGCAGATAGATCTAAACAAAATTTTGAGGTTCGATCCGGATGAACTTCAAGAACCCTAGATTTTTCCCCAAATTTTTGGTGTTTTAACTACATGCAAGTAACTAATCTAACTACTAAAAGTGAGAGAATCATACCTTGATGTTGTTAGAGCGATAGGAGACGTCGAAAATCTGCGAAAAATCGCCTGAAACCAGAGCTTTTTCGGGGAAACGGGGCGTGTGGAATGAAGTAACTGTTTTGAAAAAGGGGATTTATCCCGACTGCAGCGCGGACACGGCCCCGTGTCCAGCGGACACGGCCTCGTGCCGAGCAAAGTTTTTTTTTTAGTGCTCGTGTGAGTGCCCTTGTTTCCCATAAGCTTTGGTTAGATAACTTACCGCTTTATTTGTTGTCTCAATCGTTCGTAACTTACCAGGTATGATGTTTTACTCTTCCACCGTTTGAAGCGAAATCTCTTCTTCTTCATCCTCAATGAATCCTTGATAGAGTTTCAGCCGTTGGCCATTGACTTTAAATGGAGGCTCATTACGATCGAGAACTTTAAAAGTTTGTTCTATGGCGACCTCTTCTTCAACAAAGTGGTCAATCTCTTCACTTGTATCGGGTGGTTTATCTTCATCTTCAATTAGGGGGTCATTATTGCCGAATGGATATTTCATTGATCTTTCGAGATCGACACTTCTTTTGAATGCCCCTAATTGAAGAGGTAGATTGTTGAACTTCCGGTTTTTCAAAGCTTCGTGAGTTTTTACAAATGGTCGCCCTAACACTAGAGGAGCGTCATCGAGGATGACAAAGTCGGTCGGGATTACCATTTGATTTGTTTGAACCAAGACATCTTCAACTATACCGATTGATTTTATTACTTTCCGATCGGATAGAAAATGGGTATTTGAAGTGGAGAAAATCACTAATACTTAATTTCTCGAAAATGTAGTTAGGCATTATGTTAACACAAAGATCTTTATCGATTGTGACATTACTAATAAACGAATTTTGAAAGAAACATGGAACCGGTGTAATGTTAATTTCAAATGGATCTTCTTTTATTAGTGACGTTTGATCATTAGTTAACTTAACACTTACCGTTTCGTCAATTTTAGTGTTAGTGTTTAACTCTTTTAAAAACTTAGCATGAGTGGGTACTAAACAATGATTTTCAAAAGAAGGTGACAAGAGATTAATTTCTTCAAAATTAGATTCTTCTTGTATTTTAACGTTTTCGGACTCACCTATTTTGTTGTTTAACTCATGTGTCGGTTTTTCACTTATTTGTTCTTCCATTTTTACACTTTCAGTTATCTCTTCATTTTTTAATTCTTCTCTTGCGCGGGACTCCTCTTCCCTTGCGCGAGATTCTCTTATACAACGATCGATAACTCTAATGTGTTCTAATATCCTATCGGTTACTTCGGTTATAGAAAAAGCATCGGAATTTTCTAAGCTTGAATCCGGTTGTTCGATCCTTTGTTCCTCATAATACCCATATGAAGTAGATGGTTCACACCATTGTTCTTCATTGTAAGCATATGATGGATAAGGGTCGTAATTTTGTTCTTCATAATACTCATATGAGGTGGGTTGTTCACACCATGGCTCCTCATAATAAGCATACGAAGGTGGTGGCTCATAGCTTGGTTCCTCAAAGTATGAGTATGAAGGCTCATACCTTGGTTCATCAAAATATGAGTATGAGGGAGGAGGTTCATACCTTTGGTCTTCATAGGATGTGTATGAAGTTGATGGCTCGTACCTGGGCTCCTCATAGTATGTGTGTGAATTGGATGGTTGATATGAGTGATTATTTTGAACCGAGCGTGCGTTACGACAATTAGTGCAATAATTACCCCTATAATCATCCTCCATATAGGTGTAGTTGTAACCTACTGAGTATTGATCCATAAGAATCACTCAGCAGACCACAACCAAGTCTCGAGGTCAGAAAACAAAAATAAAAATGGAAACAGGGACTGGACACCGCCCCGTGTTGAGTGGACACGGCCCGTGTTCAGGAACTGTATCTTGGGCGTTTTAATTAAATTTACTGATTTCGTTGAGCACGGGGCGTGTTCAGTGAGCACGGCCCGTGTTCAAGCTTCTGTTACTGGGTATTTATGAAAAATCTGCAGCACGGCCCCGTGTTCAGTGAACACGGCCCCGTGTACAGGTTACTGTAAATGCAAAACTAAACTAAAATGCAGAAAAATGTGCGCGCGTTTAAAAATTTTTGAAAAACTGATTAGGCCGTCGATTTTAAGCTTTCTTAAAATCCTTGTGTCCCCGGCAACGGCGCCAAAAACTTGATGCGTGTGAAGTGTTATATATATTAGGTATATATTTTAAGCCCCTTTAACACTTATTTTTAGCCAAGTTTTAAATTTATAAAACACGATATTTACTAACACTAGACACACATATGGGCAAGTGCACCCATCGTGAGCGTAGTATAGTGTTGGTAAGATACCGAGGTCGTCCAAGGACACAAGAGCTTTTAATACCGGTTTATCCTCAACGTCTAATCAAAATAAAAAGTTTAGAAAAAGGTTTTAAACTAAGAAAAATAAAAACTAACTAAAATGATGAAAATAAAAATAAAAACAGATAGACAAGATGAATCACTTGGTTCCGACTCGTATCTAGTGTAACCTTTGATTATTTCCGCACTTTTGCACATAATTAAGAGATTATCTTAGTTATTGTAGTAGGCCCCTCTTTTGAAGGTGACGTTACCCTCACCCCAGTAGTTTGAGTCAGCAAGGATACAATTCTAAAAGGGTGGATTATTGGAAGATAATTAATTAAGTTATTAATGCAATATTATGGTAGGCCCCTCTTTTGGAGGTGACGTTACCCTCGACTAAGTAGTCTGAGTCAGCAGGGATACAGTCCTAAATAGCCGGGTTATAGTATTAATAGTAGTTAACTTATGAGGGGATCAAAGAGTTTGGACCTCCGCCATCCAATACCGTGAAGTATTGAAGGAGGTCCTACTAAATTTGACCCAGGTCCATTGCAGGACCTCTAAACGCTGAACAATGGCAAGACCTTTACCAAACCATTCCCTTAACCCCCGACCAGGTAGCCAACATACCTCCATATAGACCGTGGAGATATGAATGGTGAAAATCTTGTATTTTATATAGACAGTAAAATAATGCCAAGACACCACGGACAAACGATAAGGAAAGATCACCTTCAACATAAGCAACTGGTTATTAAAGTCATTAATACGAAACCAAATAAAAAGTGCAAAAGATTAGAAATAAAAAGTATTACACTAGACACTTTGTCTTCACCAAGTGATGTAAGAGACTTAGGCAAACATGGCCTTGATTGTCAAGAACTCTTACGATCAATCTTGGATCCCGAGTCGACTCACACACTCTACGATGGACAATGGATGATGGTGGTGGATGATGGTGTTATGGTGGTGGTGGGTGGTGAGTGAAGTGTGAGAGAGGTGGTGTGCCAAGGGATGGTTTGAGCTTGAGCCAAGCACTTCTATTTATAGGCTGAACAGAAGCTCGGGCACGGCCCCGTGTCCACATCCTTCTCTTTCTTCATTTAATGCAGCTTTGTCTTATTAGTTGACCACGCCCCCGTGTCCGCTGAGCACGACCCCGTGGTGCAGAAGAATCTTTGTACTATGTAGATTTGCTGGATTGTGTGAATCTTATAGTTGACCACGGCCCCGTATCCGCTGAGCACGGCCCCGTGGTGGGCAATAGAAGCTTCTACCACTTTGTCTTTTCTGCTGACACTTGGGCACGCCCCCGTGCTGGCTGAGCACGGGGCGTGTTCAGGCCTCTGATCTCTTGTTTTGCTTGGGAAGATGCTGTCGTGGGGTCGGGCATGTCATGTCTTGTTCCTTTTCTTGTATTTATGTTAGATTTTGATGTCTTTTTGCTTCTTTTGTTAATTTGAGCTCATTTAATCCTGAAAATACAAAAGGAAGACAAAAGCACACTTTTTCCAACATTAGTAATCAAAAAGGGTTAGTTTTATGCCTCATTTGATGAAATTTATATGTTACATTTTGAACACATCATGTATACAAGCTAATTATTTTTGGTAACCATGGTAGGGCTTGGTTGATCAACTGTGAACGGGTAAATTAACATAACATACCGAGCAAACCAAAGGTGAGTTCATTCCTCTTGAGCATGTGTCCCGGTGGTTGGGACAGTCTTTGGGTATCCCTGGGAGGGATAGGTTTTGGGTAACTTGTTTGGGTATTCCTGAGAGGAATACGTCTTGTTGTAAATCGGTAATGTTGAATAATATACTCATCCTATCACCTTTAAAGTCCCTCCGTGTTGTTTGGTTACCTGAGAGGTAACAAGGTATTAGTTAGTAGCGCTACTTAGGTTTGGCAACCTCACCCCGTACCTGGGAGGACGGGTGTTGAACTAATGACCTAGTCATGACCAATGCTTTGATAGGAGCATTGGAGAAAGGGCAATGTAAATCAGGAGTCGTCTTGTATTCGGGGTATTATCAACATTAAATTCAATGGATTAACTAAACACTTGGTAACCAACATTTTCGTAAAACTATGAACTCACCAGCGTTGTCTGATACACTTGTTACATGCTCGTAGGTTGTTAGATATCTTGGATTTGGGAACTTGCTGTCTGGAGTAGCTGGAGTGGTCATGGGTCGACTGGAGGGATTCATGTGATTGTTTATTGATATTATACTTTGGTTTTGAACAGTTTAACTATGGTTTACTATTTTCTTCCGCTGAACATGTTGGTTTTCATTTAAACTTGTTGATGGTATTTTTCGTTAATAATTGAGAATTTTATTTAGAAACTTGTATGGATTCAATGTAATTAGTGGCTCGTTGTTGGTACGTCGCACGCCTAGCCGGGACATTCCCTAGGTGGTATTTTGGGGGTGTTACAGGGATTGCGCTATTTAAAAATACCACCCAAATGTGAGTGTCACTAAACCCCTCTTTTTCTGCTTTGTATATGCTTTGGGGGTAGAACACGCCAAAAAGGGTTTAATAATGTTTTTGGATTAAAACGTACCTTTTATATAAATTATATATTTTCGTTGAAAATATTTGGAGTTTGATAAATTATACGTTTCGAGATAAAACGTTTTTGATGAATATATGTTTGGGGGAAAAACAATGGTATGGTTGGAACGGATATTGCTTGGTCTCAAGAGAGTAAGTAACAGCATAGGCTTACATTTCGGTGGGGATTTCAGGGGATTCGTACAACATCGTATATTAAATTTGTCATATTAGTAGGATATATATTGTACGTGAGGCAGACATCATATATGGTCTCAATATGGACCTTGCGCCAATGATGTCGTTTAATCGATTAAGTGATGCACGCGATGAATTGTTGGTAGATCTATCGGGTTGATAACCCCGTCGTGACTGGTCGCCCCCTGTCAAGTCAAACGACGAATTTAAATTCTGGTGATTGCCTAGCAATGATTATCCCTGCATGGTAAATATATAGTTCGTATTGTCTAGCTAACATACGAGTCTGAACGTTGACGCTATGAATTTAATATACAAAACTTGGGAAAATGCCTTAATGTTGGGTTCTTAAACTTACGACGGATGACCCATGGATTTTATTAAAGAAATAAATGGACTTTCTAAAATTATATGGATGTTTTACAATAAACACATAATCAGAAAGTTTTTCCTTAGGATCGAATTGTTTAAATTTGAAGATGTGAACTCACCTTCCTTTGTGTTGACACTTGATTTTAAACGTTTTCTACAGGTACTTGAGTTCGGCTTCGGGAATTATGGCGTATCTTGTGTTTGTCGATGCATGTTTTGTCACTTAAAATGTTGGACTGGCTTTTAAACTTTCTGGGACAATGTAATAAGATCCGTGAGGATCAAGACAACTTATCATGTCATGGTTATGTCGTGTTTTGGGACGTTAAGTTAAAAATCTATGTTTAAAATAAGTAATATTGTCCAACGATATAATGCATCGAACATCAAGATAGAAATGGGCACCAACTTCCGTCACCACTGCGTTTTAAATTCCGATGCGACGTTTTTGGGGTGTGACAATGAGTATCCTACATTACACATTGCATTTCTTACGTAATACTTCCAAAATTTGTAAATAATTATTATTTACTGACTTCTGCAATTTAACCTTTTAAAGTCAATCACCACTTAGTACTTATTGTATATAAGTATTGTAGTACGCGTTGTACTTACTTTCAATTCGAACATACTTACAAAACGTCTTTAGCTAACATCTTAACTAATATTCTTTCCATACCTTTCATTAACATTACTAAGTTCTCATTTCAGTCTTAAAACTTCTCAACTAAAATTTAGAGTAAATTACAAATTTTGTCCTTTACGTTTACATCAAATTGCAGGCGCTGTCCTTTAGCGCAAAAGTTGACAAGTTTTGTAGTTAATGTCCTAAAATCTTGCACGTTATGTCCTTTAGGCCCAACCCAGTTAGATTTTTTGGTTAAATTTGGTCATGTGCCTTGCACATGAGGGTATTCTTGTCATTTTATCTCTTTAGGGGCTATTCTGTAAAATAATCTACATGTAGGGACTAGTTTATAAAAAATAATCTAGTCTTCTCTCACTTATTGCAGAAAACTTCACAATCACCATTAACATCAACATTACTCTTCTCTCATAAAAACTACTCTAGATATTCAAAAAAATTCACCAGAAAAAATGATCATCAATAACCATTCTTGAAGAAGGGTATGCGTATTCTTCTTCCAGCTCTACTTCTACACCAAACTATATCAGCAATAATCTTCAAATCTGTAACACCTGTGCCTTCATGGCCATCAAACAAATACCAAACCAATGAAATATTATATTTCATACTTGGGATTTGTATAAATATGTGTATCATTTGCACATATCAATTCTTGTCTGATTCCAAACTCTAAATCGCTTTCTGGAAGGTTATACGCGCACCGATGCGTAAATATAACCAGTTTAATGCAACGAACACTCCGGAATAGTGAAATAGGCTTAACATACCTTAAATAACCTTTACATAACTTAGAAATAAGTTTTGAAGGCTTTGGTATGGCAAAATCAAGTTTAATCGCTTACAGGGACTAAAGTTGACAAACTGCGAAAGTATGCCAATTTGAACTGTAACAGACCTTCCGGAACATAACCATAAGTTAAACACACCTTAAATATCCTTTACATAGCTTAGAAATAGGCTTTGAGGGGTTTGGTGTGCTAAAATAAACTTTTGGGACATTCAGGGACTAAAAGTGTCAAAAAGTGCACAAGTTTGCATTTTCGCGCATAACTTACGTTCTGAATACATCTGGACATCCAAAAATTTATGAAAGCATGACTACATTATATTTTAGTGTTCGCCTTAAGAAAAATCCATTCGTTGCGTCATTTGGATCGTTTTTCGCGCTTATGCGCATTCCGTCGTAATTAAGCGAACATCGCGTTCGTACGGCCAAACGAACCGACATCCGAGATATTTTTGAACATGTTTTAAGTTCCCTATACTTTAACTTCATTTTAGAGCTTTGAAATGGGGTTAACGGGCCTTAAACGTGTCGAAAATGGGCTGATTGCAATACAGGGACCAAAAGTGTAATTCTGCCAAACTTGGGCCTAGCGGTGCGCTACACTTTTAGCGTAGCGGTGCGCTAGGGGTCTCCAGACCAGATGCAGAGTATTTAACAGCCTGTTTGCAGCTGTTAACCACTTCCTAATCCCTTGCCAAGTGTTGATTTCCTATGGTGAGTGGCAAATTAGCCACCATAAGGTTCCGACAAGTGTACGGCCTTGATCGTGCCCTCTTTTCCAAGAAACGATCTCAACGGTGGCCCGAAATCTATAAATACCCATCCACCCTCAACCCCAAAACCCACAAATCTGATTAAGAAAGCTCTAAGTTGGAACCTTCGTTTCATACCTGAGCTATTTTGATCTGGGTTAGCATTCGGGGACCCTTCGTAAGTATTCTTTCGTTCTTTTCCTTATTTTTACTGCTTTTCGAGTCAGAAAGTCAAACTTTGTTTGACTTTCAGCGTTGACCAGTAATGGTCAATGCGAAGTTCGTATGAACTTCGCAACGTGATTGTAATCACGATGGTCATAGTCCCTTGGGACTATGCCCACTGATTACCACGTTGTCTAGGGTCGTAGGGTAGGCGATCTGATAAATCGCCTATACCTTCGAACCCGACCCAGTTTGGTCGATCATTAGGATCCGACCAAATACATTAGGTGACCCTAGTATAGGGCATAACCTTCCGAGGTTATACCCTATGGTCACATCGTTTAAGTAGTTGTATGATAGGTAGTTTATATGCCTTAGGTAAATTACCAGAATACCCTTTTCATGTATAATTGGTAATTAAGCATATGTAACCTAAACCTTTGTCACATAACTGATTATGTAACATGATTAGGCATATAACGCTTGTCATAGGGCTAGTTAGGCAGTCCGAACGCGTTTCACGCGAACGACGCGTTAAAGTAGCATAAGCTACCTAAACGGGTCGTAATGGGTCGTAGACAGTTATGTTAAGTTTCATTTAGTATGTAGGCTTTGTTAAACCATATCACACGAGTCTCCACACTCGTTTGGTTTACAAACCCTAATGCTACCCAGTCTTCCGATTTAGGTCCGGTTATTTAACATAGTTACCTATATTAGGTGCCGTTTGATTCCGAGATCTCTAGCACTGCTTGGTGGTTATCTTTAGACAACTGAGCAATCTCAAGTGAGTACATAGACCCCTCTTTTACTGTTTTCCAAACTGTTTTGGGGTGGAACACATGTGCCTACTTGTTACTTTCCTGCTTTTCTGTTTTCACATCATATACCGACTATGTTTGTTAGTACATTATAGTACATGATTTCATTACTTTTCTGCTATGTATGTTGACTGATAACATGCTAAGCACATTGATTTACATGACTTTTCTACTATGTATGTTGACTGATAACATGCTTAGTACATTGTTTTACATGACTTTTCTACTTTGTATGATGACTTTGCATACTTAGTACATTGTTTTTATACTGCATCTCTGTTGCATATGTTCCAGTAACATATGGACACATTGTTTTACAGCTCTACCTTGTATGTTTACTCTAGCATACTAGGTACATTATCTTCATCACATGCTTACATTTTGGTATGACATTTGGTTTGTTTAAACTATACTATACATTCATTAACACCGATCATGCCGCTCGGTAGTAGGTAGTGGTACCATAGGACTTGACAAATCCCGTTCCGGACATCCCAGGGAAAGGGGATGAAAGGAATGACCGAATCCGAATACATATTCTCTTGATAACTCACTTTTACATAGTTATCCGTCTGTCTCAAGGCTTGGATGTATGAATTTTCACAATACCGCATAAATGTTAATATTCAGTATAGCATGCATATATCTTACAAAACATAACTTTGATTTAAACCAAGTTTTACTTCAATACTTTGTTTTGTACATTTTTACTTATGGTTTAAGTAGTCTACATTTTACTTACCATACATATCATTTTGGTTATACATTACTTGACTACTTTTGGACTATAGACATTTGACAGGGATATTTGACATAGACACTTGACATGGATATTTGACATAAACATTTGACATGGATACTTGACATAGACATTTGACATGGATATTTGACATAGACATTTTGACATGATTTACATCTTGACATGAACATTTTACATTGTTTGGTTTGGTTTGATTAAGTGATTAAGTAACGATGCGTGTGTAATATGATACAAGCATGGTGGATACGCCGCTGGTACTTCCTATATATAAGTGTTTGTATGGTATTACATGTCGTAACGTTATTTGAATCATTTCAGTTTGATACATATAACATTTTATACAAATAACATACTTTTCACAATACATTGTTTTACAAACAACTTATCTTATACAAACTCAGTTTACAATGGTTATTCATTTAACCATACATTATTCACTTATTTATACATATCATCTGATCTTATCGATTTTCAAATGATTTACAAGACAAAGCAAATAAAAAGGTTCATGACTAAACATTTTCTCAAACATAAGTCATGAATCTTATTTTCACAAAACCTATGTATCTCACAGGCATTTTTATGCTGACGTACCTATTTTCACATGTGTTTTTCAGGAGCTGTTGCATAAGATGTTCAAGATACACATAGACAGACTTGGGCTTTAGTGACAATAAAAGATGCAAGACTAGTTAATTATGTTGTATTTCCTTGTTTGTTAAGACATTGTAACACTTTTAATCAATAAAACGAAACTTTAATATCCATGGTTGTGAAACATTAATTCTGTTACAACACTCCCCGATGTTTCCGCCACGTTTTGTATGTTCCACGTGGTCGGGGTGTGACAGAAAAGATGGTATCAGAGCCAATGGTTATAGGGAATTAGGTTATTAGTAATTAGAAATGCTTTGACCTAGTCTATAACCTTCTTAGGACCCTAACGCGAGTTTACTTGCGTTTAGTCATAAAACAATACCGTCACCTATCCTTAGGCGACGACCACAACAAGAACATAAATTTCAAAACCGCTTTGAAAACTAATCATCTGTTCTAGGATGATTGATTCTAGGTTTTGAACCCTCTATTGTAAGGTTTTGAACCCTCTGTTATATGGTTTTGAACCCCTTTGAATTTTCAAATTCTCGTCATGGTTTTGGGTTTTAAAGAATGTGAACACGTGCAAACTGGAAGGGTGAATGCCTGTATTCTGGGTTTTCTGTCTAGGCAAGCACTTTGTATACATCTCATCAGACGCGAGACCAGTTGTGCTTACCTGGGAATTCTTGGGATGAGTGTTCACTTATAGGCGAGCATGTCTTCGCGATACATTATTTTGACCCATTTACTTTGATTAGTCACTGTGTGTCGTTTGTTTACCTTGTGGTAACAAACAAATGACCACTACCCTTGCTTTCATCAGATTTGTTCATCTCATTCTTTTCGTCTAATTCTCTCACTCGTTTCCTTTCATGTTTCCTCTTTTAGAATGCCTCCTCGACGCGAGAACCAGATAGAGACTGCCGAACTGGCAGAAATTATTGCGCAGCAGATGGCTGCCCAATTTCCAAATCTCTTTGCTCAATGGCAACAAGCTAACAACAACAACAATGCCCTATGCAAATACAAGGACTTTAATCAGGCTAAACCACTCAAGTTTAGTGGCTCTGAGGGAGCAACTGGGCTTCTTCAGTGGTTCGAGAGCATTGAGAATACTTTCCGCCACGTTCAGTGTCCGGATAATCGCAAGGTCGAGTTTTCTTCAAGTGTGTTCCAGAAGAGGGCTCTCACATGGTGGAACGGGGTTATGAGGGACCGAGGTGCAGAAATTGCCCTTGCGCAAACCTGGGCTGAACTTAGGGCTCTTATGATGAGGGAATTCTGTCCTCGTCATGAGCAGCGAGCTTTGGAGAAGGAATTTGATGAGTTGAAGCAAGATAGTGGTGAGCACAGGGCGTATACTGATAGGTTTGAGGAGTTGAGTCTGCTTTGCCCGACAATGGTTACCCCACTTGACATAGCTATCGAAAGGTACATCGACGGCCTACCTGACTCGGTACAAGACATCCTTACTGGTAGTAACCCTGCCACACTCCGTCAGGCGATCGAGTTATCAGCGACATTGACTGAGTCGCAGATTCGGAAGAATAAATTACACAGGAAGGGTGACAAGGGCGAGAAACAGTCGTCTGACAAGGAGGATAGCAAGAAAGGTCAAAACAAGAATGGGAAGGATTCTAGTTCATCGAAGAGGGCAAGGAAGCGTAAGATTTCCCAAAACTATGCCATTACTGCACAGGCCCAAGCTTCACCAAATCAGCCTGCGCAACCACTAGCCAAGAAGCCTTATTTTGGCAATGCACCTTTGTGCAACAGGTGTAACGGCCATCATCAACCACACCTCCAGTGTCGTCAGTGCACCCACTGCGGAAGATCCGGTCATCTTGCTGACACCTGCCGCATCCCTGCTAATCCGAATCGCCTAGTTCAGAACCCGGCTCAACAAGTTGCTCAGCCTCTTGCTCAGCAACAGGGTCAAGCTGCACGACCACACTATCCACCTGGTGCCTGTTACAATTGTGGGGATCTAACCCACTACAGAAACCGATGCCCAAAGCTTGCTAATGCGAATCCGACCCACGGATGAGCATTCAGCTGAACAAAGGATGTTGCTGTCTTACGCTTTTGTTCTTTTGTTTCCTTGTAATGTGAAACAATCTGTTTTGTTTATAAATAAATCGTTGTTCACAAATGCTGATATACAAGTATCGTTACATGTGTGTATGATTTTCCTATGATACCTACATCAAAGAACTATGTTCCTTACAAACTACTCTTGTGATTCTCTCTTTCAAATAATCACTCATGATTCCTTCAAAAATTTTAAGTACTCGTTTCATTCTAAGAAACAAAGTACACAAAATAAAGTGACATTATGAGTGATCATGCTTCTGCACATCTGTGCCATTAAATCCTTGGTTAGATAACTAAGGGTATTTTCAAATCTCTTACTCATTACGTTTTGATTTTTCAACATACACAGTACCAGTATTTCAAAACAATCTTCATGATCTCAAAACATTTCATATAGTTTGAAAACAATTTTTCTAGATGCATTGTCTATGTTATTTCAAAAACATTGGCCATGTTATCAAAAACCAACCTTTCTAATTTCAAAATATTTCATATAGTCTGAAGACAATATTAACACAATACATTTTCTTATCAAGTGCATGATTTCGAAAAGCATCATTCATGTCTTTCAAAAACCTTATACATAATTTCAAAATTCATCTCGCATGATTTTTAAAACATTTTTGAAAATATATCTATCTAATACACCTACTTTATGATTTCAAAAGTATTATATATAAGGTTTCAAAAACGTTAAACACATTTTTCTTAAAAGAACCTCATGCATAGTTTTCAAAAATATTTTCCTCATACATTGACTTAACCTTCAAATTCTGCTTCATATGTCGCCTTGACATATCAAGCATCTCAACTTCATAAGCATTCCTACTTCATGTTTTGACATAAGCACGTCCAGTGCAAGGTTTCAAAACATCTTCAACTTCTAAAATCCATATGGGATCTTTTTATCTTCACAATTAGATCCTTGTGGATGATCATCATTCAAATCAGAGTCCTTAATTGGATTCCTTATATACCTAAATTCGAACATTTCGGTTCCTTATAATCGAAATCGAATTTTGTTCTTTTAAAGATCTTTCTATCTTTATAGTTAGATTCTTTATAATGTTTAAAGTACCAAATGAAATCCATGAGATGGATTCCTAGTGTGCTTTAAATACATGTACTCTGTTAACAGAACAAACTTCTAGTTAAACAATTTTGTGGTTATGTGACTATGTGTTTATTCATCTCATGTTTTCCTTTATGCATTTTTGTGTTTTTATACTCTGGATAATTCGTTATTCAAATCCTCGCAGAATCTTTCATATCTTCATATGAGGGATTCGTATCAGGATAGTCAAAAGGTACTACCTTAAATCCTTAATGGGCTTCTATGTAATAATTAAGACCCTTGGATTGATATAGTACTACTCCATGATTCATAAGAGACCCTTTAGTGGTCTAGTCAAAAAGATTGATTCACAATTTGGTTAAAGAATGACATCTAGTGATGTAGCTGAACAGACTCCTTGATAGTCTATTTAAATCATTTATTGATTTAGTCTAAAGGACTCTATGGCGGTCTAGTTACACTCATCACAGGATTGTCCATTTGGTTTTACACTACACATTATAAAATAGACTGTGCGGACTGTACAAGGAACTACGTAATTATGGAGGCCTACATAATTATGGAATTCAATGCACAGAAACCCAGTAAGATTTATTATGTGTAAGAACCGATAGCGACAACAATAACGGAATGTGAACGATGTAATGGAGGTACGGTGGACGCACCAATGACGCTTCATATACTTGTATATAAGTATCCCTCTTACATTGCAAACATGATGTTATTAAAGTTACTAGAAGTTCAGAACCCTAACCAATGTTGTTTGATCTTTTCAACTTCATGTTTTAAGCTCTCACAAGTTTCCTCTAAATAAATTTCGGGACGAAATTTCCTAAAGTAGGGGAGACTGTAACACCTGTGCCTTCATGGCCATCAAACAAATACCAAACCAATGAAATATTATATTTCATACTTGGGATTTGTATAAATATGTGTATCATTTGCACATATCAATTCTTGTCTGATTCCAAACTCTAAATCGCTTTCTGGAAGGTTATACGCGCACCGATGCGTAAATATAACCAGTTTAATGCAACGAACACTCCGGAATAGTGAAATAGGCTTAACATACCTTAAATAACCTTTACATAACTTAGAAATAAGTTTTGAAGGCTTTGGTATGGCAAAATCAAGTTTAATCGCTTACAGGGACTAAAGTTGACAAACTGCGAAAGTATGCCAATTTGAACTGTAACAGACCTTCCGGAACATAACCATAAGTTAAACACACCTTAAATATCCTTTACATAGCTTAGAAATAGGCTTTGAGGGGTTTGGTGTGCTAAAATAAACTTTTGGGACATTCAGGGACTAAAAGTGTCAAAAAGTGCACAAGTTTGCATTTTCGCGCATAACTTACGTTCTGAATACATCTGGACATCCAAAAATTTATGAAAGCATGACTACATTATATTTTAGTGTTCGCCTTAAGAAAAATCCATTCGTTGCGTCATTTGGATCGTTTTTCGCGCTTATGCGCATTCCGTCGTAATTAAGCGAACATCGCGTTCGTACGGCCAAACGAACCGACATCCGAGATATTTTTGAACATGTTTTAAGTTCCCTATACTTTAACTTCATTTTAGAGCTTTGAAATGGGGTTAACGGGCCTTAAACGTGTCGAAAATGGGCTGATTGCAATACAGGGACCAAAAGTGTAATTCTGCCAAACTTGGGCCTAGCGGTGCGCTACACTTTTAGCGTAGCGGTGCGCTAGGGGTCTCCAGACCAGATGCAGAGTATTTAACAGCCTGTTTGCAGCTGTTAACCACTTCCTAATCCCTTGCCAAGTGTTGATTTCCTATGGTGAGTGGCAAATTAGCCACCATAAGGTTCCGACAAGTGTACGGCCTTGATCGTGCCCTCTTTTCCAAGAAACGATCTCAACGGTGGCCCGAAATCTATAAATACCCATCCACCCTCAACCCCAAAACCCACAAATCTGATTAAGAAAGCTCTAAGTTGGAACCTTCGTTTCATACCTGAGCTATTTTGATCTGGGTTAGCATTCGGGGACCCTTCGTAAGTATTCTTTCGTTCTTTTCCTTATTTTTACTGCTTTTCGAGTCAGAAAGTCAAACTTTGTTTGACTTTCAGCGTTGACCAGTAATGGTCAATGCGAAGTTCGTATGAACTTCGCAACGTGATTGTAATCACGATGGTCATAGTCCCTTGGGACTATGCCCACTGATTACCACGTTGTCTAGGGTCGTAGGGTAGGCGATCTGATAAATCGCCTATACCTTCGAACCCGACCCAGTTTGGTCGATCATTAGGATCCGACCAAATACATTAGGTGACCCTAGTATAGGGCATAACCTTCCGAGGTTATACCCTATGGTCACATCGTTTAAGTAGTTGTATGATAGGTAGTTTATATGCCTTAGGTAAATTACCAGAATACCCTTTTCATGTATAATTGGTAATTAAGCATATGTAACCTAAACCTTTGTCACATAACTGATTATGTAACATGATTAGGCATATAACGCTTGTCATAGGGCTAGTTAGGCAGTCCGAACGCGTTTCACGCGAACGACGCGTTAAAGTAGCATAAGCTACCTAAACGGGTCGTAATGGGTCGTAGACAGTTATGTTAAGTTTCATTTAGTATGTAGGCTTTGTTAAACCATATCACACGAGTCTCCACACTCGTTTGGTTTACAAACCCTAATGCTACCCAGTCTTCCGATTTAGGTCCGGTTATTTAACATAGTTACCTATATTAGGTGCCGTTTGATTCCGAGATCTCTAGCACTGCTTGGTGGTTATCTTTAGACAACTGAGCAATCTCAAGTGAGTACATAGACCCCTCTTTTACTGTTTTCCAAACTGTTTTGGGGTGGAACACATGTGCCTACTTGTTACTTTCCTGCTTTTCTGTTTTCACATCATATACCGACTATGTTTGTTAGTACATTATAGTACATGATTTCATTACTTTTCTGCTATGTATGTTGACTGATAACATGCTAAGCACATTGATTTACATGACTTTTCTACTATGTATGTTGACTGATAACATGCTTAGTACATTGTTTTACATGACTTTTCTACTTTGTATGATGACTTTGCATACTTAGTACATTGTTTTTATACTGCATCTCTGTTGCATATGTTCCAGTAACATATGGACACATTGTTTTACAGCTCTACCTTGTATGTTTACTCTAGCATACTAGGTACATTATCTTCATCACATGCTTACATTTTGGTATGACATTTGGTTTGTTTAAACTATACTATACATTCATTAACACCGATCATGCCGCTCGGTAGTAGGTAGTGGTACCATAGGACTTGACAAATCCCGTTCCGGACATCCCAGGGAAAGGGGATGAAAGGAATGACCGAATCCGAATACATATTCTCTTGATAACTCACTTTTACATAGTTATCCGTCTGTCTCAAGGCTTGGATGTATGAATTTTCACAATACCGCATAAATGTTCATATTCAGTATAGCATGCATATATCTTACAAAACATAACTTTGATTTAAACCAAGTTTTACTTCAATACTTTGTTTTGTACATTTTTACTTATGGTTTAAGTAGTCTACATTTTACTTACCATACATATCATTTTGGTTATACATTACTTGACTACTTTTGGACTATAGACATTTGACAGGGATATTTGACATAGACACTTGACATGGATATTTGACATAAACATTTGACATGGATACTTGACATAGACATTTGACATGGATATTTGACATAGACATTTTGACATGATTTACATCTTGACATGAACATTTTACATTGTTTGGTTTGGTTTGATTAAGTGATTAAGTAACGATGCGTGTGTAATATGATACAAGCATGGTGGATACGCCGCTGGTACTTCCTATATATAAGTGTTTGTATGGTATTACATGTCGTAACGTTATTTGAATCATTTCAGTTTGATACATATAACATTTTATACAAATAACATACTTTTCACAATACATTGTTTTACAAACAACTTATCTTATACAAACTCAGTTTACAATGGTTATTCATTTAACCATACATTATTCACTTATTTATACATATCATCTGATCTTATCGATTTTCAAATGATTTACAAGACAAAGCAAATAAAAAGGTTCATGACTAAACATTTTCTCAAACATAAGTCATGAATCTTATTTTCACAAAACCTATGTATCTCACAGGCATTTTTATGCTGACGTACCTATTTTCACATGTGTTTTTCAGGAGCTGTTGCATAAGATGTTCAAGATACACATAGACAGACTTGGGCTTTAGTGACAATAAAAGATGCAAGACTAGTTAATTATGTTGTATTTCCTTGTTTGTTAAGACATTGTAACACTTTTAATCAATAAAACGAAACTTTAATATCCATGGTTGTGAAACATTAATTCTGTTACAACACTCCCCGATGTTTCCGCCACGTTTTGTATGTTCCACGTGGTCGGGGTGTGACAAAATCAACGCCGACTAAACCATAAATCGTTGCTCTGCTCCTCCATCTTCACCGAAGATTTCTTCAATTCGACGGTAAATCACTCTAATCTCTTTGATCTATAAAGTTTTGATCCTATCTGTTTTCTCTCTCTCCCTCTCTATCAAGTTAAGAGATTGACGGTGGCGGGTTGTGATGGTGGATGTGGTGGTGGTCGGTGATTTAGGTTGTTTGGGATTAGGGTTTCGGTGAAGGTGGTGATGATGGAGACGGTTGGGGGTTGTGATGGTGGATGGGGTGGTGGGTTTAAATGGTGGTGGTTGGGCTTAGGGTTCCGGTGGGGGTTGTGATGGTGGATGGGGTGGTTGGGGTTGGGGTTCTGGTGGGGGTGGTGACTAGTGACGGTGGAGACGGTGACGCCCGTTGCTTCAGGATCTGACGTTTCAACGTTTTTCTCAAGTTCTATTAACAAATTTGCTGCATTTTGTTTTTCTCTGTAAGTCATTACATTAAATTTTACTTTTTTAGTTCTAATTGCTGTTTTTTGATAAATATTTTCGATAATTTTTGTTTTATATTTATTTTGATGAATTTTGAAATTAGGGTTTGTGAAACAATGGGTTTGGGGGCAAAATCAGTGGATGAAGTGTTGGAAGAGATAATGAGGATTCATAAATCGCATTTTCTATGTTGTTTGATTTGATTTCTTAGTGTAATCTTTCCCGTAAATCAATAGAATCACATCTTCTTTCTTCCTAATTTGATTATCACTGTTACTTCAATTTGAGATCACTTCATTGTGGTGGTGGTGGTGTGTTGATGGAGATGGTAGGAGACAGAGAATCGATGTGTTGGTGGGTTAATGGTGGTGGTGATAAGTTTTTAAAATATTTTGTTTTAGTTTTTTAAATAATATTAAATAAATTGCTAAAAAGACTAAAATACCCTTGTGTAATCTGATTTAACCAAAAAATCTAACTGGGTTTGGCGTAAAGGACATAACATGCAAGATTTTAGAACATTAAGTACAAAACTTGTCAAGTTTTGCGCTAAAGGACAGCGCCTGCAATTTGATGTAAACGTAAAGGACAAAACTTGTAATTTACTCTAAAATTTATGACTGGTTTACCCCTATAATGAGGTCTTACCGGTTTAACATTATGCCAACCATTTCAACAAAACGTACCTTAACATTTCTCATTTATTTATACGTTTCACTTTGATTTCGAATATTCAAACACGTATACATCTACATGTAAATAAATTCGAAGTGATTGCGAAATCACTTACCTTTAGCGTCCATGTTCATGCTTGCCTCATTGCTTCCTCTTAACCCGTTTGCCATCCATGCTTGAGTCAATTGACAAGATTTCCATCCTTACATATCATTATGTTCATAACATTGTTAGCTTATGTGAGCATACATACAGCTATTCACTTTCTTTCTATTCATACGTTAATTGACTTTCGTTAGTCAAATTTCGTATAAATGAGACATTTATTAATAGTTATCTCATTTCAAATCCATACAACTAAACTATCATCAAGTATAACACGTAAATCATCTACTACATAACACATTAACTCTTTACTTTAACAATTGTGTATAATGGCCATTCCATGATATCCCTATACTGTTGACTTTTAGAAAGTCAACTGTCTTGCTTACACACTTTAAACTTTTGAACATGTATTCATCTAAATATGGTAGGCCATAATATTAATATCATGCGCATTTCATACTCGTATTGTATGATATATACAATTTACGTGATCCACTATACAATACACATATACATTCACATACACGTACTTTCACATGCTAATGCTTCATGATTCTACAAATAGCAAATATCATTCAAGGTAACTATATAACATAATTCCAACATATCCTTTACTAATAAGCTCGTATGATTCACATTTAGCACAAATTCGCCTCTTAATCATAATCATAATAAGTATCACACCATTCAAGCACAGGGTACAAGCCTCTAATGCATAATTCTGATCAAAGCATACATTTATCCGAATTCTAATACGAATTCCATCTAACTCACATTCTTCAAGTTATTTTACCACTAATGTCATCATTTTCATTTTCATTTTCATTTATTAACAAATCATATTCTTTCACGCATAAAAGTACTTTAATCTATATTTACTTCATTCATTATTCATAATCATACGTTTCAAACTCAACCTCTTACGTTCGTCATTCATTTCGTGCCATTCCATACATTCCATTCGACTTTTACAAATCTCATTTCATCACTCTTAAAATATTATGACCCTACATAGCTTGATATATCTTCTAAGAACTTGACGGGATCATAAAACGGGCTTTTGGGAAGTAAGAGAACCAAAAATATGAAAAATAAAAAAACAGCGAACTGAAACAGCCCGAGTTGTCGGCGACGCCCGGATGTGTCATCGGCGACACCACTTAAAAAGCGGCATTGAGTGAAAAGTAGCGTCGACAGGGGATTTGGTCGTCGGCTGGGTTAGCCGCGTCGGCGACGCGTCAAGCCGGCATCGGCGACGCCCCTTCCGACTGCCGTTTTGCTGCAACTTTTTATTTCAGTCGTTTGTTCGTTTCCCGAGTACTATTTCGATAATACGTGCCCCGTAACCCTCCATTTCGACTCCCACCCTTACAGTCCCAAATACCAAGCTAGAATTTTATATTAAACTCATATTATACCTACTTATCCTTATCGAAATTTAAACGTTTACCTCATTTGCGGCCTTGGAGCGAACACACCATCGCGCGAGCTGTCGGTTTGAGTTCAAGCACTCTGACTTGTGCTCGAATCCCTCAAGCCTTGGCTCTGATACCAACTTGAAATGCCCCAACTTTACATCATTAAACCAACACATTAAGTAGGAAAAACTAGAAATTTTTTTGACAATTTCTTGACATCAAAAACATTATAATTTATATCATTTTGACAATGGATGACATGACCAACTTGTCTAGTTACAAGGTTACTAATAAGACTAACATTTACCAAAAACATAATACCATCAAAGGTTAAACAAGTCGATTGTACATAAAACAAAAACTTGAACTATTCAAGTAATTAACATCGGAAACGCGAGGTGGGCGTAGTAAGTGTGCGTTCGTTCCAAGATCGCCAAGCCATTCAAGTTGAGGATTTACCTACATCAACAACAAACATCGTGAATCAATTTCATTAATTATGTCAGTTTCTAATCTAATAAATCAATTTAATCCATTCCATACTTTCATAACATACTTGCATTTACTTACCCGTGGAAACAGGTCAAAACATACTATCTCAAAATTGAGATAAAACATACCCTATTTTATCCCATTAGAAACGGGTAATTACATTCGTAACATAAACTTCCATTCGATCCGTTTATAACAAATCGAATACATTCCTTTCATCACTTTTACATACATCCACTTCAACCCGTTTATGACGGATTTGATTCATTCCTTTCCCTTTTTGCATAACTTTCCATTCATTCGGTTCGTTCAAGACAAGCCGACTATGATGCTTATCCATTCATAAACATTCATTCCATATGACCCGTTCGCAATGGGTTAACCTATTTACTTTATATCTACCACAAACTACTATAACTAAGGCTTTTGCACAATAACATTAAACAACCAAATAAAACTTGTATGCGAAATACAATATACCTCGATCTTGTGAGCCTTCCGATTTCCTAGCGTTTGAGCTTTCTTCTTTTACGCCTATATCAACACATTCATTCATTTAGCCCAACCAAATATCATTCCATCATTTACATAATTTATCACATGACAACATCATCATAAATTTCCAAATTTCACATATTTGTTCTCTTAAGCATTTCATCGAACACTTGGCGGGTTTCACATCAATTGTAACATATTGTACAAGTATTCAAAACATGGTTTCTACTAGTTCATCTAGCAACTTACCAACAATCAACTAAGTTCATAAATCCTTTTTAGTCTACATCAATTTATTCAACAATTCAAGCGTTACAACAACATCATATGTCAAAATTGCACACAATTTCTTCTATTTTTCATCATCCTACATCCTGAATATTTCATATCAAATGGGTTTATGCAACAAGTCCTTCAAATGATCACAATCAAACATAAACCTTATTCTATAGTGCAATCCTTACATCTAATTACACATATTTTAACATGAACTCATGATTTGGTTAAAAACCCATTTCCTACGATTCATCAAATCAAGAATTTTAACTTACTACTTCAAAGTATGAGCTTAGATGATCGAGATTGGGGTTCATGTAGTTGATTATCTCTGAAATCTTCCTTCAATTTGGCTGAGATTTGCAAACAAGGGTTTCACCCTGTTCTTTCTTGTTCCAGTCGAACCCAGACACACACCCATTATGTGTTTTTATTTTCCATTCTTTTTAATATCTTGATTTTAACATTTTACACATTTAGCCCTTCTAGTTTGTTCATTTATTTAACTTAGACACCTTCCATCACTTAACTAGCATTTTAATACATTTCACCAACTAAGTTAAGTCTTTTAAATATTTTAACTTATTTTCATATTAACCCCTTTTTGGGGTGTTACAATAATTATGAGGCGTAAATTACCGATTGTCACAGAAGCAACGCTTGGCTAATAAATTCAGAACTTTATTTACTTTAACACTATTCCGAATTTGGTTATCCGAATTTGGATCTCCGGAGTTTCATTCCGAGTTTAAAGTATCCAAATTTGGTTAATCTAAGTTCACATTCTCCGAATTTTTTGGTGAGCCAATCTATTACGAATGTGTTGAGCCTCGCGTACGAATTTGCATTATTGATCTATCCAAATTTGAGAGCTTCTCTGCTGAATTTGTCTAAAAGTTCTCCTGTCCAAATTTGTTTGGCTCCTGTTCTATCCTAATTTGTTGTTCTGAGTTGTTCTAAGTTTAAACCTTTGTTGGTGTTCTGGGTTTAAGCAAGTTCTGAATTTGTCTAAGTTAGTTATAACAAGTATACATGTTCCGAATTTGTGAATTTTATGCTAAATTCAGAATAATTCTTGTTAAATTTATTGATGCCAAATTCGGACAAGGGGAGTAAAAAAAAGTTGTCCGAATTTGTTGGTTAAGTTAGGATATATTACTTAAATTCGGACCTAAAAAATAATAATAAAAAAATAAAAATAAAAAAATGCCCGAATTTGTTGGTTAAAATTCCGAATTTATGGGTTATATTCAGAATTTGTAGGACCGGTTTCGGATCCGAACGAGTCGATCAGAGGTGTTCTCCTATGTTTCAGGTGCGGAATTACAAGAAACAAAGGTAGAAATAGCTTTAAAACACTGTTTGATTGATTGAATGACAATTACAACTCAAATCTCACACCGGCAGCACTTCGGCGTAGTTGTCAAGAGTCTGATAATGATTTCGCTCAAGAGGACCCTATATATAGAGTGATGGTTTCGCTTATGTGACAGACCACATAAGCGATACCCCATGTTAGTGATTTCGCTTATGTGTCATGTACACATAAGCGATACCCTCTTGTACACATGAGCGAAATTATCTCTAACTCCCTATATAATTTTACATATTCTCGTACAACGTGCCCTGATCTATACAATGAAATCTAAGATTCGATACAAGACGAAGTCAACAGATGCAGTGCATCAACAAACTCCCCCTCAGATGTTGACGAGTCGCATCCAGCACCAACTGTATCTTCAGTTCTTCAGTCTTGATCTATCTATGGGCTTTTCCGAACTCTCCCCCTCAGATGTTCTCTTCAGACTCCCCCTCTCGATTTGCTGGTATTCCTTTGTTCTTCAGTACAATCTTCAGGATCTCTGTCTGTCTCTCTAAGACTTCAGATATCAAAACCTGGCTTTTCAAAATCAAGTCTAATTCTCTTGATTAGATCTCTTGATTCCTTAAGTTCATCAGCATCAGGTCAATATCTGGAAAAATCTTAACCCAAATATAAATTTCTAAATTTAACAAATTATATGCACCAATACTAACTCTCCCTCAAATTCACATCTCACTTTCATTTAATGAACCAATTGTAAAATTTCAAAAATAAATTTTTCATTTAAGATTTACTCCCTCTTTACAATAATGTCATCATGTTTAGCACTTGAAATTTTGAAAATCAGCTCTTCAACACCAGTTGTCTAAAATCTTTTTGGATTTTTCAAAATTTATACTAAAACACACTAAAGTCTTTTTGGATTTTTGAATAGAATGAAATGCAGTAAAGAAATATTTGCAAACAATATTTTTGTGAGTTTGTGCAAGAGGATCATATCAGTTTATGAGACAAATCAACAACACCATTAAGCTTCATTTCATTTTAAGTTTTAAACGATTCACCTAGATTGTCAGTATACTGGTCCACTTAAATTTTCACACAACGTTCAACTGCTTCGAGATACGGATTAATGTTTTAAGTACTTAAACTTATCCGTGTGTCCCACTACTTGAATATACTCCCGTATCCAGATCCCAATATTCAGTCTTACAGGTGAGTATACCACAGATGATATCTGTCAGGGGAATAAATTATGCAACCGTGATAGCTCAGGTCAGAACTTCCGTTCAGCAGAGAGCCTAGTTGACTTTTAGGTGTGTCCCCTTTAGAGGATCTTTTGAATTACAACAGCCATGATTAGCATTTTTCAATGTTTCATCATTTTTTAGCTGAGGGTGGTGCTATATTTCAAGCAAGCAGAAAGTATTCTCCGGGGACTAGGCCATTGCTTCCGCAAAATCAAAAGTCCCGGGATAATACCCCAGATATCACTGAGTATAAAGACCTAGTATCTCAGAATAAGGGACCTTTCAAACAAGATTTCAGGGGTTACCTATATATCCAAGTTTGTGTTAACCCACAGAACAAGCAAGTTTGAAATTTAGGTTTATATCTCTTCACAATCTACTAAATGTGCAAAAATCTACTGGCACATCATCAGTAAGACCGTTTATCACTTTTTATCTTACCAATTCTTTAGCATGTTGTGATCATCCACTGATGTACTATCATTTCCTCTTTTATGCAACAAAACTCATTTTTCATTTTATCATGTTTTTGACTTTTTCAAATTTTTCAAATGTTTTTGGATTTTCTAAAAATTTCTTACTCCCCCTAAAATGCAAACACATTTTAGGAAATTTGAAAACAAACTGTACAATAAAGTTGACAACTAATATCGAATCACCTCAATTCGCCATTCACTTGGCATAAACAATCAGAACTCCCCCTCAAACTATTTTCCCATTTAGATTTCAAAACACTTAAGTTTGTTTTAATCAAATGGTTTTTCCGGAAAATAAGTTTGATTTTATCACTTGTAAATTTGGGAATGTGGTTCATCACTTTGTCTTCAACCATTTGTAGAAAATCAAGTACAAATTAATGTCCCTGATTTACCACTTATATGAAAAACACAAACAAATACACAGAATGATGCCGATTCCTGATCCACGATTACCAACTTGGGATCTCCGGCAAGTCCTAAGACTTTAAGGAAAGCAAACTTCCACCCAAGTCTTATTTGACTTGGTGGCTTCCAATTCCTGGGTAGTAGGGTTGTAAGTTGCCTTTTTCGTTGCATAAAAATCTTTAACCCCCTTTACTTTCCCATCAAGCATTTTCTTGAAAATTTTCTTAACATTACCATTGAATGTTTTTTCAATATCAAAATCTGAGATTTCTATTTTACCAACCATTTGTTGAATTTCTTTCACACTCATAGATTTAATGTCAGCATCATTCAACAAATCATCAATCTCATTTTGTGACTCCTCTGATTTTGTGGAATCAGATTCATTGCCAGATTTTACATCAGATTCTTTAACAACCCATTTTTTATTGTCAAGATGAGCCTTCTTTTTGTAAAATCTTTTAGAACTTTCACCAACTTCATTTTTTGAATTTTCAAAAATTTTGAAGTTTGTAGTTGGTGAAACATTCTTTTCAACCAGTTTTTCTTTGAATTTATCGGATACTCCCTGTTTTCTGTTGTCTTTGTTTGGACAGTTGTGAGCAATGTGTCCAGCAACTTGGCATTGAAAACAGATCCTTATATCTCTTTGCAGAAAATCTCTATCTGGATGAAACACTCCAGTCCCTGTTCTCTCCCTTTCAACAAGAAACTCCTGATTTGTTTCTTTCCAGAAAGGTTTCTTCTGTTCATCTTCAACACTTCCACCTGAAACAAATTTTGTTTTTGATTTAGAATTGTTTACCTTTCTGTAACTTTCTTGCTGAATAAAACCTAAACCTTTTCTTTTGTAATTACAATTTTGGTTTGTTTTCTTTTGAAAACCAGAACTAAAATTGTAATCCTTTTTCCCTTTTTTCTTGTTTAACCTTTGTTGAACTCTTGAAGTATATTTTTTAGGTTTTTCATTAAAATTTAAATTTTTAGTATCAGAAATATAAATTTCTGTGATTTTAAAAACCTTTTTGATCTTGTCAAATCTAACACTATCCATCGGAAACTCTTCATCAGAATATAATTTGTCAGAACCATTTAAAGTATATGCAACTTTAAATGTTTCATCATCCAAATTTGCTTTTGATAACAAAAATTCTTTACTATAAGACCGTTTTTCTGATGTTTTGGAATTTGTGACCGACGAACTCAAATTTTTGACTGACGAACTTGAACACCCAGACTCAGACTTTGACTTAGACACCTCCTCAGTATCCAACACCTGATCGACCATCTTTTTGATTAACTCGGACTCATGATCAGTATCAGACGAGGTAAACGTGATATCAATGTTATCTGGTAAAACGTCAGTTTCCTCTGATTTTAACTTTATATTGACTGCTTTTTCGACTTGCTCCTCATTTGGTTTCCTAGGAGAATAACCTTCCCAGATAGGAGGCGGACACTTGTTATACTTAACAGTCGATTTCTTACCAGTCTCTTTCTTTTTCTTTTCATCTTCAAATGCTTCAAAACCTGCAACAGTAGGATAAACTCTATCAATCACATAGTCAGAACATGAATAACTAAGAAGTAACCTTCTGATTCTTTCGTTCTCAATCTTTTCATTTTCCAAATCCTGCTTCAGTTTTGCATTCTCTTCAATGTAATGATTAATTGCCTTTTGCTTTTGCATCAAAGTTGAATTAGTCATGGTTAACGCCTTTTCTCTTTCTGAATTTGTTGTTTGAAGACTAGTCACTGTTCTGTTCAAGACACTGTAAGATTCTTTCACATAATTGATGTCAGACAGCAACTTCTCTATCAATCTTTCTCTGTCAAACAACAACACATCTTTATCTTCACACTTCTTGCAAACTTCCGAACACTTCATGCAAGGCTTCTCAACCTCAACAATCTTCTCAACCTCTACAGTCTTCACCACTTCAATAACCTTTTCTTCAACAATTTCTTTTTCAACCTCAGTCACCTCTTCTTCTTCAATAACATTTTCATTCTTCAAATCTTGTTGTTGTTCTTTTTCAGCTCTTTTCTCCTTCAGCTTCTCCAATCGTTCTGCAAAATAGAAATGAAAACTTTCAGGAGATAAGTGACTTTTAGCGACATTAATATGTTTTTCTTCATCATTATCACTGCTGCTATCAACTGGTGTCTGATCAAACTGTGTAGATTTTTCAGACTCAGTATCTGAACAACCAGAATCAACTGGTGTTTGATCAAAAACAACTTCTTTTTCTGAACTATCATCATTTTGAACACTCTCATCAGAACTTTTCAGACTTTCTTCATCACTGTCAGAACTTTCATTAAATGCATCAGATTCTTCTTTCACACTATTCACTGTCTCACCAATAGATCTCATCCACTTAGCAAACAAATCTGGTTCTTTGACTATCTTTGCAATAAATGCTTTGAAACCACCTTTCTCATCCACAAACATATCCCAGCTAAACCCTTCAGGTAATTCTTCATCATTCTGATCTACCAAACATGCTGAGTTTTCAGAAGATATGTATTTGCTCCAGTTGAAATCTACCAAGCATCCTTTCTTCGAATCTTCAATCTTTCTACCATGAGCCGTTTGTGAATCTTGTGATTGACCAACTTGCTGATAGATGGCTTTCCGGTAGTAGTCTTCTTTTTCGAATGGATTATGAGCACCACTTACTTCTCTGTTTTTGCACTCTCGTTTAAAATGACCTTTTTGCCTGCATCTGAAACAAGTAACTTTAGATTTGTCAAATCCTAAATTAGAAACACAAGCATCAAGAAAATCATTTCTTCCAGTGATAGTTTTGAACTTCTCAGCCCTTCGAAGAACACTAGCAAGACACCACTTAATATCCATGAGTTCCATTTCTTCGGCATCTATCTGATCATAATCCTCCTTTGTCAACATAGGATTTCCAATTCGACCAGCTACCAATCCCTCATAGGATACCAACACCGAACCAAGTAGAGCCATGTGATCCTTTGCTATGTCTTCTGAAAAACTTTTACCTTCTGGCAGATTGAGAGCTATATTGCACTGAATCACACAACCATTTCCCATCTTTGTGTTTTCTGATGAAGTCTTTGGATTAAAACTTGGATATGATGAGAAACTGCTACTGCTTTTGTTTGTGCTTTGATCAGTTTGTTCTGTAACATTCTCAACACTATATGCAGTCTGAATCTTAGGACTTCTATCAGATTCTGATGTAGAAACACTGCCTTTATAATACATCTTCACATCCTGTTGACCACTTGGATTATTCATTCTAGCGATCTTTTGCTGTTCCAGATCCTGACTTTCAATCTTTTCAATGAATTGAGATATCGATAAACCATCATAAACACCCGTATTTTTCAGTATCATCAAATACGTTCCCCACTCTTTCTGTGGTAAAGCATCAGCTAGCTTATCAACCCATTCCTCATTTTCCTTTGTGATGTCCATCATCGACATCGTTCTCACCAGATGACAGTACCTTTCAATTAACTTCTTCGTGTCTTCCCCAGGCAGACTTGTAAACAGATCAAATTCTTTTTTAAGTAACGACTTCTTGTTCTTAATCATATTTGCACTTCCTTCAACCTTTACTTTCAAAGCATCCCAAATCGACTTCGATGTTTTATCATGTTGAAGAAGTATGAATATGTCTTCTTTGATTGCCTGTTGTAACAAACTAATCATCATTTTTTCAGCCCGATACATCTCTCGTTCTTCATTGCTGAAATCTGAAATCTGTTTAATTGTTTGTAGCTCAGTTCTTGGTAATACGTACTTCTTCAAAATGCACTCCCATGATCTCAAATGATTTGCTTGAACCCAGTTTTCAAACCTATCTTTCCAACCATAATATTCCTCAATACCCATAAGCTTTGGCGGTTTCTGTGTAGTTCCCGTTTCATTCTCTAAGTTCACGGCTTTAGCAATTGAAGATTGACCCGTCGATGTTGCAAATGCGTTGTAGAATTCAGTACTCATGATGACGTATCAAATTTTTCAACACTGTGTCTTAAAAGCGAAATCAGTTTGTAAGTTGTCACAAAAGCGAAACCCTAAAGTGACGTTTGAGCGAAACCCCAAGTTACCACTAAAGCGAAACCTCAAATTACCACAAGAGCGAAATCTCAATTTACCCTAAGAGCGAAATCGCTGTGACACAAGAACGATACCCTGACCTCAAAAGCGAAACCCCTTCGAACCAGAATTTAGGCCATTTTACTTAGAATCTAAGTCTCAAACTTTCCAGGGTTTGTTTATGCAAGATTATCTATGTGCTGAACAATTTTGATTCAATTTTGACCGTGAAAACCCTCGGAATTAAGAAAAGTATGTGTAGAAGTGAGAAAAACCAATGAAAACCAGAAGAAAACAAGCTAATTTCAGCAGAACTCCTCCTCCTGAGCTCTGATACCACTTGTAGGACCGGTTTCGGATCCGAACGAGTCGATCAGAGGTGTTCTCCTATGTTTCAGGTGCGGAATTACAAGAAACAAAGGTAGAAATAGCTTTAAAACACTGTTTGATTGATTGAATGACAATTACAACTCAAATCTCACACCGGCAGCACTTCGGCGTAGTTGTCAAGAGTCTGATAATGATTTCGCTCAAGAGGACCCTATATATAGAGTGATGGTTTCGCTTATGTGACAGACCACATAAGCGATACCCCATGTTAGTGATTTCGCTTATGTGTCATGTACACATAAGCGATACCCTCTTGTACACATGAGCGAAATTATCTCTAACTCCCTATATAATTTTACATATTCTCGTACAACGTGCCCTGATCTATACAATGAAATCTAAGATTCGATACAAGACGAAGTCAACAGATGCAGTGCATCAACAGAATTTTTGAGTTAAATTCGGTTACTAGTTTCTCGGTGTTCGAATTTGGTCTGTACTAGAGTTGTCGGAAAATTTGGGATTTCTATCGGGCATTCGAAGATAAATGAAATCAAAGTTGCTTGGACTTTGAAAGTTTACAAAGAAAGAGGGGAGTAAAAATTTAAAATATCCTATTTTCTTTGTAAATTTCTAAAAGCTTGTGGTGCGACAGTGAACCAAGTTCGTGTTTACAATCGTGAGATTAAATGAGGTTTAATCTCGTCGGTGCAGGAAAGTGTAAAACATGATAAAATCTTAGAGCTAGTGTGTGATTGAGTTTCGTCAAGTTTGTTCGAGGTTTGATCAAGTGTTAACGTGATGAAGCTAATTGTTTGTTTGGCAATTAGTTGAAGATTAAGCCTTAGTATATGCCAGTTAGAGTAGAGAAGATTAGTCTTCTTGGTCCCTCTTCTGAGTTGGTGACTAGTCGGATTCTCGAAATAATTTGGAGGTGCTTACTTTGAGGGGGAGATCAGAGACGAAAGTCATGGGGTAGTTGGTGGATTCACGAAGATACGAGATTGGATCTTGAAGATTCGAGATGGAATGATTTCAGACACTCGGTTGAAGATCTTGATCAAGATGGTGGATGTACATTTTTGGAGTTTGGTTTGCTTTTAACTTATCGAATCAAACTTCATGTCTTTGCGGAATTTGAAGTGTCGATGTTAGGTATTGGAAATCCGACGTTTCGTTCTTCTGTCGGTTAAGTTTAAAGATCAAGGATCGGTCGATGTTCTTACATTTGGTTGTAGATTGGTTCGCGTTAACTTGATTCGGGAGAAGTTTGAGGGGAAGGATCGAAAGTTTTGATGATGGATTCTTCGGGTTTCTCAAAGCGGCCATTTAAGTGATCGTCAGGAAGTCTTTTATTAGAAGGGTTGAAGATTGTTGTGCTCTGCCGGAAAGATCAAGTCTCAGCTAAAGTTGGAAGCAAACATGATATCATGAGTCAAGGTGGAGTTTGTAAGTGTAGTATCCGGTTACTGAAGATATCAATGTTAGACATAATTGATAGCAATAATTAAGGGGGAGTCTGTAAGTGCAGTGTCTGCCGGGTAACTGTGCTTTATCAATTCTGGTCAACGACCAACAAAGTCAAAGGTCCAAGTCAAGAGAAGTCAAAGAATAAACCAGTATTGTCCAAAGTTATTAGATAAATTCGGAAGTTTTATAATGATTAGATTTTGTCCGAGTTTGTGGGTTTGCATTAGTTTCTCTGAATTTATTGTATGTTCGGATAGATTAGTCAGGACTTATGAGTCCGAGTTTGTTAGGTGTTGTCTGTAATGTCCGAATATATAATGTAAATTCGGACTAGTTGTCAGGACTTAGGAGTCCGAATTTGTGTAACCCGGACAATATGTTTTGACCGGGTTTAGTCCCTAGTCTATATATATGTGTTGATTGGTAGATTAGGGAAACTCTCACAAACTCTAGTAATCCTTCAAAGGGGCGTGCACATTCTAGAGAGAGAGAGACTATGTGTTAGTGAGAGAAAGCTAGGTTTAGATGTTAGTGGTCTAAACAAGATTATAGAAAATGATGTATACTCGTTCGGTATGTAATCTGTGTTGATTGTAATGAAATGAATGAGTGTCTTCTACATCTTCTTCTCCATCTATATTGTTTTTGTTGTTTCACGTCATGAATCAAATGCAATGATGTTGTTCGTCATCGATCCAGTGGGTCCCAGGGACTTTCAACCTCATTGTTAAACTATGTGTTGTACAATAATTAAACCATTGGTACATCGCGTCATGTCACTGCCATGTAAGACATTGAGCAATAACTAAATACATAATAACTAGGTGTTGCGGAATAACTACACCCAATAAATATAAAATTAAAGAAAAAATAAGAAAAATGGTAAAAAGATTTGATTTGTTAAAAGGGGTAAACCCCAATTCTCATCCGCCTAGCGCCCATTATTAGGTTGGCTAATAACTAGGTTGCGCGATGTTTCGCTAGCTTGTTGGCTTCCCGAGCTACCAGCCTTAGAGGGTGTTTGGGATTCCTTCTCTTTTCTCTTTTAACTTCTCATTTTCAACTTTTTTGATAAGTCACAAAAACTAACTTCTCCTTTTCAACATCTCAACACACAAAAATTCTTTTTCAACTTGTTATCCAAACACTATAAAAACAACTTATTAACTTTTATAAGTCATTAAGGGTATGTTTGGCAAAAGTGGTTGGTGGCTGTAAGCTAGTGGCTGGTAGCTGATAACTTTTTAGATATATTTATGTGTTTTGCATAGTAGCTTTTAATAAAATATATAAAATGACCAAAATGGACATAACTAAAAAAACATAATACTAAACGTAATCACACATATACACACACATATATAAATATATAAGTTCTTTCTCAAATAAATAAAACATGGTCATTTTCGATTAACTAAGAATTTGATTTTTCGTTATATTTAGAAAAAAAATTAAAAAGTTGGCGCATTAAAAAATTAATTATCTTTAGAGGTTAAAATAGTCATTTTTCCCTAAAAGATTATAGCTTCTTCTAAACGCTACTAGTAAGAGCGTTCAATCAAAAACTTCAAGCTCCTAACCTAAAAGTTTGAAACTCCTTCAACTAAACAAAATTTTTTATTGAGTAGTAGTTTTTTTCTTAAAAACCTAAGGGTATGTTTGACAAAAGTGGCTGGTGGCTGAAAGCTGGTAGTTATAGCTTTTTAGATATATGTAGGTGTTTGACAGAGTAGTTGTAGCTTTTAATAAAATATATAAAACGACTTAATAAAATGATCAAA
Organism: Helianthus tuberosus; assembly: GCA_030545235.1. Lineage (NCBI taxonomy): Eukaryota > Viridiplantae > Streptophyta > Magnoliopsida > Asterales > Asteraceae > Helianthus > Helianthus tuberosus. Next base: position 92,186,001 of record CM060360.1, read on the forward strand.
ATACACATAAAAAATTGGTGTATTAAAAAGTTAATCATCTTTAAAAGGTTAAAATAGTAATTTTTTCCCCACAGAGGGCATGTTTGGCTAAGTTTTTTAAAACAACTTATTAACTTATTGGCTTTTTGGAAAAGTTAGTATTTTGTGACTTATTGACTTATTGGTTTTTCCCCCTCACATACACCCTCATTGCCAAACATCATTTTGGAGCTTATGACTTTTTCTAAAAGCCAATAAATCAATAAGTTGTTTCAAAAAGGTTAGCCAAACATGCCCAATAACCTGGTTACCGTGTTTGAAACTCAAGAACAGAATTATGATCTGAAATCACATCCACCATCAATCTGCATATAATTTCACTATCATCTTTCCAATTCAGATCTCAATTTTCAAAACCACGAATTTCCGAAGATCATTCCGTGCTGAATTTCTCTGGAATTCGTATGATCCAATTGGAAACCTAATTTAACCTAATCACTCAATTAGGTATGTTTTGATTTCGTTCGATAATGATAAATTACCAATTTGCCACAGATAGTCCCAAATCCTTCAATGCATATCCAAAAGCTGATATTGATCTAGAATCCAATACAATTAGAAGACCTAGAAAGCCTAAACATTATTCCTTTCATTATTTTCACTTTCATCCAGTTATAATGATCAAATCTTTTGGAAATCGAGTTATGTACTATTACAAACTGCACCCTATGATCATTCTCTTGATCTTTTTCTCATTTGGTGTTGCCACTCTTATACTTCTTTCAGTTTACACTAGCCATATTAGTACAACAACAAACAAATTAAATAATGGGTTAGGGGGGTTATATGATGATGGTTTTCCGTTTGCCAAGCTGAGGAACCTGGTGATGGTTGCTGGGCATTCGATATATACGAGTAGTAGTTGTGAGAAGGTTGATAGGGAGGACTCGTGGTTTCTTGAATCCTATCAGAGGAATGTGGGGCAGGCGGCAACGTTTGTGGCGCATATAAAGGAGGGGGTTGATGTTGCTGCTAATGATGAGGATGCTTTGTTGTTGTTTAGCGGTGGGGAGACACGGAAAGATGCTGGTCCGCGAAGTGAGGCGCAGAGTTATTGGATGGTTGCGGAATCGAAAGGGTGGTTTGGTGAGTTGTTATGTCATATGTGCTTTTTTGTTTGGTTTTATGTCTAATGTGGCCTGCAGATGATAAGTAAATTGAAGTTTGAGTTTATACAAGCTTTATATTTGTATAGAAAGAAAGATAATTAAGCTAGTTTAGAGCTATATTGTCAAGGCTCATAGGCCTAGCTGCCAGGTGCTTAATATGCAAGGGCTTTTTTAAGGTAGGCGCATAGTATAAAATATCATTTTTAGGAGCTTTAGACATGTTTTTGGCTTGTTTCGGGCTAGCTTATGCTGTTTTAGTTTGATTTCATGCTTATTTAGGTTGATTCTGGCCCTTTTAGGGTTTTTTTTACCATTTTTGGCCGGAAAATGCTGTGAACTTGCTCCTGAGAGCCCGAAACCGTGCCTTTCATGGCGCATCGAATATGGTGCTCTGGGCTGCACTTCTGTGCTATGGTGCGTTTGACAACATAGGTTAAAAGTATAAAAATTGAATTTATTTGTCCATATGTAAGTCCTAAAGATTAGATCATTAGTTCTGATGTGATTCAAGTTCATAAATTATGAACATATTAGATTGATATGAATGACTACTGGTGGAGATTATTACAGCTTTTTGCTAGTTTTCTGGGCTTACTTTTCCCACTAAAGCGATGATTTGCAATAGACGTGGCTCCTAAGTGAAAGCTTGAATGATTTTGTTGCTTCACTCTGTATCTATTGGTCTCTAAACATTAACAATATCGTTCTGTGCTCATAGCTCTTTTAGCAAGGTTGAAGGTACCAATAATTGTTCTTTTCAGTTTTATCCCTAGCTTTTTCAACTTCATCAAATCACACATGCAAGTTCAGTGTCATGAAAAAAATGGTCCTTTAGTGACTAGTGCAGATACCCTGAAACTAATCATAGATGATCCCTTGAAAGCTTTATTATGGTAACTATGAAGTTGATAACACCAGCAAAATAGATAACCAAGTTCCAACCATGTATATTTCAGAAAGTGTCACCGAAATGTCATAGTTTGCTGCAATTATACAGGTCACCGGCACTGCCCGGACTAGGTTATTATGTCTGGTCTTTGCTTTGTGTCTTCCACAAAATCTGGTTTTCGGTCCGGTACGGTTATAATCCAGTAAAAACCAACGAAACCCGGAAACAAATCGACTTCAACTCTTTTAAGTCTTAAACCTTTGTGAACTTTAGCAAGCGTCCTCACTTAAGGTTTTAATGAGGGACTGCATTTGAATTTGACCGGTTTTAGAATTGGGGACTGATGTACTGACCAGTGCTCCCAGTCCAGTTTTCCAGTATATGATTTTCTGTTATTTGATTTTCGGTTCGATCTGCTCTGGTCTTCAGCCATGCACAGTCCTCTGTGCAATGATCAGAACACACACCATGATACTTTAGTATTTTTTCATATGATAGGCTTCACCTGAAAATCTGCAATAAGTGCACATTCTTAATAGTATTACACAGATCTTTCTAACCGAGAATGATGAAGTGACATGATTCCCACACTGAACCTTAGAGAACACCACCGGCTCTAACCTCATCAAACTCAATGTTAAACCCAATAAGGAACTTAAAACTACAATTATAATCCATATGCGTTAATAAACCTGTTATGACTTTGTCTTTTATGCATAAATAAAGGGTTGAACTGGACACACATATGTTGTTTAAGTGGATTGTAAAACTGTGTGATTGTTATGAGGCCATTCAACTGTAACATCTGACAGTTATAAGATCCTTCCGATTTTACTCACTCTGTAATTGTGGATACAGGCTACCAAGAGAAGGTGAGATGGAAAGCACTCACTGAAGAACACGCAAGGGACAGCTTTGAGAATCTTCTCTTTAGTGTATGCCGATTCAGGGAACTTACCGGTTCTTATCCACAAAATATAACCGTAAGTTTGTATATCAGTAAACGAAATACATAAATCATATGTGGAAAGACGGGCAGGTCTATAACGGGTCAGGTTTGCCTGTAAACACCCTTAATATCCAATACTTGGGGCCCATTTTATTGTTTACTCTACCTGTTTGTGTTGTTAAGATAAAACATAACCCAAATCGATCGGTTTTTAAGTAAACGGGTTGAATCACTCCCTCTATAACATATTTGAATTGTTTAAATACAGGTTGTGGGTTATGATTTCAAGAAAGAACGATTTGTTAATTTGCACCGGGCTGCAATTCGGTTTCCTGAGTTACGGTTTTTCTATTTGGGCACCCCAGCTGCCACATCTTCAAGAGAAGCAGCATCAAAGGGGGAGGCATTAGTAAGGACTCAATTTGAACATGATCCGTACGCGTGTTTAGGATCACTTCGTCGCAAAAAGATCGGTCGTGATCCTTTCCACAGGTCAATACCTTACCCTAATGGCTGCCCTGAAATTGAAGGCTTGTTTAGATACTGCAGGGCTTCACTATATGCAGGTTCCCTTCCTTGGGCCTAATTATTTAATTTTAATTTTATTTTTCCTTTTGTTTTATAATTTCTAAGATTGCATGATTTTGAAATATAATGTAAAGTAGATGGATTTGATATATTATTTATAGATATGACCCAAACTTAGTTGTAAAATAAAGAGAAAATCACGAAATTAAGTCATTTTTTGGTATATGTACGTCCTCTATAGACATGCCAGACAACTTTTATATGTTTCGTCATAGTGAACAAAGTTTGCTTATCTACTCATTCGAAAGTACAACATTTGGCCCACTTTTTATTTATTTGTGTTTGTGACTTGTGTATCAATTTTTTTACGTATCATTTGCTTTGAAAAAGTGAGTTAGACTTTGTACATTACAAGACATTTATTTCAGTTAGGGCTGTCAAATTGTTTCTTAGCAGATTTAACAGGTATCTGATACAACAAAAATTTTAAACATGAATACGACTCGTTTAACTACTTTATATCAAATGTCTATAAAACAGATGTATATTTTATGCACCTAGAAGGAGAAATAATGGATCCTAACTTTCAAATTTTGATTATTTTAAAAAATGTAAAAAATCACATGGTGTACTTTTCTGTTATCGTGTCTTCAGTAAGTGGAATACACACCCTATATATAGGGATGAGTTTAAATGAGAACGCTAAAAATTGTGGGAACCGTGAGAACAAATGAAAAAAACCGTGAGAACTTTGTCAAAAACGAATCAAATTCAAAAAAAATTCTACACTTATCATTATTATTCGAATACAATGTTAGAAATTTAATTTACACGTTTAGATTTACGTGAATTCGTAAATAAAGAAAATTTACACATGTGTAAGTTTGCCATTTACACGTGTAAATCTGTTATATTTACACGTGTAAAAAAATCTAAAAAGAGTGATTTTGAAAGAATAAATGAATTATTTGATGTTGTATTTTTTTTTTTTTTTTTTTTTTGATGTTGTATCTTAGTTTCAAAGAGGTTTGTATTAAAAAAATTGGTTTTGATTGGTGTTCTCATTCGTTCTCACGGTTCTCGCAATATTTAGCGTTCTCAAGATAACCCTCCCCTATATATATATATATAGAGAGAGAGAGAGAGAGAGAGAGAAAGTGTAATGTACATTACGGCTTAATGTACATCACGTACGACAACATGCGTAATTTTACACTATAACATGCGTGATTTTACACAAAGTTTCCAGGCAATTCACGACTCAATCTGGGTTCCAATTCGGTTCAAGTTTCTTTTCGTTTCAGTTCAAATTGGCCATTGTTCGGTCAATTTCATCGAAATGTGGTCAAATTCATCATTGATTTAGAAAAGTTTCTGCAAAAACGTCGACGTGAAATAAAAAACAGTAGAACAGAGGATGAACACGACAAAGCTTTTGCTTCAGACCGTAGAACAGGGGATGCAGGAACATGACCAAACTTTGATTCGATTGGAGTCAAAGGGCAGTAACAGTGGATTCAGATCGTAGAAAAGCGGTTGCGTTTTTTGATATGGGGGCAGGGAATGCCGACTAACGTGCGTGATTTCATATGTCCAACATGCGTGATTAGTTTTTCTAAGATTTATAACGTGTGTGATTTTCCATTGAACGTGCGTCATTTCGTGACGTACCGGTCGTACGTTAAGCGGTAATGTACGTTAACTGGCCTCTATATATATAGAGTAGGAGTTTGATAGAAAGTGTATTTTTCCTAGAAAGTCTAGGAAGCAATGAGAATTGGACATGTGGCATTGAGTTATTTTAACTAGAAGGGCAATTATGTAATGTCACATTTTAATTTTATTTTTGGAATTTATATTTCATTAACTAACATTGCATGATCTCGAAGGTAACTGATTATGTCCATGATTTTCGGAATTTTGGTTGTGTTTCGAATCCAAATCTCATTCAAATCATATGTATATACAATTCTTTCTATCGTTTTCTTCTTCACAAGCAGTATTCGTATTCAATAAATTTTTTAGAGAGAAAAATCATGGCTTCAAACACACTTGTTGATTGTGGAGATGGTTATTAACATTTAACTGCAAAACCATCAGCTTGTTCTTTGTGATGTGTTTTAACAGCAAGCAGATTCATACAGTTGTGTTTTAGCATTCAGATTCATACAGGTGTGTTTTAACAGCAAACAGATTCATACAGTTGTGTTTTAGCATTCAGATTCATAAAGTTGTGTTTTAGCATTCATGTTGGTAATGCTGGAGGATTTCTTGACGCTGTGTTTTATTATTCAGATTTATACAGTTGTGTTTTAACAGCAAGCAGATTCATACAATTGTGTTTTAGCATTCAGATTCATACAGTTATGTTTTAACAGCAAGCAGATTCATACAGTTGTGTTTTAGCATTCAGATTCATACAGTTGTGTTTTAGCATTCAGATTCATACAGTTGTGTTTTAATAGCAAGCTGATTCATACAGTTGTGTTTTAACAGCAAGCAGATTCATACAGTTGTGTTTTAGCATTCAGATTCATACAGTTGTGTTTTAACAGCAAGCAGATTCATACAGTTGTGTTTTAGCATTCAGATTCATACAGTTGTGTTTTAACAGCAAGCAGATTCATACGCTGTGTTTTACCATCCATGCTGGTAATGCTGGAGGATTTCTTGACGCTGTGTTTTAACAGCAAGCAGATTAATACGATGTGTTTTCTTGATGTGTTTCTTCATGAAGGATAGAAGGAAGAGAGAGAGGGAGAGAGAGAGAAAAAAATCGCAAGAAATGTGGGGTGGTTATGGAATGAAAATTATTTCCATATTTAAAACAAGCTAAATGACACATCTACCCCTGATTAATTAAATAATCCTATTTTTAAGAAACACATATTACCAAAATGTCACCAAGATGATCTCAACCATTAAACACACCCATTGGATGGCCCAGATCGCTTCCTAGACTTTCTAGGAAAAACACACTTTCCGTAGGATCCCCACTATATATATATGTATAGGGCCAGGATCATTTCAGAACCATAAATATTTACAGAACTCGCAGAACTCCTAATTAACAATCTTTTTATTTATTTATTTTTATGTTTAGGATAATTTTATCATTTATTATGTGTATTTTTACGATTACATACATGTTAAGAGTAATTTCATCATTTTTTATATGTAATTTTATAATTACACATATGCAAACTAGTTTTTTTACATATATGTAATTAGTTATGACACATATATATAATTTTGGCAATTAAACATATGTAAACTACTTTTAACATGTATGTAATCAAAGAAATACATATAATAGATGATAAAAAGATCATAAATACAAAAACTTATATATAAAATGATTGTTTATTAGGAGTTCTGAAAGTTCTGTAGTTATTTAGAGTTCTGAAATGAACTCAACCGGGTTTTTTCATTCGTTCTCACGGTTCATTGTAATTAAAAAAACAACTTCATTGTAATTAAAAAAACATCAAAAAAGAATTTACAACATCAAATAATTAATTTCTTCTCTCAAAATCACTCTTACTAGATTTTTTACGCATGTGTAAATATAACAAATTTACACATGTGTAAATGACAAACTTACACATGTGTAAATTTTCTTTATTTACGAATTCACGTAAATTTAAACGTGTAAATTTAATTTCTAACATTGTATTCGAACAACAATGATAAGTGTAAAAAGAAATTTTGAATTTGAATTGTTTTTGACCAACTTCTCGTGGTTTTTTCATTCGTTCTCACGGTTCTCGCGATATTTAGCGTTCTCATTTAAACTCTCCTATATATATATACATGTATATATATATATATGCCGGTTATCATACAAATCCACTAATCGTACATTATGTACGCTATAACCACAACCGTCAGATCATCTCATTTAAACTGCGTGTTTACCTATTAAATTAATCAAATTAAAATAAATAAATGAAACCGCCAAGGGTTAAAATCGTCCATTGCGAAATCAAAACCCTTGATAATCAGCAAACAATAACTCACAAATCATACCGTAAAACCAAAATCAACATTGCATTCTCCTTCCCCAAGTTCTCTGCTACTCACCGTTGCGATTCAACTAAGATTCATGAGTTTTGAGAAACAAAGCAAAGCAAACAATGACAGACCACAGGCGAAGAAGATGAATCCAGGTATCGATTGACATTTGCGATTTTATAATCATATTTACATGGACTTTGAATGACAAATGCGATTTTGTTTGTTTAGTAAGGTTTTGGTCTAAAACCTATAGTTTTATAAGATTAAATATTGTTCATAACTACGATTTTGTTAGGGTTTATGACTGGTATGGTTATTTATTAGGTTTTGTATGATTATGCAGTTTTGTTAATGATAAGCTGATATATGTGCGATATTATATAGGGTTTTGTGAGGGTTTTGTATGACAAATGCGATTTTATATGTTAACTTTTGTTTGTTGGTTTTTGACTTAGGTTAGCTTGAGCATGCGAATTGATAAACCTTCATGCGATTTTATATGATTAGTTAGTTTTAGGGGATTATGATCAAATTATACATGCGATTTTATAAATTTTAGTTGTCTAAAGCATGCGATTTATGTTTGTTGAAGGTTTTTGACTTAAGTTAGCTTGAGCGTGCGAATTGATAAAACCCTCATACGATTTTATATGAGTAGTTAGTTTAAGGGCATTATGATTAAATTATACAGGCGAATTTATAAATATAGTTGTCTAAAGCATGCGTTTTATAATATTGGCTAGTTTTGGTAATGCTATGCTAATACATGCGAATTCATAACTCATTCATGCGATTTTAACAACTTAATGAGTTTTGGTAAATAGTTAACTGATACATGCGATTTTAAAAGGTTTTTATCTAATACCATGCGATTTTGTAGAAATCGAGTCTGATGATGATTTTGAAGAGACAATATCAACATTGATAAAAGTGAACAAAAATAGAAAAAGAAGGGTTGTGAAAGAAAGTTCTGAGGATGATAACTTTGTTGAGCCACTGCTGAAAAAGAAGAAAGATGACAAAAAATCTAAGATACAAACAAAAAAAACCTACAAAAAATATTGAAAAGGGAAAAAAACAAGGCCAGCTGGAAGCAAATATGACAGAACCTAGAGCTTTCTTCGAATACAGCAACGAAGCAATACTGTTAAGATGTCAACCTAACTCGTATATGGATACTGTGAAAAAATTTTCAAAAAAAAAAACAGATTGATGAGGTGAAAAATATGGGATTTGGAGCTATTCTAGATATGAATATCAACCATATTTCAACACGTTTGGCATTTTGGCTAGCAAGAAACTTTGACGAGATGTTCGATACACTAAACGTAGGTAGACACCAAATAAAAATTACATCGGACACAGTTTATGAGGTATTTGGAATACCAAAAGGGCCAAAGCAAGTTGAAATAATAGTTGATAAGAGAAAAGTTAAAAAGGAGGAGAAAATTGAAAAGAGTAAAGAACCGGGAAATGCTATCAAGGATACATTCATCAGCCAATGGGGAGAAAACATGAGAATTACCCATGGCTTAATTGCAACTGCATTGGATGATCAAAGAGATGGGGGGAGCCTGTTTAGATTAAATTTCCTGGTGTACTGGATGGCGTTCTTTGCGGATATTACAAAGGCAACAACTGCAAATGATAGATGTTTGCTTGGTGTAGAGGCTGTTGAGGAAATACAGAATTTAGATTGGTGCTCATATCTACTTGACACTTTGCGTCGTACACGAGCGGGCTGGAAGAACTATAAAATACAGTTCGTGGGACCTGCCGCCTTTCTTACGGTATGCATTACTACATTTGATAACATATTTAAAAGACTAGTTTGTTCTGTTATATAATTAAATGATACATGCGATTTTAAAAATAATTGTGTTTGATCTTGCAATTTATACAGCTTTTGTACACACATAAGTACAACAAGAGGATTAAACTGTTTGAGGAAGTCATGGAGATACCGGTTATCCGTTATATCACATCTTCAGAGATTGATAAAGTCGAAGAGCATATTTCGGATAACGGACCTGTGTGGACATCAAGTGAGAGTGAAAATGAAGAAGAAGAAGAGGGTCAATCAACAGAGGAGTATACACTACGACCACCGGTTGACACCACAATAAGCTACAAAAGAAGGACTGCACCTGCAGTACAAAACGTAGTAACCGAGGAAGAGCCAAACGAGAACATTGATGATATGATGGATTTCAGTTTTGAAATCAATGAAATGTCTCAGTTGAACCTTGGGATGGGAATTGGAACACAGACACAGAAAATGATGGATTATTGCAACACTCCTATTCAACTTTCATCGTCGGTAATCTACGACACAGCCCATGAATGAGATCGAGAGGCTTCGAAAATCAACAAAAAGGTAATACCAAAAAAATATTAATTTCACTTAATCAATTTATATTTAACATCTGGATTGATAGTATCTTAACTCGAAAAATATTGCAGAACCTGTTGAAAAAAATGAAAGCCAATATCAAAAAATACATTAAAATGGTTCAAGATGTTCAAGGGATGAACAACTTAGTTTCAGAAGCAAAAACCAAGTGTTTTTGGGATCCGGATATTATGGAGGCCTGTAAGCATTGGGATGAGACGCTTCGGAATAATCCCATTTGTGTGACGCCTGATTTGGTTCAAGAGCATGAAACTGCACACTTGGATGTTCATCAACAGCCTGAAAATGAAGCTTCCGATGTTCATCATGAAGTTACTACAAACGAAGAAAATATACAGAATGAAGAAGCTCAACATGTAATATCCAATGTTTTGGTACAAATGGCATCAGAAGGTAAAACATGCGAGTTCAAATTAACTCATACGAATTTATGTTAAAAAATCACCATTTCCTATACATATGCGAAGACTTTAAAAACACATGCGATTTCATACAAACACTTTACGTTTTGATTTCGCATACAATGTCATGTATACCATGCGATTTTGATTCTGATGTATTAAAATTCAATAATTTGTATCTATAGGGGTACTGCAGCCAGATGATGATGATGAAGGAGTGACAAACACCCTAATTGCAAACATTCAAACTGTCGAAACGGGTGTATACGCTTACAAACCACCTGTCAAAGGTAAAAAAACACTTTATATTAGAAAAAAATTAAAAAGAACAAAATATTGTATTCCTTAACTTACTCTGGCCTGCAGAAACTGGTGAAAACGAAACTGTTATCGAAGAAACAGTGAACTTGGCAGAATCTACACAAAACATTCCAGAAAAAGTTCACGAAAAAGAGCCAGAAGTGGAAGCAGTTTCTTTAGGAGAAACTACAAAAAAAAGACCCTCAACAAACCAATTCGGGTATCAAAGTTGAGAAGCAACTGGAAGTTGAATGCCCTCAGGTGACGGCTGAGGAATTGCAGTCAGTTGAGTTGCTTTCAAGCCTAGGACCCAGCCTGGAAGAAAATAATAAAAAAAAACAAGCTGGGGGAGAAAAAATTCAAAGCCAAAGCAAGTTAAAAAACAAGTTCTACCAAAGGGGTTAAATGAACTCCTTTATAAGACAATAGAAGCAGCCAAAATTCAAGGCGAGAGAAGATGTGCAGAGCTTGGAGACGCATTTTGTTCCCCTTTCTGCAACAGAGTGGTGAACATGCACGAAGCACTCTTGAATCAAGAATTGAGTGTGATCCGATATACATTTGCTACATTTGCCAACATAGAGTAAGTAAAATGGTTATATCAACTAACAAACATTCTAAATATATACACTAAAAATATTAATTATTTAATTTTTGCCTGGCAGGGATGAACTTTACCGATCAAAAACTCACCCTCCTAAAGGTATCTTTGAAAGCTTCTACATGGGTCAGTACGTAGCATCAAACGGAATAGATGCATTTGTGGATGTTCTAAACCTTGAAGAGAAGAAGAGGGATAAATCATCACCATACAGACTCTACTTGTTTAGCACAATGATGGTATGATTTTATAAACATATTGGCGTTTGAAATGAAAACAGAAAATGAATAATCAGTGATTTCGCATACTATTTATATTTAAATCGCATATAGAATATTAGATGGTTTTACTATGAAAACAAAAAACAACATTTCGCATAGGGTGTACATACAATTCGCATATGAAAATTTCACACATTATTTTGCATCTACTAATTCCGTATGCTTAAATACCTTTTAATACATTACTTAACTTTGATTCTAATTACAAAACATACAGCCGAGTATCTTTTACGACAAGAAGAAATACACAGACGACAGACGTCTAAACATATTTGCCTCAAACTTTGATGACATCTTACTAAAATATGAGGTAAAAAAACTTGATTCGGTTGACTTGGTTTTTATTCCCGTACTTCAAGGTGACCACTTCTATGTCTTGTGCTTCCACTTGAAAACCGGCAAAATTGAGCTGATTGACAATTCAGCCGCTGAACAAGAGTTTAAGGATAGATACAAGGGGCTTCCAGACACACTGGTAATACAAAAACTTCTTCATAAACATGTTATAATCTATGTAAAAAGATACTGACACAAAGTTGCTATGTTACAGAGAAGGGTATTGGTTTTGTACCTAAAAAAGGCTTTAAAACCAACACCAGCAATAGAAAAACTTGGAACATCAGAGATAGAAAGAAAAGAGATGGATTGGAGGACGGAGAATAACGGCATAGACTGTGGAGTGTTTACGATGCGTCATATGGAAACATACAAATGAGAGAAAACACCATGGGTGACTGGATTTGTGAAAGAAGATGAAGTAAACAACAGACAGAATTCACAACTTCATCTCCTGAGGCACAGATATCTAAGTAAAATCATTCTATCCGAACACAATGCGCATCTTCTAAAAGTAATTAAAAAGGCAAATGCTTTCGATAAAAGGCCAGACAAAGAAAAGTATATGAAAGATTTGGAGAAAATAATCTCGGATAGGTTGAGTGCATTTATTGGAAAGGACTAGTAAACTTGTTTGATGTTGGATTTCTATTATATATTAATGTTTTTAATTTCGCATATATTATATATAAAATCACATGTTTGATGTTGAATTGCTTAAAATATGCAAAATGGGGGAATATACACATCCGAAATCAAAATCCATTCCATAACACAACATGCGAATTTATAGAAACATGCAAAACTTCAATGTTTTATTAAAAATAAACCACTAAAATAAACAAAGTTCATTCAAAAGATGAAAGAAACTCCATTTTCATCTTCATCGAGCATCTTAAGATAGTTATTGCATTCGCCAATTCTTTCAACTGCTTCTCATCCCTCTCACCCAGATCAACCATGAACATAACAACAATTTCTTGAAGACTACTCGCTTGCATCTGAGATAGCAAGTTCAAAATTTTTTGTCTTCTCTACATGTTTTCTATTACACGAGAAATGTTGGTCTCCAACATTTGTTGACATGATCGATCCTCTTGAATTTGTTCCTGAATCCTTTTTCTCAAAGCCTGCTTCATACTTGATTCAGAAGAAGAGGATGTTGGTAGGTCTGCCATTTTTAATAGGATGTTTGAAATGCTGATAAAAAGATAAACTATTTAATAAAAGAAAAAGCACTGAAAAAGTATTGATATGAATTATTGAAATCAATTATTGAACTGAATTATTTGATTTAAATTATTGAACTGAATTATAAAACACACTGTGCGAAAATACATATAATTACTTTTAAAGCGCGTGAAATATAGAGCTATATATGTTAACTACTTTCTAGTCTGCCAAATGTCCAACTTAAAAAATGCGAAATTAAATATTAAACTTCATTGTGTGCGAAATGCCAACCTTAAACATGCGAAATTATTCATATGATCCAATATTAAATACCTAGTTAATTATTAAACTTCATTGTGTGCGAAATGTCCAACTTAAACATGCGAAATTAATCATATGATCCAATCTTAAAAACCTGCTATATGTTAAAAACAAAACATGCGATATTTAAAACAACACATGCGATATGATAAACCCAACAAATAAAACCAGAAACAACTTATCTTCAACCTCGTTACAATCTAATAAATGAAAATACCTTCAGATCAAATAAAACCCAACCTCAACCGTAACCCTATAATGAAAAACCAAAAAAAAATCCTAAATGACGAATCCAGTATTTTTGAAAATCGCCAATCTGTGTTCGGTACAAGAATCAATCAAAAAACCCTACAAATCGAATTGATACGAACAATTATTAGATGGACGGTTATTGAACGAACTCAAAATCTGCTTCCTTGTTGACGGAATTCCATGATTAGCGCTCAGATGTTTGAACAGAATGTCTAATATACCCTTATCTATTTAAATTGAATCAGGACACGTGTATGGTTGTGGGTATCGCGTACATAATGTACGATAAGGGGATTTGTATCCTACACTTTACCTATATATATATATATAGGATCCGGTTCAATCGAGACGCAAACCGAGTTGCGAGAACCGCAAGAACCATTTTTGACCAATTACTGAATGCCACATCATCCCCCCATGTGTTCAAATGTGAAGGTTATTTTGGTAATTTCACGTTTTAGTTTGATGTGGACTATTGCTCCCATTTTTGACGAAGATACACCTCCGTCGTGGCAGTTATCTCATACCACAGTATTTTCGGAACCTACCACTCGACTATGGAACAGAAGTCCCCTACCGCCGTTGATGGCCATCCCACCAAAGAGACTATGTTCGCTGGTTTTCATCAGTTCCTTGGATCAACAGTAGATGATTCAATCTTCGACCAAGCCCGTTGGCTTGTTAGCACCCAAATATCTCCTGAAGCACCTACCCCGGTGAATGTTGAACATGAGCCATCTTCGTTCTCTTTCAGTACCCCTTCAAACCCAGTGACTCAAATCAATGAAAACGGTAATATACCCCTGTCAAACATTGTTATTTTTTAAAAAAAAATTTGTTATGGCCCTCCATAAACCCTAGATGGTGAACATGGGTAAACAGATTGTTTTTGTACTGCTGGAGTTTGCTTTTTTCAGATTGTTTTTAACGTTTGCATTTTGTCAACCACTCTGTCTTAGTTTAGCTTCTCCAAACTAAATTTAAACTATGTTTTTTGCCTTTTTTTGTCTCTGAGTTTACATTTTAACACGATACCTTGTTGTGTTTGCCATTGGAATGCAATTTGAATGCATTTTTGTCACTTTTTAGTTGATACAAAGTTACTTGTCATTCTAAAGTTATAATGATCTGTATGTTTTTTTGGGTTTTTTTTTTTTGACATGTAGAGCGTGGCCAGCAATGCGAAGAGGAATGCCCTTCGTTGTTCACCCCCAACGGCACGCGCTACTGGACGCCGTGTTCCAGAAATGGCATGACGTAGTTGAGATGTATGATAAGTATGCTAAGAGGTGCGGGTTATCGATAAGGATCGGTGTCGTTAAGAGGAAGCATGGAGCCATCACGCATCGTTACCTTTTGTGCGCGAACCATGGAAACCCCCAGCTGAAAAGGAAGTTTGACGCATTGGATAACACTTCTTTAAAGATTAGGCAGTCCACGTTCCGTGTTTGCGATTGCAAAGCTTGTATCCATGTCAAGTTTCTTCAGCCCTCGCAAACGTGGGTGTTGTACCACTTTGAAGAGCATCACAATCATCCGATGGTTCCCTCCTATAATAGAGATATCACAAAAAGGACGTAGACTAGATTTTTCGTCTAAAGACTTCATCCACTGTGTTAGTCTTAACAAGGTGGGACCATCGGTGGCCCACAAACTGCAAGTAAGTTTGAAGGGCGGTTATCACAATGTTAAGGGCACGACAGGAGATTACAAGAATTTTTCGCAGAGTCTTCGCGTGTTTATCGGCGATAGGGATGCGCAACTAGTCATTGACAAGATGAAAGACTGGGTCGAGCATTTGCCTAATTACACTTTCAAATACAGCGTCGAGAACGGGGAGCTACGCCACATGTTCTGGGCGGACGACATTTCTAAGCTAAACTACCAAGCATTTGGTGATGTTATTGCGTTCGTCGCCACATACCAAACAAACAAGTAACTATAATCGCGTTTATTATAGTATTTCAGCATTTTATCGCCGCTGCATTTTTTTTAATTTTGTTAAAAAAACTGTTTTGTTTTTATGGTTTTAACTGGAAAAAAAATTTAAAAAATGAACCGTAAATTTATGAGTATGATATAGGTACAATCTTATGTGTGTCCCCTTTATCGGAGTGGACAACAACAAAAGGTGTGTGACATTTGGAGCGGGGCTTTTGTTTTGCGAGACCATAGAGGCTTACACTTGGTTGCTTACGACATTCCTTGAAGCGCACCACAATCAGCCTACTCTTGTCTTAACTGACCAAGACCCGGCTATGAGGCAAGCTATCAGTGTTGTTTTCCCGGGTTCACTTCATCGACTATGCATGTGGCACATAATGAAGAAGCTGCCCTCAAAGGTATTTTCTCTCATCTGAAAACGTGACGACTGTCCAAGTACGCGTTGTAATTGTTCCCCCTTGCCTAACTCATAAACGCCTTTGCATATTTTCTGTGTGGAACATTTACATCAACTTGTTTTCGAACGTTTATTTTTTTCATAGACTTGAAGGTTGTTTTTATATTCAATTTGCAGGTGATGTTGAAGACAACACCGAAGTCAGAGCAGCCTTGCATAAACTTGTGTGGAACATTTACATAAAACCTGAAACATTCGAGCGTAGGTGGGCGAAGCTTTTAGAAAAGTACGGCCTGGAAAATCATGATTGGCTGAGAGATATGTTCAACATTAAGGAGATGTGGGTTCCAACATACTTCAGATAAATCCCGATGTCATTCCTCATGAAAACTACTTCCCGCTGCGATAGTTCTAATGCAACGTTCAAGGTTAATTCTTCCTAGGCAAATACGTTAGTCCTGTTTCTGTTGTGTTACGGTGCAACTATCGAATCACAGGGATACAATCAGAGGGTTGCCGACCGTGTACACAAATTGAAAACGGGTCTGGAAATAGAGAAGCAATGCGCAATGTTGTATTCCCCCTATCTTTCTCGAGGTCCGTAAGGAGATATACAAGGGAATGATGTTCTGCTACATCACAACAGTTGAAGAAGATGATGCCATCAAGACCTACCCTGTAACCCACCTGGATAAGCTGACCGACGTCATGAACAATTTTACGGTAATGTACCTACTTTTTATTAATTTATTCTACTTTCCTTGTTTTTTAATGCGCACGGGCTTTGATCCCCCCCCCCCCCCCGTGCAAGTGAAAGTTGACACAGGGGAGGAGTCCACAACATATTCCTATAACTTGTGGACCCGTATCGGATATCTGTGTCGTCACATATTCTGTGTTTTTAGTCACACGCAGGTGGACAAAGTACCAGCGAAGTACATGGTCAGTCGTTGGGGTCGTCATGTGCTTCCAAAATCAGTTTTATGTGTTGAACACAAGTATGGGGTCGACCTGTGCCCCCTCGCAGTGAGCAGGAACAAGCTGGTTGAATGTTTCACCACGGCACTGGATGAGATGTTGGGCGCATGATGGAGGTTTTTTTTTTGGAGAAACTCTAGGATCTAAAGAAAGAAATTGTAGATGATTGTCAGGCCAGAGTGAATGTGGACAGGACAGACACCAAAGACATAGCTAGTATGTTGGGAGCTGTCATCGAAGTTGATGCTTCTTTCTCGAACCCCCAAGGCGCACGTAACAAAGGATGCGGGACCAATAAGTGTCTCGTTGGACAAGGAGAGAAGACTGCCTAGAATAAAAAGAAGCACCCCCGACTCTGCAAGACTTGCTACCAGTATGTAACTGGTCATGACTCGCGAAACTGTCCGCAAAAGCAGAAGTAAGCAGAATGATGTGTGTAAAATGCAACATATAAATTACATCAAATGAGGTATAAAACTAACCCTTTTTTAGTACTAATGTCGGAAAAAGTGTGCTTTTGTCTTCCTTTTGTATTTTCAGGGTTAAATGAGCTTAAATGAACAAAAGAAGCAAAAATGCAGCCAATTCTAACAATAATACAAGAAAAGGAATAAACGTGGCATGCCCAACCCCTCTACAACATCTTCCCAAACAAAAACAAGACATCAGAAGGCTGAACACTCCCCGTGCTCATTGAACACGGGGCGTGCCCAAGTGTCTGCAGAAAAGACAAAGTTGTAGAAGCTTCTATTTCCCAACACGGGGGCGTGCCCAGCGGACACGGGGCCATAGTTAACACTAAGATTCACAGAATCCAAGCAAATCTTGATAGTACAGATACGCTTCTGCACACGGGTCGTGCCCAGTGGACACTGGGGCATGGTCAACAAATGTAGACAAACTGCATTTAATGAATAAAGAGAGGATGGGTGGACACGGGGCCATGCCTAGTGAGCACGTGGCCATGTCCAGGCTTCTGTGTAGGCTATAAATAGGGGTGCTTGGTTCATTAAAAAGGCATCCCTTGACAAACCACCTCTCTCCCACTTCACCCACACTCCACCACCATCACAGCACCCACATCCACCACCATCATCCATCATCCATCATAGAGTGTGTGTAGTAGTCTCGGGATCTAAGATTGATAGTAAGATTTCTTGACAATCAAAGGCCATGTTTACCTAAGTCTCTTACATCACTTGGTGAAGACAAACATTTAGTGTAATACTTCTGTTTTTTAATCTTTTCGCACTATTTATTTGGTTTTGTATTAATGACTTTAATAACTAGTTTCTTATGTTGAAGGTGAAACTTCCTTATCATTTGTCCGTGGTGTCTTGGCGTTATTTTACTGTCTATATAAAATAAAAGATTTACACCATTCATATCTCCACGGTCTATATGGAGATATGTTGGCTACCTGGTCGGGGGTTAAGGGAATGGTTTGGTAAGGTTCTTGCCTTGTTCAGTGTATAGATCCTGCAAGGACCTGGGTCAAGCTTAGTAGGACCTCCTTCAATACCCACTGGTATTGGATGGCGGGGGTGCGAATTTCTTGATCCCCTCATATGTAAACTACCATTAAAACATTAATCCGGCTACTTGGATTTGTATCCCTGCTGACTCAAACCACTTAGCCGAGGGTAACGTCACCTTCAAAAGAGGGGCCTACCACATTACGCATTAATAACTTAATTAATTATCTTCCAATAATCCAACCCTTTAGGATTGTATCCTTGCTGACTCAAACTACTGGGTTGAGGGTAACGTCATCTTCAAAAGAGGGGCCTACTACTATAACTAAGATAATCTCTTAAAAAGTGAAAAAGTGCGGAAAACATCAAAGGTTACACTAAAGGCGAGTCGGATCCAAGTGATTCATCTTGTCTATCTGTTTTTATTTATTTATTTATTTATTTCAGAATTTTTAGTTAGTTTTCATTTTCTTGTTTAAAAACTTTTTTCTAAACTTTTGATTTGATTAGACGTTGAGGATAAACCGGTAGTAAAAGCTGTTGTGTCCTTGGACGACCTCGGTATCTTACCAACGCTATACTACGCTCACGATGGGTGCACTTGCCCATATGTGTGTTTAGTGTTAGTAAAATATCGTGTTTTATAAATTTAAAAGTTGACTAAAGTGTTAAAAAGGGCTAAAAATATACTTAAATATATATCAAACTCGACATGCATCAAGTTTTTGGTGCCGTTGCCGGGGACACAAGGATTTTAAGAAAGTTTGGAATGTGACAACTGTTGGATCGTGTACGTGACCCTGAAAGTCAGTTAAGGTAGTTCAACATCGATTACTAAGGCGGAATCAAAGTAAACAACGTCCAAAACAACTTGTATCCTTTAATCTTTCTTTTCTGATTGATTTGCGTGCTTGTACAATGTTTTCTGATACAAATCCAGCAGCACTTCGTTTCACATACAATGACCTCTCTACTGTTCCGTTTGAAATGTGACTAACATACCCCTATATATAGACACGAGACCCTTCCGTTTGAACTTAACCTAACCTGGTTCAAACGGAACCCTTAACTCAAACGACCTATTCAAACGGAACCCTTCTATTTCAAACGGTTATTTCAAACGGAACCCTTATAATCACTTCCTAAATCAAAACTAAACCCTAATTTGACTTTTAAGTTCTAATCTTGACTTTCTTGATTTAAGACTTGATGAAGATGCAGTCAACAAACATTCTTGTGCATCAACAGACTCCCCCTTGGATGTTGACGTAGTCTTCAGATCCTGAGTCTTCAATCTTAGTCTTTTCTCTAACTCTGTCTTTTCATCATAAGCACTCTATCTTCACACTCCCATATATTGTTGATCCAGACTCCCCCTTTCACAGACTCCCCCTCTCGATATGCTGAATCTGAGATATCTGGTTCAAGCTTTGACAATTTGCTTCCATTGGGAATAATGAAGTCCAAATCTGTTTCTCAACCAATAAACATAACCATTCTATCTTTTCAACAAAAATTCACAAACTTAATCAGTTTTAGAAATCCACTCAAGTATTCAGGTCCAAGTTAATGACCCTGATTACTTGATTAATCTACCAAGTCCAAATTAATGACCTTGGTTGATCATTTGACGAAACAAACTGATTTTAAAACAACAATTTCAAACATTTTCTGAAAATAACAAGTATCAAACATATTTTTGGCGAGTGTGTCAGGGAATCATATCAGCTTTTTAGACAAATCACAAGTACCGTTAAGCTTCATTTCATACTCAGACTTAAACAATTCACCTCGATTGTCGATATACTGATCCATCTTAAATTCCCACACAAATTTCAATTTACTCAGGATACGATTTAGATGAATTAAGAACTTAGATCATTCATGTGTCCCACCTCTTGAATATACTCCCGTATCCAGAATCCCAATAATCAGTCTTACAGGTGAATATACTACAATGATATCTGTATATAAATTAGGTATGCGAGGGCCGAGGGATCTCAGATCGATACTTCCGTATACGCAGAGAGATATCAGCTTCGACTTTTCGGTGTGTCCCCTTTAGAGGATCTTTTTGCCTACAACAGCAGCGTTTATCAATTTTATTGTTTCAGCATGCTGAGGGTTTAATGTTGTGTTTCAAGCATTGCAGCAAGTATTATCCAGGGACTAGGTCAGAACCACCGTTCAGCAGAAATCCCGGAATAATACCCCAGACATCATTAAGTATAAAGACCTAGTATATCAGATTAAGAGACCTTTCAAACGAGATTTCAGGGGTTACCTATATATCCAAGTAGTGTTCCCCACGAATTCACAAGTTTGAATTTTAGGTTTATATCCCGAATAAATCTACTAAATGTGCGAAAACCTATCGACACATCATCAGTAATACTGTTTAACTCATTTATACTTTTCAAATCTTTAGCATACTGTAATCGTCTAGCTGATGTACTATCATTTTCCCTATATACACAAGCTCTTTTTCAGATTTTATCATGTTTTTTTGCATTTTTTACTGTTTTTGTATTTTCTGAAAATGAACTATGTACAAATATCTACTCCCCCTAAATACCAAAACAAGTAAAAATTCGACAAACCATTGCAGATTGTGTCTCATCTTCATCCGCAACAGTACTCTCATCAACGCCAATTATGCCATCCGACACCGACAGAAGCTTCATACCATTCAGTTTTAACAAATATTTAAACCGATTTTTATCAAAAGCTTTGGTATGTAAATCAGCTTTCTGTTCGTCAGTGTGGATTTTCTCAATTCGTATCAACTTTTTCTCAAAACAATCACGAATAAAGTGATGACGAATTTCTATGTGTTTAGTTTTAGCATGATGTACTGGATTCTTTGTTATATTTATTGCAGCCTCATTATCAACAAAAAGAGGTGTGTTAAGAAACTGCAAACCGTAGTCGCGCATCTGTTGCTGTATCCACAAGATCTGAGAGCAGCAACTGCTAGCAGATACGTACTCCGCTTCACATGTAGATAACGCCACAGACGTTTGTTTCTTACACTGCCAGGTAACCAATCTAGGACCAAAGAACTGGCATCCTGCAGTTGTTGATTTTGAATTGACTTTGCAGCATCCGAAATCCGAATCGGAATACCCTTCGAGCATAAATTCGCCTTTTCTAGGATACCACAACCCCAATGAAGGAGTTCCTTTCAGGTAGCGTAATATCCTCTTCACAATAATCATGTGCGATGCTCTCGGGTTAGACTGAAATCTTGCTGCGAGGCACGTTGGGTACATGATATCAGGACGTGAAGCAGTTAGGTACATTAAAGAACCTATCATGGAACGGTAATACGTTTCATCAGCCCTGTCTCCAGTGAGATCTGGGTGAATCCCATGATTTGTTGCAAGTGGGGTAGCAGCTGGAGTAGAACTTGACATCCCAAATTTCTCTAGAATATCATGAACATACTTTGACTGATGAATGAAAATTCCCTCAGGAAGTTGTTCAACTTGTAATCCCAGAAAGAATTTCATCTCCCCCATTGATGGCATTTCGAACTTTTGCTTCATCACTGATTCAAAATCTTTACATAGATTTTCATTTGTCGACCCAAAGATTATATCGTCCACATAAATCTGAACTATCAGAAGATGACCATCGACTTCTTTAGTGAAGAGAGTGGCATCCACTTTTCCACGAATGAACTTGTTGGCTAGTAGGTGTTGAAACAAAGTCTCGTACCAGGCTCTCGGGGCCTGATGTAAACCATACAGCGCTTTGTCCAATAAGTAGACCTTGTTTTTGTGGATTGGATTGGTAAAGCCCGGTGGCTGACCGACATAAACCTCCTCTTTAACCTTCTCGTAAAGAAACGCCGATTTAACATCCAACTGATAAACTTTGAAGTTCTTCCAAGACACAAATGCTAGGAAAATTCTGATTGCCTCTAGTCGTGCTACAGGAGCATAGACTTCGGTAAAATCAATTCCCTCCTGTTGACTAAAACCCTGAACAACGAGTCGAGCTTTGTTCCTTACAACAACTCCTCTATCGTCCCTCTTACACTTAAACACCCACTTAGTGTTAATTTTCCTCTGACCATCCGGTAAATCAACTAACTTCCACACTCCCAATTTCTCAAATTGACTAAGTTCCTCCTGCATTTCATTGTTCCAAGAGTCTTCAGTAAGCGCCTCTTTGTAAGTTCTTGGTTCAACCTGCGAGATAAAACAACTTAATGAGAATTCAGTTTGCAAAGGAGCAACTTTTGTATAAAAACATGTAAGCCCTTTATCAATCTGATTTCGAGTGCGAACGCCTTTCTGCAATTCTCCTATGATCAACTCCTCTGGATGATATGAAAAAGTTCGCGGCATCACTTCACTTTGAACATCTACATTTCCCTCCAGATTAGTAACATTCTGCTCTGCATCTTGTTCACCAACTTGGTTTGATTGACTTGAAATCTGAATTTGCTCCCCCTCAGAATCTGAATCTGAGTCACCATGATCAAATACTGGCATATTTTCAGCTTCTAGATTATCAGTCTGAGCCGACTGATTATCTTGAGCAACTTCATTCTGTTGGACATCATCATGTTCACCAGCATTACTTGGACCTGCTTCATTGTCATTTGAAGTTTCCCGTGGTCTCCTCGAATACTCAGCTGGGAACCTTAGCTGTGACTCATATTCACGCAAAATATCCAACTCATCAAAGAAATCTTCATCATCCTCTGATTCTTCTCTCATGTCAAACGAATCCCACAATTTGTCATAATGATAACGCCATGAATCACCAGGATTCTGTGGCGGCATAGTATAACCTTGACATTCAACATTTGCAGCTTCAATAATCCGCTTCTCACTTGGAACGAAGACACGTCGCAACGGATTTGCATAACCAACAAAAATTCCCTCAATGCACTTCGGACCAAACTTTCCAAAAGGCTCTATAACCGTACGTGGTGACCCAAACGGTTCTAGATACTTCAAATTCGGTTTGCGGTTATTGATTAGCTCAAAGCATGTTTTGTTGAACTTCTTGACAGTGAGAACCCTGTTGAGCGTATAGCATGCGGCAGAAACAGCTTCAGCCCAGAAATTAATCGGTAACTTTGAATCTGCGAGCATAGTTCTAGCCGTCTCGATTAGTGTCCGGTTTTTGCGTTCTGCGACTCCATTCTGCTGCGGAGTGTACGGAGCACTAAACTCATGCAAAATACCTCTTTCATCACAAAATTCTTCCATCTTGCTGTTTTTGAATTCAGTACCATTATCACTTCGAATTCTCTTGATACACCTTTGGTACAAATTCTCAATCTTCCTGAACAACCCCATCAAACTGTCAAATGTTTCATCTTTCGTCTTCAAGAAAGAAACCCACGAAAATCTGGAATAATCATCAGTAACGACCAAATAATAGTAATCTCCTGTAATGCTTTTGACATTCACCGGACCAAACAAATCCATGTGAAGTCTTTCCAGAGGTCTCGAAACTGAATTGACTTGCTTTGTAGGGTGTGACTTTTTCTTCTGCTTGCCTTTGATGCAGCTAATGCACTCCCCTTCCAGATGAAAACCTTTGATATTAACACCCAATACCAAATCATTGTGCACCAAGTGATTCATCTTCCTTAGGTGAATATGCCCCATCTTTCGGTGCCACAATCTTGATTCTTTCTCAGTTGCTCTAGACACGAAACAATGTGCTTAACCAGTAGTTGTAGTTGCTACAGACATATCTAACACATATAAATCATTCACTCTAGGTGCCTGCATAATAATCCATTCTTCAGGAATAACAAAACCAGGTTTCAAGATCAAACATTCTTTATCAGTGAAGTGAGTAGTATACTGATTGTCACAAATCTGCGAGATACTAAGCAGATTGTTCTCCAGCTCAGTGATGTAGTTAACTCTCTCAAACGTCACAATCCCATTGGATAACGTTCCTTCACCAACAATTCTACCACCTTCATGACCTGCAAATCCCACATAACCACCATTGATATTCTTCACATCATACAGTAATGCAGTTTTTCCTGTCATATGTCGAGATGCGCCACTATCCATGATCCATCTTGAAATGGCTCTTGGAAGATCCTGCACATACCACAAGTTGATTTTAAAACATTTCAATAAAGATGTCGATTCATGCTTCGCGATCCAGGAAGCTCCGGCAATTCAAACTGCTTATTCGAACATGGTGTCCACCCAGGCTTCATCAGCCTTAGGTGTAACCTTGACTCTAGCAACTTGATTTTTGAAATTTTCAGCCTTCAAATGTGGAAAATTTGCATCATAATCAACCGAAATTGATTCTTCAACCTTTTTCACTTCAGAAGTTGAAATTTTCATTTCTGTTTTTGGTTTCCAAACTTGTTGAGATAATGCAACCTGTTTATAAAACTTGTCATTTTTAGTTACCACTTTCTTTACAGGTTCATTTTTCACTTTGATGTTGTTATTTTCACATGCTTTTTCTCAACAAAGATTGGTGCTTTACCCTTCATGTCAACTTTCTTCTTTTGGGACCATCTGTCAACAACTTCAGTCTTAGGCTTGGAGTTGGTGCAATTTCTTGCAATGTGACCAACTTTGTTACATCTAAAACATGTACGAGTATCAACAACTCGACTTGTGCCTTCAGACTGAGGTTGTGAGGCTCTCTTCTCAAAGAACTCTTTATTTGATTTTGAAAAAATTTCATTTTCCTCATCAGAGAGTGAACTTGAACTGTTCACAAACACCTTCTTTTCAGCAAACCTTTTGTTTTGAAAACTCTTCTTCTGATAACTATTACCACCCCGATAACCACCTGACCAACTGTTTCGGTTGTTATTATAAAACCGTGGTGAAATAACAGGCTTTTTGTAATAAGCTTTATCTTTCTCAAAATTCATTTGCCTTTTTGTTTGACACAAACTGTTCACTTCTGACAACTCAACTTCAACCAATTTGAAAACATTTGTTAACTTTTTCACATAAACATTCTCAATTGGAAACTCGGAATTCGAATACAACTTATCAGATCCAGCCATCTTGTACATCACAAGACCCGGTTCATCACTTAAGTTGTTTTTGGATTTTGATTTCTGAATGTATTTGTCCAAGAAACACCCATCATCTTCAGTTGAATCAGACATTAAAACACTTTCAGCTGTGCTCTTAACAATCTCTGTCTGAACACTATCATCAGATAATGTAAAAGTGACATCAATGTTCTCCGGAAGTTTAACTTCTTTTTCTTCCTCAATTTCAACCAACCCAGATTGTTTTTTCGTGTAGTTATCAAGAACAGGTGGTGGAACTTTATGAAACCCCACCCCAGTTCCATCACAGTACACATCTTCGCCAGCTTTGTCTTTCCCAATGGGTTTGGGAATGATATGTTGCAAAACAAAGCTTGCGGAGCTGTAACTGTTAAGCTTCAACTGGATTCGCTCGTTTTCGATTACAGCCTCTTGAACTTTAAGTTTCAATTTAGCGATTTCATCCAGTTGTTGATTGATTGATTCTTCTTTGACTCTAAGCACTGCTTTTAAATGTTCATTTTCTTTAAAAGTTTTACCATTTCGATCATCACAATCTTTCATTGTGCTTTTGAGTTTTTCAAATTTTTCAGAAATCTGACGGTTTTCAAGAATCAACTTTTCATTTTCTTGTTTAATTTTGTCATGATCAATTTTATCATTTTCAATTTGTTTAGTTAATTCTCTTATCCGTTCAGTTGAAGCTCTAACTGTTTTGTCACGATCAAGAATCTGATTCTCAACGCTTCTGACCTTAGCTGTCAGATCATCAACTTTCTTCTCGTTGAGATACGTGACTGTGCTACAAAATTTGCACTCTTTGTTGCAATTTTTGCAATCAGCATTTCCATCGATTTTCTTACCTGATGCATTCGTTGACACATCTGAACTGACCTGGCTTTTTGACTCAGACACGGAGTTAGAGTCTACCTCAAGTGCCTTAGCAGCTAGCACTTTGTCAGCCATTCTTCCAAGATTTTCAGCAGTCAACTCCTGCGTTGTGTCAATAACTCCAGTATCAATCTTCTTGGATTCTTTTTCTTCTTTTTCTTTTCTCTCTTTCTCTTCTTTCTCCTTTCTCTCTTTCTCTTTCTCTTCTTCAATCATTTTCGAAGTTGGAGTTCCCCACCATTTGTGTTGCCAATATTCATCCTCTTCTTTGTACTCATTGATTATTGCTTCAATATCAAGAGTTTTGTCATCAACAACAATATTACCATACGGATCAAGATAGCACTCTCTGTCTGGATCCCATCTGTTTGCTCTTTTCGCTTCCAGATAGATACCAGAAAGTCTAATGATTTTGTTTTCAGCAATCATTTTTCTGTATCTGTACTTCTTGTCTTCTGGTCGAGTATCTTTCCAAGGAACTGGATCATTGTTTTTTGCCATGAATGCGTAACCAACCGCATCTTCTTCTGGTAAAACCTCTTGACTCCAATCGTATCCTTCATCATCGTAAATCACCGCAAGAGCTCTAGATTTCTCTTTGTTGTCTTCAACTTGCTTTAATCTAGGTGGCTCGTATTTATTCTGGTGATAAATCGCCTTCTTGTAATAATCATCTCTGAAAGGGTTCTCCGATTCATCAGCATAAGCGTTTCGACATTCTCGTTTGAAGTGACCCTTCTGCTTACACTTGAAGCATGTCACCTTGGACTTATCGAACCCTAGCTTAGTAGATGCACCACCAATTGTTTTCCGACCTGTAATTTCCATGAATCTTTGTGCACGACGAACAGCACTTGCCATAGCCCAACGAATATCGATCAGTTCCATTTCCTCCGGATCAATCTGATCGTAATCTTCTTTCGTCAGATTTGTGTTGCCTATCTTCCCAGCTACTAACCCTTCATACGATTCCAACACCGATGCTAGGAAAATCATCTGCTGCTTGGCCGATTCCTCATCAAAATTCTGAGCATTCTTCAAATCTATTGCGATGTTACATTGAAAACTATTCTTTCATCTGGATGATTTCCAGAAGATGAAGATCCACTGTGATAACCACTGTGACTTCCACTTCTTTGAGTACTTTGACTTTCTTTGCCAGCTTTCGACACATTTTCAGCAGAAAACGCAGTTTTTGGAGAAGTTGCTTTTGGCATCATGCTCTTTGGATAATACAGATTCAAATTTTGTTGATAAGATGAATTATTGACTTTGAATGTCTTCTTGAGTTCCAACTCATGACTTTCTAGTCTCTCGATCAACAAGTCTGGAGTAAGATTTTGTGGTGGAATAGTGTTCTTCAACATGAGAGCATAATATCTCCAATCCATCTCGTCTGGTAACGAATCAAACAGCTTGTCAACTTGTTCATCATCAGGATATATGATTCCATGTCTTGATAATTCCAGCTTCAAGTGTCCAAACCTCTCGATCATTTTTGATACAGATTCGTTCTTCAAACAACCAAACATATCAAACTCTTTCCTAAGAAGTTTCTTTTTGTTTTTTACAATTTCGGTACTTCCTAAGCACTTCTTTTGCAGCTTTACCCAAAGATCTTTAGCATTCGAATACTCGATCAAAGATATGATGTCTTCCCGAACAGACTGAAACAATAAAGCTACGCATTTCTGTTCAGCAACGAATGAATCAATCTCTTCAGTTGATCTTAAACTTTCACCATTCTTGTTTCCATCTTCATAGCCATTCTTTAAACTCTTCCAACTAGGAAATGAAAATGCCATCATCCAATCTTCAAACTTTTTGGACCATCGACTGTACTCTTCAATAGCCGTAAGCTTTGGGGGTTTGTTGAATGTTCCGAAAGCACTTTCCGATTCCCAAGCTTCCTTCTTCTTTTCTTTCGGAGTATTCTCGTTCTCGTTCGTATTGTTGTTGTTTGTAGAAGTATCATCTCCCGAGTTTCCTGCGAATGCGTACATGTCGCTAAACGGGTTTAAGAAAATATCATCCATCATGAATGTACCTGTAAAATCAGACAACACTTAGAAAAATTTTGGTTTTGGAAAATATCAGATTCAAAAGAAACTTGTTCAAACGGAATGGTTCAAACAATGGTTCAAACGAACTAGTTGTTTTCAAACGGAATGGACTGTTCCGTTTGGAATAACAATAGTTTCAAACGACGGTCACACTTCAAACGATATGGTTGTTTTCAAATGGAATGGGCTGTTCCGTTTGAAATAACAATAGTTTCAAACGACGGATATTCAAACGACCAACTTCAAACGACAAATATTTCAAACGACAAATATTCAAACGACAAACATTTCAAACGACAAATTCAAACGATCAGTTCAAACGATTGTTCAAATTCAAACGATATGACGTCAGCAATTCGCGAACATTTTCAAACGGTCTGAATGATTTCGATCAGTTTTAGGTCGAATTTTGGTTTAAAAATTTCAAGGATTAGTTAATAGTAAATTTCGTTTGCTATGTGAACGTTTCAAGCCATTTTAACCGCGACAACTGGTTTAAATCAGAAAAGAAAGGTAGAAGTGAGATAATCCGATGATTTCAAGCTGTATTTGGTATGAACTCCTCGTCCTGAGCTCTGATACCACTTGTTGGATCGTGTACGTGACCCTGAAAGTCAGTTAAGGTAGTTCAACATCGATTACTAAGGCGGAATCAAAGTAAACAACGTCCAAAACAACTTGTATCCTTTAATCTTTCTTTCCTGATTGATTTACGTGCTTGTACAATGTTTTCTGATACAAATCCAGCAGCACTTCGTTTCACATACAATGACCTCTCTACTGTTCCGTTTGAAATGTGACTAACATACCCCTATATATAGACACGAGACCCTTCCGTTTGAACTTAACCTAACCTGGTTCAAACGGAACCCTTAACTCAAACGACCTATTCAAACGGAACCCTTCTATTTCAAACGGTTATTTCAAACAGAACCCTTATAATCACTTCCTAAATCAAAACTAAACCCTAATTTGACTTTTAAGTTCCAATCTTGACTTTCTTGATTTAAGACTTGATGAAGATGCAGTCAACAAACATTCTTGTGCATCAACAACAACCGTCAAATTTGCATGCATCCGTGCAATTAATTAACACTAAAATTGTGCTTAATGACTGTGCTTGATTTCAACTGATGATATAAACTGCTTTACGATTTCTGTATCCTGCATACATGTGTATCACACTTCATACTGTCACACCATTTATTACACACAAACTTTAGTGGCATACTTAATGCACAAAGCACAGTTAGCGGATAACTCAGAAATATACTGACAGTGCCAGTACATAGACAGACAATATTTTGAGACCCAGTATGGGCCAGGGACAAGGTACTACACTAGTTTGATGTGTAGGGAAGTGAGGACCATAAAACTGCGTCACTGGGTGATAGTTTGAGTGCCGGAAAGTGCCTAAAATACACTTTAAGTGCAGAATTCTGCATTTTCAACATTTTAACCTGCTAGTAGGATACAGAAAATTGACTAAATGGTCTTGAATGCTTTCCTAAGTGTCGGGAATTAAAAGTGTTACAAAAAGACACATAAAGGACACTACACGGAATAACTAAGCACTTTAACGGAACGGTATCTAACCAAACAACCGGACATTACCCGGAACACCAAATTTTTGCCAAAAACATTGTTTTATTATTTTTGAACTAGTTATGGCTCCCGAATACCCCAACACACTACAAAATGTTCCATACACATATAACATTAGATATTACATTTAACTTCCTATCATTTACCATCTATCATCAAAATGTTACAAGTAACCCCCCCCCCCCACATGTTTACGGTCTAAGGGACCCACCCAAATCACCAACATATCTATTAGATTTCATTCTCATGTTTTATTTGATTGTTGCTTGTTGTAGTGAACAAAATATTAGAAAAGAGATTATAAGTATGGAGAGTTCTTACAAGATCATATCCTCATCATATCTTCACACAAGTTCACCACTCTCTCACTTACTCTCTCCCTCCCTCTCGGCTCACACTTCAACCGCCACCATCACCACCTTAACACCACCATATCCATCCATTTCAAGCTCCATTCATGTGTTAGGAGGTGCTTTGTGAAGATTGTAGCTTGTGGATCATCAAGGAGCTTCATTACTTGCTTTTTCACATCATTTTTCATCATCTTTTCACTATAGTTCTTCCCTATCCTTTGTGCTAGTTGTAAGTTCCTTGGTTAACCCTTGTTACTTCTCTTTTGTGGTTAAAAATTTGTAGTATGTTGTTTATATCAAGAACACTAGGAACAAGAACTAAAAGATTAAACATAAAGCTTACATAAAAGGGAAAACATGATGAAATGTTGTAGTATGATGTTGTTGTGTATATATTGCTGATTCTTAGTAATGTGATGTTAATCATCACATGAGACTTGTCAAATAATGATTAAAACCATGATTTAACAAGATTAGGAGGTGATTTTGTGTTACATAGAATAATCATCTTCTAAGTCTAAGCATGAACTTGAAAGAAAATGATTTTCTTGAAATATAAGTAAACAAAGTAAGTTGATGATCATGTAGATCCAAGAGTTACAAAGGTCTTTTCTATACAAACCAAGTTCAAGAATCGATTTTAAAAAGGTTATGACCTATACTTGCACTTACACCATTTTTAGTGGTAAAATAAGTGTAAGAACACTTTATTTACAAGAAGAGTTCAAAAGATTAATTTTTGTAAAAATTGTTTACAAGTTGTAAACACTCAACTCTTTTAAGAAAAATGATTTTTAAAAAGATGAATACACTAAACGCTCTACCAAGTTACTGCGCGTTTTCGTGAAATAACAAGTTCATGACTAATATGAAACGCCTATAGTTTTTGCTCTTGGTAATGCAAAATTGTTTAAAGAATGATTGTTGATTGATTTGAATGATTTTAAAAAGAAAACGATATGCTTTAATAGCATGGACACCTCCGTTTTTAGGGGAAACTATGGCGAAATTTTCTAAAAATATAAACACTTGGGAATTATTTTCTAACAAGTGTTTACAAATATGTTTTAAACATTGTCTTTCAAAATGAACTTCGCCATAAGTTTGTTACAAAATTTCAAAGTGTCGGAGGTGGGTTTTCGTAAATAAAGGCGGATAAATATATATTTAAAATATATATTTTACACTAAAACGCTTGTGTGAATATTTGTTTGATTTGTGAACTAGATTATATTATTTTAGGGCAAAATAATATAACTTATCAAAACACCATTACCTTTACAACTCTAGAATAATACCAAAAATTACAAGGAATAAATATTTAAGTTACACGCTTGTTATTGTGGAACCAAACGCTAAAACGTAACTAACGAATTATTCCGGAAAATACTTTTACGAATATATTTTTGGGTAAATATTATTTTGGATACAAGGAGTGAAAATATATTATCTTTGGGAAAAATATATATTTTGGGAATACATTATTTTTGACAAATATGTTAAATATATTTTCTAAGTGGGACTTAAATATATATTATTCGAAACTACAAAATACATGTATAAATACCCCCATCCTTGGGAAGGAAATACAGAATTAAAATACTTGAGGAGTATGAATACGAAATAGTTGTCTAACTATTAATTCAAGACCTAAAAATATAATGTAAGTTAAAATAATTATTATTATTTAAACAAGAAGTTATAACTTGGAATAATTCCGAAGAAACGTAACTCAAAAACATTGATACTAAACTAAGGCACGACTCGTTCGTCTGATAGACATTAGTACGTTGTAGGTTGTCGTGCAGCTGATCAAGTTTGAGTTACGGTACAGAAGACGCATTACGGTGAGTTCATGTCCCCCTTTTCTTTTAACTGTTTTCAGTTTATACTTCGGGGGTGAAATACATGTTACAATTATTACAGACATTTTATACATGGTATGGTTAGCTTAAGGAGGGTTACTACTTGGATCATGTGAGTGGGTAGGCGGATACTTGAGGCCATTAATCCTCGTTGTAGGACCGAGGGACATGAGTGATAGATCTATTCGGGTGTAGCGAGCCCCACTCCTGAGTCCGCTGAGTGGACCATGAGGTGACTATGTCTTACCGACGAAATCTGCTAGGTTTGAGTCTTCCTGCATCACTTCACACATATCAATGACCTTGCAAACCATTGGTGATCCCTTTTTTTTCATTATTACTACATACCAGGGACTTTCATACATACAGACATATTTCAAAGGTCTATTCATACACATATACACATGAACTCGCTCAACTTTTGTTTATTTTTCAAACTACATGTATTTCAGGGAACTAAACGGATCTGGCAGGTGTATGCATGTGTCTACAAGCTGCGTGTTAAATAAAGGATGTCATCCGTGGTCATAGAGTTTAAAAGATGTATCCTATTCCTAGACGGGATACATGTTTCTAAACTCAGGATTATTTAAAGTCTTTTGTTGAGTCCATGGGAACTCATTTGAACATGTTATGGTTTGTAACTAATTGGCGTCAATGTTTTCTAGACAATGGTATTGTGGTATTTTCTAAACTTTATTAATGGATGAAAATATTTTGGTTTTATCATATAGCATTGTTATGATTGATTGCTATGGTATTAAGAAGTCACACCAAATAACCCACGCTTCCGCAAAAGTCAGGGTGTGACATGGAATCAACGGCCTAATCGTTTTTCCTTATTTTCCTGTTTTTTTTTAGATTTTTCTTAGATTTTCAGCTTCTTCAGAGCTCAGCACGGGCCGTGTCCGCTGAACACGACCCGATGCCCAATCTTTGGTACTGGCAATCCTGTTTTAAGTCAGACAGTAGCTGAACACGGGGCCGTGCCCAACCAACACGCCCCGTGCCCAAGTATCAGATACTGAAAACAGAACCCTAAGATCCTGACGGTTGGTAATTTCTGACACAAACATGAGCGTTACTATTTTTTTTACTACCGCTCCTCTTATGGTGCGTGGTGTCAATTGTGTGGTGGAAGTCATGAAGAATTAAAGTGTTACTTTTTAAATTATACTCCCCACTATATTGACCCATTGTTTTCCTATAGCCTTAAGAGGGCGAGAGTAAAAATAATCCGTATCTTTCCCTCGAATACTCTCAATCGTCCCTTCTAGATGAAATGCTTCTCGAAGAGTTCTTTCAGCTAGACGAACTAATTCTTCGATGGATAAAAGAACTTGAGATGGATATAACTAATTCATCCCAAGATGACATCCAAGAAGAATTATTGAGATCGCATTCGGATAAAAACAACATCGTCGCTCCCGAAATCACCTCTAACTCTTGCGAAGACTTGAGCGATAGTCGTCCCTGTGTCGATTGTGCCGTGAAGGACTCCCCATCGACTTCCATCGATGCATACATAGACCTGAGCGATTCGACATACACCTTCTTTAACGAGAGCCCTGGAAAGGGTTGAACTTGTCCACCTACATTTAGCATAGGAATCACCCTTACCGATAACCTCTTGTGTTCTCGTCTAAGTCTAGGGCAACTTAGGTATCTCAGACACTTCGGTGTTGTTCCGACCAGTAAGGAACCACCTGATCTAAAAAATTCCTTAAAAACAGACGAAACTTCATAAACAGCCTCTAGACACGGGGTCGTGTCCAGATCAGCACGCCCCCGTGTCCACCAAAAGATTCCCGTCTGACTTTCGGTTAGAATACAAACAAAAAGTGTCAGAATCTTGTCTGCACACGGGGCCGTGTCCAGCGTGCTGTCGTTTTCTATAAATGCAGCCAAGATTCCTGCACATTTGGACCACTCCAAAGACAGAGATTTGGTGGGATCTTCACACATACCATCCTAGGTATATTCTAAAGAAGGTTCCCAACAACCATCTTGTCTTTTCTACTTTTGTATATTGCCTTCTTCTTCATTTTCACCTCAAACACCTCCATTAAAGCTTGAAATCACCATGGTTTCAAGCCTTATTGTGATGTTTGTTAGATTTTTATTCAAGGGATCTTGTTAAAAATAAGTTTTACAACACTGTTTTAAGTTATTTCTGCTTAAAAATACTTCAAAAGTCAGAAAAATAATTTGAAACTCCAAGATTCCTTGTTCCAAAAATCTGCAGACAGATGAACAAGGGGCCGTGTCCGAGGTACTGTTTCACTAAAATGAACTCTTTTCAGTTTATTTTCGTAGAATGTCAAGCCAAAACAGTGGAACCTCTTCAGCACATTCCAGAAACAGTCGTAAGGAATGAAGGCCTTCAATCGAAGCCACTCTTGTACGCTATGTGATGGCACTACGAGAAGTTCTCGACGAAATGACATCCGTAGAAGAGGTCCTGATTGACCGTATAAATTATCTTACGGTGGGGCTGGAAAATAGTTTCCAAGAAATCAACTTCTTGCACCAGAGGTTGAACATTCTTGTAACACCTCCCATGGAACCAATCCTTCCCCAGGAAGATTGGAACTTAGCAATAGGAGTCAACAACCCCACCGGATGGGACGACATCCCCGCGGAGCCCCCTCTTGACAACTTGCAAGAAGTTCCGGTAGAAGTTACACCCCCTCAAAATGATGATGCCAATGAGCCCTCCTTTCTTCTCCCTAAGGAGATAGAAGAATGGCTCACCGACGTGTGAGGGACCATATCTGGGGGAGAAGTTCTTCAAGCCATATTCAACCGAGAAAATTATCTTCTAGGAAATTTTGCTATAAAATAATCTATAGGCTAGAACTTCTTCTCGATTTTAGACTTCTTATGTTTTCTGGCCTACTTATCTAAGTTTTAGTTTATGTTTTTATTAGGACCTTATTGTATTTCTCTCTATTAATGAATGATGGTTTTAAAATTATATGGTGTTTGGATGATGTTGTAATGGGTAAAACACACTTGGATGGTGAAGGATACTAAGGGAGACTTGAACCAACGCCCCATGCACAAAAATATAGCCTCCCGAACATTTTTCTTCATTACAACAAATTTAGCACGGGCCGTGTCCCGCCAGCATGGCCCCGTGCTCAAGGGTCTGCAGAAAAACGCCCAGTTCAGGTAACTGGACACGGGGCGTGTTTGCTGAAAACGCCCCCATGCCCAGCCTTCTTTTACTTTTTGTTGATTTTTATTACTGACAATCTGAACACGGGGTCGTGCCCGGACACCACGGCCTGTGTCTAGGTGCCCAGTAACAGAAAAATTTTGTTTAACACACCTTTTTACACATTCAATCAACCTAAAAACTCATTTTTGGGACACATTGAGGACAATGTGTAATTTAAGTGTGTGTGGGGGGGGTGCTAAAACCTTGAATTTTGCAAGTCCTAATTACAAGCCTTACACAAAACTCTATTGGAACCGCTAAACACCCCAATTTTTTTTCTAAAACTTTTTAAATTTTTATACTTGTCTTGGTTTAAATTGGGAATAACAAGTTCTAAAAAGGTAATATTTTTACAAATTTACAACCGATAGCGTCGTGATAAAAAAAACCAACATAAGAAAATTATGAAAAGGCATGACAAATCAAGTTAAAATTTGATTATATATACTTGATCACATTAAAAACCCATTCCCACAAAAAGTGAGTTTTGAGCCTTTATTGAGCATACAAATACACATCTTTAAACTAAATGCTCATTTTTCGTTTCTTATGTGAATAGCCGCTTGGTTTCTTACGACTCTATAACCTGCCATGACGATACATTCCCGGTCCTTACCAACTTAAACCCGAGTAAGTAAATGATGGAGGCATTAGGACTAACCTTTTTATTTCAACACCATTATTTTTTTTACCACCTACCCAAAATCCCCCTAGTTAACCCCTTTGAGCCTAAACCTTTTCATTTCTAAACCCAAAACAAACACCCTTTACCCACCAAAACCCTTTTTCATTTTAAACTCTTTATTTTAGTACAAAACTCGGTTTTCTTGTGACATCCTTATCAAAAAAAATGATGGTGAAGTATAAGCAATAAACAAACAAGTTCATCAAAAGAAACTTTGTTTGAAAAATGCTTCATTAAAATAAAAAGCCACAAAGACAAAATGTTTTAGGAAAACCGACGCTTTTTACGCCTTTCGCCCTTTTCTACTAACCACTAACCCAAAACCACCTACCTTTAACCCAAGCCTAACCCTTCCCCAAAGTCCTCTTGATATTTACAAAGGTTTATAGTTAAAAATTAGGAGGATTGATTGCTTGACAAGCATATGGTAGAAGTAAGTTCCATGCCGCTCTCGATTGTTTCACAAAAATACATCTTCGGCCGAGTGTTGAGTGATCCCCCGTGAGGTATGTGAATTTGTATATAAATGGAATTTTAAAGAGGCATGTTATGCCCAAATAAGTAATTTCTCTTATGAAATGTTCTAAATAAATCATAACAAATAGGATTGTAAATAGCATAAAAATAAAACCTAATAAATATCTTGGAATCCCGACACTCTAGACAAGCCCAAAACCTTCTCTTCTACCCATTCCATTTGGGTGTGTAAGCCACAAAATAAAGAGTTTTGCTTGAGGACAAGCAAAGATTCAAGTGTGGGGGTATTTGATGTGTGTAAAATGCAACATATAAATTACATCAAATGATGCATAAAACTAACCCTTTTTTAGTACTAATGTTGGAAAAAGTGTGCTTTTGTCTCCCTTTTGTATATTTAGGGTTAAATGAGCTTAAATGAACAAAATAAGCATAAATGCAACCAATTCTAACAATAATACAAGAAAAGGGATAAACGTGGCATGCCCAACCCCTCGACAGCATCTTCCTAAGCAAAAACAAGACACCAGAAGGCTGAACACGCCCCGTGCTCATTGAACACCGGGGCGTGTCCAAGTGTCTGCAGAAAAGACAAAGTTGTAGAAGCTTCTATTTCCCAACATGGGGGCGTGCCCAGCGGACACGTGGCCGTGGTCAACGCTAAGATTCGTAGAATCTAAGCAAATCTTGATAGTACATATACGCTTCTGCACACGGGGTCGTGCCCAGCGGACACGGGGGCGTGGTCAACTAATGCAGACAAACTGTATTTAATGATGAAAGAGAAGATGGGTGGACATGGGGCCGTGCCCAGCGGGCACGGGGCCGTGTCCAGGCTTCTGTGCAGGCTATAAATAGGGGTGCTTGGTTCATTGCAAAGGCATCCATTGACAAACCACCTCTCTCCCACTTCACCCACACTCCACCACCATTACAACACCCACATCCACCACCATCATCCATCATCCATCATAGAGTGTGTGTAGTAGTCTCAGGATCCAAGATTGATAGTATGAGTTCTTGACAATCAAAGGCCATGTTTGCCTAAGTCTCTTACATCACTTGGTGAAGACATGCATTTAGTGTAATACTTTTGTTTTTTAATCTTTACGCGCTTTTTATTTGGTTTTGTATTAATGACTTTAATAACTAGTTTCTTATGTTGATGGTGAAACTTCCTTATCATTTGTCCGTGGTGTCTTGGCGTTATTTTACTGTCTATATAAAATAAAAGATTTACATCATTCATATCTCCACGGTCTATATGGAGATATGTTGGCTACCTGGTCAGGGGTTAAGGGAATGGTTTGGTAAGGTTCTTGCCTTGTTCAGTGTATAGATCCTGCAAGGACCTGGGTCAAGCTTAGTAGGACCTCTTTCAATACCCACTGGTATTGGATGGCGGGGGTGCGAATTTCTTGATCCCCTCATATGTAAACTACTATTAATACATCAACCCGGCTACTTGGGTTTGTATCCCTGCTGACTCAAACCACTTAGCCGAGGGTAACGTCACCTTCAAAAGAGGGGCCTACCAAGTTACGCATTAATAACTTAATTAATTATCTTCCAAAAATCCAACCCTTTAGGATTGTATCCTTGCTGACTCAAACTACTGGGTTGAGGGTAACGTCACCTTCAAAGGAGGGGCCTACTACTATAACTAAGATAATCTCTTAAAAAGTGAAAAAGTGCGGAAAACATCAAAGGTTACACTAAAGGAGAGTCGGATCCAAGTGATTCATCTTGTCTATCTGTTTTTATTTTTTTTTATTTTTTTCAGCATTTTTAATTAGTTTTCATTTTCTTGTTTAAAAACATTTTTCTAAACTTTTGATTTGATTAGACGTTGAGGATAAACCGGTAGTAAAAGCTCTTGTGTCCTTGGACGACCTCGGTATCTTACCAACGCTATACTACGCTCATGATGGGTGCACTTGCCCATATATGTGTTTAGTGTTACTAAAATATCGTGTTTTATAAATTTAAAACTTGACTAAAGTGTTAAAAAGGGCTAAAATATACTTAAATATATATCACACTCGACACGCATCACAGAACATTAGTGTAGGGCTGATCGGTGTTGGGGGGTCATGGGTTGTTTTTGTGAGTGCATATGTCTATCGCTTCCGTCAATCACGTATCGTAGCAAACATATGAGACAAGCAAGGTTAAGAAGTGTTTAAACATTTACAAGCTAATCCGCACGAACCCATGCATGCCTGGTCGGCATGGATGGACATGCATGTTGATCCGCAGGAATGTGCGTGAAACTAGGGTTTGTGGCATTGGTAGATCTGCGCAATCCAGGACTGCACCTAGCTATTCCATCCGCATATAGTTGTTGATTCGCGCATACTGTTCATCCGTGATTATATGTTTTGTCGCAACCCCCGATCCCTTATCTGTCCCGGGAACGGGCGGACGCGAACTCAGATTTTTGGTGGTATCAGTTATTTAATCTTGCAGCGGAAATTACATCAGGACCGTAGTTAGGAAATGTTTATCAGAGTAAAACCACCATATTTGATATTAATAATAACATGGGCAAAACCCAAGTTTCTTATTACAATACATTTATAGGGATAAACCCTATCTTATTGAATTTAAAACATCGTCTTTTAGGTAACTTTTATAGCCACATTTTTCCTAAGCCTTCAGTGCTTCCCAACTGGCTTTTTACTAATTGGCTGTCACATTGGGTTACCTGAAACGCATTTTAAAAACATTTGTCAGTCGGAAATACTGGTGAGTGAATCCCAGTTTAATCAAGAAACATTTTATCAATTAAAACAGTATTGAGAGCGATCACATTGTTTATTTCTACACAATTACTCATTCAGTATTTGCCACTTGACCGGATCTGTGGCTATGGTCAAACTACCCATTGGCTAACTCGTTGTCCAATGGTAATGTACTGTCGTACCGACTTACTACTACTACTCGCAGTAGTATAAATTTTGTATACAAAACCCATAATACCGGCAGTAATTGAAGAACTACAAAGACTCAATCACCGCTTAATCACATTGTAAAACAATTAAGGTTTTGTAAAACATTCCAAAAAGGTTAACAAAAAGAGGATAAACTCACATTGCTTTCTTAGACTTCGCGTAAGGTTTTCCTGGATGTAATCTATAATTTATACAAATGTACATTGGTTAGTATCATAACCCTTTGAAAATATTAATGATACCCTCCCCAAGACGGCATTCCAACAACTACGTCGGGCAGAACCACAACAGTTGTTACGGAACCCTAAATCAATCGGGCAGCGTATCTGTTACGAAACTGGGGT
This sequence comes from Helianthus tuberosus, assembly GCA_030545235.1. Taxonomy (NCBI): domain Eukaryota; kingdom Viridiplantae; phylum Streptophyta; class Magnoliopsida; order Asterales; family Asteraceae; genus Helianthus; species Helianthus tuberosus. The sequence goes on from CM060360.1 coordinate 92,225,876, forward strand.
TATAATACTTACAACGGAGCAGAACCTTGCTAATTAGGGTGTATTATACTTGAAAATTATGCCTATTATCAGAGATTTTGAGATTGAGAAACAGAAATGAACGAGTTGAAATGAAATCAGGGGGCCTTCTTATATAGGGCTGATATCTGGTCCTCATGCGGCCCGCATAAAGAACAGACAAGGGTTACGCGGCCCGCGTCAACCCTTGTCAACTGAATAGCTTAGCTGGGTCAGCATGTAGGTCCGCCACGATGTTGACACGTGTCGGCTTCTGGTGTCTCCGCGTTTGATGATCTCACACGGCCCGCGTAAGAGTTAAGGTGAGCTTACGCGGCCCGCCTTAACTTATAATTTCACCGGAATCAAGTTTCAGCCTTGATTCCGCCCGCGTGAGCTTTGGATGGGATCCTACGCTGCCCGCCTAAGCTTAATTTTTATTGTTTTTAATTTATTTTATATTCTATAACATATTTCGGGCTCGGTTTAAACATACGGGGTGTATTATAAGACGTAAAGGAATATTTTAAGATATACTGGGGTGTCGGAAATATTATGAGGGTGTTGGTTTTACCGAGGGTTGTTACATTCTCCCCACCTTGTTTTAGAGCTCGTCCTCGAGATCTACTAGAATAAATGCGGATATTTCCTTTGCATTTCTGATTCAAGCTCCCATGTGTACTCAGGTCCTCTTTTGGAGTCCCACTTTACTTTGACCAGAACTACTCTCTTATGCTTAAGATTCTTGACTTTCCTGTCTTCAATTTGTAGAGGTTTTTCTACAAACTTGAGTTGTTCATTTACCTATATCCTTAAGAGGCATTATCAGTGATTCATCAGCTAAACACTTCTTGAGATTAGATACATGAAACACATCATGTATTCCTGCCATTTCCTCTGGCAGTTGTAGCTGATAGGCTACAGATCCTATTCTTCTAATAATTTCAAAAGGTCCAATATACATGGGACTTAGCTTTCCCCATTTGATGAATCTTACTACTCCTTTCCAAGGAGAAACTTTTAACAAGACTTTATCTCCTTTTTGAAATTCCAATGGCTTGCGTCGGTTATCGGCATAGCTCTTTTGTTGATCGCGTGCGGCTTTTAGTCGTTCCTTAACTTGAATGATTTTGTCAGTTGTTTCTTGTACTATTTCCGGTCCAGATAGTTACTTTTCCCCAATTTCTCCCCAACAGACTGGGGTTCGACACTTTCGTCCATAAAGTGCTTCGAATGGTGCAGCATTGATACTTGTGTGATAACTATTATTGTAAAAAAATTCTATTAAAGGTAAGTGATCATCCCAATTACCTCCAAAATCAATTACACAAGCTCTAAGCATGTCCTCCAGTGTCTGAATTGTCCTTTCACTCTGTCCGTCCGTTTGAGGATGATAAGCTGTGCTTAATTTTAACTTGGTTCCCATTGCCTTTTGGAAACTTGACCAAAAATGAGAGGTAAATCGGCTATCCCTATCAGAAACAATTGATAAAAGAATTCCATGTAAAGAAACAATTTCATTTACATATAATTTAGCTAATTGTTCCATATTAATTGTTTCTTTCTTTGGTAGGAAATGAGCTGATTTGGTTAGCCTATCTACAATCACCCAGATTGTATCATTTCCTCTCTTAGTTTTGGGTAATTTAGTAACAAAATCCATTGTTATCAATTCTCATTTCCACACTGGCATTTCTAATTGTTGTAGAAATCCTGAGGGTTTCTAGTGTTCAGCTTTAACTTGTGAACAAGTTAGACATTTAGAAACATAGGCTGCTATGTCCTTCTTCATTCCTATCCACCAGAAATTTTTCCTTAAATCCTGGTACATTTTATCACTCCCTGGATGCATCGTATAGTTAGACTTATGGGCTTCTTCTAATATACAATGATACAGGTTTCCTAATTTAGGTATCCACATTCTCTTTTTATGGAATCTCCAAATTCCATCTATTCCTTGTTCCAATTCTTTTAGCATATCTTTTAATTTTTCAGAATCATCCTTGATTACTGATTTTTGCGCTTCTCTTATCTGATTATTTAAATCTACTTGCAGATTTAATTTAAGAGAACGTACCCTTTTTGGCTTTTCGTGATACTTTCGACTTAAAGCATCTGCCACTACATTTGCCTTTCCTTCATGATACTGGATATCACAATCATAATTACTAAGCATCTCCATCCAGCGTCTTTGTCTCTTATTCAACTCCTTTTGCTTGAAGATATACCTTAAACTCTTATGATCAGTGAATATGGTAAACTTACTACCATAAAGGTAATGTCTCCAAATCTTAAGAGAAAAAATTATAGCTCCTAACTCTAAATCATGGGTTGAATAATTCTCTTCATGATTCTTAAGTTGTCTTGATGCGTAAGCTATAACATTTTGACGTTGCATTAATACACATCCATAGCCTAATTTAGAAGCATCACAGTAGACTACAAAGTCTTCAGTTCCTTTTGGTAATGCTAGTATAGGTGTATGGGTTAATCTTTGCTTAAGGATTCTAAAAGCTTCTTCTTGTTTTAATCCCCATTCAAACTTAACAGATTTACAGGTTAACTTAGTTAAGGGAATGGCTATTCTAGAAAAATCTTGAATAAATCTTCTATAGTAACCGGCCAAACCTAAGAAACTTCTAACCTCGGTTGGTGACTCAGGGGTTTTCCATTTAGTAATTGCTTCGATCTTTGTTGGATCTACATGAATTCCTTCATGGTTAACTAAATGTCTAAGAAATTGTACCTGTTCAAACCAAAATTGGCACTTAGAAAATTTAGCATAAAGCTTTTCCTTTCTTAATAAACTTAAAAGTGCGTGCAAATGCTTTGCATGATCCTCTTTATTCTTAGAGTAAATGAGAATATCATCTATGAAAACAATTATGAATTTATCCAAATATGGCTTACATATCCGGTTCATCATGTCTATAAATGCAGCTGGGGCATTGGTTAAACCAAATGGCATGACAGTAAATTCATAATGGCCATACCTTGTTCTGAAAGCGGTTTTAGGAATGTCCTCTTCCTGTACCTTTAATTGATGATATCATGACCTTAAATCGATTTTAGAGAAAAATCGAGCTCCTTGTAGTTGATCAAACAGATCATCGATTCTCGGTAATGGGTACCGATTCTTAATCGTGACCTTGTTTAATTCACGGTAGTCAATGCACATACGCATTGATCCATCCTTTTTAACAAGAATGAAAAAGTTTTTGTAAAAAATGACAAAGATTTTGCGAAATTGAATGAATCTTATTGTGTAACAATACCTAAGGTCAAACAGCCATGGGTTGCATTGTTCGAGTAATTGAGTTGATTCTGAAAGTCAACATGAAGATTGGAGCAGCCTGGCACAGGAGGAGGATTCCTATGGTTGAAAACAGGAAGTTTTTGGTTTATTAATAATAATAATAATAATAATAATAATAATAATAATAATAATAATAATAATAATAATAAATAAAACATAAATAAAAAACAAAAGGAAAAATAGAAAAACATAAAAATGAAAAAATGTTGGTTTTTAAATTGTTAAAATCAAAATTTCTGAAAAAATGTTGAAGGAATACACCCAAACCCTCATGGTTGAACAAACATGATAAAACAAGTTTGAAAAACATTTGGTTCAAAATGTTTAAATATCAATGTGTTGTATATCATGGAGGTGCTTTATTTTACACAGAGAATGTGAAGTAGAAAACGGATGGCGAGATGAAGCTATCTAAATCAGTTTGTCAAATTTTCTTCAAAATGTTTTGGATTTTAGGAGGAGTAAAAATTTTGAAAATACAAAAACGTTTGAAAATTTGAAAAAGTCAAAAACATGAAAAAAAAAAGTCAAAAGAGTCTTGTGTAAAAAGAGGAAATGATAGTACATCAGTAGACTATCACGGCATGCTAAAGAATTGGAAAGTCAAAATGTGATAAATGGTCTCACTCATGATATGCCAGTAGGTTTTTACACATTTAGTAAATTGATTTCGAGATATAAACCTAAAATCAATAACTTTCTTATCTCGTGGGGAACATCTCTCGGATATATGGACTTAGTGCTCCTTTGAGAGGTTGCCTGATTCTAATATACTAGGTCTTTATACTTATTGATATATGGGGTATTATATCCGGTCTTCTGATTTTGCGTCAGCAATGGACTAGAGTATAATGCTTTTGCGCTTAAAACTTCCCCTCTGTATAAAAATTGAGAAAATATCGAAAGATATATATCAAGTGCAGTTATAAAGAAGATTCCTAACTGGAACACACCTTAATCCGAGCCTTCATCTCTTTGACTCTTTGACTGAACGAAAGTTCTAACCTGAGCTCTCAAGGCCTCGCACTAACCTAGGGACATATATCATTTAGGTATATTCTCCTGTAAGACTGAATCTAGGGAATCTTGATACGTGAGTATATTCTGAGGTGGGACACGCGAATAAGATAAGTTCTTAAAACACTAATCTCGTTTCTTGAATCAATTGAACTTTGTGTGAAAATTTAAATGGATAAGTATACTGACAATTTAAGTGAATCGTTTAGAACTTAAAGTTTATATAGATCAACGGTGCTAATGATATGTCATAAACTGATATATCCTCTAATACAAACTCAACAAAATATGTCTGTAAATATTTCTTTATTGCATTTCATTACAAAAAGATTTTCGGAGAGTTTTAGCATAAAGTTTGTAAAATACAAAAAAAAAAGATTTTGTTTCGCTTTATGTTTCGACGACCGATGTTAGAAAGTTGAGTTTCAAAATCTAAGTATGTTGAACATATCTCAGAAAAATAAACAAGTTCATTAATTTGAAACTTGAGGTTTTTAAATATAAAATCCAAAAATAGTTTGTGAAATCTCCAAGGTCACTAATTTGGACTTGGTTGATAATTAGATGAATCAAGGTCATTAAGTTGAACTTGATTATCTGTAAAGGGTTGTGATAATTAGATGCTTAATTGTCAGATATATAGTTATTTGATAGCGGGAGTTGAGCCAGGTGGTTTGATCCTGGGTTTACAAATTCTTTGATCTTAATGTCAAATGAATCTTGTTGAGTGCTAGGTTCCTGATCCTAAAAATGAAAATAGTTTTTATAAATGTTTTGAATTGTAAAATTTTCAGAGAGCCTGGTTGTAATCCTGGAAATTCAAAGCAAGGGGGAGCTTGTGGAGAGAAAGAGTCGGATGAAAGGGGGAGCAGATAAATCAGGACGTAAGGAGGAGTCTGTGGTGTTGAATTCTTCAAAGCTTCCAGAAGATCAGAGTTGATGAAAACTAGCTACAAGATTGACTGCAGCAATATCCAAGGGGGAGTCTGTAAGTGCATATGTCCATCGCTTCCATCAATCACGTATCGTAGCAAACATATGAGACAAGACAAGGTTAAGAAGTGTTTAAACATTTACAAGCTAATCCGCATGAACCCACGCATGCCTGGTCCGCACGGATGGACATGCATGTTGATCTGCACAAATGTGCATGAAACTAGGATTTGTGGCATTTGGTGATCTGCGCAATCCAGGTCCGCACCTATTGCCCAATGGGGAACAGCACCAGCAAGTGGGGAGTACCACCCAATAAAGGAACGACACGTCAGGAAAGGAAAACTGAAAAGTCGCCACTTTAAAAGTGACTGCTAACTGCCACACTGACGTACCCCGGCAAAAGTGACTACTACACTCTCGATGAGACAACCACTTCAACCTGCAGTGCTATAGTGACAGGCGTCGCCATCAGTCTCACCAACCACGAACACATGTGCCTAGTATGAAACTTCACTTAGAAGAAACATTGCTCACTATTTCCATGTGCCGATTTGGCCCACTTCTGTATGCCATTTTCCTACGCCGTTTTGCTCACTTCCTTATGCCATTTCCATGCGTCATTCTGGCTCACTTCCGTACGCCATGTTCATGTGCCATTTTGGCTCACTTTCGTATGCCATTTTCATGCACCGTTTTAGCTCTCTTATGTACGCCATTTTCATGCGCCGTTCTGGCTCACTTCCATACGCCATGAACATATGCCGTTTCGGCTCATTCCCGTATGCCGTTTCGGCTCATTCCCGTATGCCGTTCACATATGCTGACCCGAATCACTTGAACATGCGCCTTTCAAATATAAGAGTGCCTTATGAGTCCAGAGTCGCTCCCAGGCGATAAACTCATCTAGAAGCAACACTGGACTGGGGGGACTTGAAGAGGTATGGTCCTAAACTGCGCGCGAGCACGCATTAGTGGGACCACACCACTCCAAAGACACGATTTTACCACACATGACGATTTAGAAGGTTCTAGAAGAATACACCTAGTGACAAAAAAGATGCTCCTTGCAGACATGAAAGGATGACAGGTGGCACCAATCGTGTCACACCCTGACTTTTGTGGAAGCGTGATTATTTGCGACTTGCTTAATATTATTACATTCAACCATAACAAACAACTATGTGATAAAACCCAAGATGTTCATCCATAGATAAATTTTAAAACATCACAACAACATTGTTTTAAATCCCAACACAGACTTCAAATCCATATTACAACCATTCAAATTGTTTTAGAGTTCCATAAGGACTCGACAAAAGACGCTAATAAAAAACTAGGCTTTGAAATATGTATCTTATCCAGGATAAGATACACACTCCAAACCCTTCTACACCGGATGACATCTTTTATTTCAAACAACCCTTTAAAACTTCAAACGCCCGCCAGATCCATGTTTAGTTTCCTGAAATACATGTAGTTTGAAAACATCAACAAAAGTTGAGCGAGTTCATGTGTTTGTATGCGAGCTCGTAATAAACTTTGAAACCATAGTATGTATATGTTTGTAAACCCCGGTATGAAAGCAACAAGGAAACAGATCAATTAATGGTTTGCAAGGCCATTAACATGTGTGCAACGGCGTAGGAAGGCTCAAACCTAGCAGATTTTGTACCGGGCTTCCGGCTGGAAGACATAGTCACCTCATGGGCCAAATCCCGATCCTCATGGGTGTGGGCTCGCTACACCCAAATAGATCTATCACTCATCTCCCTCGGTCCTTATACGAGGATTAATGGTCTTAAGTGCACCTACCCATTCACATGATCTAACAGTACCTTCCTTAGCTAACCATACCATATGTAAACATTTGTAAACAATTTGTAACATATACTTCACCCCCGAAATTATAAAACTGAAAACAGTTAAAAGAAAAGGGGGAGATGAACAATCTTGCGTTCTTCATATCCAATGTAACCCAAAGCTGCTACTTGTGTGCACGATTACCTACAACGTACTACGGTTTATTAGACGGGCGGGTCGTGCCCTGACTTAGCCTTAATTAGTGTCTTTGAGTTACGTTTCTTTGTGTATTTAATATTGTTCCAAGTTATATAATTATTTGTTAAAATAATAAATATTTTAACTTAAATTATATTTTAATTTTGAAATATTAGTTAAAATAATATATTTTAACTTGTCACATTTATGCATTTGTACATGTATAATTTCCCAAGAATGGGTGTGTTTATACTCGTATTCTTACCCTTGTGTATTTTTGCCAAGTATCGGTGGCGTATTCCGGTGTATTTTTACGTACGAGAATACGTATTCTTATTGTGTTTATTAAGTATTCTAATACTTAATTTTTGTATTTATTTTTCCGGAAAAATACTCTTAATAAAAATTCACCAATATATATTCTCAAAATATATATTTTAAGAAATATTACATAAAAATTATTTATAATTTTTCCCTTGGCAAAAATATTTATATTTTCACATAAGTCTCAAAAATAATATATTTTCAAGTTTAACTTAGAAAATATATATGAATCTTTTTTTTTTCACTCAAAATAATGTGTTCCATATTTATTTAAGAAAATATATATTTTCTCCCAAAAATAATATATCTTCTAATAATTTCAAGAAGAACATATATTTTTATTTACCCAAAAATAATATATTTTCTTCTTGTAAAAAATATGATATATTCTTGTAATAATTGTAAAAATCATATTTTTGTTTTCTTGATCTCCAAAATTACCATTTACCAAAATATACTTATGAATTTATTTCCGGAATATTTTGTAAGTTATATTCCTTGTTCGGTTTCTCCAATATTTTGGGTATAATTTATATATTTATTTTTGGGAATTTTGGTAATATTTTGTATTTTGATTTCTTGGTATTTTGGTGAGTTATATTATTTCAAGTCCTAAAATAATATAACTAATACACATAATATACAAACAATCACACACATGGTGACATCTAAATATATATTTTCCTAAATACATATTTAGCCACTTTTATTACCAAAAACCAACCTCCAATATTTATAATTTTTGTACCAAAATCTATGGAAAACTTTATATGAAAATTCATGGTTTAAAGTATACTTGTAAATATTTGTTTAAAAATATTTTTCTAAGTGTTTAAGTTTTAGAAAATTTTTTCCATAGTTTCCCCTTAAAAATGGAGATTTCCATGCTTTCAAAGCATATCATTTTCTTTTATAAATCATCACAATCAACAATAAACCAATCAAAACTTACCAATTTGCCAAAATCATGCCATAATCACTACTTCATGAACTTGAAAGTTTATAAAAATTTGTAGTAACTTACTAGTGTATTTAGTGGGCTTAGTTACCCTTAAAAGTGTGATTGTTCATTTAAAAAATCATTATTAAAGAAGTTAGATGTTTACAACTTGTAAATAAATTTTCCAAAAATATTTCTTCTTGAGTTTTTCTTGTTAAATATATATTTCTACCCGTGTTTAACCACCAAAAATATGGTTAATTTCTTTAGGAACCAAGCTTATGTAAATCTTGTATTTTTTACTTAGTTTCTTGAAAAATCATTCTTGAAATCATATGTTTACAAGACTTTTTATTCACTTTGATCATTACACTTCAAGAAAACATTAAATCTTTCAAGTTCATGTTGTAACATAAGGAGGATCTCTTGATCCTTAACATAATCATCCTCTCACCTTGCTAGATTATGTCTTTAATCACTATCTAGCAAGATCACATGATGATTAACATCAATAACATGAGCAATCAACAATCAACAAGCATAACAACACTTAAACAACATGATTTCTTATGATTTTAGTCTTATGTTTAAGTTTCATGTTCAAGATTCATAGTGTTCATCAAGATTAACAACTTATCCCATCTTTTAACCAACTTAATAAGATGTAAATATGGGTGTAGATGATCGTACTACTAGCTCAAGGCTAGGGATGATCACAAGATGAAGAAGATGTGGATAAAAGCTTGTATGAGGGGTCCTTCAACCTCCAAGAGTTCCTAGCTTCCTTGTATGGCTTCTTACACCATTGGATATGTATGGAATGGATGATAATTGAAAGATGAAGGTGATGGTGTGGGTGGTTGTGTTCGGCCGAGACCAAAGAGGGAGAGGGAGAGAGTGTGTGTGTTGTGTAGAAATGAGAATGATGAGTTTATGATCCTTGAGTTTTACTTATAATCTATCAACACAAGTTTAACTATTGGTTTATATGTTTTAAAAGAAGAAACATAATATAATATAATAAACAAATAAAATCATATGTGGGGCCACCATGTTGGCCGTAAATAGGTGGGGGTCTAGATTAGGTTGCAACTCTTAGTTAGTTATATTAGTTGAAAACTAAGTATATTGTTGGTGCACTACATCTGTCGACTTCGTCTTGTATCGAGTCTTAGACTAGTTAGAATAGATCAGGGCTCGTAGAATGAGAATTTGTGAGAAAGTTAGATGATTTCGTTTGAAGTTATGTTTTGTGTTTGAGATTTCGCTTGAAGCCTCAAGCGAAATCAACATGATAAGATTTCGCTTGAGTCTTTCTGAAGCGAAATCTCATACTCTATATATAGGAGTTCAGTGTCAAGCGAAATCATAGAGTATGATTTGAGTGATTCCATACCGAAGTGCTGCCGGTGTGAGAACTGATTGTATTTGTGTTCAGATATCAATATAATCAGTGTTAAAGTGAAGATTCAGCTGTATTATAGTCAAATACTTGTTTTCCGCACCTGTATTTGATAGAACTTCTCTGAACCGACTCATTCGGATTGCAAACACGATCCTACAATTGGTATCAGAGCCAGTTGAGGAGTTCTGCAAGATTTCAGCTGAAATTAACATCGTTCTCTTACTTCTACACCTTCTTTTCTCAGTTCAGAAAGATTTTACGGTCAAAACCTATCCAATTTCTCACAGATTGTATAAAAGTACAAGATAACAAACCCTTGAAAGTTTCATTGCAAAATTCGACGTAAAACTATCAGAAACAAACATCCGAATGGATTTCACTTGAACATATCAGTTTTTCTTTAGAAGATTTCGCTTGAAATTCCAAGCGACACCTTGATTTCGCTTCAAGTAGATTTCTATTTCGCTTCAAGAGTTATCGCTTCAACTATTTCGCTTCAGGACTGTCACTTCAACTATTTCGCTTCAAGGCTGTCGCTTCAACGATTCCGCTTCAGATATTATTACTTGACAATTTCGCTTGAAATAGATTCGCTTCAAAGGTTTTCGATTCAAAGCTTAGGTTGTTGATTTCGCTTGAAAGTGAAACTGATTTGGTGTTTTCACTTGGATTCACTGTTGTGTGCAATTTTTGAATTCTGAAACATGGACGAGGATTTCTACAACGCATTCGCTACTCCAAATACTCCAATTTCTCTTGCACAAAATACGATGATGGAAAACGAAACGGGAACAATGCAAAAACCTCCGAAACTCATGAACATCGAAGAGTACAAGAGTTGGGAAGAAAAGTTTGAAAACTGGGTACAAGCAAATTATCTTGATGCATGGGAATGTGTTGAGACAAAATATGTTCGACCGATGAATGATGATGATGAAGAAGTGGTTCCGATTAAAGATCTGACTGCTGATGCTAGAAAAAAGTACAAAGATGAGAAAATGATGCTGAGTTTATTGCAACAAGCTGTGAAAGAAGATATTTTGGTTCTATTGCAACATAATGGAACTTCATATTCAATTTGGAAAGCTTTACGATCTAAGTTTCAAGGCAGTGAGGAAATGGTCAAGAACAAGAAGTCTTTACTGAAAAAAGAGTTTGATTTGTTTCGAAGATTGAAAAATGAGGACACTAAGCAAATAATTGAGAGATACTGCAATCTGTTGGCAAATATGAAACGATTGAAGATCATTAAAGATAATGAGGAATTGATTGAAAAATTATCAGATGCGTTACCGTATGAAACATGGGGTACTTATCTTATGATGCTAAGAAACAAGAAAGGTTTTAAAGATTTGACACTGAGCAAGTTTATCGAAAAGATTGAAGCTCAGGAGATGGAGCAGAGAAAGGTTATTCAGATGAAAGATTTCGATGGTGAACAGGATATTGGGTTGTATTACAAAGCAGGGGTGAATGAGAAGTCTACAAATCTATCTCCAAAAATAGAAACTGCTTACAACACCAAGAATGATTCTGGAAGTTCATCATCAGGATTAAACAGCAAAACAAGTTTCACATCATTTCCGTCTTTTGACCCGAACATTTCAACAACAAAGAATGGCAAGAAATTTCAGTGCAACATTGTACTGAATTTGGAAAATGATGAAGAATATTCAGCAGAAATTGCTAAGAGTCACATGTCTTTATTGGGAACTGTTCTTGAATCTTATGGTAGTTTTGTTGCAGGTCGAATCGGGAATCCAATGCTGACAAAGGAAGATTATGACCAGATCGATGCTGAAGAGATGGAACTGATGGACATAAAATGGTGCTTGGCCAGCGTGTTGAGGAGAGCTGAGAAATTTAAGCAAATCACTGGAAGAGATGATCTTCGTGAGGCTGGTACTTCTACTTTAGGTTTTGACAAATCTAAAGTCACTTGTTTTCGTTGCAGGGAAAAAGGACACTTCAAGAGGGAGTGCAAAAACCGCGAAGCAAGTGGAGCTCAAAATCCGTTTAACAACAACAATGATTACTATCGAAAGGCCATCTACCATCAAGTTGCTCAGCAACCATCTCAACAACGACAACATCAAGCACAAACTGCACATGGAAGGGATGTGTTTGAAGATTCTGGAAAGAGAGCGTGTGCAGTGAATCAAGATTCTTTAAAGAGAGTAAATGGTAGTGCTTTGATAATAGATCAAGACGACGAAAAGTTACCTGAAGGATTTAATTGGGAAAATTTTACTTGGGATGATTATGTTCCTGATCAAGATACAGCTCACACAGCTTTTGTAGCCCGAGTTGAAGAGGACAGTGATGATGATACTGAATATTGGGCGAGAAAATTTGATGCTGATATGAAACTGCTTGCTGAAAGTGATAGTGATGATGATAAAGTTAAAAAGAAAAAGAAAAAGATCAAAACACCAGTCAGCAGTGATGATGATGAGGTTTTCGTGAAGAAGAAAAAAGTCAAGACTCCAGTGAGTAGTGATGACGAAGAAATTCCAGTAATCAAAAGGAAAGTAAAAGTTGAAGTTGCAAAGTTCAAAGTTGAAGATGAAGTTGATGCAAAGAAGATTCCAGTGAAGTGTGAAAACTGTGAAGCTGTGAAGAAGCAGAACAGTACATTGATCTATAACTTGAATAGTTTGAAGGAATCTTATGATGTACTGAACAAAGCAATGAACCAATACAATTTAACTAGTGAAGAACAAGCAACAGCGATGAAAACACTTCAAGGAGCTTTTATGACGAAGCAAAAAGTGGTGAACAACTACATTGAGAAGTGTGCTGTTCTAGAACAAAAGTTGGAATTGCAAAGAATTGAGACTGAAAGAGTTAATCGTTTGTTGAAAAGTTACTCATGTACTTCTTATGTCATTGACAGGATTTATCCGACTGTTGAAGGCATGAAGGCATTTGAAGAGGATGAAGTAACTGAAGAAAAGAATGCTGAAAAAGTGGCTGAAGAAAAGACTCCAGAAAAAAAGAACAAGAAGAAGAATGATACAAAGAAAAAGACTGGCAAGAAGGATTCTGGTAAGAAACAAGAAGTCAGTTATAACAAATGTCCACCCCCGCTAGAAAATGGATATTTGTCCAGGAATCCAAATCAGGAAAGAGTCGAAAAAGCAACAAATTTACAGTGGGAGTCGGAGTCATCAGTCAATTTGCCAGAAAATATTGATGTCGTGTTTACATCATCTGACACTGATCATGAGTCCGAGTTAATTAAGAAAGTCGTCGATCAGGTGTTGGATAAAGATGAAACTGAGGAGTCAAAGTCAGAGTCAGAGTCAAAGTCTGGTTCTGAAAGTTCGAGTTCGACGGCCAACAGTCAAAATTCTTTAGTTAAAAGGGTTTACAACAAAGAATTCCTATTATCAAAATCTAATTTGAGTGACGAAACATTCAAAGTTGCATATACATTGAATGATTCCGACAAATTATATTCTGATGAGGAATTTCCACTAAGAGGTGTAAAAACTAAGATGATCAAAAAGATTTTCAAATTAACAGAAATCAATTTTTCTGAATTAAAAGATGTAAATCTTATTGATAAACCTAAAAAATACACCTCAAGAGTACAACAAAGACTAAACAAGAAAAAAGGTTACAGTTCTGGTTCTGGATTTCATAAGAAACCAAACTCTAACTGTAATTTCAAAAAGAAAGGTCTTGGTTTTACTCCAACAGAAAAACAGAAAAATGAAACATATGTTCGTGATTTTAAAGCAAAGATGACATTTGTTTTAGGTACATCAAGAGATGAGGAAGAAAAGAAAAGGTTTTGGAGGCAGTCAAATAGTGAGTTTCTTGCAACGAAGCAAGAAGAGATGAAGTTTGCTGGACAAAGGAAAGATACGAGAACTTGTTTCCAATGCAACACTGTTGGACACATTGCCAGAGATTGTTCTAAGGCAATATCATCAAAACAGGGAGTTTTTCGTAAACAAAAAGAAAAAGTGGTTAAGTTTGAACCGCCAATTGACCGAACCAAATTATTCAAAAATTCGATTTTTGAAATTGGTGAAAGTTCAAACAGGTTTTACAAGAAAAGAGGAAATATTGATAACCAGAAATGGGTTGTTAAGAAGTCTGTTGATAGTTCTAGTGATGATTTTGATAGGTTGAAATCAGAGGAGCTATCTTCTGGCGATGAATCTGATTCCATAAAATCAGAGGAGCCACAGGTTGAGTTAAAATTGAAAACTTCAGTCCCTCAAATGGATGATGTTCATTTTCCACCATTGAAGGATGAAAATTTTAAGAAGAAAATTGGTAAAGTTGAGATATCAAACCAATTTTATGATGATAACAAGGTTTTTGATGTTGAAAAAGCCTTTAACCCCACTGTGAAACACATTTTTGGTAAAATGATTGATCGAAAAGTCAAAGGGGTTAAAGAATTTTATGAGAAGAAGATGCAGAAGGAGAAAATTGAACCATCCCTAGTTCGTGACTGGGATGGCTCATACTACGAACAGTAAGTCTGTGGACTTGCCGGAGATCCCAAGTTGATAATCGTGGATCAGGAATCGGCATCATTCTGTGTATTTGATTGTGTTTTTCGTACAAGTGGTAAATCAGGGACATTAAGTTGTATCTGATTTTCTACAAGTGGTTAAAAAACAATGTGATGAACCAAATCCCTAACTCTACAAGTGGTAAAAACAAACTTATTTTCCGGAAAAATCATTTTGATTAAAACAAACTTAAGTGTTTTGAAATCTAAATGAGAAAATGGTTTGTTGTGAGGGGAAGTTCTGATTGTTTATGCCAAGTGAATGGCGATTTGAAGTGATTTGATATCAGTTGTCATTTTATTGTACAGTTTATTTTCAAATTTCCTAAAATGTGTTTGCATTTTAGGGGGAGTAAGAATTTTTAGAAAATCCAAAAAAACATTTGAAAAATTTGAAAAAGCCAAAAACATGATAAAATCAAAAATGAGTTTTTGTTGTATAAAAGAGGAAATGATAGTACATCAGTGGACGATCACAGCATGCTAAAGAATTGGAAAGTAAAAATGTGATAAACGGTCTCACTGATGATGTGTCAGTAGGTTTTTGCACATTTAGTAGATTGTGACGAGATATAAACCTAAATTTCAAACTTGCTTGTTCTGTGGGTTAACACAAACTTGGATATATAGGTAACCCCTGAAATCTCGTTTGAAAGGTCTCTTAATCTGATATACTAGGTCTTTATACTCTATGATATCTGGGGTATTATTCCGGGACTTCTGCTGAACGGTAGTTCTGACCTAGTCCCTGGCTAATACTTGCTGCAATGCTTGAAACACAGCATTAAACCCTCAGCATGCTGAAACAATAAAATTGATATATGCTGCTGTTGTAAGCAAAAAGATCCTCTAAAGGGGACACACCGAAAAGTCGAAGCTGATATCTCTCTGCGTATACGGAAGTATCGATCTGAGATCCCTCAGCCCTCGCATACCTAAATTATATACAGATATCATTGTAGTATTCTCACCTGTAAGACTGATTATTGAGATTCTGGATACGGGAGTATATTCAAGTAGTGAGACACACGAATAAGTTCAAGAGCTTAAAACATTAACCTCGTATCTCGGATCAGTTGAACTTTGTGTGAAAATTTAAGTGGATCAATATACTGACAATCTAGGTGAATTGTTTAGAGCTTAAAATGAAATGAAGCTTAACGGTGTTGGTGATTTGTCTCAAAAACTGATATGATCCTCTTGCACGAACTCACAAAAATATTGTTTGTAAATATTTCTTTATTGCATTTCATTACATTCAAAAATTTCAAAAAGATTTTTAGTGTGTTTTAGCATAAAATTTTGAAAAATACAAAAAGATTTTCGACAACTGGTATTGAAAAGCTGATTTTCAAAATTCTGAGTGCTAAACATGATGAGTATGATTTGAGGGGGAGGTTGTGTTCAAAACTGATTATTTTTGTCAAAACTTCAATTGATTCATCAGATTGAAAGATCATTTTGATTAGGTTTTTAAAGAAGAGTCTGAGTTAGTGAAAGTTTATATGTTTGAAATATGTAAATTGTAAAATTTATTGTGAGGTAGAGTTTATGCAGGTTTAAAGTTTGAGAAGTGATGATTCTGAAAAGCCAAAATTGTGAAAGTCAGACAATGATCCTGAAGCAGATGACGCTGAAGAACTAAAGGAATGCCAGCACATTGCAAAGGGAAGTCTGTTGATGCTGATTGAAAAAGTAAAGCCCGGAGGCTGATCAAGAATGAAGATGTGAAGACACAGTATTGGTGTGACTCGATAGTCGACTCGTCAACATCTGAGGGGGAGTCTGTTGGTGCACTACATCTGTCGACTTCGTCTTGTATCGAGTCTTAGACTAGTTAGAATAGATCAGGGCTCGTAGAATGAGAATTTGTGAGAAAGTTAGATGATTTCGTTTGAAGTTATGTTTTGTGTTTGAGATTTCGCTTGAAGCCTCAAGCGAAATCAACATGATAAGATTTCTCTTGAGTCTTTCTGAAGCGAAATCTCATACTCTATATATAGGAGTTCAGTGTCAAGCGAAATCATAGAGTATGATTTGAGTGATTCCATACCGAAGTGATGCCGGTGTGAGAACTGATTGTATTTGTGTTCAGATATCAATATAATCAGTGTTAAAGTGAAGATTCAGCTGTATTATAGTCAAATACTTATTTTCCGCACCTGTATTTGATAGAACTTCTCTGAACCGACTCATTCGGATTGCAAACACGATCCTACATATATTGGTTAGGTGTTTAGTTACTAGTATGTTATATAGTGTGTTATGATGTTCGGGGACCATAACGAGCTTGGAAATGTTAAAACAATGCTTCTAGTGAAAATTTGGTGTTTCGGTAATGTCCGGTTGTTCGGTTTGTTACTGGTTCAGTTAAGGTGCTAAACTACGCGGTTGAGTTTACTTTATGTTACCTTTTGTGACATTTTTGATTCCCGACACTTAGGAAAGCATTCTGGACCATTTAACCATATTTATGCATGATATTTAAGTGTTCAAATGCTGATTTTGCTGATTTCTGCTGAATTCGGCAAATTGTGTGAGTTTTAGGCACTTTCCAGCACTTAAACTATCTCTAGGAAGGCAGTTTTATGATCCTTACTTTCATACACACTATACTAGTGGAACTCTTGGTTTCTGACACATTCTATGTCTCAATACCAAGTCTGTCTATGTACTGAACTCCGTCAGCATTTTTCTGATTTGTCTGATAACTGTGCCAACTTTGTTTCATGCATCATTTGAATCAATAAAGTTTGCATGTAGTAATGATATATCATTTGCAACATATGTTAGTGCATTCATCTGTCGTCTTCGTCTTATATCGAGTCTTGGACTTGTTGCGGTTCTATTCGTGCATAAAGTCAAATATGTAGGTTTCTCTTGAAAGAGGAACTTGGAGGTTTCTCTTGAAGCTGACATGTGTGTCTTCAAGAGAAACCAGGAACACTATAAATAGGCATGAGAGCTATTCATTTGTAACGATTCCAGATTTGATACCGAGGTGCTGCCGGTATTCCTTGTGATTGTATTTGCTATTAAATCAATACACAAGACGTTTAAAGTGATATTCAAACTGTTTTTACATCCGTTTCTTAGTTTCCGCCTCTGAAACGGACTAGAGCTCTTTCGAACGACTCATTCAAGTCGTGATTCGATCCTACAAGTGGTATCAGAGCTCAGGACGAGGAGTTCTTGCCATATTCAGCTTGAAAATCTGTTTTCTACACCTTCTTTCACAAAATTGAAAATTTTTCACGGTTAAAATCGGCTCAAATTCACACATATGATGCGAAATCATGTATTAACTAATCCTGGATAGTTTCAGCTTTAAAATCGACTTAAAACCGGTTAAAATCAGTGTTTCTCTTGAAAGTTGTTCGTTATTTGCTGACATCATGCTGGTTTCTCTTGAAATAAGTGTTGGCTTCCTCTTGAATCTGGCTTTCTCTTGAATCTGGCTTTCTCTTAAATCTGGCTTTCTCTTGAATCTGGCTTTCTCTTGAATCTGGTTTAGCTTGAAAAAACATTGAGGTTTAGCTTGAAAATACCGTGGTTTTTCACGAGGAAAACGAAACATGGAGAATGAGTTTTATAATGCTTTTGCTAGTCCTATATCAATTACTCAGATTACATTGCTTGAAAATGAAACGGGGACATCACAGAAACCACCCAAACTCATGGATATTGATGATTACAATGGGTGGTCTGAACGGTTTGGAAATTGGGTTGAAGCTTATCATTTGGATGCTTGGGAACACACTGAAGAACCATATGTTAGACCCACAACGAATAATGTTCAGCAAACAATTAGACAAATTAGTACTGAAGATAAAAAAAAAAGCTTGTCTGGGAAAGGATGGTGGATTCAGTTGGGATAAATATGTTCCAACAAACAGCAAAGTGTGTTTGGCAGAACATGATGATGAAAAACTGGCTGAAGGTTTCAGTTGGGACAATTTCTGCCCAGACCAAGAACTTATGGCCAAAGAGATGTCCAAAAACACTTCAAATGTTAATGCTTTCATTGCAAATGCTTATGATTTGAAATGTGCTGAAATGTGCAGAAAAGTCATGGAAGCAGCTGAAGCAAGAAGAAGAAAGCTTGAAGAAGAGGAAGAAGAGGAAGAGAGATTAAAAGCTGAAGCTAAAGCTGAGAAAAAGAGAAGAGCTGAATTTTTACAATCAAACCGAACAGTCAAAGAGGTTCCTGAATTTGAAGTCAAAATTGAAGCTGAACCTGTCAAAGTTCCTCAAAAGTGCATGAACTGTGATTCTTTAATCAAGCAGAACAATGAGTTGCTGCACAACATAAACAGATTGAAAGAATCCTATGATACAATGAACAGAGAAATTAACAAGTATACTGATTCAAACGGTGAACAAGTTGTGGCAATGAATACGCTGAAGAAAGCGTACCTGAGACAGCTTGATGATGTCAACTTTCACATAAAGAAATGTGCTGATCTAGAGTTGAAATTAGCAACTCAAAAGATAGAAACTGAGAGAGTCAACAAGTTATTAGAAAGTTACTCATGTTCTACTTTTGTTGTTGACAGGATTTATCCGGTTGTGGAAGAATTGAAGACGTTTGAAGAAGTGAAGACGTCCGAAGAAAAGAAATATGTGACAAAAGATTAAATGAAGATTTCTGGTAAGAAACCAAGTGTTGTCTACACTAGATGTCCGCCCCCGGTCGAAAATAGATTTTTACCTCGAAATCCAAATTCCGAAAGAGTCGAAAAGGCAATAAACTTACAATGGGAGTCTAGGCCGTCGGATAACTTGCCAGAAAATATTGATGTCACGTATACGTCATCCGACACTGATCATGAGTCAAAGTTGATAAAAAGTGTGGTCGATCAGGTGTTAGATAAAGATGACATAGAGGAGTCAAAACCGGAGTCCAAATCCAAGTCAAAGTTTGGGTCCGACAAGTCAAAGTCAACAGTCAAAAAGGACAAACGGGTTTATGATAAAGAGTTTTTGATATCAAAATCTAATTTGAATGATGAATCATTCAAAGTGGCATATACTTTGAAAGATTCTGACAAATTATATTCTGATGAGATTTTTCCAATAAGAAGTGTTAGATTTGAAATGATTCAAAAGGTTTTCAAAATCACAGAAATTAATATTTCTGAAATAAAAGATGTAAATCTTTCTGAAAAACCTAAGCCTTACACCTCAAGAGTTCAACAAAGATTAAACAAGAAAAAGGGTTACAGTTCTGGTTCTGGTTTTCAAAAGAAACCAAACCAAAACTGTAATTTCAAAAAGAATGGTCTAGGTTTTATACCACCGAAAAACTATAAAAATGAGAAAATTTATAAACTAAAAACTGTTTTTGTTTCAGGAACAAGTGCTGAGAAAGAACAAAAGAGTTCATTATGGAAACAGACAAACCAAGAATTCCTTGCCAAGAAGCAAGAAGAACTGAAGAAGAATGCTGTTCCAAAGAAGATTGAAAAGAGAACATGTTTTCAGTGTAAAACTGTTGGTCATGTTGCTAGGGACTGTCCAAAGATATTCAAACCGAAACAGGAAGTCTCTGGTAAACTAAAAGAGAAAGTGATCGAGAAAACTGAACTTTCAACCCGAAAGTTTACAGGCTTTGAAAATTCAACCTTTGAGATTGGTGAATGTTCAAAGAATGTGGTTAAAAGAAAAGAAAATTTGAAAAATCAAAAATGGGTTGTTAAGGGTTCAGGAAACAGTTCGGGTGATGAATCTGATTCCACAAAATCAGATGAGCCAAAAGTTGTTAAAGAAAAGGTTGAGAAATCAGTTCCGAATGTGGATGATGTGAATTTTCCACCTCTACGAGCTGAAAATTTTAAAAAGAAAGTTGGAAAAGTAGAAATTTCAAATCAATTTTATTCTGACAAGAAAAAAATTTGATGTTGATAAAGCTTTCAACGGAACTGTGAAACACATTTTTGGCAAAATGGTCAATGGTAAGGCCAAAGGAGTCAAAGAATTTTATGCTTCTAAAAGACGTGTTCATAAGTCTGTTGAAAGAAAAGATGGAGAAGAAGATGTTGTTACACCCAAGGAAGGTCAGGCTTGGGTGGACATATTTTTCAAAGAGTAAAAACCTGACTTGCCGAAGATCCCAAGTTGGTAATCGTGGATCATGAATCGACATCATTCTTTATCATGTTTGTATAAAATGTTTGAGAAGTTTTTGCAGGACTTGCCGGAACTCCCAGGTTGGTAAGTGTGGAGTAGGAATCGGCATCTTGAGAATTCAACCAAAAGATGATGATTGGTTGAAAAATGCTTGATTAGATTGATTTTACAAGTGGTAAATCAGGGACATTAAGTTGTATCTGATTTTCTAAAAATGGTTGAAAAAACAACGTGATGAACCAAACCCCTAACCTACTATTGGTTTTACAAAATCAACACAACTTATTTTCCGAAAAAACCATTTGATTAAAACAAACTTAAGTGTTTTGAAATCAATGGGAAAATAGTTTGTTGTGAGGGGGAGTTCTGATTGTTTATGCCAAGTGGATGGAGAATTGAGGCAATTCGATATCAGTTGTCAAGTTGTTGTACAGTTTGTTTTCAAATTTCCTAAAATGTGTTTGCATTTTAGGGGGAGTAAGAAATTTTAGAAAATACAAAAACATTTAAAAATTTGAAAAAGTCAAAAACATGATAAAATGAAAAATGAGTTTTGTTGCATAAAAGAGGAAATGATAGTACATCAGTGGACTATCACAACATGCTAAAGAAATGGAAAGTTAAAAAGTGATAAACGGTCTCACTGATGATGTGCCAGTAGGTTTTTGCACATTTAGTAGATTGTGATGAGATATAAACCTAAATTTTAAACTTGCTTATATCGTGGGGAAACATCTCTCGGATATATGGGTAACCCCCGAAATCTTGTTTGAAAGATTCCTTTTTCTGATATACTAGGTTTTTATACTCAGTGATGTCTGGGGTATTATTCCGGGACTTCTGCTGAATGGAAGTTCTAACCTAGTCCTCGAATAATACTTTCTGCAATGCTTGAAACATAGCATCACCCTCAGCATATATGATAAGACAATAAAATTGCTTAGCAATGCTGTTGTAAAAAAGATCCTCTAAAGGGGACACACCCAAAAGTTGAGTCATGATCTCTCTGCTGAACGGTAGTTCTGACCTGAGCTCTCATGATTCTTCATAATTTATTAACCCCTACAGATATCATTTGTGTCATAATTACCTGTAAGACTGAATATTGGGATCTGGATACGGGAGTATATTCTGAGGTGGGACACGCGATTAAGTTTAAGTGCTTAAGACATTAATATCGTATCTCGAAGTAGTTGAAGTTTGTGTGAAAATTTAAGTGGACCAGTATACTGACAATCTAAGTGAATCGTTTAAAACTTCAAATGTTTAAAGCATAACGGTGTTAGTGATTGGTCTCATAATCTGATATGATCCTCTTGCACGAACTCACAAAAATATTGTTTGTAAATATTTCATTTTCTGCATTTATGTTACATTCAAAAATCCAAAAAGATTTTAAGTGTGTTTTAGCATAAATTTTGAAAAAATCCAAAAAGATTTTCGGCAATTGGTGTTGGAGAGCTGATTTTCAAAATTTCGAGTGCTAAACATGATGAACAAATGGTTTGGGTGAAAGTGTTTGAGAAAGTTTGAAATGAAATGAGAAAAGTTTTTGAAATAAAACAATATTCCTGCATGTGGTAAATTAGATTTGAAAATCTTATCCACAAATGGTTATCAGAAAATTTATTTTTGGGTAGAGTTTTTGCAGGTTGACCAGGTTCCGAAACCTGAGCTAGATGAGTGCCAGATTATGATCTAAGAACCTGTTGAAATTGAATTCCAGACTACGATCCCAGCTTAGTGAGAGGGGGAGTCTGAAGATTGTAGAGACAGATTCAGATCCTGAAGATTACGAGAAAGAGTAAGAGATTGTTTGAGGATGCTTGCAATGGAAAATACTTCGGAGAGAAGCTCGAAGACTGATAAAGACTGAAGATGCGAAGACTCGACACTTAAGACTCGTCAACATCTGAGGGGGAGTCTGTTAGTGCATTCATCTGTCGTCTTCGTCTTATATCGAGTCTTGGACTTGTTGCGGTTCTGTTCGTGCATAAAGTCAAATATGTAGGTTTCTCTTGAAAGAGGAACTTGGAGGTTTCTCTTGAAAGAGGAACATGGAAGTTTCTCTTGAATGGTTTCTCTTGAAGCTGACATGTGTGTCTTCAAGAGAAACCAGGAACACTATAAATAGGCATGAGAGCTATTCATTTGTAACGATTCCAGATTTGATACCGAGGTGCTACCGGTATTCCTTGTGATTGTATTTGCTATTAAATCAATACACAAGACGTTTAAAGTGATATTCAAGTTGTTTTTACATCCGTTTCTTAGTTTCCGCCTCTGAAACGGGCTAGAGCTCTTTCGAACGACTCATTCAAGTCGTGATTCGATCCTACAACATATGATGCACATGTATGTATATGGCAATAATCAGAAAGTAATTCAAATCAATAATTGTAATTCAGCACAGTCATTAAGCACTAATCATTGTTTAATAGTTGTACGGTTACCTGGAATTTTGACAGTTGTCACATTCTCCCCCTGTTAAGAAAATTTCATCCCGAAATTTTAAGCTTTACTATTAGCTGCAGGGGAGTTAGGGAACAAATGTGGGTACTTCGCTTTCATACAGTCTTCACGCTCCCAGGTGAACTCTGGGACGTGGCGTGCATTCCATCGAACCTTGACAAGCTTTACACTACTCCTCCGAGTCTTGTTGACCTTCCAATCTGTAACCTCAACAGGTTCTTCGGTAAAGTGTAGTGTGTCGTCAATGCGAACTTCATCTGCAGGGGTGACCACTGTCTCTTGAGTTGGACTTTTCTTCAGATTAGATACATGAAATGTATAATGAACACCATTTAGCTCTTCTGGTAGCTCCAACTTGTATGCAACTGAACCAACCCTTTCTAAAATTCTGAACGGCCTGATATATCGTGGGTTTAACTTACCACGCTTCCCAAAGCGTGCCACACCTTTCCAAGGTGAAACTTTTAACAAAACTATATCACCCACTTCAAATTCCAAGGGTTTTCATCTTGGGTCCGCATAGCTCTTTTGTCTATCACGAGTCGCCTTAATGCGCTCTCGGATCTGCATAATCTTATCAGTCGTTTCTTGGACCAGTTCGGACCAACCATCTGTCTATCACCTGCATCTGCCCAGCACAACAGCGATCGACACTTGCGTCCGTAGAGAGCCTCGAATGGTGCAGCTTGGATGCTTGTGTGGTAGTTTTTGTTGTAGGAGAACTCAACCAAAGGCAGATGAGTATCCCAACTGCCACCCATATCTATAACACAAGCACGTAGCATATCTTCAAGCGTCTGAATCATTCTCTCGCTCTGTCCATCCGTCTGCGGGTGAAAAGCAGTACTCAGATTCAACTGAGAACCAAAAGCTTCTTAAAAGGATTGCCAAATCCTTGACACAAACCGACCATCTCTGTCCGATATTATCAAGATAGGAACTCCATGGCGTGCAACTATCTCTCTTAGGTAAAGCTCGGCTAGCTTACCAGTGTTATCCTTCTCTCTAATCGGCAAGAAGTGCGCAGACTTTGTCAATCGGTCCACGATTACCCAAATCGTATCATGACCTCTGGGAGTCCTGGGCAACTTCGTTATGAAATCCATAGAGATCTGCTCCCACTTCCACATGGGTATCTCTGGTTGTTGCAGAAGACCTGAAGGCTTCTAATACTCGGCCTTCAGTTTGGCACAAGTCAAACACTTTCCAATGTACATAGCAACATCACCCTTAAGTCTTGGCCACCAGTAGTAATCCTTTAAATCTTGGTACATCTTGTCCGATCCTGGATGGATCGAGTACCTCGATTTATGAGCTTCATAAAAAATAACCTCTCTAAGACCACCAAAAAGCGGAACCCAAATACGTCCTATAAAATACAAGGTTCCTTCCTTGTTGGGTACCAACTTTTTCTCCATTCCTCTGAGGTATTCATCCTTAATGTTCTCTTTCTTAAGAGCTTCCCTCTGTGCAACACGAATATGCAACGTGAGGTTTGTCTGAATAATCATCTCTAAACCCCTAACTCTTATGGGCTTGATCCTTTCTTTTCGACTTAAGGCATCTGCCACCACATTCGCCTTTCCTGGATGATATTTAATCTCGTAGTCATAATCATTTAACAACTCGACCCAATGTCACTGTCTCATATTAAGCTCTTTCTGATCGAATATGTGCTGAAGGCTCTTGTGATCTGTAAAAATCGTGCAGCGAGTACCATATAGATAATGTCGCCAAATCTTCTCATGAACCTTTATTTGGCGCGAAGCATAAGCGATAACCTTCTGTCGCTGCATTAGCACACAACCCAATCCCTGAACGAAGCGTCACAATAGACCACGAAGTCGTCGGTGCCTTCGGGTAGGGATAATATAGGTGCATCGCATAGCTTATTTTTAAGCAGCTGAAAAGCTTCTTCCTGTTTGTCTCCCCATTCATACTTCTTATCCTTTTGAGTAAGGGAGGTCAGTGGTTGAGCGATCTTGGAGAAATCCTCAATGAATCTGTGTTGGTGCATGTTATATGACAACAGCTTCGGATTGGTCTTTGGATATTAAACAGAAGATTGGATCATGAAGACTTAAAGAAAAACGAGTTCTATGAAGCCCAATCAGTCCAAGTTTGTAATAAGTCTATTAGGCCCAAGTTTATGTGACAAATGTAATATGGGCAAAGCCCAATTCGAGATCTTGGCTGTGTGTATATAAACAGCCTTAGTCTTGAGTTCTAGGGTTAGACATTTTAGATAACTTGAGAGCCTTTTGGAGATTGTAAGAGAGCATTCAAGTTTGAGAGGTTAAGAACAAAACAGAAATCGGCTGTTAGGTTCTTGTAGATCTTAGTGATTGTAAAACACTTCAAAGGGTTTGATAATCACAGAAGATCAGTTTGGAAGTTTGTGTGTTTGTGTGTTCGAGTTCTTGTTCTTCTATATATTCTTGTTTCTGGGTTCGAAGATCAATAAAGGGGATTCCGCACCCTTGATTGATAAACAGTCTTGTTAAGATCCAACGGGATTAAGGGACCTACAATTGGTATCAGAGCGTTTGCTCTTGTGCGTGGTTCAAGACTGAAGATCTGGATTCAAGATTCAAGTTGTTTTTCGGGTGAAAATTTTCGGTGTCTCATTCATAATTTTCGTGAAGAACAGCAAGAACAAGGAAGAACAGTTCAAAATTCTGAAGTTTTGATCTGATTTGGTAGTTGGTAGTTGTGGTTGAGTTGTTTTGCTTGAAGATTTCGAGTTCAAATTTCTGGGTTTTTGCGAAGAACAGGAAGAACACTTGAAGAACAGCTTAAATTCGTGTATTTTAATCTGTTTTGATTATTGTTTTGACTGTTTTCGTGTTTGTAGGAGACTTTTGCTTGGATTTCGTGTAAGGAAAGAAGTGTTGATTGAGACTTTGCTTGTGCGACCGGATTGTCAGCTGCTGCTGTTTCGGGATTGGGTGGCTGGGTGGCCCAATCAGCTCTTGTGCGATCCTTTGATATTCAAAATTTGAATTTTTTAAGCTTGTGCGTTTGGAGGTCTTGTACGTTTGGAGGTCTTGTACGTTTGAAGTTCTTGTACGGTTGAGGATCTTGTGCGTTTGGAGTTCTTGTGCGACCCGGATTACTCTTGTGCGACCCGAAGTCAGCTTGTGCGAGCCAGAAACTCGTGCGATCAGGCCCAGGCCCATTAAAGTAACTGTTTGGCCCAAAGTTAGTGGCTTGTGCGATCCAGAAGACCTTATGCGTTTCAAAGGGTCTTGTGCGATCCTATCTTGTGTGATTCACAAGTGGTGGAATTTTGAAAGGCAAGCGTAGGAATTTTTTCAGTGTTTCGAGTTTAGAGAACTATCTGTAGCTCATCTGAAGAAGCCGTCTGCACCGTTGAACTCGTGGGATTTTTAAAAAAAAAAAAAGTCTGGAAAATCCCGAATTCAGTTTTCGACATTATATATCTTTGGATTCGTCTTTTCGAGACGATTCTAACGGTGTAATTTGGTAACCACTGTTTTCCGAAAAATTTTGTACGGTTTTATCAGTCAGTTACATTAAAATGTCGAACATGTCTAAATTGAACGAACTCTTAAGGATGGAACATGAGGTAGGCACGACGAACAAACCACCTAAGATGATGAATGTGGAGAACTACTTGACATGGAAGGATAGATTTCAATCTTTTGTTGAGTACCAGGACACGCGTATGTGGATATGCATAGACGATGGGTATGTGAACCCAACTCATGAGTTTGAGGGAAGACAACGTATAACTGCTTATGTTGATATGGATGCCGAACAAAAGAAAATGTATGAGGCTGAAAAGAGAGCCTTGGCAGCCATTAAAATGTCTTTACCTGATGGCATCAAGCATACTTTTAAGAAGTACACTACTTCAAAGGAAATGTGGGATGCACTAGAGAAGAGATATGAGGGAAATCCTGATGTCAAGAAGAACAAAGTTGATCTACTAAAGAAGCAGTTTGCTGTGTTCAAGTACATGAAGAATGAGTCACTTGAAGACGTCATCACTCAATACTACCATCTGATGTCAGAACTGGATAATTATGATATAGATTGCTATACTGACATTGAGAAAAACGACAAGCTGCTTGATGCTCTACCGGCTAAATGGGATATCTACACTCTCATGATTAAGGGAGAAGCAGATTATGACACGAACGAATTGGAAGAAGTAGTTGGAAAGCTTAGAGCTTATGAGCTTAGTATGAAGAAAAAGGACACTAGTTATGATCAGGTTCAAGATCCAGGGATATACAATGGGCTTACATCTTCTTCACCTCATGATGCTTCTAGCGACTCTGCAACTGCATTTCTTTCGTGTGATAAGGAGCAGGTCACAATGAATGAGGATGGTGATGTGTGTTTTGTAGCTGCTGCAGGAGGATCAACAGGAGTCAAGAGAACATCAACTTCAAAGCAAAGTAGTAGTGCAAAGTCAATGCCTATGAGTGTGAAGTCTGCTGAAGAACATCTTGCTCTACTTGCTTCTTTTGTTGCGTCTTATGAGAACTACATTCAAGGGAAAATATCTGATCCTGCCACTTTAGATGAAGATTATGATCAGATTGACCCTGATGATCTAGAAGAGATGGATCTACAATGGCAGATGGCCATGATTTCGAGACGTGTGAAGAGGTTCATGAACAGAACTGGAAGGAAGTTTGTAGGAAAAAGCGTAGGTTTTGACAAGACCAAAGTCAGGTGCTTTAACTGTCAGAGTTATGGTCATTTCGCTAGGGAATGTCAAAAACAAAAGCATGAGAATACGAATCAAAGTTCAAACAATCGGAATGCATCAAACAACTCTAACTCTAACAACTCTAACTCAAGGGCGTTGATATCTACTGCAAGAGAAGGCTCATATGACTGGAGCATTCACTTAGAAAATGATGAAAATGTCACTCAAGCATTCATGGCAGAGATCACTCCAGTCAATGATGGTGAAGCTACAGTAGATGAGGATAAAGTTGAGAAGAAGAGTGAAGTTGAGGAAGATAAGGCTGATCAGACAACAGATGCTGAAGAGGAAAAGCCAGAGTCTGAGCATGAAATGGAAGCTGATGAGAAAGATGAAATCATCAAAAGAATGGAAGCTCAACTTGCTGCTCTCATGGCCAACTCAGACAAATCGACAGGAGAGGTAAGTAACTCTGCCACTTCTGTTTGTTTAAAGTGTCGTGAACTACAGGGTGAAGTTGAAAAATTGTCAACTCAAAACAAAAGTCTTGTGAGCGAAATGTCTAACGTAAAAGAGTCAAATTTCTTTGCTAAAAGAAACGAGTCTTCATATTTGAAAAAGATAAAAGGCTATGAAGCTGAAATTGAAGTTTTAACCAGCAAACTAAACGAAAAACTTCAAGTCATAGACTTAGCTCATGACATGATGGCTGAGAAAACAAAATAGATTTCTGATAAAAACAAAGAGTTGTCGGTTGCACAACTTAAAATTGTTGAACTTGAAAAGAAGTTAGGTCAATTCAGAGATTCTACTTTTGTTATGAAACATATGATGGGTGGGTTAAAGAAGAGTAATGACAAGACAAGTGTGGGATTCCAAGGCTTTAATGAAGTCCCACCTCCTCTTAGTCATGACTACTCTTTCCTACCTGGTGAGGATGAGCTTACAGACTTTCTGTCAACATCACCAAGTAGTTCCACATCCAGTCAAGGTGATGTGTTTGAAGATAATGATGCTAAGAAGGAAAATAACAGCAAATCTGTTTTGAAAAAGAAAAATACACCTTCTAAAAACAATAATCAAACTTTTGTTAAAAAGGTTAATTTTGTTCAAGGAAGTGATATGAAAACCGAAACAGCTGTTATCGAAAAGGTATCAAATGTAGAGTTTGCTAGAAACAAAAACATAGAAAAATCTGAAATTAAGCAAACTGAGCAAAATCCTTCCAAAGCATCATCATCAAAACCAGAATCTAGTTCAAAGGCTTCAACTAAGAAGTCTTCGAAAAAGAGATCGTGCTTCAAATGTCACACAAAAGGACATGTAGCTAGCTGCTGTCCTAACAAAAAGATTGAAGCAGAAGTTAGTGAGAAACAAAAGGGGAAATCACCTGAGAAGCAAGGTGATAATGAGGAGAAAGTCTCAAATTCTCCAAAGAAATCTGCTCCAAAGCAACAACCGGGTGTTGCTGGTGGTGTAGATAAGGCTAAAAAAGGAACTCCACAAGTTCCTCGTTTCCAAAGAAATCAACCAAGATTTCAGCCTGCATCTACATCAGGCAGATATGAGAGACCTAGAAGTAGTTCACCCAGAAGTCAAGGTCAATATCAAAATCGATACCAAAATAATGGTGGTCGAACTTTTTATAACAATGACTTTAGAAATTACAATCAAGGTTCTTGGAATCAAAATCTAAATTTTCAAAGGTCACATAGTCCAAACACTAATAGGTACCCTCAGAACCAGAGACCTTATGGAAATCATACCCCATTTCCATCAACAGGTCCGAGATCTAAGACTCCAATTAGGGGTGATGGATCTTGGATGAATGTTCAAGTAGTTGGTGAATCTGGACGACCCAAGACCATTAAGGCTTGGGTCCCCCAATCTAACTAATCTTTCGGTTGGTGTGTGCAGGAGCTGCTAAGGAGGATTATCAACTTATGGTATGTTGATAGTGGCTGCTCCAGGCACATGACGGGGGATGCGAGATTAATTTCTGATTTTGAAGAATACGATGGTGGGCATGTAAATTTTGCTGGTGCTAAAGGTGGAAAAATTACTGGACGAGGAAAAGTGACGAATGGGAAGATCACATTGGATAAAGTGAACTATGTTGAGCAGCTTAAACACAATCTGATGAGCGTGTCACAAGTCTGCGACAAGGGTCACTCGGTCCATTTTACCAAGTCTGAGGCATTGGTGTTGAAACCGGGTTTGGTCATTCCGGACGATTGGATAGTAATGCGTGCACCAAGGAAAAATGACACTTATGTCATGGACATGGGTGCCAAGGATCCAACTGCTGCGGTGGCGTGTTTACTGTCAAAAGCATCTGAAGCTGAATCTATGTTGTGGCACAGACGCATGGCCCACATTCACTACCGCAAAATGAATTATATCATAAAGAATGAGCTAGTGAAAGGGGTTCCATTGCTGAGGTTTCAAGTGGAAGATAAATGTCTTCCATGTCAAAAGGGAAAACAACACAAGAAACCTCATAAGTCTAAAACAGTAAATTCCATTAATGCCCCTTATGATTTACTTCACATGGATTTATTCGGTCCAGTGAACGTGAGGAGCATAGGTGGAAAGTACTATTGTCTTGTTGTCACTGATGATTACTCACGTTATTCTTGGGTTTTCTTTTTAGGTACAAAAGATGAGACAGCGGAGATGCTGATAGATCTTTTTACGAAATTGGAAAACGTCCATGATGCAAGGATTAAGAGGATAAGGAGTGATAATGGCACGAAGTTCAAGAATCGGATTCTGGATCTCTACTGTCTTCGAAAGGGAACTGAACATCAATATTCCGCTCCTTACACTCCTCAGCAAAATGGAGTCGCTGAGAGGAAAAACAGGACGTTGATTGAAGCCGCTAGGACGATGCTTTCAGATTCAAAGCTGCCAGTTCTTTTCTGGGGAGAAGCTGTGAATACAGCTTGCTACGTCCTAAACAAAGTTTTGACCGTTAAACGTTTTAACAAAACTTGTCATGAGTTAATGTTTAATGAAAAACCAAACTTAACAGGCTTTGAACCATTTGGATTACCCTGCACCATTGTGCGAAACAAAGATAAACAAAAATTCGGTGAGGTGGCAGATGAAGGCTACTTTCTGGGCTACGTGCCTGGCACACCGAATAAAAGGGTTTTTAATCTAAAAACTGGTAAAATTGAGGTTGTTTTCAATGTAGAAATTACTTCTTACAAACCTCAACAATCAACGAGTGGTCCTGCTATATTATATGATTATGATAGTATGTTTAAATCATTTAATATTCCTGAGGTTTCTGATGCAGATGCTTCTCAGCTGATTCAAACAGTGATTGGTGAAGACGATGAAGGTGAATTTATGCCTAGATCGAATGTAGATATGTCAGATGCTCCGGGAACTTCCCAAAGTGCTGCTGATCCTGATTCAAGCGATAGTGACTCTGAACCCTTTCAGGGGGAGGATTTCATTAATCCGTTTGCAAATCAAAATATTCAGGGGGAGGTTGGATCAAACCTGGGTGATAATCTAGAAGTCGATGCTGTTGCTACTACACGAGCAAATAGAGATCATCCAGTTGACATGATACTTGGAGATCCTACTGCAGGTGTTCAGACTAGAAGAAGCATAGAAGCGAATTCTGGGTTATTTGTTTCAATTGAGAAGACTGGGATAGTGAACGAGTGCTTGTATAGTTGCTTTATTTCCCAAGAGGAGCCGAAGAACATTCATATGGCTCTTAAAGACAATTCATGGGTTGAAGCTATGCAAGAGGAATTGGCCCAGTTTGCTAAGTTGAAGGTTTGGGAATTGGTGGACCTTCCAAAAGGTGAGAGAGAGATTGGCACCAAATGGGTATTTAGGTGCAAGAAAGATGAAAGAGGTATTGTCACACGCAACAAAGCTCGGTTGGTTGTCAAAGGCTTTAATCAGCAAGAGGGGATTGATTACAATGAGGTGTTTGCACCAGTGGCGAGGCTGGAGGCAATTCGTTTGTTTCTATCTTTTGCTTCATTCAAGGGCTTTAAAGTTTACCAACTAGATGTGAAGAGTGCATTTCTTTACGGTAAAGTCCAAGAAGTGGTGTATGTCTCACAACCAGATGGGTTCGTTGATCCAGACTATCCAGATCGAGTGTACAAACTTGATAAGGCTTTGTATGGGTTACATCAAGCTCCCAGGGCGTGGTACGAGACACTGTCTACACATCTGCTCAAGAATGGTTTTGAAAGGGGACAGATAGACAGTACACTGTTCATAAAGAGGAAGAAGGAAGATTTTCTGCTGGTATAGGTATATGTGGATGACATCATCTTTGGGTCATCTGATGTGAACATGTGTAAAGAGTTTGAACAGGTGATGAAGAGCAAGTTTGAAATGAGCGCTATGGGTGAGCTGTCTTATTTTCTGGGATTACAAGTTGAACAGAAGGAGGATGGGATGTTTATTCATCAAACGAAGTATGTGTATGACATTTTGGATCGGTTCAAAATGAATGATTGCTCTACTTTCAACACACCCATTTGCGAAAATCACAATCTTGGCCCAGATCACGAAAGTACTGAAGACGTTGATCCTACTCAATACAGGGCAATGATTGGTTCTCTGATGTACTTGACTGTTTCAAGACCTGACATCATGTTTGCCGTATGCTTGTGTGCCAGATATCAGGCAAATCCAAAGGAGTCACATATGAAAGCAGTGAAGCGGATTATTCGATACTTGAAGGGGAAACCTAAACTTGGGTTGTGGTATCCAGCTGATAGTGATTTGAGGTTCGTTGCTTACACTGATTCAGACTTTGGAGGATGCAAATCAAACAGAAAGTCTACAACAGGTGGTTGTCAGTTCTTAGGAGGCAGGATCGTGTCTTGGCAATGCAAGAAGCAATCCTGTGTGTCTACCTCTACGTGTGAAGCTGAATATATTGCTGTGGGTAGCTGTTGCTCTCAGGTTCTCTGGATCCAACAGCAGATGCGCGATTACGGTTTGGATTTCACTCGTACTCCTATTATGATAGATAATAATGCCACTATATCAATCATCAACAATCCCGTAAAGCACAGTAGAACTAAACACATTGACATACGTCATCACTTTATACGGGATTGTGCTGAAAAACGATTAATTGAATTGCACCGAGTCGACACAGAAGATAACCTTGCTGATCTTTACACAAAAGCTTTTGATCGAGCTCGCTTTGAACACTTAGTCGAACTCAATGGGATGAGGAATCCTGAATAACTGGTTTTTCATAAGAATTTTTGTAAATAGTTTACTGTTTTTCTTAAAAATCAAAAATACAAAAACATCGAAAAATTTCAAAAACACAAAAACAATAGAAAAGCAAAAATGAGTTTCCTGGCGAGCAAAAGAGAAGATGATAGTACATCAGTGGTCTGTCTAAACCTCTTTAAACCTTAAATGAAATATGCTAAGCAGCTCTATATAAGATGTATCGGTAGGCTCACAATCATTTTAAAGTGTGCAGGGTGATATAAACTAAAATCGACTGAAGACCAGGTGGGAACCATTCATTGGCATATGGTCTTAGTACCGAAATTTCGTTTGAGAGATTGCCGAGGTTCTGAGATATTCGGTCTTTATGCTGCTTATCACCTGGGTATCATGGTTGTATCTTTTACCGAAAAATAACGGGGACGCAAGTCTAGATCTTCCATGATATCATACATACGTGTACATATTGCATTCGACCTCAATAAGTGATCAACAATCACATGTCCCCAAAATAAGTGATAAAATATCACATTAATCCGGGAGTCAAGTTCGTCTCTCTGCTGTACGAAAGTACTGACCTGTTCACGGACTTGCTCCTGTACCCTCATGCATCTGAAAATCAAGTTCCTCATCAATAAGTGATTCTATCACATAGGGCTTGTTTTCAATCAAAATAAGTGAGTTTCTCACATCATATACGGTCAAACAGATGATAATCGGTATACTCACAGGTAAGATGAACCCTCGTGCATACCTTGATACGGGAATGTGTCGTGATGTGGATGAACACCGGTCGGTAAGTATAAATCATACCTTAACGTATCCCCTCGCCATGATTACATATGATAAGTTGAGCTTATGTGGACAACAATACCGATAATCGTTATAGGATGCTTATCTAAATGTTAACTAAAAGAACAACAAGAGCGTTTTGACATGACCGTACACTGATATGATTCTCTTACCCTCGAAACTCGCAAAAAGAATGTCTGTAAATATTTCTTTACTGCTTTCAGTCTTTACATTTGATATATAAAAATCCAAAAATAGTGTCTTTTTTCTGTTAAAATTCTTAATGTACGGAAAACTGTTATTCTTGGAGGAGTTGTTACCGAAAGGGGGAGACTGTGTTAGAAAGTGGGTTCAAAAATTTTTTAAATCATGCAGGTTATAAGGTGTTTGTTAAAATTTGTGCGTGTTGGTGCTTAATTGGAAAATGCTTAATCTGATACAGTTTAACTATCTTTAGTAAAATAACAATTCTTTAACTATGTTGAAAAATTCTTATGGTTTCTCGAGATGTTTGTTTTATAGTATACAGATTGAAGCAGTTTGTTGATGAGAAGTTGCTGTGAAGAGATGAGGAGTTTGTTGCTGCTTGGTAGAATCCTCCTTCTACAATGCAGAGTGGATGCGGTGAAGACTTACATTGAATGCTGAATCAAAACTTGGAAGATTTGGTGATTGGATGCATCAGCTTAGGGGGAGTCTGTTGCTGACAAAGATGTTGCTGATAAAGACAGAATTCATGTTGAAGCTGACGCTATCCAAAGACCAAAGAATGTGAGATTCTGAAGACTAAAGTTTCCTTTGCAAGCTATTGTCAAGGGGGAGTTTGTTGGTGCATGTTATATGACAACAGCTTCGGATTGGTCTTTGGATATTAAAACAGAAGATTGGATCATGAAGACTTAAAGAAAAACGAGTTCTATGAAGCCCAATCAGTCCAAGTTTGTAATAAGTCTATTAGGCCCAAGTTTATGTGACAAATGTAATATGGGCAAAGCCTAATTCGAGATCTTGGCTGTGTGTATATAAACAGCCTTAGTCTTGAGTTCTAGGGTTAGACATTTTAGATAACTTGAGAGCCTTTTGGAGATTGTAAGAGAGCATTCAAGTTTGAGAGGTTAAGAACAAAACAGAAATCGGCTGTTAGGTTCTTGTAGATCTTAGTGATTGTAAAACACTTCTAAGGGTTTGATAATCACAGAAGATCAGTTTGGAAGTTTGTGTGTTTGTGTGTTCGAGTTCTTGTTCTTCTATATATTCTTGTTTCTGGGTTCGAAGATCAATAAAGGGGATTCCGCACCCTTGATTGATAAACAGTCTTGTTAAGATCCAACGGGATTAAGGGACCTACAATCTGTGATAATACTCTACCAAACCCAAAAACTGTCG
This sequence comes from Helianthus tuberosus, assembly GCA_030545235.1. Lineage (NCBI taxonomy): Eukaryota > Viridiplantae > Streptophyta > Magnoliopsida > Asterales > Asteraceae > Helianthus > Helianthus tuberosus. The sequence goes on from CM060360.1 coordinate 92,261,041, forward strand.
GATCTCGGTTGGCATCTTCGGAGTTTCCCAATTCTTGATGGCCTCGATCTTGGTGGGATCCACATGAATTCCATTCTCGTTTACCACGTGACCGAGGAACTGCACTTCGCGTATCCAAAACTCGCACTTCGAGAACTTAGCGTAGAACTTCTCCTTCTTTAGCGGTTCTAAGATGGATTTGAGGTGTTGCTCATGGTCTTCCTTCGTTCGCAAATAGATCAAAATATCGTCGATAAATACGATCATGAATTTATCGAGATACGGCTTGCAAACTCGGTTCATCAAGTCCATAAACACTGCCGGCGCATTAGTCAACCCAAACGGCATCACTAGAAACTCGTAATGTCCATAACGAGTTTTGAAGGCAGTCTTCGGTATACCCTCTTCTTGGATCCGCAGCTGGTGATAACCTGATCGTAGATCGATATTGGTGTAGTAACTTGATCCCTGAAGTTGATCGAATAAATCATCAAACTTCGGCAAGGGATACCGATTCTTGATGGTTAACTTATTCAACTCTCGGTAGTCAATGCACATACAAAAACTACCGTCCTTCTTCTTGACGAACAGAACTGAAGCTCCCCAAGGCGAGAAGCTTGGCCTTATAAATCCCTTATCTAGCAACTCCTGAAGTTGTGCTGTCAACTCTTGCATCTCTGAAGGCGCAAGTCGATAAGGTGCCTTGGCTACAGGTGCGGTGCCTGGTACCAAGTGAATTTGGAATTCGACTTGTCGTTGAGGAGGTAATCCTGGCAAGTCTTCGGGGAAGACTTCAAGATATTCCCTTACCACAGGGATGTCCTCGAGCTTCGGTTCTTCGGCTTCTTCATCCACTACATGAGCTAAGAAGGAAACACATCCTTTATTCAGAAAATTCTGTGCCTTTAAACAATAATCCGTAGAGGCGTATCATGCTTCTCCCCATGAATCAAGATCGTCTCTTCATTCGCCATCGGGATGCGGATAACCTTCTCATGACATACAATCTCAGCTCGACTACTCGACAACCAATCCATCCCAACTACTACGTCAAAGCTTCCCAATTCCACTGGTAGAAAATCTAATGAAAACTCACGCTCTCTGAGCTCTATAACACAGCGTCTAATCACTTTAGTGGCTTCTACTAGCTTTCCATTAGCTAGTTCTATTGAGTACGGGATATCTAACTTACTTGCTACTAAACCGAGTATATTCTTAAACTCTAGAGATACGAAGCTATAGTCGGCACCGGTATCAAATAGCACAGATGCAAAATGTTGATTAATAGGGAACTTACCAGTGACTACGTTCGGATCTTGGCGAGCTTCCCTAGCTCCAATGTTGAAAACTCTTCCACGGGCTTGGTTATTCTTTGGGCAATCCCGCTTGAAATGCCCTACATCACCACAGCCATAACAACCTTGGCCGCGTCCATTCTCATTTCTGCCTTGGTTGTTGTTATTCTTTCCTCCACGGTTTCCATTTCCCACCTGATTCCCATTTCCGTTTCGGTTTCCATTACCTCCCTGGTTATTGTTTCCTCCTTGGTTTTTATTCCCATAACCGTTTCCACCACGGTTGCCATTACCATTTCCATTTCCTCCTTGCCCACCATTTCCACGTCCGTTTCCATACTAGCATGTCTCTTTAGAATGACCAACTTTTCCAAAAGTTTCACATTTCCCAACTCTACATCGACCAGCATGATGAAACTGACAAACATCACATTTGGGCAGGGTGCCCATATACCCTTTTCATCTGCTCTCAGCATTTGCACCACCAGTCTTGACCTCGGCTGGTGGGTTAGCATCTCTCCGCTTGCTAGCACTGTTGTTGTTCCCTTGGGTACCCTTCTTGAAATTCAAAAACTTCCTCTTGTTTTATCCTAACGACTCTACATGAGTCTCTTTCTTCTTGGTCTCAGAAATTGAGAACTTTCCTAGGCGAATCGATTCTTCAGTCAGTGCCACACTCAAGTCAATCGCTTCAGTAATCGTCGGAGGCTTAGAAACAGTCACCATGCTAAGAATCTGAGGTGTTAAACCCCATATGAAACGTTCGATCCTCTTGAATTATGGTTCTACCAAGTAGGGGACAACACGAGATAAATCATGAAATCTCTGAACATACTCAGCTATCTTTGGGCCATTGTCACACCCCTATTTTCCACGTGTCACCGGTGGGCCCGGTGGGGAGTATAGTGACGTAGTTGGTATCATCATAGACAAACAACACAATATATATAAATGCACAACGGAAGCAAAGATAGATTCATTTCAACTTTAATAAAGTGTAATATTAAATATCACAATTAGTTGAAACGGATCCACAGGCGGATCAAAATAAAAGAAGTTATTGTTCAACAGCTTTATTGACATCCAAGCTTGCGAGACTTATTGTGGACGCTTAGAAGACAGCCAGCCTAGTACGAGTAGTACCTGCACTTAACCTTTTGAAAAAATACGTCAGTTTACACTGGTAAATACAATTTAACTGACTCATTTTGAAAAGGTTTGAAAATTGATTTGAATGCACGTGGCACAAAACATTTTATAACTTGGGATAATTATGTGAAAATAATCTTGTAAGGGAATTACATGTTACTTATGCGTTCAGTAGCCCGATCCGTAGACCGGGTTAAAGATTAATAGACACACCACAATATTGAGTTATGCACTGAAAGGTGTACGCCTACACCCCGTGCTCAGGTCGTGGCCATCTCGTAAGATGATGCCAAGGATATCCGGGACATGGTCATTAACCCCCCAAAGGCTTTAAGCAAACAAAACACATTCAAAACATAGCATATCAATAATTTAACCTCTATTCGATTAAAGATTCAATGCCGGACCAAGCGGTATTTTATATACCGTACCCCAAGCCCGTATAGGGAAAATAAGTTAAAAGTATTTACCTTGGTAAGTATAAATCACAATTAGCGAGTGAAGGTAGCTTTTACTAGTTCTTCTATTCTAGAACAAAGGTTTATAATAACCTATTAGATTTCTAACGGGTCTTTATTTAAGCCTAAGCTTAGACCGGTTAGCTTTCAAGGACGATACGGTTCAAACGCACGATTAAGCGAAGACCGGATAGAATGTGATTTAGAACCGACAAGTTTGAATACTTGTATAATATGGGTATACTAAATACATTCTGGATTTTGAGACAAAGATGATAAGGTTTGACCCGTTTCGGTCAATTTATGCAAACTAGTTACATAAACCGAACCGAGTACGAAAAGGGCGTCACGGGTAACCATAAGAGTCATATGCAAGTTCCCTGAGTTAATATACTTTAAATATGTTGTGACATCAGTAAGATGTCTTCTATTATGCCCCAAACGAATTTAAACCCGATTTATGCCTCATGAGGGCATTTTGGTCATTTAAAAGATTATAAAAGAGTTTAATTTGTAATCTGAGTTACAGGTCTGATTTATACAGTAAATACACTTAATTTAACATGCTATAATAGTAGGGTATGACCTATATGTGAAACTTATCATTTAAAACCAAACTATGCTCCTTAGGGGTATTTTGGTAATTTCACAAGGGCTAAAAAGGTCAAAACTGGAAACCTGAGTTCAAAAACTTTTACTTACTGTTATTATATAAAAATATACTAAAAATATCAGTAGGTATCAACCTTATATGTTTAATATAGTGTTAGTACATACTATGCGTTAAAAACGCTTAAAAAGGCGTTTTGGAGCCATTTCCGGGTTTTTAAAGGAAAGCTGATATTTTTATAATTCCAGAAGGCTCAAAATATTTTATTTAACAAAAAAATTAGTGGAAAAAGGTTTGGGGTCAAAAGGATTTGTAAAACTCATTTTATGGCTTAAAAGGGCAAAATAGGTATTAACCGAATTAAACTTAGAGACCTATGTTATGCTCAGCCAAAAATTAAATAAAAATCTTCAAAAATCCCAAATATTATATTACATCAGTGCGTAAAAAGTTTGATATCAAAAAGTGGGTTTAAATAGGTTATATGCTAATTACGCCGTTTAAGTAACATAAAGCTTTCAAATTACGCTAATGAGCATAACTTCTAATCTAGACCTCAAACTGATGTCAAATTTTAGGTGCAAGTTTATAAATTAGTAACTAAGGTTTCTACTCTTTTACTTTTTCAAAAATCACGTTTTATAGTCAAAAGGGCATAATAGTCAACATTTAAGCATTAATCGGAAACATGCATGTGAATCGGATAAGTATTGAACCAAGTTGTATAATCTCAGAGAGTTATACTTATATGAAACCTGGTCCAAAATAAGCTCTAAGGCAGATCTTAAACATGCATAAATGGATCAGAACTGATAGTCAAAACAAAAGTCAAATTATGCGACTTTCGGGTCCGATCCGGGTTTTAAACTGAAAATTGTCGAGTTGAACATGTTGAGACATGTTCTTACATTAGTTACCATGTTATTTTAATGATCAAACAGGTTGCATGTACCCTACATTGCTAATTATGCTTAATTTTGAAAATACACATTCTGTTGACTTTTTAAAGTAAGCTTTGACTCGACAATTAACATAGTTAGAGTGGGAATCTGAAAGTACCCTTTTAAGGGTTTGTTACCCACATAAATACCTACTTGTAGGTACTTTCAATTCGAGAAATGACTGAGCAAATTTCATTTAATCTCGAAGTCAAACTTAATTTACGACGGATTGACTTTTAGTTAATTAACTAAGCTAGAACGAATTAGAAAGGGTTAGGAATACTTACAAGAGTCCTAATTACGATTAGAGATCACTAGAAAGCCTGAGGTTGATCAGAGGAGCTCCAGAAGTGGTCTTGCAAGTGAATGTGAAAATGGTTGCAACTTGAATGTTCTTTATTTATGCACTTTGATTGCATAAGATGGTGCCACAAGAGTCTACAGATGTTATAAGATGTGTCCTAGTGCCCCCCTATGCATGTAAAACCATTGGTGAGCCTCTGGTATCATGTAACAGCTGTTAACAATCGAATTCAGACCTGAAACTGACATCTGCGCATTATATGTCGCTGGCAGGTCGTAGGCGGGCCGCGAGAGCCCCTTCGCGGGCCGCGTACAAGTGGCGACCAGGTTAACAAGTTTTCCATGTTTTACATTTTAGTCCTTGGTCCTTTGTTACGTGGTTTTGGCTACTTTTCTTGCACTCTTGACCCTCAAACCTGATTTTTAAGGGCCTTAGGACATCTACAAACTTGGTTAGGTCCTTGGTTAACTTTGTGCTTACCCGAAAAGTCACAAATTTCAATGTTGACGCATTTAACCCTTCGTGCACGGTTTTGATCATAACTTTCTCATACGATAACGAAACCTTATGAAATTTTTATCACATATTCTAGTGAGTATATTTTATAATTACAAAGCTTCGGGTTTGCTAAAAGGTCACTCAGAGGTATACTTTCAACATGTTGACACATTTAGCCCCTGTAGTTTGTAATTCCTCACTTTCTTTCATTTTTCCGCTTTGTATGATCCATGATTTATCCGTTTAAGATTATAAACACCATGTAGGGTTATTGTAGAGCCTATTTATCCATTGTTGACACTTTGTACCCTTATATTTACATAGTTTCACTGTTCGTCAACTTTAGTCCCTCTGAAGTGCTTTTTCACATATTCAAAGCTTATGACACGTGTCAATACATTATTGGACGTAAATTTTCGAGGTGTTACATCCTCACCCCCTTAAAAGAAATCTCGACCTCGATATTTACTGAAACAAATGAGGGTATTTTTCTTTCATCGTGGATTCTACCTCCCATGTGTATTCGGGACCTCTACGGGCATCCCATTTGACCTTTACGATAGGCACATGCTTCCTTCGAAGCTTCTTTACCTGTCGATCCTCAATCGACAATGGTTTTTCCACAAATTTCAAGCTCTCATCTATATGTATTTCTGTATGTGGTATGACCAGTGATTCATCAGCGAAACACTTCTTCAGATTACAGATGTGAAAAACATTGTGGATAGCACTGAGCTCTTCAGGCAAATTTAACTTATAGGCAACTGACCCAACGCGTTCGATAACCTCGAAAGGTCCTATGTATCTCGGGCTTAACTTGACTCTATTACCAAATCGCATCACCCCCTTCCAGGGTGATACTTTAAGCAACACCTTGTCGCCTACTTCGAAGTGAAAAGATTTACGCTTTGGATCCGCATAGCTTTTCTGCCTATCTCGGGCAGCTTTCACGTGATCGCGAATCTGGACAATCTTGTCCGTCGTTTCAAAGACTAACTCAGGTCCTGATAATTGAACTTCTCCTACTTCTGCCCAACATGTAGGGGTTCTGCATTTTCTACCATATAATGCCTCAAAAGGCGCAGCCTTAATACTAGTATGGTAGCTATTATTATAGGAGAACTCGATCAATGGTAGGTGGTTATCCCAACTGCCACCTAAATCAATCACACATGCTCGAAGCATGTCTTCCAGCGTTTGGATGGTACACTCACTCTGTCCGTCCGTCTGTGGGTGGTAAGTCGTACTAAAATTCAAGCACGTGCCCAAAGACTGTTGGAAACTCTTCCAAAAATGAGAGGTGTATCTCGTATCTCGGTCGGAGATAATCGACACTGGTACACCATGCAGAGCTACAATCTTATCTACATACAATTGAGCTAACATGTCGGAGCTGTAAGTTTCCTTAATGGGTAGAAAATGTGCTGACTTGGTCAGCCTATCTACTATGACCCATATAGTATCGTTTCCCTTTCTCGTCTTTGGCAATTTGGTGATGAAATCCATTGTCACCATCTCCCACTTCCATGTGGGAATTTCAAGTTGTTGTAGCAAACCTGACGGCTTCTGATGCTCAGCTTTGACTTGCGCACAAGTCAAACATTTAGCTACATAAGCAGCTACAGACTTTTTCAAACCAATCCACCAGTAGTTTGCCTTTAGATACTGGTACATCTTGTCAGCTCCAGGATGAACGGAATATTTGGAACTGTGGGCTTCTTGGAGGATAACATCTCGAAGTCCTCCATAAACTGGAACCCATATTCGTCCATTCAATCTTAGCGTTCCGTCCTTGTCATAGGATAACTGCTCCTCAGTTACTCCTAGTTTTTCTTCAGGATAGTTAGCTTCCAACACTGCTTCCTTCTGTGCTGCTAACACCCTTTCGTTCAAACTATTCCTGATTTCGATGCGCTTGGCATTGATTCTTATCGGCTTCACTCTTTCTTTTCTGCTTAAGGCGTCAGCAACTACATTTGCCTTGCCTGGATGGTATTTTATCTCACAATCATAATCATTTAGAGTTTCCATCCATCGTCTCTGTCGCATGTTCAAGTCCTTCTGATTGAACAAATGTTGAAGGCTCTTGTGATCTGAATAGATCACACACTTGGTTCCATACAAGTAGTGTCTCCAAAGTTTTAGTGCAAATACAACGGCACCCAGCTCCAAGTCGTGGGTGGTGTAGTTCTTCTCGTGCACCTTTAGCTGTCGTGAAGCGTAGGCAATAACCTTGCCTTTCTGTATGAGTACACAGCCCATACCAATGTGTGCTGCATCACAATACACTACGAAGTTAGGGGCGCAGCAATCCTTGAGAAGTTTTCGATAAAACGCCTACAATATCCTGCTAAACCCAGAAAACTACGAATCTCAGTAGGCGTCTTTGGCTCTTGCCAATTCATAACTGCTTCTACCTTAGCGGGATCCACTTGGATTCCACGCTCACTCACCACATGTCCAAGGAATTGGACTTCTCGAATCCAAAATTCGCACTTCAAAAATTTGGCGTAGAGTTTCTCATGATGTAGAAGTTTGAGAATACAACGAAGGTGTTTCTCGTGGTCAGCTTGGTTTTTTGAGTAAATAAGGATGTCGTCAATAAAGACGATGACGAATTTGTCCAAGTAAGGCTTGCAGACGCGATTCATGAGATCCATGAATGCGGCCGGTGCATTAGTGAGCCCAAAAGGCATCACTAGGAACTCGTAATGACCATAACGAGTCCTAAACGCTGTCTTGTGCACATCTTCATCTTTAACCTTCAACTGATGGTAGCCTGACCTCAAATCGATCTTAGAAAAGTAGCTTGCCCCTTACAATTGATCGAACAGATCATCGATCCTGGGCAAAGGATACCTATTCTTGATAGTGACTTTATTAAGCTCACGGTAATCGATGTACAAGCGCATCGATCCATCCTTCTTTTTTGACAAACAAGATCGGCGCTCCCCAAGGAGACGAACTAGGTCTAATAAAACCTTTAGCTAACAGATCATCTAATTGCGTTCCTAACTCCTTCATCTCCGTTGGTGCTAACCTATAAGGCGCTCTCGCTACTGGTGCTGCACCCGGGATGATGTCGATTCGGAATTCCACTTGCCTATCTGGTGGTAAACCAGGTAGTTCTTCGGGAAAAATTTCAGGATATTCCGAAATGATAAGGATGTCTTCAATCTTGGGCTTTGGCTCATCAATAGTAACTTGTGCCATATAAATGACACAACCCTTCCTCAAGCATCCAGATGCCTTGAGCATGGACACTTGCTCAGGCAATCCATGCTGGGTATCCCCTTGAATGGTAAGTGACTCACCAGACGGAGTTTTGACTACCACTTGCTTTCTGCTGCACATAATCTGGGCTTGGTTATGCAATAACCAATCCATACCTATAACTATATCAAAGCCGGCTAGCTTAAAGGGAAGTAAGGATAAAGGAAAAGAGTGGTTCCTAATGGATATAACACATCCATCTAAAACAGTTGAGGCGGTTTCTATGGTTCCATCAGCTAATTCCACCTCATATTTCATACTTAAAGCTTTTACAGGAAATTTCAACAACTCACAAAACTTATTATCCACAAAAGACTTATCTGCTCCAGAATCAAACAATACTCTAGCATAAACATCATTTCCGAGAAAAGTACCTGTGATCACGTTGTCATACTGAACAGCTTCCTTAGCGTCCATCTTGAAGACCCTCGCATTGGTCTTTTTCCCATCCTCGGTTTTCTTGGTGGTCTTTGGGCAATTGGACTTAATGTGCCCTTTTTCATTGCAACCGTAACATGTTGCATCTTTCAGCTTCTTACACTCCAAAGTCTTATGATCCGTGGATTTGCAAATTCCACAGAATCTCGAGTGAGACTGGGATTTCGACTCAAGTCGACACCTCCCAAAATGGTTCTTCTTACAAGTTTTACATTTGGGCTTATCCCCCGATTGTTGCCCATCCTTCTTAGATCCCGACCCTTTCTTGTGGTCGTTATTTCCTCGGTGTTTCTTATCTGATCTTCGTGAGGTATCGTCCTCACGCTTCCTCTTACTCTCTTCTGAATTCCTGAGTGATCTCAACCTGACTACGTCCAAGGTAAGAGATAGAGATAGATCAGCTGCTGATCTGAAGGTTGCTGGCCTTGATGCCTTAACACTTGCTTTAATCTCTGGGGCTAAATCCCCGATGAAGCGAGCAATCCTCTTAGGTTCTGGGGTTACCAAGTACGAAATCAGCCTAGATAGGGTATTGAAAGTGGTGGGGTATGCTTGACAGTCTAAATTCTTCATCACCAATGATAAGAAATCTGACTCGATTCTCTCAACTTCGTGCTGCGGGCAATAATTATCCTTAATGAGAGCAACGAACTGATCCCATGATAAATTGTAGAGCGGGATCTTTCCAGCAGCTTGAATGAGAGACTTCCACCATGCTAGTGCTTCTCCCTTAAACGATTGGGATACGTATTTTACTACGTCCCTTTCAGCACAACCGCTGATGTCTACAACCGTATCCATTTCGTCCAACCAAGTCATCCAATCTATTGCTCCTTTCTCCCCAGTGAAGTCCCGGGGTTTGCAAGAAACAAAGTACTTGTAAGTACAGGACTTGGTGTGTGGTTTGGCATCATACACCATCCTTTTTGAGGGAACACTGTTCTGATTTGATGAGTGTCGATCATAATCCTTCTTGAGCTCATCTTTCTTAGGTTCATCTTTCTTAGAGGGTGGTTTGCTATGAGCCTCAGAGTGAACTTTTGGCTTGGAATGTGGTGCGGATCGGGTCCTACTTTGGGTCCCGCTTGATTCACTATATTGCCTTTCAATGGCTTTGGTAACAGCATTTTCTACTAATGCTTGAAGCTCCGCACCAGTTACAAGTATTTTAGTGTTATCAGGGTTTTCCACTAGATGACTGTTTATTTCTTCTGACTTGGCCATGTATTTTTAATTTCTACATAAAGAAATAAGGACAAGGTCTATTTAGAAGCCTAAACAGTATTATCGTTCTTGACGATTTATTAACCATGGTTTTAATAGCCATTTTAGTTAATTTATTCAATAATTTCATTCGGGATTTTTACTAGTAATCTTTTAGAATGAAATATAATATTGGCATAATAGGCCTAGTCACGAAGACAAATTTCTAAATTATAAATTTAGATCTTTATAGGATTAAAGTTTGAATAATTAAGACAAATCAATCCTTTTCTTGGTAGGGAGTCTATAAATTACGACTGCCTTTTTGCTTTATATGTCATTAGTTATAGCCCGTAGGCATTATGTCACAATCAGATATATATAAAAATATAAATTTGGATAATTTATAAAAAGGGTGACATGTGTGATTTTGCGGATCACACTAGCCAAGAATGTTAACATGTTTGCAGATGCTAACAGAGATTTGAATCTTTTTAAACATGTTCTACCATATTGGCCAGGTCTTTAATATGACATTCAAGCTAGGTTTTACCTTTTTAAGATTCTTATTATTTTATAAAAATGGCAAATCAAAATAATAAAAGTTATTTTTCATTTATTCGTATGTTATATTCATACACATAATTTAAAAATGAAAAACTTAAATTAACCATTCCAAACAAAAATTAAACTAGTACGAGTTTGCCCTAAACGGGACTTTTACACAAGTAACATGCCCACGCACTAACAAACAAACCCACGCAGGGGTCAAAAAAGAAAAACATGCCCACGCAGGGGCAGAACAGAAAGGAAAATACCCACGCAGGGGTAGAGTACAGAAATAAATGTCCTCACAGGGACATGATTACAACATTAAATAAACAAACAAACAAAGGATTTAGTGATCCTTCTTGCTTTTTCCCTTGATCAAATCCACCATTTTCTTGAACATCCCCCGGTTGTGCCTACGTTCTTCCCGCAACTCATGCCTCACCTCTTGTCGCACTTCATTTATCCCTTGAAGGATTTCTTGAAATTGTGGCGGTGACATCACTGGTGCCTGAGGGGGTTGCTGATATTGCGGAGGTCGAGGAGGCGGTTGTTGATACCCATATGGTGGGTATCCATAGGTCGAGTGTCCTGTAGCCCAGGGACCTCCATAGGGACCTTCCGGATGGAGAGTGTTGGAGTTTGCTGCTATCCAGTAGGGATCCTCTGCAAAGTTGTAATTTGTGTGGATCGGCTGCTCGAAGGGATTGTACGCTGCCACACCAGTATAAGTGGGAATTGGGTCTCCAAAACCCAATGGTGGTTGTGGCGCGACTGGCGCAGAGTTCACTTCTGAGACGGGGTGTGAAGATTCTCCCATCTCCGGTTCTTCGTGAAGTGGCGAGTACCGGCTGCCACTTGAATGTGGAGGGGTGCTGATGCGCACTCCCCCTCGTGCGGATATTCGCAAGGTCGTTCTCCTTCGCCTCGGGGGCGAGGGAGGCTGAAGCTGAGGTGGTGCTGCCGGCGGAGTAATCGCGACAAGTCGGGAATCCTCGGAAGGATTCTGCTGCTGCTGTGGCTGCTGATGTGGCTGCAGGGGAGAGTTGTGTTGCGGCTGGTGTAGAGGAGAGCTATGGTGTGGCTGGTGCAGGGGAGAGCTATGGTAAATGGGGGTAAACACCCAGTCATACTGCCGGAATTTCTCCTCGAAGTTGTCGGGACCATTGTAAGGTGATCCCACAAAAGGTGACCCATCAGAAATTTCGATGGGGTGGTCCGGAGTTCCGGATGGTTGCATTGAAGGATCGGTATCTTCATCGATATCCATCGGGTTGCCACCAGAAAAGTGGTCTTCGGGTCCAAGTGGGTTAAAACCCACTAGCACTCCAAGGTAGTCGTCAGGGTTGAACTGGCCTTGGAAAACTGGTGATAGGTGATCAAAGGGTGAATTGTGTCCTTGAAGGGGAATGTAGGACTGGTGGGAGTTGTGGGGCTCATTTTCAGAATGAGGCCCGAAAGAGTGTGGGATATATGGGGAGGTACTCAGTGAAACTGAGCGCCTAGCAGGCTCAATGTAGGTCCTCCATGGCTCCTAAGGACCCGGGTTGTTGGGATCGGATGGTGTTCACCGGTGTGACGGTCCAGCCTCGTGGTCGTTTGGGGGGACATATGACCCTTTTCCCTTTCCTCTTCCTCTCATTCGCGGCGGCATTTTGACAACCTGTCAAAAACAAACAAGTGATACAACAAGAAATATATAAGACAAAGTTAGAAATAAAACAAATTTGGACAATTCCTAAGTTCTTTGTCTAGACTCGAGAATCGAGGAATGTGCAATTGTGTAACTGAGATTAAACACAAAAGGCTAGTGTTTAATTCACTCAGAGTTGGCTCTGATACCAACCTGTCACACCCCTATTTTCCACGTGTCACCGGTGGGCCCGGTGGGGAGTATAGTGACGTAGTTGGTATCATCATAGACAAACAACACAATATATATAAATGCACAGCGGAAGCAAAGATAGATTCATTTCAACTTTAATAAAGTGTAATATTAAATATTACAATTAGTTGAAACGGATCCACAGGCGGATCAAAATAAAAGAAGATATTGTTCAACAGCTTTATTGACATCCAAGCTTGCGAGACTTATTGTGGACGCTTAGAAGACAGCCAGCCTAGTACGAGTAGTACCTGCACTTAACCTTTTGGAAAAATATGTCAGTTTACACTGGTAAATACAATTTAACTGACTCATTTTGAAAAGGTTTGAAAATTGATTTGAATGCACGTGGCACAAAACATTTTATAACTTGGGATAATTATGTGAAAATAATCTTGTAAGGGAATTACATGTTACCTATGCGTTCAGTAGCCTGATCCGTAGACCGGGTTAAAGATTAATAGACACACCACAATATTGAGTTATGCACTGAAAGGTGTAAGCCTACACCCCGTGCTCAGGTCGTGGCCATCTCGTAAGATGATGCCAAGGATATCCGGGACATGGTCATTAACCCCCCAAAGGCTTTAAGCAAACAAAACACATTCAAAACATAGCATATCAATAATTTAACCTCTATTCGATTAAAGATTCAATGCCGGACCAAGCGGTATTTTATATACCGTACCCCAAGCCCGTATAGGGAAAATACGTTAAAAGTATTTACCTTGGTAAGTATAATTCACAATTAGCGAGTGAAGGTAGCTTTTACTGGTTCTTCTATTCTGGAACAAAGGTTTATAATAACCTATTAGATTTCTAACGGGTCTTTATTTAAGCCTAAGCTTAGACCGGTTAGCTTTCAAGGACGATACGGTTCAAACGCACGATTAAGCGAAGACCGGATAGAATGTGATTTAGAACCGACAAGTTTGAATACTTGTATAATATGGGTATACTAAATACATTCTGGATTTTGAGACAAAGATGATAAGGTTTGACCCGTTTCGGTCAATTTATGCAAACTAGTTACATAAACCGAACCGAGTGCGAAAAGGGCGTCACGGGTAACCATCAGAGTCATATGCAAGTTCCCTGAGTTAATATACTTTAAATATGTTGTGACATCAGTAAGATGTCTTCTATTATGCCCCAAACGAATTTAAACCCGATTTATGCCTCATAAGGGCATTTTGGTCATTTAAAAGATTATAAAAGAGTTTAATTTGTAATATGAGTTACAGGTCTGATTTATACAGTAAATACACTTAATTTAACATGCTATAACAGTAGGGTATGACCTATATGTGAAACTTATCATTTAAAACCAAACTATGCTCCATAGGGGTATTTTGGTAATTTCACAAGGGCTAAAAAGGTCAAAACTGGAAACCTGAGTTCAAAAACTTTTACTTACTGTTATTATATAAAAATATACTAAAAATATCAGTAGGTATCAACCTTATATGTTTAATATAGTGTTAGTACATATTATGTGTTAAAAACGCTTAAAAAGGTGTTTTGGAGCCATTTCCGGGTTTTTAAAGGAAAGCTGATATTTTTATAATTATAAAAGGCTCAAAATATTTTATTTAACAAATAAAATCAGTGGAAGAAGGTTTGGGGTCAAAAGGATTTGTAAAACTCATTTTATGGCTTAAAAGGGCAAAATCGGTATTAACCGAATTAAACTTAGAGACCTGTGTTATGCTCAGCCAAAAATTAAATAAAAATCTTCAAAAATCCCAAAATCTTATATTACATCAGTGGGTAAAAATTTTGATATCAAAAAGTGGGTTTAAATAGGTTATATGCTAATTACGCCGTTTAAGTAACATAAAGCTTTCAAATTACACTAATGAGCATAACTTCTAATCTAGACCTCAAACTGATGTCAAATTTTAGGTGCAAGTTTATAAATCAGTAACTAAGGTTTCTACTCTTTTACTTTTTCAAAAATCACGTTTTATAGTCAAAAGGGCATAATAGTCAACATTTAAGCATTAATCGGAAACATGCATGTGAATCGGATAAGTATTGAACCAAGTTGTATAATCTCAGAGAGTTATACTTATATGAAACCTGGTCCAAAATAAGCTCTAAGGAAAATCTTAAACATGCATAAACGGATCAGAACTGATAGTCAAAGCAAAAGTCAAATTATGCGACTTTCGAGTCCGATCCGGGTTTTAAACTGAAAATTGTCGAGTTGAGACATGTTCTTACATTAGTTACCATGTTATTTTAATGATCAAACAGGTTGCATGTACCCTACATTGCTAATTATGCTTAATTTTGAAAATACACATTCTGTTGACTTTTTAAAGTAAGCGTTGACTCGACAATTAACATAGTTAGAGTGGGAATCTGAAAGTACCCTTTTAAGGGTTTGTTACCCACATAAATACCTACTTGTAGGTACTTTCAATTCGAGAAATGACTGAGCAAATTTCATTTAATCTCGAAGTCAAACTTAATTTACGACGGATTGACTTTTAGTTAATTAACTAAGCTAGAACAAATTAGAAAGGGTTAGGAATACTTACAAGAGTCCTAATTACGATTAGAGATCACTAGAAAGCCTGAGGTTGATCAGAGGAGCTCCAGAAGTGGTCTTGCAAGTGAATGTGAAAATGGTTGCAACTTGAATGTTCTTTATATATGCATTTTGATTGCATAAGATGGTGCCACAAGAGTCTACAGATGTTATAAGATGTGTCCAAGTGCCCCCCTATGCATGTAAAACCATTGGTGAGCCTCTGGTATCATGTAACAGCTGTTAACAATCGAATTCAGACCTGAAACTGACATCTGCGCATTATATGTCGCTGGCAGGTCGTAGGCGGGCCGCGAGAGCCCCTTCGCGGGCCTCGTACAAGTGGCGACCAGGTTAACAAGTTTTCCATGTTTTACATTTTAGTCCTTGGTCCTTTGTTACGTGGTTTTGGCTACTTTTCTTGCACTCTTGACCCTCAAACCTGATTTTTAAGGGCCTTAGGACATCTACATACTTGGTTAGGTCCTTGGTTAACTTTGTGCTTACCCGAAAAGTCACAAATTTCAACGTTGACGCATTTAACCCTTCATGCACGGTTTTGATCATAACTTTATCATACGATAACGAAACTTTATGAAATTTTTATCACATATTCTAGTGAGTATATTTTATCGTTACAAAGCTTCGGGTATGCTAAAAGGTCACTCAGAGGTATACTTTCAACATGTTGACACATTTAGCCCCTATAGTTTGTAATTCCTCACTTTCTTTCATTTTCCGCTTTGTATGATCCATGATTTATCCGTTTAAGATTATAAACACCATGTAGGGTTATTGTAGAGCCTATTTATCCATTGTTGACACTTTGTACCCTTATATTCACATAGTTTCACTGTTCGTCAACTTTAGTCCCTCTGAAGTGCTTTTTCACATATTCAAAGCTTATGACACGTGTCAATACATTATTGGACGTAAATTTTCGAGGTGTTACAGCCATCCATTTTCAAATTCCAAAATACAGTTTCCAATTTCTGCCCTCGAACAATACTTCTTACGCATCAGCTCTTTCAACTCATCCCATGTCAGAGCATACGCTACAGCCTCACCTAGAGTCTGAACCTGAAGGTTCCACCATGACAGAGCCCCATCAAGAAACAGTCCAGAGATGTATGTGACTTGGTGCTCTGGCACACATTTACTCATCCGCAACACAGAATCTGTCTTCTCAACCCATCTCACAAACGCTACGGCACCTCAAGTGCCATCAAAGTTCAAAGGCTTGCAGTCCAAAAACTGCTTGTAGGTATAGCCTGTACACAAGCAACATCATCACAGAAAGCATTAGCAAAGCACACGTAGAAATGTCCAAACATATTTTAATGTGTCTTAGGTGACTTACACATTACCATTTGGTGGGTTATTCCCTGAGGTACCCCCGCTGTGTTCGGAGCGTAGGGCCTCGTGGTGTGCGATGGCCTGTGAGATGCGTTCCTGTAATTCTGCTTCGGTCGTCGGCAGAGGATTGTTGGTGTCGGTGTTCCTTCGCGGTGGCATCTTCTAAGAAGAAGATCGGATAGGTCAGGTCTTATTCGCTAAGTAAATATATAGTACGTACATATAATAACATTTATCATAACAAGCAATCATGTAACAACACAATCACAACATAAGCAAGTAATCTAACAATATATTTAGTGAGAACATGACGATTGAGCTTTCATTAATCATCAACCACAATTACATTGTTTACAAGTGTATCACATCAAAAGGCACACAAGGTCACACTACCCTTGTCCAATAAGTCTGCAAATATACAAAATCACATAGTCAAAAGGTGGTCTCCAAAAGGCTTCACAATCTCGGCTCAATAGTGGTGCTCTCACTAAAAGTAATGCAAGCTGCATAAAACAAAAAACCACTATGCTGATGGTGGAGGAGGAGGAGGAGGGAAGAAAAGCAAGCTGCGAACATGCACAAGCTCCTCCTCGAGCTCTTATACACGACAGAGCAAATAAATGATCTGCTGCTCGACAGTAAGAAATCGAGCATCAAACTCTGGAAAAGGAGTAAGAGGAGCAGGTGGATGTGCAAAAGGAGACGGTGATGAACGTGGGGGAACAAAAGCAGGCTGACAAGGACACGGTAGGGGACGCGGAGTCAACTCAAGCTCCAAAATCCTCCGACTCATAATCTCAAACTGAAGCTGAAGCGATAAAAGTAACGCATCCCATGTATAGCCAACAAAATGAGAGGGATGGTAGGGGTCCGAAATCAGCATGGAGTACGGTGGGAACCATCAGAGTGGCTCGTCAAGCGGTGAAGAAGCGAAAGGAGCAAACGGTGCAGACTGAGGGATCTGTGGAAAAGCTGTTGAAACAAAAGGATCGTCATGCGGGTGCTGTCCTGAAGTACCTTCCCCTAGACGGGGTGCAGGGATGTCCTGTAAGAAAATGATAGGTAAGTCAGTGCGATGGACATCAGACTCTACAGGAGGGAGAGGAGCAACATCAGCGGGTGCGGGTGGAAGAATAAATGGCTCAACAAAAGGAGGATCAACAGGTGCAGGAGCTGGATCAGGAATAAAGGGTGCAATTTCTGGTAAACCAAAAGGAATAGGGTTATGATCAGGTATGGGCTCAGGATCAGCAGGTGCAACATCAGGCTGATCAAGAGGAGCAAGATCTGGCTCAGGACTAGGCTCGGGGTCGTGTGGAGGAGATGGTGCAGCTGACATAGCAGTATCATCATCAGAATCAGTAGCATAATGCTGGAATCTGACCGCCTGTAAAGCTGAAGGCGTCACAGACTCAAAGGAATCTGAGACAGAGTGCAAACTAGAATCAGAGGATATCTCAACAGGAATCTCAGGAGGTGGGATAGCAACAACATCCTCATCTATCTCTCCATCACCCTGGGCATCAACAGGAGGACCATCAACAAACAAATCAATGTCATCACCAAACAAATCGTTGAAAGGCCATTCCTCTGGAGGAATGACCACGAGAGGAACAGGATCGAGGATCGGAGCCACGATGTGCTCACCATCAGGATGCCCAATGATGAGATGAACATGGACTGGAACAGGAATGAGAAAAGGATCCTGATCTGGAATACCATCAACAAGGGGTAAATCATCGCCAAAAGTCGGGCAACGCGAACTGTCACACCCCCAAAATCCACCATGCGGGGTATCACCGCTTGGAGGCGTGACGTGACCAGGATCAAGCCACCAATCATATTGAACAACGAAATCTTAGTAAGTAAAACCAATCACAATACGATTGGTGACCATAAGTCAGTGACCAGTTTTTAAGTTAACAGCGGAAGCATAAAACGGAAGTTCAAAACATAAGTTTATAGTTCATAAGTTTAATGTCCAAAACATAGTTTATAAAATTCAATTATTAAGTACGGGACATAACAGTCCGCATCCCACAACAACCTCCTCCTCGTGCAAGCTCCATAAGCATCTAGCGACCTGTAAGGCATGTAACAACGGGTCAACAACAAAGTTGAGTGAATTCACAGTTGGTTGTTTAGTTATAGCATTCGTTTCGTAAATCATCTGTCCTTTTTGAAAACCCTGTATCGTATAATTTCGTATCGCGGTCTTTCTGACACGTTTGCGAAGATTAGTGGGGGTTTCCCTTGTGTTACTAGACCATGCGTATCGACTGCTACGAAAATGTAAGAGGTGCCCTAAGTCAATGTCTATCAGCATTGACCATTTGCCCATAGTCCATTAGTACACGCCCGTCCGACTGGCATGGTGTGAGGTTTGTTAAACCTAATAGCGCTATTAACTAATGACCCGCTCGCCATAGGCCTCGGCGATTAAGTCGATAAATGAGGGACTTCATTTGATAGAGTTGATGGTCTTATGGTCGTGTACGTAGACTTTACGTACGTGCCCTTCAATCCGAGGACAGTAGTAAGTAGTTTAATAGTAATGATAGTTCGAGTAGCCATTCAATCCCATTCCCAACCCACCGGGAATCCCATGCCTTAGAAAGAGTGTGAACTCACCTCGGTTGCTCGGTTTGACTCTCAAATATAGCTAATAGTCAAGGTCGGTCAATCACGCCCTAGTATAATTACCACTTAGTTTATTAGTTATTTCAAATAGAACACAAAGTCTCTACACGTATCTATCACATAGCATGCATCACTTTAACGGTTCATGCCCATATAACCTTCCCATCTATTCCCCACTCATAGACAAACATACAACATTGCACATAACACTTTTATTGACATATAACATGTTCTATCATTCTCGGATAACCTACTCGACATTTAGACACGCAAATCACTCCTTATGTCGTTTCAGCTTTATTAATCAAAACTGAACTGTTTTCGAGCATTTTAATAAAATAGTTAACCTTTTCCAAAAATTCTCAAATTTTTACAGGATGTCATATATAATCCAAAATTTATTGTGTAAAAATTTCGGATCTCAGTTCATTACCAATTTTATATAAAAATTCTTTTACTCGACTGCAATCAGATTTGGTACTTTCTGATTGCAGTTTTACGGAAAAATTCACTAAAAATCAATCGTAAGTCGGATCGTCGAAATTCCAGTTGGAGGGTCACGGGAACAACAGTAACCATCTTCAGTAAAAATCCCACGAGCCGATTCTGCATGGGTTTTAAGTTTTGACTCCGACTATGACACACTTTTTCAGCAGGAAAATTTCAGCTTGAGCTGCTGTCTTAAAATAATTCTCTAAAAATAGTAATCGACCTCGAAAAATTACGATTCCAGTTCCATTTGTTCAGATATTCAAAATTACACAATTTAGACTCCAGAAATTCAATTTTTCGATTAAAAATGAACCAGTTACAGCCTGTTGAAGGGGCTGGAAAATCTCAATCAGCAAGCTGTTTTTATTGTAGAAGTTACTAAAAACGCATAAACAAAGACCCTAACCAAGTTTTATCAATGATTTAGTGTTCAAACACCATGCATGCATTTACCAAACTCAAACCAACCAGATTTCAGCTTCAAACAAACTTTTTATGAAAGGTTTTTATGTAGAGTTTCAAGTTCATATATCTAGTGTTTTAGCTTGTGTGTGTGAAGGGACATACCACTAGCACAAGGCTAGGATGGAAATCTTAGTGTAAGGATGATGGTGAGAAAAAGTATGGTGAAGTGACTAGAACAAGCTCCCTTAATGTTCCTTCAACCTTGCAACCTCCTTGGATCCTCTTGAAGCTTGAATGGACTTGTGTGAAGAAGATGAAGGATGAGAGAGATGGAGGTGGTGACTTTCGGTTATGGGGAAGGGGGGGCCGAAAATAAGAGGAGGGAGGTGAGGGGTGGAGTGTGATGTTGGAAGAAATGATGGAAGTTCTTGGAATTTGTAGGATCTCTTACAAGTTAAGTCCCACAAGTAACCCTCTAATATTTTTAGCCAATAGAATTCAAGATCACACTTAACCAAAATCTAAACAAGATATATAGGTAATCATGGCAGAATTTTCGGTTGGGGGGGGGGTAAAATGAAAAATTTTGGTAACTAATAGGTATTAAATTAGAAGGTTAAGGGTATTTTCAAGTATAGTGGGTGTAGGTCATGTTCACATGGCGTATGGGAATTTTTGTGACCGTAACTAATTAAGAAAGATAAAATAATACTTTCTGACAATATTTTCGTGTCTCGGATATTTTCTGGTTGTTCGGTTTCGTATCGTTCCGTTAAAGCATTTAATTGTTCCGTAAGGCGTCTTATACATATATTTTTGTAACGAAATTTATTCCTAACACACAGGAAAATATACCGGACTATTTAGTAACTTTTCTGTATACTACTAGTATGCTAACACGCACATGTAAGTATAACACAGTAATCAGAGAGCAGTTAAATGATTCAGCACAATCATCAAGTACTTTTATTATCATTAATAAACTGTATGGTTACATGCAAATTTGAGGGTTGTCACATTCTCCCCTTGTTAAGAGAATTTCGTCCCGAAATTTAGTGCGTAGTTACTGAGGAAGCTAGTTAAGTTGCGGTGTTTACTCGTTTTCCTGGGGTGTCACATCATCCCCCCGTTGATTTGGAATTTCGTCCCGAAATTCTGCAGTAGCTTCAGCCTCAGTAGTGGTTGCACTGTTTCCGAACAACTGGGGATATCTGAGTTTCATTTGGTCTTCTCGTTCCCAGGTATACTCTGGGCCACGACGAGCATTCCAACGAACTCGGACCAGAGGTATCCTGGTATGCTTGAGGATCTTAACATCTCGATCCGTAATCTCTACTAGTTCCTCGACGAATCGCAGCTGGTCGTCGATTGTGAGTTCCTTAAAAGGGACTATGAGGGTCTCATCTGACAGACACTTCTTCAGATTTGACACGTGGAATACGTTGTGAACTCCGCTGAGTTCTTCAGGTAGATTCAACCTGTAGGCGACTTTGCCAATTTTCTCGGTGACTTCGAATGGTCCGACATAACGCGGATTGAGTTTGCCTCGTTTGCCAAAGCGGACTACACCTTTCCAAGGTGAGACTTTGAGTAGCACTCGATCCCCAATCAGGAGCTCGAGTGGTTTTCTTCCCTTATCAGCATAGCTTTTCTGACGGTCACGAGCTGCCGCCATTCGCTGTCGTATCTGAGCAATTCTCTCGGTGGTGTCTACCACAAGTTCTGGGCCAGTGATTTGGCTGTCACCAACTTCTGTCCAACAGAGAGGTGATCGGCATTTGCGTCCGTACAATGCCTCGAACGGAGCGGCTTGGATGCTGGTATGGTAGCTGTTGTTATATGAAAACTCCACTAACGGAAGGTGTTTTTCCCAGCCATTACCAAAATCGATTACACATGCCCTAAGCATGTCTTCAAGGGTTTGGATGGTGCGTTTAGATTGCCCATCCGTTTGTGGGTGATAAGTGGTGCTCATATCTAAACGTGAGCCAAAGGACTTGTGCATTGCTTGCCACAGTTCAGAAGTAAAACGTGCGTCACGATCAGATATAATAGAGGTTGGCACTCCGTGCCTTGATACCACTTCCTTTGGGTAAATGTCTGCAAGAGTAGAAAACTTATCCGTTTCTTTGATAGCCAGAAAATGTGCAGACTTGGTCAGTCGATCTACGATCACCCAAATAGTATCGTTTCCGCGTTGAGATCTGGGCAGACCAGTAACGAAATCCATGGAAATTTGCTCCCATTTCCATTTCGGGATCTCCGGTTGTTGAAGTAAGCCTGATGGTTTCTGATATTCAGACTTGACTCTCGCACAAGTCAAGCACTTGCTGACGTAGGTTGCTACGTGGGCTTTCATGCTAGGCCACCAGTATGTGGTCTTGAGGTCGTGGTACATCTTGTCCGAACCAGGGTGTACCGAATAACGAGACTTGTGCGCTTCGTCCATCACAAGCTCGCGTAAGTTGCCATAAAGTGGGACCCAAATTCGCCCTGTTACATAGTAGGCGCCGTCTTCCTTTTGTTCTAGCCGCTGTCTCGATCCTTGTAGGGACTCAGCCCTGATGTTCTCTGTTTTCAATGCTTCAACCTGAGCATCGCGAATCTGAGCGGGAAGGTTAGATTGGATGGTAAGCTGTAGAGCACGTACACGCCTAGGTATAGTATCCTTTCGACTGAGGGCGTCGGCCACAACATTGGCTTTGCCCGGATGATACTTGATTGCGCATTCATAATCGTTCAAGAGCACAACCCATCGGAGTTGACGCATGTTCAACTCCTTTTGCTTGAAGATATGCTCGAGACTCTTGTGATCGGTGTAAATGGTGCACTTGGTACCGTACAGGTAATGTCTCCATATCTTAAGAGCGAAAAAAACTGCTCCCAGCTCCAGATCGTGAGTAGTGTAGTTTCTTTCGTGAACTTTAAGTTGGCGCGATGCGTAGGCAATGACCTTGTCACGTTGCATCAATACGCAACCAAGTCCTTGGATGGAAGCGTCGCAATAAACCACGAAATCATCGGTGCCTTCGGGCAATGAGAGGATAGGTGCGCCACAAAGCCTATCCTTTAGATGTTGAAATGCGGACTCTTGTGCATCACCCCAACGATAGATGACACCCTTCTGAGTCAGTGAAGTGAGAGGTTGCGCAATCTTGGAGAAGTCTTTGATAAACCTTCTGTAATATCCTGCCAAACCCAAGAATTAGCGGATTTCTTTTGGTGTGCGGGGTGCAGGCCAGTTCTTGATTGAGTCAACCTTGGATGGATCAACATGAATCCCATCCTTGTTTACCACATGGCCTAGGAAGTGGACTTCGCGAAGCCAGAAGTCACATTTTGAAAACTTGGCATACAATTGCTCTTTTCGAAGAAGTTCCAACATAAGTCGTAGATGCTGCTCGTGTTCCTCCTGACTCTTAGAATAGATCAGGATATCGTCGATGAACACAATAACGAACTTATCTAGGTAAGGCTTGCACACTCGGTTCATGAGATCCATGAAGACCGCTGGTGCATTCGTCAGCCCGAATGGCATAACTAGAAACTCGTAATGGCCGTAACGAGTTCTGAATGCTGTTTTGGAGATGTCCTCATCTCGGACCCTCAGCTGATGGTATCCCAATCTCAAGTCAATCTTGGAGTAATAGCTCGACCTTTGCAACTGGTCGAACAAGTCGTCAATACGTGGAAGAGGATAACGATTCTTCACAGTTACCTTGTTGAGTTCGCGGTAGTCAATACACATTCTGAAGGTACCATCTTTCTTCTTTATGAACAAGACTGGAGCTCCCCAGGGCGAAGAGCTAGGACGAATAAAACCCCTTTCCAAGAGTTCTCGTAATTGCGTGGACAGTTCTTCAAGTTCCGATGGAGCTAGACGATAAGGTGCTCGAGCTATGGGCGCTGCTCCAGGAGCTAGCTCGATTTGAAATTCAACTTGACGATGAGGCAGAAGACCAGGAAATTCCTCAGGAAATACCTCAGGAAAATCGCGCACAATAGGAATGTCTTCAATTCTCTTCTCTTCCGTTGACGTGTCAGTAACGAGTGCCAGAATGGCAGTGTGGCCCTTTCGCAAACACTTATGGGCCTTTAGGAAAGAGATGATGCCTTCGATAGCACCACTCTTGTCGCCACGAATCATGAGGGGTTCTTCACTAGAACGAGGAATGCGGACGATTTTCTCCTTGCAAACAATCTCCGCTTGATGATGGGATAGCCAATCCATCCCAATAACGACGTCGAAACTACCAAGTGTGATAGGAACAAGATCGATAGGGAAAGTCTGACCAGCTAAGACGAGGTTACAACCTTTAACTACGTGTGTGGCTTCATGACTTTTACCATTTGCTAGCTCTACCGCGTGTTTGGTGTTCAAAAGTGTTGGAGTGCGCTTAAGCATTTGGCTAACTTTTAAGGACACATAACTAGTATCGGCACCCGAATCGAATAAAACAGTAACAAAGAAGTCATCCAGAAGAAACTTACCCATCACAACGTTGGGATCGTTCCTTGCATCACCCTGACCAATCACGAAAGCACGACCTCTTGCTCCATTACCATTGTTGTTACCCCCGTTGTTACCTCCATTGTTGTTCCCGTTTCCCTGGTTGTTGTTGTTGTTCTGATTCTGGTTAAGCTGGGGACAGTTCTTCTTAAAGTGGCCTTCAGCGCCACACTGAAAACATCCCCTGTTGCCCTGTTGCTGTTGCTGATTCTGCGGTGCTGGCTGTTGCTGCTGACGATTCGGATTTGCAGGTCGTGAGCTCCTGCAATCCTTGGCTTCATGACCCATCTTGAGACACCTCTGACAACGTCCTTTGTTGCATTGACCACTATGGTGTCTGTTACATTTGTTGCACTTCGGGTGGTTTCCTCGTTACCCACCCTGTCCTTGATTACCGGAGGATTGCTGACCAGGACTCTGGTAGCCATCAGTCTTTCTCTGCTGAGACTGAACCGAAGCAGAACCCTTACTAGAGTTTCCATCCCATTTTCGCTTGTTGTCGGTAGGTGCATCAGAAGTAGCTGTGGCACTGATACGTTTGGGTAGCCTGTTTTGCTCCACCGCCTGGTCGGTGAGACGATGAGCCAACTTGATAATTTGCTGAATGGTACCCAGGTTGGCTGAAGTTACGTGACTTTGAATCTCTGGTACTAGGCCCTTGAGGTACAGCTCAATACGTTTGATGGGAGGGTCCACCATAGTTGGACACAGGATGGCCAGCTCGCTTGACCTCTTAGTATATGCCTCAATCTCAGACCCCGTCATTTTCAGATTGTAAAATTCCACTTCTAGCTTGTGGATGTCATCCCGACTACAGTACTCCTCCTTGATCAGCTCTTTAAAACCATTCCAGGGTGTGGCATTAGCAACTGCCAGTCATAGTAGTTGAACCTGCGCCTTCCACCAGGTTAACGCATCCCCTTCAAGTGTTCCGGTAGCATATTTCACCCTACGGTCTTCGGGGCATTCGCACATCTCGAAAACTGACTCAAGCTTTTCAAACCAGTGAAGAAGGCCCACTGCTCCTTCGGTGCCACTGAAAGTAGTAGGTCGGCAGTCCATAAACATTTTGAACGTGCACACAGGAGTTTGAGCATGTTGACCTGTTGCGCGAGAATAAAAGGCAAGATTAAGCATGAGGGTTGGTTTGCGAAGGTAGGATCTAAACATCCTAATGTGGGTTGATATGGCAGGTTATACCTCCTGCATGGACAGCTGCGAGTGCCTCAGTAACTCGTTCGTTGATCAAAGTCGTCAGCTGGGCTTGGGTTAGGTTCAAACGTCCACTCATGATCTTCACAACGAAATAACGTAGGTGAGAAAAGTGTCGCGAAAGTGTGTAAGTGTGGGACGATAGTAAAGAGTAAGCACGCAAGGTTCAAATAACAATTACCACATTATCTAATGCACAGTGAGAACTATCTAACCGACAATATAACATAAATCATACCACTTATGGTGTCGAGTCTTGCACGTGGAGTGAAGCGTCGTTGTGGATCGTTGAGCACTGTACAGGTTATAGTCTGGTTTTATCAAAAAGTTTTTCCCTTTTTAAAACCAAGTTCACTATAACCAATGGCTCTGATACCAATCTGTCACACCCCGAAAATCCACCATGCGGGGTATCACCGCTTGGAGGCGTGACGTGACCAGGATCAAGCCACCAATCATATTGAACAACGAAATCTTAGTAAGTAAAACCAATCACAATACGATTGGTGACCATAAGTCAGTGACCAGTTTTTAAGTTAACAGCGGGAGCATAAAACGGAAGTTCAAAACATAAGTTTATAGTTCATAAGTTTAATGTCCAAAACATAGTTTATAAAATTCAATTATTAAGTATGGGACATAACAGTCCGCATCCCACAACAACCTCCTCCTCGTGCAAGCTCCATAAGCATCTAGCGACCTGTAAGGCATGTAACAACGGGTCAACAACAAAGTTGAGTGAATTCACAGTTGGTTGTTTAGTTATAGCATTCGTTTCGTAAATCATCTGTCCGTTTTGAAAACCCTGTATCGTATAATTTCGTATCGCGGTCTTTCTGACACGTTTGCAAAGATTAGTGGGGGTTTCCCTTGTGTTACTAGACCACGCGTATCGACTGCTACGAAAATGTAAGAGGTTCCCTAAGTCAATGTCTATCAGCATTGACCCTTTGCCCATAGTCCATTAGTACACGCCCGTCCGACTGGCACGGTGTGAGGTTTGTTAAACCTAATAACGCTATTAACTAATGACCCGCTCGCCATAGGCCTCAGCGATTAAGTTGATAAATGAGGGACTTCATTTGATAGAGTTGATGGTCTTATGGTCGTGTACGTAGGCTTTACGTACGTGCCCTTCAATCCGAGGACAGTAGTAAGTAGTTTAATAGTAATGATAGTTCGAGTAGCCATTCAATCCCATTCCCAACCCACCGGGAATCCCATGCCTTAGAAAGAGTGTGAACTCACCTCGGTTGCTCGGTTTGACTCTCAAATATAGCTAATAGTCAAGGTCGGTCAATCACGCCCTAGTATAATTACCACTTAGTTTATTAGTGATTTCAAATAGAACACAAAGTCTCTACACGTATCTATCACATAGCATGCATCACTTTAACGGTTCATGCCCATATAACCTTCCCATCTATTCCCCACTCATAGACAAACATACAACATTGCACATAACACTTTTATTGACATATAACATGTTCTATCATTCTCGGATAACCTACTCGACATTTAGACACGCAAAACACTCCTTATGTCGTTTCAGCTTTATTAATCAAAACTGGACTGTTTTCGAGCATTTTAATAAAATAGTTAACCTTTTCCAAAAATTCTCAAATTTTTACAGGATGTCATATAAATCCAAAATTTATTGTGTAAAAATTTCGGATCTCAGTTCATTACCAATTTTATATAAAAATTCTTTTACTCGACTGCAATCAGATTTGGTACTTTCTGATTGCAGTTTTACGGAAAAATTCACTAAAAATCAATCGTAAGTCGGATCGTCGAAATTCCAGGTGGAGGGTCACGGGAACAACAGTGACCATCTTCAGTAAAAATCGCACGAGCCGATTCTGCTCGGGTTTTAAGTTTTGACTCCGACTACGACACACTTTTTCAGCAGGAAAATTTCAGCTTGAGCTGCTGTCTTAAAATAATTCTTTAAAAATAGTAAACGACCTCGAAAAATTACAATTCCAGTTCCATTTGTTCAGATATTCAAAATTACACAATTTAGACTCCAGAAATTCAATTTTTCGATTAAAAATGAACCAGTTACAGCCTGTTGAAGGGGCTGAAAAATCTCAATCAGCAAGCTGTTTTTATTGTAGAAGTTACTAAAAACGCATAAACAAAGACCCTAACCAAGTTTTATCAATGATTTAGTGTTCAAACACCATGCATGCATTTACCAAACTCAAACCAACCAGATTTCAGCTTCAAACAAACTTTTTATGAAAGGTTTTTATGTAGAGTTTCAAGTTCATATATTTAGTGTTTTAGCTTGTGTGTCAAGAACATTTAAACAAAACATAACAAGAACAAAATGGAACAAGGGTGTGAAGGGACATACCACTAGCACAAGGCTAGGATGGAAATCTTAGTGTAAGGATGATGGTGAGAAAAAGTATGGTGAAGTGACTAGAACAAGCTCCCTTAATGTTCCTTCAACCTTGCAACCTCCTTGGATCCTCTTGAAGCTTGAATGGACTTGTGTGAAGAAGATGAAGGATGAGAGAGATGGAGGTGGTGACTTTCGGTTATGGGGAAGGGGGGTCCGAAAATAAGAGGAGGGAGGTGAGGGGTGGAGTGTGATGTTGGAAGAAATGATGGAAGTTCTTGGAATTTGTAGGATCTCTTACAAGTTAAGTCCCACAAGTAACCCTCTAATATTTTTAGCCAATAGAATTCAAGATCACACTTAACCAAAATCTAAACAAGATATATAGGTAATCATGGCAGAATTTTCGGTTGGGGGGGGGTAAAATGAAAAATTTTGGTAACTAATAGGTATTAAATTAGAAGGTTAAGGGTATTTTCAAGTATAGTGGGTGTAGGTCATGTTCACATGGCGTATGGGAATTTTTGTGACCGTAACTAATTAA
Organism: Helianthus tuberosus; assembly: GCA_030545235.1. Lineage (NCBI taxonomy): Eukaryota > Viridiplantae > Streptophyta > Magnoliopsida > Asterales > Asteraceae > Helianthus > Helianthus tuberosus. The sequence goes on from CM060360.1 coordinate 92,289,668, forward strand.
GAAAGATAAAATAATACTTTCTGACAATATTTTCGTGTCTCGGGTATTGTCTGGTTGTTCGGTTTCGTATCGTTCCGTTAAAGCGTTTAATTGTTCCGTAAGGCGTCTTATACATATATTTTTGTAACGAAATTTATTCCTAACACACAGGAAAATATACCGGACTATTTAGTAACTTTTCTGTATACTACTAGTATGCTAACACGCACATGTAAGTATAACACAGTAATCAGAGAGCAGTTAAATGATTCAGCACAATCATCAAGTACTTTTATTATCATTAATAAACTGTATGGTTACATGAAAATTTGAGGGTTGTCACATTCTCCCCTTGTTAAGAGAATTTCGTCCCGAAATTTAGTGCGTAGTTACTGAGGAAGCTAGTTAAGTTGCGGTGTTTACTCGTTTTCCTGGGGTGTCACATCATCCCCCCGTTGATTTGGAATTTCGTCCCGAAATTCTGCAGTAGCTTCAGCCTCAGTAGTGGTTGCACTATTTCCGAACAACTGGGGATATCTGAGTTTCATTTGGTCTTCTCGTTCCCAGGTATATTCTGGGCCACGACGAGCATTCCAACGAACTCGGACCAGAGGTATCCTGGTATGCTTGAGGATCTTAACATCTCGATCCGTAATCTCTACTAGTTCCTCGACGAATCGCAGCTGGTCGTCGATTGTGAGTTCCTTAAAAGGGACTATGAGGGTCTCATCTGACAGACACTTCTTCAGATTTGACACGTGGAATACGTTGTGAACTCCGCTGAGTTCTTCAGGTAGATTCAACCTGTAGGCGACTTTGCCAATTTTCTCGGTGACTTCGAATGGTCCGACATAACGCGGATTGAGTTTGCCTCGTTTGCCAAAGCGGACTACACCTTTCCAAGGTGAGACTTTGAGTAGCACTCGATCCCCAATCTGGAGCTCGAGTGGTTTTCTTCCCTTATCAGCATAGCTTTTCTGACGGTCACGAGCTGCCGCCATTCGCTGTCGTATCTGAGCAATTCTCTCGGTGGTGTCTACCACAAGTTCTGGGCCAGTGATTTGGCTGTCACCAACTTCTGTCCAACAGAGAGGTGATCGGCATTTGCGTCCGTACAATGCCTCGAACGGAGCGGCTTGGATGCTGGTATGGTAGCTGTTGTTATATGAAAACTCCACTAACGGAAGGTGTTTTTCCCAGCCATTACCAAAATCGATTACACATGCCCTAAGCATGTCTTCAAGGGTTTGGATGGTGCGTTTAGATTGCCCATCCGTTTGTGGGTGATAAGTGGTGCTCATATCTAAACGTGAGCCAAAGGACTTGTGCATTGCTTGCCACAGTTCAGAAGTAAAACGTGCGTCACGATCAGATATAATAGAGGTTGGCACTCCGTGCCTTGATACCACTTCCTTTGGGTAAATGTCTGCAAGAGTAGAAAACTTATCCGTTTCTTTGATAGCCAGAAAATGTGCAGACTTGGTCAGTCGATCTACGATCACCCAAATAGTATCGTTTCCGCGTTGAGATCTGGGCAGACCAGTAACGAAATCCATGGAAATTTGCTCCCATTTCCATTTCGGGATCTCCGGTTGTTGAAGTAAGCCTGATGGTTTCTGATATTCAGACTTGACTCTCGCACAAGTCAAGCACTTGCTGACGTAGGTTGCTACGTGGGCTTTCATGCTAGGCCACCAGTATGTGGTCTTGAGGTCGTGGTACATCTTGTCCGAACCAGGGTGTACCGAATAACGAGACTTGTGCGCTTCGTCCATCACAAGCTCGCGTAAGTTGCCATAAAGTGGGACCCAAATTCGCCCTGTTACATAGTAGGCGCCGTCTTCCTTTTGTTCTAGCCACTGTCTCGATCCTCGTAGGGACTCAGCCCTGATGTTCTCTGTTTTCAATGCTTCAACCTGAGCATCGCGAATCTGAGCGGGAAGGTTAGATTGGATGGTAAGCTGTAGAGCACGTACACGCCTAGGTATAGTATCCTTTCGACTGAGGGCGTCGGCCACAACATTGGCTTTGCCCGGATGATACTTGATTGCGCATTCATAATCGTTCAAGAGCTCAACCCATCGGAGTTGACGCATGTTCAACTCCTTTTGCTTGAAGATATGCTCGAGACTCTTATGATCGGTGTAAATGGTGCACTTGGTACCGTACAGGTAATGTCTCCATATCTTAAGAGCGAAAACAACTGCTCCCAGCTCCAGATCGTGAGTAGTGTAGTTTCTTTCGTGAACTTTAAGTTGGCGCGATGCGTAGGCAATGACCTTGTCACGTTGCATCAATACGCAACCAAGTCCTTGGATGGAAGCGTCGCAATAAACCACGAAATCATCGGTGCCTTCGGGCAATGAGAGGATAGGCGCGCCACAAAGCCTATCCTTTAGATGTTGAAATGCGGACTCTTGTGCATCACCCCAACGATAGATGACACCCTTCTGAGTCAGTGAAGTGAGAGGTTGCGCAATCTTGGAGAAGTCTTTGATAAACCTTCTGTAATATCCTGCCAAACCCAAGAATTGGCGGATTTCTTTTGGTGTGCGGGGTGCAGGCCAGTTCTTGATTGAGTCAACCTTGGATGGATCAACATGAATCCCATCCTTGTTTACCACATGGCCTAGGAAGTGGACTTCGCGAAGCCAGAAGTCACATTTTGAAAACTTGGCATACAATTGCTCTTTTCGAAGAAGTTCCAACATAAGTCGTAGATGCTGCTCGTGTTCCTCCTGACTCTTAGAATAGATCAGGATATCATCGATGAACACAATAACGAACTTATCCAGGTAAGGCTTGCACACTCGGTTCATGAGATCCATGAAGACCGCTGGTGCATTCGTCAGCCCGAATGGCATAACCAGAAACTCGTAATGGCCGTAACGAGTTCTGAATGCTGTTTTGGAGACGTCCTCATCTCGGACCCTCAGCTGATGGTATCCCAATCTCAAGTCAATCTTGGAGTAATAGCTCGACCCTTGCAACTGGTCGAACAAGTCGTCAATACGTGGAAGAGGATAACGATTCTTCACAGTCACCTTGTTGAGTTCGCAGTAGTCAATACACATTCTGAAGGTACCATCTTTCTTCTTTACGAACAAGACTGGAGCTCCCCAGGGCGAAGAGCTAGGACGAATAAAACCCCTTTCCAAGAGTTCTCGTAATTGCGTGGACAGTTCTTCAAGTTCCGATGGAGCTAGACGATAAGGTGCTCGAGCTATGGGCGCTGCTCCAGGAGCTAGCTCGATTTGAAATTCAACTTGACGATGAGGCAGAAGACCAGGCAATTCCTCAGGAAATACCTCAGGAAAATCGCGCACAATAGGAATGTCTTCAATTCTCTTCTCTTCTGTTGACGTGTCAGTAACGAGTGCCAGAATGGCAGTGTGGCCCTTTCGCAAACACTTCTGGGCCTTTAGGAAAGAGATGATGCCTTCGACAGCACCACTCTTGTCGCCACGAATCATGAGGGGTTCTTCACTAGAACGAGGAATGCGGACGATTTTCTCCTTGCAAACAATCTCCGCTTGATGATGGGATAGCCAATCCATCCCAATAACGACGTCGAAACTACCAAGTGTGATAGGAACAAGATCGATAGGGAAAGTCTGACCAGCTAAGACGAGGTTACAACCTTTAACTACGTGTGTGGCTTCAAGACTTTTACCATTTGCTAGCTCTACCGCGTGTTTGGTGTTCAAAAGTGTTGGAGTGCGCTTAAGCATTTGGCTAACTTTTAAGGACACATAACTAGTATCGGTACCCGAATCGAATAAAACAGTAACAAAGAAGTCATCCAGAAGAAACTTACCCATCACAACGTTGGGATCGTTCCTTGCATCACCCTGACCAATCACGAAAGCACGACCTCTTGCTCCATTACCATTGTTGTTACCCCCGTTGTTACCTCCATTGTTGTTCCCGTTTCCCTGGTTGTTGTTGTTGTTCTGATTCTGGTTAAGCTGGGGACAGTTCTTCTTAAAGTGGCCTTCAGCGCCACACTGAAAACATCCCCTGTTGCCCTGTTGCTGTTGCTGATTCTGCAGTGCTGGCTGTTGCTGCTGACGATTCTGATTTGCAGGTCGTGAGCTCCTGCAATCCTTGGCTTCATGACCCATCTTGAGACACCTCTGACAACGTCCTTTGTTGCATTGACCACTATGGTGTCTGTTACATTTGTTGCACTTCGGGTGGTTTCCTCGATACCCACCCTGTCCTTGATTACCGGAGGATTGCTGACCAGGACTCTGGTAGCCATCAGTCTTTCTCTGCTGAGACTGAACCGAAGCAGAACCCTTACTAGAGTTTCCATCCCATTTTCGCTTGTTTTCGGTAGGTGCATCAGAAGTAGCTGTGGCACTGATACGTTTGGGTAGCCTGTTTTGCTCCACCGCCTGGTCGGTGAGACGATGAGCCAACTTGATAATTTGTTGAATGGTACCCAGGTTGGCTGAAGTTACGTGACTTTGAATCTCTGGTACTAGGCCCTTGAGGTACAGCTCAATACGTTTGATGGGAGGGTCCACCATAGTTGGACACAGGATGGCCAGCTCGCTTGACCTCTTAGTATACGCCTCAATCTCAGACCCCGTCATTTTCAGATTGTAAAATTCCACTTCTAGCTTGTGGATGTCATCCCGACTACAGTACTCCTCCTTGATCAGCTCTTTAAAACCATTCCAGGGTGTGGCATTAGCAACTGCCAGTCCTAGTAGTTGAACCTGCGCCTTCCACCAGGTTAACGCATCCCCTTCAAGTGTTCCGGTAGCATATTTCACACTACGGTCTTCGGGGCATTCGCACATCTCGAAAACTGACTCAAGCTTTTCAAACCAGTGAAGAAGGCCCACTGCTCCTTCGGTGCCACTGAAAGTAGTAGGTCGGCAGTCCATAAACATTTTGAACGTGCACACAGGAGTTTGAGCATGTTGACCTGTTGCACGAGAATAAAAGGCAAGATTAAGCATGAGGGTTGGTTTGCGAAGGTAGGATCTAAACATCCTAATGTGGGTTGATATGGCAGGTTATACCTCCTGCAGGGACAGCTGCGAGTGCCTCAGCAACTCGTTCGTTGATCAAAGTCGTCAGCTGGGCTTGGGTTAGGTTCAAACGTCCACTCATGATCTTCACAAGGAAATAACGTAGGTGAGAAAAATGTCGCGAAAGTGCGTAAGTGTGGGACGATAGTAGAGAGTAAGCACGCAAGGTTCAAATAACAATTACCACATTATCTAATGCACAGTGAGAACTATCTAACCGACAATATAACATAAATCATACCACTTATGGTGTCGAGTCTTGCACGTGGAGCGAAGCGTCGTTGTGGATCGTTGAGCACAGTACAGGTTATAGTCTGGTTTTATCAAAAAGTTTTTCCCTTTTTAAAACCAAGTTCACTATAACCAATGGCTCTGATACCAATCTGTCACACCCCCAAAATCCACCATGCGGGGTATCACCGCTTGGAGGCGTGACGTGACCAGGATCAAGCCACCAATCATATTGAACAACGAAATCTTAGTAAGTAAAACCAATCACAATACGATTGGTGACCATAAGTCAGTGACCAGTTTTTAAGTTAACAGCGAAAGCATAAAACGGAAGTTCAAAACATAAGTTCATAGTTCATAAGTTTAATGTCCAAAACATAGTTTATAAAATTCAATTATTAAGTACGGGACATAACAGTCCGCATCCCACAACAACCTCCTCCTCGTGCAAGCTCCATAAGCATCTAGCGACCTGTAAGGTATGTAACAACGGGTCAACAACAAAGTTGAGTGAATTCACAGTTGGTTGTTTAGTTATAGCATTCGTTTCGTAAATCATCTGTCCGTTTTGAAAACCCTGTATCGTATAATTTCGTATCGCGGTCTTTCTGACACGTTTGCAAAGATTAGTGGGGGTTTCCCTTGTGTTACTAGACCACGCGTATCGACTGCTATGAAAATGTAAGAGGTTCCCTAAGTCAATGTCTATCAGCATTGACCCTTTGCCCATAGTCCATTAGTACACGCCCGTCCGACTGGCACGGTGTGAGGTTTGTTAAACCTAATAGCGCTATTAACTAATGACCCGCTCGCCATAGGCCTCGGCGATTAAGTCGATAAATGAGGGACTTCATTTGATAGAGTTGATGGTCTTATGGTCGTGTACGTAGGCTTTACGTACGTGTCCTTCAATCCGAGGACAGTAGTAAGTAGTTTAGTAGTAAGTAGTTTAATAGTAATGATAGTTCGAGTAGCCATTCAATCCCATTCCCAACCCACCGGGAATCCCATGCCTTAGAAAGAGTGTGAACTCACCTCGGTTGCTCGGTTTGACTCTCAAATATAGCTAATAGTCAAGGTCGGTCAATCACGCCCTAGTATAATTACCACTTAGTTTATTAGTGATTTCAAATAGAACACAAAGTCTCTACACGTATCTATCACATAGCATGCATCACTTTAACGGTTCATGCCCATATAACCTTCCCATCTATTCCCCACTCATAGACAAACATACAACATTGCACATAACACTTTTATTGACATATAACATGTTCTATCATTCTCGGATAACCTACTCGACATTTAGACACGCAAATCACTCCTTATGTCGTTTCAGCTTTATTAATCAAAACTGGACTGTTTTCGAGCATTTTAATAAAATAGTTAACCTTTTCTAAAAATTCTCAAATTTTTACAGGATGTCATATATAATCCAAAATTTATTGTGTAAAAATATCGGATCTCATTTCATTACCAATTTTATATAAAAATTCTTTTACTCGACTGCAATCAGATTTGGTACTTTCTGATTGCAGTTTTACGGAAAAATTCACTAAAAATCAATCGTAAGTCGGATCGTCGAAATTCCAGTTGGAGGGTCACGGGAACAACAGTGACCATCTTCAGTAAAAATCCCACGAGCTGATTCTGCTCGGGTTTTAAGTTTTGACTCCGACTACGACACACTTTTTCAGCAGGAAAATTTCAGCTTGAGCTGCTGTCTTAGAATAATTCTTTAAAAATAGTAATCGACCTCAAAAAATTACGATTCCAGTTCCATTTGTTCAGATATTCAAAATTACACAATTTAGACTCCAGAAATTCAATTTTTCGATTAAAAATGAACCAGTTACAGCCTGTTGAAGGGCTGGAAAATCTCAATCAGCAAGCTGTTTTTATTGTAGAAGTTACTAAAAACGCATAAACAAAGACCCTAACCAAGTTTTATCAATGATTTAGTGTTCAAACACCATGCATGCATTTACCAAACTCAAACCAACCAGATTTCAGCTTCAAACAAACTTTTTATGAAAGGTTTTTATGTAGAGTTTCAAGTTCATATATCTAGTGTTTTAGCTTGTGTGTGTCAAGAACATTTAAACAAAACATAACAAGAACAAAATGGAGCAAGGGTGTGAAGGGGCATACCACTAGCACAAGGCTAGGATGGAAATCTTAGTGTAAGGATGATGGTGAGAAAAAGTATGGTGAAGTGACTAGAACAAGCTCCCTTAATGTTCCTTCAACCTTGCAACCTCCTTGGATCCTCTTGAAGCTTGAATGGACTTGTGTGAAGAAGATGAAGGATGAGAGAGATGGAGGTGGTGACTTTCGGTTATGGGGAAGGGGGGCCGAAAATAAGAGGAGGGAGGTGAGGGGTGGAGTGTGATGTTGGAAGAAATGATGGAAGTTCTTGGAATTTGTAGGATCTCTTACAAGTTAAGTCCCACAAGTAACCCTCTAATATTTTTAGCCAATAGAATTCAAGATCACACTTAACCAAAATCTAAACAAGATATATAGGTAATCATGGCAGAATTTTCGGTTGGGGGGGGGGGGGGGGTAAAATGAAAAATTTTGGTAACTAATAGGTATTAAATTAGAAGGTTAAGGGTATTTTCAAGTATAGTGGGTGTAGGTCATGTTCACATGGCGTATGGGAATTTTTGTGACCGTAACTAATTAAGAAAGATAAAATAATACTTTCTGACAATATTTTCGTGTCTCGGGTATTGTCTGGTTGTTCGGTTTCGTATCGTTCCGTTAAAGCGTTTAATTGTTCCGTAAGGCGTCTTATACATATATTTTTGTAACGAAATTTATTCCTAAGACACAGGAAAATATACCGGACTATTTAGTAACTCTTCTGCATACTACTAGTATGCTAACACGCACATGTAAGTATAACACAGTAATCAGAGAGCAGTTAAATGATTCAGCACAATCATCAAGTACTTTTATTATCATTAATAAACTGTATGGTTACATGCAAATTTGAGGGTTGTCACACGAACGGCTGGAAGTCGTCCTCGTCGTCTGATAACATGTCAGGGTCGCTCTCAGTGTTTGACATAAACATCTTCGGCTCGAGTGCACTCTCATCATCGGAGACGAGGGCCATAGGGTCGTCCACGTCTGATAATCCGCTCTCTGAAGAAGACATGATGCCTGTAACATAACAATCATAACATGTGCACATATATTAACCACTAACACTTAGTATGCAATCAAGATAGTTATCACTCAATCATGTATTCACATTATCCTTCATGAAATATTTTCTATCTTTCCTAGTCTATCCCAGACTGAACCACAAATGTGACCTTGCAATCGTTTTTCTTGTCTTTACTTTTTGTAAAACGTTTGTTCCATGGATCTGGGAGTTTTGTGTATGCAATGAAAACATGTTGTAAAAGTATTTTCGTGAGAGCCCTAATGATTGTAGTCTAGACTCGAGAAAGAATCCTAGTTCGCTACAATCGAAGCTCTGATACCAAACTGTCACACCTTTACTTTTGCGGAAGCGTAATTATGTGTGACTTGCTTAATATCATTGCATTCAACCATAACAAACAATTATATGATAAAACCCAAGATGTTCATCCGTAGATAAGTTTTAAAACATCACAACAACATTGTTTTAAAGCCAAACACAGACTTCAAATCCATATTACAACCATTCAAATTGTTTTAGAGTTCCATATGGACTCGACAAAAGACGCTAATAAAAAAACTAGGATTTAAAATATGTATCTTATCCAGGATAAGATACACACTCCAAACCCTTCTACACCGGATGACATCTTTTATTTCAAACAACCCTTGAAAACTTCCAACGCCCGCTAGATCCGTGTTTAGTTTCCTGAAATACATGTAGTTTGAAAACATCAACAAAAGTTGAGCGAGTTCATGTGTTTGTATGCGAGCTCGTAATAAACTTTGAAACCATAGTATGTATGTGTTTGTAAACCCCGGTATGAACGCAACAAGGAAACATATCAATTAATGGTTTGCAAGGCCATTAACATGTGTGCAACGGTGTAGGAAGGCTCAAACCTAGCAGATTTTGTACTGGGCTTCCGGCTGGAAGACATAGTCACCTCATGGGACAAATCCCGGTCCACATGAGTGTGGGCTCGCTACACCCAAATAGATCTATCACTCATGTCCCTCGGTCCTTATACGAGGATTAATGGTCTTAAGTGTGCGCCTATCCATTCACATGATCTAACAGTACCTTCCTTAGCTAACCATACCATATGTAAATGTTTGTAAACAATTTGTAACATGTACTTCACCCCCGAAGTTGTAAAACTGAAAACAGTTAAAAGAAAAGGGGGACATGAACTCACAATCTTGCGTTCTTCGTATCCAATGTAACCCAAAGCTGCTACTTGTGTGCACGACTACCTACAATGTACTACGGTTTATTAGACGGGCGGGCCGTGCATTGACTTAGCCTTAATTAGTGTCTTTAATATTGTTCCAACTTATATAATTCTTTGTTAAAATAATAAATATTTTAACTTAAATTATATTTTAATTTTGGAATATCAGTTAAAATAATATATTTTAACTTGTAACATTTATGCATTTGTACATGTATAAGTTCCCAAGGATGGGTGTATTTATACTCGTATTCTTACCCTTGTGTATTTTTGCCAAGTATCGGTGGCGTATTCCGGTGTATTTATACGTACGAGAATACGTATTCTTATTGTGTTTATTAAGTATTCTTATACTTAATTTTTGTATTTATTTTTCCAGAATAATACTCTTAATAAAAATTCACCAATATATATTCCCAAAATATATATTTTAAGAAATATTACATAGAAAAATTATTTATATTTTTTCCCTTGGCAAAAATATTGATATTTTCATATAAGTCTCAAAAATAATATATTTTCAAGTTTAACTTAGAAAATATATATGAATCTATTTTTGTTTTCACTCAAAATAATGAGTTCCATATTTATTTAAGAAAATATATATTTTCTCCAAAAAATAATATATCTTCTGATAATTTCAAGAAAAATATATATTTATATTTACCCAAAAATAATATATTTTCTTCTTGTAAAAAATATGATATATTCTTGTAATAATTGTAAAAATCATATTTTTGTTTTCTTGATCTCCAAAATTACCATTTACCAAAATATACTTTTGAATTTATTTTCGGAATATTTTGTAAGTTATATGCCTTGTTCGGTTTCTCCAATATTTTGGGTATAATTTATATATTTATTTCTGGGAATTTTGGTAATATTTTGTATTGTGATTTCTTTGTATTTTGGTGAGTTATATTATTTCAAGTCCTAAAATAATATAACTAATACACATAATATACAAACAATCACACATATGGTGACATCTAAATATATATTTTCCTAAATACATACTTAACCACTTTTATTATCAAAAAAAGAACCTCCAATATTTATAATTTTTGTAACAAAATCTATGGCAAACTTTATATGAAAATTCATGGTTTAAAGTATACTTGTAAATAGTTGTTTAAAAATATTTTTCTAAGTGTTTAATTTTTAGAAAACTTTTGCCATAGTTTCCCCTTAAAAATGGAGGTTTCCATGCTTTCAAAGCATATCATTTTCTTTTATAAATCATCACAATCAACAATAAACAAATCAACACTTACCAATTTGCCAAAATCATGCCATAATCACTACTTCATGAACTTGAAAATTTATAAAAATTTGCAGTAACTTAGTGTGTATTTAGTGGGCTTAGTTACCCTTAAAAGTGTGATTGTTCATTTAAAAAACATCATTATTAAAGAAGTTAGATGTTTACAACTTGTAAATAAATTTTCCAAAAATATTTCTTCTTGAGTTTTTCTTGTTAAATATATATTTCTACACTTGTTTAACCACCAAAACTTGGTTAATTTCTTTAAGAACCAAGCTTATGTAAATCTTGTATTTTTTACTTGGTTTCTTGAAAAATCATTCTTGAAATCATATGTTTACAAGACTTTTTATTCACTTTGATCATCACACTTCAAGAAAACATTAAATCTTTCAAGTTCATGTTGTAACATAAGGATGATCTCTTGATCCTTAACATAATCATCCTCTCATCTTGCTAGATTATGTCTTTAATCACTATCTAGCAAGATCACATGATGATTAACATCAATAACATGAGCAATCAACAAGCATAACAACACTTAAACAACATGATTTCTTATGATTTTAGTCTTATGTTTAAGTTTCTTGTTCAGGATTCATAGTGTTCATCAAGATTAACAACTTATACCATCTTTTAACCAACTTAATAAGATGTAAATATGGGTGTAGATGATCTTACTACTAGCTCAAGGCTAGGGATGATCATAAGATGAAGAAGAGGTGGATAAAAGCTTGTATGAGGGGTCCTTCAACTTCCAAGAGTTCCTAGCTTCCTTGTATGGATTCTTACACCTTTGGATATGTATGGAATGGATGATAATTGAAAGATGAAGGTGATGGTATGGGTGGTTGTGTTCGGCCGAGACCAAAGAGGGAGAGGGAGAGAGTGTGTGTGTTGTGCAGAAATGAGAATGATGTGTCACACCCCCAAAATCCACCATGTGGAGTATCACCGCTTGGAGGCGTGGCATGACCAGGATCGAGCCACCAATCATATTGAACAACACAATTAAGTAAATAAAACCAAACACAATACGATTGGTGACCAAAAGGAAGTAAATTTGAGGGCTTAGGCTATTAACCGCTATTAACTAATGACCCTCTCGCCATCGGCCTCAGCGATTAAGTCGATATAAATTTGAGGGCTTAGGTGATAGAGTTTTGTCTAGTAAGTTTTAAGGTTGTTGTCCTACCCAAGGAGGACGAACGTACGTATTCTGCACAAGGAGAATTCGTAGGATTTTTTTAACCCATCCCCAAACCACCGGGAATCCCATTCCTTGTAGAAAGTGTGAACTCACCTCGGTTTGCTCGGTTAGATTCTCAAATATAGCTAACAGTCAAGGTCGGTTAATCACGTCCTAATATGATTAGCTGTTAGTCATTTAGTGATTTTCAAATAGAGTACAAAGTTCCTACACGTATCTATCACATAACATGCAATACTTTAACGGTTTATGCCCATATAAACTTCCCATCTATTCCCGTTCATAAGTAAACATACGATATTGCACATAACACTTTTATTGACACATAACATGTTAGATCATTCACAGATAACATACTCGACATTTAGACACGCAAATTACAACTTATGTCATTTCAGCTTTTATATTCAAAACCGGGCTATTTTCAGACATTTTAATAAAATAGTTAACTTATTCCAAAAATTCCCAAATTTTTACAGAATGTCTTAAACGATCTAAATATTATTGTGTAAAAATATCGGGGTCCAGTTCATTACCAATATTTTATAAAAATTCATTTTCCGGACTGAAATCAAATTTATCTTTTTCTGACTGCAGTCCACAGAATAATTTATTTAAAATTCTTCAAGAGTCCGATTTAAGAAATTCCAGTGAGAGAATTACAAATACATCGGTAGTCATCTATAGTACAAATTGCATGATCTAACTCTACACAGAATTCAAGTTATGGCAGAAAACAGAACGCATATTTTCAGCATAAAAAATGCAGCTCTAGCTGCTGTTACAAAACGACACTTTAAAAATAGTAAACGAATTCCAAAAATTATGATTCCAGTGCCATTAGAACCGTATTTCATAATAACACGTTATAGACTCAAAATATCAGTTTTTCGTTGAGTTATGCCCTGTTTACAGCCAACTGAAGTTGGCTGTAAAGGCTTGGACAGAAGCTGATTTTCAGCTTTTAGCTTACTAACCCGTGTTCGATTTATTCCGTTAACATGTTTAGTGATCACAACAACATCAAACATCAATATTAACCAGCAAATCATCAGGAAATCAACAAGAATCAAGACAACTTCATATTAGCACCAACTCATTGTATTTCAATAATATTTCATCACAAAGTTAGTTTATGTGCAAGACTTTGTTCATGGTTCTTTAGTGTTCATGGATTCTCATCATCAAATAACTATTAACCACTTAAATAACATGAAAAATGAACGGATCTAAGTTCTTACCACTAGCTCAAGGCTAGGGGAGTTCGAGTGTAGAAAAGTGGTGGTTAAAAGAAGGTGAGAGTGGTCCTTCAACTTCCGAACACACCGAGCTTCGTTATACACCTTGTATCACCTTGTAAGAAGCTTGGAATGGTTGAAATTGCAACAAAAAAATGGTGTTGATGTGGTGAAGGGGGCAGCCGAGAGCAAGAAGGAGGAGGAGGGTATGTTGTGGGTGTGTTGGTGAAGATGATAATTGTCTTATAAGCTTTAATCTCTAATATCCATTGGATGTCATGTCCCCCTAAGTACATGCATTATCTTTGACAAATCCAAGAAAATATTATGGAGAGATTATGTAAGATTTAGCAAAATTTTTGTGGGTGGTGGCCACATGAGCCGTTTACTAGCAAGGGGGGGGGGGGTTAAGTGTAATTGTTGATGGTAAATAACTTAGTTAGTGGAAAGTTAAAGTGTTAAGTCTAGTGTTTAGTGTGTTTCATGCTTCGTGTAATAAGTTTAAGTGTTCGGGGACCATAACTAGCTCAGAAAAATAAAACAATGTTTCTTGCAATATTTTTGTGTTCCGGGTAAAGTCCGGTTGTTCGGTTTGATACTGTTCCGTTAAAGTGCTTAATTATTCCGTTTAGTGTCCTATGTATATATTTTTGTAACATTTTTAATTCTCAATACTCAGGAAAGCATACCGGGCTATTTAGTAACTTTTCTACATACTACTAGTATGTTAACAAGCACATGTAAGTATAACACAGAAATCATAAAGCAGTTAAATGATTCAGCACAGTCATCAAGCACTTTAATTATCATTAATAAACTGTACGGATACAAGGAATTACGAGGGTTGTCACATTCTCCCCCTGTTAAGAAAATTTCGTCCCGAAATTTAGCACCTGGTTACTGAGGAAGCTAGTTAAGTTGCGTTGTTTTCCTGGTTTTCCTGGGGTGTCACATCATCCCCCCGTTGATTTGGAATTTAATCCCAAATTCTGTAGTAGCATCAGCCTCAGTAGTGGTTGTGTTTTTCTTAAACAGCTGGGGATACTTGAGTTTCATTTGGTCTTCTCGTTCCCTGGTATACTCTGGGCCACGACGGGAATCCCAACGAACTCGGACAAGAGGTATCCTGGTACGCTTGAGGATCTTAACATCTCGATCAGTAATTTCTACTGGTTCCTCGACGAATCGCAGCTGGTCGTCGATAGTGAGCTCCTTGAGAGGAACTATGAGGGTCTCATCTGACAGACACTTCTTCAGATTCGACACATGGAAAACATTGTGAACTCCGCTGAGTTCTGCGGGTAGATTCAGCTTGTAGGTGACCTTGCCAATTTTCTCAATGATTTCGAACGGTCCGACATAGCGCGGATTGAGCTTGTCTCGTTTGCCAAAACGAACTATGCCTTTCCAAGGCGAGACTTTGAGTAGCACTCGATCCCCAACCTGGAACTCGAGTGGTTTCCTTCGCTTATTGGCATTGCTTTTCTGACGGTCACGACCTGCCTCCATTCGTTGTCGTATCTGAGCAATTCTCTAGGTGGTATCTACAACAAGTTCTGGGCCAGTGATTTGGCTGTCACCAACTTCTGCCCAACAGAGAGGTGATCGGCATTTGCGTCCGTACAATGCCTCGAACGGAGCAGCCTGGATGCTGGTGTGGTAGCTGTTGTTATACGAAAACTCCACTAGCGGGAGGTGCTTTTCCCAGCCATTACCAAAATCGATTACACATGCCCTAAGCATGTCTTCAAGGGTTTGGATGGTGCGTTCAAATTGCCCATCCGTCTGTGGGTGATAAGCGGTGCTTATATCTAAACGTGAGCCAAAAGACTTGTGCATTGCTTGCCACAGTTCAGAAGTAAAACGCGCGTCACGATCAGAAATGATGGAGGTTGGCACTCCGTGCCTTGATACCACTTCCTTTAGGTAAATGTCTGCAAGAGTAGAAAACTTATCCGTTTCTTTGATAGCCAGAAAATGTGTAGACTTGGTCAGTCGATCTACGATCACCCAAATGGTATCGTTTCCGCGTTGAGATCTAGGCAGGCCAGTAACGAAATCCATGGAAATTTGCTCCCATTTTCATTTAGGTATCTCTGGTTGTTGAAGTAGGCTGGATGGTTTCTGATATTCAATCTTGACTCTCGCACAAGTCAAGCACTTACTGACGTAGGTTGCTATGTGGGCTTTCATGCCAGGCCACCAATACGTAGTCTTGAGGTCGTGGTACATTTTATCCGAACCAGGATGTACCGAATAACGAGAATTGTTTGCCTCATCCATCACAAGCTCGCGTAAGTTTCCATAAAGTGGAACCCAAATACGCCCTGTTACATAGTAGGCGTCGTCTTCCTTTTGTTCTAGTCGTTGCCTCGATCCTCGTAGGGACTCAGACCTGATGTTTTCTGCTTTCAATGCTTCAACCTGAGCATCGCGAATCTGAGCGGGGAGGTTAGATTGGATGGTAAGCTGTAACGCACGTACACGCTTAGGTATAGTATCCTTTCGGCTGAGGGCGTCGGCCACAACATTAGCCTTGCCCGGATGGTATTTGATAGCGCATTCATAATCATTCAAGAGTTCGACCCATCGACGTTGTCGCATGTTTAACTCCTTTTGCTTGAAGATATGCTCGAGACTCCTGTGATCGGTGTAAATGGTGCATTTGGTACCGTACAGGTAATGTCTCCATATCTTAAGTGCGAAAACAACTGCTCCCAGCTCCAGATCGTGAGTAGTGTAATTTCTTTCATGAACTTTGAGTTGGCGTGATGCGTAGGCAATGACCTTGTCACGTTGCATCAACACGCAACCAAGTCCTTGGATGGAAGCGTTGCAGTAAACCACAAAATCATATGTGCCTTCAGGCAATGAGAGAATAGGCGCGCTACAAAGTCTATCTTTCAAGTGCTGGAATGCGGACTCCTGTGCATCACCCCAACGATAGGTGACACCTTTCTGAGTCGGTGAAGTGAGAGGTTGCGCAATCTTGGAGAAATCTTTGATAAACCTTCTGTAGTATACTGCCAAACCCAAGAATTGGTGGATTTCTGTTGGTGTGCAGGGTGCAGGCCAGTTCTTGATCGAGTCAACCTTGGATGGATCTACATGGATCCCATCCTTGTTTACCACATGGCCTAGAAAGTGGACTTCGCGAAGCCAGAAGTCACATTTCGAAAACTTGGAATATAACTGTTCTGCTCGGAGAAGTTCCAGCATAAGTCGTAGATGCTGCTCGTGTTCCTCTTGACTCTTAGAATAGATCAGGATGTCATCGATGAAAACAATAACGAACTTATCCAGATAAGGTTTGCACACTCGGTTCATGAGATCCATGAAGACCGCAGGTGCATTCGTTAATCCGAAAGGCATAACCAGAAACTCGTAATGGCCGTAGCGAGTTCTGAATGTTGTTTTGGAGACGTCTTCCTCTCGGACTCTCAGCTGATGGTATCCCGATCTCAAATCAATCTTGGAGTAATAGCTCGAACCTTGCAACTGGTCGAACAAGTCATCAATACGTGGAAGAGGATAACGATTCTTCACGGTTACCTTGTTAAGTTCGCGATGGTCAATACACATTCTGAAAGTACCGTCTTTCTTCTTCATGAATAGTACTGGGGCTCCCCAGGGCGAAGAGCTAGGACGTATAAAACCCTTTTCCAAGAGTTCTTGTAACTGCGCGGACAGTTCTTCAAGTTCTGATGGGGCTAGACGGTATGGTGCTCGAGCTACTGGTGCTGCTCCAGGAGCTAGCTCGATTTGAAACTCAACTTGACGATGAGGCAGAAGACCAGGCAATTCCTCAGGGAATACCTCAGGAAAATCGCACACAATAGGAATGTCTTCAATTCTCTTCTCTTCCGTTGATGTGTCAGTAACGAGTGCTAGAATGGCAGTGTGGCCCTTTCGCAAACACTTATGGGCCTTAAGGAAAGAGATAGTGCCTACGACAGCACCACTCTTATCGCCATGAATCACGAGGGGTTCCTCACCAGAGACAATCTTCTCGTTGCAAAGAATTTCCGCTTGCTGATGAGATAACCAATCCATCCCAATAACAACGTCGAAACTACCAAGTGTGATAGGAATAAGATCGATAGAGATGGTCTGACCAGCTAAGACGAGGTTACAACCTTTAACTACGTGTGTGGCTTCAAGACTTTTACCGTTTGCTAGTTCTACCGTGTGTTTGGTGTTCAAAAGTGGTGGAGTGCTCTTAAGCATTTGGCTAACTTTTAAGGACACATAACTAGTATCGGCACCCGAATCAAACAAAACAGTAACAAAGAAGTCATCCAGAAGAAACTTACCCATCACAAAGTTGGGATCGTTCCTTGCATCACCCTGACCCAGCACGAAGACACGTCCCCTGGCACCATTGCCATTATTGTTACCCCCGTTGTTGCCTCCATTGTTGTTCCCATTGTGGTTCCCATTTCCCTGGTTGTTGTTGTTCTGATTCTAGTTCAGTTGGGGGTAGTTCCTCTTAAAGTGGCCTTCAGCGCCACACTGAAAGCATCCTTTATTGCCCTGCTGTTGCTGCTGCTGGTGGTTCTGTGGAGCTTGTTGTTTTTGTTGGCGATTCTGATTCGCAGGACGCGGGCTCCTGCAATCCTTAGCTTCATGACCCAGCTTGTGACATCTCTGACAACGACCTTTGTTGCACTGCCCACTGTGATGCTTGTTGCACCGGTTGCACTTGGGGTGGTTCCCTCAGTATCCACCATGTCCTTGATTACCGGAAGATTGCTTACCAGGGCTCTGGTAGTCATCAGTCTTTCGCTGCTGAGACTGAACTGAAGTAGAACCCTTTCCGGAGTTCCCATCCCATTTTCGCTTGTTGTCGCTAGGAGCATCGGGAGTAGCTGTGACACTGATATGTTTGGGTAGCCTGTTTTGCTCCACCTCCTGGTCGGTGAGACGATGAGCCAACTTGATGATTTGCTGAATGGTACCCAGGTTAGCTGAAGTCACGTGACTTTGAATCTCTGGTACAAGGCCCTTGAGGTACAGCTCAATACGTTTGATGGGAGGGTCCACCATAGTGGGACACAAGATGGCCAGCTCGTTTGACCTCTTAGTATACGCCTCAATCTCAGACCCCGTCATCTTCAGATTGAAAAATTCCACCTCTAGGTTGTGGATGTCATCCCGACTACAGTACTCCTCTTTGATCAGTTCTTTGAAACCATTCCAGGGGGTGGCATTAGCAACTGCCAGCCCTAGTAGTTGAACATGTGCTTTCCACCAGGTTAACGCAGCACCTTCAAGTGTTCCGGTAGCATATTTCACCCTACGGTCTTCAGGGCATTCGCACATCTCGAAAACAGACTCAAGCTTTTCAAACCAGTGAAGAAGGCATACTGCTCCTTCTGTGCCACTGAAAGTAGTAGGTCGGTAGTCCATGAACGTTTTGAACGTGCACACAGGAGGCTGAGCATGTTGACCTGTTGCGCGAGAATAAAAGATAAGGTTAAGCACGAGGGTTGCTTTGCGAAGGTAGGATCTAAACGTCCTAAGATGGGTTGATATGGCAGGCTATACCTCCCGCTGGATTCGCTGCGAGTGCCTCAGCAACTCGTTCGTTGATCAAAGCCGTCAACTGGGCTTGAGTGAGGTTCATACGTCCTCCGCGTCCATTCATGATCTTCATAACGAAGCAACGTAAGTGAGAAAAGTGTCGCGAAAGTGCGTAAGTGTGGGACGATAGTAGAGAGTAAGCACACAAGGTTCAAATTGAAATTATCACATTAATCAACGCACGGTGTGAACTATCTAACCGATAATATAACATAAATCATACCACCTATTGTGTCGAGTCTTGCACGTGGAGCGAAGCGTCGTTGTGGATCGTTGAGCACTGTACAGGTTATAGTCTGGTTTTATCAAAAATCCACCATGCGGAGTATCACCGCTTGGAGACGTGGCATGACCAGGATCGAGCCACCAATCATATTGAACAACACAATTAAGTAAATAAAACCAAACACAATACGATTGGTGACCAAAAGGAAGTAAACCGACTTTAGGTTAACAGCGGAAGCATAAAACGTAAGTTCAAAACATAAGTCCCATAGTTCATAAGTTTAAAGTCCAAAACGTATGTTTAATAAGTTCATAAGGATTAAATGTTTAACACGGAACTTAACATCCATATTCCACAACAACCTCCTCCTCGTGCAAGCTCCATAATCATCTAGCGACCTGTAAGGCATGTAACAACGAGTCAACAACAAAGTTGAGTGAGTTCACGGTTGGTTGATTAGTTTTAAGTTGTTTCTGAAAAACGTGGTTTGACTTTCGTTGGCTTATATGCCGTGGGGGTTACCCCTTAGTTGAAAGTATGTTTAACCATATTCTTTTTATTACCCAAATCATACCCATAATTAGTGGGGGTTTTCCCCATGTAAACCACTAGACAGTCCTGATATCGACAACTGATGAATACGTGCCCTGCATCAATGTTCTATCATCATTGATAGTTTGCCATAGTCCATTAGTACACGCCCATTCGGACGACACGGTGTGAGGTTTGTTAAATCTAATAGCGCTATTAACCGCTATTAACTAATGACCCGCTCGCCATCAGCCTCGGCGATTAAGTTGATATAAATTTGAGGGCTTAGGTGATAGAGTTTTGTCTAGTAAGTTTTAAGGTTGTTGTCCTACCCAAGGAGGACGAACGTACGTATTCTGCACAAGGAGAATTCGTAGGATTTTTCTTAACCCATCCCCAAACCACCGGGAATCCCATGCCTTGTAGAAAGTGTGAACTCACCTCGCTTTGCTCGGTTAGATTCTCAAATATAGCTAACAGTCAAGGTCGGTCAATCACGTCCTAATATGATTACCAGTTAGTCATTTAGTGATTTTCAAATAAAGCACAAAGTTCCTACACGTATCTATCACATAACATGCATTACTTTAACGGTTTATGCCCATATAAACTTCCCATCTATTCCCGTTCATAAGTAAACATACGATATTGCACATAACACTTTTATTGACACATAACATGTTAGATCATTCACATATAACATACTCGACATTTAGACACGCAAATTACAACTTATGTCATTTCAGCTTTAATATTCAAAACCGGGCTGTTTTCGGACATTTTAATAAAATAGTTAACTTATTCCAAAAATTCCCAAATTTTTACAGATTGTCTTAAACGATCCAAATATTATTTTTTAAAAATATCGGGGTCCAGTTCATTACCAATATTTTATAAAAATTCATTTTCCGGACTGAAATCAGATTTATCTTTTTCTGACTGCAGTCCACGGAATAATTTATTTAAAATTCTTCGAGAGTCCGATTTACGAAATTTCGGTGGTCATCTATAGTACAAATTGTGTGATCTAACTCTACACAGAATTCAAGTTATGGCAGAAAACAGAACGCATATTTTCAGCATAAAAAATGCAGCTCTAGCTGCTGTTACAAAACGACACTTTAAAAATAGTAAACGAAGTCCAAAAATTATGATTCCGGTGCCATTAGAACCGTATTTCATAATAACACGTTATAGACTCAAAATATCAGTTTTTCGTTGAGTTATGCCCTGTTTACAGCCAACTGAAGTTGGCTGTAAAGGCTTGGACAGAAGCTGTTTTTCAGCTTTTAGCTTACTAACCCGTGTTCGATTTATTCCGTTAACATGTTTAGTGATCACAACAACATCAAACATCAATATTAACCATCAAATCATCAGGAAATCAACAAGAATCAAGACAACTTCATATTAGCATCACCTCATTGTATTTCAACAATATTTCATCACAAAGTTAGTTTATGTGCAAGACTTTGTTCATGGTTCTTTAGTGTTCATGGATTCTCATCATCAAATAACTATTAACCACTTAAATAACATGAAAAATGAACGGATCTAAGTTCTTACCACTAGCTCAAGGCTAGGGGAGTTCGAGTGTAGAAAAGTGGTGGTTAAAAGAAGGTGAGAGTGGTCCTTCAACTTCCGAACACACCGAGCTTCGTTATACACCTTGTATCACCTTGTAAGAAGCTTGGAATGGTTGAAATTGCAACAAAAAAAATGGTGTTGATGTGGTGAAGGGGGCAGCCGAGAGCAAGAAGGAGGAGGAGGGTATGTTGTGGGTGTGTTGGTGAAGATGATAATTGTCTTATAAGCTTTAATCTCTAATATCCATTGGATGTCATATCCCCCTAAGTACATGCATTATCTTTGACAAATCCAAGAAAATATTATGGAGAGATTATGTAAGATTTAGCAATCTTTTTGTGGGTGGTGGCCACATGAGCCGTTTACTAGCAAGGGGGGGGGTTAAGTGTAATTGTTGATGGTAAATAACTTAGTTAGTGGAAAGTTAAAGTGTTATGTCTAGTGTTTAGTGTGTTTCATGCTTCGTGTAATAAGTTTAAGTGTTCGGGACCATAACTAGCTCAGAAAAATAAAACAATGTTTCTTGCAATATTTTTGTGTTCCGGGTAAAGTCCGGTTGTTCGGTTTGATACTGTTCCGTTAAAGTGCTTAATTATTCCGTTTAGTGTCCTATGTATATATTTTTGTAACATTTTTAATTCTCAATACTCAGGAAAGCTTACCGGACTATTTAGTAACTTTTCTACATACTACTAGTATGTTAACAAGCACATGTAAGTATAACACAGAAATCAGTAAGCGGTTAAATGATTCAGGGCAGTCATCAAGCACTTTAATTATCATTAATAAACTGTACAGATACAAGGAATTACGAGGGTTGTCACTTGATGAGTTTATGATCCTTGAGTTTTACTTATAATCTATCAACAGAAGTTTAACTATTGGTTTATATGTTTTAAAAGAAGAAACATAATCTAATATAATAAACAAATAAAATCATAAGTGGGGCCACTATGCTGGCCGTAAATAGGTGGGGGTCTAGATTAGGTTGCAACTCTTAGTTAGTTATATTAGTTGAAATCTAAGTATGTTGGTTAGGTGTTTAGTTACTAGTATGTTATATAGTGTGTTATGATGTTCGGGGACCATAACTAGCTTGGAAATGTTAAAACAATGCTTCTAGTGAAAATTTGGTGTTTCAGGTAATGTCCGGTTGTTCGGTTTGTTACTGGTTCGTTAAGGTGCTAAACTACATAGTTTAGTGTGCTTGATGTTACCTTTTATGACAGTTTTGATTCCCGACACTTAGTAAAGCATTCTGGACCATTTAACCATATTTCTGCATGATATTTAAGTGTTTAAATGCTGATTTTTGCTGCTTTCTGCTGAGTTCAGCAATTTGTGTGAGTTTTAGGCACTTTCCGGCACTTAAACTATCTCTAGGAAGGCAGTTTTATGATCCTTACTTTCCTACACACTATACTAGTGCAACTCTTGGTTTCTGACACATTCTGTGTCTCAATACCAAGTCTGTCTATGTACTGAACTCCGTCAGTATGTTTCTGATTTGTCTGATAACTGTGCCAACTTTGTTTCGTGCATCATTTGAATCAATAAATTTTGTATGTAGTAATGATATATCATTTGCAACATATGATGCACATGTATGTATATGGCAATAATCAGAAAACAATTCAAATCATTAATTGTAATTCAGCACAGTCATTAAGCACTAATCATTGTTTAATAGTTGTACGGATACCTGGAATTTTGATAGTTGTCACAAATCGTAAGGCGCCAACACCTGCCACAAGATCCTCACAGGGCAGCAAGAGATAGGTCGACAGCTGGTACAAAAGGACGCTGAGCTAGAACGTATGTCCATACGCCACGTCACCTCTGGTACAAGACCAGACCTGGTCAAGTCAGTGGGGACATAATGGATATTCTTCCTGGTCGGACAACTGGCAAACACCCAGTTGCCGTCTCTTCTCCTTCACAAATCTTCGGATATAAATAGAAAGCTCGACCTCCATGTTGAGGGATCCGTTTTCTTACTCTCTAACTCTATACACACACTTATATCCTCGAAAAGATTACTTATTCTCACGTCGTATGGTGGTTACAAGAAGAACCCCCAATATCTCCTCCTTGTAACGAGTTCACCGGTGTTGTTCGTTTTGCAGGATCGATAGGAAGAATCAGGCTCATCGTCGAGTGAAGAATAGAGATTGACTGTTATACACGAGAGATTGCCTGTTATACACGAGACGAACAGGCTGAGTAGCTTAGTGTTTCTTCAAATGGGGTTGTAAATTGTAATACTTATTCAAAATGAATAAAAGATGAGAAGTGAAATGAAATATATAAATTGTATTTTTTTTACTAGTTTTAAATCTTCAAAATCTTATATAACTAATTTATGTTATTGTACTTTTTATCACACGGCGCCTCTCAATGAAAACAACAAGGCTATTGATGATGCATAGCCGATAGCGTTGTAGACCTTCATGGATACTTAACAACTTTAGGGCATTCATATCTCTTCTTTCAAATTATGTGGGCCAGTTTTTATTTTATAAAAAGCAGTTGTAAATAGAGAAGAGAGAAAATATTACTGTTCATCTATAAATTTGAGAGAATATTGTCCACCCTTTATAATCTTTTAATATATTTTCAAACTGGTTGTGAGTGGAAGAAAACAACAACAACAACAACAATCATACCCAGTAAATCCCACAAATAGCCGAACTATTAGTAGGGTCTGGGGGAGGTGGGATGTAGGCAAACCTTTCCTCTATTCAAGAATAGAGAGGTTGCTTCCTGTGAGACCCCCGGCTCCAAAACAACCAACAGACAGATAGATGAAAAACGGGCAAGTAAATCGCGTAGCAGTAGGCAGATAAATCATCAGTAAGCAACATATATGCATATATACAAGAAAATCATCATATGTTGGTCTACCTAAAGTGTAAAAGAAATCTACCCCCCCCCCCCCTCCCAAGGAAAAGGTAGGACACATCTATACCCTCACCTACAAGCCCTTAACCTTAATCCTACGTCTCCACGCACTCCTATCATGAACCATGTCCTCAGAGAGGTGCAATTCTACCAAATCTTGCCTAAGTCTTTCATCCCAAGTCAACTTGGGTCTGCCTCTACTCCTCCTTCCTTCCACTATCATGGTTTCCACTGCTCTAACTGGTTCTGTCAACTGCCTCCTCCTCACATGCCCTAACATCTCAGCCTCCCCTCTTTTAACTTGTCTGATATACTAGCTACTCCTAACCAATCCCTAAAAACCTCACTGCTTATTCGGTCTAACATCGTGTGACCACACATCCACCTAAGCATCCTCATCTCCGCTACCTCCATCTTGCGCGCTTGTGTTTTCTTGATGGCCCAACAATCTGTCCCGTATAACATAGCCGGTCTAACTGCTACCCTATAGAATTTTCCCTTTAATTTTGTTGGGAACCTCCTGTCACACAAAATCCCAGTGGTTGCTCTCCACCTACACCAGCCAACCTGGATGCGGTGAGATACGTCACTATCTATCTCCCCGTCCCTTTGCACAAACGATCCTAAGTACTTGAACTTAGTCGTTTGTGGGACCACTTGACCCTCAATGGTAACCTGAGTGTCCTCGCTGTCACCTGCACCGCTGAAATTACAATAAAGGTATTCGGTCTTAGACCGACTAATCCTTAAACCATTGCCTTCTAAGGCTGCTCTCCATTCCTCTAGCCTGGCATTTAGGGTTTGTCTAGTTTCAGCAACTAACACTATATCATCCGCAAAAAGCATGCACCACGGAACTGTCTCTTGAATAGACTTGGACAGCTCATCCAAAACAACCGCAAAAAGAAACGGACTCAACGCGGACCCCTGGTGGAGTCCTACTTCCACGGGGAAAGACTCTGTATCTCCTACAGGCGCCCGAACCCTAGTCACAGTCCTATCATACATATCCCTAATTAAGTCTATATACTTCCCAGGAACTCCCCTACCCTCCAAGCTTTCCCAAATCAGTCTACGTGGCACACTGTCATATGCCTTTTCAAGGTCAATGAATACCATATGTAGATCCCGCTTTTTCTCCCTATACTTTCCCATTAATCTCCGTAGAATATGAATTGCTTCCGTAGTTGAGCGCCCTGGCATGAAACCAAACTGGTTTACCGTAACCTGAGTTTCTTTTCTAATCCTAGTCTCAATTACCCGCTCCCATAGTTTCATAGTGTGGCTTAATAGTTTAATCCCTCTGTAGTTCCCACAACACTAGGCATCTCCTTTATTCTTATACAAGGGCACCACGTCACTACTCCTCCACTGCTCCGGGATTTTTCCAGATTTGAAAATAAGATTAAACAAAGTAGCTAGCCATCGAACTCCATCCTCTCCCAAACACTTCCACACTTCTATCGGTATGTTGTCAGGACCAACTGCCTTAGATCTTCCCATCTTCTTGAGTGTTGTCCTTATTTCTCCCATTGTAATACTCCGACAATAGCAGTTATTTCGTTGTCGTCCTTGAGTGTTGTTGTTGTCGCTTTCTTGTTGGACTTCCCTCCCCCCATTAAAAAGATTAGAAAAATAGGTTTGCCATCTCAACTTAATGTCTTGTTCTTTTACTAGGACATGCCCATCCTCTCCTTTTATAAATTTAACTACCCCTAAATCTTGCTTTCTACGCTCCCTAGCTTTGGCAATCCTGAACATGGCATGTTCCCCTTCCTTCGTCTCCAGACGTTCATACATATTCTTAAAAGCTATGTTCTTTGCCTCCACCACTGCCTTCTTCGCCTCCCTTTTGGCCTTTTTGTACCTCTCCTTCAACCTCAGTCGTTCTTCCTCGACCGTGCACCTCAAGAGATCTCTAAAACTCCCTTGTTTATCCCTTATCTTGATCTGCACATCCTCACTCCACCACCAGGTGTCTTTATGCCCGCTTGTCAATCCTGTTGTAACCCCTAGTGTCTCTTCTACCACCTGGGTAACGGTAGTCGCCATGGCCTCCCACAACCGGTTTGCGTCCCCACCCACCCAATCAGCTGTCATTGAAAAGGAAAGAAAATGTAATGATAAAGGTATTAAAAATATTATTTCATTGAAAAGGAAAGAGAAAAGATAGTGATTTTTAGTGTAATATATGGTAAAAAATAGGGGGTTGGATATGAATGCTCTTAGCGCATTTCAATTAATTTTTTTATCCTCGTTTCTATGATTACACCAAAAAATAACTATTTTTTTCTTTTCAATTAAATGATATTTTTATACCCTTATCATTACATTTTCTCACTCCTCCACTCACAACCACTTTCAAAAAGATATTTACAAAACTATAGTGGTGAAAAGTGTTTCGGTATATTTACAAATAAACAGTTTCATTTTTTCTCTCTTACACTCATAATCATTTCTTATATAATATAAGTAACTCAATCAAAAATATATAGGGGAATCATTGTGAATGCTCTTAGACCCACATATGAGTGCGTTAAGAGGGTCTGTATTATCTGAACAAGTATCACACATAAGTTAAATATTTTTTTAACTCAATCAAAAATATATAGGGGAATCATTGTGAATGCTCTTAGACCCACATATGAGTGTGTTAAGAGGGTCTGTATTATCTGAACAAGTATCACACGTAAGTTAAATATTTTTTTAAAGGCAAACTTTTTCTCGTTTACATGCATCATCCGCGTTCTAGAAGATGGTGATGTTTACTTGCTTTCATGAGAAACGTGTGAGGATCTTGTTTCGTTATGCCAATCGTAACGTGACACTATCATAACATTTTCACAAACAAAGAAGTCCTGAAAGTATGAATTCATAAGGTCTAGTTAAGTCAAAATGCAACATTAGAATTTGCCGATCGATATAAATGTGAAGCTATTTAAATGTGGTCCGGTAAGATAATTCTTTTGTGTGTTTGTGCATCCCTAGTTAGAACACAAGACAAGATCCCCCAGATTTGAGCATTTTCTTCTGGCTATTTGAAAAGGACTATCACATAGCATCCGCAATGCATGAGGTTCGTAACACCTCTATGCCCCAACAAACCAACGGCTTCTCTCCTGCCCCTCTCATTGACAACCCTTTCCTCTACCACAGATCGTCCATGTACATAGACCGCGCCCTCTTCATTCCATTCCATTCCATGCATGCCCTTTCTCTTCGTCCATATGTACATAGTCAATCAGGTTAAGTCATTGGTTGCCACAGGCTTTGGTGCAGTGGTAGAGGGAAAACCCTTTAGGTGTTTAAATAGGATGAGGTCATAGGTTCAATACCTGGGGAGTGTAACATTTAGCCGTTCAAAGAAAAAAGGTTAAGCCATTGGTAAGTTAATGTTTTGATCATTGGTTGATAATATAAAAATGATTTTCAAAAGGATTATATATTGACGTCGAGGGCAAATGGTTGAAAACATGAATTTGCATGTATAATTTAAGTGATTGATTGACTCAACTATAGAATTTCACATTTATTCCAAGTATTATTTAACAAAAATTAAGTAACACTTTTAAACGCCAAGTTTTTAAATTTTATCAAAGAATATATCATCATAGTTTTATCATTCCTATTTTGGGTTTATATATAGTTTTAAATTCCAGTAATTATAACTCCACATTCCCAAAAAAAAAAAAAAAATCTTTTAACAAAAATCTAGGATAAATACACAAATACCTTAACTTTGCACAATTTGAAACTCTCAACCTTTTGGTTGTAGAGCACAGCACTTTACCTTCAGGATGTCCCACTACAACACTTATGACTTACCCAACAGATGAAAAGAAAATTTACTAATTCGATTTTTTCAATTTAAAATCCGTAATAGAAGTCGATAACAAAGGTTAAATATACAACCCTAGGTCCTTCAAGAGGTTATGACTGGTAAGCACCTTATTCCTCTGTAGGAGAGATCTTAGGTCTGAATCTTGTTTCCACTGGCTTCCTACCATAACCTCTTGAAGCCCGCCTGCGCTATCCCATTGATTGGCAGGATATTGACGGGTCACGGGTCTCATGAGCTTTCCAGTAACCCTTAACACAAATTATAACCATCTGACGACCGGAAAAACAATCATAAGTAACGCAAACCAAAAACATTGACTTTAAACCACAACCATAAAAGTTATATGAAGAAAACCTTTGGCTTAAAAATCCTGTAAAAAAATAACCTCATATTGCTATGAAATATATACAATCGATCATTCATTTAAAACCCGAATAATTTCCATTCCAAGTACACATATCAAGATCAGTAGTTAGTTAGTAGTACCTCTATTATCAGCTGCAATCGTATATCCTACGCTTGTTAATCTTTATAGATTAGCTGCTACCCTCAACATACTTGTACAGTGTCTTTGAATTAATCACCCTGGAAAACAGATGAAAGTGTCGTCAGAAGTTAAATTTAGAAAAACATACTAAAAGGAAACAGCCACAACATGTCAAAAGTGTAAATAAATAACTTGATATCCGTAATCATACGTGTCATTTATAGTGGAAAGAAAACATAAACAAAGAGTGTTTCAAGTCAACCAGGCCAGCCCGTTATGCCATCTTTATATATCATCAATAATATTTGGATGTCTTACATAATTGAGAAAACGGTGTCTTTGATTGTTGTCGTTGTCGCCTACCATTAGTCAGATTGCTGTCACTGAAACTGCCTTTTTCCACATCATCAACGTGAGGAAAGTCATTGGTCCAGGAATTCAAAGGAATGAGATGACTATCGTCTTTCGGACCTCTTCTTCTATCCTCGTGTCGTTTTACATTTTCCGATATCTCATGAAAAGTTCTGTTTATCTTTGCTAGTCCCCTTTCTACTGGCTCTACAACATGAGAAACTGTATACTTCATGTCGTCCACGATCTGCATCAAGCATATAACATCACAAGTATTATTAAGTGTCGACCCGGGTTATACCCGGCTCAAATTACTGGTAATGGATCAAGAACTGACAATTTCACCACTTCCAAAGACGACATCACGAACACTCTGATGTAACCTGGGACGGTGTGGTCTGTCCTCATGTCGAGCAAGATTTAGTCTAGGTGTTTTCTCGCAGTCTCGAACCTCTTCCGGATCAGGTGGAGCTCCTAATGATGCATAGTCGGTCATCACAGACATGTCACGTACACATCGCTCTCCACGTTTGTAAGGTACTGCTGGAAAAACATATAGGTGAACCACAGCAGCCACACTCATCTGCTTGACAACAAATTCAACTTTGAGTTTGTTGCTAACAAGCCCTTCAACATTATTCTATATTACACAACAGACCATAGACTTTAAGCAATCAAAATGCACCTCAATACAGATGATATAATCTTGTATACGGGTTTTTAGCTCCTGGGCCAAAGATCCTTTGAGTGCACCCATAGAGAAAAGGAAGGCTACAGCAACACCTTGCCACCAAGTCAGGAATACGATTGACTTAAAAGTCAAGAACTTGGCCAACGGTTTGATCGGTGCTAGCTTATCCTTGGTTACCGAATAAAACTGCACCAGGCAATACAAAGCCCACGTCTGGCTGAAGTTAAGAACAACTGCCAAATATGGGTACCTGCATACACGCATCTCATTACCGAAAGTAACCTAGCCGCTAGCCTTATACTATACCAGTTGCGAAAAGGTGATAAAGAAAACACCAAATACATATATAGACACACACACACATACATTGTTCAATACATAATCAATTTTAAGTAGAAAACCGTGGGAACCGCATAAGCACTTGTACGTAATGCTTTGAAGATAAAACGAGAGAGAGAAAGAGAGGCAACTAGGCGGTTACATAGCCACCTTATGTATCACTGTTAAAGCAATATGTACAAGTGTTTATGCGGTTCTCGCAGTTCTCAACTTGAAATTGATTCCGTCGTGAACGACCCTTGCATATACATATACCTACCTACCTACCTACACACACACACACCTCTTAGCACTGCAGAAAGAGTGAAACAACTTGCAAACACGATCTTTTCGCCATTTAGTCTACATGGCACACAATATGATTTTTTTAATGAAAGTTGTAATTAGGTTTGGGGGTGTTTGGATGTGTGTTTTGAAAGCGATCATATAATAATCTATAAACAGAATCACATAATCAGCTGTAATTAACAGATGTTATGAGTGTTTGACAAATCTACTTAAGAATTAACGGAATGACAAAGCTTCATGTACTATAGAAATATCTTACGCATATCCCCATTCGAATTTCCCTTCCCCATAAACACCAAGAACTTGAAAAATCATTGCTAACGGCGCACAGACCAGCTTCAGTATCATCTGAAATAAAGAAGTTTTGATCAGGTTGAGATATGGATCAATGAGGAAACATATTATAAAAATATATAGAAAGTAATTCATACATATTGCACAATGCCAATTTTTACAGCCTGGTAAAATTCAGGACCAAGATACCATTCCCTAAGGAAGCAACTGAGTGGGAAAGGGTGTTCGACGATTCCGTAAGTGTATGATTCTTCTATTAGAGGTATGCTGTGGCTAATAACACTATTACTTTCCATGAACTCAATAGTACTATCCTCTCCACCTTCAATAACCATATACTTATTTAAAATCATGTAACCGAAAAATCCAGAAAAGATAATAATAAGCAAGAATGCTACAGAGAAATGCATATATGTTTAATGGCCAACTAAGTAGTTAGAGGAAAATACGATTTTTGTAACAAAGATATTTAAATTGAGTAAACTTAGATAAGCTAGTTCTAGTTTATCATACAAAAAAACATGATTGGGAATTTCGGATCAAAAACATTAATGATGTAACTTTCACTTTTCCAGATCTTTTTAATCCTAAACAGAACATCAACATCCTCATGAAGGTCTTTTAGGAACATACCTAGGCAGGCTATAAGATATCTCCCAAAGCAATATAAGGCAAAAGCTTCATACCAGTCCCTGATTATTTCATAGTTGAATGCAGCATCCGCATCCAATAGTGACAAAAACTGCACAATTTGTATAAGTGAAAGTTAGGCATGAACGCATGATCATTGCAACTGATTACATACAAAATCAGCTGCAAACTAATTCAAAAGGAATAAACATAACGGAAAATAGTTTGTAAGCCGAATCAAAGTATTAAAAGAGTAACCATCAACCACAATTAAAAGACAAACAAAGATAAGCTCATGGATAGAAGAACCTTAATTATTTCTTAGTATAAAGTATGTCTGAAGTCGAAACAAAGTAACATGTCATATAAACTTCTTCATAATGTGTCAAATTTATCTCTTGTGATCCTGATGTTACATTCGTAAATCACTGATTCATGCCATATGTTGCACTGAACAATGTGATGACAGGTTTTTTAATACAATGAAACAAGATCATTTTCCCTTTAGATTAATCATATAGGATCATTATACATAACTCATTCCACTAAGATTCCTCAAGCTCTCACTGACCAAACTACAGAAAATTGAAATAGAATAATATCAATCACATGAATTCCAATCAAATAGAAATCATTAGCGCACTCATTCATATTACTCAATAGCAGAAGGCAGATTTCGGAAAGATAATGACCCGTCCCATCCATTGCTTTATTATGTTACCATAAATATCACAAGCAGGCTTTTAGTTATAAAATATTAATGTTTACTTATAACTTCTGTAAATGAAATCAAACAGCACATGCCAGCATATATCGATATACGAATTTTATTCCTTTACACGAGCACCTTGGTTTTAAAAAGCAAGAGGCACACAAAAGCAACGAGGCCTAAAACTGAGGCGTGAAGCACAAAACACAAAAGCAGTGGGCTTTTCGTACCCGAGGCGCAAAAAGATTATATAAATTTTTATATGTATCCCATAGGCTTTTAGCATGCCTTATCCAAAATATAGCTATAAATAAGGTTTATATATGATTATACCTACATGTACAAGCCAAAAAAAAACCTATTATACAACACTTTGAAGCATAAAAACAACACAAAAACACCCAGTACATAAGGCGCGCCTCAGGCGTGCTTTTTAAAACGCAGACAAGCACTGCAACGAAAACAGAAAATACAGCATGAGATCCCCTTACCGACTCCAATGAATAAACAGGAACCATCAGAACGAGCCCAATCAAGAACTTCTGTTCCTGCAAACAAATTAATTCTCACGACCATCAGTTACAGATATAACAAACAGCAAGATCATTTTAACGTGACTAGCATGATAAAAAAAAATTATCACTGGATGTAAGTGATTGCAAGTTGTCATTATTTTGGACAAAGTAAAAACTACCAATGTAAAAGACAAAACTCAAAATTTGTAGGGATATATGTCATATCAAACCTCAGGTTGATTGTAAGCAGCTAAATGCTCAAAGATAAGATACGTGGAAAGAAAAAGAGCAACAAGTACACAAATGCTTGCGCTGAATATTGTCCAGGTGAAAAGCGATGAATGTTCACCACCAAGGTTGCTTGACCAAATTGACCACGGTCCGCTTGAGGACTCTGCCAAAGTCAGAATAAGAGAGAGAAAAAGTAATACTCTCTTCCATCTAACCAGAAACATCTGTTCAATGTCACAACTGTTTCAATGAAACATTAACAAATATAGTAGACCAGGTATTGTAATATTGGATTGAATACAACTTTAATCTTGTATAATACATTAATCAAGAACACATCAAAACTGTAATAACTAGCAGGTCCACTTCATGTTTTAGAGACTTCAATCAATCTTTGTTAACCAATAAGATGAGGAACCCAAGACAAGGAAACCTGAAAAGATTTCACATTGTTAAAACTTAAAACACTGATGATAAGGTTCGGTCATGTGGGAATTTGCAGTACTAGGTAAGTTGTGCAAAAATGAGATTAATCTGTTCAAATTTTTCTTATCAAGATTTATTGCTTTCTTAAGAGCAGGATTTCATGTCAAAATTAAAAAACTTTTAACCATAATAGACAAAGACGCCCCAAGCACACGCCTAGGAGGCGCCAAAACGTCTTGCAGCCATCAAGGCGCTCCAGCCAGATTCTACATATTCGGGCCAAAACAGGTCTGAGCAACTAAAAATGGCCTGAAACCAGCCTACTACAACATGTCTAAAAACCCTAACTATGGCCTTGCGCCTTGAGTGCACCTTCTTAGACATAGATTTGATTCATTCTTCAACAAAAACTATCCGTTAATCTGTTTCACTCCCAACATTCAACACATTTTACATCACCGAATAGAAAACTCATCAATCTACAATCCAAGCAAGAAAACAGACATCCAATTCATAACAAATACAAATCCTTCAAAACACATATGATTAATTTTCACCAACAAACAATCTCTAAACGACAACAAATATCTACCAGAATGAACGTAAACCAACTGCATTACAATTTAAGAAACAAAACCCTACATATTGACGATTTTACTCACACGTAACAACTCTCCAAGGTTGCGCAAACGTCGAAAGTTATACAGTAAACGGAGAGGAATCTAGCCGGAAAATGGGGAAAATTTAATAATCATATTTGCAGAGAGAGAGAGAGAGAGATTACGATTTGTTGCCTTGGCAGTTGGGAAAGAGAAAAGGAGGGTTGGTGGGGCTTTGCAATATCTAATGGGATTCTCGGGTCACAGGCTTGTCTCATTTTTATTTGATTGGTTTCTTATGTTGATGACGTGGATACATATGTGTCGTTAGAGAGTGTCACTCGGCACTATGCGCTCTGACGGAGTGTCATTAGTGGATATTTTTTTTAAAAAGTGGAAAAGCACGCGAAAGCTTGTGAGTAGACCTGGCAAACGGGTCGGGTTGGGTCGGGTCATGGGTTAAAACAGGTTCGGGTCAAAATGGGTTCTGGTCAAAACGGGTCAATTATAAAAAAGGGTTGCTTTGGTTCGGGTTGAAACGGGTCCGGGTCAGAACGGGTCCGAGTCAGAACGGGTTTCGGGTCGGGTCCGGGTCAGAACGGGTTTCGGGTCGGATCGGGTCAGTTTTTTTTTTCTTTTCTATGTTACATATAACAAAAAAGAAAACATTTTTTTTGTTTACATATACAAAATATTGAAAGTAAATGACATTTGCTATTGACCTTCTTTAATCAAGTTACACGTTTCTGAATTCTGACTCACATAAACAAGTGGAAAATGACTCTAGTGTCTTGATGTCAAACCCCTGTACACCATTTGCATTGCTTTCAATGCATTCTGTTCAATCATCCCCCTTTTCACCAACACTATATAACATAGGGGCTGTTTGGTAGCCTCTGAATGGTCATTAAGAGGCTACCTCTTAATGGAACCATTAAGAATTTTACCAATGAGAAGGTAGAAGAATGTGACATGTGATGATTTACCATTCAGAGGTTACCTCTTAACCATTCAGACTTGAGGTTACCTCTTATTCATTCAGAGGTTTTAAACCATTAAGAGGTAGCATCTGAATGGTTATTAAGAGGCTACCAAACTGCCCCATAGTGTCTATAAATACCTCATTACTAGCATAAAAAAAGCCGAACACTGAAAACATACACAAACACATTGTAAAACACCTAAAAACACATTGTAAAAAACACAAAACATGTAGTGAAGACAAACCAGTTCGTTCGTCCGGCGAGGCGTTTGGTCGACGAACGAGGATGACGTTGTGGAAACCAGTTCGTCCGGTAAGGCCTTTGACCGGCTGTGTGCATATAAATCGGTGTCTGGGTTAGCCGGTTAGCTGAGGATGTGGGTTGGTTCGGGTGTGTTGTCACCAGGGGATCGATTGGTGTCTCGGGACATCGGTAGAGAGAAAGAATGACGAGACAAATACATACCTGATGGTGGCGACGCTCGGAGGAGATGATGGCGGAGACGGTGGGGGTTTGTGCCGGAGGATACGTCGAAGAAGATGTGGGTTTGTGCCGGAGGATACGTCGAAGAAGATGTGGGTTTGTGCCGGAGGAGACGGCGGAGGTCTGTGGCGGAGGAGATGGCGGAGGTCGTCGCCCTCTTGTGATTAGAACTGAGAACTGAGAATTGAAGATGATGTTCAGTACTTCAGTGTTTGACCCGTGCTTTCTTCTATTTAAAACCCTAATGACCCGTATGGACCCGTTGTTCTAATTCTATCAACCCAAGTGGACCCGTGAATATCTTTTAAATTTTTAGAATTACCCAGGTTGACCCGCTAATCATTAAAAGAAGGCCCAAATTGACCCATAGTAAATTAAAAAGGACCCAAATCAACCCATATTTATTCATACGGGTCATGATTGCCCCCCTACTTGTGAGGATAATCAACATGCCTTTGTCCCCCTGGCGTTTAACACGTTCGGCTCCTTGGCGCCGGAGGCAGTTCGGTTCTTATCTAGAGTTCAGCGTGTGGTCCATAGCAACTTTTCGACCCCTCAGGGGCGGGGCTTTGTTTTTAGTAGATTAGGGTTTTCTATTCAAAAAGGGATGGCGGCGCAGTTTGTTGCTCGTCTACCTACTATCCTCATGTAATTTGCCCTGATGATTGGAATGAAATTTATATGTTAATTTCTCGAAAATAACCGATCAAAATATCAAAAAATAGTCATTTGACACCCAATAAAATGGGATATCACGAATTCCTAGGCGGCTCAAGCCGTTTCAACACATTGTTCCGTACAGCAACTGCAAAACCACTTACCTTTTGCCACGTGGCAAAAAGAATTTGGAACTGTGCACCATCTTCTCCATGCTCCTTTTCTTGAAAGCTTCGGTAGTAGACTTTTAGGCCGAAGGGTATGGAGGGTGTCACCGTGCCACCTCACCTCCGATAGTCCCCCCCCCCCCCGGGCGCCACCACCCACACCCTGCAACTTAAACTGGGGCGCCATGGGTTGTCTACCACCATGGTAACGAGGAAGAAGTTGTGTTCAGGTGGGGCCCACATGCATTTCATCCAATAAAATCTTTTTTTTTATTTTGTTTAATAGGGGTCGTTATTCCTGATGTGTGCTAAACAGACTATAAAAATTAACTAAGTTAGACTCTCTAAGCTAGACACTAAAAAGCTTTAAATTCTAGACTCGACCAAAAACCACACAATCGGCAAGTGTACCGATCAATGTAGTATAACCTAGGAAGTCCGGATATCGAACCACGAGACTCTATTTATCACGTAAACTAGACTCTGACTAGACACTGACAGACACGACTAAGACTTGTTTAATTGTTTGGGGGGGGGGGGGTTACTGAAAAACTAGGAAATCTATATTAACTACTAAAATAACTAGAACTAGACTAAAGACGAACGAAAACTGTGAACTTTTACTTATATGAGACCTGGACCACCTAGACAAGAATCCTGGATTGTTCTTAAGAAGTTACCGATTAAGTTAAATGCACGAGTTATGGAACCGGGATCTTAAAATACTAAACCTATTAAGAACCATCGAGGCCCCTCGACCCTTCTCAAGGAAAAACCTGTGGCACTACCTAGGCCGTTAATTCTACCGGTTATTAGATTTCTTCCCAGTCGTCTAATTATTGTGTAAGTACCCTAATGTTGACCTATTCTTTCCCAATCCTAGGTCTAGGGTAGTTTGAATTAATAGATTTGACTTGATAGACTAATAAGACCGACAGGTAAACCAAGACATAACCTTTCCCAAGGCCTATCTAAAGCAATTCGCCGGGTAAGACCTACCAATAGCCCCTCACTTCCCAGTTATTAGGACTAGTAGAACACGAAGACCTAGCAAATTATTGTCAGTTACTTCTAGAGGTTATCGGCCGATTCTCCCTAAAGAGTGAAGGTTTTCTAACGTGATATACACACTCACCGAAACCCTAAACCCTAATATGACTCTACGTTGTGATATAGACCGTCACTAAGAATCATACGAAGCAAATAACAATAACAAACCAAATCAAAGCACGCATACACATCAAATCATTAAATCAAACCTTTTACTAAACACAATCAATCCATAAACATCGTGCAAATAACGAAAAAGGTAGAATCTTTATATCAATCCATTCATCATAGTCTAGGT
Organism: Helianthus tuberosus; assembly: GCA_030545235.1. Classification (NCBI taxonomy): domain Eukaryota; kingdom Viridiplantae; phylum Streptophyta; class Magnoliopsida; order Asterales; family Asteraceae; genus Helianthus; species Helianthus tuberosus. Next base: position 92,326,893 of record CM060360.1, read on the forward strand.
GGTTTATGAAATTAGCCAAGCATGTCTATAAACGAAAACAAATCAAAGATAATCAAACTAGAATTCATGGTAACAAGTTTCAAGAAAGAAATCGACAAAACAAGGGATTGGAAAACCCGAGAAATCTTCGATTCTTCGTCCTGAACTTGATCCAGTGATTCGAATGCTTCACGATCTCCGATTCAGCTCCAAGATAGCTCCAAAATCGCCTCCAATGTCCTCTCGTTCGTAATTGATATTTTCTGATGTTCGTCCGTAGTATATTTTTTCTGCCGTTTTCTTCCCTCCTCGAAAATAATAGGGCTCCTCTCTTTTCAATCCAACTACACGAGTTGGGCCCATTTATCGCATCATAAGCAGCATGTGGCTAAAGGAGTTGGGCCTGGCTTACGTGTGATGATGGTATATGGGCATGTGTCTTGCGTTTCACCTGCCAGCCCCAATAATCAAATTCGTGCAGCCACCTACAAGATTATATCAATATTGCCTTCTAACTAAATCTTGTGGCCCAAATATAATAATCCTCCATCGAATTAATTGCACCTCCTTTTTATTAATTCCCATCATCTGTTTTGCGCCTTCTTTCTAGAGCAACAATTTGTTGGCTGCTCCATGTCACCTAGAGTTGACATGCAACTTAAGTTTAGCAAATTAAAGTGTATTTAAAATACTAAATTCTCATTTGGCATATGCTTGCAATCGTACGATGATCAAATTTGAGTTTACATGTTTCAATAAATGTCATTAATTACTATAATAGTAAGTTACTTGAGCTTTGACCATTAATAATTAACATCTTTTAAATAACTCAAAGCATTTAACTCATTTTCACTTTATATCATCAAATTTTATATATGAGCCATCTATGAGTAAAATTTAATAGAAACAACTCTTAAGACACTCAAAAGTGTACAAAATATTGACATAAAATATGTATAATTTAAACCACATCAAATATTCCCACACTTACTCTTTTTTCGTCCTCGAAAAAGAATTATGCAACGGAATCAGAAACAAATAATTACTCGGGTAAAAAATATAGGTATAATTAATTAAAAACCAAGATTTGCGTTAGCCGCGATTGCGAATATACTTATCCCTTTAAACCCGAATTCAATCCTAAACCCTTATCATGTAAATTTAGTTTAAGTGCGGTCAGTCTACCTAGGTCTCACACTAGAATCTACAGTCCACCTACTCCCCCCTCAAGCTTATAGGACTAAAAGAACGATCATTCGACCAATTCCTAACCGTTTTATACCAAGATAAAGAGAGTTTGAAATCAAATCAATTTTTTTTTCATTTTTTTTCTTGCGTGTTTTTTTTTTCTTTCTTTTCATTCGTGAGACTAGACGATGCTTTCCCTAACCCAGCGGTATTCCGACTGTAGAGTCGCTATCCCCAATCACAGATTACATAGGTTTCGGTACTTTTATTCGGCAAGTCGATTTCACACATCCCAGAGGCATTCCGGCTGTAGAGTCGCTATCCCCAACTCGGATTACATAGGCCTGTGTTACTTTCATTTAGTTTCTAGCTCACTTTTATTCTCTCTTTTTTTAGCAAGATATGATAAAAAACTCTAACTATCTTAGCTTATAACGGCATCCCTTATACTATTATTGGCAGTTTTAGTTTCCCATATTTCTCAGGCGAAAACCCACTAGCAGACCGACAATTAAGGTATATTAGCTCAAAGGGACTTAAAACCAAACCCGGGCCTATCCACATATCCCAAACTAGACGCAAACTCGGTTTATTATAATCTCATATTATTATTATTTGAACCCGAGCAAAAATTCATTTTTTCTATCACTTTCCGCTTTAATTTGCAAACTTCTTTTTTTATTCGAAAGACATTTTCTATTTTTTTCAATTTTTTTTGGATTTTTCAATTTTTTAATTTTTTTGTGTTTTTTCATATTTATGACTCAAATATTTACAAGTATCACATCCCCACACTTAGAGATTGCATTGTCCCTAATGCAAGAACGAAAATACGACTCAATACTACCTAAAAATAAAAACTGCAAACCGAAATAAATGAAAATATACAACAACAAAAAGGGAAACGACTTAGCTGGTTAGGACAAAAGTCAGTGCCAGCCGTACGAGTCTTGAATCCCACGAACGATCGTATAGCATTCCATTCGCGATCGTTGCCTAATCTGCTTGAGTTTATCAAAATAGCAAGTCCGAAATCACCCGAATGGCAATTGGGTACGGGTGGTACAATCTAAACCTGCACAATCAAAACAAAACAAAACCCAACGCAGTACCGACTCTAAAAACGACACAAACCACTAATTTAGACTCAAAATACATACTAAAGGACTCAAAATACAAACTAAAGGCCTCAACAAATTTGAACCGGTTCACTAGGGCCTCGCGCGACGCTACTGACCCCCTCGCGTCACGCGGCGGGTCAGAATTTTATTCATTTTGAACCTTTACCCCTAGCGCGACGCGACGGCCCTTGGCGTCACGCCAGGGGTCGTTTTCAACAGTAGGTTTCGAGAAAAATCATTTTTTGGGACTTAGAAAAATTTTCAACATTTTTTCAACTCATCCACAAACCAACCAAAATTTTCTAAGTCTGAAACTTACCCGGAACCTTATTTTTCTCGCAATTCCCTGCAAATCTTCATCGATGTACTCCTGCAAATGACTCAAACCACAAACAAAGACCCGAAAAAAAACTAACAAAAACGACCGCTAACTACTCTAAAAACCGAAAAATAAACGAAAATACAAAAGGTACAAACTCTACAAACGAGTATCAACTTCTCACATATTTATGGAGGATCATGGAGATGCAGCTCACCTCCAAACATACTCTCACGGGCTGTAGCACCACTATATGTATCGCCCAAATCAACCCGAAAACCCTTATCTCTTTCAAAACCTCTCAACTCTTCATCTAGCGTTTTGAACCTATACTCTTCGTACCGAAAGCTATCCCCACACTGAGGTTTGCTCAGTGTCTCTATCCTAGATTCTAAACGCTCCACTCTCTCCTCCAATTCCTCTAGTTTTCTATCCGGTGGGTCCCCACACTTGAACCCTGTCACTTTTTCTAATCTCAGATCACTTATCACCCTCTCCTCATCTGTTCTATCCTTCTCACATTCCCCCACTAACGAAACCGATTGCACTCTATCACTAAACCCTCTCGAATTCATAACGTTAAAAACTACCGCTTCCTCGCCTGCTCTAAGTGTGATGGTGCCTAAAGAGACATCTATAAGAGCTTTAGCGGTGTTTAAGAATGGACGACCTAAAATTAGCGGTATGTTTTCATCGGCTTTGTAACACCCCAAAAACGGGTTTGGTAATTTAAACCCGGTTAATATAAGGAACGGGTAAAATACCGTTAGGGGTAAAAGTGAACCCGTAAATGAATATTAACTAGGAATAATTAACCTAGTTGAATATTAGTATCGTTGGTATTAAACGAGGGGTGGTAGCCTTATTTAATTAAAACGAAACATGGGGACCAAAGTGAACAACTTAAAAGTTGTTTTCTTAAAATGTCTAAGTGTTTTATATAATTAGATAAGCTTAAAAGTATCAAGAAAGTTTATAAAACGTGGAAAAGGGTTATTAGGTGACAACAATAGATAGCATGAGGGTTGAATGTGTAAGATTGATAAATAACATAATAAAATTAAAAACCCAGTTGTTGGGTGCGTGGTGGGTATCGCGACCAGGAGGGGGAAAGAAAGGGTGAAACCCTACTTGTTCAATCAAGGTCAAAATTCAGCAAATTAATGGTGGTTCTTGACACAAATCGAATGCATGAGACTGGATACAACTTAATCTAAGTATATTGATCATAAGGTAAGTTGCAATTTATGATTTGATGATCTTGTATGAAGTGGTTTAGGTTTAATCCGTGAAATTGTGTGAAATTAATCATGTATATGTGTTAGAATCACCGTGTAGAACATGAACTATGTAAGATTCTAAGCAATTTGATGTTTTGGGATAAAACCCACTTGTGCTAGTAAGAATGGTGAGATGAATGAATTACCATGTTCAATTCTTGTATAATTTTGATGTATGGTGTGCTATATGATCGATTGTTACTAGTTAGATTGAGTAGGATTTGAAAGAAATATGATGTAGTGTTATTGTTGAGGATTGGAAACAAGTGGTAGAATATGAGCATGAAATACTTGTACATTGTGCCTTTTGTTGTACGCCCACAAAGTGTTTGATAAAATGCCTACATGAAACTTGAATTGATTCAAGTTTGTGTTTAAAAGTTAGTAAATTCGTCACTTTTGACAGCCCTAGATAGTCATCTTGTAAAGGTCGTATCTCATTCGTTATTAGGAGTTAGACAACGAGCCTTATATCGTTGGAAAGCTTGTTTCGCATGTTACAATTCTTATTTGGTCACAAGATGCTGGTTATGAGATTTGGTGGGTCAAAACAGCATGTAAAGTTAGTAAATTCGTCATTTTGACAGCCCTAGATAGCCATCTTGTAAAGGCCGTATCTCATTCGTTATTAGGAATTAGACAACGAGCCTTATATCGTTGGAAAGCTTGTTTCGCATGTTACAATTCTTATTTGGTCACAAGATGCTGGTTATGAGATTTGGTGGGTCAAAACAGCATGTAAAGTTAGTAAATTCGTCATTTTGACAGCCCTAGATAGCCATCTTGTAAAGGCAGTATCTCATTCGTTATTAGGAATTAGACAACGAGCCTTATATCCTTGGAAAGCTTGTTTCGCATGTTACAATTCTTATTTGGTCACAAGATGCTGGTTATGAGATTTGGTGGGTCAAAACAGCATGTAAAGTTAGTAAATTCGTCAGTTTGACAGCCCTAGATAGCCATCTTGTAAAGGCCGTATCTCATTCGTTATTAGGAATTAGACAACGAGCCTTATATCGTTGGAAAGCTTGTTTCGCATGTTACAATTCTTAATTGAAAGTCGAAGTCGGATTAGGTGATTAAAAAGGGGGAAAATGACCCCGAACAGCTGCTGCGAGAAAAATGCGGCAATGAAAATAATGTGTTTTGTGAACTTAAAACATATGATTTTCTAGTCACCAATTTACTAAACACTAAATATTGCTTCGGGTGAATGTTACAGTTGTTAAGGTGTGTTTAAAGCGTTACTATGTGTAAAATTGGCGTTAATGTACAGCATGGTTAGCCTCTCGGATATGATTGTAATAGTAGAGAAGTCAGGCGTATTGTAGTAGATAATCTATGTGTCGCGTATGATGATAATTGAGTTGCTTGAATAAGGAACAAGGTGACTTTTAGTCTATATGCCTTATGTATGTGGTATTTGGTTAATAAAAAGTCAAGTAATGTATGAATGGAAAGAAACGAATGTAGTATGAATGAGCATATGTGCTAACCATAATGTAATTGTGATGACATGAAAGAATAGGAATCACATTAGCAAGGACTCGAAAACGGAAGGTAAACGGGTCAAGCAGAGGCGAGGAAACAAGCGTGAACACTAACGCTCGAGGTAAGTGACTTTCGATTCACTTCTTAGTATACATATAGAGTTTTCTTGTTTGTGGATGAATGGAGATGATTGATGTATATATGTAGGTATCGGTATATGTATGTACACAAGTAGTTATGTATAAACATGAGCATTATGTATTTGAGTGTGAAGGTACATACGTGTGTAGGTATGAACGTATATATATATATATGTGGATGCAAGTATGTATGTATGTATGTATGTATGTGAGTAGGTGGGTATGTATGTACTTATGAATGTGGGCATGTATGTATGTATGAATGTATGTATGTATGTAAGTAGGTATGTGTGTACGTAGTTATGTATGTAGGTATGTAAGTACGTATGCGAAGATGTAATCTTGTATGTATGTAAGTAGATGCGTGGGTATGCAAGTAAAGATATGTATGTATGCACGTGGATATATATATATATGTTTTGTATATATGGTTTTTAATCCATTTAAGTATTGACGTCTTTAACAGTGTGCTTCGAGAATGAAATGTAATGCAGGAAGACATAATAATGGATGTATGTACATAGATGTGTATTTATGTGTATGCGAAGATACGTATGTGTATATGAACGTATGTAGAGATGTAGTAATGTATGAGCGTATGTAGATATGTATTTGGTATATATGAAGGTAAGTATGAGAATATGCAGGTATGTAGAGATATAGGAAGGTATGTAAGTGTGTAGACGCATATGTATACATGTAAACATGTACATGTGCATGATTTAGATACGTAGAATTTTAACGTTACTAATTATGTGTTTGAGGTTGGTATGTGATGCAGGAATAAGTACACCGGATTCTTACGAAACTTAAACCGAACCCGGAATAAGAGGATGAGAAAGAATAATTGGATGAATTGATGTTAAATTGACGAACGTTATTCAATCTTTAATTACATGAGATTAATGTTAAATGATGTTGCCTTTGACTAATGGCTAAGTTGTATGTGATGCCCACAGGTGTTACACGGACTTCTTCTGCTGCTAAGGAAGTGAAGCGGACGTAGATCGAGTCAAGAGCAAGGATTGTACGGATAGATTGGTCACATAGTTGAAGTATATAACGTTTGGAAATCTAAATTTTAGTATGAATGTTGTAAAATTCTTTTATAGTACGTTTAACATTTTTAGGATTTGGAACCTTCGTGAAAGAAATGTTGTTAATACGGAAGAAAATTTTAAAGCTCTTTTTCCGCTGCGTCATTTTTAAGGTTAAACGTGTTAGGGTGTAACTGACTTCCATGTCTAGAACGACGAAATCGGCCGGAAAGACAAACTTATCTACCTTAACAAGCAAATTCTCAACTATTCCCCTCGGGTGTTTCACAGACCTATTAGCTAAAGACAATGTCATTCGGGTAGGTGAAAGCTCGCCTAAGTCTAGCTTCTCGTAAAGCGAAAAGGGCATCAAATTAATGCTAGCACCTAGGTCGGCTAAAGCTCTAGTGTTTGTGTTACTACCGAATAGACAAGGAATAGTGAACACACCGGGATCGGTAAGCTTTTCAGGAAGCTTATTTGAGACAATGGCCGAACACCCTCCATGCAATGGGACATTCGACAACTCACCTAATTTCTCCTTATTCCTAAGAAGGTCCTTCAAAAATTTTGCATATTTTGGCATGGACTGGAGTGCCTCTATGAAAGGAAGGTTAATCTTCAATTGCTTGAAGATATCTAAAAACTGCCCGTATTCCCTCGAGTATTTCTGATTCTTAAGGCGTGAGGGAAACGGAACATATGCATGATTCACATAAGGTGAAGGTCTAACATCTATGGGCTTTTTCTCAACTTTCTTCTCACCATGAGACTCACCGGGCTGTGCGGTACTTGCTGGGACTAGCCTCTTTTGCACTTTGCCAGGAGCCTCCATCTCAATCACTTCATCTATTATATCTCCATCCTCGTCAACCTCTCTCTCTTCGACGCTCGGGTTCCCTACAGTTCTGCCACTACGAGTGGTAATGGCTTTTACATGAGCATTCGGGTTAGGTTGGGTGTTAGCTGCAAACTGACCGGGTAATCTTTCATCTAACTTCCTAGACATATCACTTACAACCCTAGAAAGGTCTTGGACCGCAGCTTGGTGATTCTTAAGCATGAGATCATGTTCACTAAGTTTCTTTTGGGTATTTTGATCCCTAACAATTAATTGACTCATCATGGACTCCATTCTTTCCATGCTACCCCCTAAATCGAAACTTGAACCTTGACCTGTTTGAACCTGAGTATTCGACCCCCCATCTTTAACCTGCCCATTCGAACTCCCACTAAAGAGTGAACCTAGACCTCTATTTGGATTTTGAGCTATTTGAAAACCAGGAGGTCCATTTGAGCGAAAATTGTTATTATTATTAAAATTATTATTATTATTATTTCGCCAACCCGAGCCAAGATTATTACCCCCAAAACCGCTAGACTGACCTCTACCAAACCCTCCTCCTAAATAATCACATTGCTCCTCACCAGCTAATAAAGGACATGCACTCGTGTCGTGACCACCTCGACAAAACTCACACTTATCAACCTTAGCTCTAATCTCCTTAAGCTCTCAAGTGATGTTTTCCAAAACAGAGGCTAAACTAGGGTCCATGGTGACATGGTTCACCCCTCGGGCGGGTGCACTAGTAGTGGTATTTGAATTACCACTTTGATACCTCTGATCGGATCGTGATTGGGACTGAGACTGAGCAAATGCCTCAAAACGCTCTAGACACTCTGCAACTGTAAGAATACCCATCATATGCCCCCCCCCCCCCCCCGCATTAGTATCGAACCTATCTCTAGTCTCTTGGGTAAGACCGTTATAGAATTTCTCACACAAAGCCCAATCAGAAAGACCATGCTGGGAGCAACGAGCACAAAGGTTTTGGAAACGCTCCCAAGCAAGGTAGTAGGGCTCGTCGGGCTCCATGCGGAAGGAGTGGATTTGGTCCCTAAGACGAGAGGCTTTTGCGGGCGGGAAGTACTTATTCAAAAAAGCTTGACGAAGCCCCGCCCAAGTAGTAAAGGTACCGGTTGGTTGAGAGTCCAACCAAGTAGCCGCACGGCCAGCTAGTGAAAACGGGAAAAGCTGTAAGTAGGTGGCATCATTGGGTGCACCGCTAAGGCTAAAGGTAGCTAGCATCCTATAGAAACGGTTGATGTGGGCCGGGGCATCCTCATCGTCTCGGCCGTGGAATTGGATGCTATTGGTTATGGCCTGCATGGCATAGGAGGGAATCTGCCATGAATTCTCACTGACTATGGGTGGAACGGTGATGGGTGAAGCAAGGCCGGTGAAATTCTGAGTGGCCTGCTGATGGACGGTTTGCCTAGGGTTAGCCATGTGTTCTAAGTTTTCTAGATTACTAGAGATACTAGAAGTGGGGCTATCGGGTGGGGAAACCTTAGGTGAGGTTTTAGGTGAATGGTTTGGCGAAGGTGGTGGTGTAGGAGGTGGGGTGGGTAATGGGGTGGAATCGAACTCGGGGAAACGAGATGAAGATGTAGAAGTAACCTGTGGGCCTTCGCCCAATTGAGATGATGACGGCTTGACTGGTGGTGGCGGTCCGTGCGAGCGCAGATGTGGCATCCACTACAAGCAAAAACCTGAACACAAGAAAAGCAAACAGTAGTTACTACGACTCAAGATGAAAAGAAAAGACACAAAACAAAGTAGACACGTAGCACGTATTTGTCACGTAAATCTATCAAAGCTAATGAACGCAATTACCAAGAGTCCCCGGCAACGGCGCCAAAAACTTGATGTGTGCTAAACAGACTATAAAAATTAACTAAGTTAGACTCTCTAAGCTAGACACTAAAAAGCTTTAAATTCTAGACTCGACCTAAAACCACACAATCGGCAAGTGTACCGATCAATGTAGTATAACCTAGGAAGTCCGGATATCGAACCACGAGACTCTATTTATCACGTAAACTAGACTCTGACTAGACACTGACAGACACGACTAAGACTTGTTTAATTGTTTGGGGGGGGGGGGGTTACTGAAAAACTAGGAAATCTATATTAACTACTAAAATAACTAGAACTAGACTAAAGACGAACGAAAACTGTGAACTTTTACTTATATGAGACCTGGACCACCTAGACAAGAATCCTGGATTGTTCTTAAGAAGTTACCGATTAAGTTAAATGCACGAGTTATGGAACCGGGATCTTAAAATACTAAACCTATTAAGAACCATCGAGGCCCCTCGACCCTTCTCAAGGAGAAACCTTTGGCACTACCTAGGCCGTTAATTCTACCGGTTATTAGATTTCTTCCCAGTCGTCTAATTATTGTGTAAGTACCCTAATGTTGACCTATTCTTTCCCAATCCTAGGTCTAGGGTAGTTTGAATTAATAGATTTGACTTGATAGACTAATAAGACCGACAGGTAAACCAAGACATAACCTTTCCCAAGGCCTATCTAAAGCAATTCGCCGGGTAAGACCTACCAATAGCCCCTCACTTCCCAGTTATTAGGACTAGTAGAACACGAAGACCTAGCAAATTATTGTCAGTTACTTCTAGAGGTTATCGGCCGATTCTCCCTAAAGAGTGAAGGTTTTCTAACGTGATATAGACACTCACCGAAACCCTAAACCCTAATATGACTCTACGTTGTGATATAGACCGTCACTAAGAATCATACGAAGCAAATAACAATAACAAACCAAATCAAAGCACGCATACACATCAAATAATTAAATCAAACCTTTTACTAAACACAATCAATCCATAAACATCGTGCAAATAACGAAAAAGGTAGAATCTTTATATCAATCCATTCATCATAGTCTAGGTGGTTTATGAAATTAGCCAAGCATGTCTATAAACGAAAACAAATCAAAGATAATCAAACTAGAATTCATGGTAACAAGTTTCAAGAAAGAAATCGACAAAACAAGGGATTGGAAAACCCGAGAAATCTTCGATTCTTCGTCCTGAACTTGATCCAGTGATTCGAATGCTTCACGATCTCCGATTCAGCTCCAAGATAGCTCCAAAATCGCCTCCAATGTCCTCTCGTTCGTAATTGATATTTTCTGATGTTCGTCCGTAGTATATTTTTTCTGCCGTTTTCTTCCCTCCTCGAAAATAATAGGGCTCCTCTCTTTTCAATCCAACTACACGAGTTGGGCCCATTTATCGCATCATAAGCAGCATGTGGCTAAAGGAGTTGGGCCTGGCTTACGTGTGATGATGGTATATGGGCATGTGTCTTGCGTTTCACCTGCCAGCCCCAATAATAAAATTCGTGCAGCCACCTACAAGATTATATCAATATTGCCTTCTAACTAAATCTTGTGGCCCAAATATAATAATCCTCCATCGAATTAATTGCACCTCCTTTTTATTAATTCCCATCATCTGTTTTGCGCCTTCTTTCTAGAGCAACAATTTGTTGGCTGCTCCATGTTACCTAGAGTTGACATGCAACTTAAGTTTAGCAAATTAAAGTGTATTTAAAATACTAAATTCTCATTTGGCATATGCTTGCAATCGTACGATGATCAAATTTGAGTTTACATGTTTCAATAAATGTCATTAATTACTATAATAGTAAGTTACTTGAGCTTTGACCATTAATAATTAACATCTTTTAAATAACTCAAAGCATTTAACTCATTTTCACTTTATATCATCAAATTTTATATATGAGCCATCTATGAGTAAAATTTAATAGAAACAACTCTTAAGACACTCAAAAGTGTACAAAATATTGACATAAAATATGTATAATTTAAACCACATCAATTCCACACCATCCAAGTTAAGGAAGGGCGTGATAAAGCCCCCTTGCTGACGTAGATCTGACGTGGCGCTGATGTGTCCTGATAAAGCCCCTAGGGGCTTCATCCCACACCCCATAGCCTTAGAACACAATTTCTTTAAGAAAATAGACATGGCGATGGTGCATGGACCATCCCTTTTTCAATGATTACACATTTACACGATCATTATAAAATCGACATTACCTCTCTGTGCACTTCAAAAGCCACTCACCCGTCTATGTCTTCCTTTACATATCTCTATTTCCGGTAGTCATTTTACCCTTTCCGATCAGCCCCTCGTTTAGCACGAAATACAAAACCAAGCCACCTTGGTTCTACTCGAAACCCTGCAACCGTAGTTAACCCTTAGAAGCATCGCAAGAACCGTCACCCGTCGCGGTAGATGTTTCCAGACTCCAGTGCCATCTATTGCCGCATGCAGTTGACGCCACCAAGCATAGACAATTTCGCAGGTAGCCTGCAACCCTTCCAAATCTGTATAAATTACATGTACCGATTGATTCTAGTTGAATTCGGTTTGTTTTGTTTCGTTTCGTTTGTGTGCTTAAATATTCAAACCATGAAAGAAACTGAACCAGTGGTGCTTGTAAAGTCCTTAACTAAAATTTTAAAGATGATGCAACTGTTATTGTACCAAAAATAATAATCAGAACAAGTCATCATTTTTTTTTCAAAGGACATGGCCATGTCCTTGCATGCATTGACTTTGTACCAAAAATAATTAAAAGCTTGAGAAAAAGTTGTATGATAATCTCTCTACAAAGGACAAAAATAATAGTTGTACAATTTCAGTTTTTTTTTTCCGCCACGTGACAAAAATGAGTGGTTGCGAAGGAAAGTTCTTGGTTTTTAACTTGAGCCGCGTCGGAATTCGTGAAATCCCGTTTTATGAGGTGTCAAATGGCTATTTTTTATATTTTGACTAGTCAAAGGTTATTTTGGCTATTTCGCCTATTTTTTTTTGAAAACGTATTAAACTAAATGGATATACGAGTTAAGTTCATGTACAAACAGCCTTATCATACAAAACGTACGAAAGACATGAAAAAGCACCAAAAAAAACGTTGCGCCATTTTCATAATTATTTGCTCGTAGGGTAATTATCAAAATTACTCTACAAATGATCTTGTAGGGTAATTTTGTAAAATGTTCTTGCAGTGTAATTTTGAAACTTGCAGAGTAATTTTGATACACTTATAAAGTAATTATGATACTCTACAAAATTAGCTTACAAGATCAAAATATCTTACAAGATCAAAATTACCATACAAGATCATTTGTAAAGTAATTATGACAGTCTATAAAATTACTCTACAATATCAAAATTACCCTACAAGATTATTTGTAGGGTAATTTTGATAATTACTATACGAGTAAATAATTACGAAAAATGCCACCGCGTTTTTTACTTTTCACCATATTCGTACGTTTTATATGATAAAGGCATTTGTATTTGATCTTTTGTCTATAAATATTATCACAGAAGATAAATTTATCATTTAAAATATAGAGTTAATTGTTTTTCGTCCTTTAGGTTTGTCGAAAATCACTATTTCAATCTATTAGCTTAAAAATTGCCAAAACAGTCCATGTGGTTTCACTTTCGTAACTATTACAGTGCACCCGCACTAACGTCATCCAATTATTCTGTTAGTTTCTTTCAAATGACCATAATGCCCCTGTTATTAAAATAAAGAGTAAACTTCCGTTTTGCTCCATGTGGTTTGGTCGTTTTATTGGTTTTTGTGACAACTCGAATTTTCCGACATTCTTTATTCGCATTAAATGCACGTTGACTTTGACTGTATAGTTGTGGTATGACAAATGCACTGTGTTTGCTTGATTTTGTGTTGTTATTATAGTGTGTTAGTTTAGAAATCACATGAACTGATTAAGCACATGAGACTGCTCGACGAAACACATGGGGTGTTTCGCCATGAACATACCTGACGAAACAGAATGTTTCGCCATATACATCCCGACGAAACAGAAGTCTGTTTCGCCGGCCCAGTAGCCCAGCTTGGGCCCAGAACGTATTTTGAGTATTTTTACGTAAAAACAACATCACTTTACATTTTCTATCAACACAACCGAAACCCTAGAGCTCTCTCACTATGACGGCGAACTAGAACCCACCGGAAACCCTTGTGCGATCAAACCATTATCTTGGTTAGTAAATTATGTGTCTTGTCTAATCGTTTATCCATGTATGTGTTTATGTGATTCTGTTTTGATGTTGTATAATTGAAATCGATACATGTTAAATATTAGGGTTCTTGTGATGATGATGATGATGATGATGATGATGATGATGATGATGATGATGATGATGATGATGATGATGATGTGGATTTCAATATGAATATTGTAGTCGGATATAAACGGTTTTATGCGAAACTTAATATGATTGAATACTCGGTTCTGGATGTTGTTATTTTGATCTGATTCTGGCTGCAAGTTAGCATCTTGATAGGGTTTGATGATGTGATGTTGTATGTTGTTATGTAAAAACGCATAAGCTAGGGTTCATGCTAGACGTTAAAGTGGTCCGATGATTATGCTATGATGATGTTACAATGATTCTGTGAATGAATGTTCCTACATGATTGCTGATGTTGATGACGGCTGTTAGCATGATTAGGGTTTTCATACGTGACTGATTATGCGACGTAACTGACTGTTCGACGAAACAGGTCTCTTGACGAAACAGAAGTGTTTCGCCAAGAGTCATCGACGAATCAGAATCCTGTTTCGCCAAACAAGGTTCCGACGAAACTGAATGTGTTTCGTCAATATTGTGTTTCGTCGACTAGTGTGTTTCGTCGACTATTGTGTTTCGCCATTAAGTATGTTTCGCCGAACAGTTAATCTGTACAGTAACCTGAGTTAATTCTGTTAATTGTTGACTGGAATATTTAACTGCTGTTAAATGATAAACATGACTTGTATGATTTTGACTACGTGTTACATGCTTATATGTGAATGACTTGAACACAAACTGACTACGTATACCTGCATACATTAGGACGTGATTGATTTTTTTACTTTGAGCACATACTTAGCATACCGAGCAAACCAAGGTGAGTTCACACACTTACCAAGGCATGGGATTCCCCAGGTGGGTTGGGAATGGGATTGATTGATTGCTTGTACACACATTACTACTAGACTACTTACCACGGTCCTCGGATTGGGAAGGATGCCTGTGCCAAAAAAAAAATCTACGTATGACATACGTACTATCCTCGGATTGGGAAGGATACTAGTGTTAACACATACAAAAATCCTAGGTACCAATGTTCTCGGATGGGAAGAACACCAGCGCTAAACCTACGTACTCGATACGTACTATCCTCGGTTGGGAAGGATACTTATACAAATATTCATACATATTACTATCCTCGGATTGGGAAGGATACTTACGAATACAACTAGTCTAGAAAGCATACATTATGGGAAGCCCCCACAAATAGAACGTACTGACGGCCCAGTAGAGCCACATGTTACATACGAATTTACTATTACGCATTTACTCACTGTGAACTCGCTCAACTAGTTGTTGATCCTCTGTTACATGCCTTGCAGGACCTTAGGTATTTATGGAGCTTGCACGGGAGGCGTAGTCGTTGTGGGCATGGATTTTGAATACTTGTTTAGACTTTATAACATTTCATACTTTATTATGATGGGTTTAATCATACGCTTCCGCTATACTGTGATAACATACTTATGTTTTGGAACACCTCTCATATGGATTGTTTGGAATTAAATTGCAATTACTTTTACTTTATACATTGTTCTATATGATTGGTGGCTTGATCCTGGTCCGTCACGCCTCCAAGCGGTGATACTCCGCGTGTGGATTTTGGGGGTGTGACAGTTTTGCCCCAATCCTTTAAAAATAGCCATTTTATGTGACAACCGGCAAAATTTCATGATAATTTCGTACAACTTAATCACAAATTATACAATTTAATTGCGTTCTTTTGACTTAGTTTATAAATAATTGAGTCGTACAAAGTCTAGCAGTGATAGGACATGTTAAAACATTATAATTCATATTGCTGATTCGCCGTGTCGCGAAAACAAACAACTATGTCCTAAAATGTTAGTAGCAAAATGCTGAAAAACACTATTCACCTGAACACACTATTCATGTCAGCAAGTTCTAAAAACTAGCCGAAACGATCAACGAATGATATGAAAGCATATCGTCATGGAATTATGACTAAAAACCCTAATTAGGGGTATAAATTTGCTAATATACTATAACTTTCTGGGAAATGCCCAAAATAATAAACTGTCCGATCCGAATTATAAATTACCAAATACAAGTTGTTCGTTACCAAAAATTCAGCATTTCTAATATCCGCAAGGCTTATAAATAATGCATGTTTCCCTAAACAAGCTTGATAGTATTTAATATTTATTAAACCCATCACTTCCGGTATTACGATGCATCTTTCATATTTTAACCGAAAATGAACCGACGAGCGAACTAGTGGTATTTTACCATCAAAAACTAATACCAACTAGTGTAGTAAACAAGTTAATATCACTTTGCATCACAAACCATTAATTACCCCCTAATTTACCTAGTAAACATAATTACCAAAATAACTACACTTAACATTATATATATATATATATAGGATAAGGATCATGTGAGAAGTAGTAGGCTAAATGAGAAACTTGAGAAGCATTCTGAACCACACATTTTCCCTAAGCAAAAAAATGCAAAAAAAAGGTGAAAAAATGCAAAAATTTTTTTTTTTTTTTTTTTTTTTTGGAAAAATCGCTGCTTTTTCTTTAAGAATTAAAAAATAATAATTTTTTTTTTAAAAAAAAAAAATTTTTTTTTTTGGATTTATACACATGAGTATATTGTTAATCTTTTAACTATACATATATGTATATTGTCAATTATACATATATGTATATACATGTTTAAAATTGAAAAATAAGTGTTATTTAGGGTTTAGCATTAGTATTTAGGGTTTAGCATTAGGGTTTAGGGTTTAGCTTTATGGTTTAGGGTTTAGCTTTAGGGTTTAACATTAGGGTTTAGTATTAGGGTTTAGCAATAGTATTTAGGGTTTAGCATTAGGGTTTAGCTTTTGGGTTTAGCATTAGGGTTTAGCTTTTGGGTTTAGCTTTAACTTTTGGGTTTAGCTTTATCTTTAGGGTTTGTATTAGGGTTTAGCATTAAGGGTTTAGCTTTAGTGTTTTGTTTTAGCTTTTGGGTTTAGCATTAGGGTTTAGCTTTAGGGTTTAGAATTAGGGTTTAGCTTTAGGGTTTAGCATTAGGGTTTAGCTTTAGGGTTTAGCTTTAGGGTTTAGAGTTTAGGGTTTAGCTTTAGGGTTTAGCTTTAGTGTTTATGGTTTAAGATTAACAATATACACATTTTTTCAATTTTAAACATGTATATACATATATGTATAGTTAAAAGATTAACAATATACACATGTGTATAAATCCAAAAAAAAAATTTTTTTTTTAAAAAGCAGCGATTTTTCCAAAAAAAAAAAAAAAAAAATTTTTTGCATTTTTTCACCTTTTTTTTTGTATTTTTTGCTTAGGTAAAATGTGTGGTCCAGATTGCTTCTCAAGTTTCTCAAATAGGGTGGACTTCTCTTAGGATCCCTACCCTATATATATATATATGGGAACCGCTAAAATGAAAACCATCCCCAGTTGCGAGAACCGCGAGAACTCCCCTCCACCAATCAGACTATGACGCATATGCACTATTATTTAAAAACATAAAGGGTAATATAGTAATTTACTTGATATGTCAAATCTCTTTTAAAGTCTTCTCAGTTTCTCTCTCCATCACACATCAACAACATCAATAAGTTTCTCTCTCTTCTCTCATAATTTGTTTTTTCTTATTATATTTATCGTTTTTTATTACCTTTTTTGTCTCATTACATTAATTTTTTTATTAAAAATCATTTTTTTTACTAAACCAATTTTTAAAATCAGATTTTTTTCAAGATTTTTTTACAAAAAAAAAGGTTTTTACGAGCTGATTTTTTATGCCCCGTTTTTTACGCGCGGTTTTTTTACGGCCCGTTTTACCCCCTGCTTTTTGCGTGCCGTTTTTTTGCCCAGGTTTTTACGCGCCGTTTTATCACCCGGTTTTTTTACTAGCCTTTTTTACGCCCCGTTTTTCACGCCTCTTTTTTACTTTCGTAAAAAAATTCGTTCGTAAAAAATGTCTTTCGAAAAAAAAGTTTTTCGTAAAAAAAAAGTTGTCCGTAAAAAAACACGGCGCGTAAAAAAAACGGGGCGTAAAAAGGGTGCGTTAAAAACGGGGCGTAAAAAACGGCGTGTAAAAAGAGGCGTAAAAAACGGCACGTAAAAATGGGGCGTAGAAAATGGCGCGTAAAAAAATCGGGCGTAAAAACGGGGCGTAAAAAACAGCTCGTAAAAACATTTTTTTGTTGTAAAAAATCTCTAAAAGGTTGTTTTTTTTTTTGTAAAAAAAATATGATTTTAAAATGTTTTTAATAAAAAAATATGTTTTTAATTAAAAAAAAACAATTAATATAATGAGAAAAAAAGTAATAAAAAACATTAAATACAAATAAAACAAAAAAAACAAATTTACTAAACTACCATTTTGACATTAAAATATTAAAAACATAATAAGACAAAAATAATTTAATATTAGTTTTAATTACTTTTAATCTTATCCATCCATATCCAAGATCTAAGGGTTGAAAATTGGTTCTCACGGTTTTCGCAACTGAAGGTGGTTTTCATTTTAGCGGTCCCCATATATATATGTGTGTGTGTGTGCGTGTGTGTAGTGTGAGGTTATTTGGGGAAAACTAAAAAAGTGGGGAACAGTGGGGAACCGACTCAAACGAACTTCGATTGGACTCATTCCAGTGGCGTTGGAACCGGCTCGTTGAACCCTAACTAGGATCTCTTAACCTTAAACCCTAAATATATTAAGGTTTGGCTTTTAGGGTTTAGCTTTAGGGTTCATCATTAGACTCATCTACTACCAAGACTTCAGCACCTTCTAGATGCCAAAGGTATCTGTCAGGTTCTTTACGAGTCCTGCTACTTCTGCGAATGCCTGTGTTTACGTCTGATTCATAAGCAACAATTTCTTGTTGTTCCGACTTCATCGGGGATTGTTGTTGGTTCTCGAATTTCTTTAAGATCAACCACATTATTTCCAGTTCCTTGATTAAGAAGTTCTTCCTCGAGAAAGTGCCCCTTCCTTTTGATGGAAACACATGGGGTGTTTCGCCATGAACATACCTGACGAAACAGAATGTTTCGCCATATACATCCCGACGAAACAGAAGTCTGTTTCGCCGGCCCAGTAGCCCAGCTTGGGCTCAGAACGTATTTTGAGTATTTTTACGTAAAAACAACATCACTTTACATTTTCTATCAACACAACCGAAACCCTAGAGCTCTCTCACTGTGACGGCGAACTAGAACCCACCGGAAACCCTTGTGCGATCAAACCATTATCTTGGTTAGTAAATTATGTGTCTTGTCTAATCGTTTATCCATGTATGTGTTTATGTGATTCTGTTTTGATGTTGTATAATTGAAATCGATACATGTTAAATATTAGGGTTCTTGTGATGATGATGATGATGATGATGATGATGTGGATTTCAATATGAATATTGTAGTCGGATATAAACGGTTTTATGCGAAACTTAATATGATTGAATACTCGGTTCTGGATGTTGTTATTTTGATCTGATTCTGGCTGCAAGTTAGCATCTTGATAGGGTTTGATGATGTGATGTTGTATGTTGTTATGTAAAAACGCATAAGCTAGGGTTCATGCTAGACGTTAAAGTGGTCCGATGATTATGCTATGATGATGTTACAATGATTCTGTGAATGAATGTTCCTACATGATTGCTGATGTTGATGACGGCTGTTAGCATGATTAGGGTTTTCATACGTGACTGATTATGCGACGTAACTGACTGTTCGATGAAACAGGTCTCTTGACGAAACAGAAGTGTTTCGCCAAGAGTCATCGACGAATCAGAATCCTGTTTCGCCAAACAAGGTTCCGACGAAACTGAATGTGTTTCGTCAATATTGTGTTTCGTCGACTAGTGTGTTTCGTCGACTATTGTGTTTCGCCATTAAGTATGTTTCGCCGAACAGTTAATCTGTACAGTAACCTGAGTTAATTCTGTTAATTGTTGACTGGAATATTTAACTGCTGTTAAATGATAAACATGACTTGTATGATTTTGACTACGTGTTACATGCTTATATGTGAATGACTTGAACACAAACTGACTACGTATACCTGCATACATTAGGACGTGATTGATTTTTTTACTTTGAGCACATACTTAGCATACCGAGCAAACCAAGGTGAGTTCACACTCTTACCAAGGCATGGGATTCCCCAGGTGGGTTGGGAATGGGATTGATTGATTGCTTGTACACACATTACTACTAGACTACTTACCACGGTCCTCGGATTGGGAAGGATGCCTGTGCCAAAAAAAAAATCTACGTATGACATACGTACTATCCTCGGATTGGGAAGGATACTAGTGTTAACACATACAAAAATCCTAGGTACCAATGTTCTCGGATGGGAAGAACACCAGCGCTAAACCTACGTACTCGATACGTACTATCCTCGGTTGGGAAGGATACTTATACAAATATTCATACATATTACTATCCTCGGATTGGGAAGGATACTTACGAATACAACTAGTCTAGAAAGCATACATTATGGGAAGCCCCCACAAATAGAACGTACTGACGGCCCAGTAGAGCCACATGTTACATACGAATTTACTATTACGCATTTACTCACTGTGAACTCGCTCAACTAGTTGTTGATCCTCTGTTACATGCCTTGCAGGACCTTAGGTATTTATGGAGCTTGCACGGGAGGCGTAGTCGTTGTGGGCATGGATTTTGAATACTTGTTTAGACTTTATAACATTTCATACTTTATTATGATGGGTTTAATCATACGCTTCCGCTATACTGTGATAACATACTTATGTTTTGGAACACCTCTCATATGGATTGTTTGGAATTAAATTGCAATTACTTTTACTTTATACATTGTTCTATATGATTGGTGGCTTGATCCTGGTCCGTCACGCCTCCAAGCGGTGATACTCCGCGTGTGGATTTTGGGGGTGTGACAGTTTTGCCCCAATCCTTTAAAAATAGCCATTTTATGTGACAACCGGCAAAATTTCATGATAATTTCGTACAACTTAATCACAAATTATACAATTTAATTGCGTTCTTTTGACTTAGTTTATAAATAATTGAGTCGTACAAAGTCTAGCAGTGATAGGACATGTTAAAACATTATAATTCATATTGCTGATTTGCCGTGTCGCGAAAACAAACAACTATGTCCTAAAATGTTAGTAGCAAAATGCTGAAAAACACTATTCACCTGAACACACTATTCATGTCAGCAAGTTCTAAAAACTAGCCGAAACGATCAACGAATGATATGAAAGCATATCGTCATGGAATTATGACTAAAAACCCTAATTAGGGGTATAAATTTGCTAATATACTATAACTTTCTGGGAAATGCCCAAAATAATAAACTGTCCGATCCGAATTATAAATTACCAAATACAAGTTGTTCGTTACCAAAAATTCAGCATTTCTAATATCCGCAAGGCTTATAAATAATGCATGTTTCCCTAAACAAGCTTGATAGTATTTAATATTTATTAAACCCATCACTTCCGGTATTACGATGCATCTTTCATATTTTAACCGAAAATGAACCGACGAACGAACTAGTGGTATTTTACCATCAAAAACTAAAACCAACTAGTGTAGTAAACAAGTTAATATCACTTTGCATCACAAACCATTAATTACCCCCTAATTTACCTAGTAAACATAATTACCAAAATAACTACACTTAACATTATATATATATATATATAGGATAAGGATCATGTGAGAAGTAGTAGGCTAAATGAGAAACTTGAGAAGCATTCTGGACCACACATTTTCCCTAAGCAAAAAAATGCAAAAAAAAAGGTGAAAAAATGCAAAATTTTTTTTTTTTTTTTTTTTTTTTGGGAAAAATCGCTGCTTTTTCTTTAAGAATTAAAAAAAAAAAATTTTTTTTTTTGGATTTATACACATGAGTATATTGTTAATCTTTTAACTATACATATATGTATATTGTCAATTATACATATATGTATATACATGTTTAAAATTGAAAAATAAGTGTTATTTAGGGTTTAGCATTAGTATTTAGGGTTTAGCATTAGGGTTTAGGGTTTAGCTTTATGGTTTAGGGTTTAGCTTTAGGGTTTAACATTAGGGTTTAGTATTAGGGTTTAGCAATAGTATTTAGGGTTTAGCATTAGGGTTTAGCTTTTGGGTTTAGCATTAGGGTTTAGCTTTAACTTTTGGGTTTAGCTTTATCTTTAGGGTTTGTATTAGGGTTTAGCATTAAGGGTTTAGCTTTAGTGTTTTGTTTTAGCTTTTGGGTTTAACATTAGGGTTTAGCTTTAGGGTTTAGAATTAGGGTTTAGCTTTAGGGTTTAGCATTAGGGTTTAGCTTTAGGGTTTAGCTTTAGGGTTTAGAGTTTAGGGTTTAGCTTTAGGGTTTAGCTTTAGTGTTTATGGTTTAAGATTAACAATATACACATTTTTTCAATTTTAAACATGTATATACATATATGTATAATTGACAATATACATATATGTATAGTTAAAAGATTAACAATATACACATGTGTATAAATCCAAAAAAATTTTTTTTTTTTTAAAAAGCAGCGATTTTTCCAAAAAAAAAAAAAAAAATTTTTTTGCATTTTTTCACCATTTTTTTTGTATTTTTTGCTTAGGTAAAATGTGTGGTCCAGATTGCTTCTCAAGTTTCTCAAATAGGGTGGACTTCTCTTAGGATCCCTACCCTATATATATATATATGGGAACCGCTAAAATGAAAACCATCCCCAGTTGCGAGAACCGCGAGAACTCCCCTCCACCAATCAGACTATGACGCATATGCACTATTATTTAAAAACATAAAGGGTAATATAGTAATTTACTTGATATGTCAAATCTCTTTTAAAGTCTTCTCAGTTTCTCTCTCCATCACACATCAACAACATCAATAAGTTTCTCTCTCTTCTCTCATAATTTGTTTTTTCTTATTATATTTATTGTTTTTTATTACCTTTTTTGTCTCATTACATTAATTTTTTTATTAAAAATCATTTTTTTTTACTAAACCAATTTTTAAAATCAGATTTTTTTCAAGATTTTTTTACAAAAAAAAAGGTTTTTACGAGCTGTTTTTTTATGCCCCGTTTTTTACGCGCGGTTTTTTTACGGCCCGTTTTACCCCCTGCTTTTTGCGTGCCGTTTTTTTGCCCAGGTTTTTACGCGCCGTTTTATCACCCGGTTTTTTTACTAGCCTTTTTTACGCCCCGTTTTTCACGCCTCTTTTTTACTTTCGTAAAAAAATTCGTTCGTAAAAAATGTCTTTCGAAAAAAAAGTTTTTCGTAAAAAAAAAGTTGTCCGTAAAAAAACACGGCGCGTAAAAAAAACGGGGCGTAAAAAGGGTGCGTTAAAAACGTGGCGTAAAAAACGGCGTGTAAAAAGAGGCGTAAAAAACGGCACGTAAAAATGGGGCGTAGAAAATGGCGCGTAAAAAAATCGGGCGTAAAAACGGGGCGTAAAAAACAGCTCGTAAAAACATTTTTTTGTTGTAAAAAATCTCTAAAAGGTTGTTTTTTTTTTGTAAAAAAAATATGATTTTAAAATGTTTTTAATAAAAAAATATGTTTTTAATTAAAAAAAAAACAATTAATATAATGAGAAAAAAAGTAATAAAAAACATTAAATACAAATAAAACAAAAAAAACAAATTTACTAAACTACCATTTTGACATTAAAATATTAAAAACATAATAAGACAAAAATAATTTAATATTAGTTTTAATTACTTTTAATCTTATCCATCCATATCCAAGATCTAAGGGTTGAAAATTGGTTCTCACGGTTTTCGCAACTGAAGGTGGTTTTCATTTTAGCGGTCCCCATATATATATGTGTGTGTGTGTGCGTGTGTGTAGTGTGAGGTTATTTGGGGAAAACTAAAAAAGTGGGGAACAGTGGGGAACCGACTCAAACGAACTTCGATTGGACTCATTCCAGTGGCGTTGGAACCGGCTCGTTGAACCCTAACTAGGATCTCTTAACCTTAAACCCTAAATATATTAAGGTTTGGCTTTTAGGGTTTAGCTTTAGGGTTCATCATTAGACTCATCTACTACCAAGACTTCAGCACCTTCTAGATGCCAAAGGTATCTGTCAGGTTCTTTACGAGTCCTGCTACTTCTGCGAATGCCTGTGTTTACGTCTGATTCATAAGCAACAATTTCTTGTTGTTCCGACTTCATCGGGGATTGTTGTTGGTTCTCGAATTTCTTTAAGATCAACCACATTATTTCCAGTTCCTTGATTAAGAAGTTCTTCCTCGAGAAAGTGCCCCTTCCTTTTGATGGAAACACATGGGGTGTTTCGCCATGAACATACCTGACGAAACAGAATGTTTCGCCATATACATCCCGACGAAACAGAAGTCTGTTTCGCCGGCCCAGTAGCCCAGCTTGGGCCCAGAACGTATTTTGAGTATTTTTACGTAAAAACAACATCACTTTACATTTTCTATCAACACAACCGAAACCCTAGAGCTCTCTCACTATGACGGCGAACTAGAACCCACCGGAAACCCTTGTGCGATCAAACCATTATCTTGGTTAGTAAATTATGTGTCTTGTCTAATCGTTTATCCATGTATGTGTTTATGTGATTCTGTTTTGATGTTGTATAATTGAAATCGATACATGTTAAATATTAGGGTTCTTGTGATGATGATGATGATGATGGTGATGATGTGGATTTCAATATGAATATTGTAGTCGGATATAAACGGTTTTATGCGAAACTTAATATGATTGAATACTCGGTTCTGGATGTTGTTATTTTGATCTGATTCTGGCTGCAAGTTAGCATCTTGATAGGGTTTGATGATGTGATGTTGTATGTTGTTATGTAAAAACGCATAAGCTAGGGTTCATGCTAGACGTTAAAGTGGTCCGATGATTATGCTATGATGATGTTACAATGATTCTGTGAATGAATGTTCCTACATGATTGCTGATGTTGATGACGGCTGTTAGCATGATTAGGGTTTTCATACGTGACTGATTATGCGACGTAACTGACTGTTCGACGAAACAGGTCTCTTGACGAAACAGAAGTGTTTCGCCAAGAGTCATCGACGAATCAGAATCCTGTTTCGCCAAACAAGGTTCCGACGAAACTGAATGTGTTTCGTCAATATTGTGTTTCGTCGACTAGTGTGTTTCGTCGACTATTGTGTTTCGCCATTAAGTATGTTTCGCCGAACAGTTAATCTGTACAGTAACCTGAGTTAATTCTGTTAATTGTTGACTGGAATATTTAACTGCTGTTAAATGATAAACATGACTTGTATGATTTTGACTACGTGTTACATGCTTATATGTGAATGACTTGAACACAAACTGACTACGTATACCTGCATACATTAGGACGTGATTGATTTTTTTACTTTGAGCACATACTTAGCATACCGAGCAAACCAAGGTGAGTTCACACTCTTACCAAGGCATGGGATTCCCCAGGTGGGTTGGGAATGGGATTGATTGATTGCTTGTACACACATTACTACTAGACTACTTACCACGGTCCTCGGATTGGGAAGGATGCCTATGCCAAAAAAAAAATCTACGTATGACATACGTACTATCCTCGGATTGGGAAGGATACTAGTGTTAACACATACAAAAATCCTAGGTACCAATGTTCTCGGATGGGAAGAACACCAGCGCTAAACCTACGTACTCGATACGTACTATCCTCGGTTGGGAAGGATACTTATACAAATATTCATACATATTACTATCCTCGGATTGGGAAGGATACTTACGAATACAACTAGTCTAGAAAGCATACATTATGGGAAGCCCCCACAAATAGAACGTACTGACGGCCCAGTAGAGCCACATGTTACATACGAATTTACTATTACGCATTTACTCACTGTGAACTCGCTCAACTAGTTGTTGATCCTCTGTTACATGCCTTGCAGGACCTTAGGTATTTATGGAGCTTGCACGGGAGGCGTAGTCGTTGTGGGCATGGATTTTGAATACTTGTTTAGACTTTATAACATTTCATACTTTATTATGATGGGTTTAATCATACGCTTCCGCTATACTGTGATAACATACTTATGTTTTGGAACACCTCTCATATGGATTGTTTGGAATTAAATTGCAATTACTTTTACTTTATACATTGTTCTATATGATTGGTGGCTTGATCCTGGTCCGTCACGCCTCCAAGCGGTGATACTCCGCGTGTGGATTTTGGGGGTGTGACAGATTGGTATCAGAGCCATTGGTTATAGGGAACTAGGTTTTAATATGGGGAAAACGTTGTTATTAAAACCAGACTATAACCAGAACAGTGCTCTCAACGATCCACAATGACGCTTCGCTCCACGTGCAAGACTCGACATCCTAGGTAATAAGGTTTATGTTTATTGCCTACATGTTAGAACTATATAGAACTTTGCTCGTGGTATGCTTAGATTACAATGCTCACTAATTGATGTTGCATGAGAACACTTGTGTGCTCACTCTCTTCTGTCATCGCACTATTCGCGAACTTATCTCACTTACGTTATCTTTACTATGAAGATCATGTCTGGACGTATCAACATGACTCAGGACCAGTTGACGGCCCTCATTAACGAACGAGTTACTGCGGCAGTTGCAGCCGCACAAGCAGGAGGTATACCCTGCAGTTACAACTCACACTAGGATCCTTAGATCCTACAATTCCTAAATCAACTCCCGTGTTTAAACTTGTCCTAATCCTTTTACACAACAGGTCAAGCACCTGTTTGCACTTTCAAGACTTTCATGGACTGTCGTCCATCCACTTTCAGCGGCACTGAAGGAGCCGTAGGTCTCCTGCACTGGTTTGAAAAGATGGAGTCTGTGTTCGAGATGTGTGAATGCCCTGAGGCACGCAGGGTGAAATATGCTACCGGTACCCTCGAGGGTTTAGCCCTCACATGGTGGAAAGCACAGGTCCAAATCCTGGGGTTGGTTGCTGCTAACGCCACCCCATGGAACAATTTCAAAGAGATGATCAAGGAGGAGTACTGCAGTCGAGATGAGATTCATAAGCTGGAAGTCGAGTTTTTCAACCTCAAGATGACGGGGTCTGAGATCGAAGCGTATACCAAGAGATCGAATGAGCTTGCATTACTGTGTCCTACTCTGGTGGACAAGCGTATTGAACTTTATCTTAAGGGTCTGGTGCCAGAGATCCAGAGTCATGTGACCTCAGCAAATCATGCTACTTACCAGCAGGTTGTTCAGTTGGCTCACCGTCTCACTGATCAAGCGGTGGAGCAGAATCGGTTGCCAAAACGCATCAACGCTACAACTACCGCTACTACTTCGGTTACTCCTGCTACTCCCAGTGATAACAAGCGGAAATGGGAGGGGGATTCCAGCAAGGGATCAGCTTCAGTTCAGCCCCAAGTTCAACAACGAAAGACTGACAACTATCAGAGCCCTAGCCAGCAATCTTCGGGCAGTCACAAGCAGGGTGGTTATCAAGGGAATCTCCCAAGGTGCAACAACTGCAACCGGCACCACCGTGGCCAGTGTAACAAAGTACGTTGTCAAAGGTGTCTCAGGGTGGGCCATGAGGCCAAGGATTGTAGGAGCCCACGGCCTGTAAATCAAAATCAGCAGCAGCAGCAAGCACAGCAGAATCAGCAACAGCGCAATAAGGGATGTTTTCAGTGTGGCGCTGAAGGTCACTACAAAAGACACTGCCCTCAGCTAAACCAGAACCAGAACAACAACAACAATAATCAGGGCAACGGGAACAACAACAACAACGGTGGGAACAATAACAACAATGGCGCTAGAGGCCGCATGTTTGTGATCGGTCAGGGTGAGGCTCGGAATGATCCCAACGTGGTTATGGGTAAGTTTCTTCTTGACGACTTTTATGTTACTGTACTATTTGATTCTGGTGCGGATACTAGTTACATGTCTATAAAGGCTAGTGAAATGTTGAAACGTGCCCCAACTCTCCTAAACACCAAACATGTCGTAGAGTTAGCTAACGGTAAAAGTTTAGAAGCCACACACATAGTAAAAGGGTGTAATCTTATCCTCGCTGGTCAGACTTTCTCCATCGATCTCATTCCTATAACCTTGGGTAGCTTTGACGTCGTCATCGGTATGGATTGGTTATCTCAACAACAAGCGGAGATCTTATGCAAAGAAAAGGTTATTCGTATTCCTCGTTTGGGCTTGGAACCTCTCGAAGTTCAAGGCGACAAGAGTGGTGTCGTGAGTGGCATCATCTCCTTTTTGAAGGCTCAGAAGTGTTTACGAAAGGGCCACACAGCTGTTTTAGCTCTCGTTACAGATACCTCGAAGAAAGAAAGAAAGATTGAAGATATTCCTGTAGTACGTGACTTTCCTCAAGTGTTCCCTGAGGAATTACCTGGGTTACCGCCTCATCGTCAAGTTGAATTCCAGATCGAGCTCGCTCCAGGAGCAGCACCCATAGCTCGAGCACCTTATCGTCTAGCTCCAACTGAATTAGAAGAACTGTCAAAGCAGCTACAAGAACTCTTGGAAAAGGGTTTTATACGTCCTAGCTCTTCGCCTTGGGGAGCTCCAGTGTTATTCGTAAAGAAGAAAGACGGTACGTTCAGGATGTGTATAGACTACCGTGAACTCAACAAGGTGACGATCAAGAATCGTTATCCTCTTCCACGCATTGATGATCTATTCGACCAGTTGCAAGGGTCGAGCTATTACTCGAAGATTGATCTAAGGTCAGGGTATCATCAGCTAAGAGTCCGGGATGAGGACGTCTCCAAAACAGCGTTCAGAACACGCTACGACCACTACGAGTTTATGGTCATGCCATTTGGGCTAACAAACGCGCCTGCTGTATTTATGGATCTTATGAACAGGGTGTGCAAACCCTATCTCGACAAGTTCGTCATTGTTTTCATCGACGACATCCTGATTTATTCGAAGAGTCAAGAGGAACATGAGCAGCACTTACGACTTATACTGGAACTTCTACGAACGGAACAGCTATACGCTAAGTTTTCTAAATGTGACTTCTGGCTTCGTGAAGTCCACTTTTTAGGCCACGTGGTGAACAAGGATGGGATTCATGTAGATCCATCCAAGGTGGATTCGATCAAGAACTGGCCTGCACCTCGCACACCGACAGAAATACGCCAATTCTTGGGTTTGGCGGGTTACTACAGAAGGTTCATCAAAGACTTCTCAAAGATTGCTCAGCCGCTTACACTGTTGACGCAGAAGGGTGTTGTTTATCGTTGGGGTAACGCACAGGAAACAACGTTTCAGCACTTAAAGGATAGACTCTGTAGTGCACCTATTCTCTCACTGCCGGAAGGCACGGACGATTTCGTAGTCTACTGCGACGCATCTATCCAAGGTCTTGGATGTGTATTGATGCAGAGGGATAAAGTTATTGCTTATGCTTCGCGCCAACTTAAGGTTCACGAACGAAATTACACGACACACGATCTAGAGCTGGGAGCGGTTGTTTTTGCACTTAAGATATGGCGACACTACTTGTACGGCACCAAATGTGCTATCTACACCGACCACAGAAGCCTCGAACATATATTCAAACAGAAGGAACTGAATATGCGACAGCGACGATGGGTCGAACTGCTAAACGACTACGAATGCTCAATCAGGTACCACCCGGGCAAAGCCAATGTTGTGGCTGACGCCCTCAGTCGAAAAGACACTGCGCCTAAGCGCGTTCGAGCCTTACAACTCACCATACAGTCTAGCCTTCCTTCCCAGATACGAGATGCTCAGATAGAAGCATTGAAACCAGACAACGTCAGGGCTGAAGCCCTACGCGGCTCAAGGCAACGATTAGAACAAAGGGCAGACGGCGCTTATTACGTAACAGGACGCATTTGGGTCCCACTGTACGGCAACTTACGCGAGCTGGTAATGGATGAAGCTCACAAGTCTCGCTACTCGGTACATCCTGGTTCGGATAAAATGTACCATGACATCAAAACCACATACTGGTGGCCTAGCATGAAGGCCCACATAGCCACATATGTTAGTAAATGCTTGACTTGTGCGAGAGTCAAGGCAGAATATCAGAAACCGTCAGGTCCACTCCAACAACCAGAGATACCACAATGGAAATGGGAACAAATTTCCATGGATTTTGTTACTGGTTTACCTAGATCTCAGCGCGGAAATGATACTATTTGGGTGATCGTGGATCGACTCACAAAGTCTGCTCACTTCCTGGCAATCAAAGAAACGGATAAGTTCTCCACACTAGCAGAAGTATATCTTAGGGAAGTTGTTTCGAGGCACGGTGTGCCCACCTCTATTATCTCTGATCGCGACGCTCGTTTTACTTCAGAGCTGTGGCAAGCAATGCATAAATCTTTTGGCTCACGTTTAGACATGAGCACGGCGTATCATCCTCAGACCGATGGGCAGTCTGAGCGCACTATTCAAACTTTAGAAGACATGCTTCGGGCGTGCGTAATTGATTTTGGCAATGGTTGGGAGAAACATTTGCCACTCGTGGAATTTTCATACAATAACAGCTACCACACCAGCATTAAAGCTGCACCATTCGAGGCACTGTACGGGCGTAAGTGCCGGTCACCTCTCTGTTGGGCAGAGGTGGGAGAAAGTCAAATCACAGGTCCAGAAATGGTAGTTGATACTACTGAAAAGATTGCTCAAATACGACAACGCATGGCGGCAGCTCGGGACCGTCAGAAAGTATACGCTGATAAAGACAGGAAACTACTCGAATTCCAGGTTGGGGATCGAGCGCTACTTAAAGTTTCACCCTGGAAGGGTGTGGTTCGTTTTGGCAAACGCGGCAAACTTAATCCACGATACGTCGGACCTTTCGAAGTTATTGAGAAAATAGGCAAAGTGGCCTACAGATTGAACTTACCACCTGAACTCAGTGCAGTTCACAATGTCTTTCACGTGTCGAATCTGAAGAAATGTACGTCAGATGAGACCCACGTAGTTCCCTTGAAAGAACTCACTATCGACGAACGGTTGAACTTCGTCGAGGAACCTGTTGAAATCACGGACCGGGATGTTAAGGTCCTCAAGAACACGAGAATCCCTCTTGTACGAGTTCGTTGGAACTCCCGCCGCGGCCCAGAGTTCACCTGGGAGCATGAAGATCAAATGGAACTCAAATATCCCCAGTTATTCGGAACCAATGCAACTACTACTGAGGCTGAAGCTACTAATGCAGAATTTCGGGACGAAATTCCAAATCAACGGGGGGATAATGTGACACCCCAAGAAAACCAGTAATCTTCGCAAACCTGCTCAGGGGAGCCGCGATACAATACAGGTAAACAACGCCACACCACTAGCTTCCTCAGTAACTGCATGCTAAATTTCGGGACGAAATTTCTTTTAAGTTGGGGATAATGTGACAACTCGAATTTTCCGACATTCTTTATTCGCATTAAATGCACGTTGACTTTGACTGTATAGTTGTGGTATGACAAATGCACTGTGTTTGCTTGATTTTGTGTTGTTATTATAGTGTGTTAGTTTAGAAATCACATGAACTGATTAAGCACATGAGACTGCTCGACGAAACACATGGGGTGTTTCGCCATGAACATACCTGACGAAACAGAATGTTTCGCCATATACATCCCGACGAAACAGAAGTCTGTTTCGCCGGCCCAGTAGCCCAGCTTGGGCCCAGAACGTATTTTGAGTATTTTTACGTAAAAACAACATCACTTTACATTTTCTATCAACACAACCGAAACCCTAGAGCTCTCTCACTGTGACGGCGAACTAGAACCCACCGGAAACCCTTGTGCGATCAAACCATTATCTTGGTTAGTAAATTATGTGTCTTGTCTAATCGTTTATCCATGTATGTGTTTATGTGATTCTGTTTTGATGTTGTATAATTGAAATCGATACATGTTAAATATTAGGGTTCTTGTGATGATGATGATGATGATGATGATGTGGATTTCAATATGAATATTGTAGTCGGATATAAACGGTTTTATGCGAAACTTAATATGATTGAATACTCGGTTCTGGATGTTGTTATTTTGATCTGATTCTGGCTGCAAGTTAGCATCTTGATAGGGTTTGATGATGTGATGTTGTATGTTGTTATGTAAAAACGCATAAGCTAGGGTTCATGCTAGACGTTAAAGTGGTCCGATGATTATGCTATGATGATGTTACAATGATTCTGTGAATGAATGTTCCTACATGATTGCTGATGTTGATGACGGCTGTTAGCATGATTAGGGTTTTCATACGTGACTGATTATGCGACGTAACTGACTGTTCGACGAAACAGGTCTCTTGACGAAACAGAAGTGTTTCGCCAAGAGTCATCGACGAATCAGAATCCTGTTTCGCCAAACAAGGTTCCGACGAAACTGAATGTGTTTCGTCAATATTGTGTTTCGTCGACTAGTGTGTTTCGTCGACTATTGTGTTTCGCCATTAAGTATGTTTCGCCGAACAGTTAATCTGTACAGTAACCTGAGTTAATTCTGTTAATTGTTGACTGGAATATTTAACTGCTGTTAAATGATAAACATGACTTTTATGATTTTGACTACGTGTTACATGCTTATATGTGAATGACTTGAACACAAACTGACTACGTATACCTGCATACATTAGGACGTGATTGATTTTTTTACTTTGAGCACATACTTAGCATACCGAGCAAACCAAGGTGAGTTCACACTCTTACCAAGGCATGGGATTCCCCAGGTGGGTTGGGAATGGGATTGATTGATTGCTTGTACACACATTACTACTAGACTACTTACCACGGTCCTCGGATTGGGAAGGATGCCTGTGCCAAAAAAAAAATCTACGTATGACATACGTACTATCCTCGGATTGGGAAGGATACTAGTGTTAACACATACAAAAATCCTAGGTACCAATGTTCTCGGATGGGAAGAACACCAGCGCTAAACCTACGTACTCGATACGTACTATCCTCGGTTGGGAAGGATACTTATACAAATATTCATACATATTACTATCCTCGGATTGGGAAGGATACTTACGAATACAACTAGTCTAGAAAGCATACATTATGGGAAGCCCCCACAAATAGAACGTACTGACGGCCCAGTAGAGCCACATGTTACATACGAATTTACTATTACGCATTTACTCACTGTGAACTCGCTCAACTAGTTGTTGATCCTCTGTTACATGCCTTGCAGGACCTTAGGTATTTATGGAGCTTGCACGGGAGGCGTAGTCGTTGTGGGCATGGATTTTGAATACTTGTTTAGACTTTATAACATTTCATACTTTATTATGATGGGTTTAATCATACGCTTCCGCTATACTGTGATAACATACTTATGTTTTGGAACACCTCTCATATGGATTGTTTGGAATTAAATTGCAATTACTTTTACTTTATACATTGTTCTATATGATTGGTGGCTTGATCCTGGTCCGTCACGCCTCCAAGCGGTGATACTCCGCGTGTGGATTTTGGGGGTGTGACAGTTTTGCCCCAATCCTTTAAAAATAGCCATTTTATGTGACAACCGGCAAAATTTCATGATAATTTCGTACAACTTAATCACAAATTATACAATTTAATTGCGTTCTTTTGACTTAGTTTATAAATAATTGAGTCGTACAAAGTCTAGCAGTGATAGGACATGTTAAAACATTATAATTCATATTGCTGATTCGCCGTGTCGCGAAAACAAACAACTATGTCCTAAAATGTTAGTAGCAAAATGCTGAAAAACACTATTCACCTGAACACACTATTCATGTCAGCAAGTTCTAAAAACTAGCCGAAACGATCAACGAATGATATGAAAGCATATCGTCATGGAATTATGACTAAAAACCCTAATTAGGGGTATAAATTTGCTAATATACTATAACTTTCTGGGAAATGCCCAAAATAATAAACTGTCCGATCCGAATTATAAATTACCAAATACAAGTTGTTCGTTACCAAAAATTCAGCATTTCTAATATCCGCAAGGCTTATAAATAATGCATGTTTCCCTAAACAAGCTTGATAGTATTTAATATTTATTAAACCCATCACTTCCGGTATTACGATGCATCTTTCATATTTTAACCGAAAATGAACCGACGAGCGAACTAGTGGTATTTTACCATCAAAAACTAATACCAACTAGTGTAGTAAACAAGTTAATATCACTTTGCATCACAAACCATTAATTACCCCCTAATTTACCTAGTAAACATAATTACCAAAATAACTACACTTAACATTATATATATATATATATATAGGATAAGGATCATGTGAGAAGTAGTAGGCTAAATGAGAAACTTGAGAAACATTCTGGACCACACATTTTCCCTAAGCAAAAAAAGGTGAAAAAATGCAAAATTTTTTTTTTTTTTTTTTTTTTTTTTTTTGGAAAAATCGCTGCTTTTTCTTTAAGAATTAAAAAAAAATAATTTTTTTTTTTAAAAAAAAAATTTTTTTTTTTGGATTTATACACATGAGTATATTGTTAATCTTTTAACTATACATATATGTATATTGTCAATTATACATATATGTATATACATGTTTAAAATTGAAAAATAAGTGTTATTTAGGGTTTAGCATTAGTATTTAGGGTTTAGCATTAGGGTTTAGGGTTTAGCTTTATGGTTTAGGGTTTAGCTTTAGGGTTTAACATTAGGGTTTAGTATTAGGGTTTAGCAATAGTATTTAGGGTTTAGCATTAGGGTTTAGCTTTTGGGTTTAGCATTAGGGTTTAGCTTTTGGGTTTAGCTTTAACTTTTGGGTTTAGCTTTATCTTTAGGGTTTGTATTAGGGTTTAGCATTAAGGGTTTAGCTTTAGTGTTTTGTTTTAGCTTTTGGGTTTAGCATTAGGGTTTAGCTTTAGGGTTTAGAATTAGGGTTTAGCTTTAGGGTTTAGCATTAGGGTTTAGCTTTAGGGTTTAGCTTTAGGGTTTAGAGTTTAGGGTTTAGCTTTAGGGTTTTGCTTTAGTGTTTATGGTTTAAGATTAACAATATACACATTTTTTCAATTTTAAACATGTATATACATATATGTATAATTGACAATATACATATATGTATAGTTAAAAGATTAACAATATACACATGTGAATAAATCCAAAAAATTTTTTTTTTTTTTAAAAAGCAGCGATTTTTCCAAAAAAAAAAAAAAAAAATTTTTTTTTGCATTTTTTCACCTTTTTTTTTGTATTTTTTGCTTAGGTAAAATGTGTGGTCCAGATTGCTTCTCAAGTTTCTCAAATAGGGTGGACTTCTCTTAGGATCCCTACCCTATATATATATATATGGGAACCGCTAAAATGAAAACCATCCCCAGTTGCGAGAACCGCGAGAACTCCCCTCCACCAATCAGACTATGACGCATATGCACTATTATTTAAAAACATAAAGGGTAATATAGTAATTTACTTGATATGTCAAATCTCTTTTAAAGTCTTCTCACTTTCTCTCTCCATCACACATCAACAACATCAATAAGTTTCTCTCTCTTCTCTCATAATTTGTTTTTTCTTATTATGGGTATGTTTGGCAAAAGTAGCTGGTGGCTGCTAGCTGGAAGCTGTAAGCTGGTAGCTGGTGGCTGGAAGCTGGTAGCTGTAGCTGGTAGTTAGTAGCTGTAGCTTTTTAGATATATTTGGTGTTTGGTAGAGTAGCTGAAGCTTTTAATAAAATGTATAAAATGACCAAAATGGACATAACTAAAAATTTAGAAAGTTGATGTATTAAAAAGTTTCCTATTTTTAGAGGTTAAAATAGTCATTTTTTCCCTAAAAGCTTGTAGCTCCTTCTAAACGCTACTAGTAGTAGCGTTCAACCAAAAGCTTCAAGCTCCTAACCTAAAAGCTTAAAGCTCATTCAACCAAACAAGACTTTTTATTGAGTAGGAGCTTTTTCTTAAAAGCTTAAAGCTAGAAGCTCCTAAAAGCTCCTAAAAGCTCCATGCCAAACATACCCTATATTTATTGTTTTTTATTACCTTTTTTGTCTCATTACATTAATTTTTTTATTAAAAATCATTTTTTTTACTAAACCAATTTTTAAAATCAGATTTTTTTCAAGATTTTTTTACAAAAAAAAAGGTTTTTACGAGCTGTTTTTTTATGCCCCGTTTTTTACGCGCGGTTTTTTTACGGCCCGTTTTACCCCCTGCTTTTTGCGTGCCGTTTTTTTGCCCAGGTTTTTATGCGCCGTTTTATCACCCGGTTTTTTTACTAGCCTTTTTTACGCCCCGTTTTTCACGCCTCTTTTTTACTTTCGTAAAAAAATTCGTTCGTAAAAAATGTCTTTCGAAAAAAAAGTTTTTCGTAAAAAAAAAGTTGTCCGTAAAAAAACACGGCGCGTAAAAAAAACGGGGCGTAAAAAGGGTGCGTTAAAAACGGGGCGTAAAAAACGGCGTGTAAAAAGAGGCGTAAAAAACGGCACGTAAAAATGGGGCGTAGAAAATGGCGCGTAAAAAAATCGGGCGTAAAAACGGGGCGTAAAAAACAGCTCGTAAAAACATTTTTTTGTTGTAAAAAATCTCTAAAAGGTTGTTTTTTTTTTGTAAAAAAAATATGATTTTAAAATGTTTTTAATAAAAAAATATGTTTTTAATTAAAAAAAAACAATTAATATAATGAGAAAAAAAGTAATAAAAAACATTAAATACAAATAAAACAAAAAAAACAAATTTACTAAACTACAATTTTGACATTAAAATATTAAAAACATAATAAGACAAAAATAATTTAATATTAGTTTTAATTACTTTTAATCTTATCCATCCATATCCAAGATCCAAGGGTTGAAAATTGGTTCTCACGGTTTTCGCAACTGAAGGTGGTTTTCATTTTAGCGGTCCCCATATATATATGTGTGTGTGTGTGCGTGTGTGTAGTGTGAGGTTATTTGGGGAAAACTAAAAAAGTGGGGAACAGTGGGGAACCGACTCAAACGAACTTCGATTGGACTCATTCCAGTGGCGTTGGAACCGGCTCGTTGAACCCTAACTAGGATCTCTTAACCTTAAACCCTAAATATATTAAGGTTTGGCTTTTAGGGTTTAGCTTTAGGGTTCATCATTAGACTCATCTACTACCAAGACTTCAGCACCTTCTAAATGCCAAAGGTATCTGTCAGGTTCTTTACGAGTCCTGCTACTTCTGCGAATGCCTGTGTTTACGTCTGATTCATAAGCAACAATTTCTTGTTGTTCCGACTTCATCGGGGATTGTTGTTGGTTCTCGAATTTCTTTAAGATCAACCA
This sequence comes from Helianthus tuberosus, assembly GCA_030545235.1. Taxonomy (NCBI): domain Eukaryota; kingdom Viridiplantae; phylum Streptophyta; class Magnoliopsida; order Asterales; family Asteraceae; genus Helianthus; species Helianthus tuberosus. Next base: position 92,363,660 of record CM060360.1, read on the forward strand.
CATTATTTCCAGTTCCTTGATTAAGAAGTTCTTCCTCGAGAAAGTGCCCCTTCCTTTTGATGGAAATAACATTTTCATCAGGATGGTAATAATAATATCCGCTTCTTTTATAGTATCCGAAAAAACAACCTTTTCGCCTCGAGGATCGAGCTTATCATCAGCATCACTCGTGATGTATGCATCGCATCCCCATACTCTTAGGTATTCCAAATCGGGTTTACGCCCATGCCATATCTCATATGGGGTTTTGTTTATCTTTTTAGTCGGATCCAGATTGACAATGCCGGCGGTAGTCATACGAGCATGACCCCAAAAGGAGTGAGGCAAGTTAGTTCTACACATCATCGATCAAACCATATTAAGTAGGGTTCGATTTCTCCTTTCGCTCACGCCATTAAGTTGGGGTGTACCAGGTGGAGTGGGTTATGAAATTATTCCACACCCCTTCAGATGATTGAGAAACTCTAAGCTGAGGTATTCGCCTCCTCGATCTGATCGAAGTACTTTTATCTTTCTAGTAAGTTGGTTTTCTACTTCGTTTCGAAACTCTTTGAACTTTTCAAAAGTTTCATGCTTATGCTTCATAAGATAGACATAAGCATATTGACTATAATCGTCGATGAAAGTAACGAAGTATCTTTCATGGTTTCTTGTGTGACAACTGCCACTTTCGGGTAATTTACGTACATTTAAAGCAATGATTTACATTATACAAGTATGTGTTTTGAATATTCGAACTGCATGATTACATGATATACATCTTAGAGCACTCAAGGAATATTCATTTATGATGAACATTATTCATTTTTATTGGTTACATTTGAAATAGTGTAAACAATGCATCGAAACAACTAGAGTAGTACCTAGTAAACTAGCGTGCTGACGAAAACTCAGGATCCAGCGAAACCATCTAAATTACATCTTTAGGACTCAGACGGAAGTCCAACATCAAATATACATTAAACCCTATATGGGAATGCAAGGGTTTGGTTTAATATACTACCAATGTCCGGTAGCACCGAAAACTGCCGAAAAGCACTAAAAGCGACGATTTCTACACTTTTCCGCAGAAATTCTGCAGAAATCAGTTTTGTAATATTTTTACGACATGTAAAAATATTATTTAACATAGAATTCATGTGAGGATACATTCGGGTATCATCCGAGCCAATAACTACATCAATTCACACAAGTTACGCAACTTAGCGTTCAAATAACATCTAACCGAAACAATTCGAAACGAATATCCGAACAATGTCAAATCTTTTTTTTAATGGTCATCTAGTGTTAATTGGATCATTATGGTATAGTAATGATCATTTAACACCCTCTAAACACTTAAACACTTATACTTACACATTTCCTAAAAAAAAATTACCTAAAAAGTTCTAACACTTTTACTAGGTAAATCAAGAAACAAATCACCAAGCATGACCCCCCCCCCCCTCATATTAACGATTTTTTTATGTGGGTCCCACACCCCTTAATTACTTGCTAAATATCTAGATATTCATCTTATTTTGCAAGTGGGTTATGTTGGTGAAATATTACAATACTTACACATTAAGTAAACTAGCATTTCACCACTCATTTTACACCTTTCATTTTTATTACCCAAAGAACACTCTCACATCTTCATCTTTTTCACAAGAACACCTTCAAAAACCCATTTATTTTTATCACCTCCTTCATGATCAAGATGGATTTCTTTGGAACTTAAGGTGATCTAAAGCATATGCAAGTTAAAGGAAGGTTATTCATCCATTCAAGAGCCTTAAATCATCAAGATCACCATCTTCTTAGTTCTTAATAATCTTCTAAGATCATCCCTAGCCTAGTGCTAGAAGTAAGCTTCTATATTTTTTTATTACATATATTATGTTATGATTGTTATTATAACTAATAATAACTAAATAATCACACATAATAAACATGAAAAATACAAAGAAGCAAAGATAAAAATCATGATATATTTATGTTTGTTTATATTGTGATCTAAGACTTGTTATATGCATATTTAATCTTGTTATGATGATTATGATACAAATAAATTATTAGAAGATGCTTTAAAAATATGATCTAACAATTATACATGTTTATGTTAAAGGGTTTTTAACATAAAGGTTTAAATGGATGATCATAACTATTGATCTTGTGAAAGTATTTAAGGTTTTTTTTTTAAAAAACAATACTTTCACAAGATTATAAAAAGTAACATACAACTAGAGATTTTTATAAAAGTTGTTAAAACTAGGATTAAACTTGGTTTTTGAACTAGTTAGCATATGTAATGATCATGTTTAAAACCCTACATGATTTGGATATCATCTTGATAATTTCATGTTATAAAAGTCTCATATGTTTTTAGTTAAGATGATTGGGTAAATTGATGGTGATTTGGAAAAGAAAATGATATGTTTATGAAACATGGCCAAATGATTAAATACAAAGGTTATATGGCCATTTTTTTTAAGAACTTTATGTTAACAAAACTATCATTTTTTTTAACAAAGTCTTTACAATATTAGAAAGTTGGTCTTTGTAAACATAAAAATTGACATAAATATATATTTTGGTAAAATACATATTTATGGAACATATCAAGTATGTGCTATGTGTTATTATTTGTATTAGTTATATATACAAGTTAGAGACTTGATAACAATGACACAAATAAATACAAGACATACTTACAACTAAAGACTTACAAGAATACATATAGACACACTTGAAAACAACTTACGGACATTCCGAAGGATCGGACACAACTTATGATCAAATCGGACGACGGACGAATTTATAAACAAATCGCCAATCCGAGGAATTACTACGACGTTTAGACGATATTTCGACACGAAATATAAATGTGCTATCGATAACAAATTTCGGATGTTTATAAACTTATAAAAACTAGTATGTTTTTATTTACCAAAAAGTATACTTAGTAAATTTTTATAAAAAGGTTTTTATAAAAATGAAAGGTTTACTTTTACTAGTGGGCTATATTATAACAAATGGGCTTACTTTTCTAAATGGGCTTAACTTCATAATGGGCTTATCAAAACACATGGGCTAAGCCCCATACCAAACATATGGGCCAAGGCCCAATAACATTAAGCCCAGTACTATTTAAGCCCAACACTATTTAAGCCTAGTACTATTTAAGCCCAACACTATTTAAGCCCAACACTATTAAAGCCCAACACTATTCAAGCCCAACACTATTAAAGCCCAACACTATTCAAGCCCAACACTATTGAGGCCCAACACTATTTAAGCCCAACACTATTGAGGCCCAACACTATTTAAGCCCAACACTATTGAGGCCCAACACTATTTAGGCCCAACACTATTTGGGGCCCAATAACATGAAAACATGGGCTCGGCCCAATGATACAATTATTGGAAACACAACTATACAATGGATACATATAAGACACGAGATTCAGCGGACTAGATCCGACTATACAACTCACAAGATACAAGATGACATATATATATATTTGGTGAAAAATATATATATAACATTTGAACAACTCATTCATCGAATACACAGTTAACGAACAGTAAAGACATACAAGTCTTACACATATTGAAGACACAAGACTTGTACTCAAGTTCTTTACAAAGACCGAAGTGTCTAACAAAGATAAGAACGTTTGTAGGTCGCAACGCTATTCAGGACGACCGCACGTGAGATCTTATTTACATCTATTCACAGGACGCGATACAGTGAGTTCATGTCCCCTATTCATTTAAATGTTTTACAACTTTACAACTATCGGGGAAAATACATGTTCAACGTATGTTAAAGTTAGGGAATGAAACACCTTAGATCATGTGCGAATTAGGGCCATACAATAAGCACCATTAATCCAGTTTGGACCAAGGAACAAAAGGGTTAGATCTAATGGGTTTTGGCGAGCCCCACTCTTGGTCGTGGACCCATACAGAAGAGTGCGTTTGTGTCCCAGTCGATAGGAGTCGACATAAAATCGTCTAGGGTTGGATTGCTTCCTAATTCGTCACACATATTAATGTCCTCGCGAAACATTAATGATCAACGATTTCATTGATGCTTTACATACTACATCATACATACAGATACATCATACATCGAGATACATTTTATACAACTCACATTTTACGGATACATCTTATACAGCTAAACTGCATGAACTCGCTCAACTTTTGTTGATGTTTTCAAACTTACATGTATTTCAGGGAATTAGTGGACCAATGCAAAGATTTCAGTTCAAGAAAAACAAGTATCAATACTCCATGCCAACTATTGAAGGGTTTGCCTGTTATATACCGCCTCTTTGCGGTGATATAGTGGTCAAAGCCTTTACATATTCAGACTTACATTTGATGTATAAAACAATGACAACTTATTTTCATTTGATGGTTTGTAAACAATGTACTTAAGTTATATTGCGATCTTTTGAACAATTATGACAATGGCATTGGAGCATGTTTTATTCATTTAGTATGTTCACTTACATTGTTATGCAATGAGAACCGATCAGATCACACCTCGCGCTTCCGCTATGAGCGGGTGTGACAGATTGGTATCAGAGCATCGATTGTAGTGAACCAGGATTCTTTCTCGAGTCTAAGTCTACAATCACTAGGGATCTCTCACGAAAACCTCTTGTTCATGTTGAACAGATTATAAATAAAATTGGACAAGTCAAAAGGTTTTCATTGCATAAACATTTTTCAAGGTCCACTACAACAAAAATTCATTTCACATAAATCAAGCGAGGACATTTCCATGGGTGAAGTCTATGAGAAACAGACACAATACATTAATAGACTATGTGCCTACAATACATTACATTATCAGTTTATGCATTATAAACAGTTTACAAGTTCAGCTTATACAAGATAGAAATCCTTGATTAATAGGATTTTACATGATTATATATATAGGTGGTTCATATATATGTTACATGAAATATTTTGCCAAGAACAAAATACCTTCGACTTCAAACTCTATTATTATTCTTTACTCACACGATGAAAATATCGACCTCATGTCTATTGCGGAGCTTATGGCGAACATGATTCCTAAGTGAAATCTTAAACTTAATTCCGTAAAATATGGTTGCTTTCTCGCGAATGCTGAGATGCCTGACCATGATAATGACGACGAGGCGAAGGTGGTAACCTTGGACAACAACTCCATTAGTGGGACGAGATCCATGTGACTCATACTAATCAAGGTGGATATACTCTTGTCCTTACAAGGAAGATGAAGTACTCATCTTGAAGGTGCCCCTTCAATTGTTATTGTTACAGATTCTTTCCATTTCTATTTCATCTAACGTCGTACCGTCATGCGAGTAACAACAACGGATGTTGACACATGAACTATCACGAAGTTTCCTTCTATGTTGAAGGTATATAAACAATAGTGTCCTCTCTCTGACTGATCGCCTGCTCTGAACGAGAGAATGCTAGGGTGACCATGCAAGATAATTTATTATTACGGGGGCCCACGTAATAACAACTTGTAGTGCATGGAAATTCTGGTGGACTTTGCGGGTCAAGCTAATGATCACTATTCATTCAAAATTCTTAAGTTATTACTTGAGATTCAATTTTTCCTATCTAGTAGAACATGAACTGGGGTGGTTAGTATAACACCCTACAATACAATACAATACAATACAATACAATACAATACAATACAATACAATACAATACAATACAATACAATACAATACAATACAATACGGGAAGACGACACATATTTGTTCACACCTAACATTCGATCTATATCACGATTCAGTTGAGACTAGTCATTTAAACAAACAAAACGTGTTAGCTACTCATGGAGGATTTTCCTCAACATTCTCGAAATTCTTGAACATGGGTTGGTTCCAGGGTGTCTATGACACTTTATCCTACTTTACCTTACCTTACTTTATCATATTCCACCTTATCATATTTATTGGAAGTGATACAATAAATTCCGTCGTTTGACATTTGTTTTTTTTCCAAGGGATGGTATGGCATGAACCATGCTGCAACTCTCTCATTACATTCTATTCGACATCTTTGGAAATTCTAAATAATTTTGCTAGAGCTCGTGAAACTCAAGCACTATTACCATAATTATCACATGGACAAGTAAGACAAAGGATTTTCTCTACTTAGGATGATCGAGGTCCATAGAGTAGGGAATACATATTATATAGACGAAGACCACTGGTTGGTTTCCCCTCCTCAACGAATTTTTTTTTCTTTTCTTTTTCCATTTAAACATATGACCAATACACGCAAGAGGCATTACACCTTTTGGTTTTGGTTATCCACATTATCATTTATTCAAACATGTATGAACAATATGGTCTTGAGGTTTCCATGACCGATTGATTGTATTCTTCATTCTTGGGCACATGATAGACTTTATTTATTCAAATAAATGTCTAGATTCTTTTAAGTGTGTATTAAAAAGATCATGGCGCCAAAAGAATCAATTGTTTAAGTTAAAAGTTATGTGTTGAAAACTATTGCTTTTACACAAGACATGGTTTATACATGACATTGTTACGCAAGACATTGTTATACATATCATTTGATGTTGGTTTACACAAGACATTTTTGGTGGTTATTTGTAAGTGATGAGACGTGTGTAATATGATAAAAGCATGGTGGATACGCCGCTGGTACTTCCTATATATAAGTGCTTATGTTATATTGCATATCGTGGTGTTATTCAAATCTCTTCGACAAAGACAAGACATGACATTTTTGCACAAGACGCGACATCCTCTACACAAGACATAATATTCTATTTCAAGACATGATATATTTATACACTACATTTTTATTGGTTATTTATTTAACCATACATCATTCTTTTATATCATCTGATTTTCATATCTATTTTCATATGATTTTATAAAAGAACTCGATCACAACTGGAGCCAATGTTGATGGTTACACTTGATGCTTTCACGGTCTCTCAAGGGTTGTTCCATACTGGGAAACACCCGAATTCAAACACACTGAGTGTTACATTTTAGGTTTAGCCTCGGAGATCCGAAGCATAACCGCATCATCCCTCCCTACCTCAATCACTCAAACAATAACTCTCGCCATGAGAGAAATGAAGTCATGAGTACGTACACTCTACGATCATCATGTATCAATTCTATTAATACCAACACCGAGCTTAGCTATTGCATTTAAATGTTAAGCATATACTCAAATTAGAGTCATGTTGGACACACATTACTATATCAACTTAGCTAATGGGGAATTACCTGAGACATATCAAATCATTAAGGGCCATCGGTATGTATCCTATTCGTCAACATTTCACATCCATGTTATTTTATACAATTGCCGATTTTAGCTTTATCTCAACATTTCACATGCATAGTTTCATGGCTAGTGACGGGATTGTCCTAGCTACAATTAGGGATTGGGTTATCCTACATCTAAACATAGGGATTGGGTTATCCTACATCTAAACATAGGGATTGGGTTATCCTACATCTAAACATAGGGATTGGGTTGTCCTCTACATCTGTACAGGGAAGTCTTTCCTACATAGAATTCAAAATGTACTTGGCCTAGAGTCAAGTAAGCTAGACGTCTCCTCATTCTATAGAATTGGCAAACGGTAAACTAGTCGAGTCTGGAGCTGAAATTCAATATCGATCTCTTACCCGTTCAGTTAGGTAGTTTCGAAGTAGTGGTTGACATGGATTGGTTATCCGATAACCTAGCCAAAGTCTTATGTCACGAGAAGATCATTCGCCTACCACTACTGAACGAAGAGACACTTGTGATACATGGAGAGAAGCGCGACACCCCATTGCGGATCATCAATGGCATGAAAGCACATAAGTGCTTACGAAAAGGTTCTATTGCCTATCTAGCACTTGTTGTAGACAAGAAGGCCGTTGGGCCACAGCTGACAGATATTCTTTTAATAAAATAATTTCCTGAAGTCTTTCCTGAAGACTTGCCGGGACTATAACCATATCGACAAGTCGAGTTTCATATCGACTTGGTACCGGGAACCGCACCCGTAGCCAAATCTCCATGTCGATTAGCAACTTCTGAACCTTGAAGTTGACCGAATAAGGATGTTGTGAGTTCATAACCCCCACTCTTTACCACTATACATCTTTATAAAGGTTTTGGGGGTAGAAAGACATGCAAGTTTTGCAAAAATGCACAACATTTCGATGAACGAAAATTCATATTTCTAAATCAAGTTACAAATAAATTTCCAACTAACTCAGATGGTTTAAGAAAGATTCTAGCTTCTACTCCAATATAGACATACGATCGGAGTATCATCAGTTATCAATTCATGAAGAAAGCATACCGAAAACGGCTTTTAAAACTCGTTATAGTTATTACGAGTTTCTCGTTATACCTCTTTGGTTTAACGAACGCACTAGCGGTCATTATGAATTAAATGAATCATGTGTGCAAGCCGTATCTCGACAAATTCGTCATAGTGTTTATTGACGACATTTTGATATACTCTCGCTCGACTGATGAACATGAGCAACATTTGAGAACCATTTTAGAGTTGTTAAAGACGGAGAAACTATACGCAAAATTTTCCAAGTGCGAATTTTGGATTCGCGAAGTAAAATTCCTCAGACATGTAGTGAACGAGAAAGGCATTCAAGTAGATCCAGTTAAGATCGAATCAATTAAGAGCTGAGAAGCACCCAAGACTCCAACTGTAGCCGACAATTTTTGGGATTAATGGGATATCATCGGAGATCTATTGAGATATATTTTTTATTTACTCAATTGCTAACCTCCCTCACTTATAAAGACAATAAATGCGCCCCAATCGGAAAACAAGATATAGCATTACAACTTATTCTTAAGATTGGTGCATAGCATTTTACAATCTTATCATTATCCGACGATACGGATGACTTTGTTGTAAACTATGATGCTTCGCATCAAGGATTGGGTTGCGTACTCGTGCAACGTGAAAAAGTTATTGTGTACACGTCGCACCCATTTAAAAAGTTCACGAGAAGAACTATAGCACTCTCGACCTTGAGTTAGGCGTGGTGGTATTCGCTTTAAAAAAAATTATGGCGACATTATTTATATGGTACTCAATGCATTATTTTCACGGATCATAAAAGTCTTCAACACATATTCAACCAAAAAGAATTAAATATACGTCAACGATGTTTGTTGAATTGTTGAACGACTATGATTATGAAATAAAGTACCATCCGGGCAAGGCAAACGTTGTAGCAGATGCCTTGAGCCGCAAAGAGTGAGTTAGAACACTGAGAGTTCAAGCATTAGAGAAGATGATTCACAAGCCCTCAAGGAAGAGCATATTCAAGCAGAAACACTTCGAGGCATGAAGGAACAATTAGTGTAAAGAAGATGGAACTTTATACATTATGAGTCGAAATTGGGTTCTATTCTTTGGCGGCCTTCGAGATGATATTTTGAGGAAGCACATAGGCCTAAGTAGCGAAAGAATACTACTGGTGGCCTAACCTCAAAAGTGATATCGCGACTTATATCGGAGAATGCTTGACTTGCGCAAAAGTCAAAGTCGAGTAGCAAAATCCCTCGGACTTGTTACAACAACCCGAGATTCCCGTTTGGTAATGGGAACAAATATCGATGTACTTCATTACGAAGTTACTCAGGACCTCAAGAGGTCACCACATGATATGTGTAATCATCGATAGACTAACAAAGTCCACGCACTTCTTACCGATTTGGTAGAAGGATAATACTGAGAAACTAGCGGAACTCTATCTCAAAGAAATAGTGGCTCGTCATGGAGTGCCTATTTCAATAATTTCAGACCGAGACGGTCGTTTTATTTCTAGAATTTGGAAATCATTTCAACAGGCCTTTGGATCTCATTTGAATCCAAGTACGGCCTTTCATCCATAAACTGACGGCCAGAGCGAACGGACAATCCAAACACTCGAATATATGTTTCGCGCATGTGTTATGGATTTAGGCGGCAATTGGGATACTCATCCACCTTTAGTTGAGTTTTCCTACAATAACAGCTACAATACTACTGTACAAGCTGCACCGTTTGAAGCTCTTTATGGCCGAAAGTGTCGCTCTCCGCTATGTTGGGCGGAAACAGGCGATAGTTAATTAATTGGTCCGAAACCAGTCCAAGAGACTAGGGATAAAGTTTTTCAGACCCGAGACCGTATCAAGACGGCTCGCGATCGACAAAAGTGCTACGCAGATAAAAGACGAAAACCATTATCTTTCGAGGTTAGAGACAAAGTCTTGTTGAAAGTCTCGCCTTGGAAAGGCGTAGCGAGGTTCAGTAAACGTGGAAAGCTTAACCCACGTTACATTGGACCATTTGAAATCTTAGAAAAGATTGGCACTGTTGCATACAAGTTGAAGTTACCAGATGAACTTAGCAGTGTGCACGACACGTTTCATGTGTCGAATCTTAAAAAGAGTCCAACACAAGCAACCGTTATCATTCTTTCGGATGAAATTCACATTGACGACAAACTCCAATTCACTAAAGAACCTGTTGAAGTCATGGACTGTAAAGTCTAGAAATCATGGAGGAGTCGTATCAAATTATTAAAATGTACGTTGGAACTCTCGACACGGACCCGAGTATACTTGGGAACGGGAAAATTAAATCAAAGCCAAATACTCTCACCTGTTTGAGAACAATCCTGCAAAGGATGACTCAGCTTGAATTTCGGGACGAAATTCTCAATAACAGGGGGAGAATGTGACAACTGCCACTTTCGGGTAATTTACGTACATTTAAAGCAATGATTTACATTATACAAGTATGTGTTTTGAATATTCGAACTGCATGATTACATGATATACATCTTAGAGCACTCAAGGAATATTCATTTGTGATGCACATTATTCATTTTTATTGGTTACATTTGAAATAGTGTAAACAATGCATCGAAACAACTAGAGTAGTACCTAGTAAACTAGCGTGCTGACGAAAACTCAGGATCCAGCGAAACCATCTAAATTACATCTTTAGGACTCAGACGGAAGTCCAACATCAAATATACATTAAACCCTATATGGGAATGCAAGGGTTTGGTTTAATATACTACCAATGTCCGGTAGCACCGAAAACTGCCGAAAAGCACTAAAAGCGACGATTTCTACACTTTTCCGCAGAAATTCTGCAGAAATCAGTTTTGTAATATTTTTACGACATGTAAAAATATTATTTAACATAGAATTCATGTGAGGATACATTCGGGTATCATCCGAGCCAATAACTACATCAATTCACACAAGTTACGCAACTTAGCGTTCAAATAACATCTAACCGAAACAATTCGAAACGAATATCCGAACAATGTCAAATCTTTTTTTTAATGGTCATCTAGTGTTAATTGGATCATTATGGTATAGTAATGATCATTTAACACCCTCTAAACACTTAAACACTTATACTTACACATTTCCTAAAAAAAATTACCTAAAAAGTTCTAACACTTTTACTAGGTAAATCAAGAAACAAATCACCAAGCATGACCCCCCCCCCCCTCATATTAACGATTTTTTTATGTGGGTCCCACACCCCTTAATTACTTGCTAAATATCTAGATATTCATCTTATTTTGCAAGTGGGTTATGTTGGTGAAATATTACAATACTTACACATTAAGTAAACTAGCATTTCACCACTCATTTTACACCTTTCATTTTTATTACCCAAAGAACACTCTCACATCTTCATCTTTTTCACAAGAACACCTTCAAAAACCCATTTATTTTTATCACCTCCTTCATGATCAAGATGGATTTCTTTGGAACTTAAGGTGATCTAAAGCATATGCAAGTTAAAGGAAGGTTATTCATCCATTCAAGAGCCTTAAATCATCAAGATCACCATCTTCTTAGTTCTTAATAATCTTCTAAGATCATCCCTAGCCTAGTGCTAGAAGTAAGCTTCTATATTTTTTTATTACATATATTATGTTATGATTGTTATTATAACTAATAATAACTAAATAATCACACATAATAAACATGAAAAATACAAAGAAGCAAAGATAAAAATCATGATATATTTATGTTTGTTTATATTGTGATCTAAGACTTGTTATATGCATATTTAATCTTGTTATGATGATTATGATACAAATAAATTATTAGAAGATGCTTTAAAAATATGATCTAACAATTATACATGTTTATGTTAAAGGGTTTTTAACATAAAGGTTTAAATGGATGATCATAACTATTGATCTTGTGAAAGTATTTAAGGTTTTTTTTTTAAAAAACAATACTTTCACAAGATTATAAAAAGTAACATACAACTAGAGATTTTTATAAAAGTTGTTAAAACTAGGATTAAACTTGGTTTTTGAACTAGTTAGCATATGTAATGATCATGTTTAAAACCCTACATGATTTGGATATCATCTTGATAATTTCATGTTATAAAAGTCTCATATGTTTTTAGTTAAGATGATTGGGTAAATTGATGGTGATTTGGAAAAGAAAATGATATGTTTATGAAACATGGCCAAATGATTAAATACAAAGGTTATATGGCCATTTTTTTTAAGAACTTTATGTTAACAAAACTATCATTTTTTTTAACAAAGTCTTTACAATATTAGAAAGTTGGTCTTTGTAAACATAAAAATTGACATAAATATATATTTTGGTAAAATACATATTTATGGAACATATCAAGTATGTGCTATGTGTTATTATTTGTATTAGTTATATATACAAGTTAGAGACTTGATAACAATGACACAAATAAATACAAGACATACTTACAACTAAAGACTTACAAGAATACATATAGACACACTTGAAAACAACTTACGGACATTCCGAAGGATCGGACACAACTTATGATCAAATCGGACGACGGACGAATTTATAAACAAATCGCCAATCCGAGGAATTACTACGACGTTTAGACGATATTTCGACACGAAATATAAATGTGCTATCGATAACAAATTTCGGATGTTTATAAACTTATAAAAACTAGTATGTTTTTATTTACCAAAAAGTATACTTAGTAAATTTTTATAAAAAGGTTTTTATAAAAATGAAAGGTTTACTTTTACTAGTGGGCTATATTATAACAAATGGGCTTACTTTTCTAAATGGGCTTAACTTCATAATGGGCTTATCAAAACACATGGGCTAAGCCCCATACCAAACATATGGGCCAAGGCCCAATAACATTAAGCCCAGTACTATTTAAGCCCAACACTATTTAAGCCTAGTACTATTTAAGCCCAACACTATTTAAGCCCAACACTATTAAAGCCCAACACTATTCAAGCCCAACACTATTAAAGCCCAACACTATTCAAGCCCAACACTATTGAGGCCCAACACTATTTAAGCCCAACACTATTGAGGCCCAACACTATTTAAGCCCAACACTATTGAGGCCCAACACTATTTAGGCCCAACACTATTTGGGGCCCAATAACATGAAAACATGGGCTCGGCCCAATGATACAATTATTGGAAACACAACTATACAATGGATACATATAAGACACGAGATTCAGCGGACTAGATCCGACTATACAACTCACAAGATACAAGATGACATATATATATATTTGGTGAAAAATATATATATAACATTTGAACAACTCATTCATCGAATACACAGTTAACGAACAGTAAAGACATACAAGTCTTACACATATTGAAGACACAAGACTTGTACTCAAGTTCTTTACAAAGACCGAAGTGTCTAACAAAGATAAGAACGTTTGTAGGTCGCAACGCTATTCAGGATGACCGCACGTGAGATCTTATTTACATCTATTCACAGGACGCGATACAGTGAGTTCATGTCCCCTATTCATTTAAATGTTTTACAACTTTACAACTATCGGGGAAAATACATGTTCAACGTATGTTAAAGTTAGGGAATGAAACACCTTAGATCATGTGCGAATTAGGGCCATACAATAAGCACCATTAATCCAGTTTGGACCAAGGAACAAAAGGGTTAGATCTAATGGGTTTTGGCGAGCCCCACTCTTGGTCGTGGACCCATACAGAAGAGTGCGTTTGTGTCCCAGTCGATAGGAGTCGACATAAAATCGTCTAGGGTTGGATTGCTTCCTAATTCGTCACACATATTAATGTCCTCGCGAAACATTAATGATCAACGATTTCATTGATGCTTTACATACTACATCATACATACAGATACATCATACATCGAGATACATTTTATACAACTCACATTTTACGGATACATCTTATATCCAGTTTGGATACAATTACAATTGAGACAAATACATATTACATACTGTTTTGATACAAATACATCTTATACAGCTAAACTGCATGAACTCGCTCAACTTTTGTTGATGTTTTCAAACTTACATGTATTTCAGGGAATTAGTGGACCAATGCAAAGATTTCAGTTCAAGAAAAACAAGTATCAATACTCCATGCCAACTATTGAAGGGTTTGCCTGTTATATACCGCCTCTTTGCGGTGATATAGTGGTCAAAGCCTTTACATATTCAGACTTACATTTGATGTATAAAACAATGACAACTTATTTTCATTTGATGGTTTGTAAACAATGTACTTAAGTTATATTGCGATCTTTTGAACAATTATGACAATGGCATTGGAGCATGTTTTATTCATTTAGTATGTTCACTTACATTGTTATGCAATGAGAACCGATCAGATCACACCTCGCGCTTCCGCTACGAGCGGGTGTGACAGATTGGTATCAGAGCATCGATTGTAGTGAACCAGGATTCTTTCTCGAGTCTAAGTCTACAATCACTAGGGATCTCTCACGAAAACCTCTTGTTCATGTTGAACAGATTATAAATAAAATTGGACAAGTCAAAAGGTTTTCATTGCATAAACATTTTTCAAGGTCCACTACAACAAAAATTCATTTCACATAAATCAAGCGAGGACATTTCCATGGGTGAAGTCTATGAGTCATAGTAGACCATTGGCCGTTCACCAACACTTGTGAAGGGACACTTTGTGAGTTTGCTAGCTAAGCAAGGTTTGCAATCATTAAAGGAGTCCTGTCCAGTGGGTTCAAGAATCCCCTCGGATTGGAGCCATTTTATGTGTGCCTTACTTATGTGGACAAGTCTACAATGCCATAGAAAGGTTTCATTAAAACCAACTTTGTTACGCTTAGAAAGATGATATGTGTTATTACATGTTTGAACATCAATCTCATAAATACCATTTTGAGGTTTAGCCTTAAAATAAAAGACATCATTCAAGTAGGCAGAAATAGAAATACCATTAAAAACGTACTAGAAACCTTGTTCAAACAAAAGGGAAACTGAAATAATGTTTCTAGTTATACTAGGTGCAAAAAACAATTGTTTAAATTAACTACAAGGCCAAAAGGACATGAAAAATGAAATGTGTCGGTTGCAAGAACTGGCACTCTTTTCCCATCACCAACGATGAGTTCCATGTCGCCTTGTTTCAGCTTCCTCCACTTTTCAGGGTCCTGTAAAACATTAGTGATGTGGTAACCACACCCGGTATCAAATACCCATGTGTTGCTGGAAACAGTAAAAAGTTCAATAACATAAATGAGAATACCTGGAGAAGTGCCAATGTTATTGGCCATGTTCACCTTCAGCTTGGCTAGATACTATGGGCAGTTCCTTTTCCAGTGCCCCATTTGGTTGCATTCAAAACACTGACTGTCACACCCCCAAAATACCACCTAGGGAATGTCCCTACTAGGCGTGTGACGTACCAACAACGAGCCACTAATCTGTAACACCCTAAAAATGGGTTTGGTAATTTAAACCCGGTTAATACAAAGGAACGGGTAAAAATACTGTTAGGGGTAAAAGTGAACCCGTAAATGAATATTGACTAGGAATAATTAACCTAGTTGAATATTAGTATCGTTGGTATTAAACGAAGGGTTGTAGCCTTATTTAAATAAAACGAAACATGAGGGACCAAAGTAAACAACTTGAAAGTTGTTTTATTAAAAAGAAAACAACACACACACAAACACACGCATCGTGTGTGTGTGTTCATCATTGAGCAGGGAAGGCTCCCATGGAGCCAAAACCCTAAACTTCATCAATTCTCCAAATTGAAAGGCTAAACGAAGCCCAAATTCACAACCGAACATGAATTAACGATCACCTTCACAAGGGGATCATAAGGTATGTCTTAAAACTTAGATTTGATAATCTTGTTTGAAGTGGGTTATGATCAATCCATGAAATTGTATGAAATTAAGCATGTAGATGTGTTAGAAACACCAAATAGAACTTGTGTTATGAATAATTTCAAGTAATTTGGTGATTTAGAATGAAACCCATTGCATGAGTATGAAGATGATGATCATGATGAACTTGTAGATGTTATAATGTGATCTTGTGATGTGTAGGGTGTTATATGGTAGACTGAGATAGATAAACTTGATGTGGAAATTATGATTATGAGATTTTGCTTAAATGTGATGGTTCATAAGATGAAATAGGGAAGAACATGCTTAAAGCACTTGTACATTATGCTTAGAAAGTGATATGCACACCAAGTGTTTGATGAAATGCTTAGGAGAAAATGATAAGTTGGATTGTATGCTAATAATGAATAAATGTTTGTAGAATGTGTTGATGATGTATTAGACAATAGATTTGTATAAGGAATGTGTTTTGAATGGATTACAAGTGGGAAATTAGTTTGATAAGATGATATGGCAAGAAACCTTCATTAAAAGGTATGTATGCTCATGTATGCTAATCATGTTATGATGAATGTGATGACATGTACAGACAGGAGTTATGTCAACATGGACACAAGCATGGAAGGCGATGGGCCAAGGATAAACATGGAAGCTATGCTTGAACTCGGACGCACGAGGTAAGTGAACTCCAAACTTACCCTTTTGTTTGGTAATGTAATTATGATATATGGTAATTATTGAATGTAATATAGGAAGATATGAATCGTTGTTGTTACTAAGTTAAGTTTTAGTAGAAATGAGTCGGAAGTGGTTAAGAAAGAGATTCGATTAAGTTTGGGTAAGAAACGGAACTTACATAATGAATTATGCATAAAGATGAATTAAGGAGTTATATATGTAGGATGTAAATTGTAAGTACGGGTGTGAATAGAAAATGAATACATGCTTGAGAGAGGTATTTAATTATATGCTTGAATGAATAAGACGAGTTATGCGTATTTGAGGACACATCCATATGAAAGGAAGCTAATGATACTAACCGTTTTTCTATTGAGAATTAATGTGAAGCATAGGCAGGTTAACAATGGAAGTAAAGGTTGACTCTGCAATCCGATGCGAGTGATCGAATGGATGAATGAAGGAGCTAGTATAAGAGAAAGCATGATATGTGGACGCTTTATTATGCATGTGTTAATATTTTTGTATTATGTCACCGGTTACTAATGATGAGATTGAATGTGGTGACTGCAGGTTGTACAGGGTTTTGGATGTTTCATCAAGAATTGTACGCGGTTGAAGATCGAGTCAAGACATGGATTGTACGTGGGTGTGTATGTGGTCACTTAATTCGATATATGTATGTTAGTTGTTAATCAAATTATAGAAAGGGATTAATGTATTTAAGTGAAAGAAAGAATATCATTAAAGAAATTTTAATTATGTGTCTTCAGCTGCGAATCTTGGGTTTCAACGTGTTAGGGCGTTACAGTCTATCTGGTGGTAAACCAGGTAGATCTTCTGGAAACACTTCTGGGTATTCAGAAATGACAGGGATGTCTTCTATCTTCGGATTAGGCTCATCAATAATCACTTGCGCCATGTAGATGACACAGCCCTTCTTCAAACACTTGGAAGCCTTGAGCATAGTCACTTGCTCAGGCAGCCGATACTGGGTATCTCCCCGAATGGTAAGTGATTCACCCGACGAAGTCTTTATTACCACTTGTTTCTTGTTACAGACTATTTGGGCCTGGTTATGAGATAACCAGTCCATACCCAGAACTATGTCAAAACCAGCCAACTTAAAGGGAAGTAGAGACAGAGGAAAAGAATGGTTCTTAATGGATATAACACATCCATCTAACACAGTGGAGACGGTTTCTAGAGAGCCATCTGCTAATTCCACCTCATAGTTCACTTTTAAGGTCTTGACAGGTAATTTCAGCAGTTCACAAAACTTATTGTCTACAAACGACTTATCAGCGCCATAATCAAAAAGTACTCTAGCATATACGTCATTTACATGGAAAGTACCTGTAATAACGTTGTCGTCTAGAACCGCTTCTTTTGCGTCCATTCTGAAGACTCTAGCATTAGTCTTCTTGGCCTCTTCAGGCTTCTTGTTGTATTTCGGGCAGTTGGTCTTAATGTGCCCCTTTTCATTGCAACGGTAGCACGTTGCGTCTTTTATCTTCTTGCAATCTAAGGTTTTGTGATCTGTGGATTTGCATATACCACACGCATAGGATTTTGATTGAGTCTGTGAGTTCGACTCAAGTCTGCACTTTCCAAAGTGCTGCTTCTTGCAAATTTTGCATTTGGGCTTCTCTCCGGAATTATGCCCATCTCTCCTTGACTCAGATCCTTTCTTGTTATCACCGCTCCCACGGTGTTCCTTGTTCGATCTTCGTGAACCATCATCTTCACGCTTCCTCTTCTCAGCCTCCTTATTCCTCAGCGATCTCTGCCTGACCGCATCCAGAGTGAGGGATAAGGAAATGTCAGCTACTGATCTAAAAGTAGCTGGCCGAGAAGCTTTCACGCTTGCCTTGATTTCGGGGGCTAAACCACCGATAAAACGAGCTATTCACTTTGGTTCCGGGGTTATTAAATATGGAACCAACTGAGACATAGTATTGAAGCTCGTTAGGTAAGCTTGACAGTCAAGGTTTGTCATCACCAATGATAGAAAGTCAGATTCTATCTTCTCCACCTCATGCTGAGGGCAGTAATTTTCCTTGATTAGGGCGACAAATTGATCCCATTACATAGTGTACAATGGGATTTTCCCGGTGGCTTGAATTAAAGATCTCCACCATGCTAATGCTTCACCCTTAAAGGACTGTGACACAAACTTAACCACATCCCGTTCAGCGCATCCACTGATATCTACCACCGTGTCCATCTCGTCCAACCAAGTCATGCAGTCGACGGCCCCCTTTTCCCCAGTAAAATCCCTGGGCTTACAAGACACGAAGTACTTATAGGAGCAACCCTTGTTACGGGGTTCTTGATTCAGCACTATATGCTGAGATGGGACACTTTGATGGTTGGTGGACTGGCGATCATCACCATCTTTCTTGGGAATATCCTTTTTGGGAGGAGGCTTGCTATGAGCCTCAGAATGTGTCTTGGGCTTTGAATGCGGTGCAGATTGGGTCCTACATCGAGTACCACTATAATCATCATACTGCCGCTCTAGAGCCTGTGTAACAGCGCCGTCTATGATCGCTTTTAATTCAGCACCCGTTAGATTAATTCGGGCTTCATTATTTACCTCCACTGGATGGCTATTAACCTCATCTGAGTTAGCCATTTAAATTGAACTGTTGCAGAAAACAAGGACAATAGTTTATTTGGGAGTTTATGGAATTGTCTTTTATGGCAATTCATTAACCATGGTAACAGAGACCATATTTGGTTAATTTATAAATCATATTTATTTAGGATTTCTATTATAATTTATCCTCATTATAAAACATTAACAGTTTTATTTGTGGCACAAAAGGCCTAGTCACATGGACACTTTTAATTTAATCTATGATTTCAGATAATCAAAACATTAAGGTATACTGGAACAATAGGCCTAGTCACAAGGACATTTATAAATTTTAAGCTATGATTTCAGAGAATCAAGGCTTTTTAAGGTTTGAACCTAGTTCATTACCTTTATTTGACAGGGAGTCATAACTACCACTGTCTTTTGGCTCATTTAGAAATGAGCAGGGCCCGTAGGCATTATATTACCAGCGCATGGTAAGAATATGATCATCTTAATTGATGATCTTAACCCATGATTCAGAGATCATTAAATTGGGTTAGGAATCTTCTAAAGAATCCTTATACATATACAATGACGTGTGATTTTAACGAATCACTTCTGCCAGGAGTGTTAACATGTTTTCAAATGTTAACTTGGATTTGAATCTTTTGAACATGTCTTACCATCTTGGCCCGGTCTTATAATGACCAAAAGGCTAGGTTTCACACTTTAAGATTCTTAATTAATAATTGTATAGGCAAATTATTTCAAAAGGAATGATTTTAATTTATTTATTTCATTTGTAATTTATATATGCACATAATGGCAAACATGAAATTTATAAAACAAACATTCCATTAATTTATTATAATATTACATGCTGCCCTAAACGAGTCTTTTCAACAAATAATTACCCACGCAGGGGTTAATCAACATACTTGTCCACGTAGGGACTTTAAACAACATCATACCCTCGTAGGGGTTAACGGAAGATAGACCCTCGCAGGGGTCAAAACAACACACATACATACCCACGCAGGGGCTTAAACAAATACAGGAAATACAGGCCCACGCAGGGGCTCAACAACAATTGGAAGGATTTAGTGATCCTTCTTGTTCTTCCCTTTGATCAAACTTGCTAATCCTTGGAAGAAAGTCTGTCTCTCCCTACGGTCCCTGTGCACTTCCCGTTCAACCTGATCCATCCTCTGAAGGAGTTCTTCACGCTCAGGTGGGGAGAACCTAGGCGGCTGCGATTGAGTCCGTATGATAGGCCTAGGTGGTATCTGGTACCCGTGTGTTGGGTACCCAACTCCCCATGGAACTCCGTATGGTCCTTCCGGGTGCAGGGCATTGTAGTTGGCTACCACCATGTAAGGATCGGCCTCTGCGTACCCGTAGTTGTTGTGGACCGGCGACTCGAACGGGTTGTATGCCATGGAACCCGTATATGCTGGGATTGGGTTGTCAAAACCCATTGGCGGCTACGGCATCGCTGGGTTGGAAGGCCCACCCATTTGTGGGTCCTCCTAATGTGGCGGGTATTGGCTGCCACTGGATTGACGTGGGGAACTGAAATGGAAGTCCCCTGCTCGTGCCGACATGCGGGCACCGGTTCTCCTACGCCTTGGCGGTTGAGGAGGTGCCGGCTGAACTGGTGGCGGCGGAGGTGGTGGCGTAACTGCCACAAATCGGGGGTCCCCAGAGGAATCTTAATGATGCTGCTGCTGCTGCAGTTGCTGCTGCTGAGGAGGCGACGAATGGTGAGGAGGTGTATAGTACCATTCGTGCCGAGTGAACATAGCTTGAAAGCTATCCGGACCAACATAGGGTGATCCGTGGAACGAAGATCCGTCGGAGATCTCGATCGGGTGGTTCGGCGTACCACTGGCTGGCTCGACGGGGTCCGTATCCTCGTCCATGTCGTCCCCATTATCTCCAGAGAAGTGATCATCTGGCCCCAGTGGGTTAAAACCCACGGGTTCTTGTATGTAGCCTACCGGATTAAACCGGCCCCGAAATGCAGGTGTAGGGTCACCAAACGAATGATGCGATAGAGATCGCTGTAGTGGTATGTAGGACGGTTGAGGGTTGTTGGGCTCATAGTCTGGCTGTGGCCCATAAGGGTTTTGGACCGGCGGTGTAGAGTTGTGTGATACCGATCTTCTTGCTGGTTCAAACAGGTTTCTCCTGTTTTGCCGAGGGTCGTCACTCTCAGTAGTAGACGGAGCTCGCGCGTGCGATGGTCCAGCTTCATTGTCATTGGAGGCGGTGATCGGCCCCTTGCCTCGTCCTCTCCTTCGGAAGAATCTTGGCGGCATTTTCAAATCCTGTCATAATAATATGAGATAACAAATAACAAATATAAAATTTAAAGGACAAAACAAAAACCGAATAAGGTGGAATTTGTCCTATGTTATATGTCTAGACTCGAAAGTTTAGAATTGTGCAATTGTGTAACTGAGATTAAACACAAAAGGCTAGTGTTTAATTCACTCAGTGTTGGCTCTGATACCAACCTGTCACACCCCGATTTCCACGTGTCACCGGTGGGTCCTGTGGGGGAGTATCGTGACGTGGTTGGCAACATAATAGTCAAACAACACAATATATAATATGCACAGCGGAAGCAAATTTAAAAAAAAATATGATACCACCGAATTTAATATTGTAATATCAAAGTCACAATATCCGGAAGTTTATCCACAGTCGGATCGAAAAATAAAAATGAAATTTATAGTTCAACAGACTTCAGGCATCTTAAGCTTGCGAGACTTCTAATGATGCTAAGGAGAAATCCCAGCCAATTTCGCTTAATACCTGCATTTAATCTTTTTGGGAAAATACGTCAGTTTACACTGGTAAATACATTCAACTGACTCATTTTGGAAAATGATTGAAAATTGGTTTGGATGCACATGGCATAAACATTTTATTTAACTTGGGAGAATTATTTAATATTATAATCTTGTGAACGAATTACATGTTCCTTGTGCGTTCAGTAGCCCGGATCTTGTCCGGGTTAAAGATCAATAGACACACCACAATGTTCTTTTGTGCACTGACGGGTGTACGCCTACACCCCGCGCTTAAGTCGTGGCCATTTCGTTAAATGATGCCGATGATATCAGGGACATGGTCATTAACCCCCCAAAGGCTTTAAGTAACAAGACTGTTTAAACGAGCCGATCAAATTATTCAACTACCCACCTAACGGTGGAGATTTGATGCCCGATCAAGCGGTATGCTATATACCGTAACCCAAGCCCGTATAGGGAAAATAAGTTAAAAGTATTTACCTGAGCAAGTATTAATCACAATAAGCAAAATGCACGTAGCTTTTACTGGTTCTCCTAATCTGGAACGAAGGTTTAATATAACCTATTAGAATCCTAACGGGTCTTTTAATTAAGCTTAAGCTTAGACCGACTAGTTTCAAAGATACGGTTCGTACGCACGATTAAGCGAAGACCGGATAGAATGTGATTTAGACCCGACAAGTTCAGAGACTTGCTTAATATGGGTCCTTCATGCACATTCTGGATTTTGAGAATAAACCGATAAGGTTTGACCCGTTTCGGCTAATTTATGTAAACTTGTTACATAAACTGAACCGAACGCGTAATAAGCGTAACGGGTATCCGTAAGAGCCATATATAGGTTTCCTAAGTTAATATGCTTCAATATGTTGTGACATCAGTAAGATGTCTTTTATTATGCCCGAAATGATTTTTAAACACAAACTATGCCCCGTAGGGGTAGTTTGGTCATTTTAAAGGTTGTAAAAGAGTTTAAGTGTTAACCTGAGTTACAGGTCTGATGTAATCAGAAAATATACTCAATTTGCTAAGTTATATCAGTAGGTTAAAGCATATATGTGAAATTTATCATTTTTAACCAAACTATGCCCCGTAGGGGTATTTTGGTAATTTTAGATAAGCCAAAAAGCTCAAAACTGAAGTATGAGTTTATTAAACTTTGCTTACTGTTAAAATATTATAATTTTCCTCATATATTAGTAGGTATCAACCCGGGTATGTCCAATATGATTTTAATACATACTATGCGTTAAAAACGCTAAATAAGGCGATTAAAGGCCATTCCGGGTTCGATAATTAAATCTGATATTTTTATATTTCTAGAAGGCTTAAAATAATTTATTTATCACATGTGATCAGTAGCAAAAGGTTTGGAGTCGTTTAGATAGGTAAAACTCATTTTATGGCTCATAAGGGCAAAATCGACAATTACCGGATTAAGCCTACGACTACTAGTTATGCTCAGCCTAAAATTAATTAAAAATCTTTAAAAATCCCAAAATAATATATTACATCAGTGGGTATTAAGTTTGATACCAAAAAGTAGGCTTAACTAGGCTATACGCTAATTACGCCGTTTTATTAACATAAAGCATTCATTTTGCGATAATGAGCATAACTCTTAATCTATAATTCAAACTGATGTCAAACTTTGCATACAAGTTTATATATCAGTAATTAAAGTTTCTACTCCTTTACATTTCCAAAAATCACGTTTTAAAGTAATAAGGGCATAACGGTCAACATATGAGCAATTAACGGAAACATGCATATTAATTGGATAACTAATGAACCGAGGTGCATAATCACAGAGGGTTATTCTAACATGTAACCTAGTCCAATTAAAGCTCTGAGGCATTTCTAAAACATGCCTAAACGGGTCAGAACTGAAAGTTAAAGTGAAAGTCAAACTATATGACTTTCGGTTCCGAACCGGGTCTAAACAGGAAATTGTCGGGTTGAACATGTTTAGACATGTTCTTATACTTATTACTAAGTTATAACAATGATCAAACAGGTTGTATATGATCTATAATGTTAATTATGCATAAATAGCATTTTAGGCTTCCTGTTGACTTTTTAAATATAAGTTTGACCCGACTTTTGACCTGGTTAGAGTGGTGATCAGGGGAAACCCTTTTGAGGTTTTATTACCCACATAAACACCAACTTATAACTACTTTTGATTCGAGATATGCCTGAGCCATTAATCATTAATCTCGAAGTCAAACCGTAATTACGACGGTTTGACTTTTAGCTAATTAACTAAGCTAAAATTAATTAGAGAAGGTTAGGCAAACTTACAAGTGTTTAATGGTTGATTAGGAAGGCCTGGAGAGTGCTCTTGTGCTCCACAATTGATCAGAGGATTGTTTGATGGATGAATGATCAAGTGTTGCACATAGAAGCCTTATATAGTGAACTAAGGCACCATAAGGTGTTGACAAATAAGTCTAGCACTAACCATAACATTCCAACAGGTGTCCTACATGTTTAGGGGTTGTTTAGGGGCCAAGGGATATGAGGAAAACCGTTTAAAAGTCGAAATTGCGCTTAAAACAGCAACCAGTAACTTTCTGTTCGAACTAGGCACTGCTTGCGCACCGTAAGGATGTTCTTGCGGTGCGCAAGGCTTCATCAGGGACCAAACATGCTTGTTCTTTCATGCACTCGAAAGGGCAACCTCAATATCCGACTTTGGGGCCTTGTTTTATCAGTTTGGGGCCCTTAAAATGTGCCTTGTACATTTACATACCCTACCATTTGCATTTGTTTGCTTGGATTCTTTATAAAAGTACCGAAAACTATGGGTTACCGTAGGAATTTCTTCGTAGGAGTCCACCAATTAAATTATGAATCATTCATTGCTATAATTCACTGAACTTGAACATATACTAGATGTTTTTAATATGATTTGAGTCTTGGGATTTATAACGAGGTCGTTCAGAGGTG
This sequence comes from Helianthus tuberosus, assembly GCA_030545235.1. Lineage (NCBI taxonomy): Eukaryota > Viridiplantae > Streptophyta > Magnoliopsida > Asterales > Asteraceae > Helianthus > Helianthus tuberosus. The sequence continues at coordinate 92,388,891 of CM060360.1, forward strand.
CAAAAGTTAACATGACGACGTTTTTAAATCCTGTCAAACATTTTTAATAAATCCGGGTTTATAACGCTTTTTGTCTTACACGACACGTGTCGTTATTTTATTTAACACGAATTTTCGAGGTGTTACATGCGATAACCCTTAGGTTCCTAATCGGCCTCACAATCTCTGAAGGACTTCATATGAGACTAATGGATGTCGTCACCGCATACTTATACGAGACACTTGAAAATGACATCTACATGAAAATCCCTAAAGGATTAAAATTGCCTGAAGCATTAAAATTAACACCTCGAGATATGTGTTCTATAAAGCTCCAGAGATCTTTATATGGTCTCAAACAATCTGGTCGTATGTGGTACAATCGACTTAGTGAATATCTCGAAAAAGAAGGATACAAGTCTGATATAATCAGTCCATGTGTTTTTATAAAAAGAACACTTTCAAATTTCACTATAATAGCAGTCTATGTTGATGATATCAACATCATCGGATCTCTTGAAGAGATAGAGAAAGCTGCTCAGTTGTTAAAGAAGGAATTTGAAATGAAAGATCTTGGTATGACGAAATTATGTATCGGACTACAATTTGAGTATCTGTGCAATAGCACATTTGTCCATCAATCAAACTACATCCAGAAGATGTTAGTATGTTTCAATGTGGATAAAGCACATCCGTTTAGCCAGGTTATCTATCGGACTACAATTTGAGTATCTGATGCCGGATATCTATCAGATCCTCACAAAGCAAAATCTCAGACAGGCTATGTATTCACATACGATGGCACAACAATTTCTTGGAAATCGACTAAGCAAACACTTACAGCAACATCATCAAATCATGCTGAACTGATAGCATTGTATGATGCTGGTCGAGAATGCGTGTGGTTGAGATCAATGATTAATCATATGCAAGAAGCATGCAGATTGGAACAAATCAAGGACCCGACGATTATCTATGAAGACAACGCTGCCTGCATAGCTTAAATAAAAGAAGGCGATAGAACAAAGCACATCTCACCAAAGTTCTTCTCAACGTATGACCTACAAAAAGAAGGAGAAATTGATATTCGTCAGATCAAGTCAAGTGAAAACCTAGCTGACCTTTTCACAAAGTCACCACCTAGAAGCAGTTTTGAGCATTTATCGAAAAGGATCGGGCTTCGAAGATTGAAAGACGTTAGTTAAATTGAGGGGGAACATTATACACGCTGTACTCTTTTCCTTGACTAAGTTTTGTCCCATTGGGTTTTCTTAGTAAGGTTTTTAACGAGGCAGCATAACTGGTCCAGCAGTATCAGTTTATCTCATAGGTCCTGAAGTACCGATTTAACATCATCCTGACGTATGTTGTTAATTTGTGTATAATGAATAGTAATGTATATATGAGGGGGAGTGTTATAAAATCATATATACTCATATACATAACTCTCACCATAACCGTTTTGTCAGTTACAAATGAATGTATAACTCCCACCATAACCGCCTTAGGCAGTTACACAATAACCCTTTTAGAAGTCATTATCATATATCCATTGTTTACACTTGTATATATACGATATATACATATGAAAAGAAGATGGCAAGTTCAAGATTAATTTCCATTGTTTTCTATCAAAAACCCTTTTTCTTTTTTAGAGTTCAATCGCAAAAAGAAAAAAACCCTTTATGGGTTGACGGCTATTGTTGTTAAAAAAGAATAACTAGTATATATTATACTAGGTTATAGTCTCGTGTGTTACACGAGTTGATTAATGAAAACGATATAATTTATTATTTGTAAATACTTACTATTTTTAATCTACTATTGATAGTTTTGATTGAACATACATGATAAATTCATAAGTTGTCATTAATAACATTGAATTTCATGGGATAAACCTTCTAAAATTTTAAAATAAAAAACAAAGTCATCAAAATTCACACCAGTAAACTTGGGAAAAGTAGGAATATTGGATTTTAATAATCCAAACTATTCGTCGTTAAGGTTACAAAAAGGTTTGGAATGAAAATGTTGAGTTTTCCGGCCAATAACTTGAGTTTTTCAGACAAAAAGAAGTTTTCCGGCGATGAAAGAATTTACGGCGACCTCAATGATTGGGGCTTTTAGTAGAAAAAGGTTCCTAAAGTAAGTAATAAGGTTACAAAGAGGTTTGGGGCAAAAAATTGAGTTTTCCAGCCAAAAAGGAGTTTTTCGGCTAAAAACGTTTTTTCGGCGACCGGAGACTAACCGCGTTAGGGTTCTGTTAGTCAGGATCCATTTGAGGCCAATATGTTAATAGTTGGGATTGCCAGTGGTTATTTTTTAAGTTGGTACTGTTGGCGGCCAACGACGAATAGTTGGGATTATTGAAATCCAATATTCCCTATAGAAACATGCAACTATTTTGATTCTTTTTTACTCACTTTTACTACTTTGTGTGCGTTACTTATTGAAAAGAAAAGTCTTTGTATCAATATATGCATCTCAACTCAATGGAAAATGTCCCCATTTTATTTCTTTTAATCCTATAACCACGTGTATTGTACGACTTGAATAAATGTAATTTTATATACAAAATAATAAAAAAATTATATCTTTAAAAACCCTATATATTATACAGGTTGAATAAATGTAATTTTGTATATTAAATAATAAAAAAGTTATATAATTAAAAAATCCCTCGTGTATTGTACATGTTGAATAAATCTAATTTTATATACCAAATAATAAAAATGTTATATCTTTAAAAACATGTATTACAGGGATTGAGTAAATGTAATTTTGTATAGCAAATAATAATAAAAATATATCTTTAAAAAGTCTCGTGTATTACACGGGTTGAATAAATATAATTTTATATATTAAATGACAAAAAAAATTATATCTTTAAGAATCACGTGTATTGTACAGGTTGAATAAATGAAATTTTATATATAAAAAAATAAAAAAAGTTACATCTTTAAAAACTCTGTGTCTTGCACGGTTTGAATAAATGTAATTTCATATTATAAATAATAAAGAATTGTATTTAAAAAAAACCGTGAATTGCACGGGCTGAATAAATTTAATTTATACACCAAACAATAAATTGGATAAATATAAATGGAAAACAAAACAATAAAAGATAAAATTATTACTTGTATTTTCATTTATATTTTTACATTAAAAATCTAAAACATTAGTAGAAGCCATGAGTTACCTATGCTTATTTTCTTATAATTCAATTTTATTAATCTCTATTATAAAGTAAAGACATGATAAATATAAATAGAAAAAAATAGCAAAATCTAAAATTCATAGATTAAAATATTATATTTTTTATTTGAATCTTATTAACAAATATTATCTATATCTATTTGTTTAGGATATATTCTTTATTTGAATCTTATTAACAAATATTATCCATATCTATTTGTTTAGGGTAAAAGATAAAAAGATAAAATTTATGGATTAAAACAATATATTTTTATTTAAATATTATTAACAAATATTATCTATATGTATTTATTTAGACGGAAAAAATAGTTGAGATCACCTCATAGAGTGTCATGTGTCCTCCATATGATTTACGTTATTATATGTATAGATAAATATTATAATATAAATAGGTAATTAGGTTTTATCTCATAAACCCTAACAACTATCAGTAATTATCTTTCGGCCCTACAAAGCCCCATACGACTAGTACAAGCCTAAACGTGATACAAAGCTCGCAAAGACAAAGTTTAATTGAATAAGTAATTAAACGTTAAATTATTTATAACCAGTATAAATAATAAATCCCGTTTCTCATGGATATATAATTATTCTAGATAATTATATATTCCGTTCCGTTAATTGTTTGTGGTCACCACTTAATCAAGTTAAATGAATTTAATGTTCGTTGCCCAAGGTGTAACTCTTACGGGTCATAGCTCGATTAGCAGCGTTAACTTATCGAACCTGTACATATAAATCCAATAGTTTAGACTATAACAAAACCAACTAATTTCATGTTACATTTGTGTTCTGGAATGTGTAAAAAAATTATAACTTTGATCAAACCCAATGCAATGCATTTGAGATACATTTATGACATTGATGATAAATTGTAGAGAGAGAAAGTAAAGAGATGGTAAAAAAGTTCTTGCATAAGTGCAAGCATTTGTGAAGAGAGAATGAGTTTTGTGAGTAGTAAAGTGTTAAAATGAAGAAAAAGAGTGAAGAGTGAGATGACATTAGAAATTTTTTAGGATATACGGAGTGGTCTATAAAGGGATGCGGCAAAGGGGGTTTGCTGAGCGGGAACACCGCTGTCAACCCCTTTATTGATCGGTAATCTTTAATGAGCGGTGAACGTTTACCGAGCGAGGAAGGTGGGAATTTTTAGATGTTCGTGCAATCTCAACGGCTATATAGCCGTTTACAATTAAAAAAAATAATTTTCACCTTTATAAAACAAACCAAATTCATTTCCATTTTCACCAAACAAACCAAAATTCATTTCTATTATTCACTGTCATTTTATAAACAAACCTCATCTTTTCAAACAAATGGAAGACTCAAACAAAGGTGAAGGGAAGAAAAAAATGTAGGTTCTGTAAGATTAAATATATTAATGTTGTAATATTTAATCTTGTAGCCTATATAATCATTTACATTATATTAGATCAAAATATATATTTAATAACCTATTATAATTAGTTGGTAATTGTTGATGGACCATATTACCCTTATTAACTAATTAGGTTTCCTCTTGGGTGTATAAATAAGGGGCTTATTAGAGAGTTAAAGGGTTACACACTTTACACAATCAATCAACCCTCATTAACATCAATTCGTTCTCTCTCCCTCTAACCGAACCTTACCCTACTTTCGGTTATCATCACCATCATTACTTTACACCCTAAGGAGGAACTGGATCAACCTGACAAAGATGTCGAACACTATGGCTGGATCTCTGACTGGATTCTCTACTGCTTTGAACACAATAACAGGTATGTGTTTTATGTTTTCCATTTAGTTTAAACAGAACTGATCAACATGTGGTATCAGAGCATATGTTGATAAATCAGTTCCGTTTTTCGTATCCATTATTCTGGGATCATTATAAGGAAAACAGTTTTATTTTAAAGCCTTAAGTTCATGGCTGTTTTCGTTTTAAATGGCACCGAAATCACTGTTTTCGGAATACCATGTTTATCTTTGATTCGAAATCATAATTGGTAATACTAATATCCGAAATCTGTTAATAAAAACATAAAATTTAAGGTTTCGGATCCCAGATTATGATTTATTATTTTAGGGTTCATCATTTATGTTCTAAGAAACTCGAAAATTCCATAAGATTTGGAATATGATTTGGATTAGTGGGTGTTTTTTCTAATTTTGATCTTAATTAGAAATTTCGAAAACTGTTAAAAATAATAATCAGTTATTATTTCGAAATCTTTTGATAAGTATAGATCAGAAATAAAATAGAAACACTATCCCACAATCCCTTAAAAATCGAGTTTTTGTTATTATCACAAAACAGCTATTAACAGTGGGCTCGAGACTGAGATTGCGACTCGCAACCATAACCATCACAACTCGAGACTGAGATTGCGACTCGCAACCATAACCATCACAACTCGAGACTGAGATTGCGACTCGCAACCATAACCATCACAACTCGAGACTGAGATTGCGACTCGCAACCATAACCATCACAACTCGAGACTAAGATTGCGACTCGCAACCATAACCATTGCGACTCGAGACTAAGATTGCGACTCGCAACCATAACCATTGTGACTCGAGACTAAGATTGCGACTCGAGACCATAATCATCATAACTCGAGACCTGACTCGAAATCTCATTACTTAAGCTGTGGTTTGCTATTAAATACTTGGTTTTGTTAACACTTACTTAATTAATTTATCAGAATCAGATAATTTTTACAAAACCAAAATAGCTTAACTTGAATGAGCTTCTGATGTATTAATTCTGGCCAAAGCTGATTTAATACATCTATTTATTGTTCAAGTATTATAAAAAGCTATGTTGAGTATGCATTACAAACCTGAAATGTCTTAATTCTGGCCAAAGCTGATTTAATTCATTTATGTTTAGCATGACTTGACAAGTGCATAACTAAAGTGATTGTCTCATTTCTGGCCAAAGCTGATTTGTCACAATTACTTTGCACACATATTTAAATGATTACACTTCTGGCCAAAGCTGATTTGTCTTCATTTAAATAGAATTTTACTAAGTCTATTATTTTGATGTTAGTAATAGACGTTATCACAGCTTCATAATTATAATGGTCATTACTTATGCCTGCCTTAGTATAACATGCCCTTAGATCACATTAAGACTTCTTTCTTTGTATCATAACTTGCTCATCTTATTTCCACTATCAGCACCCAATCAAGGGATTCCACCTTTGACTGGTGATAACTTTGCTGCATGGAAGGATGCCCTCATGCTTACACTTGGAGTGTTGGACTTTGATTATGCTCTAAGAGAGGATAAGCCAGCGGACCTTACTCCACAGAGTACTGCTCCTCAGCAGTTACTTCATGATAAGTGGACTAGAAGTAACCGCATGTCTCTCATGTTCATGAAGCAGTCCATTCATCACTCTATCAGAGGAGCTATTCCTGATTCAGACGATGCTAAAACCTATTTGGCTTCTGTGGAGGATCAATTCAAGGGAACATCAAAAGCACACGCTAGCACCCTTATCCTCAAGCTGGTGACGACTAAGTATGATGGGAGGAGCGGCATTCGCGAACACATCATGATGATGCATGACATGGCCAATAAGTTGAAGGGCCTAGAGATGGAGATCAGTGATGGTTTTCTTGTTCACTTCATCATCACTTCGCTTCCTTCGTCCTATGAAGCATTCAAGATCAATTACAACACTCAGAAGGACAAATGGACGATAAGTGAGCTGATCGCCATGTGCGTGCAGGAGGAAGAGCGTATGAAGATGGATCGCCATACTGATGTTGCTAACTTCACCACCTCCAGCTCAAAGAAGAGGAAGAACAATTATCCAAGAAAGGATGCTTCTAAGGTTCACAAGCCAAATCCAACTCCTAATACAAGTGCACCTTCCAGCTCTAAGAACTCCTTAGGCAAACCCTATTGCAAGTTCTGTAAGAAAACAGGACATAAGCAAAAGGAATGCCCTGACTTCAAGGAGTGGCTGGCTAAGAAAGGTAACGACTTTTTCATGATACTTGAGTCCTTTAATTTAAATGTTCCTGCTAATTCTTGGTGGTTTGACTCTGGTTCTATGGTACATGTTACCAATTCACTTCAGGGATTCCTTACAATCCGGAAGCTGGGAAGAAACCAAAGAACACTTAAAGTTGGAGATGATCGAGAATTAGAAGTGAAGGCCATAGGAACATTACAATTATTTTTGAAAACTGGTTTATGTATTAAACTTTATGATACCTTATATGTTCCTGAGGTAACTCGGAACCTTGTATCAGGACCAAAGTTAGACATGGACGGTTTTGTTGTTTCCCATGGTCATCACAAACTCTCTATTCTCTATGATTCTATTGTTTATGGTACTGGCATTCTGGATGGTGGTCTCTATAGATTAGAACTAGATGATAATTTTTCTAAATCTTTGTTGTCATATAATATTAATGAATCACTCACAAAGATAGAAAAGAAACAAATTCGAGACTTAGAGACTTCATCTATGTTGTGGCATCAACGTTTAGGCCACATCTCAAGAGAACGATTAAATCGTCTCGTAAAGGATGAAGTCTTACCTCCTCTCGATTTCACCGATTTTGGAACATGTGTCAAATGTCTCAAAGGCAAAATGACATTAGCAAATAAGAAAGGTGCCACTAGGAGCTCTAATTTATTAGAACTCATTCACACTGACATTAGTGGTCCTTATCAAATTGCTGGTATAACAGGACATACTTCATTTATCACATTCATTGATGATTATTCTCGTTACATGTACTTGTATCTTATAAAGGAAAAATCTGAATCTCTAACAACTTTTAAAGATTATAAAGCTGAAGTTGAAAAGCAATTAGATCGTCAGATTAAAGTTGTGAGATCAGATAGAGGCGGTGAATATTATGGAAGACATACTGATGTGGGTCAAGCTCCTGGTCCATTTTATGAGTTTTGTAAGGGCCAGGGGATTGTAAACCAATACACCATGCCTGGTACACCTCAGCAGAATGGTGTAGCTGAAAGAAGAAATCATACCCTTATGAACATGGTGCGCAGTATGTTAGCCAACACTAATTTACCATTATTCCTCTGGACTGAAGCGTTAAAAGCAGCTGTTCATATACTCAATAGAGTTCCTTCTAAGTCTGTCCCTAAAACTCCTTATGAACTTTGGACAGGAAGGAAACCGAGTCTTAAATATATGAAAGTATGGGGCTGCATTGCTGAAGCAAAACTTTACAATCCTTTCCTAAGGAAACTTGACCCTAAAACAGTTACCTGCTTCTTTATTGGGTATCCTGATCATTCAAAGGGTTATCGTTTCTATTGTCCTTCCCATGTCACCCGTATTGTTGAAACCAAGCGTGCTGTGTTCCTGGAGGATTTCAAGGTCAGTGGGAGCAGTACCAACCCTTACGAAGAATTGCAAGAAGTACAAGACGCGGGGGGGGGGGGGGGGAGACTCGTCGCTTATCATTACTCCGTTTACTCCTCTTGTACCCCATGCAACTGCACCTGAAGTCACTGCACAAATTCCACCTCCACAATCAGAACCCATTATACCTCATAACGAAGGCACATCAAACGCTCAAAACCAAGACAACGCTGAACCCGATAATCAACTCAGGAGGTCATCTAGGCAAAGAAGGCCTACTAATTGGGATGATTATGTTACCTACCTGACTGAAATGGATGCTGGAAAGCTCAATGATCCTATCTCTTATAACGAAGCCATCAGCAGTGATCAGTCTTCTGAATGGAACAAAGCAATGATTGATGAGCTTGAATCCATGAAGAAAAATGACGTTTGGGATTTAGTAGAATTACCCAATGGTGCCAAACCTGTAGGTTGTAAATGGGTGTTCAAAACAAAACTGGATCCGAATGGGAACGTTGAACGCTACAAAGCGAGATTGGTTGCAAAGGGCTACACTCAGAAAGAGGGAATTGATTATCAAGAGACGTTTTCACCTGTCTCTCGTAAAGATTCATTAAGGATCGTTATGGCCCTAGTAGCTCATTTTGATTTAGAGCTGCATCAGATGGACGTCAAAACTGCTTTCCTTAACGGAGACTTAGACGAAGATGTTTACATGAAACAACCTGAAGGCTTTAAACCTGAAGGTCAGGAGCATCTAGTCTGTAAGTTGAAGAAATCCATTTATGGGTTAAAACAAGCATCACGTCAATGGTACCTCAAGTTTGATGAAGTCATGAAGAGGCAAGGTTTTATGAAGAATCAAGTGGATCAATGCACCTACCTCAAGATGAGTGGGAGTAACTTTACTATACTTGTTCTTTACGTAGATGACATTCTGTTGGCAAGTAATAGTTTAGACATGTTGCATGAGTCGAAGCGGTTACTCTCGCATAACTTCGACATGAAGGATCTCGGAGATGCTTCTTACGTCATTGGCATCGAAATTCACCGAGATAGACACAAAGGGATCTTAGGATTGTCTCAAAAGACTTACATAGATCGTGTCCTTACACGTTACAACATGCAACAGTGCAAACCCTCAGTCGCTCCAGTAGTTAAGGGAGATGTTTTCGGTTCATTCCAGTGTCCGACAACAGAGGTTGAAAAGGAGCAAATGAGCCAGATACCTTATGCGTCAGTAGTCGGGAGCCTGATGTATGCTCAAGTCTGTACTCGCCCAGATATCGCTTACATTGCTGGAATGCTAGGTCGTTATCAGACTAATCCTGGCCTAGATCACTGGAAAGCAGCTAAGAAGGTCCTCAGATATCTGCAAGGGACGAAAGACTATAAACTGACTTATAGAAGAAGTGGTAGGTTATTCTGATTCTGACTTTGCAAAATGCAAAGATGACAAGAAATCCACTTCGGGCTACATCTTTATGTTAGCAGGCGGACCTATCTCATGGAAGAGTCATAAACAACAGTTAACTACAACTTCCACAATGATGGCAGAGTACATTGCTGTTTACAACGCAACCTGTCATGGAATGTTGCTTAGAAATCTGATCACTGGACTCAAAATTGTTAATTCCATTTCTAGACCATTGAAGCTTTACTGTGATAACTCAGCTGCCGTTAGTTTCTCGAACAGTAACAGTTCGACTGGAGCTGGTTTATATCTTGATACGAAGTACTTGTTCGTACGTGAACGAGTTGAGGAAAATAATCTTTGTATTAAGTATATTAGTACTAAAGATATGCTTGCGGATCCGATGACTAAAGGTCTCCCACCTAAAGTTTTCGAAGAACATGTATCGAATATGAGACTTACTAAAGACCTTATTTAATGGCATATTGTACTAGCTTATGTTTTAATTAATAAAATTTCCTCAGTTTGATTTTGTATGTCTCTAACATATGTTCTGCCGGTGTAATGACATATAGACAAATATAAATACAAATCAGACGCTAAAGGGCTACATATTTTGATCGTAACTGTTAGGTTTTAAATTGAGGCTATAGTATGACTAATGGGGGTCCTGAGTCGCATGATGATTCAACGGCTGTATTTCTCTGCTATAGTTTTTGGTTTAAGGCTAAAATGAGTGTTAACTCCTGGCCAGGCTTACGTAATACTCATGATAAATGATTACTTGGCTAAGTGGGAGAATGTAAGATTAAATATATTAATGTTGTAATATTTAATCTTGTAGCCTATATAATCATTTAAATTATATTAGATCAAAATATATATTTAATAACCTATTATAATTAGTTGGTAATTGTTGATGGACCATATTACCCTTATTAACTAATTAGGTTTCCTCTTGGGTGTATAAATAAGGGGCTTATTAGAGAGTTAAAGGGTTACACACTTTACACAATCAATCAACCCTCATTAACATCAATTCGTTCTCTCTCCCTCTAACCGAACCTTACCCTACTTTCGGTTATCATCACCATCATTACTTTACACCCTAAGGAGGAACCGGATCAACCTGACAAAGATGTCGAACACTATGGCTGGATCTCTGACTGGATTCTCTACTGCTTTGAACACAATAACAGGTATGTGTTTTATGTTTTCCATTTAGTTTAAACAGAACTGATCAACAGGTTCGGTTCGAAGGCGAGGGCTCAAGATAACGTGGTGGTTCGGGTGGTTCTAGTGTGCCTTTCATGAATGAGGATCCCTCGCTAAGACGACAAAAATATGGTTGGCCTTGTAATTTTTAGGTTTTTTTTGTTGTTGCGTTGTTTTATTATTAATTTTTTTAACTTAGATTTTAATGTAATGCTTTTTTTATTTATAAAAAAGTTTGATGTTGTTTGTTTTATCTTAAATTAAAAAAAAAATAGTTTACCTATTCCAAAGTGTTTAACCACCGTCAACGTTTTTGAGGAATAGGTAAACTGACATGGCACTGTTTGATTGGTCGATTTGAAAGTTTACCTATTGATATTGAAAGTGTTTAACCACTCCCTATACCCTTAGACAAATATTGATTGGAGATGTGTTAGAGCATATAAACATATTTGTAGTTCAGTTGTACCCAACTTGACTCATAATACATAAAGGCTAGCACATTTTGCCACATTCAAACCAACCCAATCCAATCCTATTAATACTTGTCGTCCATTCGTTGTGACCCATACTTCATTGGCCCTGATCGACCGCGGCCAAGCAACAAAACCAACCAATCAAAATTAGAAAATAATATCCCAAACAGATAATATGGTCTAAGTTTTATACACACCATGCACTCCCCAAAAACCGGTGTACAGCATGGCAGAAAACAAGAGATATGAAGGCACTGTTAAGTGGTTCAATGGACAAAAGGGTTTCGGGTTCATTGATCCCGAAGATGATAGCGGCAATGATCTCTTTGTTCACCAGTCGGAGATCAAGGCAGAGGGTTTTCGGTTCCTTAGAGACGGACAAAGGGTAGAGTTTTCTGTGGATTCTGGTGATGATGGGCGGAAGAAGGCGGTGGATGTGGTTGGGCTTGGTAGGACTAGAAGATATCAACCGGGTAGGGGTCGTGGGAGAAGGGGTGGTGAAGGAGATGGCATGAGAGGTGGGAGGTTTGGACCGGGTGGCCGCGGTGGTGGTGATGGTGAAGTCGGTGGCCCACAGTGTTACAACTGTGGGCGTTTTGGTCATTTGGCGAGGAATTGTTACCGCGGTAATGATTATGGTGGTGGTGATCAAGGCTATGACAATGGTCATGGTTGTGGTCGTGGCCGTGGTGGTCGTGGTCGCGGTGGCCCAAGTGGAACATGTTACCGATGTGGGGAGGAAGGACATTTTGCAAGAGAATGCCCTAATGAACAAGTTTAGTATTTTGATTTTAGATTGATATTGATTACTTTTTATGTTTTACACGAATTTGCCTTTCTTTCTTTGTTTTGGTGCAATCTATGCCAAAGAAAAATGTATTTTTAAACATAATTTTACACATCATTAAGAATCAACTATCAAGCCTAATTCATACTGTATCAGTGATGTGATGAATTGTATACGTGACAATATCCAACCAAATAATTTAGTTTGGATTAGTTTCACCGTTGATAAAATAATACAACATCACTTTATAAGGGGACCCGAGGCGGTCCGTGATGGATGCCGAGCACGCGTGATCGGGAAAAATACACCGCCACCGCCCTTGTTTATAACACGCCGATTTCACAACGCGTCAAGTTTATCACGCGTGAAGAATTTGATTTGAATTCAGTTTTGTTTTGTTTTTTTAATGATTTGATAGTGTGTGATGAGTGATGGTCATTTCCACTAAAATCCATCACTAGTTATGGAATAATACTCGATGACATGGCGAAAATTGATTGGATGTTGTGAGTGATGAGCGAGTGGTGAGTGATGGGCGCTCCTACCCCTAATAAAGTAAGTTTGTCGAAATTATGTAATCGCCCCTAGCTATCATAAATTACAGATATCATCCGCAAGTCAACACGTTTTTCATTCGTGTTCGTGGTATAAATGTTCGTTACTATTGGACACAATTTTTTTCGAAAATGACAATTTTACCCCTCTTTTATAAAAAAAACAAAAAATTAAAGAAAATATAAAATTTACCAAAACATCCACCCTCGCCAACTTTTTCTATGGCTAGTGGTGTACAGTGATGGAGGAGAGAAAGGGTAAGATGAAAACGAACGGCTCATGGTAGTGTTTTTTTCATCTAATGTTTCCGACGAATTACTAAAGACTTTCTACTGGTAATTGCCAACGGATTAGTGATGACTCCTTAACGGTAACAATTTTCTTTTTGTCTTAGTGGGCTTTGCCATGTGTTAGTTGATTAATTTAGCTTACATGTGCCATAACAAGTCATTTTGGTGTTAAAAACTTGATTGATGACTAGTCTACTTTTGGGGTTTGTAAAGTGTGAGTGGGTTCCTTTAGGTTACCAAAAAGTCACATTAGTGTGAGTGGGTTCCTTTAGTTTACAAAAAAAGTCACGTTAGGTTATAACAAATTTTTTTGGCGTTAGATATATGTCTTTATTTAATGGTACATTTTTGGGCCTTAATGGGCCATGTAATATGTTAGTCGGTTGGTTTTGGTTGCGCATGTATCTTTTTAATGTTAGAAACATGTTTATGATGACTAGTACACTTTTTGGTTTAAGACCATGTGTAGTGGTAGTGGGTTATAATGCCCCCCACCATGGGGTATTATCCGACATGTGGTGTTCTAGTCAGCGTTGGGGCATTATAGCAAAAGTAGCGTAGTGGGGCATTATGCCAATAACCCCCATTCCAATCATTAAACAAAAAAAAAAAATAAAGCAAACAGTTGATAACTCTGCAAGAATCAAATGCGTATTTAAATCCCAATGGCCACATGCAAAAAGTTGTCAAAGTTGTCAGGGCATGTGGATAATGATTGGTGGGTCAAAGCATTCAACAAACAAAATCAGCGTTTTAAATAAAACGCCTACAACAAAATTTTCCAAATAAAACACCCAACAACGCCGTATGTAATGGGGTGGGGGGCGTTTTCGGGCGTTTTTTTTTTAATTTAAAAAAAAAACGCCCCACTACACATGGTCTAACAATGCGTTGATGTGTTCGGGGATCTAGGTGATACAAAGCCATTATAAAAAAAGCCATTAAATTAGGTCATAACAAGTGACACTATATATAAACTATTTTACACTCCAAATCTTATATAGATATAACATTACATTTCTAGATTTTATAAATAAACCACATTACATTCAGTTTTTTTTTTTTTTTTACATTCACATTTTCAAAGAAATTACGTTACATTTTCAAATATTACGGGTTAAGAAAATATAAAATGTTAGTGTAGAGTTAGGCGGATGCGTGTGTCAACCGACAACGCCAACCATTACCATCTATATTAAATAATATTTCCACCATAGTGTAACCCAGATTATGTGACCCACCCATGACCATGTTTGTTTACAAGCTAGCTTGTGCATCGAGAAACCTATCCATTACTGTAAAACTCAATCACTCAATTTTATTGAATACTAAGATGTACAATATATAGACCTACCATAGACGAATACATGGAAACTAAATATTACATTTTAAATTAGGGTTATTGGATTTTATCACCCCAAACTATTGGCTATTGGCCGCTGCCACCCCCAACTATCACTTTGACAACCGTCACCCATAACTTAACACTTAGTGTGTTCTGTCACCACGTTGTTAACTGATCACTAACTTTTGATCCTGTTACTATACTTTTTGGGGTGTCATGGGGATCTAGGAAGGTTCTAGGGATCTTAGGACACCCCTAAAAGTATAGTAACAAGATCAGAAGTTAGTGATCTGGTGACAGAACATACTAAGTGTTAAGTTGGGGGTGGCGGACGTCAAAGTAATAGTTGAGGGTGGCAGCGGCCAATGACCAATAGTTAAGGGTGATAAAATCCAATAACCCTTTAAATTACAATAACTGCACATAAAAGACGGGCATGATTACACAAATCATTTACATGATTTACGTAATGCTATTACCCCCCGTCAATCAAACAGGTGGGGGATCAACACGAAGTAATCCCCGAAACTTCTCAAAGAGGGGGCGTGAGAGACTCTTGGTGAAAATGTCCGCAACCTGGAGATTGGATGGAACAAACTTTGTGTATAGGCGACTAGACGAGATGAGTTCTCGTACAAAGTGATAATCAATGTCAATGTGCTTGGCCCGTTTATAAGAAACTGGATTTTGGCTGAGAAAGATGGCGCTTTTGCTGTCACAGAGTAAAGTAGGACGGGCCGCAGGAAGAGCATGTAACTCACGAAGGAGATGTGTTAGCCAAATAATTTCTGCTACTGTATTAGACATAGCACGATACACAGATTCACAACTGGATCTAGAGAAAGTAGGTTGCTTCTTTGCACTCCAAGAGACGATATTTCCGCCCAAATAAATTGAGTAGCTATAAGTGGAACCTCTAGTTTCAATACAGCGAGCTCAATCTGCATCAGAGTAACCAACAATAGTTGCGGAAGTTGGTTTCAAAAAAGTTAACCCAAATGCGATTGTGCCTTTAACATACCGGAGAATTCTTTTAACCAACTGAAAATGAGATGTTGTGGGGGCCTGTAGGTGTTGACTTGCTTGATTTACGGCATACGAGATATCTGGTCTAGTGATTGTCAGATACTGAAGGGCCCCAACTAAAGACCTGTAAAGAGTAGGATCATGAAACGAGACACCTTTGCTAAGGAAAGTATCAGTGGTAACCAGTAGTGTGGCAACAGGTTTTGAATTTAACAGCCCAACACGGGCCAAAATGTCATGTGCATATTTTGCCTGACTGAGAAAGAGACCTGTATTAGAGTGAGAAACCTCAAGTCCCAAAAAATAACCAAGCAGGCCCAAGTCTTTAACGGAGAATTCCTTGTGCAGCCTAGTAACAAATGATTTAATAAGGGAAGAATCACTCCCGATGATGATGATATCGTCAACGTACACAAGGAGATAAGTAATGGCTTTTGCTGTTTTAAAAATAAAAAGTGATTGATCTGCTTGACTGCAAAGAAAACCATTTGATGTTAAGAACGTGCTAGGCGTTCAAACCAAGCTCTGGGTGCCTGTTTGAGACCATAGATAGCATTCTGAAGACGACAAACATGTGTAGGAAATCTAGCATCAATAAAACCTGTAGCTTGTTCCATGTATACAGTTTCAGTAAGATTTCCATTTAGAAAGGCATTCTGAACATCAAGTTGACAGAGTGACCATCCATAAATAGTAGCAAGAGACAACACAACACGAACCGTAGAAGCTTTGACTACAGGACTGAAAGTATGAGAAAAATCAAGTCCTGGGACTTGAGTGAAACCCTGAGCAACTAAACGAGCCTTGTAACGATCTATGGAACCATCTGCTTTGTATTTTGTCATGAAAATCCACTTGGATCCAACAATGTTTGCACCTAAAGGACGTGGAACAAGAACCCACGTGTTGTTTGATTTTAGTGCCTGAAACTCGTCTTCCATAGCCTTGACCCATTTTGATTGTTTTGCGGTTGAATTGTAACCACGGGGATCATGAGCTGCCAGCAAAGCATGTGTATTTTCGTAAATGATTTACGTAATTCTATTAATTACCATGTGTGTTTCCCAACTTTGTTTCACTGTAGCTATAAAAACATCATGCCAATGACGTGCACAACTTCTAAACAAGCCTAACAGAAGTTGGGTGACCCCAACCATATAAAGATTCCAGGACCACCCTTGACATATTTTAACTTTGAGACCACCAGTTACATAACATTAACAATGACGCTTATAACATATGTAGTTATAACATGGTCGGGAGACCAAGAAACCTGACTGTAGTTATATGTATCAAACGAAGACCCAATTTTCGGTTATATTATATGGGTTTGAAATGAGTAATGTCAGGTTGCCATTTATATTAAACATTTGTTGCTATTTACAGAGAATATAAATAATGAAGTTAGCAATAATACACACGTCGCAACTGGACTGCACCGACAAACTACTGAAAAGTCTGGTCGACTGAAAATCTTATTCTCAAATTCACGACGAATCACCGACAAATCTTCCTTCGAAAATTGGGCCCTCACTGAAAAAGGACTAAAACATGTAGGCAAAAATTTTGTCCAACATCATATCCTCAAATTAGCGACGGATTACAAACAGATCTTCTGCGGGAACATAGTTCCAAGTTTCCAACGAAAGACAACCGAATCCCAACTTACGCGTCTCAGGTTTTCATTCGTAATTCATTAGCGATAGTGGATTTTTCCCAAGTTATGCTATCCATCGGTCAACAAGTATGAGTGTTTTCAATATTACTTTTCTAGATTTTTTTGTAGTTTAAAAGATTTCGTCGTTGATGATTCCTGAAGTATATGTGTTGATGCAACAACCAATAGACCAAGGATAGTAGCGGGGCTGGTTAGGCAAAAGGGTTAAAGGGTTTAACTTTGCCTAACGCAGGTCGTGGGGTCCCCCCCACGTTTGCAAGACGTGGAAGGAGGTTCACTAGTTTATTTTTGTTGTTTGCTAAGGATCCTCCTCTGAAGTGTATTCAGATTCGGATGAAGGGGCAAACAGAATGTGTGTGTTGGATGTGAAAGGGAGTAACTCGCATGAAGCAAGTACTCGGAGTGAATGACCAGAGATTTAAGGAATCTGGACTGGCCAGGAATGTCCCAACTCGGTAAATGAAGTGTCAAATATATAGGAGAAGACATCTCCCAAAGAGGGATGCATTTGACTAGTGACCTTGCTTGCAGTGAGGGGCTTACCCTTTCGGGGGTTGAAGCCTTTTGACCCCTGGATAATAGAATGTGTTCTGAGGACCTGCATTGCTTTTGCGGCTGGCGAGTTGGTGAAGCAATCCGGAGATGTGACTATTTACTGTTCCCGTATTGCTTTACTTCATCTCCTCAGCTTTTCAACCATTGAACCGTTTAACCCTTTGAGCGTTCATGTATTTAGTCATTTTATTTAGTCTTGGGCTACCCCCGTCATCAGCCCCCCAAGTCAGAGGTTTTTGGGGAATGAGCTCAAAGACTTTTGACTTTAATACATGTATTTTATTGCCTGAAGGTTTCAAGGGTTCAACGCTTGAAGGCTTAAAGGATTGGAGTCAGTTAATTTTTGAATTTTAAATAACTGACAACTGATTTGATTGATGTATAGCAGTTCATAGGGTGGCGGTTTTGCAGAAAAAACTGTTCGCAATTATTACCCCTATTTTGAGTTTTATTTTCTTTTTATACTTGAAATTTTCGTTCACTTTCTTTATTATCTTACCAAGTTCTCATCTGCGGTTCTTTTCCCCTTCGTCAAGGTTAGTTCTGGTTTCCCTTGTATTTCCTTACATTATTCATATTTTCTTGCAATAATGGGTGCTCGTAAGGATTTAGCAAAATCCTTTTCCCGATTAACACAAGAAGAGATAGAATCATTTTGTGTGGAATACGGTATTGATAAAATGTTTAAACCTGTTGGAACCTGAAGGTTTATTCATGTAGGTTAGCAAAGTTGAAGGGTTGTTTCTATGCTTTGTTTAGTTTATATTTGGGCCGATTATGTATGGTTTGGGTCTTAGATGGTTTCGATTGGGCTTAGACTAGTAACTATTGTGTTTTAGTATTTAAGCAAACCTAAAGTATTGTTTTAGGGTTGATCGTTCACAAGAAGTCGAAACCAGCTAGTAGTCGAAACTTTTGAGGAGTCTTGTATCCGTCTTTGCTAGTCTTTGAATGCAAGATTTCGGTTTGTGATTTCATATATATTATTCTTGTGTTGATTATTATAATTTGTTCTTGAATCGGCTTGTGATTGTTTTCCGCACCTTCACAAGTTAAAGGTTGATATCATTGAAAGATCCTAACGGGTTTTACAATTGGTATCAGAGCCATTGAAGCCATTCAAGGGCTCGGTTTTGATATCATTCGGATTCAAGAATCGTTTGTGCTACTGATCTATTTTGTTGCATGTTTTGCAGTGAAATACTTAAACTGTTCCTGACCGATTCATCAAAATTATACTGATTTTGGTTTGTTGATTTCTGAAAAAGGTGTTTGCTGATTTTACGGGAAGTTGGTGGTCAACAGATTCAAAGATTACGATATCTTTGAATTTTGGAAGTGCTGAAAAATCGGGATTGCGAGTAAACAGATCTTATCGTTTATTTTTTTGCAGGTTTCGACTCGCAACCATCTCTGTTGCGGTTCATCACGTTCTGGTTACGACTCGCAATCATCATTGTTGCGGTTCATCACGTTTTGGTTTCGACTCGCATTCACCACGGTTTCGGTTCATCCTGTTTTAGTTACGACTCGCAACCAGTAGTCAGTCTCCACTCGCAACCAAAGCTGTTACGACTCGCAACCTTGGTTTCGGCTCATTCTGTTTTAGTTACGACTCGCAACCACAGCAGTTACGACTCGCAACCACAGCAGTTTCGACCCAGCTGTTACGACTCGCAACGACACTGATTTACGGACATTTGAACTGTTGACTTTTGGACTTAACACAAAAATCAATTAATTAATTAACTAATTAATTAAACATGTCGTCAAACAACAGTGAATTGACTGCCCTTAATCAACAACAAGAATTGGATTCAAAGCTGGGTACCACAACACGCATTCCTAGGTTAACTGATGCTAATGATTTTCCCGAGTGGAAGTGGCGCTTTGAACAGCATCTGAAGGTTAAGGATTATAAGCTGTGGCGAAGCATTTTGCGAGGTCCTAGGGAAATCATGATGGAAAGCTCAACTGAACCAGGTCTTAAGGTAAAGAAACCTAGGGATCAGTACACTGAAGATGATTTGCTCATTGTTGAAGAAGATGATCGAGCTCTTTCCTACTTAACCATGGGTTTGGGTCCTGATATTGCTATTGGTTTTCGCACCTGCAAATCTGCCAAAGAATTGTGGGATTCTCTGATCGAAGTATATGAAGGAAACGAAGATATGAAAGAGAGCCGAAGAAATCTGCTGCAACAAAACTTCAACAACTTCAACCATATTTATGGTGAAACGGTAGACAATCAGATTCAGAGGTTTGTGAAGCTGATCACCCAAATGCAAATGGAAGAAATTCATACAACAAATGCATCCACAAACCGACAACTTCTTAATGCACTACCAAAGAGTTGGGATCATCATGTTGCTATGATCAAGAAGACTAAAGATCTCGCTAGATGCACTCTGTCAGAGATGATCTCTCACATTAAGGCATGCGAACTGGATGATAAGCAAAGAGAAACAAATTACAAGAACAGTATGCTAGCTGCTGGTTTCTCCATTGCTCCCGCTTCCTCTAACAACAGCAACACAGCATTACTGTCTCAAGGTGGTTTTCAGATGTTTCGCAATACTTCATCCACTACTCCAACTTCAGCAAAGGTGCACTCATCTGGATCCTCTAATCAAGTCGTCTCTCCAGCTTCTCCTGCTTCAATTCCAAATTCTGGAAATATCTCTACTGCTGCTTCTGCTTCCGCTGCTAACAACGAAATGATAGCCTTCTTTGCTAAACAATCAAAGGAAAACTTGGATATCGCAGCTTCAGTGATCAATTGTTTGAATGCTTTTAATGCAGGAAAACTTGATCCACCAAAGTGGAGTCCTGATGATCTGACACAGATTCATCCAGATGATGTTGAAGAAATGGACATCACCTGGCAGATGGCAATGGCAGCTTTTAGAGCCCAAAAGTTTGTGAAAAGAACAGGTAAAAACAGGTGGGGAAATGCATGGAATGGAGCTGCTAAAGTGCCCTTTAATCTTCGTTGCTTCAAGTGTCATGAGGAAGGACACTATGCTCGAAACTGCCCAAAGCCACTTATAAACAGAGATCAAACTCCTGCAACTCCTGCCCAACCTGCAACTCCTAATCGAGAAAGAGCTCTTGTGACCACTACAAATATAGCAGATGCTGCTGCTTCTGGAAGTCCACAGCCGCAAGGATTAGCACAAGCACTGGTGGTTCAGCCCAACCTCAACTTTGATTGGACTTCAGAAATTGAGCGTCTGAACATATCAGCTCCAGAGAATCAAACTGCTACATCCAACATTGCTTTCATGACTTCAAGCGAACATAGCCCAAAGCCAGAGGAAGAGACTGTAGCTGATGATTTTGCATTCATGACTCAAATTCTTTCAGCTCCTGTTAAAGGTCTCACCAAAGAAGAGGTAATTTCTGTTTTCTGTACTCCTGAGTGTAGGGAAAGGGTTGAGGCTTACAGAATACACAACGCTGAGCTCATTCAAGATTATAATGACATAAAAAATAAAAAATTTACTTTGTCTAAAAATGAGAAGCTTTATAAAGAAAAGATTGAAGCTCAGCGAAAAGACATCATCAAACTTAAGGATGATGTAAGTGTAAAAACAACCCATTTCTTAGAGGCACAGGAAAAGGTATGCATTTTAACTAAGGAACTGGAAGATATTAGAGACGGATATCAAATTAATGAACTTAATATCAAGAAATTTGATTCTTCCAGCAAACTAGTTAAAAACCTGTGCGATCAACAGCTTGCGTACAAAGAAAATAAAGGGCGTGGTTTGGGTTTTAATAAGGCTCCTCCTCCTTATAATGACAATTATACTTATTTACCTATGACTGAGGAGGAGATGATAAATGAAAGTCAAATGACTTATGGTCCCAAAAACAATAAGTCATCATTTAATGGCAAACCAGTTGAGAAACAGAAGTCTGCTTCAATCAATTTTGTTTCCAAAGGCACAATTGATCCTAATGTTTCATCTTCGTGTGCAGATGATAGCTCTGAAGTAAAGTGTGATGATGTTCATGGGAGTGAACCGGTTATTATTTCAAATGTTTCTGAACCATATTTTGAACATTATTCTGAACCAACTGAGTCAGACATTGCTTTTACTAGTTCTTTGTTTGCGTCGTTTTCAGCTTATGTTTCGTCTTGTGAGCCTGTTGTTTTGGGCAAAACTGATAATGTTTGTGTGGATGATTTGAACAATAAGTGTGGTGATGGTTGTTTTTCAACTAATGTTTGTGATCCTAACATCTCTAATGTTTCAGCTTGTGAAAATGTTACAGGTGAGGTCCCTCAGGATGCATTCAGTGAAACCACTGAAACGACTTCTCAAGAAAATCAAGAGTATCCTGATTCTTCTTCTGAATCTGTCTCAGTGGGTGTCCCTAATGTTGAATCTAGTGGGACCCCATTGGAAACTGTGTTAAACAATGAACCTGAATCTGTGTCACATGATAAATGCTCTGAGAAAATGCATATTGATGAAACTTCTTTAGGCTCAGAAAAGGAACCTGAATCAGTTTCACATGACAAATGCATTGAGGAAGAGCATATTGTTGAGACTTCTTCTTGTTCGGGAAGTGAACCTGAATCGGTTTCAGATGATAAATGCCTTGATAAAACGCATTTGGATGAAACTCGTACATGTTCAAATTCGGAATCAAGATTAAGTAACAATGAAAGGGATGCTGATCTAAGAGAGAGATCATTCGAAGAAAAGTTGTCTAAAGAAAAACCACTAGTCAAACATGTTCAGAAAACTAAAACATCAAATCACACGAAATCAAGCAAACAGAGTCAAAATGTCAAGAATATTCAAAATGTGAAACGTCAAACCTGTTTTAACTGTGGCATTGCTGGTCACATTGCCAGAAATTGTGTCAAACTCCCAAGGACACCGAACAAGAAAACATCAGAGCGAAATCAGAAGGTCACGTCTAGTCGATATCACTGTTCGGAGTCCATGATGTCTGCAAAGACTAAGACAATGAAGAACAACTATCACAGGACTAGACCTTCTGATCAGGATTGGAATGCAGCCAAACGCTATAATCAATATCAGAATAGACAAACAAATTTTCAGCGTAATCGAAGTAATTCTTTTGGTAACGCTTATGAAAGTTTCAATTCTAACTGGTCAAGACAGTTTTGGAAACCTAAAGCTAATGGCATGCAATCCAATTCAATGAAATCATGTCATCAAAATGTCGCCAAAAGGGATGTTTCAAAATTTCTGAATAAAGATAATTTAGTGTGGCAGAGAGTGACGTATATTGATGCACAAGGAAAACCCAGATCCACTATGGGCTGGGTTCCTAAATCTAACTAATCCCGCTAATCGTGCAGGAACAGCTGTGGAGGACTACCGTGCGCCTCTGGTACATGGATAGTGGCTGTTCCAGGCACATGACAGGAGACTTATCCCAACTGGTAAATGTCAAAGAGTTTAATGGTGGATATGTCTCATTTGCGGGAGGAGAGTCAGGCAGAATCACGTTAAAAGGAACTGTTCGAAACGGCGTCTTAAGTTTTGAAAATGTTAATTATGTTCCAGAACTGAAACACAATCTGTTAAGTATTTCGCAGATCTGTGATCGAGGGAATTCAGTTCATTTCACGAAGAAGGGATGTCATGTTCTTAAGCCTGGGATTGTTATTCCAGAAGACTGGTTCTTGATGACAGCTGAAAGGAAAGGTAATGCTTACGTCATTGATATGAACAAGAAACCGTGTGAAGAGATCACTTGTCTATTTTCAAAAATTTCGGAGCATGATGGTCTGTTGTGGCATCGTCGACTTGGGCATGTGAATATGAAAAATCTGAACCGTCTAGCTAAAGGTCAACTGGTACGTGATCTTCCAATCAAGGACTTCATGTTGGTGGAGAAATGTGTTGCTTGTGCGAAAGGGAAAGCTCATCGAAAACCTCATAAGACTAAACCAGCACCTTCGACAAAAGCTGTACTCGAACTACTTCACATGGATCTTTTTGGTCCAGTGAATGTGCTGAGCATTGGGAAGAAAGCTTACTGTCTGGTAATCGTCGATGATTACTCTCGCTACACTTGGGTGTATTTTCTCAGCCACAAAAATGAAACTGCTGTCTTGGTAAAACAATTCATTACTTTGGCTGAAAATCAAGCGAATACTAAGGTAAAGGTTATTCGATCAGACAATGGGACAGAATTCAAGAACGTTACTTTGGATACTTTCTGCATTGATAAGGGAATTGATCGTCAGTTCAGTGCGCCTCGAACTCCACAACAAAATGGAGTGGCTGAAAGAAGGAATCGTACTCTCATTGAAGCTGCGCGTACTATGCTGGCTGATTCAAAGCTTCCTAGCTTCTTTTGGGCCGAGGCAGTTAGCACGGCTTGTTATATCCAGAATCATGCTTTAGTAAACAAACGTCACATGAAAACCCCTTATGAGATTCTGGAAGGACATAAACCTTCGGTTTCACACTTTCGTATCTTTGGTTGTCCATGTGTATTATTACTAATGGACTCCAACGGAAAGTTTGAAGTCAAAGGTGACGAATGTTACTTTGTTGGATATGCTAAAGGCTCTGCTTATAGGGTATACAACAAAGTAACTAAAAAGGTCGTCGAGTCGTGCAACATTGAATGGCTTGAAGAGAATGCTACGGACGCTAGAGTTGGTCCAGAATGGTTATACGATTATTCTGCTCTGTTTAAATCATTTAACATTTTGTCAAGTGATGTTTCAGTTGCAGGTGTGTCTATTCCCAAACAACCATTGTCATTTGAAGATACAGAAGACGAAGCTCAGATGCAAGACAACGTGAGGCATCATACCATTGATCCACCGGGAATGGTGTTTACGCAACATCCTACACCAACTCCGACGGTCAATCGATCTCCTGAGGGTGCATCAACTAGTGACTCTGCTTTATTTCCTGAACTAATTCCTGAGGATTGTGTTATCACTTCTCCTGTAGTTCACACTACTACAGCACCTAATGAGGGGGAGTCTAGCAACACCACCACTGAAGAGGAGATTGTACCTGATTTGGCCATACCTACGAGCGTTCAACGCAATCACCCAATCACCCAATCGAGAATGTGATTGGTCCTGTAAATGCAGGAATTTTGACCAGGAGTCAATCAGGAACCATTAACACTTGCTTATATTCTTGTTATCTTTCTCAAATCGAACCTAAAACTATTGATATAGCTTTGCAGGAACCTGGCTGGGTAGATGCTATGCACGAAGAGCTGAACCAGTTTGAAAAACTTGGAGTATGGAAGCTCGTCAAGTTGCCAACAGGAAAACGTAAGCTTGGAACTAGATGGGTATTTCGAAACAAGCAGGATTCTGCAGGAGTCATCGTTCGAAACAAAGCAAGGCTGGTGGTTCAGGGATTTAGACAAATTGAAGGACTGGATTATGATGAAGTATATGCTCCGGTTGCACGACTTGAAGCCATCCGGATCTTTTTGGCTTACGCGTTATACATGGGATTCACTGTTTATCAGATGGATGTCAAGACCGCGTTTCTCTATGGAGATGTGAAGGAGGAAATTTTTGTCGAGCAGCCACCAGGGTTTGTGCATCCAGACCATCCTGAATACGCTTACAAGCTAGACAAGGCGTTGTACGGGTTACACCAGGCTCCTCGAGCTTGGTATGCCACACTAACAGAGCATCTGTTGGCTCATGGGTATACGCGTGGCACCATAGACCAGACTCTGTTTATCAAGAAGGTAGGACGTGATCAAATCTTGGTTCAAATCTATGTTGATGATATCATTTTCGGATCTACAAGTGAGGATCTTTGCAAGGAATTCGAGAGAGTTATGAAGAAGAAGTTTGAAATGAGTGCTCTGGGGGAAATGACACTGTTTTTGGGTCTACAAGTCAAGCAGAGTTCACAAGGAATTCTTATTCATCAAGGGAAGTATGTGGATGATGTGCTGGCAAAATTCAAATTCACGGACGCAAAGCCTGCTGAAACACCTATGGCAGAGAGACCACTATTGACTGAAGATGAAGAAGGAGAGTCTGTCAATCAACGTCAATATAGGTCCATGATCGGGTCATTGATGTATCTCACAGCTAGCCGTCCGGACATTATGTTTGCTGTTTGCAACTGTGCACGCTATCAGGCTAATCCTAAAACTTCTCACCTTACTGCTGTTAAAAGGATCTTTCGGTATCTTAAAGGCCGACCTCGGTTTGGCCTGTGGTATCCGAGGGATTCCAATTTTGACTTGTTTGCTTTCTCTGACAGCAATTTTGGAGGTACTGACAGTGATAGGAAATCTACATCTGCGGGATGCCAATTTTTGGGTGATCGGCTCATTTCTTGGCAATGCAAGAAACAACAAACAGTGGCGATATCTACAGCTGAAGCCGAGTATGTTGCTGCTTCTGCTTCTTGCTCTCAAGTGGTGTGGATGCAACATCAATTGCAGGATTATGGTTTGACTTATCTTAACACTACTATTTACTGCGATAATGATGCTGCAATACAAATTGTTCGAAATCCTGTCTTTCACTCCAAAACCAAGCACATTGATATTAAAGTTCATTTTATCCGAGACTGTTTTGACAGAGGTCTTATTACTCTTGAACAAATCGACACAGATGCAAATGCTGCCGATTTGTTCACTAAACCTGTCAGCAGCTCGAAATTCAGAGTGCTTGTGGATTTTCTAAAAATGATCCGTTTTACTGATTGAGCATGTTTATTTTTTTGTTTTGTTTTTCGTAGGTAAATTTGTTCATAAAGTTTTCTATTCTTAGGTAGTTTTTTATTTATGCTCAAATTTAGGGGGAGAAAACTTCGAAAAATAAAAAAAAAAGAATTAAAAAAATTTGAAAAATACAAAAAGAAGTGTGGCTGGACTGGGAAATGAAATGAATTTTCACATTATGGTCAAGGGCTGACTCATGTAAGACCAGTGTCGAAATAGTTTGACTCTAGTATGATGTGTTGGTAGGCTCTATCCTTAAGACTGGAAACATTGGCTGTTTCTGTTCAGAACTAAAATTGTACATGACCTCAGGAAAGAAAGTCACTTGGAATTAGCTCATTTCTATTTGAATGTCTGTATGTTGTCCCGATACACACAATTTTGGTCTGACTCTGAAATCTTCTCTGAAAAAGTCGTGTATCTCCTCTGCTGCATCCAGATATATGCTGACCTGGAGGTGCTAGGCAACGTCAGCTTCTGCTGCATCCAGATATATGCTGACCTAGCTGTACGTTGTCGTTCTGTAGATCAATTAAACACCCGAAAGAGGCCCTCTAGTGCCCAAAAGAAACCCGTGAAACCTATATCAAATTGAGAAAAACTCATTTGATCTGTATATTATACCATCTCTGCTTAAGATCTATTCTGTTCTTTTCTCAATCTATTCCCAGTTAAGATTTCAGAGATCTGGATTGGACTTGTGAAATATGTGGTAGGGAAGCTACTTACATGATAGAGTGTGCTGTTATAATTCCGGGATTTGATTAGTATTTGTTTTGAGTGTTCATTGTTAAGATGTCAAAACATGATAAATTGAGTTACAGGCAGCTATATGGAAAAGGTCTAGGGAGATGAGTTTAAGGGGACAAATATACTGACAATTGTCTAGATCATCCAGTAGTAGATCAGTGTTGATAAGTGAAGTCAAGCCCGAAACCTTGTGATTTGATCCCTGAGTATCTATGCATATTTCCTAATTTTATTTTGTAAATAATATTTTATTATTTATTTTTGTTTTTAGGTTTTATTTTGCAAACATTGCTCAAAAGGTTTAGCGGATATTTTTAAAAAAAAATTAAATCTGAAATTAAAATTCAGATTAATGTTTTTTTTAAGGAGAAATCGATAACTCTGTTAAGTCAAGGGCTCAAATTTGTCAAGCCCATCTGTTATAGTTGTGACCCAAGAGTTAAAAGCCCATGATGGCCCATGATCAGACTCGTGGTATAAAAGGGTGGTTGCGAGTCGAGACCTCATTTCTCACTCGCAACCAAGCCTTATTCTCTCTCAAAAGCTCCGGTGATCTGTTGAAGATTCCGTTTAATCTCCGGTTGCGACTCACAATCTGCTTCGTTAATCATCAAGGTATAATGACGTCATTATTCAAGTTTTGCAGGAATTATGAATGTTTGTTGAATATTCCGATGAAGTTTTGAAGATTCCGATGAGGATTTGAAGATTCCGATGATGTTTCCGATGAAGTTTTGAAGATGTTGACTCGCAATCAAGAACACTTAGGACTCGAAACCAGTGGTTACGAGTCGCAACATCAAGATTGCGACTCATGGTTGCGACTCAATGTTTGTCAGTTGCGACTCATGGTTGCGACTCGAAATCTGTTGGTTGCGACTCATGGTTGCGACTCGCAGACAACTGGTTTCGACTCGAGACCTTTTGGTTGCGACTCATGGTCTCGAGTGAACAGTAACAGTGTTTGTTTTGGTTTTTATTTTTATCACTGTTATATTCGAAAGTTGGAAACTTATTTGATTTGTGTTGTGTGCAGAAAATGGATTTAAAGTTTATATCTTCACATAATCAAGTTGGATATTTAGCACCTCCACCAGTGAAGCACAAGCAGCTGTATACGTCGTTAATGAAAGGCCTAAATACATGCCGGATTGTTCATGCTCTTCGTGAGAATCCAGTTGTTTATGAAAGCCTTATTCGAGACTTTTGGAAGACTGCTAACGTTGAAATCATTGAAGGAAAGGGAGCTATAGTTGCTGAAATTCAAGAAAAGAAAGTTATAGTGACTGAGCAGATGATTAGAGAAGCGTTAAGATTTAATGATCAGGAAACAGATCCTATAGAACTTCCAGCTGGAACAGTAGAAGCAATTTTGCCTCGTTTAAGCTACGAAGGAAAGTTTCCTCCCTTGGTAAAGAAGTTTGTACATCCATACTGGCGTTTGTTGCTGCATATGTTCCTTGTGTGCATGACAGAAAATAGAGGGGGAATTGATCAGTTGAATACTACTCAGTCTGCTGCTGTGATTTGTGTAATTACCAATGAGTCGTTCAATTATTCAAGATATATTTTGGAAGCTATGAAGAGGAATGCAATTGGACTTCGAAAGGATAAGTTTCTGATGTATCCGAGATTCTTGCAGATGATTCTGAATAATCAATATCCAGAATTGAAGAGATCTGGTAATACGTTGGAATTGAAACCAATGGGTCCATCATGTTTTGGTGCTCTTACTACAAAGAAGGGTACTGAGAAGAAGTTTGAAGGTTTGATTAAATTGGAGAAGTTTGGTCAGTTTGCAGAGACGGAAGATGTTAGTGAAAATCCGGAAATAGCACAATCTGTTTCAGTGCATAGTGTACCTGCAAGTGCTATTGTTGCTGAAGAACATGATATTCGTATGGATGCTGAAGATCAGTCTGAGACAGAGATTTTAACAATAGACTCTGACGATGAAGGCATTGAGATTATGTGTGATTCTGGTGAAGATAAAGAGCTTCCTCCTGAAGCTGAAGTTGATACCGCTGTTTCTGTTGTTCCACCCGTGATTACTACTGAAAGTTTGGCTTTGTTATTAAAATCTGTAACTGATAAGATGGGAAATCCTCCTTCTGATCTTTCAGTGTCAAGTGAAAAACCTAGTGAAGACCCAAAGGATTCTGATTCCATGCCATTGAAACGGAAAAGGAGGGATCCTCGGCTCGGTATGTATATTGAGCATAGCAAAGATCAACCCGTAATTACTGATGATGATGATGAAGGTCTTTATGACTTCGAGTTTGAGAAGAATGTCACTGATACCACCACCGCTACTGAAGACATCTTTGATTTTGATGCTGATACTGAAAGAACTGATATGGTTATCACTACTGATGATGTTCAGGTTACTAGTATTGATGTTGATACCACTGTTGAGACAACGTTACCTAGTTCTACTGAAGCTGCAGGTTCTTCTAGAGTTGATCTTGATATGCCTAGTAGTTCAAGTGGTAAAAGACCTGAAGAGCCATTTAGAATGCCATTTGATGATGATTCAAGTGATGAAGATGAGTTTATCAGCATGAGAGATATGAAGAAAAGAATGGTTATTCTTGAGCAAGATTCAATTCATAAAGATGCGAAGATTATTCAACTTGAAGATACAGTTGTGAAGAAAGATCAACAGATTGAGCAACTTCAAGGAGATGTTAGTTTGTTGTTTAACATGGTGTATGACTTGCGTGGAAAGTTGGAGAAGAAATTTGGACAGGAGTTCTCAGATCCAACTGATGTTGAAAACAGGAAAAAGGCTTTTGAAAAGGATGATGCTGAAAGAAGTGCTGCTATGGAACATTACTTTAAAAGAATCATTGATCCTGTTGCAGACAAAGAGAAGGCTGAAAGAATCAAGAAGAAAAGAGAGTTTGTAATTATGAAGAATCGGAATCTAAATCCAGACGATGATGATGCTCATGCAACTCATCATTTGATGGATGTTGGTGAAACTCTCTATGATAAGGTTGGAAATCGTTCTGGTGTAGTTAGCTGGGGTTATGATCATGATCGCAAGAGATGGTGGATAAAAAGGAAGATTGGACCTGTTGAGTGGTACAAACATCCAGGCCAGTTTCAGTCGTTTACTAAAGTGGATTTGACGAACTTGTCTAACGCACCTTATGTAGATGATAAGCCTGGAGGAGTTGGATATTTGTTTTTCGAAAGGTTGAAGAGGGAGGTTCTTAAGGGTTTTCCTTCAATGCGTACTGCAGAGTCCATTGTTAAACCAGCTAAAGGCATCAGAGATCCATATACGAACAAGCGATTGAAGATTGTGCGCTGGCCTGTGACTGACAAAGAGAAGGTGATTCCATTGGTGGAAAAGATACCAAAGGGTGCACTAAAGTCCTTACATTTTTGGTCTTATGATGAGCGCTTAGGGCAGGCAGTGATTGTATGTGATGGTGATGTGTGTTTTCGCTTGGTGGATCAGATTGATTTACTGAATGTTGCTCATGAAGATTTGGAAGTGTTAGCTCGTCATCAAATTAGAGCTACTGAAAAATATGAAGAAATTGCAAAAGCTTGGACTAGAGCTGTTACATCATCGATTCATATTCGTACAAAGGGTTTCGGTGGTCTTAAGGATCGGTTGCAAGGTGATCGTGAAAGTTAAAGTGTCAAGAACCTGCATGCATAAACCTAGGGGGAGATTGTTGGAACCTGAAGGTTTATTCATGTAGGTTAGCAAAGTTGAAGGGTTGTTTCTATGCTTTGTTTAGTTTATATTTGGGCCGATTATGTATGGTTTGGGTCTTAGATGGTTTCGATTGGGCTTAGACTAGTAACTATTGTGTTTTAGTATTTAAGCAAACCTAAAGTATTGTTTTAGGGTTGATCGTTCACAAGAAGTCGAAACCAGCTAGTAGTCGAAACTTTTGAGGAGTCTTGTATCCGTCTTTGCTAGTCTTTGAATGCAAGATTTCGGTTTGTGATTTCATATATATTATTCTTGTGTTGATTATTATAATTTGTTCTTGAATCGGCTTGTGATTGTTTTCCGCACCTTCACAAGTTAAAGGTTGATATCATTGAAAGATCCTAACGGGTTTTACAAAACCGACCGCTCCTGCTTCTGATGTTCCTATTGACAAACCGACCCTTGGTTCGATTGCTCTGTATTGCCGTCATTTTGAGTTTTCGAACCTTCGTTATCCCTTTTCTCTCTTTGTTTTGAATCTATTGGAATATTATCGAGTTTCTTTTGGGCAAGTTCATCCAAAGGGCATGGCTAGGGTTTTGCACTTTGAGGTTTTGTGTCGTGCCCTTGGATATGATCCTTCCTTGTTGCTCTTTCACCGGTTTTTTCGTTTGGCTAAAAATGGTGATTAGTTCACCTTTGAAACATCCAAGGTTGATTCTTGCCTTATTTCGTCTATGGTTACAACACTTGGTACTTGGAAGGACCGCTTTTTCTGGGTTTCTGATTCTATTGTTCCATTTAAAATGGTGTGGAGGCACCCGGATGCCGTTCTCAATGAACCGGAGCCCTCTGAATCTGAGTTAAATGATGCTTTTCTCAAAGCCATCCGGGAGTGCCCTTCGAGGGTTCGTCCCTTCCCTGAACATTTGCTAGTTCTATTAGGGGTTAGTAAATTGTGGGAAAATGTTGATCGGGATCCGGTTCTAATGAGGAGTGGCACGGGTATGCGTTTTCCTTTTTTGCCCTTTTTGCATTTTTCTTGACTTGTGCCTTATGTGTTTTTGTTTTTGTTTTGTTATTTGCAGTCATGTCTGCCCTGGATTTCATTAAAAGTGACGACACTTCTGATGTTATGTTTGAGGATGTCCCATTTGTTCCTGGTGAAAACGTTGTAGTTAGAACTGCTGAGCAAAGGTTTGAGGGCCCGGGTTATATTAGTACTTCCAATGTCAAAGGTTTTTCTAAGTCTCATGCTCCCAAGTCTTCAACCCGCCGATCTACCCACCGTTTGTTGAAGGCTGCTCCTCATTCCACTTCTACTGAACCAGTGGATTTGAGTGATGATATTGAAGCTTCTGAAGATCAAGGTGTTGAGGCGGGTGCTGAAAAGGAGAAGGAATTGGTTGTTCATGGTAAGAAGGCTTCAGGCAAAAAGGTTATTTCTACCCCTGTTCAGGGTTCTTCAAGCAGGGATGTTGAAGGGTTGGATCCGGATGAGGTTTATGTGCCTAGTTGGTCGGTGAAAAATGATGACAGCTTTAAGGATGCTGCTGTTTTTGAAGATGCTCCGAGTCACATTGCTCCTCCTTCAGTTCACAATACTATTGCTGGGATGGATGATGACTTGATGTTGTTCCGCATGATTTTGAGCACCTGCAACCTTGCTGCTATGCTTCCTCAAAGGATTGCTCGTTTTCGTAAGAGGATTCAGGAATATGAAGAATTTTCTAAGAAGAAAGATAAGATGAAATCTTCAGTGGCTGCGATGAAGAATGAGATAGCTGGATTTGCTGAGAAAGAAGAGGCGTGGGACAAAAAGGTTAGTGAGCTGACTAGGGTGCACGAGATTGAGACGAGTGACTTGAAGAAGAGCTTTGAGGACGTGCTTGTCGTGGTACACGCAAATTTAATCCCAATAACAACTATAGACAGTGGTAAATGGGTATCGAACTCAGGGAGTATGTGGAAAGTGTGTTGTTTTTATAGCCTTGCGATTAAACTACAATTAACCTAATTTGCAGAAAATAAAGATCAATGATTTTGGATTGTTGTTTTAGAAAACTAAATTAATAACTAATTGCAAATCAAAAGTTGGTTGTAAAACAGATTAGGAGAAGACAATGACCATCTTAGGATTCAGTTTCTTTAAACAATTGTGTGAATTTTCAACTAGAAAGAGTTACATAGACATAACTCGTGCATAAATAATTGAAGTGATAAAAGGGAACAAAGTACTCGGATTTATAAACACGAGGTTGTTTCCCGATGATCAATTAATCAATAACCAACCCTAACCCTTCCCGTGATATCTCGATTGCCAACGACACCAAGAACGTACGATTAAGACTAGAAATTGCAATATCGATTAACAAGTTACAAACAATTATGCATACACCATGATATTCAAGCAACGCAAGTTATCATTCTAGAAATTCAGAAATAAACACACAAAAGTTCAAGAGAAACCTTCACCTAAGATGATCACCGAAAGTTTTAGCCACACATAGCTTGGTGAATCATCATAGCAACAAATTCAATGTTCATACCAATCGAATACACAAACCGAATGTTAGAAATTGTCTAGAACCAATCAAAGACAGCCAAAATCGCCCCTTATCTCCTCTCTAACCGACCAATGATGAGAATAGGTGAAAAGACACCATAAAACTTATTTTAATGAGGCAGTTACAAAGTTTCCGCAGACTCCACCGTAACTTACGGTTCCACCGTAAGTTACGGTGGCCTTCAAATTGTTACGGCAGCTTTAGTCTGAGTTACGGTGAGTAATTGGCCAAAATCAGGTCCACCGTAAATTATGGTGGGACCGTAATTTACGGTGACAACCTAAGTGTTATTCCTTGTTTCAACTTTTGCTCCATGCGCGACCCGTTCAACTCTAGTCCTTCCTAAGCTGCGTTTTCTCCTCTTTTAACTCCCGAACTGCACCTGAAACATAAGCACCCGTAGTTATCTAATTCAAGATAATTACACGATTAAGTGAAGGATTAATTCGTCTTTTAACATGATTAAAGGGTTGTCCTACGGACCACTCGTCACATCCCCACACTTAACAGTTGCTTGTCCCAAGCAACTCATCAAATCAATTTCTAAACAAGTGATCAATTTAAACCAAGAAAAACATGCAATCCTTTTACTAACCCCTTTTTAACACCCAACTAATGCACCCCTCACTATGTCTCTCTTCTCGGTTACAAGTAAGCACTAGCAATATGAGCTAGACACACAAAGGCTACTAGGAGGTTGCACAACTATAGGCTTGTACCTAAATCGATCCTTTTCCTAAAATGTGTCAAACATGAATGCAAATCAAAGGGACTTTCAAGGTTGTAACGTGGCTAGGTGTATAGGTAGGAAATGGAATATATATGAAATAGCGAAAACTTAACCCGGTCTTTATATTACAAAAAAAAAAAAAAAACAAAAACAAAATAACAACTACCAAAGTAAACTACTATATACAAGATAACTAAACATCATTAGTTTTTTTTATTTTCCATTGCTTTTTCTCTTTTTTTTTCAAGCAACAAATATACTATGAAGCATCAAACATATCTACATCATACTACTCAAACTACTACTACTATTACTAACACTAAAAGACCGGGTCAAATTTGGGTAAGTTTTTAAGTTAGTAGCTAGGGGAAACAAATAATAGGCTTTTAGGCACAAAATTGGGCAACTAAATGTCCAAACCCCCGCCCCTCTTGCAACTATGCTCATATATATAACTTATGAGGTCCAACCCCCCAAATCCCACACTCACACACACTAAAGACGAGGCTACCTAGATGCCCTTATCCTTTTTGCATTCATGTCTAACTAAAGACTCAAATCGCATTCAAGCACAAGTTCTAATGCACCCCCACCCGTAGCCACTCTCATCAAAGATAAGCATTATTTATATACAAATGTGGCTTCAACTCTCACCAAGAATAAAAGGATATCAAGGGTTGCCGGTGCATCAATTTGGGGTTAATCTAGGGTGTTCAAATTTTCACATCGTTTCGCTTGACTCAAAATTTTTCAAAATCTTCAAAAAATCCCCCCCATCCCCACACTTGGGATACATTGACTCCAATGTATGGTTTTAGGAGGCTTTGATCACTAAAATCCATTCAACATCAACTAAAAGCTTTTTCACTCAAACCACAAATTTCTTTTTGGATTTTTTTCTTTTATATATATATATATATATATATATTTTTTAAACATCACACCACCAACTTTCACCAACCCAAACACAACATATCAAAACACCACCCAACCGCCCAACCATAAACAAACAAACTAACAAATATGCACAAAAATATACAAAGGGAGAACACAACCTGACTAATAATAGCGCGGTCCCGGAGGTCCAAAAATGGAAGACATCATGTCGTTCCATTCACCGAACGCAAATGAGCCGCTACTACTTCCTCCTTGTTGTTGTTGAGCTCCCTCTTGCTGCCGTGGGTCAATCCATTGTGAATGGTGGATCGGCGGGGTCGGATACGAAACACTACCATCATACGGTGGTAGAGACGCATAATCCACATGTTGTGGATCCACAACCACCGGCCGCCCGGCGTGCCAGTCCGCGTGCAATCTCCTTTCTTGATCATCATGATATCGATTATTCATTTCAACTTCATGGGAATACGCATGTGTGCGATTCCATGCCTCTTGACGATCAAGATTTTGTTTCAAGGACCGCTCTATACTTGCACTATTCCTCGTGTTTTGATCATACAATCTCCTCTCCGAACCCGACCACGTATCAAACACGGATGCCGGAGGACGTTGATTCTCAATCACTTCTTGCATTGTGCCTTCATAAGCCCAACCCGGCACATAAGATTGCTGCGTATAATCGTAAAACATGCCACCATAACCTCTACCATAACCCCCTTGACCTACATTTTCACCACCATGCGGCTCGTCCGCATAATCCTCGTCACCGCTTGGAACTACTTCTTCATCACTCTCCGGCTCGTCCGGCTCACCCGGCAACAAGTCTCGTGCACCCAACTTTAGTGCTCTCCACCTTTGCCCTTCCGACTTTAGCTTATGATAATGCTCCGATTGTGTATATGACCAACCAATCCCCAACTTATCTAACGTAAAAGGCTGATCCCTTTTTGTTGCTCCTCGATCTTCAGATGTTATTGCCTTTTGTTGTTTCATTAACCCCGTGATTATTCGACAATACGGAACGATATCTCTTCCATACTTATTCCGGCAAATCCATAAGTGGTTCATGATTAGATATCGGATGGGAAAGCGGGGAGCCCCATGGAGTAGCGAATAAAGAACGGGTACTTCGGGAAACCTCACTTGCTCTTTGTCCCCCCTTCTCAGAATGACATTCAAGAGGCAAATAGCCAACAACAACTTTGCTTCGATTCTCAAATTCTTCCGATACAAGATTCCACTGTATGTACCGGGTAAAAACAGTGTCGCCAACATATCATTCCACCGGGGATGCTTTTCCGGCTTTACCAAAAGTTTATCAAGAGTGGGAATCATGTAGTCACGAGCTGGAAGGCTATCGTATTTCCCAAGCTTCTTCAACGTGTCAAATGACATCTCCACCGGAATTCCATTCACAATACCCGTTAGCTTCATTTGTGATGGCCTTTCGTAGCTGTTGCATTTGAGAGTGGCCATCCATTCTTGTATTTCGGATATGAACAAGTTGCTCTTATCTTTGTCAAAACAACTAAGTGCCGACTCCCAACCTAGAGCCCGGAACTTGTCAAACACCCCGAACTGACCAAACTCAACTTCCCGGACTTCCCTCTCACATATAAAGGCCGCTACCTTATTCTTCAACTTATTCATACGATAAATGATAAAGTGTTGGTTGCCATTCCTCTGGTTGATAATCCAATGGTCCCGAATCCCATTTCGGTTTCTCCGTCATATCCAACTCCATTTCTTCCTCACTTTCACTATCGCTTTCGCTTACTCGACCCATGTATTGTCTCTTCCTTGGTTGTTGTTCCGGCTGTTTACCCTTTCCCTTCGAATACGAAGATGAACTAGCTCCGGTCTTTTCTTTTGTTCGTGCCATTTCCTACACACATTCGAGTAAACAACACAACCAAACGAAACAAAATTAAACCCTTTTCTCCAAAATATCCCCACACTTGCTTGTTACTATGGTTGTAGATGTTAGTGAACTATAATTTTATATTTTTTTCAAAAATTTGGGCATGGTATCTCTACAATGTAGAGATTCCCAAAAGTTCACTACTTTACTAACAATCCTACATCTACCAACCATAATCATGTTCAAGAGCAAGTAACAAGTCAAAACTATGAACAAGCAAGTGGGCATAAACAAATAACATTATTAACCTCAATCTTCACAATGCATGAACAAAACATAGTAAATAAACTTCCATACCTTGTTTGAAGATGTAAGAAACACAAATGAGGCAACAACTTCAAAAAGCCCCAAAATTTCGAAACTAGGGTTTGAAGTTCGGACCCAAAAACTGCGTTTTCTTGTAAATCTCTTGGCAAAATCAGAAACTACGCGAAAAATTAGTCAAGATAGACTCCAATTTCACTTAGTTTGAACAAGAATTGAGTGAGATATGGATGATTGAATGTTGAAGAAGAAGGTAGATCTTGTGGGTCTTGATGATAATGATAGGTGAAGATGATAGAGAAAAAGTGAAAAGGAAAGGAGTGGATGGGGTTATGTCTCGAAATCTGATGTTTTTTTTATTTTTATGTACAGCAACCGAAACGATAGATCAGTTTTTCAGGCGTACCGTAAATTACGGTCATACCGTAAATTACGGTGAAACTTGAACAACAACTCCCACCGTAAAACAGTAGCATATCACCGTAAAGCACAATTGATTATTAACCCCACCGTAAATTACGGTCATACCGTAATTTACGGTGTGAACTGGGCGTTTCTGGTTTGAAGAAATTTGTGTTTTAAGTTCATTTTTTTTATATTTTTTTTTTCAGTTTTTTCGATTTTTTTATGGTTTTAAATTTTTTCAAAAACGTGTAAAAATCACCCTACCCCCTCGAAAGTCCCGTGTTGTCCTCAACACAATGTTAGAGTAATTCGTGACCCGAATATCCCCACACTTGTTTCAAACACGGATTTCAAAGAAATACGACAATTTAGCAAACTATAAAAAACAACAAAATGAAATACTAACTATTTACACTACCGAACCTGGGCCTCTCATGGTTGCTCATCATCGACCGGGCGTAAGATGTAGCCCGCTTTATCAAGCTCCAAGTTATTAATGTCATTCCCCTCCAAGTATGGCTTCAACCGGTGACCGTTCACCGTTTGTTGTTTCAATGTTTGCTCATCTTAGATATCTACATCACCAAATCTCCCAACTCTTCGAACGACATACGAGCCCATCCATTTGCTTTTAAGTTTTCCCGCGAACATCTTGAGTCTTGAGTTATACAACCAAACTTTTTGACCCACTTCGAACGTTTTCTTTCTCAATTTTGCATCATGCACCTTCTTGAGTTTATCTTTATACGCCGATGCACATTCATAAGCCTCATCTCGAATTTCTTCTATCTCGCTTAATTGCAACTTCCTCAACTTTCCCGCCTCGTCATAATCCGCATTGACCGTCTTAATTGCCCAATGTGCCCGATGCGCTAACTCCATTGGCAAGTGACAACCCTTTCCATACACCATCCGGTAAGGCGTTGTGCCAATAGGAGTCTTGTAGGCCGTTCGGTATGCCCACAATGCATCATCTAACTTACTCGACCAATCCTTCCGATCCGTTCTAACCGTCTTCATGAGAATTTCTTTGATTTGACGGTTGGACACTTCAACTTGTCCACTCGTTTGCGGATGGTAAGGTGTGGCAATCCGGTGATTCACGCTATACCTCTTCAATAATTTCCCGAAGTTGAAGTTTTTGAAATGCGAACCACCATCACTTATAATAACCCGCGGGATGCCAAAACGAGAGAAGATGGTGGATTGAACAAATTTACAAACGACCGAATGGTCATTTGTTCGTGTTGCAATAGCTTCAATCCACTTCGAGACATAATCCACCGCTACCAAAATGTATAGAAAACCATTCGAATTCGGGAAGGGACCCATAAAGTCTATGCCCCAAACATCAAATATCTCTACAACCAGGATTGGTTGTAAAGGCATCTCATCCCTCTTCGATATGCTTCCCATCTTTTGACAATTTATGCAATTTCTAGCGAATTCACAAGCATCCTTGAAAATTTTGGGCCAATAAAACCCACATGAGAGAACCCGATAACCTGTTTTATGCCCACTAAAATGACCCCCACAAGCGGACGAATGAGCATGGGTCAAAATTTCCAACACTTCTGTTTCGGGCACACACCTTCGTATAACTTGATCCGGTCCAATCTTGAAAAGATCCGGTTCATCCCAAATATATTGCTTCACTTGGTCCATAAATTGTTGTCGGCGCTTCTTGGTCCAATGACTTGGGATGGCACCCGTGGCTAAGTAGTTGACATAGTGAGCATACCACGGTGCAACAAAGGTGGAAACGGCTAGTAATTGCTCGTCGGGAAAACTCTCATTGATTTCACTAACATCATCGATCCCTTCCACCGGAATCCGAGACAAGTGATCCGCCACTACGTTCTCACTTCCCTTTTTGTCTCGGATTTCTAAATCAAACTCTTGTAACAATAATACCCACCGAATCAATCGAGACTTCGCGTCCTTTTTCTCCATCAAATATCGGACCGCACTATGATCCGAATAAACCACCACTTTGCTCCCCCAAATATAAGCACGAAACTTATCCAAAGCATACACCACCGCTAATAACTCCTTTTCGGTTGTGGTGCAATTCAGTTGCGCTTCGGATAAAGTTTTGCTTGCATAGTAAATCACCACCGGCTTTCTATCAACCCGTTGACCCAAAACTGCACCAATAGTGGTGTCGCTTGCATCACACATTATCTCGAACGGCTTTGACCAATCCGGTGGTTGCAAGATAGGAGCTTTGACCAAGTGTTCCTTCAAAACAGTGAAAGCTTGCATACACTCGTTAGTAAAATCAAAAGGGACATCTTTTAATAATAAGTTGCATAAAGGTTTGGTGATAACACTAAAACCTTTTATGAAACGTCTATAGAAACCCGCATGTCCCAAGAATGACCTTACCCCTTTAACATTTTTGGGAGGTGGCAAAGATGCTATTACCCTTATTTTTGCCTTATCCACCTCCATCCCCCTTTCAGAAATTACATGACCCAACACAATGCCCACTTGCACCATGAAATGACTTTTCTCCCAACTTAGCACTAGATTCTTCTCAACGCACCTTTTTAAAACCTTTTGCAATTCGTTGAGACAAGCATCAAAACTAGTGCCAAAAATGGAGAAGTCATCCATAAATACTTCGAGCGACTCTCCAACCATGTCCGAGAAGATACTCATCATACATCGTTAGAAAGTTGCCGAAGCATTGCACAAGCCAAATGGCATTCGCCGAAAGGCAAAGGTATCATATGGACAAGTGAAGGTGGTCTTGTGTTGGTCATCCGGGTGTATTGCTATTTGATTGTAACCCGAATACCCATCCAAAAAACAGTAATATTTTTTACCCGATAATTTTTCAATAATTTGGTCAATGAAAGGTAACGGGAAATGGTCCTTAGAAGTGGCGGCATTCAATTTTCGGTAGTCAATACATACACGCCACCCGGTAACCGGTCGGGTGGCAATTTGTTCACCACTTTCATCCTTGACTACTTGAATGCCGGCCTTCTTAGGCACAACTTGGGTGGGACTCACCCAAGCACTATCCGAAATCGGATAGATGATTCCCGCATCCAACCATTTAATTACCTCCTTTTTAACTACCTCCCTTAGGTTCGGATTCAATCGCCTTTGAGCTTCTCGTGTTGGTTTGGCATCTTCGGTGGTAATGATTTTGTGCATAACAATTGATGGACTAATTCCTTTGAGATCGGCAATTGTCCATCCGATAGCTCCCTTGTTCTCCTTCAAGACTTCCAACAATGCTTGCTCTTGAGCCAACTCTAAATTAGAGGCAATAATGATCAGTAAAGTGTCATTATCCCCTAAAAACACATACTTCAAGTGGCTCGGCAAGTCTTTGAGCTCCAACTTTGGCGGTTCCTCTAACGATGGTTTAGTACCCGAATCTATTTCCGCCGGTAAGCCTTCGAACTGGTGGGTCCATGGCGGTCGACCTTCTTTCAACGCCATCACATCTTGTTTTTCCTCTTCAACCCGGAGTGCATAAGCATGTACTTGTTCAGAAAAATCACACAGGCAAACATCCAAACCATCCTCCTCATACTCATGCGGGTTGCATCCGTCAACTATATCTGCCATGAAACACTCATCAACACCATTAGCATTAGAATTGTTAGTAAAAACATTCAAACGCATTTTTCGGTTCCCAAAAGTCATATCGACTGTACCAAATCTACAATCGATTACTGCATGTGCGGTGCTCAAAAATGGCCGACCCAAAATTACGTTTTGTTGTTGCTTGGGGTCCGCCGATGAGTAGTCCAAGACTAAAAAGTCAACCGGGTAATAAAATTCATCGATTTTTACAATTACATTTTGGACCATACCCCGGGGTAACTTATGAGACAAATCGGCTAAAACAACCGTTGTCTCCACCCTTGCTAACGGACCAAAATCATATTGGTCATATAAGCCCCCCGGTAAAATGCTAACCCCGGCTCCAAGATCTAGCAATGCCTTAGCCATTTGAAAATTAACAACTTGTATGTTAATCAATGGCGTGCCCGGATCTTGGAGCTTAGGAGGAAGCTCCCCATTTAAAACTGCACTCACTTGCCCGGTTAAATCGTCCCGCTTAGGCATTTTCTTCTTGTTTTGCCTTTTTTGTGTACATAACTCTTTTAAGAATTTTGCATAAGCGGGTACTTGTTTTATTGCATCAAGGAGTGGAAGGTTAATTTTAACTTGTTTAAACATGTCCCACAATTCTTCTTTTTGGGGACCTCTCGATGCAATAAAATTTTTCTTTCCCGGGTCAAGTAAAGCCGATGGAAACGGGACTTGACTTGGTTCACCCTCAACTTTTTCACTCTTTTCATTTTCACCCAAACCCGGTTTGTTAACATTTAATTCTTTTGGTTTAACCGGTGAAACATCATCATCACTATCATTACCCGTGATGTCCTCAACTACCCCCTCACCCAATTCGGGTGACAAATTAACTTTAAACTCTTTTCCACTTCTCAAAACACTAACATGATGAACATTAACATTACCTCTTGACGAACCGTGTGATGGATTTACCTTGGTGTCGCTAGGAAGTTGACCCTTGTTTTTCTTCAATTCCGCCACATCGGTTGCCAATTGACCCATTTGGGTTGTTAGTGATTGGATGCTTTTGTCACGAACCTCATCCATTTGCATTCGAACTTCATCGAGTTGGTTCCGTTTTTGCATCTCCGTTTGCATGCTTTTTAGCATCTCCATCATCTCATTTCCACCCGAAGACCCCCCTTGTTCTTGACCCGTTCGATATTGCTTTTGATAGCCTTGATTGTTCCCGCCGCGATATCCACTTTGGATGTTGTAAAGTTGGCGCGAACCAAAGTTACCTTGGCTACCTTGAAAGTTCGGGTTAGCTTGATTGGAAGGGTTCCCATAGCGAAAATTTGGGTGGTTTCTCAAACCGGGGTGGTAAGTATTAGAGTTCATGTTGTTGTAGTTTCTACCACCCCCTCCTTGACCTTGACCTTGAACCGCATGAACCTCTTCATATTGCCCTTCCACCATTCCTTGGCAATTTTCAGCCGCATGACCTATTTCATTACACAAAGCACAAACATCATAAATTTGGTTAGTAGTTTGAACATTACCATCATCTATTGCGTGCACTTGCGGTCGGGCAATGGCCGGTCGCGCTCTCCTCGATGCTTGAGCCCTTCTCTTTGATGTAGTTGCCATATTCTCCAAGAACTCCCAATCGTCATTCTCATAGTTTGTGCCAAAAGTCCCACCGGTAATGGACATTAAATCTCGAGCATCTTCGGCACTCAACCCCTCGTGGAAGGCATTCATCAACTCCCAAAGTTCAATCCCATGGTGAGGGTAATTCTTTATCATCATATTGAATCGTTCAAACGCCTCATGGAACATTTCACCATGTTGTTGCTGGAAACTCCTCAACCCCTTTCTAGCATCGTTGGTCTTTTGGGCGGTATAGAATTCGTCTAAGAAAATTTGTTGCATCTCCGCCCAAGTATAAATAGATACTGAAGGCAAAGTGTAGAACCACTTCTTTGCCTTGTCCTCCAAAGAAAACTGAAATAGGACCAACTTGACATCATCGGCCGAAAAACCTTGACTCCCAAGAGTATTGCAAATTGAGTCATAGGCCTCTAAATGGAAATACGGCTCCTCCGTTGCTAGCCCTTTGTATTTCGGCAAACTTTGTAAAGAATTATTCCTTACTTCAAAAGTTCTTCCTTCATTGTTGTGAGGGATAACTACCGGTGAAGGGTTTTGAGTAATTATCGGCCTGAAATGTGCTTCTATTCCCCGTGCTTGTTCCCTAAGATGCCTTCTTGGAACACCCAATCGACCCCTTGGACGAATAGGACCCATAGGTCTTGGTATATGCCCTTGTGGTGCGA
This sequence comes from Helianthus tuberosus, assembly GCA_030545235.1. NCBI lineage: Eukaryota > Viridiplantae > Streptophyta > Magnoliopsida > Asterales > Asteraceae > Helianthus > Helianthus tuberosus. The sequence continues at coordinate 92,432,585 of CM060360.1, forward strand.
ACGGTGGTTGAAATTGTTGTTGTGGCATCGGTTGGTGTTGAATCGGCCTTTGGAATTGAGGTTGTACATTTTGTGGCCGAACTTGTTGTAATGGGATAGGGCATTGCATTGGTGGCCCTTGTGGTCTTGGCCGAACATGTTGCGGTATGAGTTGTTGTTGTGGCACTCCACCTACACTTGCCATTCCTTGAGATTGACTTTGCACATAACCAAACTCTCCTTGATCACCATAACCCCCATAAGCATAACCGTCTTCATCATAGCCCTCAAAATCTTCATATCCTTCCTCATATCCATCTCCCCCTATACCCGAAGTTTGCCCAAAGGGAAGAGTCGAGTATTGAAAACCCGACTGGTTTGATGGTCTAAATGTTGAAGTTGCATGAACGACCGTTGAACCTTGGGGTATTGAATAATGTGAAGATGACTGACCCGAAACTGGGAAGAAATGAGTGAGTGGTGGAATCGTAGTAGATGGGCTAAAAGTAAGACTAGGTTCGACTTGAGTAGTGTTTGGTGGTGTGGTGTTAGTTGGTGTAGTGTCATGAGGTGGAGTAGGAATTGTAGTGGAGTTGGGTATGGTTGTGTTTGGTGATGGGTGTGTGGAAGTAGGTATAAATGATGAGGTCGTTTGACCCGTTGTGGGTGGTACTTGTGTTTCGTCCATGATGTTTCTTGGTGTAATGGGTGAAGTGGGCGAACCAATGATTCTGTTTTCCCTTAGTAAAACTCTGTTTTGCCTTAGCGTTCGTTCGATTCACCTTTGAAACATCCAAGGTTGATTCTTGCCTTATTTCGTCTATGGTTACAACACTTGGTACTTGGAAGGACCGCTTTTTCTGGGTTTCTGATTCTATTGTTCCATTTAAAATGGTGTGGAGGCACCCGGATGCCGTTCTCAATGAACCGGAGCCCTCTGAATCTGAGTTAAATGATGCTTTTCTCAAAGCCATCCGGGAGTGCCCTTCGAGGGTTCGTCCCTTCCCTGAACATTTGCTAGTTCTATTAGGGGTTAGTAAATTGTGGGAAAATGTTGATCGGGATCCGGTTCTAATGAGGAGTGGCACGGGTATGCGTTTTCCTTTTTTGCCCTTTTTGTATTTTTCTTGACTTGTGCCTTATGTGTTTTTGTTTTGTTATTTGCAGTCATGTCTGCCCTGGATTTCATTAAAAGTGACGACACTTCTGATGTTATGTTTGAGGATGTCCCATCTGTTCCTGGTGAAAACGTTGTAGTTAGAACTGCTGAGCAAAGGTTTGAGGGCTCGGGTTATATTAGTACTTCCAATGTCAAAGGTTTTTCTAAGTCTCATGCTCCCAAGTTTTCAACCCGCCGATCTACCCATCGTTTGTTGAAGGCTGCTCCTCATTCCACTTCTACTGAACCAGTGGATTTGAGTGATGATATTGAAGCTTCTGAAGATCAAGGTGTTGAGGCGGGTGCTGAAAAGGAGAAGGAATTGGTTGTTCATGGTAAGAAGGCTTCAGGCAAAAAGGTTATTGCTACCCCTGTTCAGGGTTCTTCAAGCAGGGATGTTGAAGGGTTGGATCCGGATGAGGTTTATGTGCCTAGTTGGTCGGTGAAAAATGATGACAGCTTTAAGGATGCTGCTGTTTGTGAAGTTGCTCCGAGTCACATTGCTCCTCCTTCAGTTCACAATACTATTGCTGGGATGGATGATGACTTGATGTTGTTCCGCATGATTTTGAGCACCTGCAACCTTGCTGCTATGCTTCCTCAAAGGATTGCTCGTTTTCATAAGAGGATGCAGGAATATGAAGAATTTTCTAAGAAGAAAGATAAGATGAAATCTTCAGTGGCTGCGATGAAGAAGGAGATAGCTGGATTTGCTGAGAAAGAAGAGGCGTGGGACAAAAAGGTTAGTGAGCTGACTAGGGTGCACGAGATTGAGACGAGTGACTTGAAGAAGAGCTTTGAGGACGTGCTTGTCGTGGTACACGCAAATTTAATCCCAATAACAACTATAGACAGTGGTAAATGGGTATCGAACTCAGGGAGTATGTGGAAAGTGTGTTGTTTTTATAGCCTTGCGATTAAACTACAATTAACCTAATTTGCAGAAAATAAAGATCAATGATTTTGGATTGTTGTTTTAGAAAACTAAATTAATAACTAATTGCAAATCAAAAGTTGGTTGTAAAACAGATTAGGAGAAGACAATGACCATCTTAGGATTCAGTTTCTTTAAACAATTGTGTGAATTTTCAACTAGAAAGAGTTACATAGACATAACTCGTGCATAAATAATTGAAGTGATAAAAGGGAACAAAGTACTCGGATTTATAAACGCGAGGTTGTTTCCCGATGATCAATTAATCAATAACCAACCCTAACCCTTCCCGTGATATCTCGATTACCAACGGCACCAAGAACGTACGATTAAGACTAGAAATTGCACTATCGATTAACAAGTTACAAACAATTATGCATACACCATGATATTCAAGCAACGCAAGTTATCATTCTAGAAATTCAGAAATAAACACACAAAAGTTCAAGAGAAACCTTCACCTAAGATGATCACCGAAAGTTTTAGCCACACATAGCTTGGTGAATCATCATAGCAACAAATTCAATGTTCATACCAATCGAATACACAAACCGAATGTTAGAAATTGTCTAGAACCAATCAAAGACAGCCAAAATCGCCCCTTATCTCCTCTCTAACCGACCAATGATGAGAATAGGTGAAAAGACACCATAAAACTGATTTTAATGAGGCAGTTACAAAGTTTCCGCAGACTCCACCGTAACTTACGGTTCCACCGTAAGTTACGGTGGCCTTCAAATTGTTACGGCAGCTTTAGTCTGAGTTACGGTGAGTAATTGGCCAAAATCAGGTCCACCGTAAATTACGGTGGCACCGTAATTTACGGTGACAACCTAAGTGTTATTCCTTGTTTCAACTTTTGCTCCATGCGCGATCCGTTCAACTCTAGTCCTTCCTAAGCTGCGTTTTCTCCTCTTTTAACTCCCGAACTGCACCTGAAACATAAGCACCCGTAGTTATCTAATTCAAGATAATTACACGATTAAGTGAAGGATTAATTCGTCTTTTAACATGATTAAAGGGTTGTCCTACGGACCACCCGTCAGCTGATCGGTTGAAGCTTAAAGCTGATAGGGAAGCTTTATTTGTTCAGCAGCGGGTTTTTGATGAGGAAAAGGAAGGGTTGAAGGCTTCGGTTGCTCGATGCACCATTGATAATCAGTGGTTAATTGAGAAGGGTTTTCATCAGGTTGTTACTTACCTTCTTCACTCAAGGAGTTTAACTCTGCCCTTGGTGAGGTTTATACTAAGTTGCTCAACCTGGGGAAACACCAAGGCCTCATCGCTGGTTATAAGCTTCATGAATCCGACTATCCTTTGGAGAAGTCTCCGCTGTTTCGTCCCGAGGCTTCCGATGTTTTCAAAGGCTCCGTTGAACAAATGGAGAAGCTGACCTACCCTTATATCCATCAAGTTTCTGCTTGTTTTGGTAAGCCTCTTGCTGTGTTGCAGGACTTAAAGCCGGAAGGCCTTAATGAAAAAGTATGTGCTGAAATCTTGGGTTCTCTTTCAAGGAAGAGGTCCTACTCTAGAGATAGTGATGATACTTTTTCGGCGGAACAAGGTGCTCCGAAGGATGCAAGCTTGGAGGCTTCAGCAGTAGGTGATGATGGAGGTGCAAAGGCTAAGAAGTCCAAGAAAGCAAAGAAGGCCAAGGGTGAAGGTTCCGGGGTTTCCAAATCCTCTGCTGATGTTTAATCCGTAGCTTTCTTAGCACCCAAAAACAATTTGTGGTTTGTAGTGTTAACTTTGAACAATATTAGGTTTCCAGGAACCCTTAAGGTTCCTGTTGGTTATGTTTTAGGCCTGTATGGTTGTTTGAACAATATCTAGACTTGCAAGTTACTAGGACTTGTTTTAACTTGTGACTGAAAGTCTTTCAGTGCTTTCTTTGGTATGATATTATGTTTATCCATTTTCTTGGTGTTGTGTTTTTATATTTTAGCTTATTTTGTTAAGGTAGCCTGGTTGGCTTCAACCTTTTAAGCCTTTTGGCTATTCGTAGGTAGGTTGAAGCCTTTGAGGTTTCTAGTTGTCACCTAGGTGGCTTGAAGCCTTGAAGGCTTCTTAGTTTAGTGACTTGACTTGGCTTGTATCTTTAATTTTTTGTTGAAGTTGTATCATCCTTTAGATTATTTTTGTCTTTTGGTAACTTTGTCTTTGTCGAGTTTGCGTTGTCTTTATGTGTTTTATACCTTAAAGGGTTCAGTGCTGCAGTCACTTAGCCGTGGTATTTTTAACAAGAAGACATAGCACCTATCCTTTTTATTTTCTTGTTTTTGTTTGATTTCATAAGCCTGTCTGTTGGTTATTTTTCTAAGGCTTAAGGAACATTTGGTGTAGGCTGTTCAAACCCGTCTATGAGACAATTTTGTTTTTTCTTAATAAGTCTCATGGAGTTGTATTGATTTAGGAACTCACCCCTTATATAGGTTCATTCAACCCTTGAACCTATTGAGCGATGTGGCCTGGGAGCTCATCCCCTTACATGGCCCTTGCCATGTAGTTTCTTGCTAGGTTCTCAACCTGATCCTAGGATAGAAAGACAAGTTTGATAAAACAACTTCATTCATTCAATAGATACTTGTTCTTACAAAAGGTTTTGGTAATGTCATTTTCGAAATACAACTTATGAAATACAAACCAATCTTTCTTGTTTAAGCGTGGAACCTTTTCAAGGTTTTTTCGTTCCAATGTCTTGGAAGCCTTTTGCCTTCTGAGTCTGCTAGCTTGTAAGATCCACCCTTATGTGCCTCAAGGATAGTGTAGGGGCCTTCCCATTTTGGGCCTAGCTTTCCTTGATTTTCTTTTTTTGCTAGCTACATTGTTTCTAAGGACCAGGTCTCCTGGCTTGAAACGTTCGTTCTTGACTCTCTTGTTGTAGTAGGCTTCCATTCATTGCTTGTACTTGGCTTCTTGAATTGCAGCTTGGTCTCGTGCTTCCTCTAGGAGTTGTAAGTTCAACATGGTCTCTTTTTGGTTTGCTTCGGGATCCATGTTGACAATTCGTTGTGTTACAACTCCTATCTCAGCGGGGATCACAGCCTCAGATCCGAATACCAAGCTATAGGGTGTTCTCTTATGGCTTGTTTTTTCGGTCGTTCTTATGGCCCATAGAACACTAGGCAGTTCTTCAAGCCAGTTGCTTTCGTATCTTCCCAGTCTTGTTTTGATACCTTCCACTATGCTTCTATTCGTCCTTTCAACCTGACCGTTCGATTGCGGGTAAGCCACTGAGCTAAAAACTTGGTTGATTCTGTATTCTTTGCACCAAACGCTGAAAGGCTTCTCAGCAAATTGCTTTCCATTGTCAGTGATAAGTACCCCCGGCAATCCATAGCGGCAGATAATGTTCTCCCAAACAAAGTCAATGACCTGTTTGCCTGTGATCTTTTCGAGTGGTTTAACCTCTAGCCACTTGGTGAAATAATTTATTGCTACCAACAAGAACTTCACCCCACCTTTGCTTGGGGGAAACGGACCAACGATGTCCATTCCCCATTTATAGAACGGCCATGCAGAGGTTATTGGGACCAGATCATGCTTGGGACTTTTTGGGACCGGTGCGTGAATTTGGAAAGCATCACATTTCCTCAATTGCTTAGTGGTATCACGATGCATTGAGGGCCAGAAATACCCAAGGTTCATGAGCTTTGCAACCACCGACCTAGCTCCAAAATGAGCTCCGCATATGCCTTCGTGAATCTCTTTGATCAAGTACTTACTTTGCTCAGGACCAACACATCTTAGCAAGGGAGCAAGGTAACCCTTTTTATAAAGGGTTTCTCCTTGTAGTACGTACTGCCTTGCCTTGATTTTAACCCTTTCAGCTTCTACTTGATCATTGGGTAGTTCACCGTTTTTAGCAACTTTTTGATAGGAGTCATCCAATTTGGATCTTCCTCGGTGATTACGTCCTGAACTTCTAATTCATCGATTGATGGAGCCTTTAACACGGCAAAAGTGAGAGATGCCAGCTTATTTAAGGCGTCAGCCTTTTTGTTTTGTGTTCTGGGAATTTGTTTGATGTTGCACGCTTGAAAGGCATTCATTAGCTCCTTGAATTTTTCCTTGTATCTTCTCATGTTGGGCTCTTTGGCAACATAGCTATCGTTTACTTGGCTTGAGACTAGCAATGAATCTGTGAATACTTCAAGCTTCTGGACCTTCATTTCTTTGGCCAGCCTTAAACCGGCGATCAGTGCCTCGTATTCAGCCTCATTATTGGTGGTCTGAAAATCAAAACGGAGAGCATATGTGAATTCCAACCCTTTTGGGTTGATCAAAATTAGCCCAGCCCCTGACCCTTCAACCCTTGAAGCCCCATCGGTAAAAAGCTTCCAGGCTTCAGGGTTGGAGGGTTTAGTGGTGGCGGTGTTCACTTCAGTGATTGCTTGGTTTGGGACTTCCACGATGAAATCAGCCAAGACTTGGGCTTTGATAGCTTTTCGTGGGACGTAGGTGATGTTATGTTCACCTAGTTCCACTGCCCATTTGGCCAACCTTCCCGAATTCTCTGGTTTTTCAAGCACACTCTTAATAGGTTGGTCGGTGACCACTTGTATAGGGTGTGCTTGGAAATACCTTCGAAGCCTTCTAGCTGTTTGAACTAGGGCTAGGGCAAGCTTTTCAAGGGCAGGGTATTTGGTTTCAGCCAATTTTAGAGTTTTGCTGAAGAAATAAACGGGTACCTGGGCCTTTTCTCGCTCGATGGTGAGGACCGCGCTTATGGCTTCCTCAGCGACTGAAAGGTACACCGGGATTAACTCCCCCGTTTCTGGAGCTGCAATGTCAGGTAAAGAAGCAAGGTGTTGTTTCATCTGGTTGAAAGCTTCTTCAGCCTTATCAGTCCATTTGAATTCCTTCTTAACAGAGCAATTCTTGAGCGTTTTGTAGAAGGGCAGAGATCTTTCAGCCAGCTTGGAGGTAAAACGCTTCAAGGCTGCAAGCTTCCCGTTTAGGCTTTCAACCTCCTTCTTGGTTTTTGGTGGTTTGGTTTCAAGAACAACTTTCACCTTGTTTGGGTTAGCCTTGATGCTTTGTTTCCCAACAATGTGACCCAAGAACTTTCCTTCCTCAAACCCCAATGAACATTTCTCAGGGTTAAGCTTCATGTTAACCTTTCTGAGGTTCTTGAAAGTTTCTTGAATGTCATCGAGCATTTGATACTCCGTCTTGCTTTTGATCACCAAGTCATCGACATATGCCTCCATGTTTTTACCAATTTGGCTTGCAAAGGCTTTGTCTACTAGATGTTGGTAGGTTGCTCCAGCGTTTTTGAGGCCAAAAGGCATCTTTTGGTAAAAAAAGATTCCTTTATCGGTGTGGAACGCCGTCTTTTCTTCATCTTCTTCTTTCATGAGTATTTGGTGATACCCTTTGTAAGCATCAAAAAAGCATTTGAAAGGGTAACCAGTGAGGGAGTCAACCTTGAGATCAATTTCTGGTAGTGGATAGCAATCCTTAGGGCAAGCTTTGTTAAGATCCTTGAAATCTATACACATCCTCCAAGAGTTGTCTGGTTTCTTGACCATAACTGGGTTTGCAACCCATGATTGGTACTTGACTTCTCGGAGAATGCCGGCCGACACAAGCTTTTCAACTTCTTGGTAAGCAGCCAGGCTTCTCTCAGGTGCCAAACTTCTTTTCTTTTGCACCACAGGCTTGACATCCGGTGGTATTCTTAACTCATGTTCAGCAATGTTTCGAGTGATCCCCGTCATATCCTCTGGGCACCAAGCGAAGACATCGCTGTAATGTGTTAGCAACTTTTCAAGATACGAGAGGGTTTCTTGTGAAAGGCTTGGATTGACCCTTATTCTCAACCAGGTAGGCTTCTTGAGAGGGTTGAAGGGTTGCTATCCCCCTCTCGGTGGGAAATTTGACTGTGCCATGGCCAACAGACACGGCCATGTAGAATGCACACTGCCCTGGCCTTCCAATGATCACATCATAGTTTGAAGGTATGTTGATAACCACAAAGGTGAGTGGTTGGATTCTTTCCTTCTGACCTTCGCTGAAACGAACATTAAGTGTCAGCTGCCCTAAAGGCTTGAGGGGTATATCGACAATACCTTTTATGGAAGTCCCAGAGGGTTAAAGCCTTGAACGTTCTTCATTGCTCAAGCGGTTGAAGAATTTCTCAAACATGATTTCAGTGGCTGCCCAAGTGTCTATGTATGCTTTATTTGTTTGCAACGTTCCCACAGTGGCTTCTACCACAAGAGGGCTTGAAAGAGGGTCTTTTTCTGTTAGGGGAAGCAACCACACTGAAGCTCCCAAGCTTCCAACCGCTGTCTTTTGTGAGGAACCCTTCCATCGAAATCCACCATATTGACTTCCTTGCCCTTTCCTTTAGCCATTTTGTCCCGTACCCCTTTCACCAAATGAGCGAGTTCTCCGGACTTAACAGCTTCTTCAATTCTTTTCTTGAGCTGGAAGCAATCATTGGTGTGGTGACCTTTTTCTTCATGAAACTCACAAAACTGTGTGGAGTTCTCATTTTTTCTGCTTTTGGGGAGAGGCCTAGGAGGCCAAAAGTTTTGCTTGACTTCTTCCGTTGCGAGGATTTCTTGAGGAGTCTTTGTGAGGGGTGTGAAACTCATGCCTTTCTCCCTGCTGAAAGGGTTCCAGCCTTAAGACCTTCGATGTTCTGAACCCTTTGGTCGTCTGTCATAAGAGTTAAAGTTTCCCCTTTTTCTAGCTGGACTACTGCTTCACCAGCTGGATCCTCTTTTCCTTTGTTCTTTAATGTCTACTGCTTCCTCTCCCCGGATGTGGGCTTCAGCCCTTTCGAGAGCTTCTTCCAAGGTCTTGGGCAGGGATTTGTTGAAGTCTCTTGTGAGATATTTGGATTTGATGGCATTCATAAAACCAGTCACTCTCATTTTCTCGTCTGCCCCCACAAAAGTTAGACCTTCCTTCTTGTATCGTTCGATGAACGCTCGAAGACTTTCATCATCACGTTGCTTTATCTGAAAGATTACAGTTGCGTCTTTGACATATCGCCTTTGTTGGGAGAAATTGGCCAGGAAACCCTTGCTGAGGTCGTCAAAGCTTCGAACGCTTCGAGCAGGTAGGTCGTTGAACCAGATTCTTGCTGATCCAACAAGGGTTGGCATGAACATTAGGCAACATTCAGCGTTTGACCATTTCTCTATTCTTGCTGCACCGGTAAAGATCTGAAGATGGTCCTCAGGATCTTCAGTCCCGTCGTACGTTTTGATGTGAGGAGGCATCTTGATCTTTGCTTGAAAATCATAATCAGCTATTTGCTGTGAAAAGCATGAAAGGTTGCTTGGCTTATATGGTTTGGCCAAGTCATCTTCAGCCCTTGCACCCACGTTATTGACATTGCTGTTGTTTCCCTGAGTGGCCAGCACTTGATTAATAAAGTGCTGCCACAGGAAGCTGGCCATCATCTGTGCCATCATTGGGGGTATGAGGTTGAAGCCTTGAAGGCTTCCGGGTGCAACTGAGCAGCACTTCGTGCCAAAGCAGCACTTCGTGCCAAAGGGAGCACGGACAGAGCTTGTTCCCACGAAGTTGTTGTAGAGGCTGGAAGGCTTGTTATTGGGGACTGTAGGAGTTGGTCAAGGGTTAGCTCATGCCCCAAAGGAGCACCATTTGTAATTGGCTGGGAAGAAAAGATAGGATGTACTGTGGGATTCACCATTGTGGATAGATATGGATTAGGGTTTGAAGGATTACTGGGACCAGCCTCATTCCTAGTTGTAAAAGGAGGGATGGGAGGTCCGGGAGATAATGTTGGTTCCGGCTCGTCATAGTCTAGACGAATCCACACTCCCTTGTCTCTTTCTCTACTCACATATTGGTTGAGGAGAGACCTCAACTCAAGGAAATTGTTGGCAACCCCCTAAGGGGTAAGTTCAACATGTGCTGGGGTGTCAGAGATACCAACATTGGGGGAAGGAACTCCAGATCTGGACGGAGTTGGAGTGTTGAAGGTGAGAAACTCGGGAGTGCTCCCCGGAGTTGAGAAAGAGGTTGGTATAGCCACATGGGCTTGGCTACCGCCCGGGGTTAAGGTGTTTGGAACCTGATTTACTTCACCCGGGGATCCACTTTCGGACATGGTAGTTTCAAGAGAAAAGAGCTACACTACTAGGACTTTTTGAGGAGAAATAGTGGCGTAGCCCCACGGTGGGCGCCAACTTGTTGATGCAACAAACAATAGACCAATGATAGTAGCAGGACTGGTTAGGCAAAAGGGTTTAACTTTGCCTAACGCAGGTCGTGGGGTCCCCCCATGTTTGCAAGACGTGGGGTCCCCCCACGTTTGCAAGACGTGGAAGGAGGTTCACTAGTTTATTTTTGTTGTTTGCTAAGGATCCTCCTCTGAAGTGTATTCAGATTCGGATGAAGGGGCAAACAGAATGTGTGTGTTGGATGTGAAAGGGAGTAACTCGCATGAAGCAAGTACTCGGAGTGAATGACCAGAGATTTAAGGAATCTGGACTGGCCAGGAATGTCCCAACTCAGTAAATGAAGTGTCAAATATATAGGAGAAGACATCTCCCAAAGAGGGATGCATTTGACTAGTGACCTTGCTTGCAGTGAGGGGCTTACCCTTTCGGGGGTTGAAGCCTTTTGACCCCTGGATAATAGAATGTGTTCTGAGGACCTGCATTGCTTTTGCGGCTGGCGAGTTGGTGAAGCAATCCGGAGATGTGACTATTTACTGTTCCCGTATTGCTTTACTTCATCTCCTCAGCTTTTCAACCATTGAACCGTTTAACCCTTTGAGCGTTCATGTATTTAGTCATTTTATTTAGTCTTGGGCTACCCCCGTCATCAATATGCATGTGATGATAGTCATGTATGCAGAAGTAAAATATAGCTAGGAAGGTTGTGTGAGAGGTGAAGCATTTTTGCACCAAGGTAAAAGATAAAATGTAGCCATGTAGGTGTTGCTTCTAACAAAGCATTAACTAATGGCTTGAGTTTATTAGGGTCTTAAACCATGTCTTTGTTAACCCTTGTAAGTTTGAGGAATGATAAAACAAATTGGTCATGTCATATTTTAATTACATTGAATTGGATCTTTTGACACCCAACATACGCCTAGTCTATGCATATACGAGTCATATATGATTTGTCGGGTGAGATGTCTATATAAGACTCGTATATTACATATAATAAAAGGATATAACTTGTATATTTGTATACGAGTCGTATAGTTCATGTAAAAAAGGATATACGAGTCGTATATACTTATACGACTCGTATACTTGTCAAGGTGTCAAAATATCCATAAGGGGCGTGTCTAAGCCTTTTACAATTTTCTCGAATTTGAATAAACCCAAAATAAATACATACTCGATTTATCTAATAAAAATGTTTATATAAAGCTAATCGTGATAAAAAAAAGTTGAACACTCCCGTAAAACTACAACTAAAGACTTTTAACACAGTTCTAGTTCGATTCCGGGGGGGGGGGGGGGGGAATAACAAAATTAGGCTCAGTAAAAATCAGAACTTGCTATATAAAAATTCAATGCAATTCAAACTTAGATTACAAAATAAGTGACTTAAATTATACTCTTCCTTGCACCTAAACTGATAATAACATCAACAATATTCTTTTGTAGTAAATATATAAACGAATTAAGTGGCATTTGGTTCGTCAGGAATTATTAAGGGAATTAAATGTAAGTCAGAAATTATTAAGGGAATTCATGTAATGGTAAAGCATCATATACAAGACATAAGATTTGTAGGAAGTGTAGGCGACCAAGGGAGGAAGACAAGTGTCCTTGCCTTGAAGGGTAATTTAGTCATTTCTCACTTAAACAACTTTCCTCCTTAATTTTCATATAGCTATAACTCTTTTATATTTTAATATTTAAAAAAAAATTACACCGTATTAACGAGCATTCTATTCTCTTTAATTCGAGCACCCCATTGCTATAGTTTCCTTAAAAAAAATTAAAGGTTTTGAATACCCGTTAGTTCATTACGTGATTATGTGATTTTGAATACCCAGCACATGACTACGTGATTTTGAATACTTATTACGTGATTACACGTTCAACATAAAACATTACGTGATTACACATTCAGTATAAATACATTATGTGATTACTTATTCTAGAATAAGAACTTAATTGTTTATGCTTTTATTACGTGATTAAATCTCTAATATACGACATTCTGTGGTTATTATAGGTTGATTTGGCTATTATTTTGTATATAATTTATCCTTAATACGTGATTGGACCAGAAATATTTGGTATTTCAAATAAAATATTATGGAGTACATGTTTTTGTTTATACGTAATTACGTAATCACTCAGTGTGGTATCACATAAAATATTACAATGAAATCACGTAATCATGAATGAGTATTCAAAATCACGTAGTCACGTAATAATACATAGTCAGCTATTGTTACGTAATTACGTAATCACTTAGTGGGGTTTCACATACTATAATAAAATCATGTAATCACGTAATGGGTATTCAGAAATCACGTAAAGGGTATTCAAAATCATGTAAAAAATTTAAGAAAATTATAGCAATAAACTGCTCGAATTAAAGAGGATGAAATGCTTGTTAATATGGTGTATTTTTTTAAAAAAATATTAATGTTTTAAAAAGTTATAGTCGTTTGAAAATCAAGGAGGAAGGAGTTCAAGTGGGAAAGGACCATAATACCCTTTTGCTATTTGTTTTTTCAATTGTTTGAATCCCATATTTACAAAAATGCCATTGGATTACTTTGAGCCATTGATCTTGAAAAATCAATGGCTCAAATACTCACGTATGCTTCGTACAAAACTCTTGTCTTGTACAGATCCCAGCCTCTTCATGTAATATGTGTATGTGTAATTCATTTCTAGTTTGTAGAATTCAATATAATTGTTATTTGAATTCAAAAGATATCATGTTTAACTTCAAGAGATAACATATTTGGTTGTATAATTAAAGAAACTAGTTTCGTTACACCACACGCGTTGCGGCGCGCTAAATCTAATATTCTTAGTGTGATACTAAATCAATCTTGATACAATAAGATATACGTTTTACATTACAACTCATAACACAATCGTTCTCAACCTAATAATTACATATAATATTTTAATACAAATGAATACATTCAAAACCAAATTTATTATCTCGTAAATATCATTCATCTAAATTAACTTTTAACTAAGGCACATTGTACATTATTACTTTCATATATAATATAACTAGGTTATCATCCGAGACTGCTTCTCGGGTTGAAGAACATTATTTAAATAAACATTAAGTGTATTAAAATAATATAAATAAAGTGTCATGTTACATAAATTGACAGTGAAAATACAATTTAAAGATAGTCGAGTCCATAAGATTAGATGTAGACATAACAATATAATTTAAATAAAGAAAAAGTGAGTGTGAAAAGACATTTAAATACTTAATTGTAGACTTGAGAAATCTACAAAAAAATAATGGATTCAAATGGAATATAGACACGTTTGTTGGTTTATTGTGTCAAAATTATAAAATATAATAATCAATCTTAAAAAGAGACATTGATTGCCAATGATCTTTAGATCAAGTGGTGAAAGGTTTGTATTTCTCTTGAGATATGCAAGTTCAACTTCCACTTGGTGCAGAGTAAGGTATTGGTGGGCAATGATAGGAGACCCAGGGAAACCTGGGTTCGATCCTTGAGCCAAACGAGTTTTACCGGCAATTTCATCGTCATCGCTTAGTCTAGCATATAGTACCATAATTCGTTCTTTAAGCTAGTCGGTCTAAGTCTACGACTTAAATAGGACCCATTAGCATTCTAATTGGTTAATATTACCATCATTCCACACTAGGAGCCCCGGTAAAAGCTATCTACACGTGTCTAAGTGAATTATACGGCTGAGTTGTTAATTCTTGCATTTAAAATCAAGTTATAACTCAGGTAAATATTTTTAACTTATTTTCCCTTATACGGGCTTGGGATACGGTAAATTATTACCGCTTGGTCGGGTATGGGATCACTTAGCCAGATTGTGGCTATCAAATCTGCATAACCCATTTTAACCTGTTTTGTTTGATAACTTAAACATTGGGGGTTAACACGACCGTGTCCTGGATATCCTCGGCTCATTTAATTGCAAGTGGCCACGACCTATGCACGGTGTGTAGGCATACACCTGACAGATGCAAATGCTAAAATATATTTATACCCACAAGTTTGGGGATAACTCCTTTGTGGGTTTATAAAAGTGGGTGTATCGTTTAATCATGTCTTGGTTTCTATACTAGGCGCCATATGTATTGACAAACATGTAAAACTGTGTACAAGATTAAAATTCTTAATTTTCCCAAGTTATAAAAGATATTTCGTGCCATGTGCACCTAAATCAATTTTTGAAATATTTTCAAATGTGTCAGTTAATTGTATTTACCAGTGTAAACTGACGTATTTTCAAAAGACTAAGTGACATGTACTAAACGTAATAGGCCGGGAGCTGCTTGGTATCAAAATAGGATCTTGCAAATCCTTAGGATGCCCAAAAGTCTGATAAACATCTTTTTGTACATTTATTAGATCCGCCTGTGGATCCTTTAATACCACCGTCTGTATAATTATTATTTTGAACTTTGAACATTCGGTCTGTAATAGTAATTTCATTACAAGCCTTCCGCTGTGCTATATATATGTTTAATTGTCTATGATGATATCAACTACGTCACGATACTCCCCACTGGGCCCACCGGGTTATGTGGAAACATCGGGGTGTGACAAAAGGTCAAGAGCTTATCATGAAGTTGAGTAAAGATCATGTCCTTGAATCCTAGTCTAGTCTCATCACAATAAAAATAGTGTCTTGTTTTTCAGGTAGTGACCTAAGAAGCTTATTACTCAAAGTAGAATTGGAAAATTCTTTGTTTCCCAATTGTAACTCACTAATCTAACAGGTGAATCTTTCAAATTGTTGAGTCAAGGTCTCTCCCTTAACATGACTGAAGGTTTCATACTTTTGGTTAAGAATTTCACGGGTGTTTTCAAGTACATCCTTGTTCCATCGAATTATTCTTTTAAAGTGACCCACAATTCCTTTGCACTATTACAATGTGAATTTGAGTATAGATTTCATTTGGTAAAGCCATAACAACAACACTGAATGCTTTTCCATCTAACTCAAAATTTTGAAAATCCTGCTCGGAATAGTTTTCTAGTTTCGTTGGCTCTTGAACTTTTGGATCTTAGGTTAACATTGGAACATGCAGTTCGACTATAACGGACATCCAACATCCAGCGTTTTGTTGAGCAAGAACATGGGCCATTCGGCTTTGCTAGATATTGTATTCAGATCTGACAAGCATCATAGGCTTGTTACTGAAACCAGTATAGTGGGGATCATGATTGTTTTGAGACATCCTTTTGATCTGTATGAAAAAACATAGTGTATTCAAAAACTTTTATTAATCAACCCAGTATTTCGATTTAACAAACAGTTGGTTATCAATTATATGAGCAGATCTTTTAGTATTAATTTGACAGTTAAATCATATTTAATGTGATCTAGCTCTGATACCAATTGTTAGGATCTGAGTTTGTATTTGTGTGTGTTTTTCAATGAAATAGTGAAGTGTTGTTGTTAGGTCATGAGGTATACTTTCACGCCCCTTAACTACACGTATCACTTCACATCACCCCAAGAAAATGGTTTATCCCCATTAACGCCCCCTAAAATAATTAAAATACATAAATATAACATGTTGTATGTGTGTGAAATTTTCCCAATGCTTGATTCCCCCTCTCTCCTAGTTAACTTCTTAACATGGGAAACTTTTAATGCCCCTTAACACCCCCCCAAGAGCGGTATGACATGTGTTGACAGATGCCAACTAGGATTAACGCAAATATGTGTTAGAGTATACCAGGCGACCTTATAAATGAAAATAAGATGAATGTAGCAGAACTAAATACAATTACAAATATGGAAAGTTGTCATATTATGTTTAGCTCAGTAACCAAAATGATTATGATTACAAGATATGACTATCACTCCTCCTCAGCCTTATCACTCTTTTCTATTCGTAAAAAAAGAATGTAAGTGATAAATAGATCTCTAACATGTGAGATCTATTTATAGGAAGTACAAACATTTGTTCACAATCAGGGCTGACATCACCTTGATAGTGACATCTAACATTCCTAACATAAAAGATTCTTCAGATGTTAGAAACATTTGATGAATCCTAACATCTATTCTAAGACTCCTAACAACTATTTTACACACTCTGTTATAATCTAAGACTCCTAACAACTATTTTACACACTGTATTATAATATTGACTTCTGTTCTGGGAAACATCTGTTTGTTGATACTAAACATCTGTTCAGGCCTAAACAGATGTTTAGACTTCTTCATGAGTTCGTTATCTCAACAGAGCTTCATTCTTCATCAATAAAGTCTTCATCTTTTCAACAGATCTTTGAGTCTTCAAACAGATCATCTGTTAGTGTTTAAGATTCACTGTCTTTAGAAGAAGTTGATATTCATCTCTTGGTTTATTCTTGATCAGATTAGCATATTTTGGCTTTTGCAATCATCTGCTCTTTGTAGGTCACTACATTTTCAACAAGGGAATAACTATACAAACATTAGTGACTCACTATTTGTGCATTACTAACATGTCATACAAGTCCTAGAGGGTGTTTGGGATTGAGCTTAGAAATGACTCATTGACTTATTAGCTTTTTTCAATAAGTCATTTCCAAAATTGAGGATTTGATTTTCCAAATGACTTATTAGCTAATTGGCTATAAAAAGTTAATAAGTCATTTCCAAATTCAATCCCAAACACGCCAATGGGTCGTCTAACATGAAGAAAATGGTCATACGAGTTGTATGTCATGATAAAAAATAATCATATGACTCTTAGATAGTGTTTAGTATGCATGAATTGGAGGTGGAATGGAATGAACTATTGCGAGGGGATGAAAAAAAGTGTGTTTGGTTGGTCAACGTAATGGAATCACCCATTACATAAGTCATTCCATTCCCTCAAATTCATTCCATCCACTCCCCCTTTTTTTCATTTCATTCCCTCTCTCAGCCTACGTCACAAACCCCGCCCATTACCTCCACCATCTACCACCACCTGCCGTCGTCACCACCCGCCACCAACCTCCGCCGACCACCACCACCGTCCTCCACTACCACCCCCGCCCGCCGTCACCGCCATCGACTACCATCGCTGCCACCCGCCATTGACTGCCATCGCTGCCACCCGCCGCCGCAAACAACCACCACCCCGACCACTACCGCCACCCTCTGCCGACCACCACCACCATTCTCCGAGGCCACCACCTGCTACCATCAACCACCCCCAGCTACCGTCGCCACCACCTACCATCGCAGACCACCGCCAAGCCCAACCATCATCGCCGCCACCGTTAACAACCGTCACCCACCGACCACGCCACCCATCGCTGCCACCGCCACTAGCCGCTACCGATCACCGCCAGCACCCATCGCTGATTTAATTCATTCCTCTTTTCTTACCTACCAAACAACACAATGTAATGATTTATTCCTTTCCTGCATGATAACCAAACAAGACTATGGAAAGTAATGATCCATTTCATTCCTTTGTCCATTTTATCACCTCGTCCATTCCATTCACTCGTCTGTTCCATTACACCATACCAAATAAACCCTTCTGTTTGGTATGAGGTAATGGAATGGACGAGTGAATGGAATGGGTGAACGAATGGAATGGGTAAGGGAATGAAATGGGTCATTACCATTCCATTGTCTTGTTCGGTTGCCCTATGGGAATGGAATAATTCATTACTTTGTGTTGTTTGGTAGACGAATGAATGGAATGCAGTTCATTATAAATGACAAAAATACCCATGTCTTAAAACTAAGGAAAATTTACCAGTTTTAACAAATATTTCCCATTAAAAATTATAACACATCTATATTATGAAAAAATATTTAACTAACAAAATTAAAATAATATTCAAAATTTTCCAGCTAAAAAAATTTAAAAATCATCCAATATTTGCCAAACGAAAAAAAAATCATCCAAAATTTGCGAAGTAAACAAAATTAATAATATTCCAAAAGTTGTCGTATACCACGTCAAGCAGTATCTTCAAGCATAACTTTTACCCATTCAAGTATGCGGTCTTCATCAACCTTAAAAAACTACCTTCAACTCCTCATTTTGTGCGATCTTACACACAGCCTTGTCACACTCACGAGTAGTCGGTCATTGCACTTTAGCTACCAATGACGTGGCATCGATCCTGTTATTAAAATTCAGACGACTGAAACATAAAAATAACCCAACGATCTATATAAACAGAGGAAGTAGGCGAAAGATGAGATAATTGCAGACTATTTTTATTACCCTTGAGTGTTAAAAAAAAGAACTAAATTTAACTCAATTGAGTTATTAATTAAAATTCAACAAAACTTTCTTTTGTGGCTTTTTACATGAACTGATGGTTAGCAACTTACATGTTTTTATAAAGGATCATCATTCACCAACACCAAACTTATTTTGTGCAATTCTTTTTTTTGTTTTGGCAAGAACAGTTCAATGCTTATGTCAGAGCCATAAAACAAAATCATAACCATCCATATTCAAAAGTTTTACTAATAAAAAAGAGACACCATGCTTTAAACTGTTTGAGATCTATTGTTCGCTAATCATCCCACTATATATACATACCCTTGAATAATTGTGATTAATGAGATATTTTTGTAATGGTATCGCTTCTGCGTCATCAGTCACACTTTCTTTATCATGGTGTGTTTAGGAAACAAAAAGCCAAAAAAAAAATACTAAACAAGGTCTAATAGTATATCTACAAAAACACTGATACAAGGTATTGTTTTTTAGTGTGAATGGTAAAATTATTCAAGATAAGAAGTTGAATAGTTTAGGTTCAAGGATTTCAACAGAATCGAAGGTATCAGTTTAATTTCAATAGAAGCATAAAAATTAAAATATTACTTATTATACAAACAAACACTCTTTATTCGGAACATGAATAAACAAATTCATTGAAACATGTGCTGGGAACAGAAGAAACACGGAACTAATTTTAGGTTTATTAGCTTGGTTTATGTTTCAACCATAGAGGTTAATCTTCTTAATCCTTCCTGAGCTAAAGCTAAGATCCTTCCTACAAAACAATCAACACCTCGTTAAGCTCGTTAAGAGGGGAATATGGGGGTTTCCCTCTTAACCACTCTCTGACGTAAGAATAAGTATTTGTTTTGAGGAAATAAGTGTGTGTTAAGAGTGAGAGAGTAGAGAGTAGAATCCCTTAACCTGTACATGAAGGTCCCTATTTATAGCCGGAGTAGTGTAGAAGGAGATGGGCTGATGGGCCTTGGGCCTGGAGTCGACAACAAGGAATATCCTTTTTGTCTCTTCTATGACAATAGTTAGTGCCTCTAAAAGATCATCGGTGCTGGCACACCTTGATTGTAGCCACGTGTTCGGGTTGTCGTCCTTGTTGTCTCTCTGATATCAGCAGGTGAGTGGAGATCATGGGGCAGTTGTCGCCGCCCCCTGATTGGTGCCACGTAGGTGTCCTTGTGTACTTTTTGTCTCCTACACGATTGTTAATCGTGGAGCACGATAGGATACATCCTTTTGGACGTTGATTGGCTTACTCCTCTGCCACTCGTCCCTTTCGTGCTTCCTGGAATAAACCTGCGCCGCTACCCTCGTGCGG
This sequence comes from Helianthus tuberosus, assembly GCA_030545235.1. Taxonomy (NCBI): domain Eukaryota; kingdom Viridiplantae; phylum Streptophyta; class Magnoliopsida; order Asterales; family Asteraceae; genus Helianthus; species Helianthus tuberosus. The sequence goes on from CM060360.1 coordinate 92,452,376, forward strand.
CCTCTGGAGTTTATCCAATCTGCCGGCGCAAGGTCTAGGGATCGAGAGCTTTCATTCAGGAAGCCAAGTGTAGAATCTGAGCTTCAACCTTGCTTGGGCCTCGTGCGCGACTTAGGTTGTGCCTATGTAGTCCGCGCGAGGTCTGTAGGTTTGTCAGATTGATGTATTAGGAGTATGGTCCTGCGCGCGACCTGATTGGCATGCGCGGCTTTTTGGGACCATACCCTTTCAAAAATTATGCTTTACCACACAAAGTTATACATACGAACTAAATAAACTCATTGATATAGCAACTTGTGAGAGTTTGGGAAGTGAAAATCACAAGAACTAAACACGAAAAGATACAATGAAAAAATATTTACCTGATTTCGGGTATGACGATGAAAATCTGAACAAGTGAATGGCGATTAGGGTTCCAAAAGGTGTAGGATGCTCTGATCACACAAGAAGGGATACGTAATACATTCCTTGTACATAGAAGATAAGAATCAGGGATTGATTGAAGAGGAGGGAAAATAGGTGAGGATGATGGCAAAAATTGAGAAGTGGTTATCTATCCTAAACGGAATGAAAAAAAATAGGGGGAGCGGTGGAATGCTTTTTAGCATGTTTAGAGGGTATGGAATAAGGTAGTATGGGTGATTTCTTTCCTTTGAACAACCAAACAGTACTATTTTCATTACCCTTGAATGGTTAATTCCATTCCTTTCCTCATACCAAACACTACCTTATGATATTTTTTAAGTTTGTTTATGGCCCGTATGTTATGACAAGTGGACCGGTCTAAAATGAAACGTGATTACAATATTCTGTATCTCAAATATCATATTCCAAGTGTGAAAAAATCCAACAAAAGAGTCAACAGTTATAGAACGTCACCTCCACAGCATTACTATCCTTTAAATAAGTTTGTTATTAGTTGCGTATGGGGTTTGACCAACTCCAACAAGAAGAAGCAATCAATGGCGTCTTTGAGTTTGACCTATGTTTTCTCGTTTGTTAGAAAAATTCTAACTTAGGTTTTTTGATGAGTTGTAGGTTGACCTAAATGTGCAGATCGTAAGCAAAACCGAGATTTGGCTAGCAAGGATGCAGAGATTGCTGAGCTGAAGCGCAGGTTGTTTGAGGCACATGAAAAGAATGAGCCTCTAGAGATAGATCTGGAGGCTGAAAAAGTGAAGGCTGAGACTGCCGAGGAAGCACGAAAAGCGGCCGAAGAGGCGCGCCAAATCAGCACTTCGGCTTTGAATGTGGCACAAACCAATTATGCCGAGGCTCAGTCTATTGTGGATACTCTAATTGCTGAATCTGAATGGATGCGCAACCATGGAGTAGCTGCTGTAAGTGTTTCCCTTTTTCGCCTTAGATTATCCTAGCTTGTTAACTTGTTTTCACGGTCCTATTTTACAATCTTTTTTGGACAGGTTGCTAACTCTATCTTGAACGCGACAGAGCTGGACCAAGCAGTAGCCGCGCTTACTGATGTTGCGCGTGCCGTTGGGCATCATGGTGGCTACCTCGAATGCGCTCAACATGTTGAGGAGGCGTTGCAACAACACTTCGAGACTCGCCATTGCTCTGTGACCGACCAAGCTGATGAGATGCTAGCCCGAGCTAAGGAGGTTTATGATCATCTATCTTTGCCAATTATGGAATTGGTCATGGAGGCGCTAAAACATGATGACTATGTGGCGCGACTGAAGTCCATCCTCATTGCTCCGGAAACTATGGAGTTGTCTGATGAGGAGGAAACATCTGGAGATGGTGGCGATGAATAGATTGTAGGATGTTTAGGCTTTAATGCCTTATAATTTTTTGTGGCTTCTAAATATGTAACGGTGCGCGGTTGCGCTTTTATGAATGGATCTAACTTTGCCTTTTATTTTGTCAAATGTTACAATTATTGCATTGTTGTTAGAAACTTTGTTTAAGTTAGCGCGAAAAAATGTAAGTGTGGCTCGTTATGAGTATTGTTGCCCGGCCTCGCGCGGTGTTCGCGGAGAACCTTGGAGGCTTAACTCAAGAGCTCGTAATTTACTTAAGTGTTTTCGTGCTAATCAAAAGTTTAACATGCATTTGTAACTTTGGCAAAATAGAATGTAATCATTAAACGTAGACAACTTTTGCATTAAATAACTGAAATAGGCGCTTGGCCAACATACATAGAAAGTTGTTACATGTAGCATTTGCACAGTTGTTGCGTGTTCCATGTGTGTGGGATGATGTGACCATCTAAAGTGCACAGTTTGTACGCCCCTTTTCCTAGCACCTCATGAACTAAGTATGGGCCTTCCCATTTGGGTGCTAGTTTTCCAGGGCGCTCGGCATTAGAGGCTTTGTTGTCCCTGAACATATATTCCCCTGGAGTGTACGTACATATGCGCACCCTCGCATTGTAGTATCGCTCCAGTTGTGTTTTATACTTGGCCTCTTTAATGCGCGCGATCTCACGCCTTTCTTCAAGTAGGTCCAAGTCTAAACCGCGCTCCGCCTCATTGTCAATTGTGTTAACTGCTGTTAAGCGTGGCGAGGGGGGCCAATTTCTGCTGGGATAACTGCCTCTGAGCCGTAAACAAGGCTGAAAGGGGTCTCGCCATTGCTTGTCTTGGGCATGGTACGATGAGCCCATATGATGCTGGGGAGCTCATCAACCCATCCATGTCGTTTTATGCCCAGGCGGGCCTTGATCCCTTCAACTATGCTTTTGTAGGTCCCCTATTCGTATGGATCTTTCACAGAATTGTCTTTCCAATCAAGAGTGCGGAATCCTCTTGATCAGAATATCACAGAAACAAGTAGAAAATAGAAATCAGCAATCACTTTCAAACCGGTCTTTATTGATTATCAATCTTAACGAATTACAATCAATCAAGACCACAAATTCGTCCAAACCCTAGAGCCTTCACGAATTCTCTCACACAAACTGTTTTGGCTAATTAGCTGATTAACCTAAACCCTAAAGCCTAACCTTGTTTATATAACACAAGGTTTGCTACTTGGGCCAAGGTTAAACATCATGGACTGCGAATTAGTCTAAGCCCAATTCGTTTCCCACATCCCCATAAGTATGGGTTTGGTTAGCCCAAACATTACAACTCACTAATACAAAGCTAAACCCGCTAACTGTTTATCTTTTAACTAATTACAAGATATCCAAAGACCAAATCTAAGCTGTTGTCACAAACATGCACCAACAAACTCCCCCTTGACAATAGCTTCATAAAATAACTTTGTCTTTAGTCATCTTGCAATCTTTATGTAGTCTTGCACTGTCTTTGGTCTTTGGATAGCTTCAGCTTCAATAGCTCTGTCAGCAACAGACTCCCCCTAAGCTGATGCATCCAATCACCAAATCTTTAAAAACTTTAGCGGTTGAGTAAACTCCAGTTCAGCATATGTATAGCAATCTTCAAACTCTTCATCTTGTCTGCAATATAGAAAGGAGGTTCTACCATGCATCCAATCAAACTCTCATCTTCACAGCAACTTCTCAGCAACACAATGCTTCAATCTGTTTACTATAAAACAAACATCTCGAGAAACCATAAGAATTTTTCAACATAAGTTAAACAAATTATTATTATTCAAGAGATTTGTTAAACTGCATAACAGATTAAGCATTTTCAACTTCATCACCAACACACAAAACTTTTTAATCACACACACTATAACCCGCATGATTTAAAATTTTGAACTCACTTTCTAACACCGTCTCCCCCTATCAGTAACAATTCCTCCACGAATAACAGTTTTCCGTACATTAAGAATTTTAAACAGAAAAAGACACTATTTTTGGATTTTTTGTATTTTCTGAAAGCAAGTAAATAACAAAAGCAATAAACACTCTATTTTTGTGAGAATCACTGGTAAGAAGATCATATCAGCACAATCAAACTATTTCACACTATTAGATAATTCTTTATTTAATTTTTCATGAAAAGCAGTCCAAGACGATTACCAGTATGTTTATCCACTTAAACAAAATGCATGAACATTTCAAGTACCATTACCGTATGATACATTAAGGTAATTTTATTACTGATATACTAGTGTGTCCCACTTCAGGATATACCCCCACGATCAAGGTATGCACAAAGATTCATCGTAGTAGGTGAGTATACTGATGTCATCCTTTAAGATATCCTGACAGTGACTAGGTCTGCATATAATCTGTTTTATCATGTTTTAATTGCTTAACAATGAACTCCCAAATAAATAGTAATCAAATCCTGGAAATATAAACAACACACTCTATCATGCAAGTATCTTCCCTACCACATATTTCACAAGTCCAATCCAGATTTCTGAAATTTTAACTGGGAATAGGTTGAGAAGAGAACAGAATAGATCTTTAGGAGAGATGGTATAATATACAGATCAAATGAGTTTTCTCAGTTTGATATAGGTTTATTGGGTTTCATTTGGGCACTTGAGGGCCTCTTTCGGGTGTATTAGATCTATAGTGCGACAACGTACAGCTAGGTCAGCATGTATCTGGATGCAGCAGAAGCTGTCGTTGCCTAGCACCTCCAGGTCAGCATATATCTGGATGCAGCAGAGGAGGTACACGACTTTTTTCAGAGAAGATTTCAGAATCAGATCAAAATTGTGTGTATCGGGACAACATACAGACATTCAAATAGAAATGTGCAAATTCCAAGTGACTTTCTTTCCTGAGGTCATGTACAATTTTAGTTCTGAACAGACAGACAGTCAAGATATCCCTAGATGAAATAACAGTATAAAGACCCAAAACTTCAGATTTTGGCAATCTATCAACGCAAGATTTAAGGTCATTAAACCATACACCACTGATGTGTTCCCCACTCATACACAATTCATTTAGGTTTATATCACATTGGTAAGTTGATTATTTCATGCTTTTTGCCTACTGGTATATCATATAATGAAGCTGCTATCACACTTAAGCATTTTAATTCAGTTTCAGTGTGACAGTCTAACTTGCTGATGTACTATCATTTCTCCTTTTTCACACAGTGAACTCATTTTTAATTTTCTATTTTTTTTATGTTTTTGATTTTTCAAGTTTTTTTTTATTTTTGATTTTTAAAATTCTATAACTTACTTACTCCCCCTAAACACACGCACTAACTAAACTCTTTTTGGCTTAGGGAAATTTCTCCCCCTAAATTTTTGTTTTTATGGAGCAAGTTTCAAAAACAGAAATTTAAACACAAACAGACTCCCACTTCAATCTGACAATAAGTTTTTCACTTTTGAAGTTTAGAAAAATCATAACCATCACTAAAGTAAATAGTTCGTTACCCATGTTAACCTACTATTCACCTCAGAAACTTTACAGGAACAACCATTGTCGAACACATCAACAGTCCTTCTTGGTCATCCTGCACACACTCAACAACTTAGTTAGACTTAACAACCCAAACCTGACCGGTTTTGGGTCGACCATGTAAATCCACATTAGATGCTTCTAACCAATATCCATCACACCTTACTGGTGTCTTGGATGTTGTACTCGTTGTTGAACAAGATTTATAACTTCCACTAGGTCTTTGATCACGAGAGTTCCAATAAACTCTCGAATTTTCTGACCTTTGAAAATTATTATCTTGATACCTTCTTCTGCCATAATTATACCACGAATTTTGAAAACACTTTGGATGTTGTTGAACATCTGAGTTATTAAAACCCCTATGTTCGTTTCTTCTTTGAAAATTTCGATTACCAAAAGTATGGTGTCGATTTTGATATCCAAAATTTCTATTTTGTCTTTGAAACTGATTTGATTTACCATTAAAATGACTAAAATGTGTAGAATTGCTTCTTGGTCTATCAAATCGTCTTGATGTTGAAGTCTTAGATTGAAAACTTGGTTGATTACGTTGACAATGTGGTTGCACATTATTATTTAAACCAACCCTATTCCCATTCTTAACTTCATCAACTTTTTGCTTATTTTTCTTCAAAGGACAACAACTCGCCACGTGCCCTTTGTTGTGGCATCTAAAACAAGATTTTGTCTTGTAATTTCTCTTTTTCTTAAATCTCTTTTTAAATGTTTTCTTCTTTTCTTCTTCAGTATCCTCATCCGATTTATAAGGTGTACTGTCAGACCCAACAGATTCTTTCAAAGAAACTGGACTACTTGGCAAGTCCACAGCTATCGGATCCACTACAGCTGGTGTAGTAGGCACAAAATCAATTAACTCATTTTCATCGGGTAAAAAAGAGTAGTCTTGATTTTTAGAAGATGAGGCTTTACTAAACCCCAAACCCTTTTTATCATTACTCTTTTTCAAACTTGCTTGAATTTGAGTCCTAACTAATGAAGATTTTCCAAACTTGTCTAACTTTCCTTTAAGTTCAAGAATTTGGTCTTGTGCAACGGCCAATTCCCTGCACTTATCAGAAAATTCATTAGTTTTGTCCTTCACAGTTTCACGAGCCAAATCAATGATCTGTAACAGTTCATTGACTTTGCTTGTTAAACTGCTGATTTCTTGTTCATTTGATTTGAGTTTTGTTAAACAATCTGACTCTCGTTTAATCAAAAGAACATTTGACTCTTTCAACTTTTCTAACTCAGCTAACTGAATTTTGTTTTGTTCCGATAATCTGTTAACTTTACCCTGTAGTTCAGTGCAATTAAGACATGTATGACTTACAGGTTCTGATGTTACCTTCACCTCTGTTGTAAGTTCATTCACACCATTCATGCACTTTGAAACTTCTGCATCTACCTTTTCAGCAGTTTCCTTATCAGCTTCCTTTTTCAAATCATTCTCTTCATCTGCTTTCTTTTTCTCTTCAACCCCAGCAGCTACTTCTCTTATCTTTACAGCTGCAAACTCAGCCACCAATGCTTGATCACAAGTATTCACTTTTGATTGAATCTGATAACGTTTTTCCAGGGCTTCCCACAGCTCTTGAGAAGTTCCATACTTCTTAAGGGTATGTTTAACGCCCTCAGGCAAGGACTTCTTTATTGCTGCTAAAGCTTTCTTCTCAGCATCAACCACTCGTTTCTCAGATTCATTCATTTTATCATAAGACATCACTATAACTCTTCCATCAACCCGACGTGTGGGAGCAAAGTACCCATCGATCATACAGCTCCACATTTTAGTATCTTCACTCTTCATAAACGACTCAAACTTTTCTTTCCAGTCAGCATATTCTTTGATGTTTGTAAGCTTTGGCCAATGTTTAACAGTCTCACTAACATTGTCCATTTTAACCATCTTTAAACACGTTTTACCGTAACCGTACAGATAAAACCGTACAATATTTTTCCGAAAACTGTTTTTACCAAAGTATACCGTTAGAATCGTCTCGAAAAAACGAATCCAATGATATATAATGTCGAAAACCAAATTCGGAATTTTTTTTTTTTACCCTAAAAATCCAAAGAATTCAACGGTCCAATCGGTTCTGTCTAACGAGCTACGGATCAATTTCTATTCGCAAAACAGTCAAATTTTATCGACGCTTGCCAACTGAAATTCCACCACTTTAAGTATGCTGGTTTTAAGTCCTCAGTTAAATTCGCTGGTTACTGATTAAATTCGCTGGGTCAATAGTTAAATTCGCTGGGTCTGTTTGCTGAACAAATTCGCTGGTTACTTGTTCAATTTCGCTGGTTATCAGTTCGCTGGTCAATTTCGCGATTACGACGACCTGTAAAGTTGCCGAAAACCGTAATAATTTCGCTGTGGATAATTACACGGTTACCAAAGTCGCCTTTGGATTTAAGATCGCCGGGTTAAACAATTTCGCTGGTCACCGAGATATCAACCCTCAAATTCGCTGAACAATCTGCAAATTTGTTAAAATCGCCCAGTAACTTTGGAAACTCAATCTGTTCAAATTCTTGATGATTTTCTAGATTCTGCTAACACAAATCTGCAAAATCAGAAAACCTAATCAGCACAGTAATTTCGAAAATTATGAAGAACAGATGGAAAACCACGAAGAACACGAAGAACAGTCTTCGAATCTTCAAGTCTTTCAGCCAGAATTCTTCAAAATTATCAACCAGAACTTTCTCCAACACCTGCAAAACAGCAAACAAACAAAGCAAAAGATCAAAACAGCCAACAAAAATCGAAAATCAGTATCAAACACACAAAATTTTCGAAAATTTCAAAACCCTAATTTTTCAGGTTTTCAAATATTTCGAAAATTCTTCCTGTTTCTCCAAGAACAATTCTGAACCGAGCCTTCAAGAGCCTAATGCTCTGATACCAATTGTAGGTCCCCTATTCGTATGGATCTTTCACAGAATTGTCTTTCCAATCAAGAGTGCGGAATCCTCTTGATCAGAATATCACAGAAACAAGTAGAAAATAGAAATCAGCAATCACTTTCAAACCGGTCTTTATTGATTATCAATCTTAACGAATTACAATCAATCAAGACCACAAATTCGTCCAAACCCTAGAGCCTTCACGAATTCTCTCACACAAACTGTTTTGGCTAATTAGCTGATTAACCTAAACCCTAAAGCCTAACCTTGTTTATATAACACAAGGTTTGCTACTTGGGCCAAGGTTAAACATCATGGACTGCGAATTGGTCTAAGCCCAATTCGTTTCCCACATCCCCATAAGTATGGGTTTGGTTAGCCCAAACATTACAACTCACTAATACAAAGCTAAACCCGCTAACTGTTTATCTTTTAACTAATTACAAGATATCCAAAGACCAAATCTAAGCTGTTGTCACAAACATGCACCAACAGCTTTTGTTAACACTCTCCACTTGGTCGTTGCCTTAGGGGTGCGCAACGGAAGAGAAGGTGTGTTTAGTGTTCAATTCCTTCATCCATTTTTGAAGATCTTCGGAGGCGAAATTCGTCCCATTATCAGTCACTATTTTGAGTGGGAGGCCGAATCTGTAAATGATGTGCTCCCAAATGAATTTCCGCACTATCATTGCTGAGGTTGATGCTAGGGCCTTTTGTCACGGCCCCCGACCCACCCTGGACGGAATCGGGAGTCGCGAACAGCCCAGTGGTACCGGTGATTATTTTGAAAACGTTGCAGCGGATATTTCATCAGGACCGTGAGTTAGGAAAAATATCAGAGTTTAGAAACACCGGATTTTATTTATTAAATAGATGGAATAAATCCATGTTTTACAAAGGTAGCTTTAATAAAGATAAATTTGATTACATAAAACAATATTTCTTAATTTGATTTAATTAATAAAATAATCCACTTCTTGATGCCCTTTAGTGCCGTATCCATCTCTTAATCCAATCTACTGTAATTACCTGAAACATGTTTGAAAAAGGTTTTGTCAGCGGGAAATACTGAGTGAATTATTCTATTTACATAAAATGATTACAGCATAAGAGCGATTACAATGGCTTCTATCTTATTTTTATCTGGCGCTCTGTCACAATGGTGACAAGTCACAATGGTGACGATGGTCATACCACTATTAGGTCAATGAACCTAAATAGTGATGATTATCCCTAGTAGGTCAATGAACCTAACTGGGAGAAAATTAGTAATGTGCACAATACCCCACTAGCCAGTGATTCAAGATATCCACGACTTAATCCCTGTAATTATAACTTTTGAAAATAATTTGAGGTATTGTAAAATAGTTGATAAAAAGAGAATGACTCACATAATCATGCAGATTCATACGGACAGAATTTAGTCTACAGATAATCCTTGATATATTGCAGATTTAGACAGGCAGAGCTTAGCCTATTGATTTAGCCTTGTAACCTAGTGCACACGAACTAGGTAAGTAACTTAATACAGCAATTACGATAACTCACGAGATCAACCCTCACAACGAATGACAAAGTGCTATGCTTAAACATCCATCGAATTAACGACTAATGACAAAGCATCACCCTAATGTGGGCAGCACTTAAACATCCATTGAGTACATTGATCGATCGGAAAATGAATCGTAATAGCGATCGAGTTATTACCCTGTTTGTGGCAGCACCCCGCTATACTAATTAGTGATTTGTGTGTGTTTTGAGAGTATTTGAACGATATCTCAGCGTGTATTTCGAGTTTGATCGTCGTTCAATCGCCAGAAATCAAGTCCCAATGTTCTGATATTTATACTTGATTTTGACATGGCTTACGGACCGTAAGACTCAACCCTTACGGTCCGTAAGGGTCATGTTTTCACTATAGGGTGGCCACGTGTGGGAGTAGGCCTGTTGAGTCACCAGTTCTTTAAAATTCGATTTAGATAGTAATTTGTGAGGATTATCGTCAATGGGGAATACCCCCCTGAGTTTTAGGGGCCCTGATCCTGATTCTGATAATTCTGAAATTTTTAGGGTTTGTGCAGAATCACTTGGGTTTCTCAATTAGGGTTTCCTATTGGATAAAATAATAAAATAAATAGGACTTTTAATGAGGGTTGTTACATTCTCCCCACCTTAATAAAAATCTCGTCCTCGAGATTTGGGTTATGATATTTCTTTTTAGACTTATGTCATATTTTAATTATTAAAAACAATATTTAAGGTAAATGACACAGAATTAAAATATCAAATTTTGTAAATACGAGTTGTACCATAAGTAGGATTCAATGGTTCAACTGAATTAGTTCAAGAAATCGATGTCAAATGAATGAGATGAAATGATATAATTTCCAAAGTGACTAGGTTCAAACCAAAAGATATATAATCAATAGGTATTTAAAATGGATGTGAATGACTTTTTAGAATTTAATAAAATTCTTTATCAAAAAGAAGCTTACATTGATTGGCAACCGAGGAAGACTTAGAATTGATAGGTTCCAAATGAAATAAAAGCATGAAAAATGATTTGTCAAATATTTATAATATGAGAAAATCAAAGTGTTGAGATGAGTGAATTGCAAAGATACACCAAAAGGCAATAGAGTTAGTGTATTATTGTTAGAGTTCCAAGTTGTTTTAATTGTGAAACAATGTGATAGTATACTATTAGTGATCGTATTTTTCATACTATATTCTATAGATCGAAATATAATAAGAACAAGTTATTTTGGCATAACCAATCATTATATTATATTATATTTGTATATCAAATGTAATATATATTATTTGTTTTCCTGTCTGAACCGTATTTTACATATCAAATATAAATACTATGTAATATTTATTTGTTACACATTTTTACTATATGTAAATGGTCACCATTTTTAAATAAATATTATTTTAGTATTTTACTATACCATGTAAAATAACTTATATTTTCCATGTAATATATATATTACAAAACACTGCAATGAAGTTATTACAAAATATTTTAGTATTATTATTTTTGTAAAAGAAATAACTTTTATTTATAACGTTAAATAAAGGTGTAAAAATATTTATTGTACAAAAGTATTTGTAAAATATTTTGTAAATATATAATACTTTAATGGGTCGATTCTATGTGATTACTTATTTTCATTTTGAAACCATATAACGTTGTGAATGTATTTACAAATATTGTAAATAAGTGAAAACGAAAATTATTCTTATATATTATAATGTATCCCTTAACTTAACGTAGTTGATGACTACCATATTATTCTTATATGGTCATTTTCTTGCCAGAGCGTTACTGTAAATAGTTATCAAAATATATAATTATTTATATAATTTTATTTGTTCCTCAAATTCTTGTACTTGTTTTATGAAAATATGTCTTTTCCTTACAGTACAAAGTAAAATATTTTTATATATAATTAAAATTTACTAAATAAGTATGATGACTTAATTTATATATATTAACTAGTCATTATCATGGTTGGATATTGGTTAGTGCTGCCTTGTTTAAGCATAGGTGGCCAGTCCATGCCTAACTAAGGCTAGGCTATTCAATACCTGCCCTTGACAATAACCCTAGTATTAAAATAATACTAGCACTACTATTATTAATATTTTAAATAATATTAATTATCAATAATAAATAATTTAAACATAAATTTAAATGAGAGTATACCTCAAAATAAAAATATAAATTCTTCACCTCAATATAGTAATACTATTTTGTAAATTAGGTAATCACTTATGTAAATTTCCATATATAATTAATTTTATATAATGTTTTTCGATTGAAGATGTTAAAGCAATAATTATTACGAAAGGCTCGATTGATGTTGTAAGAATCATTAAGAGATACACTGAATTATGACAAGAATTTGTGTATCATTATCTTAGCACACGATTTGTGTTAAGATAGCTTTTATAAGATAAATTAACCAAGCAATTTAATATATAATTAAATAAATAATTAAATCCGTATATGATATATATAAACGAGATTAGTGCAAGCTTTAAATTTTGTGAAAACGTTAGTACAAGGTAATCGTGATCAAAGAAATGATTTAATGAAATCAAAGATTTAAACAAGCCTATTATGGTTTAAAACAAATGAAGTGCTTGTTGGGACTATTTGGAATATGATAGCTTCAATTCATCATATGGGATTTTGAAATGAATATGTAATGTGAGAAAGTTCAAATAATTTGAACTTGATTTAAACAAAACAAGTTTTAATAAGAAAGTTCGGACATGGTCACAATAGAAACTATGTATGTCAAAGAAAATTAAATTTTTCAAAAAAATTCATTGACTTGATATCAAGGAGTTATTGTTTTGCAATAATGCGGTAAAAAGTTGAATGATATTTGAGTTTGGATAAAATAACAAATCGGAATGAAGCCCTCCAGTGGCTCTCACAAATCAAATGAATCACATGCGCAACAAACAGTGCATGTGTAATGTGTGAATTTACCAGAAAATGGAACAGATCAATATTCGCTACTATGAAAGAAATCCTCATGGTATGATGACTATTAGGGAAGTAGAAACACGAAAATCAACTTATTATATGCAGAAGTCAGAATTTCACCGAAAGAAATATAAGAACTTCTATCTGGAATTTCGTGTGATAACTGTTGTTAAGTGACATTACAAGGAAATGTCGAATAAAATAAAATAGGGAATTTGCAAAGGTATGTGACTCCTTTTGCAGTGATAATAATTATGACTCTGATTTAGACTGTGCACCGATGATTGTGAAATCTTGTTCTAGTGTATTTTAGCGAAATTCATGTTGTTTGTAGAATTACGTGGCAAAGTGCTTCTTTTTTATTAGTAGTTCTTCTACTGCCAAAATTTTAACATTGGTGTCATCGTGCCCAATTTATAAAGGTTTTGCCTCGAAAGTTGTGTGTAATATATTTCAACGTCTGTGGACTTATAATTAAATTTTCATGTGTTTTCTTCTACATTATCACAATTTTACATGCTTCTTACTTGCGTTAATAGTTTATGGTAACGCGTTAGAAATTCTTTACACTTTTGATGGTATCCCAACTTAATGGGTTTCTATTTATTATTGTCGCACGAGTTATGAGGTAAATGATCAAACGAAATAATATTTGATATCGAAAAAGAGATTCCTAATAAAGAAATCTAGACACATATGCTTGTGCTTTATTCCTATTTGGCTTTTGGAATTCCTTATAGATATATATATATCTATATATAATCATATATTTCACATGCTGAAATAAACATACCATCTATCAGGTCAATGTATTTAACAGATTCATATTTCCAAAATAAGTCAGATATCAGATAAGGATACTATTTAGGGAAATCTTGTCACTTGTTTGACATATTATATATCCCGTCTTATCCGATTCGCGCCGGAGCGGTAACCTCAGTATATCTAGACAAACTGGAGAGTCTACTACATCATACCCAGTCTTGCCAGAGAAAATTTTCTATTTCCCATAAATAGTATCTTTTCAAAAGTGCCTCTTTTATTAGGCTTTTATCCAGAATTAGGGAAACTTGTATTCCCATAACGTATTTTATTCTAGTCCAAATAATATCAATAAGCAATAATTACTATTAATTCTTGCTTATTTATCATATCTTGCAATATTCTAATTACCATTCTTATGGCATATAAAAACCCATCATAATTTATTTTATACAAGCACTTAACTTATCTCGAAGCTGATACTAAGGCATCTTTTCTTAAGTTCAAGTCTAAATGCTATAATGTGTGCTACCAGTTAATAGCAATCTCCTAACTCTTTTTATATAAATTTAGGTATTATTATCACAACACCTATTGGCTTAAATCAGTGGCTCTGATACCACCTTTTGTCACGGCCCCCGACCCACCCTGGACGGAATCGGGAGTCACGAACAGCCCAGTGGTACCGGTGATTATTTTGAAAACGTTGCAGCGGATATTTCATCAGGACCGTGAGTTAGGAAAAATATCAGAGTTTAGAAACACCGGATTTTATTTATTAAATAGATGGAATAAATCCATGTTTTACAAAGGTAGCTTTAATAAAGATAAATTTGATTACATAAAACAATATTTCTTAATTTGATTTAATTAATAAAATAAGCCACTTCTTGATGCCCTTTAGTGCTGTATCCATCTCTTAATCCAATCTACTGTAATTACCTGAAACATGTTTGAAAAAGGATTTGTCAGCGGGAAATACTGAGTGAATCATTCTATTTACATAAAATGATTACATCATAAGAGCGATTACAATGGCTTCTATCTTATTTTTATCTGGCGCTCTGTCACAATGGTGACAAGTCACAATGGTGACGATGTTCATACCACTATTAGGTCAATGAACCTAAATAGTGATGATTATCCCTAGTAGGTCAATGAACCTAACTGGGAGAAAATTAGTAATGTGCACAATACCCCACTAGCCAGTGATTCAAGATATCCACGACTTAGTCCCTGTAATTATAACTTTTGAAAATAATTTGAGGTATTGTAAAATAGTTGATAAAAAGAGAACGACTCACATAATCATGCAGATTCATACGGACAGAATTTAGTCTACAGATAATCCTTGATATATTGCAGATTTAGACAGGCAGAGCTTAGCCTATTGATTTAGCCTTGTAACCTAGTGCACACGAACTAGGTAAGTAACTTAATACAGCAATTACGATAACTCACGAGATCAACCCTCACGAGATCACCCTAATGTGGGCAGCACTTAAACATCCATTGAGTACATTGATCGATCGGAAAATGAATCGTAATAGCGATCGAGTTATTACCCTGTTTGTGGCAGCACCCCGCTATACTAATTAGTGATTTGTGTGTGTTTTGAGAGTATTTGAACGATATCTCAGCGTGTATTTCGAGTTTGATCGTCGTTCAATCGCCAGAAATCAAGTCCCAATGTTCTGCTATTTATACTTGATTTTGACCTGGCTTACGGACCGTAAGACTCAACCCTTACGGTTCGTAAGGGTCATGTTTTCACTATAGGGTGGCCACGTGTGGGAGTAGGCCTGTTGAGTCGCCAGTTCTTGAAAATTCGATTTAGATAGTAATTTGTGAGGATTATCGTCAATGGGGAATACCCCCCTGAGTTTTAGAGGCCCTGATCCTGATTCTGATAATTCTGAAATTTTTAGGGTTTGTGCAGAATCACTTGGGTTTCTCAATTAGGGTTTCCTATTGGATAAAATAATAAAATAAATAGGACTTTTAATGAGGGTTGTTACACCTTTGCCTCCACCCACTTTGTGAAATAATCAATAGCAACGATTATGAACTTAACTGCGTCTGGGGATTCAGGAAAGAGTCCCACCATGTCGATCCCCCACTGCTGGAAAGGCCAGGCTGTTGATACTGGAATCAGATCATTTTTTGGGTGCTGGGCCTTTGGCGCATGCCTTTGACAGGCATCACATTTGCGCAGTTTATTTAACGCATCGACGTGCATCCCTGGCCAATAATAGCCTGCATTCGTGATATTCGCCACAACCATAATAGGGCCCGCATTGTCACACCCCGACCACGTAAAACAACAAATCGTGGCGAAAACGTCGGGGAGTGTTGTAACAGAATTATTGTTTCACAACCATGGATACAAAAAGTTTCGCTTTATTGATTTATTAAATAATGTACAATGTCTTTAAACCAAAACAAACAAGCTACACCTCGTCTATCATTGTTTTTATGTCACTAAGGCCTCGTCCAGATCCTATGTGACTCAAGCATCCTAGCAATCAACATCAAGCAACACCACCTGAAACATATGTAAAAACAAAGTCAGCAAAGAAATGCTTGCGAGCACATAGGTTTTGTGAGAGTGTCGGATTCATGGCTCGTTTATATGTTGCAGTACCTCATTAGAATACAATAGTCAAAAGTACAAACCTCGTTTTGAAAAGTGTATTGCAACATGATTAACCAACTCAAATCAAGTTGGTTATAGTTTATAAAATCTCGTAGCCATGATTCTTAACCCTAAAACATTTGTTTTAGTAAACCAACTCGTAAAATATCTCGTAAAAACTCGTTAATAGAACTCGTATGGTTTATATCATTTCGAAAACCTCGTTATGTGACATCGTTTCAAAATCGATTCCCAAGTGAACTAAATAATGACATGAAATGTAATATGATAAGAGCACTTATATATAAGATGTACCTGCGACGTATCTACCATGCTTTTATCATGCTACACCCATCCCATTATCTAATCACTACCTAAAACCAATCGTTTATCCAATTCGTTTATCTCGTTTAAGTCGTTTCAAATCGTTTAACTGGTTTCCAAAATTTTTCTCGTTTTAATTGTGAAACTACTTATGGTCGTCTCGCTAATAACATTCAAACCTTCGTGACTCGACTATCTCGAAACTCGTATTAACAAACCACCAAAGGGTAAGTTAACAATCATCAGATTCGGTCGTTACCTACATAACCCCCACACATAACCATGGGTGTAGTCTGATAACGGGATTTGTCAGATCCTATGGTACCATAACCTAATACTGGTCGGCTTGATCAATGCTCATGAATGTCATTCATTATGTAACTACGTCCAACAAGTTTGTTCACATTATCGAAATCGTTATTAGTTTAATATAAACCATCTTAGTCGTTTTTGAAACCATCGTTTAAATATCGAAATCGTTTAATACATATGAATCACCCCAAAACAATAAAAAACAGTAAAATAGGGGAACAATGTACTCACTTGGGATTGCTTATTAGTCTTGAGAATAAGACCAAATTAAGCTCCAAGTATCACGGAATCAACAAGGCACCTAGTATAGGTAACTATGTTAATAAACAGATCCTAAATCGGGAGATAGGATAGAATGATGTTCTATAAATCAAATGAGTATTTGAACTCATATGGTATGATTTAATAGAACTAACATTCTGATTTAGAAGTCTACCTAAGTGCTCTTGACCCATTTCGACCCGTTATGGTAGTATAAGCTACTATAACGCGTCGGTTGTGCAAAACTTTGGTCGGCTGGTTATCTAGATGCTATGTCAAGTCTTGCATGTCCAAATACACTTAAATATGTTACCATATCAGTTTAGATGTCAAAAATATGTTCACATAGGCAAAATACGGATTTATGCTTCAAAAGGGTGTTTTGGTCATTTCTTATGGGCATATAAGCTACTTAACAAATAACTAACCAATCCTAGGTGATCATAAGGTATAACCTCAGGGTTTATTCCCTATGCAACTATGATCACTAATCTTGCTTGGTCGGATCCTAATGATCGACCAAACGGGTCGGGTTCGAAAGTCTAAGCGGTTGTTTAGACCGCTTAACTTACGACCCTAAACAAGCACTAAACTAATAGTGACGAGTTAAACATGTCAAAACATGATTAACCTAGTTAGAAAACTGATTTGGTATCAAAACAAAGTGTTTTGATACCTAAAAGTAGTTCCGTTGCAAAATACGTGCTAAAACGCATTTTGACCGAAACTTTGACTCGTCACTAGAACTAGTTAACGTGGTAATCAGTAGGTATAACCACTAAGGATTATAACCATCGTGATTACAATCACGTTACAAAGTTCAAACGAACTTTGTGTTGACCATTGACTGGTCAAAGCTGAAAGTCAAACACTGTTTGACTTTCTCGCTAGGAAAGCGATAAAAGAACGAAGGAAGCTTACAAAAGGTCCTTGCTAGGGAGAACTTGATCTTAATATCTCAGGTATGAAGTATTGTAACTTCAACTTAGAGAAATTAGATCAAGGGTGAGGAATTCAAATGAAATGGCATGCTATTTATACTTGTTGGAAACTCACAAGATCAAGACATGTGTTTATGTAACCCCCAAGCAAAAGATCATGACCATACAAGTGTTAAGAGCTGATTAGAAGACTTGGAGAGGTGTTAACTTGGTTAACACACAAGAAAATTTGCATTAACAGCCCCTGGACATCAAATAGGTTGCTAAAATTGGAAATCAGTCGTTGGGCCTTTTTACGGGGCCCACGTAAGCTAGTGACTGGGCTTACGCTGCCCGTGTAGACAAGTTTGGCAGATTCTGCAAAAATGGTCCCTACACTTGATTAAGTTCATTTCTAGCACTTTTGACACCCGTTAAGCCATTTTCAAGGCTATACAAGGTCATTAAAGTATAGAGGACTCAAAATATGATCGGAAAACTCTCGGATGTCGGCTCGTTTGGTCGTACGGTCGCGTTATTCGTCAAATTATGACGAAACTCAAACGGATGCGAAAACGATCCAAATTAAGCGACAAATGGAATTTTTGCATGCCGGTCACTAAAATAAAAATATTTTTGTGTGTACAAAAATTTTGGATGTCCATATGTGGTCAGGACGTAAGATATGAGCGTAAATGCAAACTTACGTCATTTTTGACACTTTTAGTCCCTGTAAGATCAAATAAGCATGTTTTTGCACACCGAACCATTCAAAACTTATTTCTAAGCTATGTTTAGGTTATTTATGGTATGTTTAGCTTATGATCAAGTTTCGGACTGTTCGTTACTATGCAAATCGGCATAGTTTCGCAGTTTGACACAAATAGTCCCTACGATCGAACAAACTTGTTTTCAACACACCAAACCATCCAAAACTTATTTCTAAGTTATGTAACGGTTATTTAAGGTATGTTAAGCCTATGTCACTATTCTGGAGTGTTTGTCGCGTTAAACTGATTGCGTTTACGCACCAGTTTGCGTATAACTTTCTAGAAAGCGATTTAAAGCTTGAAATCGGAATCGAATAAATCGTAAAATCATCAAACACAAATACACATATAATAACACCAAAACACATTGTTTTATTGATAATTAACATTTTTTTACATTGTACATCAATTACAGAGCACAGTTGTCACAGTCTCCCCTACTTTAGGAAATTTCGTCCCGAAATTTTAACTAGAGGAAACTTGTTAGAAAAATTGCGGATATTTCGCCTTCATTTGGTCCTCACATTCCCAAGTAAACTCTGGGCCACGTTTGGATTCCCAGCGAACCTTCACCAATCGAATTCGTTTGTTCTTCAACTGTTTGACTGCACGGTCCACTATCTCCACAGGTTTCTCTACAAAGTGAATCGTTTCATCAACTTGGATTTCGTCGAGTGGAATGTGAAGATTAGCGTCAGCTAAACACTTTTGCAAATTGGACATGTGAAAATTCGGATGAATATTTCCAAGCTCTGGAGGTAGCTCTAGTCGATAGGCAACCTTTCCAACAATCTTAAATGGTCCAACATATCGAGGTGCAAGTTTTCCTTTTTTTTTTTTCCAAATCTCACCACTCCCTTCCAAGGTGACACCTTGAGTAGGACATGGTCTCCGACTTGAAATTCTAGGGGCTTGTGTCGCATATCCGCATAACTCTTTTGACGGCTTCTAGATGTCACAAGATTATCATGAATTCTCTTGATTTTGTCTGTTGTTTCCATAATGAGCTCAGGTCCAGTAAGCTGAGCTTCACCGATCTCATTCCAACAGACAGGTGAATGACATTTTCGACCGTAGAGAGCTTCTAGTGGTGCCATATTGATGATAGCTTGATAACTATTGTTGTAAGAGAACTCGATCAATGGCAGATGAGAATCCCAACTACCACCAAAGTCAATCACGCATGCTCTAAGCATATCCTCCAAAGTTCGAATCGTCCTCTTAGATTGTCCATCTGTTTGGGGATGATAAGCAGTGCTTAGATTTAGCTGGGTTCCTATAGTAGATTGCATGGTCTTCCAAAAATGAGATGAAAATCGAGCATCACGATCAGATATGATGTCCAAAGGAACACCATGTCGAGATACAATCTCATCAACATAAATCTTTGCAAGTTTATCAGCAGATAGATCCTCGCGAATCGGAATAAAATGAGCTGACTGCGTTAATCGATCGATAACAACCCAAATAGCATCGTGACCTTTAGATGTACGCGGTAATTTAGTGATGAGATCCATCGCAATGTTCTCCCACTTCCAAACCGGTATCTTTGGTTGTACAAGCAAACCAGATGGTCGTTGATGTTCAGCCTTGACTTTGAGACAAGTTAGGCATTTCGATACATACAATGCAATATCCTTCTTCATACCAGGCCACCAATACTGAGTACGAAGATCCTTGTACATTTTATCAGCACCAGGATGGATAGAATATCGAGACTTATGAGATTCGTCCATCACTAAAGTGCGAAGATCGTCTTGTTTCGGGATCCACAAACGATCCTTGAAATAGAGTAAACCATCGTCCTTCACTTCGAGTTTAAGCTCAAGTTGAAGTGGTAGCTCATATTTCAATATGCCTTTGGTCACACAAGATCGTTGAGCTTGAAGGACACGAGATTGAAGATCAGATAGAGTTCGAATAGAATGAAGCTTGACTCGCTCCTTTCGACTAAGCGCATCGGCTACGACATTCGCCTTACCAGGATGGTAGCGAATTTCGCAATCGTAGTCGTTCAAGAGCTCAACCCATCGTCGTTGCCTCATGTTCAGCTTCTTCTGATTAAGAATGTGCTGGAGACATTTGTGGTCTGTGAAAACCACACACTTCGTGCCATAAAGATAGTGTCTCCAGATTTTGAGAGCGAAAAGCACAGCTCCCAACTCAAGATCATGAGTCGTGTAGTTCTTCTCATGAACTTTCAATTGTCTTGACGCATATGCAATAACTTTGCCTCGTTTCATAAGAACACAACCAAGGCCTAAGTTGGACGCATCACAGTAGACAACGAAATCATCGTTTCCCTCGGGAAAAGATAGAACAGGAGCATCACATAGCTTCCGTTTCAGCGTTTGGAACGCTTCTTCTTATTTGGGTCCCCACTCAAAAGGCTTATTCTTTTGAGTCAAAGCAGTGAGTGGAACCGCAATCTTTGAGAAGTTCGAAATAAAAGGACGATAATATCCAGCAAGACCAAGAAAAGATCGAATCTCTGTGGGTGTTGTCAGTGTATTCCAATCCTTAATAGCAGCTATTTTGGATGGATCCACATAAATACCTTGCTCGTTGACAATATGTCCTAAAAACTAAACTTCTTTAAGCCAAAATTCACACTTGGAGAATTTAGCAAAAAGTTGTTCCTTTTTCAGGAGTTCCAATGTCAAACGAAGGGGTTGCTCGTGATCGGCTCGAGACTTCGAATAAATGAGAACATCGTCAATGAAGACAATGATGAACTTGTCTAAATAAGGTTTACAGACCCTATTCATTAAGTCCATGAAAATAGCTAGGGCATTTGTCAAACCAAAAGGCATGACAGTAAACTCGTGGTGCCCATATCTCATGCGGAAAGCAGTTTTGGGAATATCTTCTTCGAATACACGAAGCTGATGATACCCAGAACGCAGTTCGATCTTAGAAAAACAGGTAGCACCTTGTAGCTGATCAAAGAGTTCATCGATTCGGGGTAGGGGATATCGATTCTTGATGGTAAGCTTGTTAAGTTCGCGATAATCGATACACATTCGAAAAGATCCATCTTTCTTTTTCACAAAGAGGACAGGAGCGCCCCAAGGTGAATAACTCGGTCAGATGAATCCTTTATCAGACGGTGCAAGACGATAAGGTGCTTTCGCAATCGGGTTGGCATTGGGTACAAGGTCAATATGAAACTCGACTTGACGAACTGGAGGCAAACCAGTCAGTTCATCAAGAAACACCTCTGGATAATCCCGAACAATCGAAATATCTTGCATACTCTTGCTCTTGCCTTTCTCCTCGGTGACATGTGCCAGAAAAGCAACATATCCTTTTCGTAAATAACTTTGGGCTTTCGTACACGACATGAGTTTCAAACCAACAGATGGTTTTTCACCATGAACTTCTAGGACATCGCCAGACGAAGGAGGAATACGAATGATCTTATCGAAACAAATCACCTCAGCATGATGTTTGGTTAACCAATCCATCCCCACAATAATGTCGAAACTCCTAAGTTGCATCGGCGTGAGGTCAATAGGAAAAAGATGGTTATCGAGGTTCAATTGACAACCACGAAGAACAGAATTGAGTACGAGTGGTTTACCAGTAGCAACCTCGACAGATAAGGGTTTCCTCAGTTTAGTTCTAGGTATCGCAAGTAAAGGCTCAAAGGATAACGAAACAAAACTCCTATCGACACCAGAATCGAAAAGAACAGATGCAAGTTGATTGTTAACAAGGAACGTACCGTTAACAACCTCGTTGTCCGCCCTCGCCTTATTCGCGTTCAGATTGAATGCTCGTTCACGAGCGGGATTCACATTTGCGATTGCGTTCGGGTTCGCATTTGCATTTACCAACCTCGGGCAGTTGTTGCAGAAATGACCCATTTCTCCGCAATTGAAACACGAACCAGGTGGGAATCTCGCAGCATTCCCCTGAACTTGTGCTGGAATCTGAGCAGCCTGATTCTGGCCCAAACAACAAATGTTGGCCAGATGCCCAAGTCTACCACACGTAGTACACTGCTTGCAAGCCTGTTGGGCAACACGATGACCGTTACATCGAGCACAGTGAGGTGCGGTACCAGCATATTGCTTCTTCGCGGGAGGTAGGGCTGGTGGGTTCTGAGGGTTCTGGTTGGTGACAGCAAAGTTCTGGGAAGCCTTGCGCTTCCTTGACTTTTTAGAAGTCTCACCCTGCTTCTTACCCTTACCCTTACCCTTGTCTTGTGCAGAATCGGCTGATTTATTCTTATCACCCTTACGGGTCAATTTACCCTTTCTGACCTGAGACTCGGTCAGAGTAGCAGCCAACTCAATCGCTTGACGGACATTGGTAGGATTACTGCTAGTCACAATGTCTTGCACAGAATCGGGTAATCGATCGATATACCTTTCAATCGCTTTCTCCAACGGGGTTACCATCATAGGACACAACAAGCTAAGCTCCTCATAACGATCCGTGTATGCAAAGTGTTTTCCCCCATCTTGTTTCAAATCATCGAATTCTCATTCCAAAGCTCGAATTTCATGACGGGGACAAAACTCTCTCATCATGAGAGCTCAGAGCTCTTCCCAAGTTTGTGCCATCGCCACATCGGCACCCCTATCACACATCACTACGTTCAACCATGTCAGAGCACGCTTCTCGAACACACTAGATGTAAACTAAACCTTACGCTCATTCGGACATTGCACATGTCTGAATGTGCTTTCCAAACTTTCGAACCATTGCAGGAGCACGGTTGCTCCTTGAGACCCAGAAAACTTCAACGGTTTAGCCGAATTAAAATTCTTGAAACTACATTGTGCATTATTGTTGTTATTATTGTTGTATAACTCATGGATCTGGGTTACTACGCCAGGAAGTACTGCAGCCATTTGCTGAGCAACAAGGCTGCAACTTCTTCAGCAGTAAAAGGTTGAGCATCACGTCGGGGAGGCATTGTCTAACAAGGAAACAGGGAAAACGAGTGAGATCGACAATTGGAAAAACAAAAGAGGTATTGAAAATATCGACAAAACACAAGGAAGGCGATCATTCGTTCGTTACCTCGAATAAACAACGACACGCAGTGACTAATCAAAGTAAATGGGTCAATATAATGTATCACTGAAGACATGCTCGCCTATAAGTGAACACTCACCCCAAGAGTTCCCAGGTAAGAGTGACTGGTCCGATACTGCGGATTTGTACGAACACTCTAGCCTTAGACAGAAAACTCAGGGTACATGCATTCACTCTTCCAGTTTGCACGTGTTCACTTTATTTAGACCCAAACTTTGACGAGATTTTGAAAACTCTGAGGAATCAAAACCTTGTAATCAATCATCCAAGGATAGATGATTAATTGTCGAAGCGGATTTGTTATTGTGTTCTTGTTGTGGTTATCACCAAAGAATAGGTGACGGTATTGTTTTAAAATCCAAACGCAAGAACACTTGCGTTGGGGTCCTAGAAAGTTATAGTCTAGGTCAAAGCATTACTAATAACCTAATTCCCTATAACCATTGGCTCTGATACCAACTCTTCTGTCACACCCCGACCACATAAAACAACAAATCGTGGCGGAAACGTCGGGGAGTGTTGTAACAGAATTATTGTTTCACAACCATGGATACAAAAAGTTTTGTTTTATTGATTTATTAAATAATGTACAATGTCTTTAAACCAAAACAAACAAGCTACACATCGTCTATCATTGTTTTTATGTCACTAAGGCCTCGTCCAGATCCTATGTGACTCAAGCATCCTAGCAATCAACATCAAGCAACACCACCTGAAACATATGTAAAAACAAAGTCAGCAAAGAAATGTTGGCGAGCACATAGGTTTTGTGAGAGTGTCGGATTCATGGCTCGTTTATATGTTGCAGTACCTCATTAGACTACAATAGTCAAAAGTACATACCTCGTTTTGAAAAGTGTATTGCAACATGATTAACCAACTCAAATCAAGTTGGTTATAGTTTATAAAATCTCGTAGCCATGATTCTTAACCCTAAAACATTTGTTTTAGTAAACCAACTCGTAAAATATCTCGTAAAAACTCGTTAATAGAACTCGTATGGTTTATATCATTTTGAAAACCTCGTTATGTGACATCGTTTCAAAATCGATTCCCAAGTGAACTAAATAATGACATGAAATGTAATATGATAAGAGAACTTATATATAAGATGTACTTGCGGCGTATCTACCATGTTTTATCATGCTACACCCATCCCATTATCTAATCACTACCCAAAACCAATCGTTAATCCAATTCGTTTATCTCGTTTAAGTCGTTTCAAATCGTTTAACTCGTTTCCAAAATTTTTCTCGTTTTAATTGTGAAACTACTTTTGGTCATCTCGCTAATAACATTCAAACCTTCGTGACTCGACTATCTCAAAAATCGTATTAACAAACCACCAAAGGGTAAGTTAACAATCATCAGATTCGGTCGTTACGTACATAACCCCCACACATAACCATGGGTGTAGTTTGATAACGGGATTTGTCAGATCCTATGGTACCATAACCTAATACTGGTCGGCTTGATCAATGCTAATGAATGTCATTCGTTTTGTAACTATGTCCAACAAGTTTGTTCACATTATCGAAATCGTTATTAGTTTAATATAAACCATCTTAGTCATTTTTGAAACCATCGTTTAAATATTGAAATCATTTAATACATATGAATCGCCCCAAAACAATCAAAAACAGTAAAATAGGGGAACTATATACTCACTTGGGATTGCTTATTAGTCTTGAGAATAAGACCAAATTAAGTTCCAAGTATCACGGAATCAACAAGGCACCTAGTATAGGTAACTATGTTGATAAACGGATCCTAAATCGGAAGATAGGATAGAATGATGTTCTATAAATCAAATGAGTATTTGAACTCATATGGTATGATTTAATAGAGCTAACATTCTGATTTAGAAGTCTACCTAAGTGCTCTTGACCGGTTTCGACCCGTTATGGTAGTATAAGTTACTATAACGCGTCGGTTGCGCAAAACTTTGGTCGTATGGTTATCTAGATGCTATGTCAAGTATTACATGCCCAAATACACTTAAATATGTTACCATATCAGTTTAGATGTCAAAAAAATGTTCACATAGGCAAAATACGGATTTATGCTTCAAAAGGGCGTTTTGGTCATTTCCTATGGGCATATAAGCTACTTAACAAATAACTAACCAATCCTAGGTGATCATAAGGTATAACCTCAGGGGTTATTCCCTATGCAAATATGATCACTAATCTTTCTTGGTCGGATCCTAATGATCGACGAAATGGGTCGGGTTCGAAAGTCTAAGCGGTTGTTTAGACCGCTTAACTTACGACCCTAAACAAGCACTAAACTAATAGTGACGAGTTAAACATGTCAAAACATGTTTAACCTACTTAGAAAACTGATTTGGTATCAAAACAAAGTGTTTTGATACCTAAAAGTAGTTCCGTTGCAAAATGCGTGCTAAAACGCATTTTGACCGAAACTTTGACTCGTCACTACAACTAGTTAACGTGGTAATCAGTAGGTATAACCGGTAAGGATTATAACCATCATGATTACAATCACGTTACAAAGTTCAAACAAACTTTGTGTTGACCATTGACTGGTCAAAGCTGAAAGTCAAACACTGTTTGACTTTCTCGCTACGAAAGCGATAAAAGAACGAAGGAAGCTTACAAAGGGTCCTTGCTAGGTAGAACTTGATCTTAATATCTCAGGTATGAAGTATTGTAACTTCAACTTAGAGAAATCAGATCAAGGGTGAGGAATTCAAATGAAATGGCATGCTATTTATACTTGTTGGAAACTCACAAGATCAAGACACATGTTTATGTAACCCCTAAGCAAAAGATCATGACCATACAAGTGTTAAGAGCTAATTTGAAGCCTTGGAGAGGTGTTAACTTGGTTAACACACAAGAAAATTTGCATTAACAGCCCCTGGACATCAAACATGTTACTAAAATTGGAAATCAGTCGCTGGGCCTTTTTACGCGGCCCGCGTAACCTAGAGACTGGGTTTACGCACCAGTTTACGTATAACTTTCCAGAAAGCGATTTAAAGCTTGAAATCGGAATCGAATCAAATCGTAAAATCATCAAACACAAATACACATATAATAACACCAAAACACATTGTTTTATTGATAATTAACATTGTTTTACATTGTACATCGATTACAGAGCACAGTTGTCACACGCATGTATCCCACAGATGCCTTCATGAATTTCTCTGATTAAGTAAGTTGCATCTTGGGGGTCCACGCAGCGTAATAGTGGCCCCAAAAGGATCTCCTGTAAAGAATGTCCTCGTCCATTTGATAGAACAACGCTTTGTTCTGGATCTTCCTAGCCACCGCCTTGTTTTCTGGAAGAATCCCTTCTTGCAGATATTGAATGATAGGGGTCATCCACAAAGGTGGACCTATCTCGATGACGTTGACCTGGCGCAGCAATACCGACGGGTTTTTCCAAACTTTAATTCTGACATCCTTCGCGAGATGTTGAAATTCTGTTGAGGCTAGCTTACTAAGCGCGTCAGCGGGTTTGTTTTCTGATCGGTTGATATGAACAACCTTGTATGATTTGAACATTTGGAGCAACTATTTTGCCTGTTCCAAATATAGAGCCATTACCTCACCCTTTGTGCCGTATAGCCCATTGATTTGGCTCGCGATTAGCATAGAATCAACATGCGCTTGTAAGTTTTTTGCCCCCATCTTGATGGCGAAGTGCAGGCCTGCTAGGAATGCTTCGTACTCTGCTTCATTGTTGGTATTCTTGAAATCAAACTTGATAGCATAGGTGAACTCATGCTTTTCTGGGCTGACTAGCTAGGCGCAAACCTGCTCCTGCACCGTGTTCATTTGAAGCCCCATTGGTGAATAGTAACCACAATTCATCCAATGTGTTTTGGGTGGGAGTATCCATTGCTTCACATTCTTTGATCTTATCTTCTGGAACTTCGATAATGAAATCTGCTAACACTTGGCCTTTGATAGCTGGGCGCGGCCTATACAAGATGTTATGCCCCCCCAGTTCAATTGCCCATTTTGCCAAACGACCCGATGTTTCCGGCTTTTGCAAGATAGTGCCATTGTGAAAATTGGTGAGTACAGTGATGACATTACCGGTGAAATACCTGCACAGCCTTCTGGAAGCATGTAGCAGCATGAGAACCAGCTTTTCCATGGTCGAATAGCGCGTTTCCGGATCAGTGAGCACCCTACCGACATAATAAATTGGAGTTTGAACTCCATCTCTCTCCACTAGCAATACTGACCCAATTGCCTTGTCTGAAGCAGACAAGTACAATATGAGGGGTTCCTTTTCGAATGGTACTGTTAAAGTAGGGAGTTTGATCAAGCATTCTTTCATCTGCTGGAAGGCTGCTTTTGCTTCTGCTGTCCATTTAAATTATTGTTTTTTCACGCAATTGCGCAATGTACTGATGAAAGGGTAAGATTTTGCCGCGTGATTTGATAAGAAACGATTGAGCACGGCTAAGCGACAGGCTAATCTTTGCATTTCTTTGATTATGCGCAGCAATGGCATTCTTTCAATTGCTTGGACTTTTTCTGGGTTGACTTTAAAACCACCGTTGGTAACCACGAAACCTAGAAATTTGCCTTCCTCCATTCCAAAAGAACATTTGCTCGGATTGAGCTTCATGTTCACGCTTCACAGAGAATTGAATGTCTTCTCGATGTCTTTCAACATTTGGTCCTCTTCAGGACTCTTGATCACAAGATCATCAATGTAAACCTCGATATGCTTCCCAATGTCATCTCCAAACGTTTTGTCCATTAACCGCTGGTAAGTTGCGCCAGCATTCTTGAGCCCGAAGGGCATCTTTGTATAGCAAAAAATACCGATGTCGGTGCAAAAGCAGTTTTATCTTCATCTTCCAGCTTCATCTGGACTTGGTGATACCCTTTGTAGCAATCTAAAAAACATTTCCACCTGAATGGTGCGAGAGAGTCTATTTTCTTGTCAATCTCAGGTAATGAGTAACAGTCTTTGGGACATCCCTTATTGAGATCTGTGTAGTCGACGCACATGCGCCACCCACCTGTAGACTTCTCGACCATTATAGGATTCACGACCCAACTCTGGTAGCACACCTCCCGCAATATTCCTGCCTTGAGCAGCTCACAAACTTGTTCATTCATAGCCTTTGTCTTGTCAGTCCCTAGGCTGCGCTTCCTTTGGACTTTAGGCTCAACAGATGGATAAGTGTTCAAACAATGTTCAGTGATGTCGCGCGGGACGCCCGTCATGTCAGACGGTGTCCAGGCGAATATATCCATGTTTCTGAACAACAGTTGTTTTAGGTGCGTCCTGATGTTTGGGGAAATTGCATGGCCGATCGTCACTGTTTGTTCTGGGTACTTGCGATTCAAAACCCATTTCTCTGGTTCAGTTGCTGAGACCCTGCTGGCTTTAACTGGGCGAGCATCCTCTGTCACCATCACCTATTTCTTTGAATAAATAATCGCCACCCCCGTTTCAGTTGGGAAGCCAATGGCTGAATGGGGCATGGAGATTACCATATTCATCTCTCCTTGTCTTTCTCTTCCGATCAAAACGTCGTGTCTCGACTTTACTGGCATCACCAAGAAGTTGACGTTCGTTGTTCTAAAGTGCTTCCCATCAGATAGCATGATGGGGAAGCTAATCTGTCCTAACGGGAATACTGTTTCGTTGCAGAACCCAGATAGTGGATAGTCAACTGGCTCGAGACGCGCTTTATCTTCAGGGTTGATCTGATTGAAACATTGTTCATAGATTATGTCGGTTGTGCTTCCTGGTTCGATGAAAACATACTCTGTTTCATAATGGCCTATAATGCCAGTAATGACAACAGGGCGCGTGGTCCCCCGCGCACTACTAGGAAGATGACCTGCTGCTCCTGCCAAGCTGGCTCAAATGGGCGCTTGCCCTTGCTTTTCGTGCTATGCCTAGGTCCATTGACCATATGAGTTTCTAAACGCCTGACCTTTTTTTTACCTCCATCATCTTTTCTTTGGATTTGGCGCGTCTCCTTGCGCACATTCTTGACTAGATGGCTTAACTTACCGCTTTTTAAGTCCTTCTCAATCTCTTGCCTCAAGCTGATACAATCATCGGTTAGATGGCCTGTATCTTTGTGAAAGTCACAGTAAAGATTAGGGTCTTGCCCCTTCTTGTCCGTCATTGGTTTCAGCGGCCTAAAATCATGGTTCTCCGTCATGAGTACCTCCTTAGGTGTTTTGATGAGCGGAGTCCAATGTTTTTCTCGATTCTCATTCTTGACAGCTTTGCGATAACCAATCCGATCAATTGTGTCTCGTGCATCCTCCTTGAAGCGGTGCCTCTCTTCATAACCGCTGGACTGGCTTGCTTTCCATCCAGGGTTCCTGTTTTTGTTGCGCCTGCCAGAGTCGCGCGAGTTAACTCTTGGAAAACGATCCTTAGAATAAGAATTCTTGCCTCCTGCCAGCGATTCTTCTATCTGCGCAACAATCTTTGCTGCTGTCATGAGTTTGTCCCATTCTTTAGGCATGCCGTCTTTACCTGTGATAGTCTTATCAGACTGTCACAACGGATGGCCTTTTTGAAGTGGGCGCACATCAAGTCTTCACTAACGCCTCCAATCTCCAGAAACTCTTTGTTGAAACGAGTGATAAAATCTTCTAACCCTTCATTCTCCCTTCGCCAGATGTCTGTGACTTCGGACGTATCGCGCTGATAGCGTCTCTGCTGGCTGAAGTGTGTTACAAACTGGTCTCTGAAATCGATCCATGATTTGATTCTCCTAGGGGGAGGCTGTCGAACCACGCACGAGCAGCCCCCATGAAAGTTTGGACGAAGAGATGGCACCACATTGGCATGGTCCATTGTCCTAATACACCAACACTCGTGAAGAGTCGCACGTGATCATTAGGGTCAGTAAGACCGTTGAACTTTCCTACGGTTTGTGGCAGTTTAGTTTTTTTCTAGCGGAGCTTGGGCGATGCTCCGGATAAACTTTAAATGTTCGGCTGCTTCCGCTGGTCTGTAAACGAGACTGAAATCGTGCTCTGCTGCTTCATTATAGACGGCGGACAACCTTGGACTGTAAGACTCATGATTTCTCTGCAAGCGACTGAAAACCCAAGAACCTTCGTCTTCTTTCCAAGTGGTAAATGTTTTGTCTCCTGCACGATTGTTAATCGTGGAGTACGATAGGATATAGCCTGTTGGACGCTGATTGGCTTACTCCTCTACCACTCGTGCCTTTCGTGCTTCATGGAATGAACCTACGCCGCTACCCTCGCGCGGCCTCTGGAGCGTATCCAATCTGCCGGCGCAAGGTCCAGGTATCGAGAGCTTTCATTCAGGATGCCAAGTGTAGAATCTGAGCTTCAACCTTGCTTGGGCCTCGCACGCGACTTAGGTTGTGCCTATATAGTCCGCGCGAGGTCTGTAGGTTTGTCAGATTGATGTATTAGGAGTATGGTCCTGCGCGCGACCTGATTGGTCTGCGCGGCTTTTTGGGACCATACCCCTTCAAGAATTATGCTTTACCACACAAAGTTATACATACGAACTAAATAAATTTATTGAACTAGCAACTTGTGAGAGTTTGGGAAGTGAAAATCACAAGAATTAAACACGAAAAGATACAATGAAAAAACATTTACCTGATTTCGGGTATGACGATGAAAATCTGAACAAGTGAATGGCGATTAGGGTTCCAAAAGGTGTAGGATGCTCTGCTCACAAAAGAAGGGATACGTAATACATTCCTTGTACATAGAAGATAAGAATCAGCGATTGATTGAAGAGGAGGGAAAATAGGTGAGGATGAGGGCAAAATTGAGAAGTGCTTATCTATCCTAAACGGAATGAAAAAATAGGGGGAGCAGACGGCGGAACCAGAGGGGGGTCAAGAGGGTCCGTTGACCCTCCGGTCACCGGAACTTTTTGAATTTTTATTTATAAATTTTGAATTTTTGAAGAACAAACTTAGAGATGGACCCCCTAATTTGAACCAGTATAGAATATATAAGCTTATGATGACCCCCTAACTAAATTGCTCTGGTTCCGCCACTGGAAGCGATGGAATGCTTTTTAGCATGTTTAGAGCGAATGGAATAAGAGCACCCGTAGTGGGGCGTTTTTTTTTAAAAAAAAATTGAAAAAAAACGCCCTAAAACGCCCACCCCCCACTACGCTAGGCGTTGTCCGGCGTTTTAATTGAAAAAAATTGTTGTTCGCGTTATATTTAAAACGCTGCATTGGTTCCTTGTGTGGTTTGACCCACCAATCAATTTTGAGATACCCACATGGGTCCCTGACAACTTTTTGAGCTACCGATCAATAATGCTGATTTGTTTTTTTTTTTTTTTAAACGCTGATTTGTTTTTTTTTTTTCATTAAAAATAACATGGGGGTTATTGGCATAATGCCCCACTATGCCACTTTTGCTATAATGCCCCATCGCTGACTAGGACGCCACGTGTCGGATAATGCCCCATGGTGGGGGCATTATAACACATTACCACTACACATGGTCTAAGGTAAGTAATGGGTGATTTCTTTTCTTTGAGCAACCAAACAGTACTATTTTGATTACCCTTGAATGGTTGATTCCATTCCTTTCCTTATTACCTCATACCAAACATTACATATTTTTTAAGTTAGTTTGTGGTGTAAAATGAAACGTAATTAAAACCTATATAACTTTGCAAGATTTTTGTGCATCATGACTTGTACTCCAAGCTTAGGGAGTGTTTCAAAAAAAAAAATTGATTTTTCACCTTCAACCTTCAAGTTTTTTCTTTTACATTTTAACCCATTTGAAAAAAAATGATTTTCACTTTCAACCTTAAAGTTTTTTCTTTTACATTTTAATCCATATGAAATTTTCACTTTTAACTCAAACTTTTTCATCTTTTGTAATTTAACGCAACACTTTATTATTTACAAATTAGGTCCTCTATACTTTTTATCTTTCGCAAATCGTTTTACGTTTCGTTCTAAATTTTGCAAGTTAACATGTCATAGCGTGCATGTGAGGTTCAACGTTTTTGCTCTATTTTTCATATTTGACAGACCCGTCGCAACGCGTCTATTTTTTCCCTTCTGAAAACTTCCCCGCAATGGGCGGGTCCTAGATCGACTAAGTTGTTATTTTGTACATTTTACGTTTTTGGTTAATTTCTTCGCATTAAGACACTGTAACGGGTGTACGTGGTTCAACGATTGTAGTCTCCTTTTCGTTCAGTGTAATTTTTACCATTTTATCTATTTTATTTTTACGATGTTGAGAGTTGATGTCGTTGTGGCATTGGTGTTACTTGGCACGGTTTTACGAACGTTTTTAACCTATTAATTTTTTTACTAATATTTTGTTTCGGTTTACCCCTATATTTCCTTTACTTAAAAACTATTTTTTACGTGCATATTTATGTACAAGTATGTATAAATATGATTTGTTCTACATTTCGACGTAAACTTTTTTTATAGACGAGTTAGGTCAAATATAATACGTTTTCGTTTAAAGAAACAATTTTTAAGTGCATATTTTTATGAACGTTTTGGTAAAAATTCAAGTTGTTCTACTTTCGACGTAAACTTTTTTGGGAAATGATTCAGGTCAAATATAATATGTTTTCGTGTTTATTTTATGTATGTTTCGTAAAGTTTTTTTCGAACCGAGTGGAGTCAAACTATGGTTTCTTTTTCTCCCATTTTTTTCGAAAGCTCTAATTAATCCCTTTCGATTACATGTGCATATTTTCCTTCATAACCGTTACGTTTTCTATGTATGAGTTGGGTCACATATAATACATTATGATTGTTCGATATGAATTCCATTTACTTTACGTTTGATCCAATCACAATGCTTATACAGGTTACACTGAATTCAACTGGATACGTCGAAATGTGTATTTTCATATGGTTAATGGATCATATAACGTTTGGACTAATTCATTCAATGTTTACGATGTACCCGCGCCGCAACGCGGGCGGGTGTTAACCCTAGTTACAATATTATTCTGTATCTCAAATATCATATTCCAAGTGTGAAAAAAATCCAAACAAAAGAGTCAACAGTCATAGAACATGACCTCCACAGCATTACTATCCTTTAAATAAGTTTGTTATTAGTTGCGTCTGGGGTTTGACCAACTCCAACAAGAAGAAGAAGAAGAATCAATCAATGGCGTCTTTGAGTTCGACCTATGCTTTCTCTAATTCAATACCCTCGTAGCATCAAAATACTAGCATAACATGCTTCAATATTCGTATTTACTCCAATCAAATCAATCTCGAATCCAATCTGCAGCTTAACTTGATCCAATTGCGTAAGTTTTTGTTAAATTTTCGTCGAATTCGTTATCGATTTAGTTTGCCTGAACTATTAGGTGTTATGGTTGCATTTTACACTGTGAAACGAATTTGTTGAAGAATTAGTGAGGTGTTTGATGAATTTACTGTTTTAGGGTTTCTGTTAATTGAGTGAGAAGATGGGTGGAATATGTTCTAGGAGATCCAGTGAGGATGATTTTGACAGTGGAAGCTTTCCCCGTGGATTGAGTTTTGGGTCTGGGGTGATTTATCAGTCTCGAGGATTGCCTGCTCAACGGATGGATGGCGAGTCTATACCTAAGGGAAGAGTGGATGGTGATGGTAAGGATAGTTTGAGAGAAGCGTTGTCGTTTCCGGAGATGAATGGTGGTTCGTATGCGCTGGATGATAATGATGGGATTCCGAGATTGGCTAGGGTTTTATCTCATAAATCCAGGTCGACCAAGACGACAAAGGTGAGTTTTCTGGATACTTCCTTTGGTAATTGGTATTGCAATTTTGTTGACATTTGGATCATATGTTATTGACAATTGTGTATTTTTTTCGGAAGCTACACCTGCTTAAATGTTTGCTCTAATCTTTTGATTTTGATCACAGATTTGTGATTAGAAAATTTCCACAATATTAGTTTTTTGGAATTTTTAGATTTAGTTAATAAGGTGATGGATTCTTTCAATTCTTTTGCTTTTTGTTAAGCCTGGGAAATCTAATAAGGCCATAGTCCCGATGAAGAAAATAACTAGCAACTTGGTATGTCTTAATGTATTAACTTTAGCATGAAGATCGTATGCATCTACTTTGGTATAGAAGTTGTATAAAAGATGATGAAATGAGTATTTCATGCGTAAAAGAATGAAGCAACGTTAAATAAAAAGGTGTACATAAGATATCGTGTGTGCTTAAATAATGATTTTAAACATATGATTCGTATTAGGGAAGGAAGCCCTAGATGTCTTTTAGATAACCAACTAATATAATCATCTCCCATATCATATGATTACAAACATTCATCAAATTTCCTCTCACTGACACAATGCCATATTTGTTAATTTTACACATGGTCATATTTGATCAACTAAAGTAAAAGCAGTATGAGCTGATGGTGATTTCTTGAAGCTTATTTGAGATTACATTCATATTCTAATAAAATGTAGAAAGATTCAATGGATCATTTACATTTACTCTCTATAGTTAAAGTGACATAAATATACGAGAAATTGTAGGTATGGTGATTAACCTGCCAAATTAAACCCACATAGATAGTATTTATAGCTATGAGTGGGATTATATTGGGTATGTTTGTTGTTTGGTAAAGTTGGAAAACAATTACAACTAAATGAAAGAAAGAGAAATTGCATGTTTGGTCAATTAGCAAGAAGGAATAGAAGTAACCTGAATAGAAGATTGAAGACCTGGCTTTTCTGTTAATGACTATTTACTAAGCGATACTATTACATATCTGATGCAGGAGCATCTTGAGTCAAACCCAAATAATTTATAATCTTTTATTATTTGAATTTTAAAGTTTTTATTTAGTTTCCTATTTTGTGGGGATTTGAATTTCCTAGTTTATCTATTTTATTCATTATAAATTAGGAGCTAGGGTTTATTGTTTAGTTAGTTTTTGGTTTATTATTGAATAGAAAGAACTATGTTCTTGAACCTTTTGGTTCTTATATCGTCTTTGATTAACTAATTGTTCTTGAGCCATTTGATTGCACGCGAAACTGCATCAGGTGGTATCAGAGCTATGGTTTATCAAATGGCTCAACGTGATAGTGATTACTCTCGTGTCCGTAGAATCGCCGACCGAGGCAACGGTAGAGATGGTCTCGATTCGCGTTCTCGTGATGAAGATCAACGCCGTGTTCGTAGAACCGCCGACCGAGGCAACGACAGAGTTGATTCCGAACCGCGAGATCTAAAGATCATGCGACTCCAACGACGAGTACAAGATCTCGAGTTACAAAACGAGATCAGGCGACTCAAGAAACGGATCCATGATCTTGAAGCAGTACCGGTATGGGAGGAAACGGAACCGGAAGAACCCGTCGGGGACGAGTTAACCGGGGATGAGGAGCATCCTACTCATAGCGGCTCTATCTATGATTCTCCTCCCGTGTATGATGAATACGGGGACGAAGATTGGTATTCTTGGGTTATCGGTGGTGACTTACCGGGAGATGAATCGGGTATCAAAAGTCGTAAGGTTGGTGTTACAGCGGTAGAAAACGGTGACTCCGTGGTGGCTTTGGGTGAAGATGCGGTGGTTATTGGTGGATTTGGGGTGAATGTTGATGGTGATGAGCCTGTTTTGCACGTCCTAATCATGTTGCCGCAAGTTACGGGATCCTATATCAAGTTCAAGATTCAAGAAGATAATATTGCGGCTGCCGTGCATAAACCTTCGGTGATTACTGCTACTAATTCGGTATTTCCTTATAAAAAAATTGGAGATATTAAGGTTTTAATTTACATGGTGGGTCCAATAATATTAAGTGATAGCATGTGTCCCATGCAATTCATACGTTGGCTTCAAGAAAAAGATGATAAACTGATTCAAAATGATGACTCAGCAACAATGAGGCTTTGTGAAAAAAATACTGATAACCTTTATTCAAATATTGAGCAAAAGAAGGTTATCCATACATGTGGTAAAGGAATTAATATCAACAATCTTAAGGATTCGGTGGGTAAATGTAAATTTACAAGGAGGCCACTCCAAAATATACATGTTGAGCGGTTCAAGTCGATAGCGAATGCTAGGTGGTCCAATGCTCCATTTGACCCGGGTGGTACTGGTCAGGAACCGGACAAGGCGACCCGTAGAGTTAGGTTGTTTAGACGGGTCATGATAATAATAGTAAATGGGAATCGAGTTGATGTTCCCTTCGACCCAGGTGGTTTCTGTCCAAAGACTAAACTCGAGGACGAGTTTTTTTCGAAGAGGAGGAGTATGATGCAGGAGCATCTTGAGTCAAACCCAAATAATTTATAATCTTTTATTATTTGAATTTTAAAGTTTTTATTTAGTTTCCTATTTTGTGGGGATTTGAATTTCCTAGTTTATCTATTTTATTCATTATAAATTAGGAGCTAGGGTTTATTGTTTAGTTAGTTTTTGGTTTATTATTGAATAGAAAGAACTATGTTCTTGAACCTTTTGGTTCTTTTATCGTCTTTGATTAACTAATTGTTCTTGAGCCATTTGATTGCACGCGAAACTGCATCAATATCTCTATGCATAGAACAATCCTCATGAATACAAGAGCAATTAAAGAAAATAAAATACCCTACTTACTACAATAACCTGATCTCTTCAGGAATGTTTGTTTAGATCTCATTTGTTGGTTCCTTAAATTTTGAAATCCATTTCAATCTACTTATAAAAGAATTATGCCCGAAATCAATATGGACACGAATAGTCTTCTCATACTATATATAATATTTGGGATTTTTGAATGTTTATAGTTATAACTTAAACTAGTAACACCTGTAGTTATAATTTCTGGATTCTATTGGAGGGATTTGAGTTTTGACCCTCAAGTCCTTAACATTCTTAGAATTTTTCTTAATTTCTCACAACAATGCAGAAGTCAATCACGAATTGCCTAGCATAATAGAAAATTTAGTTGTCACTTTTATAATACATTTTAAATAATACTATATGTCATCTTAGAACTAGGTCCATATAAAAACAATCCCTAGTTTTGTGTGATAACTACAATATGACTTCTTCGATATGTATTCAGCGGAGGAATCTGTAAGATAGTGAAAGACTTGATTATCTCATTCCATTCAATAGGGTCACAATATATAGAGATAAACCGGCCCGTGGGCTCGATACTAAAACCCTAAATATTATACTCCAATACTCCCCTCAGTCAGAGCGGTAAAGAATTGGACGATCAGACTAGAAAACAATAATAAACATAAACAAGCGATTACAATAATGAAAAAACTAGCTTCGATCTCAGTCTTTGACTTGTAAGTCCAAACTTCTGCCAATGACATTCCACAATAACGAAAAAACTAGCTTCAATCCATAATCTTCAATGACATTCCACAATTTTAAGTGATTCCGTAATCCTACAAGAGGCATCCAATGCAGCAGTGCGGCGGCAGCGGGTAGCGGCGGATCGTAATCCTACAGGCGGCGCGGCGGGGACCATAGCTCAATGAGCGGCGGCGGCAAGGAGCGGCATGATGGAGACGCGGAATAAACAAGATGAAGCCGTAGCTAGCATCATATGTGTGGACCGTGTGGTTGTTCACTTGCGAACAAAACTGAAGCGGAGCCAAAAATTTGTGGAAACGAAAAACCCATCAGACGGATGTCAAAAGCAACCACATATGAAACGAAAAAACGTAGACCTGCTTGTTGTGTACTTGGTTGTTTTAATTTTTCTTTTCTTTAACGAAACACCTCAGCACATAATGCAACAAAAGTCACCAAACAAAGGTTGGAGCATAATGATGATGTCAGCAATTGCAATTAGCCAATTAGGCACAAACAAAGATTGCAATATTATGGATCTCTTGATCCAAGATGATCGGCAGTTTGTGATTGGAAAGATCGTGATAAACCGAGACCAAATCTTTATTAGAATATGAAATAAGTAAACTAAAAAAACGAACGGGAAAGGAAAACAAACAGTGGCTGGACAGGGTGGTGGCGGCACGCCGCCCTGTCTAGTGTTTTTCACAAGTAGTGACGGCTAGGGTTTGTATTTTTGTGATGGCGCAACGGAGAAGAAATAGGTAACCAGAACCCTAAGGCTCTGATACCATGTAAGATAGTGAAAGACTTGATTATCTCATTCCATTCAATAGGGTCACAATATATAGAGATAAACCGGCCCGTGGGCTCGATACTAAACCCCTAAATATTATACTCCAATAGAATCTCAACTCTTTTACTCATAATTGTGTCGATTGCTGTTGTTTTTTTGCTGTTATTTTCAATGGGTAAAAGTTTAAAACTTAACTAAAAATGGGAACAACACAACGCTTAAAGCCACCTAAATCGTTTTATCAAAAGACTAAGTTATTACTTTATAATTTTATTCAGATTCATTAAATAGTTATAATCTTATAATAAAAGTGTTGATGCCAACCTGAACTGGTCTGTATTTAATAAAACTTAACCGTTTCGAACTTGCCTGACTACAAGTTTTGCAACCTTTTAATTTTTATTTTTAAATCGACTAATGCAGGTTTCTGAAGTGAGTTCAATTTTGGGTAAAGCGGGGACCGCTGGTTTTGGAAAGGCAGTAGAAGTGCTGGATACCCTTGGCAGCAGCGTGTCAAGCTTACACGTCAGTGGTGGTTTTGTGTCTGGGGTGGCAACAAAAGGAAATAAAATAGCAATATTATCATTTGAAGTTGCAAACACAATCGTTAAGGGTGCCACTTTAATGCAATCTCTTTCAAAGGATAACATAAAACACTTAAAAGAGGTAGTGTTGCCTTCAGAAGGTGTGCAACTTCTAATATCAAAAGACATGGATGAGCTCCTCAGAATTGCTGCATTTGATAAAAGGTGGGCACCGTGAAAGTAACCAATGATAAAATCATTGCCTTTTATTTATTTAGAGTAAAATGCCATTTTCCTCTCTGAGGTTTGGCCAGTTGTGCGACTTTCATCCAAAGGTTTGTTTTTCCAAGGTTTGAAATCTTGCCATTTTCATCCAACACGTTAACTCCATCCATTTTTCTCCGTTATGTCATGGGTATATTCGTCTTTTTTGTCAACTTAAAGGGCTTTTTCATGTGTGTGGTAGATTTTAGATCATTTTTCATGCGACCGAATTGCCCTTTGAGTTAACAAAAAAGACAGAAATACCCCTGACATAACGGAGAAATATGGATGGAGTTAACGAGCCGGACGAAAATGGCAAGATTTCAAACCTTTTGGATCCAGATGCGTAAAAACAAACCCATGGACGAAAGTCGCAAAACTGACCAAACATTAGGGACAAAAATGACATTTTACTCATTTATTTAATATGGTGATATTTTAAGATTTTGCTTTTATGATGTTTATAGGGAAGAATTAAAAATCTTTTCTGGAGAAGTGGTTAGATTTGGAAATCGATGCAAAGATCCTCAATGGCACAACCTAGACCGTTATTTTGAGAAGTAATTTCTGTGGACATAAATTGGAGGTGGCAATTTCGACCCGTTTGCTTACGAACGCGTCACTTGGGTAACATGCCAAAAGGGTAAAAGAAAATTTCTTAAAAAGGAACCAGTCAACCTCCTGAACCATTTTGTTTAAAGAATTATATAATCATCCGGATAACATTAATCACTGAATCTTATTTGACACGTTCATCAAAAAAATAATTTTTTTGGACAAAAGTGTTTCAGCCTTTCGACCTGACTTGTACCAGAAAATACCTGTTTTGAGTCTTTTGACCCGTTACCCAAACCACCCATTTTGCCACCTCTGTCATAGATCTGTTTTGTCGAATTCGATTTGCACATGGTGCTAATGTGTTTGTTGTATTGTTTAGATTGGGATCAGAATTAGTTCCCCAGAAACAACTGCAAGAAGAAGCAGAAACCACCATGGAGCATTTGAAGATTTTGGTTCAGAATACTGCAGTGAGTGTTTCCTTCCCTTTATAATATCTCTGCAATGCTTATCAAAAAAAGCAAAAAAAGATGCGAGTAAGTTGCCGACGTTAATAAAGGTGGCCCTAATATCTTACATAAGGCACGTACTTTGGAATGGTAATTTGAAGGGATTGGTTATTTATAAATTATAACATTCAATCTCTGAATACTTATACATCACCAATAAAGCTAAAAGGATATAAAATTACTACTTCTATTTACGCTGCACATGGAATAAAGAATCGATTATAAGTAGAGAATTTCGAGGAATGCATAAACATGTGTACGCATTGCTTTGCTTTATATGTGATAGATATTATGTAACCGCACACATACACACATATAGGGTATGTAGGGGAGTATTTAATAAATAATTACTTTTAATTAGAGAATTGCATAAGCACGTGTACCCATTGCTTTGCTTTGATCGTAATGCGTATGGTGGTTATGTAACCAAATAACCGTATATCTTTCTCTCCCCTACTACTTCTTATCAGCACTATGTACAGGTGCTTATTGCATTTCTCTACTTAAAACTGAATATGTATTAAATGCACCCCTATATATGTGTTGTGTGTACATATATGCATGTGTAACTGTGTAGTGTTGGAATCAAAGTGAAGCGTTTTGCATGCAGGAATTATACCACGAGTTACACTCGTTGGACCGGTTTGAACAAGATTTTCGACGTAAGCAAATAGAAGAGAACCCCAACGCTCCACCAAGAGGTAACCTTTGCTATAACCATAATCCTTATATCTTTACCTGTTATTCTTATTTATATTATTTATTTTCAATGTTATTTTTCATATGGTGAGATGAGTTGTGTGCATGAATCTTTGAGTTTCAAGTTTTAGGCTTGAAGCAACAAATGTACATGTAACCTAATATTCGTTGAATTTTATATTAAAGGGGACAGCCTTGCTATCTTGAGGGCAGAATTGAAGAGTCAAAAGAAGCACGTGAGAAATTTGCAAAAGAAGTCACTTTGGTCCAAGATTTTGGAAGAGGTAACAAACTATAACTATATATCTTAGAGGAGAGTAGAAGGCAACTGTATCCTTTATAGTACGCTTATTTGTATTATTATTTTTTCGTCACTTTAGGTGCAATGGTTTTTCTGTTTAAGGTATAAGGGTTACTCTCTTGGAAATAAGCTGCAATGGGTGTAATATTTTACTAAGTACTTATATTTTTTATTTAAGGTGATGGAGCAACTCGTAGACATTGTGCATTTCTTACACATGGAGATTCATAATGCTTTTGGAACAGCCGGTAGGCCTCCGATACGAGCAACTCACTTGTTTGATTTAAGTAATATATAATTTATTATTTTACCTTCTGAATGTTATTTCAGATACCGAAACACCGGTAAAAAGCAACCGACAGAAGTTGGGAGCAGCTGGTCTTGCGCTACATTATGCTAATATTATTACTCAGATTGATACACTTGTGAGTTTCTGTTCTTTCAGATATCATTAGCTGTGTGATCATACATTTATAATGCTTGTTCCTTTGACATAAACATGGATACCGATAAATATTCTGTTTGATATGGAGTAATAGTAACACGGTAAACTGTAATAAATATTAGTGATGAAGTATTTAATGATACACATCAGGTCACTCGCTCAGGTTTTGTGCCTCCAAGTACTCGGGATTCTTTGTACCAAGGACTACCGCCTCATATTAAGTTAGCAATGCGCTCCAAATTACATTCGTTTCTCCCAAAGGAAGAGGTACTCGAGTCTTGTGGGAGTTTTAACCATTTGAACAACAAATCTTTCCATTGCTTTTTAAACATGTCTTATTAATGTTTTTACATATGTGATAAATTATTTTTGTTTTCTATTGCAGCTTACCATTCCTGAAATTAAAGGAGAAATGGAGAAAACTCTCCAATGGCTTGTTCCAATTGCAACAAACACAACCAAGTAAGTTTTGGGTCTTTTAACGTAATATTCTTCTTGTATGGAATTTAAATAAAGGGGCATTTGGGTGTGTTTGGATGTATATTTAAAAATGATTATTTCGACTCTTAGTCACAATAATCACAGCATAAATACACTTCCAAATGCCCACTTGACTTTTAGAACATAATAAAAAATAGTTGAAGTTCTAGTTTGATATATCTTTTAGTAACTACTAATCCTGCATCATGTTGAACACCAAATCGGGTCAATGCAGAGCTCATCATGGCTTTGGCTGGGTTGGAGAATGGGCAAATACAGGGTAAGTTCTATTTCCGTTGCTCTTTTCTTGACCTGGCACTATGGGTGGGTTAGATGAACATGTCAAACGTAAATTTTTGGTATTTTTTTAGTAAAATGATTTAGGATATTCACCCTTGGGTTTTCTCTTTAGCTTCTTTTACTTAACAATTTAAAGTTGTTCGTAAGTAAATGGGTCAACACATAACATGAGGTTGACCCATTCATAAGTAAATGGTCGAAGTCACCGCCTCTACTCGTTTCTGCTGATACAGTTTCATTTAAACAGCTAATTAATTTCCTGTAGATCTGAGGCAGACCGAAAACTGTCTAGTCACGTTGACTCATTAAGAATAGAGACTCTCCACCATGCCGATAAGGAAAAAACAGAAGAATGTATTCTTAAATTAGTCATCTGGCTTCATCACCTCGTTTGCCAATCAAAGGCTATAAACGGTGGAATAAAATCACCGGTAAAATCTCCTATTCGCTCCCCAAATCAAAAACGAATTCAACTGACAGCAAACCGGCCCGATTCTCCCTTGCCTGCACTCACAACCGAAGACCAAGAAATGCTTCGGGATGTTAGCAAAAGAAAACCGACCCCCATAATCAGCAAAAGTCAAGAATTTGACACCCAAAACAGGTTAAGCAAGCAATATAGGCTAACTAAAAGCAGTAGTCATTCCCCGACCCATGAAGTTAAGCGGGATCCGTTTCCCATCAAGAGACCGTCATCTCTTCCGATTATTAACTTTGATATCGATAGGATGAAGGCTATGGATGTTATTGATGATATAAGAGCGTGTGAGTAAACACTCGTTTGACAGGTTTCGGGTCGAGGCCGTGTCGAATATGCGTTGATGTTGGTTCTTGGGTAGATTTTTGTTGTTTAGAGATTTCATTTTGTACATGAGTCAACTAGTGTCGTATGTACAGACCTTTGTCTCGTTTGGAATTAGTAGACGCTTCTATATTTATACAGAAAAGTTATGGCACATGTTTATATGATTCTATAATTTATATGATGTTGTGTTTATATATTTTGTGTATTTCTTTTCAAATTCCTTTTGTTTCTTTATTAATATTCTTTTAAGTAGATGGCATAAAAAACCCAAAATGCTTCTCATATGCATTGGAATTTGGAAGTCACCGGATTTACCAGATAAATCTAAAGTCCAGGACAAAAGTTGATTAAAAAATATGAATATGAATATAAATGATGATTTCTGTTATTTCCTTAGTTTAAGGATGGAAAGAGATATTTTTATACCTAAGTGAGGGTGGACGGTATGGGTTGATTGAGTGGGTTTGGTGATTGGTTTCACCGATCGGTGAACCATCCCGGCCAGTTGATTGAGTATGATTGATCGAAGGGTTTCGGTGTATACTCACCGAATGTTTGAGTATGATTGATTGAGTTTAATGGTGGGTCCCAACCCCTTTCAAGCAATTACAATTTTTTTTTAAATTCTTTACCACTCTCTAGATGTTTGAACCATACCGAGTGATTGAGTGCAAAATAGGGAGTAGAATGGGGACTTGACATGACATAATATTATTGGCTAGAGAATAACTCAAACACCCTAAGGCTGGAGGGTGTGGGGGCGCCACCCCCTCCAAGTCAGCCACTATAGCGCCCCTAAGGGCTCCATCACCACACCCTCCATTTTAAGAGGGGGGCGCCATGGGTGAGGCGCTAGCATGGTAACGAGCTTTCTAATGTGTTCAGGTGGGGCCCACAACATGTCAACAAATCAAATTTTTTATTTTTTTTAATTTTGTTTAATAGGGGGCTCCATCCACACCCTTCAAATTAAAGGGGGCTCCATTGCTGACGTGAATCCTACGTGGCCTGATAACGCCCTTAGGGGGCTCCAACCACACCCTCCAACCTAAAGTGATTGAACCATATCCTCCACCCTGATATCTATATACCTAAAAGACGAGAATAGTAATTTACTCTGTTTTAGAGTAATTTACTCCAGTGTCCGTCAGTTAT
Source organism: Helianthus tuberosus (assembly GCA_030545235.1). Lineage (NCBI taxonomy): Eukaryota > Viridiplantae > Streptophyta > Magnoliopsida > Asterales > Asteraceae > Helianthus > Helianthus tuberosus. Next base: position 92,497,254 of record CM060360.1, read on the forward strand.
CCAATGATATTAGGGGAGATAAACAAGTAAGTTTTTCAAAAACATTAGTTTGGTAAATACTTTTTTCAAAAACACTATTTTTGTAAATATTATAAATTCAGACCTGAATACATATACATGTTGTATATGTTATTGAATTGAATATAATTGGAACTCCTCATGAGTATCCTAAAGCATTTGAGTGCTTAAGAGGTTAATTGAAACACCTTATGGATGTAATTGTAGTGCACCAATACTCCAATAAACATACATAGAAAATGTGTACCTGGTTATTATGGCATCTCAATACTCCAATTAACATACATAGAAAATGTGTACCATCCTCTCTCCTTCCTCTCTCCAAAACCGTAACCCACCTTCATCACCATCTCCATCCTTTTTCAATCTTGTTCTTCATAATCTAACCCCTTTTCAAGCATGTTTCAAGTGGTGTGAAGATCTAAAGGTGATTCCAAGGTGTTCTCAAGTGATTCAAGCTTCCTATCATCAAAATCTCATCCTACAACCTACTTGAATCTTGAAGGTATAACATTATGTTTAAATCATACTTTTGATTCTTGGTTGTTCTTGATGATTGAAGTTTCTCTTAAATCTTGGGATTTTCACTAAACTTGAAATCTAAAATGAAATGGGTCATGATACAAGTAAAAATGGTTATGTACATATATGTATGTATAACCGTACATATGTATGTGTGTATATGAGTTTTGAAGTTTGATATCTTGTTAAGTACTTGTTTATGTTGTTACATGTTCTTGAATGGTGGTAAAAATGCAAGTAATTGGTGATTTATGTATGATATGTTAAATATAAATTACATCAGCAAATACATCTGAATATATCACATATTTGATGCTTTTAAACTCATAAAAAAATGATGTTGCTATGGTAGTATGCTTTAGGCACTTGTACATGAAGATACATGTTGATGTGAAGCTCAAGAAATGGTAAAAAAATGGCTATATGACAAAACTGTTTTAGATCAGGTTACAAACACTAAAAATAACATTATTTGATGTATTATAATGGCATGAAACTTTGACATAGGTTTGATAGCTTTACATAGTGGTAAATTAGGTGAAATTTGCATGATTTATGTGCTTTATTTAAGACCTTCACTATCATGAATATAACCATTATTTTATTAAGTAAATAACATGGGTTATGTCAAAATTTCAAGTCGTTTCGATTTGGGATGGTTCGGGTAACGTTTGATGCAAAACTATGCGGTAAAACGGTCAAAAATCGCCTTTTCGGAGGATTTTTACAAAACTGTTTTAGATCAGTAACCAAACTGATATATTTGGTATAAAAATAAGTATTTTAACTTATATTAAGTTTACTAGGTGATTGGTTAGTCATACGTGACTTCCGACGCCCAAAAATGTTACCGAATCGCAAAAATAAGTGTTTTTCGACATACACTAGAATGGGTTGTTCATGGGTTATTTTATGTGTTACAATGTGCTATGTGTTTACAATATGTGTATGGTCATGTGTTAGTGTTGACAAGATTAGGTGTGTTACGCTCGAGTACATATATACAAATACACCAAAATAATCAAAAATAATAACTTTTCGAGAAATCTCAAAATTATGTGAAAATTCCAAGTGTCTGAGAAACTCATGTATTTTTGTGAGTTTTGATTATTTAATTATTCATATTTAATTTAGGACAAATAAACAAATTGTGGGATTGTGTTAACATATAAAAACGCACCCAAAGGTGAGTACACAGACCCCTCTTTTACTGTTTTTCAAACACTTTGGGGTGAAACACATGTGCCTACTTGTTATTTTCGTGCTTTCCATGTTTTCATAATATATACTTGTTATGTTCATTAGTACACTATTAATGCATAATTTCATTTTCTTTTGCAATGTATGTTTACTTGACATGTTAGCGCATTGATTTATATGACTTTTCTGCTTTGTATGTTAACTTAGCATACTTAGTGCATTGCTTTCTCATAACATGTTTACATTTGATATGACATTTGGTTTGTACAACGGGACTAAAACACATTCATTAACATTAGCTACGCCTCTCGGTAGTAAGTAATGGTACCATAGGACTTGACAAATCCCGTCCCTGACATCCTAGGTTTGTTTGGGTGTAAGGAATGACTGAATCCGATAACATTTCTTTTGATAACCTTGACTTAGGGTTATCCGTCTGTCTCAAGGCTTGAATGTATGCGTTAACTTACCACATAAGTGTTTGTATCAGTAAAACATGCATTTACTTTGCAAAACATAACTTTTTGATATATTCGAATTACTTTGTTTTGTGCATTTTTACATTTGGTTTATGTGACTCCACTTTACTTACCATACATAACATTTGTTACACATTACTTGACTACATTTGGACTTTTAACATTTGACATGGTTTATACAAGGACTTTTTGATAATTGGTTTAAACATGGACTTTATACACTGGTGGTTTGTTTAAATGACTTAAGTAACGAGATATGTGTAGTATGATACAAGCATGGTGGATACGCCGCTGGTACTTCCTATATATAAGTGCTTGTATTGTACTACATGTCGTAGTGTTATTTAGATCATTCAATTTGGACTTATACCTTTTACACAAACAATATATTTTTCACAAGACTTTGGTTAACAAAACAATTTACAAGGTTCATGACTAACTTTTATTAAACATTTCTTTAAACTCAAGTCATGAATCCTATTTCCATAAAACCTATGTATCTCACAGGCATTTTTATGCTGACGTACCTATTTTCATATGTGTTTTCAAGAGCTGTTGCTTAGGATGTTCGTGACACACTAGGGCGGACCTGTGCCTTAGAGACTTAAAATAAAGATGGAACTAGTTTAATTATGTGTTGAACTCTTCGTATCAGTTATTTTAAGACAATGTAACTCTTTGTTTGATGAATAAAACATAACTTTTAATTACCATGGTTGTGGAACAATAATTCTATTACACACTCCCCGACGTTTCCGCCACGATTTGATGTTTTACGTGGTCGGGGTGTGACAGAAGAGTTTGTATCAGAGCCAATGGTTATAGGGAATTAGGTTATTAGTAATACTTTGACCTAGACTATAACCTTTCTAGGACCCCAACACAAGTTATCTTGTGTTTAGATTTTTAAAACATGCACTTCACCTATCCTTAGGTGATTACCAAAAACAAAACATAATGGAAGGCACAAAGCCAAAATAAATCATCAATCTCTTAAACCTTCCAAGTTTTCAAAATCTCGTCAAAGTTTTGGGTTCTAAATAGTGTGAACACGTGCAAACTGGAAGAGTGAATGCCTGTACCCTGGGTTTTCTGTCTAAGGCTAGAGTGTTCGTACAAATCCACATAATCGGACCAATCACTCTTACCTGGGAACTCTTGGGGTGAGTATTCACTTATAGGCGAGCATGTCTTTGTGATGCATTATTTTTGACCCATTTACTTTGATTAGTCACTATGTGTCGTTTGTTTCCTTTGTGATACGGACGAATGACCACCATCTTTGCTTTTGTCGATTTTTGTTTCATCTCATTCTTTTCATCTAATCATCTCACTCGTTCCTTTCATGTTTCCTCTTTTAGAATGCCTCCTCGACGTGAAAATCCGCTACCAAATGCCGAACTGGCAGAAATCATCACGCAGCAAATGGCTGATGCGTTCCCAAATCTTATTGCTCAATGGAACCAAGCCAACAACAACAATAATGCTCCATGCAATTTCAAGAGTTTTAACTCGGCTAAGCCGCTCCAGTTTAGTGATTCTGAGGGAGCAACTGGGCTTCTTCAATGGTTCGAGAGCATTGAGAATACTTTCCATCTCGTTCAGTGTCCTGATAATCGCAAAGTCGAGTTTGCTTCCAGTGTGTTTCAGAAGAGGGCTCTCACGTGGTGGAACGGGGTTATAAGAGACCGTGGTGCAGAAGTTGCTCTAGCACAAACATGGGCTGAACTTAGAAACCTTATGATGAGGGAGTTTTTCCCTCGTCATGAACTGCGAGCTTTGGAAAGGGAGTTTGATGACTTGAAACAGGATAGTGGCGAGAACCGGGCGTATACTGATAGATATGAGGAGCTGAGTTTGTTATGCCCAAAAATGGTTACCCCACTCGATAAGGCTATTGAAAGGTACATCGATGGTCTACCTGACTCAGTGCAAGACATCGTTACTGGTAGTAACCCTACCACAGTCCGTCAGGCGATCGAGTTAGCAGCAACATTGACTGAGTCGCAGGTTCGGAAGGGTAAGCTGCATAGAAAGGGTGACAAAGGTAAGAAGCAGGCGTCTGACAAAGAGGATAGCAAGAATGGTAAAAACAAGAAGGGTAAGGATTCTGGTTCCTCGAAGGGTTCTAGGAAGCGCAAGGCTTCCCAAAACTACGCCGTTACTGCACAGGCTCAAGCTGTACCAAATCAGCCTGCGCAACCACTTGCCAAGAAACCTTATCTAGGCAATGCACCTTTGTGCAACAGGTGTAACGGTCATCATCAGCCACACCTCCAGTGTCGTCAATGTACCAACTATGGAAGACCTGGTCATCTTGCTGCTACATGCCGCATTCATGCTAATCAGAATTGGGCAGCTCAGAACCCGGCTCAACAAGTTGCTCAGCCTCTTGCTCAACAACAAGGTCAAGCTACACGACCTCACTACCCACCAGGTTCTTGTTATAACTGTGGGGATCTGACCCACTACCGTAATCAATGTCCAAGATTGGTGAATGTGAATCCAGCTCAGGCTCGAGGTCGAGTCTTCAACATGAATGCACAAGAGGCGCAAGCAGACAATGAAATGGTTAACGATACGTTCTTTGTTAATAATCAACCCGCATCTGTTCTTTTTTATTCCGGTGCCGATAAGAGTTTTGTGTCGTTATCTTTTGAGCCATTGCTTCGCGTGTCTAGAACGAAACTAGGTAAGCCTTTGACACTAGAAGTTGCGAGTGGTAATCCCGTTGTTCTTGATTCTGTTCTTCGCAATTGCCAATTGAACCTTAACGACCATCTTTTTCCTATTGACCTCACACCCATGCAACTTGGAAGCTTCGACATTATTGTGGGTATGGATTGGTTAGCCAAGCATCACGCGGAGGTAGTTTGTTTTGAGAAGATTGTTCGGGTGCCGCTTTTGTCAGGTGAGATCCTACAGGTTCGTGGTGAGAAACCTGCTAGTAGTCTCAAGCTCATGTCTTGTACTCAAGCTCGGAAGTATCTGCGAAAGAACTATGTGGCCTTCTTGGCACATGTTACAGCAGATAAAGGCAAAGGTAAGTCTATTCAAGATATTCCTGTTGTTCGGGATTTTCCGGAGTTGTTTCCTGAAGAGTTACCTGGTCTACCCCCAGCACGCCAAGTCGAGTTCCGTGTTGATCTCGTACCTGGTGCAAATCCCATTGCCAGATCTCCATATCCTCTTGCACCGTCTGAGATGCAAGAGTTGTCTAAGCAGCTTCAGGAGCTATCTGACAAAGGTTATATTCGTCCTAGTTTTTCACCTTGGGGTGCTCCCGTTCTTTTTGTCAAGAAGAAGGATGGATCCTTCAGGATGTGCATCGATTATCGTGAGCTGAACAAGCTTACCATCAAGAATCGATATCCCCTACCTCGCATCGATGATCTCTTTGACAAGTTACAGGGTGCTTCTTATTTTTCGAAGATCGATCTTCGTTTTGGGTATCATCAACTTCGTGTGCATGAAGAAGATATTCCCAAGACTGCTTTCCGCACTCGTTATGGGCATTATGAGTTTACAGTTATGCCGTTCGGTTTGACTAATGCTCCTGCTGTTTTCATGGACTTGATGAATAGGCTTGTAAGCCTTATTTAGATAAGTTCATCATCATTTTTATTGATGACATCTTGATATACTCTAAGACGCAAGCTGATCATGAGCAACATCTTCATCTTACTCTGGAACTCCTAAAGAAAGAGCAACTTTTCGCCAAGTTCTCCAAGTGTGAATTTTGGCTTAAGGAAGTTCAATTTTTAGGGCATATTGTCAACGAACAAGGTATTCATGTAGATCCCTCTAAGATCAGTGCGATTAAGGATCGGGATACGCCTACTACTCCTACTGAGGTTCGTTCTTTTCTTGGTCTCGCGAGTTATTACCGCCGCTTCATAGAGAATTTCTCAAAGATTGCAGTCCCTTTAACAGCTCTAACTCAAAAGAACAAATCCTTTGAATGGGGATTTAAGCAAGAAGAAGCGTTTCAGACCTTAAAGCAAAAGCTTTGTGACGCGCCTATTCCGACTTTGCCTGAGGGCAATGATGATTTCGTCATTTATTGCTGTCACACCCCCAAAATCCACACGCGGAATACCACCGCTTGGAGGCGTGACTGACCAGGATCAAGCCACCAATCATATAGAACAATGTAATAGTAACAGTAAATGTAACCAAACCAATCCATATGAAAGGTGTTCAAAACATAAGTATAAATTCAACGTTTAGCGGAAGCATATGAGTAAAAGCCCAACATAAATAAAGTATGTAATGACAGAATGTCTAATCAAGCATTCACGATCCTTGTCCACAACGAACGCGCCTCCCAGTGCAAGCTCCATGTATACCTAACGACCTGCAAGGCATGTAACAGAGAGTCAACAACTAGTTGAGTGAGTTCACAGTAAGTAAGTTCGTAATAGTAAGTTTGTTTCGTAACATGTGGCGCTACTAGGCCGATAGTATGTTCTATTAGTGGGGGCTTCCCATGTTTGCATATACACTAGACTATTTGTAACCATAAGTGTTCTTCTTACCGAGAACAGTAGTACGTACAAAGTTTACGTAGGTTTTACGTAAGTGTCCTTCACAACCGAGGACAGGGGTACGCGGGGGTTTACGTAGGTTTTACGTAAGTGTCCTTCCTGACTCCGGAAGACAGTAGCATGTTCTTTTTTACGTAGGTTTTACGTAAGTGTCCTTCACAACCGAGGACAGGGGTACGCGGGGGTTTACGTAGGTTTTACGTAAGTGTCCTTCCTGACTCCGGAAGACAGTAGCATGTTCTTGTTTACGTAGGTTTTACGTAAGTGCCTGACACAACCGAGGCAGTCGTGAGTATAAGTTCACGTAGGTTTTTATGTGAGTGTCCTTCGCAACCTGAGGACAGTGATGAGTACAAGTATACGTAGGTTTTACGTATGTATCCTGCGCATCCGAGGACGATGGTAGATAGTCTAGTAACAGTGTAAGTACGAGTATCTATTCAAATCTCATTCCTTCAATCCCCATTCCCATACCATGGGAATCCCATGCCTTAGTAAAAGTGTGAACTCACCTTGGTTTGCTCGGTATGCTAAGTTAAGTGCTCACAATTTATCAGTCAAGTCCTATATTTATGCACGTACGTTCAGTCAGTACATGTTTGTAAGGTTTCACATGCCAATTATGTCACATAGTGTGTTTATGGATTTCTCATCAAGTAGCACATAACAATTGGTTCATGTTCACACAGTCATACTCCATATAACTGAGTTATTAGTAATATCTAACATGGTTAATCAATTAACATGCTTGATGGGGTTAACAGACTTAACCAGGTTAATGTATTAAGCAAAGATGACAAGCTACCAGAATTAACAAGCATAGCAGGCAATATTAACTAACAGTGGTAATTAATTAACCGGGTTAACAAACTAGTAGAGTTACCTACTTAACGGGGTTAAGGTATTAACAGGGTTAACATACTAACAGAGTTAACTCACTTAACATAGTTAGCACACTTAACTTAATTAATAAACTTAACAGGATTATTAAACACTTGGGCCGAAATCCAACTTGGGCCGAAATCACATGAGTGCCGAAATCCCTTTAGGGGACGAAATCACTTTGGCTGAAATCACCAAGGTGATTTCGTTGAAATAGTATTTTCGTGAGGATTGGTTTTTCGTCGGCACATCATCACCATCATCATCATAGCAGTTACGCAAAACAATAAACCCTAATCATCACTTACAAATTACATGAGCAGCCATCGACACATAAACATATAAATTACCAAATCATTACGAGGACAAGATCATAACCAATCAACAGATCATCATTAACAGCTTTGAAACTTTAACAAACAATTGCCCACTAGTCTAAATCATACAATCATCAGAGTCCACTACTAGCAAATACTAGTCACATGAGTGCGGCCCAATGGAAAACTTATTAAAAACATTATTGTCGACCATAAATCAATAGAGACATCAAATACTATTTGTCAGTTTGTTTCAGCCCCCATGTGTTTATATGTCCTATGTTGTCAGCCATATAATCATAACATTACAACTGATCAACACAGCCTAATCCGAATAACAATACACTTTCTCATCATGTACTTAATCATGTTTTATGATCGTGACTTTATCATAAGGAAACTTGATTTGTTTATAATCACAAACATCACATCAGCAACCCCTATGTACACGCGATCAATCTAAGCAACAACTAACAAATACCATAAAACCCATAATCATTATACAAATATGAAATCATAAGCGAGAATCACTAACCGAAGACCCAATTAAATCGAGATGCAATCACAAGTAGAAGGGGGGGGGGGGGTCTTGTTACTGCCGTCGCACCCTCAATGAAAAAGTAGGGTTTGATATGATCTACCTTCCTTCCTAATCATTCACGTAATATGAAAAATATAGGGACAAGGGATTTGGGCCGATTTCTATATTAATCGAAGCAAGGGTTTGGGCCTAACAGATCTCATTTTATTTTATTTTTTTAAAAAATACAACCATGGTATTAATAATAAAAATATATGTATACACATACACACATAATACACACCATATATAGCATAACAATCACAACACGATATCACGTATTACAAATGTGCACAGTTGCGAAACAAACAAGTCGTATAACAAACAACTTAAACAATTAACGTGCAATGAATGCGAAGATAGAATCTTTGAAACTCGAGTTATCACAATTGCGATGCATCTAAATTGGGTCTTGGCTGTGTTCTGATGCAAAGGAACAAAGTTATAGCCTACGCATCAAGACAATTGAAGGTGCATGAGAAGAACTACACCACTCATGATCTTGAGTTGGGTGCAGTTGTCTTCGCTCTTAAGATCTGGAGACACTATTTGTATGGTACTAAATGTGTGGTTTTCACTGACCACAAAAGTCTTCAACATATCTTCAATAAAAAAAAACTCAACATGAGGCAACGACGTTGGGTTGAGCTTCTAAACGACGATGACTACGAAATTCGCTACCATCCTGGTAAGGCGAATGTCGTAGCCGATGCATTGAGTCGTAAAGAACGTGTCAAGCTTCATTGTGTTCTTGTTCAATCTGATATTCAAGCACGATCTGATATTCAAGCCTGCATCTCTCAGGCTCAACATGCTTGTGTTTCACAAGAATTGATGGGTAAGGAATTACCCTATCACATTAAGCCTGATCTTGAACTGAAGGACGATGGATCGTATTATTTCATGGACCGTTTGTGGGTCCCAAGCCTAGATGAACTCCACATTTTGCTTATGGATGAAGCTCATAAGTCTCGCTATTCTATTCATCCTGGCTCAGATAAGATGTATAAGGATCTTCGTACTCGGTATTGGTGGCCCGGTATGAAGAAAGACATAGCCTTGTATGTTTCAAAATGCCTTACTTGTCTTAAGGTCAAGGCTGAACACCAACATCCTTCTGGTCTTTTGGAGCAACCAGAGATTCCATTTTGGAAATGGGAAAACGTTGCTATGGATCTTATTACCAAACTTCCGCGCACTAAAAAGGGTCATGATGCCATCTGGGTAGTTGTTGATCGTCTTACTAAGTCAGCACATTTCTTGCCAATACGTGAAGATTTTTCTGCTGAAAGGCTGGCTAAAATCTATGTGGATGAAATCGTATCTCGACATGGTGTTCCTTTGAACATTATTTCTGACAAAGATGCTCGCTTCTCTTCTCGTTTTTGGAGAACCATGCAATCTGCTATGGGGACCCAACTTAATCTCAGCACAGCTTATCATCCACAAACAGATGGCCAAACTGAAAGAACAATCCAGACTTTGGAGGATATGCTTAGAGCTTGTGTGATCGATTTTGGTGGTAGTTTGGATTCACATCTTCCATTGATTGAATTCTCCTACAACAACAGTTATCATTCCAGCATCAACATGGCTCCTTTCGAGGCTCTCTATGGTCGAAAATGTCGTTCACCAGTCTGCTGGAATGAGATAGGTGAGGCTCAACTTACTGGACCTGACCTCATTCTAGAGACAACTGATAAGGTTAAGAAAGTTCGTGATAACCTTCAGACAACTCGAACATCAAAAGAGTTACGCGAACCAACGACGCAAGCCCTTGGAATTTCAAGTCGGTGATCGTGTATTACTTAAGGTCTCACCTTGGAAATGAGTGATCAGATTTGGAAAGAAAGGAAAACTTACACCTAGATATGTTGGACCATTCAAGATCGACGAAAGAATCGGTAAGGTAGCCTACAGACTCGAGTTACCTCCTGAACTTGGGAATGTTCATCCAACCTTCCACGTATCCAATCTCAAAAAGTGCTTAGCTGACGAGAACCTCCACATACCGCTTGACGAAATTCGTGTTGATTAAACACTGCACTTTATCGAGAAACCTGTGGAGATAGTGGACCGTACATTCAGACAGTTGAAGAATAAACGGATTCATTTGGTCAAGGTTCGCTGGGAATCCAAACGTGGCCCCGAGTTTACTTGGGAACGTAAGGACCAGATGAAGGCGAAATATCCGTATTTATTTTCACAAGTTTCCTCTAAATAAAAATTCGGGACGAAATTTCCTAAAGTAGGGAGACTGTGACAACTGTGTTCTGTAATCATCGTATAATGTAAAACAATGTGGATTATCAATAAAACAATGTGCTTTGGTGTTATTATATGTGTTATTGTGTTTGATGACTTTACAATTTGATTCGATTCCGACTTCAAGCTTTAAATCACTTTCTAGAAGGTCATACGCAAACTGGTGCATAAACACAATCAGTTTAGCGTGACGTACACTCCAGAACTGTGACGTAAGCCAAACATACCCTAAATATCCTTTACATAACTTAGAAATAAGTTTCGAAGGATTCGGTATGGCAAAAACATGTTTATTTGAACTAAAGAACTATTTACGACAAACTGCGAAACTAACGTTGGTGACCGCCCGGATAATATTTAAATCCCAAAAATATTCTGTTATGATTAAAATTTTATTTTAATCAGGTTCGTGTTGAAAAATAAATTAAAACGCCTAAAAACGTTATTTTTCAAGTTTTAGCGCGTACCGTGTGTTTCTGCGTGACACAGTGGTTCTACTGCAAAACGCAGACAACACAGCCAGTCTTGGCAACTGAAATTTATTTCAGTAATATTTTGGCAAGTTTATTTTTATAGTATCATAAAAATAATTTAGAACGCCATAAACCGGGATTTAAACGCTAGATAAAATACCCGGTATCCAGTTAAACACCCGTTTTTAGCCTACATATAACACATTATATAAATTTTTGCATGTATATGAGAGTGGAGGGTGGAGGTGGCGGCCCCATGTGCCTTCCCTTGCCACTTCTCATTTAACTTCGACACTTGTTGTTGCATGACAATCCCATATCTTCCATATAATTCTTCCATATCACTTCACATCTTCACACAAGATTATAATCTTTCCACAACACTCAACATCCTCTCTCCTTCCTCTCTCCAAAACCGTAACCCACCTTCATCACCATCTCCATCCTTTTTCAATCGTGTTCTTCATAATCTAACCCCTTTTCAAGCATGTTTCAAGTGGTGTGAAGATCTAAAGGTGATTCCAAGGTGTTCTCAAGTGATTCAAGCTTCCTATCATCAAAATCTCATCCTACAACCTACTTGAATCTTGAAGGTATAACATTATGTTTAAATCATACTTTTGATTCTTGGTTGTTCTTGATGATTGAAGTTTCTCTTGAATCTTAGGATTTTCACTAAACTTGAAATCTAAAATGAAATGGGTCATGATACAAGTAAAAATGGTGATGTACATATATGTATCTATAACTGTACATATGTATGTGTGTATATGAGTTTTGAAGTTTGATATCTTGTTAAGTACTTGTTTATGTTGTTACATGTTCTTGAATGGTGGTAAAAATGCAAGTAATTGGTGATTTATGTATGATATGTTAAATATAAATTACATCAGCAAATACATCTAAATATATCACATATTTGATGCTTTTAAACTCATAAAAAAATGATGTTGCTATGGTAGTATGCTTTAGGCACTTGTACATGAAGATACATGTTGATGTGAAGCTCAAGAAATGGTAAAAAATGGCTATATGACAAAACTGTTTTAGATCAGGTTACAAACACTAAAAATAACATTATTTGATGTATTATAATGACATGAAACTTTAACATAGGTTTGATAGCTTTGCATGTTGTACATATAGCTTAAAAAGTGGTAAATTAGGTGAAATTTGCATGATTTATGTGCTTTATTTAAGACCTGAACTATCATGAATATAACCATTATTTTATTCAGTAAATAACATTGGTTATGTCAAAATTTCAAGTCGGTTCGATTTGGGATGGTTCGGGTAACGTTTGATGCAAAACTATGCGGTAAAACGGTCAAAAATCGCCTTTTCGGAGGATTTTTACAAAAATGTTTTAGATCAGTAACCAAACTGATATATTTGGTATAAAAATAAGTATTTTAACTTATATTAAGTTTACTTGGTGATTGGTTAGTCATACGTGACTTCCGACGCCCAAAAATGTTACCGAATCGCAAAAATAAGTGTTTTTCGACATACACTAGAATGGGTTGTTCATGTCTTATTTTATGTGTTACAATGTGCTATGTGTTTTACAATATGTGTATGGTCATGTGTTAGTGTTGACAAGATTAGGTGTGTTACGCTCGAGTACATATATACAAATACACCAAAATAATAAAAAATAATAACTTTTCGAGAAATCTCAAAATTATGTGAAAATTCCAAGTGTCGGAGAAACTCATGTATTTTTGTGAGTTTTGATTATTTAATTATTATTATTTAATTTAGGACAAATAAACAAATTGTGGGATTGTGTTAACATATAAAAACGCACCCAAATGTGAGTACATAGACCCCTCTTTTACTGTTTTTCAAACACTTTGGGGTGAAACACATGTGCCTACTTGTTATTTTCGTGCTTTCCATGTTTTCATAATATATATTTGTTATGTTCATTAGTACACTATTAATACATAATTTCATCTTCTTTTGCTATGTATGTTTACTTGACATGCTAGCGCATTGATTTATATGACTTTTCTGCTTTGTATGTTAACTTAGCATACTTAGTACATTGCTTTCTCATAACATGTTTACATTTGATATGACATTTGGTTTGTACAACGGGACTAAAACACATTCATTAACATTAGCTACGCCGCTCGGTAGTAAGTAATGGTACCATAGGACTTGACAAATCCCGTCCCTGACATCCTAGGTTTGTTTGGGTGTAAGGAATGACTGAATCCGATAACATTTCTTTTGATAACCTTGACTTAGGGTTATCCGTCTGTCTCAAGGCTTGAATGTATGCGTTAACTTACCACATAAGTGTTTGTATCAGTAAAACATGCATTTACTTTGCAAAACATAACTTTTTGATATATTCGAATTACTTTGTTTTGTGCATTTTTACATTTGGTTTATGTGACTCCACTTTACTTACCATACATAACATTTGTTACACATTACTTGACTACATTTGGACTTTTAACATTTGACATGGTTTATACAAGGACTTTTTGACAACTGGTTTAAACATGGACTTTATACACTGGTGGTTTGTTTAAATGACTTAAGTAACGTGATGTGTGTAGTATGATACAAGCATGGTGGATACGCCACTGATACTTCCTATATATAAGTGCTTGTATTGTACTACATGTCGTAGCGTTATTTAGATAATTCAATTTGGACTTATACCTTTTACACAAACAATATATTTTTCACAAGACTTTGGTTAACAAAACAATTTACAAGGTTCATGACTAACTTTTATTAAACATTTCTTTAAACTCAAGTCATGAATCCTATTTCCATAAAACCTATGTATCTCACAGGCATTTTTATGCTGACGTACCTATTTTCACATGTGTTTTCAGGAGCTGTTGCTTAGGATGTTCGTGACACACTAGGGCGGACCTGTGCCTTAGAGACTTAAAATAAAGATGGAACTAGTTTAATTATGTGATGAACTCTTCGTTTTAGTTATTTTAAGACAATGTAACTCTTTGTTTGATGAATAAAACATAACTTTTAATTACCATGGTTGTGGAACAATAATTCTGTTACAACACTCCCTGACGTTTCCGCCACGATTTGATGTTTTACGTGGTCGGGGTGTGACAAATATGATTATTACTAAGTCATTTTTATGCCATTTGAAATTGTAGATCGTAATCTCGTTTAAACCATCGTAAAACTCGTAAATATGTTATTAGAAATTCAATTAAGGATTAATAATAACAGTTTTGAAATAAATCAAAACTTGTGTGAGTATTTTATAAATCAAATCAATGATTCATGATAATACTTTTAGATATTCTTATAAGAATCTAACATATTAAGAAATGGGAGATTCTACGAAGATTTCGATAATCGAACATCGAAACAAATACACAAAACTCTAAAGTGAACCAGATAACTCTACAAGAATAATAAAATAAGAACACTTATATATAGGAAGTACCAGCGGTGTATCCACCACGTTCTTATTTTATTACACCCGTTTCGTTATCTAAATCACAACTACCACATAAACACATAAATCGTTAACTCGTTCCAACTCGTAAACACGCATTAAAGCACACAATGAATCCAAACAGGGACTCCAATATTAGTACTCTAAACATCCCATATATGTCTAGCTATGAAGATAAATAGATACTACAGGGATCAGGTTCTCGTCACATCGTCTCGTTATAGACGCATTAAAGTACACAACAAATCCAAACAAGGACTCCAATATTAGTACTCTAAACATCCTAGAAGAATCAATCTATGAAGATAAGTTGATGTTAAAAGGATTTCGTTTCTGTCGTATTGAATCATTGTATCACAACATCCTAAATCCTAATGGTGATTCGGGATAACGCCACTAAAGGTAATACAATAAGCACACTTATATATAGGAAGTACCAGCGGCGTATCCACCATGTGCTTATTGTATTATCTAGTTTCGTTATCTAAATCACCAATAATCTACACATAACCAACCATCGTTCTGTAAAGTACTTCTTAAAAACCTCACTATGAAGATAGGAAGATCTAAGACTGTACTTCAAATATCCTATATAAATCTAACTATGAAGTTAGATAGATCTTTAAGGATTTGAATAAACATCGTATTTTCATAATCGGAATAATACACATAAAAGCACTTAGTAAACACATATATGCCATACATTTGGAAAATAAATTGGTTACACATTTGAATCACCCCAAAACATTTGAAAATGGTAAAAGAGGGGAACTATGTACTCGCCTGGGATTGCGTATAGTTCTTGTTCAAATGATATAACAAAGCTCAAAGGATAAAGTGTTCAAGTTATGAAGCGGTTCCTAGTGTAACGGATACTATGTTAGTGAATCGACACCTAAATCGGAAGATCGGGTAGAATGAGGTCTTGTAAACCAAATGAGTATTGGAACTCATGTGATATGGTTTGACAAAGCCTACATTCTAAATTGGAACCTATCCTAAGTGCTTACGACTCGTTACGACCCATTAAGGTAGCTTACGCCACTTTAACGCGTCGTTCGCGTGAAAGCGCGTTCGAGACGCCTAACTAGTCTTATGACAAGTATTATATGCCCTACTATGTTTAATTATGTTGCATAATTAGTTTAAATGCCAAAAATTAAGTTACATATGCTTAAAATGAAATTATGCATAAAAAGGGCATTTTGGTCATTTTCGTAAGGCATATAAACTACCTATCATATAACTAATTAAACTAAGTGACCGTAAGGTATAACCTCGAAAGGTTATTCCCTATACAACTATAGTCACTAATATGCTTGGTCGGATCCTAACGATCGACCAAACGGGTTGTTAAGACCGCTTATCTTACGACCCTATACAAGCACTAGACTAAAAGTGACGAGTTAAACATGTTAAAACATGTTTAACTAAGTTAGAAAACAAGTTTGATATCAAAACAAACGGTTTTGATACCCAAGAATAGTTTGGTTGCAAAATACGCATAAGCACGTATTTTGACCGAAACTATGACTCGTCACTACGCCTAATTAACGTGGTAATCAGTAGGTATATTCACAAGGGACTATAACCATCGTGATTACGTTCACGTTGCAAAGTTCAAATGAACTTTGTTGACCAAAGACTTGTCAAAGCAGAAAGTCAAACACGGTTTGACTTTCACGCTTGAAAAACGATAAAAAGCATGAAAGAAACTTATAAAAGGTCCAAGAAATGAAGAATTTGTTCTAAAACACTCAGGTATGAAGCAAAGGCCTCAACTTAGAGCAGATTTAGAGCAAATGGTGTGAGGAATGAGTGAAATCAAGTTGGGTATTTATAGGATTTCAAGAACCATTAGGATCGTTTCTCGTAATTTGTGCTTTAATCCTAGCCATCCAAGTGTTACCCATAGTTTACAAAACAATGGGAACTCAAAAACCATCAAATGGTATTGCAAAACAAGGATCAAAACCATCAAATTCAGCTCAAATGACCAAATTCAATGTTTCTGTCTGACATGTTGTCATAGGCCGCATAGACACATACATATCCTTATGCGCCCCTCCTAGCAAACTTTGGCAGATTGTCAGTTTTAGTCCCTGCATGCCTAAAACTTGGTTTTTGATGCATTTTTGACACGTTTAAGCCCCGTTAACCCCATTTCAAAGCTCTAAAATGAATTTAAAGCATAGGGAACTTAAAATATGCTCAAAAACATCTCGTATGTCGGTTCGTTTGGTCGTACAATCGCGTTATTCGGTTAATTACGACGGAAGTCGTAACAGACGCGAAATCGATACAAATTACGCGACGAGTGGTATTTTTGCCTTCCAATCACTAAAATAAAATATTTTAATGATTACAAAAATTTTTGGATGTCCGGATATGTTTAGAACGTGAGATATGCGCGAAAATGCAAACTTATGCACTTTTTGACGCTTTTAGTCCCTGTTTGATCAAAAAGTTTATTTTCGCATACCGAACCCCTCAAAGTCTATTTATAAGATATGTAAAGGATATTTAGGGTGTTTTTAACTTATGATCAAGTTCCGGAATGTTTGTTGCTATACAAAATAGTAGACTTTCGCAGTTTGACGCAAATAGTCCATGTGATCAAATAAACTTGTTTTTGACATACCAAAGCCTTCAAAACTTATTTCTAAGTTATATAAAAGTTATTTAAGGTATGTGAAGCCTATGTCACTATTTCGGAGAGTTTTTCGCATTAAACTGATTACGTTTACCCATCAGTTTGCGTATAACTTTCCAGAAAGCGATTTAATGCTTGAAATTGAACTTAAAATCAAAACGTTAATTTGTTAAACATAAAAAGCAAACATTGAGACCAAAACACATTGTTTCTTTGTTAAAAGATATTGTCCTACGTTGTGTGGTGTTTACGGAGCACAAGTGTCACAGTCTCCCCTACTTTAGGAAATTTCATCCTGAAATTTATTCGAAGGAGACCGTAGAGAGTAATCGAAACAACTGATGGATAAGCAAATTGCTAGATCCCAAAGATGCAGAGCATCATTTGGTATTGGAAATTTTAGGGGATTCAAAATGTGATTTGGGATATTCAAAGTATCTCAAGGTATTAAACCTTTTGAAACTTGTGAATTTAAAAAAAAATCGTTTGAGTATGGCACTATGTTATACTAAGCTCTTAGTGTAATTCCTAGAAAACAAAGGGGTGTACATTCAAGCCCTACACGTACACGGTTTCTAACGTCCCACAAGGTACATCCCATGTACCATGAGCATCTCATGCATAGGAGACGGGTCAACATACCTATGGCATCAAGATCGTCATCTTTAACACCATAATATACTCCCGGTCGGCTCGATTTGAGTTAATGAATGTACTCGTCGTCGTCCAATGAAAAATCACCACACAAATAACAATTAAGCACATAATCACATAATGGTCCAAGATAACATAAAATCACCAAGTGATCTTAGCAACATTCTGAAGAATAACACAATAAGAACACTTATATATAGGAAGTACCATCGGCGTATCCACCGTGTTTTTATCGCATCATACTTCTCCCGTTACCTTAATCACTCTAGATTTTATGCCACCATACTTAACAAGGCTTACTATGATTCTCATGCATCGAATCTCATAATTAAGTGTGCACCCATAATTACTTGTTTCGTCACATGGTCCACATAGCTCCTCTTGTTAAGCGAGGGTAAACAAATAATAAGGTCGAATTATCGTCTAAAGAAAATAAACATCGTCACAACATAACATTTGTCAAATCGAATCGTATTTCATACTAGCAATGATAGCACTACTTATATTGCACACAGCAAATTTAGTAGTAGGTATTTTATTCTAGTACGAATGTTTATATATAATTCATACTAACCAAACAGGTAGAACGCAACATATAATAGCCATGCATTGTTATCATAAAGTAAGCATATCGAGAAAATGTTTTCAAATCATGCGCTTGGTATGCTAAGTTAACACACTAAGCAAAATGTATTTGAAAACAATGTACTAAGTACGTTAAATCAACATACGAAGCAAATAATCATGTACTATACATATTAGATAATTAAATCGTGTATGTAATCTTATGATCACAAAATAGTATTAACTTGTTCACAGTATTCGTATCGATCATGTTACCAAGTTCGTATGAATGCACTAGAGTGAAATCACGGTATGCTTATTTACAAGATTTAGTTCCTAGAGAACGGAATCCTCAAGTCAGCATGTAATTGTAATCACACACATAGTGTAATTACATTAGAGTTTGTAAATTGGAAAATAAATAACAAGGATAAAGATAGACTTCTTGAATTTTATATCGTCATTACAAACATAGTTAAAATATGTACATTGTTTTCGAAAATAAACATAAAATATAGAGGTTCAAATGATCACAAGTGCTTGATCATTAGCTTGAGCCTCATTGACGTTGAATACTCGTCCATTAGCATTGGTAAGCTTGGGGGAGTTTTGCTTGAAATGATTTAGATCACCACAATTGAAACATGCTCGAGGGCGAGTCTGAGTAGGGGCTGCTCGGTTCTGGATACGACAGGTCACAGCTAGATGTCCAAATAAACCACAGATTGTACACTGGCTACAAGGCGAATTTGACGCGTGATGATAGTTGCAATGATTGCACCAAGGTTGCTTTCCACGATAAAATCTCTTAAAGGGTACTGACTTTAGTGGAACAGGTGCAGGAATTGCAAAATTCTTTGAAGCCTTGCGCTTCTTAGAATTTTTGGAAGATTCGGCCTTTGTTTGTTTTGAATTCTCATTAGTAGTTTCGGTGTTTTGTTTCTTGTCTCATTTTTGAGATAGTTTACCTTTTCTAACCTGGGAGTCAGTTAAGATAGCGGCTAATTCCTTAGCCTCCCTAAGCGTTGCAGGTTGGCTGCCAGTGACAATGTCTTGGACAAGATCAAGTAGGCCATCCATATATTTCTCAATGGATCGATCCATAGGTGTGACCATAGTGGGGCAAAGTAGGCTTAACTGTTTAAATCGGTCAGTGTAGGCACGGTTTTCCCCACTATCTTGTTTTAGATAATAGAACTCGTTTTCAAGTGCCCTTATTTCGCTTCGTGGGCAGAATTCTTTCTTCATAAGATCCTTATATTCTTCCCACGTCAGTGCCATTGCCATATCGGCACCTCGGTCTCTCATAATACCATTCCACCAAGTGAGTGCTCTCCTTTGAAAGACATTCGAGGCAAAATCTACCTTGCGCTCATTGGGACACTGAACATGGCGGGATGTGCTTTCTATACTTTCAAACCATTGTAGGAGCGCAGTTGCTCCTTTAGACCCAGAAAATTTCGATGGCTTAGCTGAATTAAACATTTTGAAGTCACACTGAACATTGTTATTATTGTTATTGTTATTTGCCTGATTTATCTGAGTGATGAGGTTCAGAAACACAACAGTCATCTGCTGAACGATTGTGGTTGCGAGGGCAGCATTTTTAGTTTGATCGCGTCTAGGAGGCATCTTGAAAGTATAGCTATAGTGAAAATCAAACAAGTTAGATTTACCAAATTGTTATGAGTTTGTACATTATTGTATTGTGAAAAATTTGATCTAGTAAAATCTCCTTTATAGGTCTCGTTCTCGTATCTAGAAAATACAGTGTTGTGGATTTTGTTTTGAGACAAGAGTTGTTTGAAAAATAAACTTTCGTAATATTTTTGGATGAGAGAATACAAACCAAGTTAATGGTTTGTGTTATAAATTCCTTTATCATTTAAAAATTTATTGTTTTTAAGATAAAATGTTTTAAATTTAATTTTTGAAACAAAGAAACTTTGTGTCTGACTTTTGAAAATTCTCATCCAAATGGTAAAAATTTGAAATTTTGAAAGACACAAGTAGTGTTTCGAAAATGAAATAGGATCTCGTAGTATCGTGAAATGAAATGAAAATTCATTTCAATCGCCTCGAATCAAACATATCACCGAGGGTAATATGATGAAATAATATCGGAAAAGGAAAGTTGTTTTCGATTGTCGTGAATAGCAAACATATTACCGAGGGTAATATGAATGAGTAGTGTCACAAAGGTCGTTTAGAAATCGTTCGACATAGTTAAGATGGATAGGTTTTTATAATGCTTCACGAAGACATGCTTTAGCCTATAAGTGGACACTCACCCTAAGAGTTCCCAGGTAAGAGTGACTGGTCCGATAATGCGGATTTATACGAACACTCTAGCCTTCGATAGAAAACACGGGGTACAGGCATCCACCCTTCCAGATTGCATGTGTTCACATTATTAAAACCCAAGATTTTGATGAAAAACGTTTGAGGAAAACATTTAAGAAATATTTTGATACAAATCGTTTGAGATAAAACATGTTGTGAAAAATTTTGACAAAAACATTTAAGAAAACATTTTGAAAACATTTCAATGAAAATGTTTTGAGAAAACATTTTGAGGAATACCCTAAGACATGAGGCCTAAGGTTCAGGATAAATCATCTAGGGCTAGATGATTTGTAAATCATAGAGCAGTTGTGGCACGAATAAGGATGAGGATCTAGGAAAGAGTTCCTAAGTCAGCTCATGTTTGGGTCCTAGGAAGGTTATAGACTAGGTTCAAGGCATGCTAATAACCTATTTCCCTATAACTAGTGCTCTGATACCAATCTGTAACACCCCAATCGCGTAATACAACAACACGCGGCGGAAATATCGGGGAGTCACGTTTTATTAACATCATTTTACAATCAAAGAATACATGTAATTGTTCTTTTGATTTAGAAGTCTAAGGCCCGAATGCAGTCATATGCGTTGCATGCTTGAATAGTCAAAAACCTGAAACATATGTGAAAAACAGTCAGCATATGGCAATATGATTATTACTTATTCATTTTTATGCCATTTGAAATTGTACATCGTAATCTCGTTTAAACCATCGTAAAACTCTTTAATATGTTATTAGAAATTCAATTGAGGATTAATAATAACAGTTTTGAAATAAATCAAAACTTGTGTGAGTATTATATAAATCAAATCAATGATACATGATAATACTTTTAGATATTCTTCTAAGAATCTAACATATTAAGATATGGGAGATTCTACGAAGATTTCGATAATCGACATTGAAACAAATGTACACACAAAACCCTAAAGTGATCCAGATAACGCTACAAGAATAATAAAATAAGAACACTTATATATATGAAGTACCAGCGGCGTATCCACCATGTTCTTATTTTATTACACCCGTTTCGTTATCTAAATCACAACTACCACATAAACACATAAATCGTTAACTCGTTCCAACTCGTAAACACGCATTAAAGCACACAATGAATCCAAACAGGGACTCCAATATTAGTACTCTAAACATCCCATATATGTCTAGCTATGAAGATAGATAGATACTACAGGGATCAGGTTCTTGTCACATCGTCTCATTACATACGCATTAAAGTACACAACAAATCCAAACAAGGACTCCAATATTAGTACTCTAAACATCCTAGAAGAATCAATCTATGAAGATAGGTTGATGTTAAAAGGATTTCGTTTCTGTCATATTGAATCATTGTATCACAACATCCTAAATCTTAATGGTGCCTCGGAATAACGCCACGAAAGGTAATACAATAAGCACACTTATATATAGGAAGTACCAGCGGCATATCCACCATATGCTTATTGTATTATCTAGTTTCGTTATCTAAATTACCAACAATCTACACATAACCAACCATCGTTCTGTAAAGTACTTCTTAAAAACCTCACTATGAAGATAGGAAGATCTAAGACTGTATTTCAAATATCCTATATAAATCTAACGATAGATCTTTAAGGATTTGAATAAACATCGTATTTGCATAATCGGAATAATACACATAAAAGCACTTAGTAAACACATATATGCCATACATTTGGAAAATAAATCAGTTACACATATGAATCACCCCAAAACATTTGAAAACGGTAAAAGATGGGAACTATGTACTCGCATGGGATTGCGTATAGTTCTTGTTCAAATGATATAACAAAGCTCAAAGGATCAAGTGTTCAAGTGTTGAAGCGGTTCCTAGTGTAACGGATACTATGTTAGTGAATCGACACCTAAATCGGAAGATCGGGTGGAATGAGGTCTTGTAAACCAAATGAGTATTGGAACTCATGTGATATGGTTTGACAAAGCCTACATTCTAAATCGGAACCTATCCTATGTGCTTACGACTCGTTACGACCCATTAAGGTAGCTTACACCACTTTAACGCGTCGTTCGCGTGAAAGCGCGTTCGAGACGCCTAACTAGCCTTATGATATGTATTATATGCCCTACTATGTTTAATTATGTGACAACTGCCACTTTCTGGTAATTTACATACATTTAAAGCAATGATTTACATTATACAAGTATGTGTTGTGAATATTCGAACTGCATGATTACATGATATACATCTTAGAACACTCAAGGAATATTCATTTATGATGCACATTATATTGGTTACACTTGAAATAGTCTAAACAATGCATCGAAACAACTAGAGTAGTACCTAGTAAACTAGTGTGCTGACGAGAACTCAGGTTCCGCATAAACCATCTAAATTACATCTTTAGGACTTAGACAAAAGTCCAACATCAAATATACATTAAACCCTATATGGGAATAAAAGGGTTTGGTTTAATATATTACCAATGTCCGGTAGCACCAAAAACTGCCCGAAAACTGCCGAAAAGCACTAAAAGCGACGATTTCTACACTTTTCCGCAGAAATTTTGCTGAAATCAGCTTTCTAATATTTTTACGACATGTAAAAATATTATTTAACATAGAATTCATGTGAGGATACCTTCGGGTATCATCCGAGCCAATAACTACATCAATTCACACAAGTTACGCAACTTAGCGTTCAAATAACATCTAACCGAAACAATTCGAAACGATTATCCGAACGATATCTAATCTTTTTTTTAGTAACCATCTAATATTATTTTGGTCATCTTAAGGCTAGTTATAACATCTAAACATCTTAAATCAATTGAAATCCTTGAACACCTAAACTTCCTAACATTTGTCTAAAAATTCTAACACTTGAAATAATTAGAAACAAATCACCAAGCATGACCCCCCCCCCCCTCATATGAACGTTTTTTTTTGTTATGTGGGTCCCACACTTATTAACAACTTGCAAATATCTAGATATTTACTCCATTTGTTCAAGTGGATGATGTTGGTGATTAATTAGTAACTTACTAACTAAGTAACTAGATCATTTCAAGACCATTTTACACTTTATTATTTTTTTTTCACTAAAATACTCTCATCATCTTCATCTTTTTACCAAGAACACCATCCAAAAACCCAATTATTTTTATCATCTCCTTCATGATCAAGATGGATTTCCAAGTAACATAAGGTGATCTAAAGCATTTACAAGTTAAAGGAAGCTTTTTCATCCATTCAAGAGTCTTCTACCATCAAGATCATCATCTTCTTAGTTCTTAATAATCTCTAAGATCATCCCTAGCCTAGTGCTAGAAGTAAGCTTCTATATTTTTTTTATTACATATATTATGTATATGATTGTTATTATTGCTAATAATAACCAAGAGATCATACATAATAAACATGAAGAAAATACAAAGAAGCAAAGATAAAAATCATGATATAATTATGTTTGTTTATATTGTGATCTTAGACTTGTTATATGCATATTAGATCTTGTTGTGATGATATTGATACAAATAAATTATTAGAAGATGTTGAAAAATATAATCTAACAATTTTACATGTTTATGTTAAAAGGGTTTTTAACATAAAGGATTAAATGGATGATCATAACTAGTGATCTTGTGAAAGTATTAAAGGTTTTTATTTAAAAACAACACTTTCACAAGATTATAAATTATAACATACAACTAGAGATTTTTATAAAAGTTGTTAAAGCTAGAATTAAACTTGGTTTTTAAACTAGTTAACATATGAAATGATCATGGTTAAAACCCTACATGATTTGGATATCATCTTGATAATTTCATGTTATAAAAGTCTCATATGTTTAGTTAAAATGTTGAGTAAATTGGTGGTGATTTGATGAAGAAAATGATATGTTTATAAAACATGGTTAAGATAAAAATACAAAGGTTCTATGGCCATTTTTAATAAAAACTTTATTTTATAAAGTAACAACATTTTGGTTAATTTTAGACAAGATAAATATATATATATTTTTTTAAAATATATATTTAGTTACTTTAACAATTTTTGTGTTAAGTATTACTTGGTGTATTAGTTATATATGTCAAAGTAGGAAAGTTATCAAATGTCACATTTAAACTCAAAACACTTCATAACAAAAGTCCTACAAGACTTCACATATTTA
Organism: Helianthus tuberosus; assembly: GCA_030545235.1. Lineage (NCBI taxonomy): Eukaryota > Viridiplantae > Streptophyta > Magnoliopsida > Asterales > Asteraceae > Helianthus > Helianthus tuberosus. The sequence goes on from CM060360.1 coordinate 92,522,362, forward strand.
CGCTTTAAAACGAGTTACGGACGATTCGATTAATCGGACACCATTTATGGTCAAAATGAACGACGGACGACTACATAAGTGAATTGCCAATCCGGGGAGTTACTACGACGTTTAGACGATTTATCGACACGAAATATAAGTATCCTATCAATAACAAATTTCGGATGTTTATAAACTTATAAAAACTAGTATGTTTTTATTTACTAACAAGTATACTTAGTAAATTTTTATAAAAAGGTTTTTATAAAAATAAATGGGCTTATTATACTAGTGGGCTATTTTTATAACAAATGGGCTTATATTACTTAAAGGGCTATTTTACTTAATGGGCTATTTTTCTTAATGGGCTTATCTTCATAATGGGCTTAACATAAATTCATGGGCTAAGCCCAAATACTAAACATATGGGCCAAAGCCCAACACTATTCAAGCCCAACACTATTCAAGCCCAACACTATTCAAGCCCAATTCAAGCCCAACACTATTTGAAGCCCAACACTATTTGAGGCCCAACACTATTTGAGGCCCAACACTATTTGAGGCCCAACACTATTTGAGGCCCAACACTATTGAGGCCCAACACTATTTAAGGCCCAGCACTATTTAAGCCCAATAACTTGAAAACATGGGCTTGGCCCAATGTTACCATTATTGGAAACACAACTATACAATTGATACATATAAGACACGAAATTCAGCGGACTAGATCCGACTAAATAACTCATTCATCGAATACACAGTTAACGAACAGTAAAGACATACAAGTCTTACACATATTGAAGACACAAGACTTGTACTCAAGTTCTTTACAAAGACCGAAGTGTCTAACAAAAATAAGAACATTTGTAGGTCGCAACGCTATTCAGGACGACCGCACGTGAGATCTTATTTACTTCTATTCACGGACGCAATTCTGTGAGTTCATGTTCCCCTATTCATTTAAATGTTTTACAACTTTACAACTATCGGGGAAGATACATGTTCAAAGTATGTTAAAGTTAGGTAATGAAACACCTTAGATCATGTGCGAATTAGGGCCATACTATAAGCACCATTAATCCAGTTTGGACCAAGGAACAAAGGACTAGATCTAATGGGTTTTGGCGAGCCCCACTCTTGGTCGTGGACCCATACAGAAGAGTGCGTTTGTGTCCCAGTCGATAGGAGTCGACATAAAATCGTCTAGGGTTGGATTGCTTCCTAATTCGTCACACATATTAATGTCCTCGCGAAACATTAATGATCAACGATTTCATTGACGCTTTACATACTACATCATACATACAGATACATTTTATACAATTCACATGTTGTGGATACAGTTTATACATCATACATACAGATACATTTTATACAATTCACATGTTGTGGATACAGTTTATACATCATACATACAGATACATTTTATACAATTCACATGTTGTGGATACGGTTTATACATCATTCATACAGATACAGTTTATACAACTCACATTTTACAGATACAGTTTATACAACTCACATTTTACAGATACATTTCATACAGCTAAACTGCATGAACTCGCTCAACTTTTGTTGATGTTTTCAAACTTAACATGTATTTCAGGAAATTAGTGGACCTGACAGACATTTCAGTCAAGGAAAGCAAGTATCAAGACTCCATGCCACCATTTGAAGGGTTTGCCCGTTATATACCGCCTCTTTGCGGTGATATAGTGGTCAAAGCCTTGACATTTTAAGACTTACATTTTGATGTATAGAACGATGAAAACGCATTTTCATTTGATGGTTTGTAACAAATACATTTAACTTATGTTGCGTTCTTTCGAAACAATTATGACAATGGCATTGGAGCTTGTTTTTATTCATTTAGTATTGTTCACTTATATTGTTATGCAATGAGAACTGATCAGATCACACCTCGCGCTTCCGCTACGAGCGGGTGTGACAGATTGGTATCAGAGCATCGATTGTAGTGAACCAGGATTCTTTCTCGAGTCTAAGTCTACAATCACTAGGGATCTCTCACGAAAACCTCTTGTTCATGTTGAACAGATAATAAATAAAATTGGACAAGTCAAAAGGTTTTCATTGCATAAACATTTTTTTTCAAGGTCCACTACAGCAAAAATTCATTTCACATAAATCAAGCGAGGACATTTCCATGGGTGAAGTCTATGAGAAACAGACACAATACATTAATAGACTATGTGCCTACAATACAATACATTATCAGTTTATGCATTATAAACAGTTTACTGGTTCAGCTTATACAAGATAGAAATCCTTGATTGATAGGATTTACATGATTATATATATAGGTGGTTCATATATATGTTGCATGAAATATTTTGCCAAGAACAAAATACCTTCGACTTCAAACTCTATTATTATTCTTTACTCACACGGTGAAAATATCGACCTCATGTCGATTGCGGAGCTTATGGCGAACATGATTCCTAAGTGAAATCTTAAACTTAATTCCGTAAAATATGGTTGCTTTCTCGCGAATGCTGAGATGCCTGACCATGATAATGACGATGAGGCGAAGGTGGTAACCTTGGACAACAACTCCATTAGTGGGACGAGATCCATGTGACTCATACTAATCAAGGTGGATATACTCTTGTCCTTACAAGGAAGATGAAGTACTCATCTTGAAGGTGCCTCTTCAATTGTTATTGTTACAGATTCTTTCCATTTCTATTTCATCTAACGTCGTACCGTCCTGCGAGTAACAACAACGGACGTTGACACGTGAGTTATCATGAAGGTCCCTCCTATGTTGAAGGTATATAGACAATAGTGTCCCTCCTCTGACTGATCGGTTGTTTTGTACGAGAGAACGCTAGGGTGACCATGCAAGGCAATTTATTATTACGGAGGCCTACGTAATAACAACTTGTAGTGCATGGGAATTCTGGTGGACTCTGCGGGCCAAGCTAATGATCACTATTCATTCAAATTCTTAAATTATTATTCGAGATTCAATGTTTCTTATCTATTAGAACACGAACTGTGGTGGTTAGTATAACACCCTACAATACAATACAATACAATACAATACAATACAATACAATACAATACAATACAATACAATACAATACAATACAATACAATACAATACAATACAATACAATACAATACAATACCATACAATACAATACAATACAATACAATACAATACAATACAATACAATACAATACAATACAATACAGGAAGACGACAAGTATTTGTTCACACCTAACATTCGATCTATATCACGATTCAGTTGAGACTAGTCATTTAAAAAAACAAAACATGTTAGCTACTCATGGAGGATTTTCCTCAACATTCTCGAAATTCTTGAACATGGGTTGGTTTCAGGGTGTCTATGACACTTTATCCTACTTTACATTATCTTATCATATTTATTGGAAGTGATACAATAAATTCCGTCGTTTGACAATTGTCTTTTTCCAAGGGATGGTATGGCATGAGTCATGCTGCAACTCCCTCATTACATTCTATTCTACATTTTTGGAGATTCTAATAATCTTGCTAGAGCTCGTGAAACTCAAGCACTATTACCATAATTGTCACATGGACAAGTAAGACAAAGGATTTTCTCTATTTAGGACGATCGAGGTCCATAGAGTAGGGAATACATATTATATAGACGAAGACCACTGGTTGGTTTCCCCTCCTCAACGAATTTTTTTTTTCCATTTAAACATATGACCAATACACGCAAGAGGCATTACACCTTTTGGTTTTGGTTATCCACATTATCATTTATTCAAACATGTATGAACAATATAGTCTTGAGGTTTCCATGACCGATTGATTGCATTCTTCATTCTTGGGCACATGATAGACTCTATTTATCCAAATACATGTCTAGATTCTTTTAATAGTGTGTATTAAAAAGATCATGGCGCCAAAAGAATCAATTGTTTAAGTTAAAAGTTATGTGTTGAAAACCATTGCTTTTAATCAAGACATGTTTTATACATGACATTGTTACGCAAGACATTGTTATACATGTCATTGACGTTGGTATACACAAGACATTTTTGGTGGTTATTTGTAAGTGATGAGACGTGTGTAATATGATAAAAGCATGGTGGATACGCCGCTGGTACTTCCTATATATAAGTGCTTATGTTATATTGCATATCGTGGTGTTATTCAAATCTCTTCGACAAAGACAAGACACGACATTTTCGCACAAGACACGACATCCTCTACACAAGACATAATATTCTATTTCGAGACATGATATATTTATACACTACATTTTCATTGGTTATTTATTTAACCATACATTATTCTTTTATATCATCTGATTTTCATATCTATCTTCATATGATTTTATAAAAGAACTCGATCATAACTAGAGCCAATATTGTTGGTTACATTTGATGCTTTCACGATATCTCCAGGGTTGTTCCATAATGGGTAACACCCGAATTCAAACACACTGAGTGTTACATTTTAGGTTTAGCCTCGGAGATCCGAAGCATGACAGCATCATCCCTCCCTACCGCAATCACTCAAACAATAACTCTCGCCATGAGAGAAATGAAGGCAACTGCTGCCATAAACGATTTTGGTACCAGGATGTATGCTGGTAACTTGTCGAAATCCTAAATGTGAATAAGTGTGTGTGTGGTTAGAACTATGAATACTCCACAAAATCCCAATGAAGTCATGAGTATGTACACTCTACGATCATCATGTATCAATTTTATTAATACCAACACCGAGCTTAGCTATTGCTTTTAAATGTTAAGCATATACTCGAATTAGAGTCTTGTTGGACACACATTACTATATCAAGTTAGCTAATGGGGAATTAGCTGACTCTTGTCAAATCATAAAGGGTCACCGTTACGTATCCTATTCGTCAACATTTCACATCCATGTTATTTTATACAATTGGCAATTTTATCTTTATCTCAACATTTCACATGCATAGTTTCATGGCTAGTGACGGGAATGTCCTAGCTACAATTAGGGATTGAATTATCCTACATCTAAACATAGGGATTGGGTTATCCTACATCTAAACATAGGGATTGGGTTGTCCTCTACATTTGTACAGTGAAGTCCTTACTACATAGAATTCAAAAGGTACTTGGCCTAGAGTCAAGTAAGCTAGACGTCTCCTCATTCTATAGAATTGGCAAAAAGTAAACTAGTCGAGTCTAGAGCTGAAATTCAATATCGATCTCTTCCCTGTTCAGTTGAGTAGTTTCGAAGTAGTGGTTGACATGGATTGGTTATCCGATAACCTAGCCAAAGTCTTATGTCACGAGGAGATCATTCGCCTACCACTATTGAACGAAGAGACACTTGTGATACATGGAGAGAAGCGCGACACCCCATTGCGGATCATCAATGGCATGAAAGCACATAAGTGCTTACGGAAAGGTTGTATTGCCTATCTAGCACTTGTTGTAGACAAGAAGGCCGTTGGGCCACAGCTGACAGATATTCTTTTGATAAAATAATTTCCTGAAAAAAAATTCCTGAAGTCTTGCCAGGACTACCACCATATCAACAAGTTGAGTTTCACATCGACTTGGTACCTGGAGCCGCACCCATAGCCAAATCTCCATGTCGATTAGCACCTTCTGAACCTTGTAGTTGACCGAATGAGGATGTTGTGATTTCATAACCTCTACTCTTTACTACTATGCATCTTTATAAAGGTTTTGGGGGTGGAAAGACACGCAAGTTTTGCAAAAATGCACAACATTTCGATGAACGAAAATTCATATTTCTAAACCATGTTACAAATGAATTTCCAACTAACTCAAATGGTTTATGGAAGGTTTTAGCTTCTACTCTAATATAGACTTACGATCGGAGTATCATTAGTTACGAATTCAAGAGGAAAGCATACCGAAAACGGCTTTTAAGACGCGTTACGGTCATTACGAGTTTCTCGTTATGCCTTTTGGTTTAACAAATGCACCAGCGGTCTTCATGGATTAATGAATCGTGTGTGCAAGTCGTATCTCGACAAATTCGTCATAATGTTTATTGATGACATTTTGATATACTCTCGATCGACTGATGAACATGAGCAACATTTGAGAACCATTTTAGAGTTGTTAAAGACAATAAATTCGCCCCAAATCGAAAAACAAGATATAGCCTTACAACTTATTCTTAAGATTGGTGCATAGCATTTTACAATCTTATCATTATCCGACGATACCGATGACTCTGTTGTAGACTATGATGCTTCGCATCAAGGATTGGGTTGCGTACTAGTGCAACGTGAAAAAGTTATTGTGTACACGTCGCGCCATTTAAAAAGTTCACGAGAAGAACTATACCACTCTCGACCTTGAGTTAGGCGTGGTGGTATTCGCTTTAAAAAAAAAATTATTATGGCGACATTATTTATATGGTACTCAATGCATTATTTTCACGGATCATAAAAGTCTTCAACACATATTCAACCAAAAAGAATTAAATATACGTCAACGATGTTTGTTGAATTCTTGAACGACTATGATTGTGAAATAAAGTACCATCCGGGCAAGGCAAACGTTGTAGCAGATGCCTTGAGCCGCAAGGAGCGAGTTAGAACACTAAGAGTTCAAGCATTAGAGAAGATGATTCACAAGCGCTCAAGGAAGAGTATATTCAAGCAGAAACACTTCGAGGCATGAAGGAACAATTAGTGTAAAGAAGATGGAACTTTATACATTATGAGTCGAAATTGGGTTCTATTCTTTGGCGGCCTTCGAGATGATATTTTGAGGAAGCACATAGGCCTAAGTAGCGAAAGAATACTACTGGTGGCCTAATCTCAAAAGTGATATCGCGACTTATGTCGGAGAATGCTTGACTTGCGCGAAAGTCAAAGTCGAGTAGAAAATCTCTCGGACTTGTTACAACAACCCGAGATTCCCGTTTGGTAATGGGAACAAATATCGATGTACTTCATTACGAAGTTACTCAGGACCTCAAGAGGTCACTACATGATATGTGTAATCATCGATAGACTAACAAAGTCCACGCACTTCTTACCGATTTGGTAGAAGGATAATACTGAGAAACTAGCGGAACTCTATCTCAAAGAAATAGTGGCTCGTCATGGAGTGCCTATTTCAATCATTTCAGACCGAGACGGTCGTTTTATTTCTAGAATTTGGAAATCATTTCAACAGGCCTTTGGATCTCATTTGAATCCAAGTACGGCCTTTCATCCATAAACTGACGGCCAGAGCGAATGGACAATCCAAACACTCGAATATATGTTTCGCGCATGTGTTATGGATTTAGGTGGCAATTGGGATACTCATCTACCTTTGGTTGAGTTTCCTACAATAACAGCTACCATACTAGTATACAAGCTACACCGTTTGAAGCTCTTTATGGTCGAAAGTGTCGCTCTCCACTATGTTGGGCGGAAACAGGCGATAGTTAAATAATTGGTCCGAAACTAGTCCAAGAGACTACGGATAAAAAATTTTCAGACCCGAGACCGTATCAAGACGGCTCGCGATCGACAAAAGTGCTACGCAGATAAAAGACGAAAACCATTATCTTTCGAGGTTGGAGACAAAGTCTTGTTGAAAAGTCTCGCCTTGGAAGGGCGTATCAAGGTTTGGTAAACGTGGAAAGCTTAACCCACGTTACGTTGGACCATTTGAAATCTTGGAAAAGATTGGCACCGTTTTCTACAAACTAAAGTTACTAGAAGAACTAAGTAGAGTACACGACATATTTCATTTGTCGAATCTCAAGAAGAGTCCAACGCAAGAAACAGTTTTCATCCCGAAGGTTGAGGTTCATATAGATAACAAACTCCAATTCGCCAAAGCACCTGTTGAGGTCATGGACCAGAAGGTCCAGAAAATACAAAGGAGTCGTAACAAATTAGTAAAAATTCGTTGGAACTCTCGACACGGACCCGAGTATACTTGGGAACGTGAACATTAAATCAAAGCTAAATACTCTCACCTGTTCGAGTAGTCTCCTGTATAGGATGACTCAGCTTGAATTTCGGGACGAAATTCTCAATAACAGGGGGAGAATGTGACAACTGCCACTTTCTGGTAATTTACATACATTTAAAGCAATGATTTACATTATACAAGTATGTGTTGTGAATATTCGAACTGCATGATTACATGATATACATCTTAGAACACTCAAGGAATATTCATTTATGATGCACATTATTCATTTTTATTGGTTACACTTGAAATAGTCTAAACAATGCATCGAAACAACTAGAGTAGTACCTAGTAAACTAGTGTGCTGACGAGAACTCAGGTTCCGCATAAACCATCTAAATTACATCTTTAGGACTTAGACAAAAGTCCAACATCAAATATACATTAAACCCTATATGGGAATAAAAGGGTTTGGTTTAATATATTACCAATGTCCGGTAGCACCAAAAACTGCCCGAAAACTGCCGAAAAGCACTAAAAGCGACGATTTCTACACTTTTCCGCAGAAATTTTGCTGAAATCAGCTTTCTAATATTTTTACGACATGTAAAAATATTATTTAACATAGAATTCATGTGAGGATACCTTCGGGTATCATCCGAGCCAATAACTACATCAATTCACACAAGTTACGCAACTTAGCGTTCAAATAACATCTAACCGAAACAATTCGAAACGATTATCCGAACGATATCTAATCTTTTTTTTAGTAACCATCTAATATTATTTTGGTCATCTTAAGGCTAGTTATAACATCTAAACATCTTAAATCAATTGAAATCCTTGAACACCTAAACTTCCTAACATTTGTCTAAAAATTCTAACACTTGAAATAATTAGAAACAAATCACCAAGCATGACCCCCCCCCCCTCATATGAACGTTTTTTTTTTGTTATGTGGGTCCCACACTTATTAACAACTTGCAAATATCTAGATATTTACTCCATTTGTTCAAGTGGATGATGTTGGTGATTAATTAGTAACTTACTAACTAAGTAACTAGATCATTTCAAGACCATTTTACACTTTATTATTTTTTTTTTCACTAAAATACTCTCATCATCTTCATCTTTTTACCAAGAACACCATCCAAAAACCCAATTATTTTTATCATCTCCTTCATGATCAAGATGGATTTCCAAGTAACATAAGGTGATCTAAAGCATTTACAAGTTAAAGGAAGCTTTTTCATCCATTCAAGAGTCTTCTACCATCAAGATCATCATCTTCTTAGTTCTTAATAATCTCTAAGATCATCCCTAGCCTAGTGCTAGAAGTAAGCTTCTATATTTTTTTTATTACATATATTATGTATATGATTGTTATTATTGCTAATAATAACCAAGAGATCATACATAATAAACATGAAGAAAATACAAAGAAGCAAAGATAAAAATCATGATATAATTATGTTTGTTTATATTGTGATCTTAGACTTGTTATATGCATATTAGATCTTGTTGTGATGATATTGATACAAATAAATTATTAGAAGATGTTGAAAAATATAATCTAACAATTTTACATGTTTATGTTAAAAGGGTTTTTAACATAAAGGATTAAATGGATGATCATAACTAGTGATCTTGTGAAAGTATTAAAGGTTTTTATTTAAAAACAACACTTTCACAAGATTATAAATTATAACATACAACTAGAGATTTTTATAAAAGTTGTTAAAGCTAGAATTAAACTTGGTTTTTAAACTAGTTAACATATGAAATGATCATGGTTAAAACCCTACATGATTTGGATATCATCTTGATAATTTCATGTTATAAAAGTCTCATATGTTTAGTTAAAATGTTGAGTAAATTGGTGGTGATTTGATGAAGAAAATGATATGTTTATAAAACATGGTTAAGATAAAAATACAAAGGTTCTATGGCCATTTTTAATAAAAACTTTATTTTATAAAGTAACAACATTTTGGTTAATTTTAGACAAGATAAATATATATATATTTTTTTAAAATATATATTTAGTTACTTTAACAATTTTTGTGTTAAGTATTACTTGGTGTATTAGTTATATATGTCAAAGTAGGAAAGTTATCAAATGTCACATTTAAACTCAAAACACTTCATAACAAAAGTCCTACAAGACTTCACATATTTACGCTTTAAAACGAGTTACGGACGATTCGATTAATCGGACATCATTTATGGTCAAAATGAACGACGGACGACTACATAAGTGAATTGCCAATCCGGGGAGTTACTACGACGTTTAGACGATTTATCGACACGAAATATAAGTATCCTATCAATAACAAATTTCGGATGTTTATAAACTTATAAAAACTAGTATGTTTTTATTTACTAACAAGTATACTTAGTAAATTTTTATAAAAAGGTTTTTATAAAAATAAATGGGCTTATTATACTAGTGGGCTATTTTTATAACAAATGGGCTTATATTACTTAAAGGGCTATTTTACTTAATGGGCTATTTTTCTTAATGGGCTTAACATAAATTCATGGGCTAAGCCCAAATACTAAACATATGGGCCAAAGCCCAACACTATTCAAGCCCAACACTATTCAAGCCCAACACTATTCAAGCCCAATTCAAGCCCAACACTATTTGAAGCCCAACACTATTTGAGGCCCAACACTATTTGAGGCCCAACACTATTTGAGGCCCAACACTATTTGAGGCCCAACACTATTGAGGCCCAACACTATTTAAGGCCCAGCACTATTTAAGCCCAATAACTTGAAAACATGGGCTTGGCCCAATGTTACCATTATTGGAAACACAACTATACAATTGATACATATAAGACACGAAATTCAGCGGACTAGATCCGACTAAACAACTCATTCATCGAATACACAGTTAACGAACAGTAAAGACATACAAGTCTTACACATATTGAAGACACAAGACTTGTACTCAAGTTCTTTACAAAGACCGAAGTGTCTAACAAAAATAAGAACATTTGTAGGTCGCAACGCTATTCAGGACGACCGCACGTGAGATCTTATTTACTTCTATTCACGGACGCAATTCTGTGAGTTCATGTTCCCCTATTCATTTAAATGTTTTACAACTTTACAACTATCGGGGAAGATACATGTTCAAAGTATGTTAAAGTTAGGTAATGAAACACCTTAGATCATGTGCGAATTAGGGCCATACTATAAGCACCATTAATCCAGTTTGGACCAAGGAACAAAGGACTAGATCTAATGGGTTTTGGCGAGCCCCACTCTTGGTCGTGGACCTATACAGAAGAGTGCGTTTGTGTCCCAGTCGATAGGAGTCGACATAAAATCGTCTAGGGTTGGATTGCTTCCTAATTCGTCACACATATTAATGTCCTCGCGAAACATTAATGATCAACGATTTCATTGACGCTTCACATACTACATCATACATACAGATACATTTTATACAATTCACATGTTGTGGATACAGTTTATACATCATACATACAGATACATTTTATACAATTCACATGTTGTGGATACAGTTTATACATCATACATACAGATACATTTTATACAATTCACATGTTGTGGATACGGTTTATACATCATTCATACAGATACAGTTTATACAACTCACATTTTACAGATACAGTTTATACAACTCACATTTTACAGATACATCTTATACAGCTAAGTTACATATGCTTAAAATGAAATTATGCATAAAAAGGGCGTTTTGGTCATTTTCGTAAGGCATATAAACTACATATCATACAACTAATTAAACTAAGTCACCATAAGGTATAACCTCGGAAGGTTATTCCCTATACAAATATGGTCTCTAATATGCTTGGTCGGATCCTAACGATCGACCAAACGGGTCGGGTTCGAAAGTCTGAGCGGTTGTTAAGACCGCTTATCTTAACTAAGTTAGAAAACAAGTTTGATATCAAAACAAACGGTTTTGATACCCAAAAATAGTTTGGTTGCAAAATACGCATAAGCACGTATTTTGACCGAAACTATGACTCGTCACTACGCCTAATTAACGTGGTAATTAGTAGATATATTCAAAAGGGACTATAACCATCGTGATTACGCTCACGTTGCAAAGTTCAAACGAACTTTGTGTTGACCAAAGACTGGTCAAAGCAGAAAGTCAAACACTGTTTGACTTTCACGCTTGAAAAACGATAACAAGCATGAAAGAAACTTACAAAAGGTCCAAGAAATGAAGAATTTGTTCTACTCAGGTATGAAGCAAAGGCTTCAACTTATAGCAGATTTAGAGCAAATGGTGTGAGGAATGAGTGAAATCAAGTTGGGTATTTATAGGATTTCAAGAACCGTTAGGATCATTTCTCGTAATTCATGCTTTAATCCTAGCCATCCAAGTGTTACCCATAGTTTACAAAACAATGGGAACTCAAAAACCATCAAATGGTATTGCAAAACAAGGATCAAAACCATCAAATTCAGCTCAAATGACCAAATTTAATGTTTCTGTCTGACATGTTTTCATGGGCCGCGTGGACACATACATATCCTTACGCGCCCCTCCTAGCAAACTTTGGCAGATTGTCAGTTTTAGTCCCTGCAAGCCCAAAACTTGGTTTTTGATGCATTTTGACACGTTTAAGCCCCGTTAACCCTATTTCAAAGCTCTAAAATGAAGTTAAAGTATAGGGAACTTAAAATATACTCAAAAACATCTCGGATGTCGGTTCGTTTGGTCGTACGATCGCGTTATTAGGTTAATTACGACGGAAGTCGTAACGGACACGAAATCGATCCAAATTATGCGATGAGTGGTATTTTTGCATTCCAATCACCAAAATAAAATATTTTAATGATTACAAAAATTGTTGGATGTCCGGATATGTTCAGAACGTGAGATATGCGGGAAAATGCAAACTTATGCAATTTTTGACGCTTTTAGTCCATGTTTGATCAAAAAGTTTATTTTCGCATACCGAACCCCTCAAAGCCTATTTCTAAGCTATGTAGAGGATATTTAAGGTTGTTTAACTTATGATCAAGTTCCGGAATGTTTGTTGCTATACGAAACAGTAGACTTTCGCAGTTTGACGCAAATAGTCCATGTGATCAAATAAACTTGTTTTTGACACACCAAAGCCCTCAAAACTTAATTCTAAGTTATATAAAAGTTATTTAAGGTATGTGAGTCCTATGTCACTATTCCGGAGAGTTTGTCGCATTAAACTGATTACGTTTACGCATCAGTTTGCGTATAACTTTCTAGAAAGCGATTTAAAGCTTGAAATTGAACTTAAAATCAAAACGTGAATTTGTTAAACATAAAAAGAAAACATTGAGACCAAAACACATTGTTTATTTGTTAAAAGATATTGTCCTACATCGTGTGGTGTTTACGGAGCACAAGTTTCACACCTGGCCCATAGAAAAGATGGATATGATGGTTTAAATTTGGAATGGTTGGTGGCTATGCTAAACGTACGTACCAAACAAAAATTCAATATCTCTGGCTTGATTTTCTATTACATGGTCGATAACGCAAACACAAAGACCTAGGCCATGTATCCTCATTTTGTTCAACTTCTTTTCAACGACCAACATCCTAAGTTCCCACATGATGGTGATCTATACAAGTTTCAGTTGCCCACGATACGTTAAATTACTGAACTAAAAACAAATGAGTGGGTGATGCTTCACAATTAGATGTTCCAGTGGTGAAGGCAGCTTATGAAGAGTATAGGGATGGAGTTAAGAAGAAGAATCAAAGGGTCGTTGAAGAAGAAGTAAACAAAGAAGAAGAGGAAGAATAGTTGGTGAGAAAGAGGAAAGGCAAGAAACCCGAAGAAGAAGGAGGACTGTCAAAGAAGAAAAAGAACACCCCAAATCCTGAAAGGTTAATGGGCGATAATATTCGCACAGGGGAAACACAAGAGCATAGAGAACACATTCAAAATCTTTGGGCTATACATGAAGCGCAACAAAGAGAAAAGAGAGAGAAGAAGAGAAAGAGACGCGAAATGACAGAATTTAAAACTCCCGTTACGATGACTACAGAATAAGAACAGATGGATGATTTTGTTGCTGAAATGTTAGTTGATCCTGAAGAAGAAACTCAAAGCAAAACCCCCCCTCAGAAGAAAAAGAAAACTGGGGAGGGTTCCTCGAAAGACGTGCAAGCAAAACCTACCCGGGTCATGCAACCTGAGCCAGCTCCTCGCAGACCGCGTCCATTTCAAGATTTGTATGACAAGTTATCAAAAGACATTGGAACCAGTCCTACTAAAGAGATATGCCTTTTGAAACATCAAGTCAATGACACAAATGTGCTGAGAAACAAGTTGAAAGGGCAACGAAAGAAGAACAAGGATCTTATTGCATACGTGACTGAGCAAACGAGGTTTGTAAGATTTCAACAGAGTGGGATGGAGAAGTTGTATAGGATAGTGAGAGAACTTTGTAGGAAGGCTGAAGTAGAACCAATGTTTTCAGCTACTGACATCTTTGATTACGAAAAGTTAAAGGTTGAAGAAGAAAAGAGAAAGTCCGAGGATGCGGAAAGATAGAAAAGACGTTTAGAGTCGGAAGTACATTTAAACGAGGATGAAGAAAGTGATGAGGAGGAGGTAGATAGGGTTGAGATGCCAGCCAAGTTTGTGGAATGGGGCTTGGAAGATGAGGTGCTGTATGAGACTGAAAATGGTGAGGAAGTGGCCCCGCAGCATCCAGAATGATTCATGAAGGAACGTGAAAAACTCCCTGATTTCTATCAAGTCGTCACTTTCGAAAAGACAGAAACGACTGATAAGATTATCAGCAGGATGTACAGTAATTTGAAAGGGATGTTCATTGTCAAAAGGCGTGACGGGGTTATACAATATTTCAAGAATGGATTTGATATGCAAAGTCTTCCTACATGGGATATTCGTGAACTTGGAAGACTAGATATGCTCAACCCAACAAACAGTAGCATCGGTGCCGACTTCAAGAGATTAATTACAAAAAGAGTGCAACCGTGGGTTCATTGTCTTCAAACCACAAAACCCTCGTTGAAGAGTCTCGAAAACAACAAAAGATCCTATTACCGGCAAAGGGAAGGTTACATGGGTTATCAATCCTACAAAGGTTGTGACGAAGATTAAGCTTCCTCCAGAAATTCCAGTATCGCTCAACAACTTCAAGAAATGGTTCTACGATGGAAAGACTGGTGAGGCTTTTATTCGATCCAATACAAATGAAGACATTCGGATTTTGGATCCTATGGATGTGTTTATGTTCGGTATGTCTGATCTTAATGTGCTTTACGGAAACAAAATACATGTCGGTCCTGGAAATGAAAATTTAGAAGAAGGCATGTTGTTTCAAAGGGCAGTGGAACGAGCATGGGAGCGGAAAAGAGAAATGATGGACATCCTCACAAGGATCGAGAAACAAAAGGAAAAGGAAGAAGGAAAGAAATGGAAGAGCAAGGAGAAGAAGAAAGAAAAGTCTCCAGCAAAGCCAAAAGAGTCCTCACCAATTCCAGTCTCCACAGAATCTCAACCTCCGGCCTCATCCACATATGAGGCCATTACGGAGGATCCTCCTGTTACAAGTGAAGCTATTTCAATGAAACCACCGCATGAACCAACCGCAGATGAAGCTGCACGTGATCCAGTAACTAAAGCTCAAGAATGAAAGATTTTTCAAGTACGTAACGATCTAGGGGGATATTGTTAGAGCATTTGAGATCGTTGGTACTTGTTTTAGATGGTTATGGATTGTTTTGTTTAAGTTTATTGCGTTTTAGGAAGTTCAGGGGGTGTTTATGTAATGTTTAGATAGTTTATGTGCCAGACATGGCGTATTTATCTTGCCAACGTATTTGTTAAATATGTTGGCTAGTCTGTACTGTATATATGTGTGTAATGGAAACCCTAGCCAAGGTTTTGGACTAGTTTTGGTGAAACTCATTGTGTTGTGACTTTCTTGCTGATCATTGTGCTCAATCCAATTTCCAGGTGCTTATAATTGATTATATCTTTTGGGATTACTAAACAAGAATTGTTGTTAAGATCCAAACCATAATCTTCATCTTCATCTTTGATCTTTCTTGACTTTTACACACTCAATCACCAAATCAATAGGTGTTTGGGTGATAACAATCAAACCACTGTGATCTGGATAGTGTTTGGGATCTACAATTTTTTGTTTTTTGAAAATCACGAATTTGTTCTTTCATTGATGTAGCCAAAACATAAAGATAAGATAAATATAGTCCCACAGGAAAAAATCTCGAAAACCAACAAAACCAACACTAAAAAACATAAGCAAATATCACAATTAAGCAACAACATCCAAGAAAGCTCTTCTTGGCTAATGGTTGGCAAGAGGTCCATGTGATCAAGTATGTGTGACGAACTTGTGTAACTTGATTTTTAACATTTGTTATTTCAAACTAGTCACTTCACCAATATAAGAATTAATGGCAGTTTGTTTATTGGAAACTGTGACTTCTAAATGATGATTAGTCTTTTTTCAAAATTTTGATCTGATTTATAAAATTCTTTCAGCCTGATTCAGTGTGCTGTAAGCATTCTAAATACGTTGTAGATCACACAACATATTCTGAGAGTGTTCTTTCAACCTCTCATTGTTACCTTCCTTCTTTATTCATCTCGCACAAGTAGGAGGCATATCATCGTAAACGTTTTTCACATTTTCAGTTAAAGAACCTCATATTCAGACTCTGTTTTTACCTCTTTATTTGCACCATGAATGCATGTTGAGCAATATCTTCAACTGAATCAGATGAATATCCAGATGAAATAAATGAAACAACTGAATCCTTTTCAGCATTCTTGACTTCCATAAGTGGCAAAAATTTAGTAAAATAACTTGCAAAATTTTCAGTAAAATCAGTAATAAAAACTTATTAAGGAGACTATGGTGTTACTTCCTCTTGAGATTTTGTCTCCCCCTCAGAGTTTGTTGCTGGTTCCACTGCAGCAATTAAAGCAACTCCATTAGGTTTTGTTACCATAGTGTTCCAGTTGAAACCCTCATCACCATGCACTACCACTAGCACTTTTTCCTGATTCGAAGATGACACAGTCTGGGTGGAAGATGATGAACCTTCAATCGGAATAACTCTGCTTTGAGACTAGTTCTGATTCTTTGGTTATGGGCGATGTTGATAAGCCTTTTGGTACTAATCATTTCCTCCACCAAACGAGTTATGATTGCCTTCCATTTCAGTTTGTTGCACTCCCGTTTGAAATGTCCACGTTCTCCACAATTAAAGCATGCAACCTTCGATTTATCAAAACCCAACTTCAAATTTTCTCCTGGTGGTTATATCCATAAACCTCTGGGCACGCCTCATCACACTTGCTAAGCACCACCACATATCTATCAGCTCCATTTCCTTAGGATCTATCTGGTTATAGTTTTCCTTGACCAAAATGTAGTTACCAATATTTTCGGCCATGAGACATTAATATGATTGCAACACAGTAACAAGTAATGCCATGTGCCCCTTAGCATTCGGTACTGATGAGTTTTGTATATTCGACAAATTTACCGAAACATTGCATTCTAAACACTGTACTAAAATAGTTTCACTTTGTGGAAATTGCAGTTGACTCTGTTGATACTACGGTTGTTGACTCTGCCTGAGATGCAGAAAATCTGGTAAATCTGAAGAATACAATCCTAATTCACTAACATTTCCTACACAAGCACTTCCACCAGAACTTAACCCCTCTTGACTAATAGGCACTGCCAAGTAGGAAAAACCTCCTGAGCCATCTGGTACTGCAATGTAGGAGTATTTGTTCAAACTCCCAAGATTAGAATTGAAAGTTGTTTGAATTTTAGGGCCTTGACAGATCCTCCAAACTTATAATAAATACTTGTGTCTTGATGAATCATCTTGTTGGATCTACAAAAGAACAAATGATATTCAAAAGCCAAAACATAAACAAGTGATCAAGAAATAAATAGAAGATTAAACCAGACTCCTCCCATATATAGTGAATCATGAACACCTAGATCAGAGTATCTATGGAAGACTTGCTACCCATTGTTTGAAACATTGGAACCATTGTTTATGAAGAAGCAACGTCTATTCATGACCAAAGCTTTGTTGAAGACCAAACATTTGTTGTGACTAAACAGATGTTTGGAACAAAGCAACAGAGGATTGAAGAAAAAATGTTTCCTAATATAACAATATTAGCTTATCAACAGTGTTTAGCTTAGTTAGTCATATGTTTGATTCCCACGGATGTTTGCAACATCTGAGGAATCTTTTCTTTTAAAGGTGTTAGATGTCACTATCAGGGTGATGTCAGCCAATCACAAGCAGACCTTTTGTACGTAGTATAAATAGATCTCACCTGTTACAGATCTATTCATCACACACATCACCTTTTCTTTTGTACGAACAGTTTTGTATGTGATCAGGCTGCGAGGGAGTTTGTAAATCAATCATTCTATAAAACTTGTAATCTTTTTAACACAATGATACATTGATGTTAATAATAATTCCTTACTTGTGATTACTTTATCTTTTCTACGATACAAAATTGTCTGATATTATTTGTTTATTCACAAGCCTTGTAAACTTAGATCCTAACAATCTTGGATTACATATTTGCTTTCTTTTGTATATCCAATTCTTGAGCCTTTAGTTTTCCAATAAAATCATTAACCTTCATATTTCTCCAATTCATCTTCCCTTTTACCATTATTTGAAAACCACCCCACTCACTATCTGGAAATGCATCCGTAAGTATAATATTCTTCTCCGGATTTGAAACCACTATCAAATACTTATCCATCGCCGCCAACAAATGACAATACGTTTCTGTTAGTTGATATAACGTTTTACTCTTCATGCAGGTAAGAATCTTATACTCTTTCTTTATCAAAGCCTTTTTTCACTCTGAATCATGTCGGTATTTCCATAATATTTCTTATACAATTATTCCCACAGAGACTTGGATGTCTTGTTGTTCTTTAACATATGTAACATGTAGTCTGTTAGAGCTCGTTGTAACTGACTGGACATCTTTTTTCTCTCATTCATAATTGATTTTATCATCCCTCTCTAACTTTGATAAGCACATTGGTAAATGGGTTGCTTTATGACGAGGCCTCGCAAATTCCTCTTCAATGGCAATCCAAAAATCCAATGTCATAACCCTGAAGAATTCCCTCAAATCTTTCCTTCCACTGAGGGAAATTTTCAATCTTTAACAGCTTCGGAGCTTTATTGTCCATTCCCATGATGTTTTCAAGGTTTAATGTTTGAACTATGTTGCTTGAGCTCCTTATTGTACCGGTCATGAATGTTCTCCAATCGTCTTGATGTTCCATGTTGATAAAATTGTAAACACTAACACTTAAATAATTTTTCAAACTTAATCGAGCGTATCACAAAATCTCAAATGGACCAATCAAGAGTAGCGCATCACTCTCTGGTCAACGTATCACTCCAAGTGTACCACCCTTTGAGCGTTTCAACTTTGCAGCATATCACTCTGAGTGTACTAGTGATCTATAGCAAACCACTCTTGCGTTTTGAGTGTTGCGCACGTATCACTCCTTCTTTGAAAACCCCTTGGAGCACACCACACTAATTTTCACCATTTTTGCAGAATTTTGGCGTATTTTTGGATGATTTTTTAGTATATTATACTGAGATAATAAACAAAGATGCTAAAGAATGCCCCTAAGAAGTAGTTGGATAACTCCTTCTTTGAAAACCCCTTGGAGCACACCACACTTAAAAGTTCCATGAACGTTATGTACGACACGATTAGACATGAAAAACTACGTAAACGGATATACTCTACGCGAAAGCAAGAGCGGAATCCATGCAATCATGTGTGTATGCTCAGAATCAGTAAATAAATGTTCTATATTGATTTCGCCAACATTTCATCTCTCTGATCACTCCTTTACAAAAAGCTCAAAATAAAAGTTGTGAAGTCATGAGCACCACTCACCTCTATTTATAGGCATGCGCATGACTCATCTAGCGCAGGACTCGTGCGTGTTTATCAGTGTTGCGCTACGCATCACTCATGCGTGCGTATCACTGATGCGCTTACAAGTTAATCCAAAACAAACTAACCAACTCTATGAACGTGCAACCATATAAACAAAATGACAAATACAAAAGACGCAGGAATTAAACATAGATGCACTAATAACAAAAGTACCCACATGTGCCTTGCACATGACAAGATTTAACAGAGAAATTTAACCCTCGCTAATGGAAAGGAAGCAAGCAAGATTTTTAAAACGTAAAAAATGATCCTTGTCAATTCTAAAAGGTAAATAACATCCATTGAAATTTGGTATATATAATTACAAAAAAATTAATATACCCTGTAGCTTTTTTATTAGTATTTAATTTGATAAACACATTATTTTATTATATACCAATATTTGATAAGCATATTTTTTGCTATATAATTTTAACTTGCGAGCATTAAATAACTTTATTTATAAAAAATATTTTGTCATTTTGTCAACATATTTTAATTTATTAGAAATAAAAAAAAACTATATTTTCGTATAAAATTAGGGGGTGTTTGGTTCAAGAAATGTTTTGGAATTGGAATTGGAATTTGTTTAGGAATTAGAATTTGAAAGAATTGGATTTGGAATTTAAACATTCCAATTGGAATTGGAAATTGTTGAAATCGGAATCTCAATTCCATTTTTGTTGTGTTTGGTTGTCAAATGAATTGGAATCCATCATCCCGACACCCACAACCTCCGGTTCGAGTCGAAATGGTACGGGTGGAAACGGAACGGGTCGAAATGGTACGGGTTGAAACGATTCGAGTTGAAACGGCTCGGATGGAAACGGTCGGGTCAAAACAGTTCTCGTTTAAAGAGTTCGGGTCGAAATGGTTCGTGTAAAACAGTACGGGTCGAAACGGTTTGCGTCAAAACGGTAGGGGTTGAAACGTTTCGGATCAAAACGTTTCTGGTCAAAATGGTACAGGTCGATAAGAGTTGCGTCGAAACGGTTCGGGTAAAAACGGAATGGGTCGTAACGGTTCGAGTCGAAACGGTACGGGTCAAAACGGTTTGCGTCTAAATAGTTCGGCTAGAAAACGGTACGCGTTGAAACAGTTCATATAGGAATGGTACGGGTTGTAACGGTTCGTGTCTAAACGGTTAAGGTAAAAACGATACGGGTTGAACGGTTCGGTTCGAAACGGTAGGGTCGAAATGATTCGACGATGTACGGGTCGAAACGGTGCGGGTCGAAATGGTCAAAGATTCCAATGAATTTACTTTAATTCATTCACATATAGGAAGGATTTTGAATTCCTTTAGTTAAAAGAATTTAAAGGAATTCATGTTAAATTCCAATTTCAATTCCATTGTCAACCAAACACGTAAAGATTGGAATTAGGATTCCAATTCCATCAAATTTTGTGAACCAAACATCTTAAGAGGTGGAATTCAGATTCCAATTCCCTTAAACTCCATTGAATTCATGTGAACCAAACATATAAGATTTCCCTATTTCCATCTTAATTTTTAGAAAAATTCCATCTTAATTTTTAGAAAAATTTAATGACAAACTTCCCTCCTGATTGAAGTTCTCTCCCCCAGTCTGCTCCTCACGAAATCTCTAGAAACCAGTGGCGGAACTATAAGAAAAATTTAGGGGTATCCCAATTTTTTTTACCTAGATCCGTCCTTGAAAATTTGGAGGGGCCCGATAAGGTTAGTAAAAATGGACGGTCTTAAAAATTTCTTTTACCTAGGGTCATTCCTAAGAATTCGAGAGTCCTCAGGGGCTTGTGCTTGTGTGTGTGTGTATATAATATTAGGAGGTTACTGATGTGCGTTGAAGTGTCGTATATTTTAGGTGTATATTTTAAGCCCTTTTTAACACTTATTTTAGCCAAGTTTTAAATTTATAAAACACGATATTTCACTAACACTAAACACACATATGGGCAAGTGCACCCATCGTTGAGTGTAGTATAGCGTTGGTAAGATACCGAGGTCGTCCAAGGACACAAGAGCTTTTAATACCGGTTTATCCTCAACGTCTAACCAAAATAAAAGTTTAGAAAAATGTTTTAAACTAAGAAAAATAAAAACTAACTAAAATGCTGAAAATAAAAATAAAATAAAAAACAGATAGACAAGATGAATCACTTGGTTCCGACTCGTATCTAGTATAACCTTTGATTATTTCCGCACTTTTGCACCTAATTAAGAGATTATCTTAGTTATTGTAGTAGGCCCCTCTTTTGAAGGTGACGTACCCTCACCTCAGTAGTTTGAGTCAGCAGGGATACAATCCTAAAGGGGTGGATTATTGGAAGATAATGAATTAAGTTATTAATGCAGTATTGTGGTAGGCCCCGCTTTTGGCGGTGACGTTACCCTCGACTAAGTAGTCTGAGTCAGCAGGGATACAGTCCTAAATAGTCGGGTTATAGTATTAATAGTAGTTAACTTATGAGGGGATCAAAGAGTTTGGACCCCCGCCATCCAATACCGTGAAGTATTGAAGGAGGTCCTACTAAATTTGACCCAGGTCCATTGCAGGACCTCTAAACGCTGAACAATAGCAAGACCTTTACCAAACCGTTCCCTTAACCCCCTACCAGGTAGCCAACATACCTCCATATAGACCGTGGAGATATGAATGGTGAAAATCCTTTATTTTATATAGACAGTAAAATAATGCCAAGACACCACGGACAAACGATAAGGAAAGATCACCTTCAACATAAGTAACTAGTTATTAAAGTCATTAATACAAAACCAAATAAAAAGTGCAAAAGATTAGAAATAAAAAGTATTATACTAGACACTTTGTCTTCACCAAGTGATGTAAGAGACTTAGGCAAACATGGCCTTGATTGTCAAGAACTCTTACGATCAATCTTGGATCCCGAGACGACTCACACACTCTATGATGGACAATGGATGATGGTGGTGGATGATGGTGTTGTGATGGTGGTGGGTGGTGGATGAAGTGTGAGAGAGGTGGTGTGCCAAGGGATGAGTTGAAATGAAACCAAGCACTCCTATTTATAGGCTGAACAGAAGCCTGGGCACGGCCCCGTGTTCGCTGGGCACGGCCCCGTGCCCGTCTGACACTCTCTCTCTTCATTAATTGTAATTCGCAATTACAATTAATGCGCCTGCAGTACTTTCGGCACGCCCCCCGTGTCCGCTGAGCACGGCCCGTGGTGGGCAATAGAAGCTTCTATAGATTTGTCTTTTCTGCTGCTTCTTGGGCACGGCCCCGTGCTGGCTGAGCACGAGGCGTGTTCAGCCTTCTGTTTTCTCTATTTTGCTTTGGAAGGTGCCGTTGAGGGTTCGGGCAATCCACTAATGTTCCTTTTCTTGTATTTATGTTGGATTTAGCTGTCTTTTTGCTTCTTTTGCGTTTTTGAGCTCATTTAATCCTGAAAATACAAAAGGAAGACAAAAACACTCTTTTTCCAATATTAGTACTAAAAAAGGGTTAGTTTTATGCCTCATTTGATGTAATTTATATGTTGCATTTTACACACATCAAATACCCCCACACTTGAACTTTTGCTTGTCCTCAAGCAAAACTCTTTAATATTTGGCTTACACTCCCAAATGGAATAGGTAGAAGAGAAGGTTTTGGACTTGTCATAGAGTGTCGGGATTTCCAAGATCTTTTTGGGGTTTTATTTTTATTTATTTACACTCCTATTCGTAATGATTTATTTAGAACTGTTCATAAAAGAAATTACTTATTTGGGCATAACATGCCTTTTTAAAAGTCTATTTATATACAAGTTCACATACCTCGCGGGGAAATCACTCACACTCGGCCGAAGGTGTATTTTTAGTGAATCACTCGAGAGCGGCACGGAACTTATTCCTACCATAGGCTTGCCAAGAAATCAATCCTCCTCCTTTTTAACTTTTATACCTTTGTAGATATCAAGAGGACTTTGTGGGTTAAGGGTTGGCTAGGGTTAAAGGTAGGTGGTTGGGTTAGTGGTTAGTAGAAAAAAAAGGCTAAAAAGCGTAACAAGTGTCGGTTCTCGTATTTTTGCAACTTTTTATTTTTGATGAAGCTTTTATTCAAACAAAGTTATTTTTGATTACTTTGTTTGTTTATTTTCTTTTTGCTTCATATATATATATATATTTTTTTCGAAGAACCGAACTTGTTACTAAAATAAAGGGTTAAAAATAAAAAAGGTTTTGGTGGGTGAAAGGGTTTTTGTTTTGGGTGATGAAACGAAAAGGTTTAGGCTCAAAGGGGCTAACTAGGGGGATTTTTGGGTAGGTGGTAAAAGAAAAAGAAAAATAATGGTGTAGAAAAAAATGTTAGTCCTAATGCCTCCATCATTTACTTACTCGGGTTTAAGTTGATAAGGACCGGGAATGTATTGTCATGGCAAGTTCTAGAGTCGTAAGAACCAAGCGGCTATTCACACAAGAAACGAAAAATGAGCATTTAGTCAAATGATATGAAATTGTGTGCTCAATAAAGGCTCAAAACTCACTTTTGTGGAAATGGGTTTTTATGTGATCAAGTATATATAATCAAATTTTAAATAAGTTTGTCATGCCTTTTCATAATTTTCTTATGTTGGTTCTTTTTATCACTACGCTATCGGTTGTAAATTTGTAAAAATATAACCTTTTTGAGAGCTTGAATTTCCCGAGTTAAACCTAGACAAGTAAAAAAAAATTGAAATTTTTGAAAAAATTTGGGGTGATTAGCGGTTCCAATAGAGTTTTGTGTAAGGCTTGTATTTAGGACTTGCAAAATTCAAGGTTTTAGCATCCCCCCCCACACTTAAATTACACATTGTCCTCAATGTGTCCCAAAAATAAATTTTTAGGTTGATTAGATGTGTAAATTAGTGTTTAAAAAGCAAAATTTTGTGTTACTGGGCACTGAACACGGCCCCGTGTAGAGTGGGCACGACCCCGTGTTCAGGTGCCAGTAACAAGAACTTACAGAAGGTGGACACGGCCCCGTGTCCACTGAACACGGCCACGTGTCTGACAAAATTCTGCCGAACAGAAGCCAAACAGCAGGTCAGGGAGGTGAGCACGGGGGCGTGTTGGCTGGACACGTCCCCGTGTGGACAGTCTGGAAGCCTGAAAAACAGGTTTCCTTCTCCGGTTTTTCCATTCTAGCCCTATAAGTGCTGAGGCTTAACACCCTAAGCCTTGGTTTGTACCTGTTTCAACACTTAATACCACACCAAGCAATACAAACATCCTACATTACCAAAGTTAATTGTTCCAAGCATAAAGTAAGAAAAATAAAATGCAGAAAATAGTTAGGAAAAGTAAATTGTTTAACACTTGGCACGCAGGCCATCAATTGTTCAAGATTGCAAAGGGTTAACCTGGGGAGTCATCAATCAACCGCTTCCTCCTATGCTCCTCCCGCCTACTCCATGGCATCATCATCATCATCATCATCATCATCATCATCATCATCATCGTCACTCCCTCCATGGCGTGCAATGTGGTCTCGTATGTATCCGACGTCTTCTTGTATCTCGGATATGTTTCTCTCTATAGCTCCGACCCGGTGGTAGGTGTTGCTCGCCATGTTATAGGTGTTCCGAGTACACATGAGGTTTTCCTGCAACAAATCATGCAAACTTTGAAAATTAGGAAAACTGCCTCCCGAGGAGGATGATTGGCCCGGATCACCGTGGGGTGGGTATTGGTACTGATGATGTTGCGGTGCTGGGAGGACAAGTGCTTCTTGCGGGTTCCATGCATGACCTTGCATCCTTTGAAAGGTTACCGTCCCGTCTTCTGCCTCATAAACCAGGTTCATCGAGCGGCATATGTGAATATCCACCGTACCCGACCATGGGCTCCTTTCAAATGCCCTCGGAATGTGGGCGAAGTGCCTGAAGAGACGGTGCACCCACCCCCCGAAGAAAATAGGAGTTGGTGCACTAGCAAGGCGGTTGTGATGCATGTTTTGGAGCATGAGGAACGGAACATCGAGCGGTCTGCGGTTGTGAATGCAATGGAGGACAAGCAAATCTCTTAACCCAACGACGCCACCACTGTCATGCCTTTGGCTAAGAGAGTAGCCGAGGAGCCTATGAATGTATCTGTAAAGCGGATCCCTCAGCTTGGTACTCTTAGTGCTGCTCGGATTGTAGAATCCTTCCCCAATCTGAGCCCACATGGCTTGGCGCTCGTTGTCTTCGATCTCTCTCAACCCCCTGGTATTGTCTTCGTCTCCCGCATCCTCCTCCGCATACAACCCGATAATCGACCCGAATTGTGCCATGGAGATCGAATACCTCGTTCCGCCACACCTGAATGACACCCCTTCATTATCGAACGGGTCGCACCTTGACTTGAATGCAAAGGTGCTGTAGAATTCCAAGGTGCATTCATGAACAGAACGGAGTCGGGTTGTTAGTGCGACTCTGAGTGGTCTCGTGACAATGTTGTTGAAACGGTCAATTTGATTCACCATGGTTAGTAGTTCTGTGCACGCCTGCCTCGGGTATTCCTCCGGCCTTGTTTGAAGAAGCTCGTATCGAGCTCTTGCATCTAGCTCATTGGCGTTGAATCTGGTAAACTTCCTGGCCATCTGCAAGAATACACCAAAAGTTAGCATGAAACAGAAATATTTTCGGACAAAACTGCAAACAGCGGGCTGGACACGACCCCGTGCCCAGCGGACACGGCCCCGTGTTCAGGGGTCTGTTACTCAAAAATCCCATTTTTCGACCCGGTTTCGAAAACTTGAAAATTTTTGAACCAATAGGTGCGGTTTCCCCCGAAAATGAAACCCTAAGTGCCGTTTTTCCCAAAATAACCCGTTTACCCTATCAATTTTATCTTTTTCGGTTCAAGAACAAGGGTTTTGGGTTTTTGTAAGAAATCGGGTGAATCTATGAACAATACAAGTGTATTTACTTCCCTTAACACTAATCTAACTAAATGCAAACAGATTTAGGCAAAAATTTTAGGTTCGATCCGAATGAACATTAAGAACCCTAGATTTTTCCCCAAATTTGTGGTGTATTAACTACATGCAAGTAACTAATCTAACTACTACGAGTGACAGAATCATACCTTGACTTTGTTAGATTGGTAAGAGACGTTGGAATCTCGCGAAAAATCGCCTGGAACCAGAGCTTTTGTGGGAAAACGGGGCGTGTGGAATGAAGAAACTGTTTTGAAAAAGGGGTTTTATCCCGTCTGCAGCGCGAACACGGCCCCGTGTCCAGCGGACACGGCCTCGTGCCGAGCCTCCTTTTTTTTTTTTTATAGTGCGCGTGTGAGTGCCCCTTTCTCCTGTAAGCTATGGTTTAGAAAACTTACCGCTTTATTTTGCCGCCTCAATCGTTCATAACTTACCAGGCATGATGTTTTTATTCTTCCACGGTTTGAAGCGAGATCTCTTCTTCCTCATCCTCAATAAATCCGTGATAGAGTTTCAGCCGTTGGCCATTGACTTTAAATGGTGACCCATTTCGAGGTTTAATTTCTACTGCACCGTGTGGAAAAATATGGGTGGCGGAAAAAGGTCCTGACCACCTAGACTTTAATTTACCAGGAAACAATCGAAGTCGTGAATTAAACAAAAGAACTAAATCTCCTACCCGAAATTCATTAGGTTTAATATGTTTGTCATGCCAATCTTTCATTCTTTCCTTATAAATTTCAGAGTTTGAGTATGCATAATTCCTAAGTTCGTCCAATTCATTTATTTGACAAAATCGATTTTTACCAGCAAATTCTAGATCTAAGTTTACATTTTTGATTGCCCAGTAGGCTTTGTGTGCAATTTCTACTGGCAAGTGGCAACTTTTTCCATAGACTAGCTTATATGGGGTTGTACCTATCGTTGTTTTATAAGCAGTTCGAAAAGCCCATAAAGCATCATCTAATTTATCAGCCCATTCCTTTCTATTTAACCCTACGGTTTTTTCAAGTATTCGTTTTAGCCCTCTATTGGTCACTTCGGCTTGTCCGTTTGTTTGAGGGTGATAAGCTGTCGAAACCCGGTGATAGACCCCATATCTTGTTAAAATTTTTTCAAGTTGATGATTACAAAAATGGGTACCTCTATCACTTATTAAAGCTTTGGGTGTGCCAAAACGAGAGAATAATTTTTTCAGAAATCTTACCACTACTCTTCCATCATTTGTTGGAAGTGCTTCGGCTTCGGCCCATTTAGACAGGTAATCTACTGCCACAAGTATGTATTTGTTTCCTTTTGATGGTGGAAAAGGTCCCATAAAGTCGAGTCCCCACACATCAAAAATTTCACAAACAAGAATGCCATTTTGTGGCATTTCGTTTTTGGAAGAAATATTACCTGTTCTTTGGCAAGCATCACATGTCTTTACAAGATTTTGGGCATCCTTGTAAATGGTTGGCCAATAAAATCCTGAATCAAATACCTTTCGTGCGGTACTGGCAGCACCATGATGTCCTCCGTATGGACCTTCGTGACAATGGCGAAGACTTCTTCGGGCTTCATTACCATGTACGCATCGTCTGACGAGCTGGTCGGCACACATTTTGAAAAGATATGGATCTTCCCAAAAATAGTGTTTCACATTGGCAAAGAATTTTTTTCTTTGATGATGTGGCCATCCTTTTGCGACTATTCCACTAGCTAAGTAGTTGGCAAAGTCGGCGTACCATGGTTCTTCCTTAAATTCCACCATTTCCAGGGATTCAGTTGGAAATTTTTCGTTGATTTGCTCGCCCCTGGTTGCCTCCAAAGCTGGGTCTTCTAAGCGCGAAAGATGATCTGCTGCGGTATTTTCTGCTCCTCTTTTGTCTTTGATTTCAATGTCGAATTCTTGGAGGAGTAGAATCCACCTAATCAAACGTGGTTTTGCGTCTTGCTTCTTAAAGAGATATCGAATGGCTGCATGGTCTGTGTAGACTATAGTTTTAGAAAGAACAAGATAAGAGCGAAATTTATCAAAAGCAAATACCACGGCTAGTAACTCTTTTTCAGTTGTTGTGTAATTTTCTTGTGCATCGTTAAGTGTTTTACTAGCATAATATATTGGGTGGAAATGCTTTTCTTTTCTCTGGCCCAAGACAGCTCCAACTACAAAGTCACTAGCATCGCACATGATTTCGAAAGGAAATTTCCAATCAGGTGCTATCATGATAGGTGCATTGACTAACATTTCCTTTAGGGTTAGAAATGCTTGATTGCAATCCTTGTCAAAGATGAAAGGAGCATCTTTTTCAAGTAACTTTGTTAGAGGTCTTGAGATTTTTGAAAAGTCTTTGATAAACCTCCTATAAAATCCGGCATGCCCTAGGAAACTTCTAATAGCTCTTACGGAGGATGGAGGAGGTAATCTAGAAATGGTATCTATTTTGGCTCGATCCACCTCCATTCCTTCGCTTGAGATCTTGTGACCGAGTACTATTCCCTCCGTTACCATGAAATGGCATTTTTCCCAATTAAGGGCGAGGTTAGTTTCCTCACATCGGGATAGCATTCGTTCAAGGTTATCGAGGCATTGGTCGTATGAATCCCCAAAGATAGAAAAGTCGTCCATGAAGACTTCCATTGTCTTTTCTATCATGTCATGGAAAATGGCTACCATGCAACGTTGGAATGTTGCGGGGGCATTACATAGACCAAACGGCATGCGTCGATAAGCAAAAGTTCCATAGGGACATGTGAAAGTTGTCTTTTCTTGGTCTTCGGGTGCTATCGGGATTTGAAAGTAACCTGAAAAACCATCCAAGAAACAGTAAAATTTATGCCCGGATAATCTTTCTAACATTTGATCAATGAAGGGTAAAGGAAAATGATCCTTTCTTGTTGCTTCATTTAATCGTCTATAATCTATACATACTCTCCATCCTGTGACGGTTCTTGTTGGTATTAATTCATTTTTTTCGTTAGTAATTACCGTCATACCTCCTTTCTTTGGAACTACTTGGACGGGACTTACCCAAGGACTATCGGAAATAGGATAGATAAGTCCTGCGTCAAGTAATTTGATGACTTCATTTTTAACCACTTCTTGAACATTTGGATTTACTCGACGTTGTGGTTGTATGACAGATTTGTAGTCATCATTCATCAAAATTTTGTGTGTGCACATAGAAGGACTAATTCCTTTTATGTCAACAAGTTTCCAAGCTATTGCATTTTTGTGTTTTTTCAAAAGACTAACTAGCTTTTCTTTTTCTAGGTTATCTAATTTAGACGAAATAATTACAGGTAATTTACCATCTTTGTCTAGAAAAGCATATTCCAAACCTTTTGGAAGTTCTTTGAGCTCAAGTGGTGGGTCTTTAGGAGACTCCTTATTTGGTTGCTCGTTTCGATCAAGAACTTTAAAAGTTTGTTCTATGGCGACCTCTTCTTCAACAAAGTGGTCCGTCTCTTCACTTGTATCGGGTGGCTCATCTTCATCTTCAATTAGGGGGTCATTATTGCCGAATGGATATTTCATTGATCGTTCGAGATCGACACTTCTTTTAAATGCCCCTAATTGAAGAGGTAGATTATTGAACTTCCGGTTTTTCAAAGCTTCGTAAGTCTTTACAAATGGTCGTCCAAACACTAGAGGAGCGTCATCGAGGATGACAAAGTCGGTTGGAACTACCATTTGATTTGTTTGAACCAAGACATCTTCAACTATACCGATTGATTTTATTATTTTCCGATTGGATAGAAAAATGGGTATTTGAAGTGGAGAAAAATCACTAATACTTAATTTTTCGAAAAGGTAGTTAGGCATTATGTTAACACAAAGATCTTTATCGATTGTGACATTACTAATAAACGAATTTTGAAAGAAACATGGAACCAGTGTGATGTTAATTTCAAATGGGTCTTCTTTTATTAGTGAAGTTTGATCATTAGTTAACTTAACACTTACCGTTTCGTCAATTTTTGTGTTAGTGTTTAACTCTTTTAGAAACTTAGCATGAGTGGGTACTAAACAATGATTTTCGAAAGAAGGTGACAAGAGATGAATTTCTTCAAAATTAGACTCTTCTTGGATTTTAACGTTGTCGGACTCACCTTTTTCGTTGTTTAACTCATGTGTCGGTTTTTCACTTATTTGTTCTTCCATTTTTTTATTTTTAGTTATCTCTTTCTTTTTTAATTCTTCTCTTGCGCGGGACTCCTCTTCCCTTGCGCGAGCTTCTTTTATACACCGATCGATAACTCTAATGTGTTCTAATATCCTATCGGTCACTTCGGTTATAGAAAAAGAATCATTATTTTCTAAGCTTGAATCCGGTTGTTCGACCCTTTGTTCCTCATAATACCCATATGAAGTTGATGGTTCACACCATTGCCCTTCATTGTAAGCATATGATGGATAAGGTTCGTAATTTTGTTCTTCATAATACTCATATGAGGTGGGTTGTTCACTCCAATGTTCCTCATAATAAGCATATGAAGGTGGTGGCTCATACCTTGGTTCCTCAAAGTATGAGTAAGGTGGCTCATACCTTGGTTCATCAAAATATGAGTATGAGGGAGGAGGTTCATACCTTTGGTCTTCATAGGATGTGTATGAAGTTGATGGTTCGTACCTGGGTTCCTCATAGTAAGTGTATGAATTGGATGGTTGGTACGAGTGATTATCTTGAATTGAACGTGTATTACGACAATTTGTGCAATAATTACCCCTATAATCATCCTCATCATAGGTGTAGTTGTAACCTCCTGAGTATTGATCCATAAGAATCACTCAGCAGACCACAACCGAGTCTCGAGATCAGAAAACAAAAATAAAAACGGGAACAGATGCTGGACACGGCCCCGTGTTGAATGGACACGGCCCCGTGTTCAGAATCTGTATCTGGGCGTTTTAATTAAATTGACTGATCTAGTTGAGCACGGGGCGTGTTCAGTGAACACGGCCCGTGTTCAAGCTACTGTTACTGGGCGTTTAAGAAAAATCTGCAGCACGGCCCCGTGTTCAGTGAACACGGCCCCGTGTACAGGATACTGTAAATGCAAAACTAAACTAAATGCAGAAAAATGTGCGCGCGTTTAAAAAGGTTTTGAAAAAAAAAACTGATTAGGCCGTCGATTTTAAGCTTTCTAAAAATCCTTGTGTCCCCGGCAACGGCGCCAAAAACTTGATGTGCGTTGAAGTGTCGTATATTTTAGGTGTATATTTTAAGCCCTTTTTAACACTTATTTTAGCCAAGTTTTAAATTTATAAAACACGATATTTCACTAACACTAAACACACATATGGGCAAGTGCACCCATCGTTGAGTGTAGTATAGCGTTGGTAAGATACCGAGGTCGTCCAAGGACACAAGAGCTTTTAATACTGGTTTATCCTCAACGTCTAACCAAAATAAAAGTTTAGAAAAATGTTTTAAACTAAGAAAAATAAAAACTAACTAAAATGCTGAAAATAAAAATAAAATAAAAACAGATAGACAAGATGAATCACTTGGTTCCGACTCGTATATAGTATAACCTTTGATTATTTCCGCACTTTTGCACATAATTAAGAGATTATCTTAGTTATTGTAGTAGGCCCCTCTTTTGAAGGTGACGTTACCCTCACCTCAGTAGTTTGAGTCAGCAGGGATACAATCCTAAAGGGGTGGATTATTGGAAGATAATGAATTAAGTTATTAATGCAGTATTGTGGTAGGCCCCGCTTTTGGCGGTGACGTTACCCTCGACTAAGTAGTCTGAGTCAGCAGGGATACAGTCCTAAATAGCCGGGTTATAGTATTAATAGTAGTTAACTTATGAGGGGATCAAAGAGTTTGGACCCCCGCCATCCAATACCGTGAAGTATTGAAGGAGGTCCTACTAAATTTGACCCAGGTCCATTGCAGGACCTCTAAACGCTGAACAATGGCAAGACCTTTACCAAACCGTTCCCTTAACCCCCTACCAGGTAGCCAACATACCTCCATATAGACCGTGGAGATATGAATGGTGAAAATCCTTTATTTTATATAGACAGTAAAATAATGCCAAGACACCACGGACAAACGATAAGGAAAGATCACCTTCAACATAAGTAACTAGTTATTAAAGTCATTAATACAAAACCAAATAAAAAGTGCAAAAGATTAGAAATAAAAAGTATTATACTAGACACTTTGTCTTCACCAAGTGATGTAAGAGACTTAGGCAAACATGGCCTTGATTGTCAAGAACTCTTACGATCAATCTTGGATCCCGAGACGACTCACACACTCTATGATGGACAATGGATGAGGGTGGTGGATGATGGTGTTGTGATGGTGGTGGGTGGTGGATGAAGTGTGAGAGAGGTGGTGTGCCAAGGGATGAGTTGAAATGAAACCAAGCACTCCTATTTATAGGCTGAACAGAAGCCTGGGCACGGCCCCGTGTTCGCTGGGCACGGCCCCGTGCCCGTCTGACACTCTCTCTCTTCATTAATTGTAATTCGCAATTACAATTAATGCGCCTGCAGTACTTTCGGCACGCCCCCCGTGTCCGCTGAGCACGGCCCGTGGTGGGCAATAGAAGCTTCTATAGATTTGTCTTTTCTGCTGCTTCTTGGGCACGGCCCCGTGCTGGCTGAGCACGGGGCGTGTTCAGCCTTCTGTTTTCTCTATTTTGCTTTGGAAGGTGCCGTTGAGGGTTCGGGCAATCCACTAATGTTCCTTTTCTTGTATTTATGTTGGATTTAGCTGTCTTTTTGCTTCTTTTGCGTTTTTGAGCTCATTTAATCCTGAAAATACAAAAGGAAGACAAAAACACTCTTTTTCCAATATTAGTACTAAAAAAGGGTTAGTTTTATGCCTCATTTGATGTAATTTATATGTTGCATTTTACACACATCAGTTACAAACTCGTGTATATGTGACATTCGCCACAAAACTAGGTAAATCCTAATTTGAATTACCCAGCTTACACGATTAACAAACTGATACTGATTATGACTCAGTTGAATCCAAAGGCACATTATACATAGCATATGAGAAAAAGGACCAAAAACAGTTACATTGGGGCCATTGAATTCAGAAAACTGATTAAACCGAAGAAACTCTTGATAACCGGGTTTTAACAGGTTAAAACTACCGTAGGTGCCGTAGGCGAACCTAGGAGTACAGAAATACTCATACATGATCCGTAGACTATAACATAGGATCAGGAATGCTTTATTGGGTAGAAAATGCGTTAATCCAAGCAGCTTCCGGTTAGAGGAACGCCTTAATTTTAACGCGCACTATACAATCCAAACATGTGTTGTAACATCAGTTAAGCCCAAAAAAGACTAATATAACCTAAATACAAGATGTTTTGAGTAATAACGTCCAAGTGTTCGAGATTTTGCGTTGGTTGGGTTCGTTTTAATTTTCTGCGCAAAACGCCTAAAAAAAAGCCCCGTTTTACGAATTTTTACTGCACTCGGGGAGCGTTTAAGACCCGATAACGAACCTACACCTAAATATCTGCTTAAACTTATAAATTAACCTTGAATTATGGGACTTTGACTAGTCAAAGGAGGACTAAAAGTCCTCCTTGATGTCCGTTCGCAAGCCACCAATTCAAACAACCATACAAGCACCTTGATCATTCAATTTCTAGCCACATATTCTACCTACACTTTATTATAAAAACCTCCACCCAACCATTTTGATCAGATTTTTGCACATACAAGCTAATGATCAAGGATTTTGGTGAGTTTTCTTCATGATTTCTTTATAAACTTTCACATACAAAATTCTAGTTATTTTGATCCATACAAGGCCAAACTTATGGCCATCCAATCTGTTTTCAAGTGGGTTTTATGTAACAATGATTTTTACAATTAATTTGGGTGAAAATGATTGGGTTTTGGATCAAAAACGGCACCGAAATCGCCTAACCAAAACTAATAGAACAAGACTACTAAAGGGGCTTAATTGATGATTCCAGTTGCATGGTTGTTTTGTACATGTTGTATAGGTACTATACCCAGAAACTCGGAGCAAACGGATCTCAGAATCTAAGCCTAACGAGTGATACACGGAAAGGTATAATAATTAGGTGAAATTTTAAGATTTATAGAAATTGTTTTGCATACATATTTGGACGTGGGTGCTATTTGAATTTAAGATTTTAGGACATGGTTTAGGACTAGATAAAAATGATCTCGGAAAAAATTGGGAATTTTTGGCCAAATGAGGAATATTTGGCGAATTTATTACTTTTAAACACAATTAAATCGGAAACAAATAGTTAACTATTTCAATAAATTCCAAATTTTTGCAGAAGGATTACATATATTATGGGTAAGCTTCACACAAAAATTTTTGGGCACAACAGATAACCCGAGCTACAGGTTTAAAATCACACGTTTTAAGAGGTTTTCGATATTTGAAAACTAGGTTTAGAAAATTTTTTGAACTTCAAATTTTTACTAGGAGTTTATATATGTATAGAGAATGTTCAGTACAAGTTTTGGAATTTTTAGAGTTTGGATGGTTGGTTCGCCAAATTAAACGGTTTATATACGATATAAACCATATTTATTAAAATTATAAAATATGTTTAAAAATTATCATAATAATTTATCTGGAAAATTTATATCAGAAATAATTTCTACAAGAATTTTCAAATTTTATAATTACGGGTTTATTTTTATGAAATTTCGCGTTTAATTATTATTTTTAAATAATAATCGACAAAATTTAAACTCTTAACGAACCCGCCAAAGTTTTTATACCACTCAGGTGATATTTGGCAATAATTGGAAAAGAATAAATCCCGACCCTTCCAGACTAAATTGGATTAAAACAAGTATATTACACACTTATCCAGTAATTAACCGACTTTAAATACGGAAACGCTTATTTGGGCGACCTAGACCCTCCAAACACCCGAACTCCCTTAATATAAAACTAATCATTTTTCATATACTACAATATGGTATACTTTATTTAAACATATCATTTCCCGAACACCTCGAACAAACAACTTTGTTTGGCACGGTAAACGGTGTCCGGCGTCCAAACCTGATTTCAAAACGCCGACCATGTCCAACCCCATGTTCTAATTACCCTAATTTGTTCCTAGACCTTGAAACCTAGTCTAACCTCGCCTACAAACATCAACCGTATGATACCGGTATTAGGTGTAGATTAGCATACTTTCATAGCCTAGTACCTGTGCAATCTGTGAGTTCTACTATCCCTCTCTTTTTAATACATGTTTTACTGTTTTCATAGAGGGTACAATTGATTGACATACGTATGCACATGAAAGCTGTTTGATGCTATTTATCTGAGTAGACCCCTAACATGCTTTAAATCCCCACAAGCAAGTTATACAATGCGATTAATATTGTGGATAGTACTATTTGGCCCGACAAGCCTAGACCGGACTGAATACAAGGTTGTATGCCGGTTGCGCAAACATACGGTCGCACATATTCATAACGAGCTATGATGTGTTAGGCATAGCCACATGGGGTACTTGGTTATTGGTTGTGGTTGGTGTTGGCCATGGTGATTGGATACTGGTCTCGGCTTAACTTGTAACTTAGAGAGATTTTATCACATGTGCAACAAAACATTTTCAAATATATTTTGAAAACAAACAACCTTGTGGAACTCGCCAACTTTATATTGATGTTTTTCTTTTAAAAATTAACTTTTCAGGTAACCAGGACACTACGTGACGACCCCCTTTGTGTTAGCTGCTTGTGAAGTTTATATGCGATACGATGTGGATAGAGGCATGCTACTTAGCTAAATAAAATGGTTCATGGAAACTCGCGTAGTATCTAGTTAAAATATGTATCAGTAATGTGTAATAGCGACACGTAAAACAATGATGTATCATATTGTTTAATTAATGTTTAATAGAGTATCTTTATAACAATGACTCAAACCAGAAGTGTTTGTTGCATCCCTTTTTTATCGTTTCCGCTGCTAGTCGGGGCGTGAAAGAAGATGGTATCAGAGCCATTGTTTATAGAAAGCTAGGTTGTCACTAGAAAACCTAGACTATAATCATTAGCTCAACAATTGGTCAAAACAATTAAAATTTCTTATTAGTGTGATTATTATTGGGATGATCTGGTCGAGCAAATAAATTATTACGGTCTGGAATGAATAACTTATCTGCTTGTACTTGAGAGTTCCGAGAACGTCACTAAGAGAGGATTATTAGATAACGTAAATTTGTTTATACATATACGTGAATCTTATTGTTTGTGTGAGCTTGCATACGTGTATAAAACTATTAATTGTTTTAGTGGTTGTTAGAATTTGTCGTCGTTAGTGTCCTTTTGCAGATATCATATCTGACAGTCGTAGTAGATCTGAGGATGAGCCGATGATGGATCCGGAGCAGGAGGAAGGAGATGAGGAGGAGGGTGATCAGGTTGTCCCTAGATATTCTCTGGATTTATCCAGATATGTGTGTGGTACTCCACCTCCCCGACACCCAGCTGTTACAGGACAGTCTAGTCATACCCATGATGTTAGTGATGACATAGTTTCCCATGAGGTTACCAGTAGTGAGAGTACAGCGAGTCAGGCATATAGCTCACCTCCACCTAGAGAACCCATTCCACCACATAGGTATTTTTGTTAGACTTCACGTCGTAGGGTTCCTACACCTAACCCTGCATTCTCACCATCCCCAGGTACCAATGAGAGAGGAGAGCCATCCTACGCAGCTCGAGGTATCCCTGTGCCACCGAGACCTAGAGCTCCTACACCACCTAGGACTGGATGGTAAGGTTTCCTGTTCAATCGAGTGGTATTGAACACCATAGCTCTGACTGGTGAGATACACCGTAGGAATGATATCTACAATTACATTATAGTTATGCAGCAGGCGGTTATATCGATGCAGCAGTCTATGTCATATTTAGTTTATCGTGATGGTCATAGAGAGGGGCAGATGCAGCTTTTCATGGGTGTACTGGCGATCATAGTGATGCTGGTGATGTGGCTGATCATGCGTACGAGAGGACAGTAGACAGTGGTAGCAAATGTGTATATATATATATATATATATATATATATCTTTTTACACCCTTTCAAGTACTAGGCTTGCATCCCTATGTCGAGATTGGGGATATTATATATATATTATATATATATATATATATATATATCATATATCCTTTCGGATCTTAGTGATCCTGGGATACATTGTGCCTTAGTGGCTAGCTTTTAGATGCAATCCTTAGTAGATTACGGTTGTATACCGAATTTTGTCATGTACAGTGGCTGGTATGTATGATAGTTGTTTCTTTTATGCATTCTATATATATATATATATATATGCATTGTTGCTATGTTTTGGATGCACATGGTCGCTATGTTTGACATATATGCTTGGATGCGTGCGGTTGTTAGGTGTAAAACATGTGCAAATGGGTTGATATGATACCAATCCATGTGTGTTTGCATGATTTTAGAAATGGTCCCAAAACGAGCTAATGTGATGTCCGAGGCGGACATAGCCCAACTGATAGCGCAGCCACTTCAGGCTGCAATTCCTAGCATAATTACCCAAGTTACTAACGGGGTTAACGCGGGGTTACATAATGACCAACCAAATCCTAGTAATCCTAACCCTGATAATCGGCCCCCACAACGTCCTTGTTCTTACAAGGAGTTTATGTTCTGCAAACCTTTAGAGTTTCACGGGACTAAAGGACCTAATGGGATAGTTAGGTGGATTGAGAAAATGGAAAAGGTAATAAATATTAGTAATTGTCCAAACAATTGTGTTGTCAAGTATGCTACCTGTACATTTCAAGACCATGCATTAACATGGTGGAATACAATGGTCCAGACCGTGGCCAGGAAGCCATTAACCAAATGCAATGAGCAGAATTGAAACAGATCGTGTTGGACCAATTCTTCCTAAGAATGAAATTCAGAAATTAGAAAATGAGTTCTGGAATCTACAAATGCACGGTGCGGATCACGTGGGTTATACTAATAGGTTTCACAACTTGGCTAGGATCTTACCCCAGATGGTGACACCTGACAATAAACAAATAGAACAATATATATGGGGTTTAGCTCCGGAGGTTAAGTGTATCGTGAATTCAGTTGACCACCCCACGATGCAGAGTGTTGTGCAGAGGGCATGAACTATTACTTTTGATATGGTACGTAGGAATATACTGAAAATGCCCAATGAGGGAACAAGTGGGAAGCGGAGTGCGGATGAGTATAAGGCGGAGAATAGTCAGGGTAATAAGCGTAATAGGACCACTTCCAGAAATTATAGCATGACAACAACAGAGAAGAAACCAGGAGGATACAAGGGAAATCTTCCCGAGTGCAACAAGTGTGGATTTCATCATGTAGGTAGTTGTCGTATTTGTAATAAATGTCATAAACCCGACCACTTTGCAAGGGAATGCAAAGCACCCATAGGAAACTCGCTTGGACAACCAAGAACCCGTCCACATACACAACAACAACCCCAACCCTTACAACAACGTCCCCAACAGCAACAACAGTTAGTGCCACTTGGAGCGTGTTACGGATGTGGTAGTATCGAACACTAGAGGAACACATGTCCCCAGGTTTACTGTGGAACGGGTGGAAGGCATGCCCAAGGGCAGGCATCCAATGCGAACCAGGCTAGAGGACGTGCATTCATTATGAGAGCTGATGATGCACGACAGGACCCTAACATCGTCACATGTATTTTCGTGGTTTCAGGACATTGCGCTTCAGTATTATTTGATACCGGTGCCGATAGAAGCTTTATCTCTCTTAAGTTTAAATCTCTTCTTGAAATGTTGCCCAGTGAATTAGGATGCCCTATTCTATAGAATTGGCCGATGGTAAAGTTATAATTACTAACGAAATAATTAGAAACTGCACTCTAACCCTTAACGATCAACATTTTCTGATTGACCTTTTACTGGTAGAATTGGGAAGTTTAGATGTAGTAATAGGAATGGAATGGATTGGTTGTCGAAATTTAAGGCAGAAATCATATGCTTAGAAAAGATCGTTATATTAACAAGTGGAGAAGTGTTAGTAGTTCAAGGAGAGAAACCCGGTAGAATATTATCATTAGTATCCCATACTAAGATGCAAAAGTACCTTCGTAAAGGCTGTATGGCATACATGGTAAATATGGAAACCACAGATCCTAATGAGAAGCAAATTAAATATATACCTGTAGTTTGTGAATATGCTGATGTATTCCCTAATGAATTACCCGGATTGCCACTACCTCGACAAGTTGAATTCCGTATTGATTTGATACCTGGAGTAGCCCTATTGCCAGAGCACCCTATAGGTTAGCACCCTCTGAGCTACAGGAATTGTCTAGCCAATTACAAGAATTACTAGAAAAAGGTTTTATAGGACCTAGTTTTTCACCTTGGGGAGCCCCGATATTGTTTGTTAAGAAAAAGGATGGAAGTTTTCGTATGTGTATAGATTACCGGGAGCTAAAAAAAGGTTACCATTAAGAATAGATATCCATTGCCTCGCATAGACGATCTATTTGACCAACTGCAGGGAACAAGTTGTTTCTCCAAAGTTGATATAAGATCGGGATATCACCAAGTTAAGATTTGAGAAGATGATATTCCGAAAACTGCTTTCCAAACTCGTTATGGACATTACGAGTTTTTAGTTATGCGTTTCGAGCTAACTAATGCGCCTACAGTATTTATGGACCTTATTAATGGGTCTGTAAACCATTTTTAGATAAGTTTGTGATAGTCTTCATAGATGACATTTTGATCTACTCTAAGAGTAAAGAAGAGCACGAACAACATGCGACTAGTTTTAGAACTACTTAGACACGAGCTGCTGTACGCGAAACTTTCAAAATGTGAATTCTGGTTGAAGGAAGTCCAATTCTTAGGTCATATAGTGAATCACCAAGGAATTTAAGTTGACCCTAGTAAGATTGAGGCTATTAAGAATTGGCAAGCACCGAGGTTGCCTACAGAAATTCGTCAATTCCTAGGCTTAGCCGGTTACTATTGGCGCTTCATTGAAAATTTCTCAAGCATTGCGTAGTCCCTAACCCTCCTAACTCAAAAGGATAAGAAGTTTGAGTGGGGAGAGGAACAAGAGGCAGCTTTTTAGTTGTTGAAACATAAGTTATGCAATTCCCCGACTCTTACCTTGCCAAAAGGAAATGAGGATTTTGTAGTTTATTGAGACGCATCTCGTAAAGGTTTAGGATGGTTGTTGATGCAAAGGAATTAAGTGATTGGCTATGCCTCCAGACAACTTAAAATACATGAAAAGAATCATACTACGCATGACTTAGAGCTGGGAGCCGTAATTTCTGCACTTAAGATATGGCGACACTACTTGTATGGGACTAAGTGCACTATCTACACGGACCATAAGAGTTTGCAACACATCTTTGATCAGAAAATGCTAAACGTGAGGCAAAGAAGGTGGGTGGAGTTATTGAATGATTATGATTGTGAAATTAAGCATCACCCGGGTAAGGCCAATGTAGTGGCAGACGCATTAAGTAGAAAGGAACATATAAAACCACTTCGAGTACGGGCTTTAGGAATGATTGTGCAAACGAATGTTAAGGAACAGATTCGTATGGCCCAACGTGAAGCTCTGGGTGAAGCTCAGTTGTTAAACGAGGAACTACATGGGAATGAGAAGGACTTTGAGGTTAAGACCGACCAAGTGTGTTATTTCAAAGACTGATTATGGATCCTAAAGTGTCACAATTTACGGGAATTGGTTATGGATGAAGCATATATGTCTAAGTATTCAATTCATCCCGGTACTAACAAGATGTACCATGATATAAAGGAGTTTTATTGGTGGCCTGGTATGAAGAAGGAAGTGGCAATATATGTTAGTAAGTGCTTGACTTGTGCTCGAGTCAAGGCAGAATATCAAAAACCATCCGGAATGTTACAGCAACCTGAGATTCCCTAATGGAAGTGGGAACAAATCACCATGGATTTTGTAACTTAATTACCAAAAACACAAAAAGGTCATGATGCTATTTGGATAGTCGTGGATAGGCTAACCAATTCTGCGCATTTCATAACCATTCATACCAACTACAAGATGGAAAAATTGGTGGAACTTTACACAAACGAAATTCCAGCTAGACATGGAGTACCAGTTGAAATTATTTCTGACCATGATAGTCGCTTCATGGTTCAGACTTTCATAGATATGTTTAATTCAATGAAAGTGATATGAATCTCGAATATCTTGATAAACGAAACTTTAATAACATATCTGGGTGTGGTGGATATGCTACGGTACTTCCTATATATAAACACCCATCTACATTATCAAGGTACCGTTAATCAAGGCATACGAGTTTCATGTTACGATTAGTTCTCGTATTTGTTATGCTTTAGTCGATATTACGTCTTGACTTCAACCTTGTTTCATGCGGTAGGTTCATACTTTCTTAAACTCATTATCGCATGCTATAATATATGTTACCCACATCTCTTCCCCTACAAGAGGAAACTTAGTAATTGAATTTCGGGGACGAAATTTCTTAACTGGGGGAGAATGTGACATTCGCCACAAAACCAGGTAAATCCTAATTTGAATTACCCAGCTTACACGATTAACAATCTAATACTGATTATGCCTCGGTTGTATCCAAAGGCACGTTATACATAGCATATGAGAAAAAAGGACCAAAACAGTTACATTGGGGCCATTGAATTCAGAAAACTGATTAAACTGAAGAAACTCTTGATAACCGGGTTTTAACGGGTTAAAAATGTCGAAAGCGCCGAAGGAGAACCTAGGAGTACATAAATACTCATACATGATCCGTAGACTATAACATAGGATCAGGAATGCTTTGTTGGGTAGAAAACGCATTAAACCAAGCAGCTTCCGGTTAGCGGAATGCCTTAATTTTAACGCGGACTGTACAATCCAAACATGTGTTGTAACATCAGTTAAGCCGGAAAAAGACTAATATAACCTAAATACAAGATTTTTTGAGTAACAACATCCAAGTGTTCGAGCTTTTGCGTCGGTTGGGTTCGTTTTAATTTTTTGCGCAACAACGCTTATAAAAACGCCCCGTTTTACGAATTGTTACCGAACCCGTGGAGCGTTTAAGACCCGATAACGAACATGCGCAAAAATATCTGCTTAAACTTATCAATTAACCTTGAATAATGGGACTTTTACTAGTCAAAGGAGGACAAAAAGTCCTCCTTGATGTCTGTTCGCAAGCCACCAATTCAAACAACCATACAAGCACCTTGATCATTCAATTTCTAGCCACATATTCTACCTACACTTTATTATAAAAATCTCCACCCAGCCATTTTGATCAGATTTTTGAACATACAATATTGCAGCCCCCTGACCCCCTGCCCCGGGAGGCAGGCGCCGCGAGAGCACGCAGAGCGGGTGGTATCGGTGTTTTATTAATTTAGCAGCGGAAATGAGACATTAGGACCATAATTAGGAAATATTTTATCAGAGTTAAAACACCA
The DNA here is from genome assembly GCA_030545235.1 of Helianthus tuberosus. Lineage (NCBI taxonomy): Eukaryota > Viridiplantae > Streptophyta > Magnoliopsida > Asterales > Asteraceae > Helianthus > Helianthus tuberosus. The sequence continues at coordinate 92,565,657 of CM060360.1, forward strand.
AACTTTTTATAACAAATAAATGGGATAAACCCAAGTTTCCATTACCATACAATTTATAGGGATAAACCCTAGTTTATTGAAAACAAAACTCCTTTTTATTAAGGTAACTTTTATAGCCACTTTTCCAAGCCTTCGGTGCTCTCCGGATGACTTCTATTAGCTTCACATTAAATTACCTGAAACGCGTTTTAAAAAGGTTTTATCAGCAAGAAATACTGGTGAGTGCACCCCAGTTTAATCAAAGCAGTTTTACAACTTTACAGTATTGAGGGCATCCACAATTACATTTGTTTATATCTACTCAATTACTTATTCAGTACTGTCAACACCTGACTTGTGGGTCATATTACTCATTGGCTAACTCTTTGTCCAATGGTAACGTCTTTCAGTAATGTATACAAAACCCCAACATACCGGCCGTAATTGTAGAATCACAATTACTCAATTACTGTTAAGTGTTTATTCAAAACATTTAAGGTTTTAGTAAACATTTTGACTCACAAAGTAATTTACAAAAAGGTGGCAAAAAGCAGATGTACTCACATTGTTTACTTAGGTAAAACTAAAGCTTTTTGGTGAATCTCCTGGTTATTATCAATTAAAATTAAACAATGCACACGTGTTAGTAAAATAACCCAAATCATATTAACCATACAACTCGAGACAGAACTCCAATGACTAAATCAGGCAGAGCCTTGACATGCATTACGGAGTCCTAGATCAATCGGGTGTAACACGAGATAGAACTCCAACGACTGAGTCAGGCAGAGCCTTGGCATGCATTACGGAGCCCTAGATCGATCGTGTAGGGTAACAAGCAGGGTTATAATACTTACAACGAGGCAGAGCTTCGCTTTATAGAGGTATTATATCCCGAGTATTTTAGCTATTAGAGATTGAGAGAGAATATCAGAATTTGAACGAGAATCAAATGAGCTCTCGACTCCTATTTATAGGCTGATCCGAAGGCGGTTCGCGGCCCGCGTAACCCTTTTCAAATGCTCTCGCGGCCAGCGAGAACATGCGTGGCAGTTATAGCTTTGGCCAGTCATTGGCCTAGCTTTGTTGAGTCATCAGACACGTGGCACAATGCAGTGTTGAGCAAGCAAAGGGGCTCGCGCACTGCGAAAGACAAAGGGTACCGGGTCGCGGCTTGCAAGACCCATATGTCTTTGTTTTTATTTTATTTTTATAAATATTAAGGTTTTTAGGGCCGTTTAACGCGTATTCGAGGTATGATAGGAACGTTTAGGGTCATGTTTAAGGGTTTGGAGGAGGGTTGTTATATCCTCCCCACCTTGTTTTATATCTCGTCCTCGAGGTCTACTGGAACAGGTGTGGGTATTTCTTCTGCATCTCTGATTCGAGCTCCCAAGTGTATTCTGGTCCTCTCTTGGAATCCCATATCACTTTGACCAGAACTAGTCTCTTGTGTTTGAGGTTCTTGATCTTTCTATCTTCAATCTGAATGGGTTTCTCGATAAACTTAAGTTTCTCATTTAGTCAATGTCCTTAAGAGGTATCACTAATGATTCGTCTGCTAAGCATTTTTTGAGATTACATACAAGAAACACATCATGTATTCCTGCCATTTCCTCTGGTAGTTGTACCTGATAGGCTACGGGTCCTTTTCTTCTAATAATCTCAAAGGCCCAACATACCTAGTGTAACACCCCGAAAACGGGTTTGGTAATTAAACCCTGTTAATACTAAAGAGCGGGTAAAATACCGTTGGCGGTAAAGGTTTACCCGGAAATTATTAGGATTTAAATAAATAAGCCTAATAATAAATAAAAAGAGAGCAAACGACTTGAGAAGACAAAGTTTATAAAAAAAAGGGACCCGAGTTAACGGGACTTAAAATAAATGGATTATAACTCCCCGAACCTACTAAGTTAACTCGAAATAATTAACTTAGTTATAAATGAGTAATTAAGAGAATGGGTAAAAAAAATAAAAATCAAAGATTACTAACTCCTTTTTATAAAACCTCTAACATAGGGGACTAAAGGTGGGAAACTAGGAAAGTGTTTTAATTAAAAGATTTATATAAAAAAAAGGAAAAACACACACTGGTGTGTGTGGGTCGATCGACTAGAGCAGGAGAAAAGGGGTCTAACCCTAATTTCAACAAAATCAACAAATTGAAGGCACACATCGGTTCCAAAACAAAATCTGAGCATAGATTGGTGATCTCCTCTGAAAAAGGATCATAAGGTATGTAAATTTTGTAGAAAATTTCCATCTAAATTTCTGGATGAACCTAGAGAATTCAAAAAAATTTGATGCCCGCTTGTTATATGGATGAAATAGGAACATTGTAGTGTTTAAGAGTAAACCCTAGACAAGTATATATTGAAATCATGCTTAACTCAAGTAAATTCAGATTTTGTTGATGCTAAATTCATGTATGAGATGTTTTTAGGGTTTTGATTGCTAAAAAATAGGGTTATGATGTCAAGAACATGCTTTAATTAAAAGTTGAATTCAAACAGCTCCTGATCAGAATTTACATCCGACTTGTATTGGCTGAAACATGGACAAAACGAGATAAAAACATGTGTTTCTTGAGTCTAAAATGTAATTCCATGAAATACCTTTAAAACCCCACTGGAATCACATTTTTTCAACGAAAATTGAGCGTTTTATGAATTTTTCCGTATCGAAGGTTCAAGCTGCGTTTTCTGGCAGAATTTGCAGCCCATTACGAATGTTATAACTCAATTTAGGAATTTAGTTATGATCTCAAATTTTTACTGTTGATATTTTTAAGTGATTAAAAGAATAGCCAATTGGAATTTCATTAATCAGATAAACGAGTAATTTTAAATGAATTTTTCCGTAAGCTGTAGTCAGAAGTGACGAATCTGATTGCAGCTTAGTAAATGAATTTTTACGAATTTTTGGTAAAGAGTAAAATCTTGAAATTTTAACACAAGGCCTAACCCTCCGGGAGGTACGCCACATAAAAAATCATAATTTTTGAAGACTTGTAAACAAGTTAAACAAGTCACCAAAAACAACCCGTTTTCAGTAATATGAAATGCCTAAATGAAATCGCGGTCTACTTGGTTGTGTGTAAAACGTGATTATATTAAGTGTTCGGATGAATGCATAGAAATTTGTAAGGTGGAAGATCATATTAAATTATGATTAATCTGACCACCTTGTGAACATTGGATAATAGTTTGGCGCATAACAATCTAGGTGGAAGCTTGTGGATGAAGCGGGTCAAACGGGGCGAGTATGGAAAGAAAAGTGTGGCATGGATGCAAGGTAAGTGAATCTTACACCCTTTTATTTTATAATGCATAATGATTATAAAGGTTATGATAATGATAAGCTAATATTTGAAATGTGATGTTCCGACGTAAATTGAAATGGGTCGGAATAAGCGAAAGTGATGAAAACCATAATGAATGGTAAAAAGGGGTAATATTGGGCATATAGGCCAAACAGGTCGAATGGTGGTGACAACGCCATTTGACAATAGCGACTAATGTGGTTGTCAAATCTTGTATTGACAGGAGCGATTAGCAAATCGGATAATTGCGTCGCCACAGATTGTGTGATGATTAAAGCGAGGTATAAATCGGGTCTATTTGTTGACCTGGGCCAGGTACGCATATATAGACTTATATTTAAAAGTGCAAATTTTGGTTAAATAATTAGTTAAAATCCTTTGTCGTAAAAGAAGGGACTAAAGTTGAACAAAACGCCCTTGAAGGGTAAATTGGGCAATGACCCTTTGAGGTCGTTTAGGAATATGTATTATAATTAGGTGAGCTTTTAATAAACATAAAGGTTTTAAACATAGGCCTTTTTGGGTTAAATGCCTAGAAACGGGTCTTTTCCGTAAAACAACCAACCGAAGACTAGAATCCAAAAAATTGTTCAAATATACTAAACCCACCACAAGAATAGTTGTGGTGGAATGTAAGTAGATAATACAAATGTGGGAAAAAGGATAGGTGAAATGAATAAGTGAAATATAAACTTAAAAGTTCAAATTCTCTAAACGGGTCGAATAATCATAAAAAGGGATTTATAATCCTTAAGCTTATAAATCTGAATTTGATGTGAACTAGAAGATAAACGGGTCTGTAATTAAATTACGGACGCGTAGGAAAAAGAATCACGCAAAACGGGTAAGTAGAATGAAAGTTATGCCCTTTTAAAGTTCGTTTTTCGACTAAAACCATAGCTGGGCAGATATGCATCTCCCAGACCTGGAATCGCTGGAAAAGGGTCTCCCCCGCGCTACGCGGTGGGCAATGTTGTTTTGGGCACGACACGCGATGGACGTCGCGACACGTGACACATTGAGATGAGTCTCTCGCGACACGCGAGAGGCATCAAAGTTGGAAATAATTATTTTGTTGATAATTTGATGTGTAGAGCTTGTTTAAACTTATATTTAAGTTATCAAAACTAACTTTTATGTTGGTTTTGATCATAGGTGATATCAAGTGTACCCGGATGGAGATCAAGCGATGACAAAGGACCGAACACACGAAAATGAAGCTTCCGCAAGTTGTTTCGTCGTTATTCTTAAATGATGAACTAAATCACTTTATGTTGTATTACTTTAAATTGTAAAAGTTTTTAATAACCCGTATTTTTCATTGTAATTGTAACCGTAATTATAGGATTATGGTCTTAAACTATACGAAAACTGTAAAATAATAACAAGGGTGTTACAAGTTGGTAATCAGAGCTCATGGTTGAAGGGTAAGTGTTCGGTTCGAGGCTTGATCGCAGATTCGGTAAGTACAAGTATGTTAATGGTCTAGTATGATAAAAGTGTTGTGAACAACACATAGGGTATCGTGTAATACACGTTACACCAACGAAAATGATTAGTATAGTTAACGAAATCATGTGCAGTAAAAAGCCTTGTATTACAATACGTGCATTTATTAATGTTGAAATTACTAACTTTTGTAAATGTTTAGTTGAAGGATACTCACATCTGAAGATGACGAGAGTTGATCGAATTGTGGATATGACGGTGGAACGGTCCGAGGTATGACAAGCAGAGCATACTCATCAAGGACCTAAATCGCGTGACGATCGCAAACAAAGTCAAACGCATGGAAAGCCCATTAAGGGCAAGCATTATCAGGTACACACTTTTAAATTTAATTGCACAAGTAGTAATATGCAACAAACACGTAGGGGATAACGGTTGCATATATCTGATAAAACCTGAATAGGATATCTATTCAGGATGATGTTTCTAAGAGAAGTTTAACAGAAACATGCGTTATTCACGATAACGAATATCAAAACTATAATAGGATTAGTTCATATGAAAACTTGGACGGGGAGTAATTATCCAAGTGGAAAACTCTCAATATAATGCTATTGAGAATAGTAGCGATCACATTAACGAATGTGATTATATAATAGTTCAATAGAAAAAAAACATTTTATATGTACAAAAGTAAAACTAGTAAAACTAATGATTGTTGTTTTGCAATTAAATAAAGTTTTACTAAAATGAAATCAAGATATGAAATAAATAGGGGCGTTACTTACATGGGGTGTGATGTGAAAACTACAAAAATTTCATGTGTATCATGTGTTGATCGCCTACTCTAGCCAAGTAAGTAGTGGCATATGATACCATGAACTTCTTGTAGCGGACACATTTACGTCCGATGTAGTAAGGACGGGGTGAATGGGACTAATTTAAATGGTACCCAAATGAGTCAAACAAGTAAGATGTTTGATAGTAAACGTAAACACAAGTCGGATGACAGGGAGCGTATTACGTTAGAATAACGAGCCCGAGAGAAGGGACAAAGATTAAAGTAAATGAAAATACGAACCAACTAATGTGAATGCTAAGACATAGGGGATAAAGTTTGACTGTCATAAGTGATGAAATTCACACAAACAAGTCAAAGGGGTAGAATAAAGAATAGAGGACTCGACTGAATAAAAACGATGAATTTCGCTAAGACGACCAAATAAATTAAAGTGACATCTAAAACCATATAAGAATGGTTACTTGATGATAACTTCGGTAAAGATACCCGATAGATGGGTAGGATTTTGCAAGTCTGCGTAAACCAAGAGACGGGAACGCAAAATAGAAAGTCAAAGGACTCGGATTAAGAGTCATGACTAAAAGACGATGAGAATTTTCAAAACAGAAATTTTGATAACTACGTTCAACAATTTTAAAGTTGAACGGGTCGAATAAAGAATGAAGTTTGACGTTCAGGAGTAATGAAATCTCACACGAATAAGTCAAACAAGATAAATAAAGTATAAAAGCTTAGTAGTGCAAGTAAGCGCAAACCGAATAATGGAAGCGCGAAATATTAATGAACCTATGTGATGGGTCGTAAAGGAATGAAGATAGGAAAAACGCAAACTAGCGAAACAAGAATGTTAAAAACACTAAGATAAAGAACTCGGGTAACTGCTTGAACGCCATATACATATATAAACATATATACATTTGAATAAAACTCGAATAAGGTATGATCTACGGGATCATCATAACCTGCGAGATTATAAGTAATGTTAAGGTCTACAGGACCAAAAAGACCTTTGGGTCACAAATAGAAAGAAACAAATTGTAGGGTCTCACCTTAAAAAAGGTGGAAATCTAAAGAGATAGTCTACGGGACTAAGTGAAAGAACATACGGGTTATTTGGGTAAAGCGTGGAAAACTAGTTACAGTTCTTCATGTAAAAATAAAAATATATATAAATAAAATAATAAAATAAAATAACGGTCAGGAATAAAACTTAGACGGAAATTCCTAGACATGAGAGAAAAAGATGTACGACAGAAAAGAAGTAAACAAAAAAAATAAAAAAATAAAAAAAAAAGTTTAGACAAAAGCAGCGTTCTAACAAACATAAGTAGTATGAGGGAATTTAGAAAATCTTAAACACACATAAGGCCAAAGATGGAAAAATGGTGTACCCGGATGACGGGGTATGAAGTGACGGCGACTAATTAGTCTAGCCGGTAAAACTATTCAAAGATAGGAAAATGTCATGACAAATACAAAGCGCTTGTCAACATAAGACAAGCGCAGGATAAACATGTTAACAGATTGGTGAGACTAAGTGGTCAAGTGACAACTCGGTCAATAAGGATAATGCATATAAGGTAAAAAAATAACGGCTCGCGAGGCCTTACACATGAAAGACGTACGCGTCAATAAAAATGAAAACGTTAGATCGAAAAGAACGAGTGAATGTCTTGAAAACGAAACTAGGTTCGTTTAGTCTAAATTAAAAGAAATACGTAAATAAGGTTTCGGGGACGAAACCTCTTTAAGGGGGGTAGACTTGTAACACCCCGAAAACGGGTTTGGTAATTAAACCCCGTTAATACTAAAGAGCGGGTAAAATGCCGTTAGCGGTAAAGGTTTACCCGGAAATTATTAGGATTTAAATAAATAAGCCTAATAATAAATAAAAAGAGAGCAAACGACTTGAGAAGACAAAGTTTATAAAAAAAGGGACCCGAGTTAACGGGACTTAAAATAAACGGATTATAACTCCCGGAACCTACTAAGTTAACTAGAAATAATTAACTTAGTTATAAATGGGTAATTAAGAGAATGGGTAAAAAAGATAAAAATCAAAGATTACTAACTTCTTTTTATAAAACCTCTAACAAGGGGGACTAAAGGTGGGAAACTAGGAAAGTGTTTTAATTAAAAGATTTATATAAAAAGAAAAAGGAAAAACACACACTGGTGTGTGTGGGTCGATCGAACTGAGCAGGAGAAAAGGGATCTAACCCAAATTTTAACAAAATCAACAAATTGAAGGCACAAATCGGTTCCAAAACAAAATCTGAGCATAGATTGGTGATCTCCTATGAAAAGGGATCATAAGGTATGTAAATTTTGTAGAAAATTTCCGTCAAAATTTCTGGATGAACCAAGAGAATTCAAAAAAAATTGATGCATGCTTGTTATATGGATGAAATAGGAACATTGTAGTGTTTAGGAGTAAACCCTAGACAAGTATATATTGAAATCATGCTTAACTCAAGTAAATTCAGATTTTGTTGATGCTAAATTCATGTATGAGATGTTTTTAGGGTTTTGATTGCTAAAAAATAGTGTTATGATGTCAAGAACATGCTTTAATTGAAAGCTGAATTCAAACAGCTCCTGATCAGAATTTACAGCCGACTTGTATTGGCTGTAACATGGACAAAATGAGACAAAAACATGTGTTTCTTGAGTCTAAAATGTAATTCCAGGAAATATCTTTAAAACCCCACTGGAATCACATTTTTTCGACAAAAAATGAGCGTTTTATGAATTTTTCCGTATCGAAGGTTCAAGCTGCGTTTTCTGGCATAATTTGCAGCCCATTACGAATGTCATAACTCAATTTAGGAATGCAAAGATATTTGTAAGGTGGAAGATCATATTAAATTATGGTTAATCTAACCACCTTGTGAACATTGCATAATAGTTTGACGCTTAACAATCTAGGTGGAAGCTTGTGGATGAAGCGGGTCAAACGGAGCGAGTATGGAAAGAAAAGCGTGGCATGGATGCAAGGTAAGTGAATCTTACACCCTTTTTTTTAGAAAGCGTAATGATTATAAAGGTTATGAAAATGATAAGCTAATATTTGAAATGTGATGTTCCGACGTAAATTGAAATGGGTCGGAATAAGCGAAAGTGTTGAAAACCATAATGAATGGTAAAAAGGGGTAATATTGGGCATATAGGCCAAACGAGTCGAATGGTGGTGACAACGCCATTTGACAATAGCGACTAATGTGGCTGTCAAGTCTTGTATTGACAGGAGCGATTATCAAATCAGATAATTGCGTCGCCACAGATTGTGTGATGATTAAAGCGAGGTATAAATCGGGTCTATTTGTTGACCCGGCCAGGTACGCATATATAGACTTATAGTTAAAAGTGCAATTTTTGTTAAATAATTAGTTAAAGTCCTTTGTCGTAAAAGAAGGGACTAAAGTTGACCAAAACGCCCTTGAAGGGTAAATTGGGCAATGACCCTTTGAGGTCGTTTAGGAATATGTATTACAATTAGGTGAGCTTTTAATAAACATAAAGGTTTTAAACATAGGCCCTTTTGGGTTAAATGCCTAGAAACGGGTCTTTTCCGTAAAACAACTAACCGAAGACTAGAATCCAAAAAATTGTTCAAATATACTAAACCCACCACAAGAATAGTTGTGGTGGAATGTAAGTAGATAATACAAATGTGGGAAAAAGGATGGGTGAAATGAATGAGTGAAATATAAACTTAAAAGTTCAAATTCTCTAAACGGGTCGAATAATCATAAAAAGGGATTTATAAGCCTTAAGCTTATAAATCTGAATTTGATGTGAACTAGAAGATAAACGGGTCTGTAATTAAATTGCGGACGCGTAGGAAAAAGAATCACGCAAAACGGGTAAGTAGAATGAAAGTTATGCCCTTTTAAAGTTCGTTTTTCGACTAAAACCATTGCTGGGCAGATATGCAGCTCCCAGACCTGGAATCGCTGGAAAAGGGTCTCCCCCGCGCCACGCGACGGGCAATGTTGTTTCGGACGCGACACGCGACGGACGTCGAGACACGCGACACATTGAGATGAGTCTCGCTCGACACGCGAGAGACATCAAAGTTGGAAATAATTATTTTGTTGAATATTTGATGTGTAGAGCTTGTTTAAACTTATATTTAAGTTATCAAAACTAACTTTTATGTTGGTTTTGATCATAGGTGATATCAAGTGTACCCGGATGGAGATCAAGCGATGACAAAGGACCTAACACACGAAAATGAAGCTTCCGCAAGTTGTTTCGTCGTTATTCTTAAATGATGAACTAAATCACTTTATGTTATATTACTTTAAATTGTAAAAGTTTTTAACAACCCTTATTTTTCATAGTAATTTTAACCGTACTTACAGGATTATGGTCTTAAACTATACGAAAACCGTAAAATAATAACAAGGGTGTTACACCTAGGGCTTAGCTTTCCTCTTTTAACGAATCTGACTATTCCTTTCCATATAGAAACTTTTAATAATACTTTATTTCCTACTTTGAAATTCCAAGGGTTTTCGTCGATTATCTGCATAACTCTTTTGACGATCTCATGCTGCTTTTAGTCTTTCTTTGACTTGAATTATCTTTTCCATTGTTTCTTGCATTATCTCCGGTCCAGATAATTGCTTTTCTCCAATTTCTGCCCAACAGACTTGAGTTTGGCACTTTCGTCCATAAAGTGCTTCAAATGGTGCAACATTAATGCTAGTATGATAGTTGTTATTATAGGAGAATTATATTAATGGTAAATGATCGTCCCAATTTCCTCCGAAATCGATTACACAGGCTCTAATCATATCTTCCATGGTTTGTATTGTCCTTTTACTTTGTCTGTCCGTCTGTGGATGATAAGTTGTGCTTAGGTTTAACCTAGTTCCCATTGCTTTTTCGAAGCTTGTCCAAAAATGAGAAGTAAAACGGCTATCTCTATTTGATACGATAGATAAAGGAATTCCATGTAATGAAACTGTTTCATTTACATATAGTTTGGCTAACTGTTCCATACTGAAAGTTTACTTCTTTGGTAAGAAATGAGCAGATTTAGTCAATCTGTCAACAATCACCCAGATTGTATCATTACCTTTTCGTGTCTTGGGTAATTTGGTAACAAAGTTGTTGGTGCATACGTCTGTTGACTTCGTCTTGTATCGAGTCTTGCATTGTTCATGGCTCGAAGATCGAGAAAACAAGACAAAAAGCTTATTCCACTTGTAGTAGCTAATTCCGCTTGAAGATGTCAACAAGTAATTCCGCACGGAATTAACTTGTAATTCCGTTTGTATTGTAATTCCGCTTCATTGTAATTTCGTTTGAGGATGTTTCGCACGGAATTAGGTTACCTATATATATGTGCTAGGTTCGTGTCATTTGAAACGGAATTAGGAAGGTGTTTTCCGATGGCGAAGCTCTGTCGAAGTGTTTCCGTGGTGTAAATTGTATCTGATCAATAAACAAAACAGTTATAAGTGAATATATTGCTGAATAACTAAATATGTTTGTTTCCGCCTTTCATATTGAGTAGAACGCCTCTGATCGACTCGTTTCGGGTCCGTACACGATCCTACAAAAGTCCATTGTTATCAATTCTCATTTCCATATTGGTATTTCTAATTGCTGCAATAACCCTGAAGGTTTCTGATGTTCAGCTTTAACCTGTGAACAGGTCAGACATTTAGCAACATAGTTTACTATATCCTTTTTCATTCCTATCCACCAGAAATTCTTTCTTAGATCTTGATACATTTTATCACTTCCGGGATGTATCGTATATTTAGACTTATGAGCTTCTTCTAGAATTTTGTGGCGTAGGTTTCCTTGTTTAGGTATCCACATCCTTTTCTTACGGAACTTCCAAATTCCATCTGATCCTTGTTCTAATTCCTTAATCGTTCCTTTTAAACCTTCAGCATCATCCTGGAATGTTGTTTCCTGTACCACTCTAATTTTCTCATTTAAATCTATCTGCAGATTTAATTTAAGAGAGCGTACTCATTTCGGCTTTTCAGGATACTTTCGACTTAAATCATTAGCTACTACGTTATCACAATCATAATCACTAAGAATTTCCATCCAGCGTCTCTGTCTCATATTTAGTTCTTTTTGCCCAAAAATATACCGTAAACTTTTATGATCTGTGAAGACAACAAATTTATTTCCATATAAATAGTGTCTCCAAATCTTAAGGGCAAAAACTATGGCTCCTAACTCTAGATCATGGGTTGTGTAATTCTCTTCATGTTTCTTAAGTTGTCTAGAGGCATAAGCTATAACCTTTTGACATTGCATTAACACACATCCATATCCTAACTTAGACTCATCACAATAGACTATAAAGTCTTCAGTTCTTTCTAGTAATGCGAGTATAGGTGTGTTGGTTAACCTTTGCTTAAGAATTCTAAAGGCTTCTTCCTGTTTTAGTCCCCATTCGAACTTAACTGATTTACAGGTCAGTTTAGTTAATGGAATGGCTATCCTAGAGAAATCTTGGATAAACCGTCTATAATCTAGTGCCAGTCCAAGAAAACTTCATACTTCTGTTGGCGACTCAGGGACTTTTCATTTGATAATCACCTCGATCTTTGTGGGATCCACTTGAATTCCTTCATGATTAACCAGATGTCCAAGGAATTGTACTTCTTGTTGCCAAAATTCACATTTTGAGAATTTAACATAAAGCTTCTCTTTTCTCAATAATGTCAAAAGTATATGCAGATGCGCTGCATGTTCCTCTTTACTCTTAGAGTAAATTAGAATATCATCTATAAAAACAATTATGAATTTATCCATGAATTTATCCAGATGCGCTGCATGTCCATAAATGCAGCTAGGGCATTGGTTAGACCAAATGGCATGACGGTAAATTCATAATGACCGTACCTTGTTCTGAAAGCAGTTTTAGGAATGTCCTCTTCCTGTACTTTTAATTGATGATATCCTGAGCGTAAATCGATCTTTGAAAAGAATCTAGCTCCCTAAAGTTGATCGAACAGATCATCAATTCTCGGTAGTGGGTACCGATTTATAATCGTAACCTTGTTCAATTCTCGGTAACCAATGCACATACGCATCGATCCGTCTTTCTTCTTAACAAACAATACCAGTGCTCCCCACGGTGATGAACTTGGTTGTATAAAACCTTTGTGAAGAAGTTCGTCCAATTTTTTCTTCAATTCCTGCATCTCCGTTGGTGCTAGTCGATATGGAGCTTTGGCAATCGGTGCCGTCCCTGGTATTAGGTGAATTCTAAATTCAACCTCTCTATCAGGCGGTAATCCATGTAACCCTTCTGGAAAAATGTTTGAGAATTTAGATACTAAAAATATCTTTTAATTCTTTTCCTTTAGTATTAATGATTATGGAAATCATATATACTATTCATCCTTTCCTTTCATAACTTGCAGCTTCCATCACAGAAATGAATTTTGTCGACCTGGTTGGCTTATCTCCTTTAATTGTGATCTTTTTACCACTTGAGGCACTTACTTGCACTGACTTTTGATCACATAAAATACTGGCACGATTGGCTACCAACCAATCCATTCCTAATACAACATCGAATCCAGCTAGATTCATTGGGTAAAGGTTAGCAAAGAAACGATGGTTTAGGATTTATATTCTTGCTCCCTGCATGATTTCACTAATCTTAATGGATTCTCCATTTTCCGTTTCCACCAGATAGTCTTGTTGAAGTTTGGTTAAGGGTTGGTCGAGAAGTTTGTAGAAGGAAGTATTGATAAAACTTTGGTTTGCACCAGAGTCAAATAATACTTTGGCAAAAATATCGTTAACTAAAAACGTACCCGCAATCACATCTGGAATCATCTTGGCTTCTTCAGCTATCAGAACGAATGCTCTGGCATTCTTCTTGGGTCCCTCAGCTGTCTTAGCTTTGCTAGTTATTGCTAGAGCTAGTTTCGGACAGTTTGGTCTGATGTGCCCACTTTCTCCACAATTGAAGCATATCCTATTGCTAGGTTTCTTTCTACAGTTTTCTTCCTTGTGGCCAGACATTTTGCAAAAGTTGCAGTATATGGAGCACCTTCCAGAGTGCTTTCTTTTGCAATACTTACAGTAGGGTGTATAGGAAGAACCTGTACCTTTTCCATGGTAATGAAATTCTTGGGTAAGCTTATGAGCTAAGTTCTTTCTCTGGTTTTCTTCTTGTGTGCGTACCAATTCATCAATCAGGGTGTTGGCTAGTTCTACTGCTTCTTCTATGGTTTGCGGCCTAGCTTCCTTGACTACGTGTCTAATCTCGCTAATTAATCCCCAAACATAACGGGAGATTAATACCGGCTTAGGTGAGGCTAAGGTTGGCACTATTCTAGCATATTCGAAGAATATGATAGTGTAAGCTTTGCAGTCTATTCCAGTCATTTGATGATTTAGGAACTTATTGGCGATTTGCTCCTTTTCATGAGGAGGACATAATTTTCTTTCGACTATCTCTTTAAAGTTAGTCCATTCCATATTATAAACTCTATCACTTCCCCTAGACTGGAGAATAGTATTCCACCATTCTAAGGCTGCATTTTTTAAAAGATTAGTGTAACATCTGTGCTTGTAATCATTATGAACAGTTCTATTATCAATAAAACAATGTTATTTGATCCCAATGTTTGTTTGGTTGTGTTTTACATTTTTCATGTTTTGACTTTTATTCAATTTCAAACTCTATATCACTTTCTAGAGAGTTATACGCAAACTGGTGCGTAAACGTAGCCAGTTTAATGCGACAAATACTCCGGAATATCAAAATATACTTAACATACCTTAAATAACCCTTACATAACTTATAAATAAGTTTTGAAGGCTTTGGTATGGCAAAAACAAGTTAATTCGCTTACAGGGACTAAACTTGACAAACTGCGAAAGTATGCCAATTTGAACTGTAACGAACATTCCGGAACATGACCATAAGTTAGACATACCATAAATATCCTTTACATAGCTTAGAAATAGGCTTTGAGGGATTCGGTATGCTAAAATAAACTTTTGGGGTCATTCAGGGACTAAAAGCGTCAAAAAGTGCACAAGTTTGCATTTTCGCGCATAACTTACGTTCTGAATACATCCGGACATCCAAAAATATATGTAAGCACTAAAATATTTTATTTTAGTGTTTGGCATAAGAAAAATCCATTCGTCACGCCATTTGGATCTTTTTTCGCTCTTATGCGCATTCCGTCGTAATTAACCGAACAACGTAACCGTACGGCTAAACGAACCGACACCCGAGATATTTTTGAACACATTTTAAGTTCCCTATACTTTAACTTCATTTTAGAGCTTTGAAATAGGGTTAACGGGGCTTAAACGTGTCAAAAAAACACATCGAAAACCAAGTTTTGAGGTTGCAGGGACTGAAACTGTAAATCTGCCAAACTAGGTCCGTAAGTAGGGGCCAGATGCAGCAAAACGTTTTTTTTTTCAGCTGTTAACAGCCCTTAAAAATCTCCAAAGGCCAAGTGCCAAGTGTCAAACTCTAATGGTGGATGACAAATGAGTTACCACAACTTTCCAACAAGTGTACGGCTTAGATCGTGCCCCCTTTTCCAAGAAATGATCCTAACGGTGAACCAAAAACTATAAATACCCACCTCCACCCTTCACTTTTCCTCACAAGAATCTGATCTAATGTGCTCTAAGTTGAAACCTTTGTTTCATACCTGAGCTATTTTGATCTAGATTAGCATTCGGGGACCCTTCGTAAGTGTTCCTTTGTTCTTTTATTGTTTTTCGAGTCCGAAAGTCAAACTTTGTTTGAGTTTCTGCGTTGACCAGTTTATGGTCAATGCGAAGTTCGTTTGAACTTCGCAACGTGATTGTAATCACGATGGTTATAGTCCCTTGTGACTATACCTACTGATTACCACGTTGTCTAGGATCGTAAGGGTAAGCGATCTAATAAATCGCTTATACCTTCGAACCCGACCCATTTGGTCGATCATTAGGATCCGACCAAACACATTAGGTGACCATAGCATATAGGGAATAACCTTCTGAGGTTATACCTTATGGTCGCTTCGTTTAAGTAGTTGTATGACAGGTAGTTTATATGCCTTAGGTAAATTACCAAAATACCCCTTTGATGCCAAAATTCATTTTAAACATATGTAACATAACTTTTGACATCTAAACTGATTTGACAACAATATTAGACATGTTAAGGCATATGTTACTTGTCATAGGACTAGTTAGGCGGTCCGAACGCGTTTCACGCGAGCGACGCGTTAAAGTAGCATAAGCTACCTAAACGGGTCGTAATGGGTCACGAACACTTAGGTTAAGTTTCGTTTTAGTATGTGGGCTTTGTTAAAACATATTACACGAGTCTCCATACTCGTTTGGTTTACGAACCCGCATTCTATCCGATCTTCCGATATAGGTCCGGTTTATTAACATAGTTACCTATATTAGATGCCGTTTGATTCCGTGATCTCTAGCATTGCTTGGTGGTTATCTTAGGACTTCTGAGCAATCTCAAGTGAGTACATAGACCCCTCTTTACTGTTTTCCAAACTGTTTTGGGGTGAAACACATGTGCCTACTTGTTACTTTCGTGCTTTCCTGCTTTCACATCGTATACTTGCTATGTTCATTAGTACATTATAGTACATGATTTCATTACATTTCATGCTATGTATGCCCATTGTGTGCGTACTTAGTACATTCTTTTACATTACATTTCATGCTATGTATGTCCATTGTGTGCATACTTAGTACATTGTTTTACATTACATTTCATGCTATGTATGTCCATTGTGTGCATACTTAGTACATTGTTTTACATTACATTTCATGCTATGTATGCCCATTGTGTGCGTACTTAGTACAGTTGTTTTCAGCACATGCTTACATTTTGTTATGACATTTGGGTTGTTTACAATGGAACAATACATTCATTAACATTAGCTGCGCCGTTCGTTAGTAGGTAGTGGTACCATAGGAATTGACAACTCCCGTTCCTGAAATCATGGGTTTGTTTGGATTGGAAGGAATGACCGAATTCGATGTACATTTACATTGATGGTTGGTTTGGGTAAATGATTCGAGTAACGAGGCATGTGTAATATAATACAGGCATGGTGGATACGCCGCTGGTACTTCCTATAAATTAGTGTTTGTATGATATTTCATGTCGTAGCGTTACTTAAATCATTTCAATATTTGACATATTACATTTTACATAAACAACTTATTTTCACAAGACATTGATTTACAAAACAACTTATCTTATACAAACTCATTTTTACTTGGTTATTTATTTAACCTTACATTATTCTCTTATTTATACATATCATTTCTTTTTAATGATTTACAAAACAAAACAACTTACAAGGTTCATGATTGACTGTTATTAAACAATTTTTCCTAAACTTATAAGTCATGAATCCTATTTTCACAAAACCTATGTATCTCACAGGCATTTTTATGCTGACGTACCTATTTTCACATGTGTTTTCAGGAGCTTTTCCGTAGGATGATGATCGTGACACTAGGGCGGACCTGTGCCTTAGAGACATAAAATGAAGATACACTTAGTTTAATTATGTTCTGAACTCTTTATTTCCTGTTTAAGACAATGTAACTCTTATGTTTATAAATAAAATTACAACTTTGAATGCCATGGTTATGAAACAATTAATTCTGTCTCAACACTCCCCGAAGTTTCCGCCGCGGTTGCATGTTATACGCGGTCGGGGTGTGACAGAAGAGTTGGTATCAGAGCCAATGGTTATAGGGAATTAGGTTATTAGTAATTCTTTGATCTAGACTATAACCTTTCCAGGACCCTAACGCAAGTTATCTTGTGTTTAGATCTTAAAACATGCACATCACCTATCCTTAGGTGATTATCAAAAAAAAAAAAAAAAAAAAAAAATTTCCGAAACGATTTTTGAAAAACAATCATCTGTTTTTGGATGATTTATTACAAGGTTTTGAACCCTCTTTTGTAAGGTTTTGAACCCTTCCAGTTTGACTAAATTTTTGGCCTTGTGCCTTCAAATTTTCAAAATCTCGTCAACATTTTGGGTTTTAAATAATATGAACACGTGCAAACTGGAAGAGTGAATGCCTGTATTCTGGGTTTTCTGTCTAGGCAAGCACTTCGTATATATCTCATCAGATGCGAGACCAGTTGTGCTTACCTGGGAATTCTTGGGATGAGTGTTCACTTACAGGCGAGCATGTCTTCGCAATACATTATTTTTGATCCATTTACTTTGATTAGTCACTGTGTGTCGTTTGTTGGCTTGGTAATGCGGATGAATGACCACCATCTTTGCTTTTGTTGATTTTGTTTCATCTCATTCTTTTCACCCAATCATCTCACTCGTTTCCTTTCATGTTCCTCTTTTAGAATGCCTCCTCGACGCGACAATTTGATTGCGACTGCCGAACTGGCAGAAATTATTGCGCAGCAGATGGCTGCTCAATTTCCAAATCTCTTTGCTCAATGGCACCAAGCCAACAACAACAACAATGCTCCATGCAAATACAAGGATTTTAACTCGGCTAAACCACTCAAGTTTAGTGGTTCTGAAGGAGCGACTGGGCTTCTTCAATGGTTCGATAGCATTGAGAATACTTTCCGCCACGTGCAGTGTCCGGATAATCGCAAGGTCGAGTTTTCTTCGAGCGTATTTCAGAAGAGGGCTCTCACATGGTGGAACGGGGTTATGAGAGACCGTGGTGCAGAAGTTGCTCTAGCACAAACCTGGGCTGAACTTAGAACCCTTATGATGAGGGAATTCTGTCCTCGTCATGAGCAGCGAGCTTTGGAGAAGGAACTTGATGATTTGAAGCAAGATAGTGGTGAGCACAGGGCATATACTGATAGGTTTGAGGAGTTGAGTCTGTTATGCCCAACGATGGTTACCTCACTTGACAAGGCTATCGAAAGATACATCGACGGCCTACCTGATTCAGTACAAGACATCATTACTGGTAGTAACCCTCCCACACTCCGTCAGGCGATCGAGTTATCAGCGACATTGACTGAGTCGCAGATTCGGAAGAATAAGTTACACAGGAAGGGTGACAAGGGCAAGAAACAGTCGTCTGACAAGGAAGATAGCAAGAAAGGTTAAAACAAGAATGGAAAGGATTCTGGTTCATCGAAAAGGGCAAGGAAGCGTAAGGCTTCCCAAAACTATGTTGTCACTGCCCAAGCTAACCAGGCAGCTCCCAACCAAGCCGCACAGCCTCCAGCGAAGAAGCCGTATTCAGGGAATGCACCTTTGTGCAATAGATGCAACAGTCACCATCAGCCGCAACATCAGTGCCGTTTCTGTACTAACTGTGGGAAGTCAGGTCATCTTGTCGATGTTTGTCGGTTTGCTCAGAATCGGGCAGTTCAGAACCCGGCTCAACAAGTTGCTCAGCCTCCTGCTCAGCAACAGGGTCAAGCTGCACGACCACAATACCCACCAGGTGCTTGTTATAATTGTGGGGATCTGACCCACTACAGAAACCGGTGCCCAAGGCTAGCTAACCAGAATCAGAATCCAAATCAGAATCAGGCTCAGGCTCGAGGGTGAGTCTTCAACATGAATACCCAAGAGGTGCAGGCGGACGATAATGTGGTGAACGGTACGTTCTTTATTAATAATCAGCCTGCATCTGTTCTTTTTGATTTGGGTGCCGACAAGAGTTTTGTGTCATTGTCTTTTGAGCCAATGCTTCGCGTGTCTAGAACGAAACTAGGAAAACCCTTGACAGTAGAAGTTGCTAGTGGTGAACCCATTGTTCTTGATTCTGTTCCACGCAACTGCCAGTTGAACCTTAACGACCATCTTTTTCCTATCGACCTCACGCCTATGCAACTTGGAAGCTTCAACGTTATAGTGGGTATGGATTGGTTATCCAAGCATCGCGCAGAGATAGTTTGTTCTGAGAAGATTGTTCGTGTGCCGCTGTCGACAGGCGAGATCCTGCAGGTTCGTGGTGAGAAGCCTGCCAGTGGTCTCAAACTCATGTCTTGTTTTAAAGCTCGGAAGTATCTGCGAAAGAACTATGTGGCTTTCTTAGCACATGTTACAGCAGATAAAGGCAAGGGTAAGTCTATTTCAGATATTCCTGTCGTTCGGGATTATTCTGAAGTAGTCCCTGAAGAGTTACCTGGTCTACCCCCAGCACGCCAAGTCGAGTTCCACATTGATCTCGTACCTGGTACAAATCCCATTGCCAGAGCTCCATATCGTCTTGCACCGTCTGAGATGCAAGAGTTATCTAAGCAGCTTCAGGAGCTCTCTGACAAAGGCTTTATCCGTCCCAACTTTTCACCTTGGGGTGCTCCCGTTCTTTTTGTCAAGAAGAAAGATGGATCCTTTAGGACGTGTATCGATTATCGTGAGCTTAACAAGCTTACCATCAAGAATCGATATCCCCTACCTCGCATAGATGATCTCTTTGATCAGTTACAGGGCGCTTCTTATTTTTCGAAGATTAATCTACGTTCCGGATATCATCAACTTCGTGTGAATAAAGAAGATATTCCCAAGACGGCGTTCCGCACTCGGTATGGGCATTACGAGTTCACAGTCATGCCATTCGATTTGACTAATGCTCCTGTTGTTTTCATGGACTTAATGAATAGGGTCTACAAACCTTATTTGGATCAGTTCGTCATTGTTTTTATTGACGACATCTTGATTTATTCTAAGACGCGAGCTGATCACGAGCAACATCTTCGTCTTACTTTGGAACTCCTAAAGAAAGAGCAACTTTTCGCCAAATTCTCCAAGTGTGAATTCTGGCTTAAAGAAGTTCAATTCTTAGGACATATCATCAACGAACAAGGTATTCATGTAGATCCCTCCAAGATCAGTGCGATTAAGGATTGGGATACGCCTACTACTCCCACTGAGGTTCGTTCTTTTCTCGGTCTAGCGGGTTATTACCGCCGCTTCATTGAGAACTTCTCAAAGATTGCAGTTCCTCTAACTGCTCTAACTCAGAAGAACAAACCCTTTGACTGGGGATTTAAACAAGAGGAAGCTTTTCAACACTTGAAACAAAAACTTTGCGACGCGCCTGTTCTAACTTTGCCTGAGGGCAATGATGATTTCGTCGTTTATTGCGATGCATCTAAATTGGGTCTTGGCTGTGTCCTGATGCAAAGGAACAAAGTCATAGCATATGCATCGAGGCAGTTGAAGATACATGAGAAGAACTACACCACTCATGATCTTGAGTTGGGTGCAGTTGTTTTCGCTCTAAAGATCTGGAGACACTATTTGTACGGTACAAAATGTGTGGTTTTCACGGACCACAAAAGTCTTCAGCATATCTTCAATCAGAAAGAACTCAACATGAGGCAACGACGTTGGGTTGAGCTTTTAAACGACTATGACTGTGAAATTCGCTACCATCCTGGTAAGGCGAATGTCGTAGCTGATGCATTGAGTCGTAAGAAACGTACTAAACTTCATTGTGTACGTGTTCAATCTGTTATTCAAGCTCGATCCGATATCCAAGCACGCATTTCTCAGGCTCAACAATCTTGTGTTTCACAAGGTTTGATGGATAAGGAATTTCCCTATCACATAACACCTGATCTGGAACTGAAGGACAATGGATCGTATTACTTCATGGACCGTTTGTGGGTCCCAAGCCAGGATGATCTTCGTACCTTGCTTATGGATGAATCCCATAAGTCTCGTTATTCTATTCATCCGGGCTCAGATAAGATGTATAAGGATCTTCGTATTCACTATTGGTGGCCTGGTATGAAGAAAGACATTGCCTTATATGTATCAAAATGCCTTACTTGTCTTAAGGTTAAGGCTGAACATCAACGTCCTTCTGGTTTATTGGTGCAACCAGAGATCCCAGTTTGGAAATGGGAAAACATTACTATGGATCTTGTTACCAAACTTCCACGCACAAAGAAAGGTCATGATGCCATCTGGGTAGTCGTTGATCGTCTTACTAAGTCAGCACATTTCTTACCAATTCGTGAGGACTTTCCTGCTGACAGACTTGCTAAAATCTATGTGGATGAAATTGTAGCTCGACATGGTGTTCCTTTGAACATCATTTCTGACAGAGATGCTCGTTTCATTTCTCATTTTTGGAGAACCATGCAATCTGCTATGGGAACCCAACTTAATCTGAGCACAGCTTATCATCTGCAAATGGATGGTCAATCTGAGAGAACAATCCAGACTCTGGAGGATATGCTTAGAGCTTGTGTTATCGACTTTGGTGGTAGTTGGGATTCACATCTTCAGTTAATTGAATTCTCCTACAACAACAGTTATCACACCAGCATCAAAATGGCTCCTTTCGAGGCTCTCTATGGTCGGAAATGTCGTTCACCAGTCTGCTGGAATGAGATCGGCGAGGCTCAACTTACTGGACCTGCCCTCATTTTAGAGACAACTGACAAGATCAAGAAAGTTCGTGATAACCTTCAGACAGCTAGAAGCCGTCAAAAGAGTTACGCGGATCCAAAACGCAAACCCTTGAAATTTCAAGTCGGTGATCGAGTATTACTTAAGGTCTCACCTTGGAAAGTGTGATCAGATTTGGAAAGAAAGGCAAACTTGCACCTAGATACGTTGGACCATTCAAGATCGTCGAAAGAATCGGAAAGGTAGCCTACAGACTTGAGTTACCTCCTGAACTTGGAAATGTTCATCCAACTTTTCACGTGTCCAATCTCAAGAGGTGTTTAGCTGATGAGAACCTCCACATACCGCTTGACGAAATTCGTGTTGGCAAAACACTGAAATTTGTTGAGAAGCCAGTGGAAATCATGGAACGTGAAGTCAAGTGGCTCAAACGCAAGCGCATTCCTTTGGTCAAAGTTCGCTGGGAAGCTAAACGTGGACCCGAGTTTACTTGGGAACGCGAAGATCAAATGAAGGCGAAATATCCGCATCTTTTCCCACGAGTTTCCTCTAAATAAATTTCGGGACGAAATTTCCACAAGTAGGGGAGACTGTAACATATGTGCTTGTAATCATTATGAATAGTTCTATTATCAATAAAACAATGTTATTTGATCCCAATGTTTGTTTGGTTATGTTTTACATTTTTCATGTTTTGACTTTTATTCAATTTCAAACTCTATAACACTTTCTAGAGAGTTATACGCAAACTGGTGCGTAAACGTAGCCAGTTTAATGCGAAAAATACTCCGGAACATCAACATATACTTAACATACCTTAAATAACCCTTACATAACTTAGAAATAAGTTTTGAAGGCTTTGGTATGGCAAAAACAAGTTAATTCGCTTACAGGGACTAAACTTGATAAACTGCGAAAGTATGCCAATTTGAACTGTAACGAACATTCCGGAACATGACCATAAGTTAAACATACCATAAATATCCTTTACATAGCTTAGAAATAGGCTTTGAGGGGTTCGGTATGCTAAAATAAACTTTTGGGGTCATTCAGGGACTAAAAACGTCAAAAAGTGCACAAGTTTGCATTTTCGCGCATAACTTACGTTCTGAATACATCCGGACATCCAAAAATTTATGTAAGCACTAAAATATTTTATTTTAGTGTTTGGCATAAGAAAAATCCATTCGTCACGCCATTTGGATCATTTTTCGCGCTTATGTGCATTCCGTCGTAATTAACCGAACAACGTAACCGTACGGCTAAACGAACTGACACCCGAGATATTTTTGAACACATTTTAAGTTCCCTATACTTTAACTTCATTTTAGAGCTTTGAAATAGGGTTAACGGGGCTTAAACGTGTCAAAAAACGCATCGAAAACCAAGTTTTGAGGTTGCAGGGACTGAAACTGTAAATCTGCCAAACTAGGTCCGTAAGTAGGGGCCAGATGCAGCAAAACGTTTTTTATCTGCTGTTAACAGCCTTTAACACTCTCCAAAGGCCAAGTGCCAAGTGTCAAACTCCTATAGTGGATGGCAAATGAGTTACCACAACTTTCCAACAAGTGTACGGCTTAGATCGTGCCCCCTTTTCCAAGAAATGATCCTAACGGTGAACCAAAAACTATAAATACCCACCTCCACCCTTCACTTTTCCTCACAAGAATCTGATCTAATGTGCTCTAAGTTGAAACCTTTGTTTCATACCTGAGCTATTTTGATCTAGATTAGCATTCGGGGACCCTTCGTAAGTGTTCCTTCGTTCTTTTATTGTTTTTCGAGTCCGAAAGTCAAACTTTGTTTGACTTTCTACATTGACCAGTTTATGGTCAATGTGAAGTTCGTTTGAACTTCGCAACGTGATTGTAATCACGATGGTTATAGTCCCTTGTGACTATACCTACTGATTACCACGATGTCTAGGGTCGTAAGGGTAAGCGATCTAATAAATCGCTTATACCTTCGAACCCGACCCATTTGGTCGATCATTAGGATCCGACCAAACACATTAGGTGACCATAGCATATAGGGAATAACCTCCTGAGGTTATACCTTATGGTGGCTTCGTTTAAGTAGTTGTATGACAGGTAGTTTATATGCCTTAGGTAAATTACCAAAATACCCCTTTGATGCCAAAATTCATTTTAAACATATGTAACATAACTTTTGACATCTAAACTGATTTGACAACAATATTAGACATGTTAAGGCATATGTTACTTGTCATAGGACTAGTTAGGCAGTCCGAACGCGTTTCACGCGAGCGACGCGTTAAAGTAGCATAAGCTACCTAAACGGGTCGTAATGGGTCACGAACACTTAGGTTAAGTTTCGTTTTAGTATGTGGGCTTTGTTAAAACATATTACACGAGTCTCCATACTCGTTTGGTTTACGAACCCGCATTCTATCCGATCTTCCGATATAGGTCCGGTTTATTAACATAGTTACCTATATTAGGTGCCGTTTGATTCCGTGATCTCTAGCATTGCTTGGTGGTTATCTTAGGACTTCTGAGCAATCTCAAGTGAGTACATAGACCCCTCTTTTACTGTTTTCCGAACTGTTTTGGGGTGAAACACATGTGCCTACTTGTTACTTTCGTGCTTTCCTGCTTTCACATCGTATACTTGCTATGTTCATTAGTACATTATAGTACATGATTTCATTACATTTCATGCTATGTATGCCCATTGTGTGCGTACTTAGTACATTGTTTTACATTACATTTCATGCTATGTATGTCCACTGTGTGCATACTTAGTACATTGTTTTACATTACATTTCATGCTATGTATGTCCATTTTGTGCATACTTAGTACATTGTTTTACATTACATTTCATGCTATGTATGTCCATTGTGTGCATACTTAGTACATTGTTTTACATTACATTTCATGCTATGTATGCCCATTGTGTGCGTACTTAGTATAGTTGTTTTCAGCACATGCTTACATTTTGTTATGACATTTGGGTTGTTTACAATGGAACAATACATTCATTAACATTAGCTGCGCCGTTCGTTAGTAGGTAGTGGTACCATAGGAATTGACAACTCCCGTTCCTGAAATCCTGGGTTTGTTTGGATTGGAAGGAATGACCGATTTCGATGTACATAACTTAGATAAACCTTTAATTTGTTTAAGGGTTTATCGCCACAGTCTCAAGGCTTGGATGTATGCATTTTCACAATACCGCGAGAATGTTTATATCAGTAAAGCATGCATTTGTTACACAAAACATAACTTTGATTTAAACCATGTTTTACTTCAATACCTTGTTTTTGTGCATTTTACATATGGTTTAGTTGATATATTTCACTTACCATACATGATATTTTTGGGTAAACATTACATGATCTACATTAACATAAACATTTTGACATTGATATACACATTTAGTGGTTTACATTGGACATAGACATTTCAATATGGTTTACACATTAACACATGACAATTCATTTATACATGAACAATTTACATTGATGGTTGGTTTGGGTAAATGATTCGAGTAACGAGGCATGTGTAATATAATACAGGCATGGTGGATACGCCGCTGGTACTTCCTATAAATTAGTGTTTGTATGATATTTCATGTCGTAGCGTTACTTAAATCATTTCAATATTTGACATATTACATTTTACATAAACAACTTATTTTCACAAGACATTGGTTTACAAAACAACTTATCTTATACAAACTCATTTTTACTTGGTTATTCATTTAACCTTACATTATTCTCTTATTTATACATATCATTGCTTTTTAATGATTTACAAAACAAAACAACTTACAAGGTTCATGACTGACTGTTATTAAACAATTTTTCCTAAACTTATAAGTCATGAATCCTATTTTCACTAAACCTATGTATCTCACAGGCATTTTTATGTTGACGTACCTATTTTCACATGTGTTTTCAGGAGTTTTTCCGTAGGATGATGATCGTGACACTAGGGCGGACCTGTGCCTTAGAGACATAAAATGAAGATAGACTTAGTTTAATTATGTTCTGAACTCTTTATTTCCTGTTTAAGACAATGTAACTCTTATGTTTATAAATAAAATTACAACTTTGAATGCCATGGTTATGAAACAATTAATTCTGTCTCAACACTCCCCGACGTTTCCGCCGCGGTTGCATGTTATACGCGGTCGGGGTGTGACAATTAGAAGCCAACATAATCTTATGTTCATCTGCACATTTACTTATTTTTATGAATGCTTCTGTCTTTTCTATCCGGCGCAAGGCTGAAATGGCTCCTTCATTGCCTGAGAATTCTATTGGTTTACAGGCCAATAATTCTTTATAAGAACAACCGTAAGAGGCGGTTCTTCTTCTTTTAGGATTGGAACTGGATTATAGGTCCGTTATTATCGTTCACACTGTGACTTGGTTCAGTGTGTTGGCGTTTACTCCCATTTGCAGATTTATTTTCATCTTTTTTAACAGTCTTGATAATATAAGGCATGGCATCTATAATTCCTTGTGCTACTATGTGTTGGATGGCACTGTTATCTATTTGGTTTTCGTTATTCTCATTACTCTTGTTTTCCTAATTTACTTCGTTGTCCATCTGAATTGTGAACATTTATCAGATATTAATTATCACAGAATAAAATTTAGTATAAATATTTATACACAATCACACAAACAAATTGATCAAAAACGTCGAACAATGAGACTTTTACTCTTTTCATATATATATGCGTCACACACTAGTTGTTATGCATTGTTATCTATTTTAGTCTTATATATATATATGGAGAAAGGTTAACATACTTCACGGCTTATCATATTTCACGTAGGAGACAATGGTAACCGTTGGATCAGGGGTATAATCACGCATGGAACATATAATCACGCATGGGACCACATAATCACGCATGAGACCACATAATCACGCATGGGATCCAAAATCACGCACGTTATTTTGGTCAAAAAAATAATTACGCATGTTATATATTTCGTGAAGTACGTTAATGTGCGTTAAGGCGTGAAGTACATTATACTTTCTCTCTCTCTATATATATATATATTATCGAAATACAAAATTACACATATATTTAGGTATTATTCTAGGTACCGTTCATCCAGTACTGCATTTCATTCTCATCATACTTCCAAACTAGTTTCTCCCCTATCTGTCGAATTCTATTTCCTTCGTTCACTAAATTTTCGCCATACTGACGGAGTTCCTGCACACATTCTCGACTCATTGGTGGGTTTAATGGTGGTTCTGGCACTGGTTCTTCGGGAGTATATAGGGCCGAGTACGATCTATTGTAGTCTAACCAGGGATCTTATTCTGAAGAGATTGGGGTTTGGATTCTAGGTAACTCATTGGGATCGAAGGCAGGTATCAGGAATTGGTTTTCCTGGTTTGGTTCTAGAATTTGTTGGTCTGGGAATAATGGTAATAGTGGTGGTTCGGCTATTTGGTTTAGGTTAGAGTCTACTGCTGTAGTGGCTAGCATATGAAAATCTGCCAATTGTCTATCTAGTTCCTTTTCCCATGGTGGTCTATTAACTGCTTCCTAAGTTTGGGCATTCACTTCCCTATTGGCTCTTACTATCTCTCTTTGTTGTTGTAATTTCTTCGTCCACTTTCTTCTCTCATGTGCTCCTCTACTAAACCATCCTCTCTTTTTAGAAGGGAAAGATTCCTCAGACTGTGCTTTAAAAATAAATATTCCTTCCTCAGTGTTAGCTGAGTAACCTAAGAGATTTGGTTGAGATGAGGTTCCTTCATCTTTTGGTGAACTAGCTAATTGACGATAAGCGTCTGATGTGTGACAACTCGAAATTTAGAACCTTTCGTGTATCTTAGTACAACCCACTTGCAAAGTTATGTGACTAGTCAACGTGTTGGTTTAATAATATAAGTGAACATCCTATGTGACTAGGTGTTATGTTTATGTGTCGTGCTTGTATGTATGTGCGTATTATTATGACCCGAGACATAAGAACCCGACTCGAGACCATGTGGTCTCGAGTGAACAATGCAACATATGGGCCGGTTGGCCACACACACACACCCTTAGCCCATTCGAAGACCCATTAGGGTGCACTACTTGGGACGGGTATATAACCTTAGTGACTATCCATGTTTACCATTTTGGACAACACACTCACTCTCACACACACCTTCTTCTACACTACCTCACTCTAGAAAAACCTTAAGCCATAGATCTCCTCTCCTTCTCTTCGGATTCAACCGGCGATAACAAGAGCCCTCGGATTGGGAGCTTATTCATCGACTTTCTCATATCTTTGCACCTTAACAAGCTAACCGGTTAGTGACTTTCATTATGTGTGATGTTTTGGTTGATGATAATGTGTGATGTTGGTTAATGATAATGAATAATGAAGTTAACTTGATAATATGTTGCCTTATGCATGATGAACATACCCCACTTGAATAATCGATACTAGGATTGTTGTTGTTCATCTATGATGTTGATATTTGAATTCTAGATAAAGTCATGGTTAGTAAGAATATATTGGTTTGTTAAGAATCATGCTAGTTGGACGTATGAATAAGTAGAGATATGTTTGAATATGGTGCTTGTATGTTCTCGGTTGAATATGTGAATGATAAAGATTATTGGTGCATTAAACTAGGTAGATTATGTTAACATGAATCGGTTTCATGAGCTTGTTTGTTCAAAGGATGAAAAACCCTAAAGATGAACTAGATGAATATATGATGAATGTGATATGAACATGATATGAATATTTGAAATTTATGTGTTTGATCCGTTTTTGGTTAGGGTTAGACAAATAAACATGTTTATGAGGGTAGTACATAATGTTGCATGAAATCAAAATCCAATTGGATAGTACACTGTGCAGAATCAGCTTATGTCCAGTCGACACCTTCGGTTGCGACTCGAGACCACCGCATGATGAGTCGAAATCCCCCGGTTGCGACATCGGTTGCGAGTCGCAAACACCTGGTTGCGACTCGAAACCACACGTGATCAGCACACAAACCTTATGACTCGAAACCACAGTTACGAGTCCTGTTGTGACTCGAGACCGTGACCATGATACCTCGAGACCGCAGTTTGCGACTCAGGTTGCGAGTCGAGAACGCCTGGTTGCGACTCGAGACTATACGCAGGTACACGCTGTTTGGACTTGCACCTCATTTCGGACTTAAGTGATTGGGCCGGACCTTTGGGCCTAATACATGGACCTTATACGTGCTGTTGTATATGAATAATTATTTGGGCTGCCATGGATGAAACTTGCATGCAATGTGCTAGCATACGTGTAGAACATACGTGCAATACGTGGTTTGAACCTGACTCGTATGACACAACTGTGATAGGACGCGAGTGACCACAATATTGCTTGTTTGACTTTTCTGTGTACCTACCGAGCAAACCAAGGTGAGTTCACACCCTCTACAAAGCATGGGATTCCCAGGGGTCGGGAATTGGGGTTAAGGAACATGGGTTCCTCGTCCTCCTTGGGTAGGACAGCAATGGTTCAGGAATGTAATTCCTCGTCCTCATGGACAGATAACTCGTACTAGACCAAAACTCTATCATGAAGTCCCTCATTTTTGTATCGACTTAATCGCCGGGCCAATGGCGAGCGGGTCATTAGTTAGATAGCGCTATTTAGGTCTGACAAACCTCACACCGTGCCGCAGAGGACGGGTGTGAACTAATGGATCTGGGGCACGTCAATGATGATAGACATTGACAGTTTCAGAGCACTTAAACATGACTACAGTCAGCAGTCGATATGGTAACGAGTCTAGTGTATACATGGGGTAGCCCCCACGGCCGAAATGCCAGATAACTAACACGGGGTAGCCCCCACGGCTGGATTGCCAGAGTAACCGGGAATAAACAAGTCACGTTTTTAATTATGGGGTAACCCCCACGGCAGGATGCCAGCTAAAGGAAACTGTTTTCGAAACAACTTAAAACGAACACCCAACCGTGAACTCACTCAACTCGTTGTTGACTCGTTACTACATGCTTTGCAGGTCCTTAGGTTCTTAGCTGGAGCTTGCATGGAGGAGGATCGTTGTGGGACATGGACGACTGTGTGCCATGTTAAACTTCGAAACAATTAAACTTATGTTTTGATTTAAGACTTATGCTTCCGCTTGCAACTTAACTATGTTTTGTTGAACACCAATTGTATTGGTTGAACTTTTACAACTATGTGTTTGCTTGTTCAATATGATTGGTGGCTGGATCCTGGTC
Organism: Helianthus tuberosus; assembly: GCA_030545235.1. Taxonomy (NCBI): domain Eukaryota; kingdom Viridiplantae; phylum Streptophyta; class Magnoliopsida; order Asterales; family Asteraceae; genus Helianthus; species Helianthus tuberosus. The sequence continues at coordinate 92,595,809 of CM060360.1, forward strand.
AGTCACGCCTCCAAGCGGTAGTACTCCGCAGGTGGATTTTGGGGGTGTGACAGATTGGTATCAGAGCCATTGGTTATAGAGAACTTGGTTTTAATAAAGGGGAAAACGTTTTTTTTTTGTTAAAACCAGACTATAACCTGTACAGTGCTCAACGGTCCACAACGATGCTTCACTCCACATGCAAGGCTCGACATTCTAGGTGATATGATCAGTGTATATATTGCCTACTTGTTAGTTACATAGTACATTGCTTATGGTATGCTTGGTTAGTATAACTACTGTTGCTTGAACACGTGCGTGCTTGCTCTATTTTGTCGCCGTACTTTCGCGAACCCCTCTCACTCACGTTCTTCTTGATATGAAGATCATGTCTGGACGCGTTAACCTGACACAAGCCCAGTTGACGGCTCTGATCAATGAACGAGTTGCCGCAGCACTTGCAGCTGCACACGCAGGAGGTATATCCTGCAGTCCGAACTCATTCTAGGATCTTTAGGATCCTACTCTCGTGAACCAACCTTTGTGTTAAACTCTGTCTTTCTTTCACCTACGATAGGTCAGCATGTTCAGCCACCCGTGTGCACTTTTAAGACTTTCATGGACTGCCGACCAACTACTTTTAGCGGCACTGAAGGAGCAGTAGGTCTCCTACACTGGTTTGAGAAGCTAGAATCTGTGTTCAAAATGTGTGAATGCCCTGAGGCGCGCAGGGTGAAGTACGCTACCGGTACTCTCGAGGGTTTAGCCCTCACATGGTGGAACGCTCAAGTTCAGATGCTAGGGCTGGTTGCTGCCAATGCCACCCCATGGGAAAACTTCAAATAAATGATCAAGGAGGAATATTGCAGTCGTGATGAGATTCACAAACTGGAAGTGGAGTTCTTCAACCTCAAGATGACGGGGTCCGAAATTGAAGCTTATGTGAAAAGGTCGAACGAACTGGCAATTCTGTGCCCTACTATGGTGGATCCTCCCATCAAACGCATCGAACTATTTCTTCAAGGCTTAGTGCCGGAAATCCAAAGTCATGTGACTTCAGCGAACCTCGCCACCTACCAGCAAACTGTTCAGTTGGCTCACCGTCTCACGGATCAGGCGGTGGAGCAGAACAAGTTACCAAAACGCATAGGTGCTGCAACTACTTCTGGTGCCTCTAGTGACAACAAACGGAAATGGGATGGAACTTCAAGTAAGGGTTCGACTTCTGTTCAGTCCCAGTCTCAGCAGAGGAAGACTGATGACTACAAGAGCCCTAATCAGCAATCGTCTGGTGGTCAAGGTCATGGTGGGTACAAAGGAAATCACCCCAAATGCAATCGCTGCAGCCTGCACCACAGCGGGCCATGCACCAGGGGCAACTGTCATCGGTGCAACAAGCCTGGGCACGCTGCGAAGGATTGCAGGAGCTTATACCCCGCCAATCAGAATCGTCATCAAGCTCAACAGAACCAGCGCCAGCAACAGCAACAGGGTGATAACAAAGGGTGCTTTCAGTGTGGAGCTGAGGGCCACTTCAAGAGAGATTGTCCCCAACTGAACAGGAACCAGAACAACAACAACAACAACAATAACAACAATCAGGGGAATGGTAACAATGGGAACAACAACAACAATGGCGCCAGGGGGCGGGTGTTTGTGATTGGCCAAGGTGAAGCAAGGAACGACCCCAATGTTGTGGCGGGTAAGTTCCTTCTCGACGACTTTTATGTTTCAGTATTATTTGATTCGGGTGCCGATACTAGCTACATGTCACTAGAAGTTAGTCGAATGCTTAAGCGTATTCCAACACCTTTGAACAACAAGCACACCGTAGAGCTAGCAAATGGTAAGAGTTTAGAAGCCACACACGTAGTCAAGGGTTGTAAACTTATTCTCGCTGACCAGACCTTCTCTATCGACCTCATTCCTATTGTCATGGGTAGTTTCGACGTTGTCATTGGGATGGATTGGTTATCCCAACGCCGAGCAGAGATTCTTTGCAACGAGAAGGTTGTCCGTATTCCAGGTCCCGATGGTGAACCTCTCATGATTCATGGCGACAAGAGGAGTGCTGTTGAGAACGTCATTTCTTTCCTTAAGGCCCAAAAGTGCTTGCGAAAGGGCCACACTGCCATTTTGGCTCTCGTTACTGACACCTCAGAAAAAGAGAAGAAGATAGAAGATTTTCCAGTTGTACGCGATTATCCAGAGGTATTTCCTGAGGAATTACCTGGTCTTCCGCCTCATCGCCAAGTCGAGTTTCAGATCGAACTAGCTCCTGGAGCTGCGCCTATAGCCCGTGCACCTTATCGTTTAGCCCCATCAGAGTTGAAAGAACTCTCCACGCAACTACAAGAACTCTTGGATAAGGGTTTTATTCGTCCTAGCTCATCGCCCTGGGGAGCTCCAGTATTATTTGTAAAGAAGAAGGACGGTACTTTCAGAATGTGCATCGACTACCGGGAACTCAACAAGGTGACGGTGAAGAATCGTTATCCTCTACCGCGTATCGACGACTTGTTCGACCAGCTGCAAGGATCGAGCTACTATTCGAAGATCGATTTGAGATCGGGTTATCACCAGCTGAGAGTCCGGGAAGAGGACGTCTCCAAAACGGCTTTCAGAACTCGATACGGGCACTATGAGTTTTTGGTCATGCCTTTTGGGATGACAAACGCACCTGCGGTTTTCATGGACTTGATGAACCGAGTGTGCAAGCCTTACCTGGACAAGTTCATTATAGTCTTCATCGACGACATCCTGATCTATTCTAAGAGTCAGGAGGAACACGAGCAGCATCTACGACTTATTCTGGAACTCCTTCGAACAGAACAGCTTTATGCAAAGTTCTCGAAATGCGACTTCTGGCTTCGAGAAGTCCATTTCCTAGGCCACGTGGTAAACAAGGATGGGATTCACGTTGATCCATCCAAGATAGACTCGATTAAGAACTGGCCTGCACCTCGTACACCAAAGGAAATTCGCCAATTCTTGGGTTTGGCGGGATACTACCGGAGATTCATAAAGGATTTTTCTAAGATTGCACAGCCTCTCACCTCACTAACGCAGAAGGGCGTTGTTTATCGCTGGGGAAACGCACAGGAGTTGGCATTTCAGCACCTAAAGGATAGACTTTGTAGCGCACCTATCCTTTCCTTGCCGGAAGGCACATACGACTTTGTGGTTTACTGCGACGCATCAATTCAGGGTCTTGGTTGCGTGTTGATGCAACGAGATAAAGTTATAGCCTACGCCTCACGCCAACTCAAGGTTCATGAAAAGAACTACACTACGCACGACTTAGAGCTGGGAGCTGTTGTTTTTGCACTTAAGTTATGGCGGCATTACCTGTACGGTACCAAATGCGCCATCTACACTGACCACAGGAGCCTCGAGCATATCTTCAAGCAGAAGGAACTGAATATGCGACAACGACGATGGGTCGAGCTGCTGAATGACTACGAGTGCTCAATCAGGTATCACCCGGGCAAGGCCAATGTTGTGGCCGACGCCCTCAGTCGAAAGGACACTGCGCCTAAGCGCGTGCGAGCTTTACAACTCACGATCCATTCTAGTCTCCCTTCCCAAATACGAGCTGCTCAGGTAGAAGCACTGAAACCAGAAAACGTCAGGGCTGAAGCCCTACGCGGATCAAGGCAACGATTAGAACAGAAGGAAGACGGTGCTTACTACGTAACGGGACGCGTTTGGGTCCCACTCTACGGCAATCTACGAGAGCTTGTGATGGATGAAGCACACAAGTCTCGCTACTCAGTACACCCTGGATCAGATAAGATGTATCATGATATCAAAACTACGTATTGGTGGCCTAGCATGAAGGCCCACATAGCGACCTACGTCAGCAAGTGTTTGACTTGTGCGAGAGTCAAGTCGGAATACCAGAAACCATCAGGCCTACTCTAACAACCAGAGATACCTCAATGGAAATGGGAGCAAATTTCCATGGATTTTGTCACCGGCCTGCCTAGATCCCAGCGCGGGAACGATACTATTTGGGTGATCGTGGATCGACTCACAAAATCTGCACACTTCTTGGCTATCAAGGAGACGGATAAGTTCTCCACTCTTGCAGAAATATACCTTAAGGAAGTCGTTTCGAGGCACGGGGTGCCCACCTCTATTATCTCAGATCGAGATGCGCGTTTTACTTCAGAGCTGTGGCAAGCGATGCACAAATCCTTTGGCTCACGATTAGATATGAGCACAGCGTATCACCCTCAGACGGACGGGCAGTCCGAGCGCACTATTCAAACCTTAGAAGACATGCTTCGTGCATGTGTAATCGACTTTGGCAACCGCTGGGAAAAGCATCTGCCACTTGTGGAATTCTCGTACAATAACAGCTACCACACCAGCATTAAAGCTGCTCCATTTGAGGCATTGTACGGACGTAAATGCCGGTCACCTCTTTACTGGGCAGAGGTGGGAGATAGTCAGATCACTGGTCCAGAATATGTGGTAGACACGACCGAACAAATTGCTCAAATACGAAAACGCATGACGGCAGCTCGCGAACATCAGAAAGTTTACGCCGACATGGGCAGGAAACCGCTTGAGCTCCAGGTTGGGGAGCGGGTACTACTCAAAGTTTCACCCTGGAAGGGTGTGGTTCGTTTTGGGAAACGCGGCAAACTTAACCCACGATACGTTGGACCTTTCGAAGTCATCGAGAAAATAGGCAGGGTGGCCTACAGACTGAACTTACCAGCGGAACTCGGTGCAGTTCACAACGTTTTTCACGTGTCAAATCTGAAGAAGTGTCCGTCAGATGAGACTCACGTAGTTCCTCTGAAGGAACTCACTATCGACGAGCAGTTACGATTCGTCGAGGAACTAGTCGAGATCACGGACTGGGATGTTAAGGTCCTCAAGAGCACTAGAATACCTCTTGTTCGAGTTCGTTGGAACTCACGTCGCGGCCCAGAGTTCACCTGGGAGCGCGAAGATCAGATGAAACAAAAGTATCCCCAACTGTTCGCAAACAGTACACCCACTACTGAGGCCGAAGCTACGGAATTTCGGGACGAAATTCCAGATCAACGGGGGGTGGATGTGACACCCCAGGAAAACCATACAACTTAACTAGCTTCCTCAGTGAGTGCCTACCAAATTTCGGGACGAAATTTCTTTCAACTTGGGGATGATGTGACAACTCGAAATTTAGAACCTTTCGTGTATCTTAGTACAACCCACTTGCAAAGTTATGTGACTAGTCAACGTGTTGGTTTAATAATATAAGTGAACATCCTATGTGACTAGGTGTTATGTTTATGTGTCGTGCTTGTATGTATGTGCGTATATTTATGACCCGAGACATAAGAACCCGACTCGAGACCATGTGGTCTCGAGTGAACAATGCAACATATGGGCCGGTTGGCCACACACACACACCCTTAGCCCATTCGAAGACCCATTAGGGTGCACTACTTGGGACGGGTATATAACCTTAGTGACTATCCATGTTTACCATTTTGGACAACACACTCACTCTCACACACACCTTCTTCTACACTACCTCACTCTAGAAAAACCTTAAGCCATAGATCTCCTCTCCTTCTCTTCGGATTCAACCGGCGATAACAAGAGCCCTCGGATTGGGAGCTTATTCATCGACTTTCTCATATCTTTGCACCTTAACAAGCTAACCGGTTAGTGACTTTCATTATGTGTGATGTTTTGGTTGATGATAATGTGTGATGTTGGTTGATGATAATGAATAATGAAGTTAACTTGATAATATGTTGCCTTATGCATGATGAACATACCCCACTTGAATAATCGATACTAGGATTGTTGTTGTTCATCTATGATGTTGATATTTGAATTCTAGATAAAGTCATGGTTAGTAAGAATAGATTGGTTTGTTAAGAATCATGCTAGTTGGACGTATGAATAAGTAGAGATATGTTTGAATATGGTGCTTGTATGTTCTCGGTTGAATATGTGAATGATAAAGATTATTGGTGCATTAAACTAGGTAGATTATGTTAACATGAATCGGTTTCATGAGCTTGTTTGTTCAAAGGATGAAAAACCCTAAAGATGAACTAGATGAATATATGATGAATGTGATATGAACATGATATGAATATTTGAAATTTATGTGTTTGATCCGTTTTTGGTTAGGGTTAGACAAATAAACATGTTTATGAGGGTAGTACATAATGTTGCATGAAATCAAAATCCAATTGGATAGTACACTGTGCAGAATCAGCTTATGTCCAGTCGAGACCTTCGGTTGCGACTCGAGACCACCACATGATGAGTCGAAATCCCCCGGTTGCGACATCGGTTGCGAGTCGCAAACACCTGGTTGCGACTCGAAACCACACGTGATCAGCACACAAACCTTATGACTCGAAACCACAGTTACGAGTCCTGTTGCGACTCGAGACCGTGACCATGATACCTCGAGACTGCAGTTTGTGACTCAGGTTGCGAGTCGAGAACGCCTGGTTGCGACTCGAGACTATACGCAGGTACACGCTGTTTGGACTTGCACCTCATTTCGGACTTAAGTGATTGGGCCGGACCTTTGGGCCTAATACATGGACCTTATACGTGCTGTTGTATATGAATAATTATTTGGGCTGCCATGGATGAAACTTGCATGCAATGTGCTAGCATACGTGTAGAACATACGTGCAATACGTGGTTTGAACCTGACTCGTATGACACAACTGTGATAGGACGCGAGTGACCACAATATTGCTTGTTTGACTTTTCTGTGTACCTACCGAGCAAACCAAGGTGAGTTCACACCCTCTACAAAGCATGGGATTCCCAGGGGTCGGGAATTGGGGTTAAGGAACATGGGTTCCTCGTCCTCCTTGGGTAGGACAGCAATGGTTCAGGAATGTAATTCCTCGTCCTCATGGACAGATAACTCGTACTAGACCAAAACTCTATCATGAAGTCCCTCATTTTTGTATCGACTTAATCGCCGGGCCAATGGTGAGCGGGTCATTAGTTAGATAGCGCTATTTAGGTCTGACAAACCTCACACCGTGCCGCAGAGGACGGGCGTGAACTAATGGATCTGGGGCACGTCAATGATGATAGACATTGACAGTTTCAGGGCACTTAAACATGACTACAGTCAGCAGTCGATATGGTAACGAGTCTAGTGTATACATGGGGTAGCCCCCACGGCCGAAATGCCAGATAACTTACACGGGGTAGCCCCCACGGCTGGATTGCCAGAGTAACCGGGAATAAACAAGTCACGTTTTTAATTATGGGGTAACCCCCACGGCAGGATGCCAACTAAAGGAAACTGTTTTCGAAACAACTTAAAACGAACACCCAACCGTGAACTCACTCAACTCGTTGTTGACTCGTTACTACATGCTTTGCAGGTCCTTAGGTTCTTAGCTGGAGCTTGCATGGAGGAGGATCGTTGTGGGACATGGACGACTGTGTGCCATGTTAAACTTCGAAACAATTAAACTTATGTTTTGATTTAAGACTTATGCTTCCGCTTGCAACTTAACTATGTTTTGTTGAACACCAATTGTATTGGTTGAACTTTTATAACTATGTGTTTACTTGTTCAATATGATTGGTGGCTAGATCCTGGTCAGTCACGCCTCCAAGCGGTAGTACTCCGCAGGTGGATTTTGGGGGTGTGACATGATGTACCTTGCTTACTTATACTGTAAACTAACAAATAGTCAAATAACACAAAACAATAATATACATATTTACACATAATCACATAAATTATTTCCAAACACAGAATTTAAGTGTCAGCAGAACACTTCATTGGCTTAAACCAGCGGCTGTAGCTCTGATACCACCTTCTGTCGTAGCCCCCGACGCCCTGCCCCAGAAGGCGGGCGCCGCAAGAGCATGCAGAGCGGGTGGTATCGGTATTTTATTAATTTGGCAGCGGAAATGAGACATCATGACCGTAGTTAGGGAAAAAATTTATCAGAGTTAAAACACCAAACTTTTTATAACAAATAAATGGGATAAACCCAAGTTTCCATTACAATACAATTTATAGGGGTAAACCCTAGTTTATTGAAAACAAAACTCCTTTTTATTTAGGTAACTTTTACAGCCACTTTTCCAAGCCTTCGGTGCTCTCCAGCTGGCTTCTATTAGCTTCACATTAAGTTACCTGAAACGCATTTTAAAAAGGTTTTATGAGCAAGAAATAGTGGCGAGTGCATCCCAGTTTAATCAAAGCAGTTTTACAACATTACAGTATTGAGGGCATCCGCAATTACATTTGTTTATATCTACTCAATTACTCATTCAGTACTGTCAACACATGACTTGTGGGTCATATTACTCATTGGCTAACTCTTTGTCCAATGGTAACGTCTTTCAGTAATGTATACAAAACCCCAACATACCGGCAGTAATTGTAGAATCACAAATACTCAATTACTGTTAAGTGTTTATTCAAAACATTTGAGGTTTTGGTAAAACATTTTGACTCACAAAGTAATTTAAAAAAATGTTGATGCATAATGTCTATCGCCTGCGTCATCAGTCTATGTCGTGTCATGTATATGTAATAGTTTGAAATGTTAAAGTTATGACTTTTGGACCAGGTCGCACGACCTGATAAGGTCAGGTCGTACGAAGTGGACTTGTCCAGTTCGTGCGGTCTGGGAGTGTTATTTGGTGCGATCTGGTCAGCCTATATATAGGTCTGTAGTGTTCTTCATTTGTAACTTTCTGGAGAGTTTTGTAACGAAGTGCTGTCGGATTCTCTTTGTACCGAAACGTATTATATCAATGAAGAACATGTTTAAAGTGACTTTCTACTCTTCTACTCCTGTTCTAACACTGATCATAAGGTTTATAGTCTGATTCTGCCTTTCTAGAAACTAGATCTGACTCTGATTAACTCGTTTGGACGATTCATCGATCCTACAAGTGGTATCAGAGCTCAGGATGAGTCAAATCTGTTGATATCAGTGTTTTGAACGGTTTAGAATCATATACTTCTACTTTTTCTTGGATTTTCAGACGAATTCACGGACAAAATGGACTGAATTATGGATATTATGTGTAAAACATCATTTTGAACAATCGTACAAAGTTGAAGACCATAAATCAAACTAAAACTTATCCAAAAATGTCAAAAACTTGAAACTTTTGATAAACTAAGTCTTCAAACGAGGTAAAACTGTCCAAATCGTATGAAAATGATGCTCAAATCGTGTGAAATTGACCAGATCGTTTGATTTTTGTTCAAACCATTTGAAATTCATGTCCAGTTCGCACGGATTGGACCAGATCGTGTGAAATTTTCAAAAAAGTGTGACCAGATCGTATGACTTGAGTGTCCATATCGTGTGAATTCATCAGATCACACGAACTGAAATTTCTTTTAACAAGTTTTTGTCACATCGCACGGATTGGCAGTCCAGGTCATTTGAAACATCCAGGCCGTTTAAAACAGTCCAGGTCGTTTGAAAGGTCCAGGTCGTCTGAAAGTCCAGATCGTTTGAAAGTCCAGGTCGTTTGAAATTAAAATTTTCAAAACTTAGAAATTTTTCAAAACATTTTTCAAAATATAAAAATGCACAATCAAGAGTTTTACAATGCGTTTTTCGGAGGAGGTATGAGTCCTCAAACTCCAGCAAGTATAGCCCAGAATGTGAATATGGAGAACGAGCTAGGAACCATGCAAAAACCACCGAAACTGCTCAACATTGAAGATTATTCGGGGTGGCAAGATAGATTTCGAACGTGGGTTCAGGCGAATCACCTCGAATGCTGGCTGAAAGTTGAAACGAAATATGTAGTTCCTATGAATGATGCTGGTCTTCTGAAAACACTTAACACGTTAACTCCGGTTGAACAGGAAAACTTTAAAGCCGAGAAGAAGATGGTCAGTATATTGCAACAGACAATCAAGGAAGACATTTTAGTACTGTTACAGCATCAGGGTGACGCGCAATCTATTTGGAACTCTCTTAAAATCAAATTTCTTGGGAGTGCTGCAATGATCAAAAGCAAAACGGCGCTACTGAAAAAAGAATTCGACATATTTACTGCTATAAGTGGAGAATCAATGAAAGAGTTGATTGAAAGGTATTGTCACTTGGTAGTGGAGATTAAACATTTGAATATAGATAAATCAGACGAAGAGTGGGTTGATAAGTTGGCTGACGCACTACCACAAGAAGAGTGGGGTATGTTCTTATTGGTTTTGAAGAACAATTTGGAATACGTGGGTTTCAATTTGAGTATGTTTATCGAGAGAATTGAAGCTCAAGAGCTTGAACTTCGGAAGATTAGGAAAATGAAATATGTAAACGTACAGTAAGATGTTCAGCTTTATTACAAAGGAAACTCATTCTGCTTTGAGTCCAAAGATTCAAACGGTATTCAGTGCAGATTCTTCATCGGGAGTACCTCAAAGCATGCCTAACAATAACTTTTCACTGTTTTCAAATTACGAACCGAATCCTAAGGTTCAGAGTTTTCAAGAACAGGTTTCTTCTCAAAGTTCTCCAGGATCGAACAATCAGAGTTATAGTCATGGGATACTGTGCAATATCACTGTTAATATAAAAAACGGTCAAGATTTTACCGAGACAGCCGCAAAGCAGCATATAGCACTTTTAGCCTCTGTACTTGAGTCTTACGAGAGTCTAGTAGCCGGACGAATTGGTAACCCAGACATGACTAAAGAAGATTACGATCAAATTGATCCCGAGGAACTAGAACTCATCGACATAAAATGGGGTATGGCGAGCATTGTGAGAAGAGAAGGGACACTTCAAGCGCGAATGTCCGAACAGAGAAGTTAATAACCACTAGTGTGACAACTCGAGTTTCCAAGATTTCCATCTCCGCATTATTACGCGTTAATTGTTTAAGTTGTTTGTTTACACGACTTGTTTGTTTCACAACTGTACACGTTTGTAATACGTTAAATTGTATTGTTACACGACCAATGCAAGTGTTGTTTTTGTGTTTATGTATGGTGTGCATTATAAGTGTATAGGTTAACAATACATTTTGGTATTTATGTTGTGATGGTACAATTAAAACATGGAACAAACATGGAACCTTGGGCCGATTACCCTACTCCACTCGAAAACACTCTAGCCGAAACCCCCCCCCCCCCCGTGAAATCACCCACTCACGAAAACACTTTGTGTGTTTTCGTCCACCTTGTGGCCGACGAAATCAAAATGGGCTTTTGGCCCAGTAGTGAATCACTTATATGTATATTCTGATCACAACTTTTACGAGAAGTTTTATTCGGCAAACCCTAGACTCTCCTTTACACTCGACGTCAACTATCTGTCCTTTTGGAGTTCTTGTTTGTTCCATCCTACATACGGTTAGTATTTGGATATTGATTGAGTGATTTACACATTTTGTTCTTGACTTCGTTATACTTGATTTTTGGATACGTAACTGTATGCGAAGCATGAAATCGATCTAGGGTTCTAGGATTGATGATATAAATGTGACCAGGATTCGAAAACTGATTAACATGCCAATAGTGTTGATTATGTGATATGTTATGTTAATCGACTGGATGATATACGTATATATGTTTAATGGTTGAACTGGATGATGATTTTGTTACATGACACATAGATGATGATTCAGATTGTATTGATGATTGATGAATGAATAATTAAAGTGATTGTATGATTTGATTAGGTTGATCAAATGATAGTTATAACCGATGTAACTGTTAGACAGTCGATGATTAGGATTCTTGGAATGTGTTATGGTTGATGATGAACATGTACTCCACAGACGAAAACACAGGATTCCAACGAAATCCAAGGTGATTTCGCCCCAAAGGGATTTCGTCCCAGAGGGGTTTTCGTCACAAAGGGTTTTCACTTTATGTGATTTCGTCTAAACTTATAATACAGAAACTTTGTTATGTTAAATCGGTTAGATGGTTAACCCTCTTAAGTTTACTAACACTGTTAAGCATGTCAGTTATGTTAATAAGTTAACTGGGTTATGTTAACTAGGTTATGTATGTTAAGCTCATTATGTATGATAACTTTTTTAAGTTGATCTAACTTGATATGAAACAGTAACTGCATTAAGTGTGTAACTTTATTATGTACGTTAAATCCGTTGATCCTGATTAATGCTGTTAACACCGTTATGTTTACCATGATTGTTAATGAATAATCTTGTTAGAGTAAACTGGGAAATCTACTATGTGAAGCGTGAATATGTGAACTTGAATAACTGTTTACGTGTTATTTGATGTTAACTATCCATTACACTTAGTGACTTCGATTGCATGTGAAACCTTACCAACATGAACTGATTGTGTATATATGCACACTATAGGACTTGACTGATTACTTGTGAACACATAACTTAGCATACCGAGCAAACCAAGGTGAGTTCACACTCTTACCAAGGCATGGGATTCCCGGGGTTGGGAATGGGATTGAATGATTACTTGTACTTACATCACTACTGAAATACGTACCACTGACCTCGTTAGGTATAGGACACCTATAGATACAGCTAGACTAGTAAAACACGGGAAGCCCCCACTAATCTTCGCACACATGTCTGTGAGACCGCGATACAAATACTAATCTTCGCAAACATGTCTGTGAGATCGCGATACGAATACTAATCTTCGCAAACATGTCTGGGAGACCGCGATACATATACAAATACAACTAGTCTAGGATACATGGGAAACCCCCACTAGCCTTCGCACACATGTCTGGGAGACCACGATACGAATTAATACGATACCTGGTGCAAGCGAACAAATAATTTACGAACGAATACTATAACTAAACAACCAACTGTGAACTCGCTCAACTTTGTTGTTGACTCGTTGTTACATGCCTTGCAGGTCGTTAGGTACTCATGGAGCTTGCACGAGGAGGCACAATCATTGTGGGACATGGATCGTGGATGCCATGTTAAACGTTTATGACATTTCAAACTTACTACTTATGTTGGGTTTTACATTTATGCTTCCGCTAAACATTGATACTATAATTTTGTTTTGAACACCTTTCATATTGTTTGGTTGAATTACATTTACTCATTACATTGTTCAATATGATTGGTGGCTTGATCCTGGTCAGTCACGCCTCCAAGCGGTGATACTCCGCGTGTGGATTTTGGGGGTGTGACAACCAGAATCCATTCGCCAATGATTATTACCGACAGGCCATCTATCATAAAAACAGTCAACAACCATTCATTACACGACCTCAAATCGAGAACAGTCAATCCAAACAAACAGAAAAAGCTCTTTTGGTGAATCAAGATGACGAAAAGATTCCAGAAGGTTTCAGTTGGGATAAGTACGTTCCAGGAGGTGGTCTTGCAATGATGGCTGAAATTATTGAAGAGTCAGAACCGGAAATCGAGGAATGTGTTCCTGAAGTTGAAGAAGTCAGTGAAATGATGAATGAAGAAAGTTTTGCAGATCTAGAAGAGGCAGCAGCAGCGGTCTGCTATTATCAGTCTGAATAGGAGGTTATTACTAATGCATTTAAATCTATAATGCCAGCTAATGTGTTTGATTCTTTTGCAGGTTTCTTTAGTGAACCGACTACGAGTTTTTGCCCACAGTACGAGGTTAAACAAACTCCAGTTCAAGAAATCATTGATGTCTCAAAGGAAATGAATGAAAAGACTTTGAAAGAAATAGCAGATAAAGCTCTTATGGTCAAGCTGCAAGAGGTAGAACAAACTAAAACACCTTCTGATAACAATGAGACCAAAGATGCAACTCAAGAGTCAGTGTCAGTTGAAAAGGAGTCAATTATCGAGACTTGTGATACGTATGAGTCAGGAGAGAAGTCCGAGTCCGATGACAAATCAGAAAATGTGAAGTCCGAATCCGAAGAGAAATCTGAGTCTGAGTCCGGAGAGTTTGGTAAATCGGAAAGTAAAAATGATAAACAAGAAAAGGTTTTTGAAAAAGTTGATCCAATTCTTGAAAAGCCATGCGAAAACTATTTGAAACCATGCATGGATTGTCTTGAAAAGGATAAACAGTTTTAAGAGTTGAAAAGGTTTAACGACAAATTAAAATTTGATTTTAATGATGTTAAAGAAGCTTATGACACTCTGTCACGATCAATTAAAATGATTCACACTTAGAGTAAAGAAAAAGATAAAATTGTTAATTTGCTCAAAGCTACGGTCATGGACAAGCAAATGTCGATTAACATCCATCTGGACACAATCGCTTCTCTAAAGAAGGAACTTGAACTGATGCGTATTGAGACAAAAAGAGTCGATAAAAAGTTGATCAGTTATCTTTCATCTTCATATGTGATTGATCAGATTGTTCCTCAGCAAACTGAAGTCAAACCAGCTTTCAAAATCAGATAAAGTTTTGGATAACGATTCGATCATTGTGGTTAACACGATGACCAGAACTGACAAACTGTATACTGATTTTGAGTATCCGATTCAGAATGCGAACCTGGAAAAGGTTGAAAAAGTTTTCAAACTTGTGGAAATTGATATCTCAGAAGTTAACAACAATTCGTTTCTATCAAAACCGAAAATTTTTTTTGTTAAAAAACAATTAACAAATAACCCGGGAAAGAAGAATGAAAGGGTGGGTAACAATGGTAATAACAAGAGACATGGTAATAATTACAAAAATAAAGGTGTTGGTTTTGAGATGAAAATGGCTAAGAAAGAAGTTAAGCCAAAAGAAAAATTGAGTGAAGTGTTTGTGTCTGGTAACAATACAGAAGTCGAAAAGGATTACATTTTTAGTAAGCAAGCAATTGACGATTTTATTGAAACGAAAAAGATAAGAGACGAGGCCAACAGATCCACTTTTGTTGAATATGATAAAAGAATCAGTTATTGATGCAATGAAATTGGTCACATGGCCAAACAATGTGTCAAAAAGATAATAAAGCCAGTTTTCCATAAACCAAAACCAAAAATTTCAAAGGATGATAAGGGAAAATCACCTATGGTATCCCGTGTGCGTATTCTTAAACGCGGTGAATCATTGAAGTCGGAGGACAAACCAAAATCAACTTTTGAAATTGGTGAATCTTCAAAATCACAAAAGACTTCAAAGGTTTATTCTAAAACAAAGACTTCCCAAAGTCAATCATGGGTGGAAAAACCTAAACATTCTTTTGAGGAAAAGAAAATAGAATAAGTTTTAAAATCTGAACCGAAAATCTTTGCAACAACTGATGAGAAAATTGAGTTTGAGTTAGATAATTTGATTGAAGAATTCCCACCTATCAAGGAAGGAACTCTAAAATCAAAACCAAAACCTGATGTTCCAAATGTTGTTTTTAACATTCCAAAAGTTGACATAGTAGCTCATGATATTGTCTTTGGTAGTGTACCAAATGTTGAAAAATCTTGGGTATTATTGTTTAAGTAAATGTTTTTTGATGTGTGTAGGGGCTTCCAAGGTCTATCATTTCTAAATGGATAATGGATAGCGGCGCCTCACGGCACATGACAGGGATGTTAGCACTGCTATATGACGTCAAATCAATCAATGGAGGTTATGTAGGGTTTGCTGGAACTTAAGGTGGTAGAATTGTTGGAGAAGGAATACTTACTAACGGAGTCGTAACATTCGATAAAGTGAACTACATTGCTGAGTTAGAAAACAATCTGTTGAGCATCTCTCAGATTTGTGATAAGTCATTTACTGTTCATTTTACAAAAGATGAATGTCTGATTCTTAAACCAGGGTTTAAGATACCGGAAGAAATGGTGTTGATGCGCGCTCCTCGTGAAAACGATCTCTATATACTGGACATGAGCATTGCAACAATGACAGATAAAAAGGCACAATGCTTTGTGAGTAAGATGAAGGCGACTGAAAAAGAATCCATCATGTGGCATCGTAAAATGGGCCATATTCACTTTAGGAAGATGAACTTTTTAGTTCATAATGATCTTGTAGAAGGTGTTAATGTGAAAAGCTTCCATCTTAACGATGACTGTATTGAATGTAAGAAAGGGAAGCAGACAAAGAAATCGCACCCGAAAAAGCTCTTGAACTCCATCAGATTACCGCTCGAAAGACTCCATATGGATCTTTTCGGACCGGTAAATGTGAAAAGCATAAGTGGAGATCTATATTGTTTAGTTGTTACTGATGACTTTACAAGATTTTCCTGGGTGTTGTTTCTAGAAAGAAAAGACAAAACGTTTGATTCTTTGATGAAGCTATTCAAAAAGATGGAAAATGTTTACAAACTGCCGATTAGACGTATTCGAAGCGACAATGGCACGGAATTCAAGAACAACCGTATGCTCAAATTCTGCAATGATAAGGGCGTTCTTCATGAATTTAGCGCACCGTATACTCCTCAACAAAACGGTGTCGCAGAACGGAAAAATCATACGTTGATCGAAACGGCTCGTACCATGTTAGCAGATTCGAAATTACCGGTATATTTTTGGAGTGAAGCGGTTGCCACGACATGTTACACGCTCAATCGGGTTCTTACAGTGAAGAAGTACAAGAAAACTTGTTTTGAATTACTTCATCTTTACAAACCGAATCTGAAATTTTTTGAACCATTTGGATCACCATGCACATTCATTGATCCAGACGGTAAATTTGGTGCGAAAGCTAATGAAGGTTTTTTTGTAGGATACGCTAGTCCGTTGAAGAGAGTTTTTGTTCCGAGCTTGGGGAAGATCATACAAGTTCAACATGTTGAGTGTCAACGGTTTACTGCTCCAAATCAACTTCCCGGTAACAGGTTGCTATTTGATTACGATAATCTCTGGGAGTCATTCCATTTACCGACAGAGCTGAATGAACAGGAACTGACATTCTTATACCAACAACAACAGTCTCTTTCACAAGAACAAGTGCCAAGACCATTAGTAGTTTCTTCGCCCACCGAGGGTTCAAATGATCATGAGGCTAGTCCTAGTGGAACTGCACATGTACCCCCAGAAGAAACAGCTCCAATATTTGACCATTCTGAGGACTTAGAATCGGAAACCGATCCAATTTATGACGAGGAACCAAATATTGTGACTTCGAATGCTATTGATCACACAGGTGATCAGAATATAACAAATTTGCAATCGGAAGTGAGCGTACCGGATACGGTCATGCCAAGAACGTTATCTTACCATCCGACGGAGCAAATTATTGGTGACCTTCAAAGCGGCGTGAAAACCCGTGAACAAATTAACAAAGGGCTTACATGGTTTTACTCCTCTGTAGCACCTTTACAAGTAGACTTCTCATTAAAATGTTTTATCTCGCAGGTAGAGCCGAAAACATACAAAGAAGCATTAACTGAAGAAAGTTGGGTAAATGCAATGCAAGAGGAGTTACAACAGTTTGAAAAGCTTGGAGTGTGGAGGTTGGTTGATCTCCCGGAAGATCAGAAGTTGATCAAGACCAAATGGGTCTTCAAATGTAAGAGAGATGATAGAGGGGTTATAGTAAGGAACAAAGCACGGTTGGTAGTCCAAGGGTTTAGTCAGCAAGAAGGGATTGACTTTACTGAATTATATGCTCCCGTTGCTCTGGAAGGGGTTCAAGGTCTACCAACTGGATGTCAAATCTGCATTCCTCTACGGCAAGATTAAAGAAGAGGTGTACGTCGGTCAACCACCGGGTTTTACCGATCCTGTACACAAGGACAAGGTGTATCTACTCGACAAGGCGTTATACGGATTACACCAGGCCCCGAGAGCCTGGTACGAGACGCTTTCCCAGCATCTGCTGACCAACGGGTTCACCAGAGGGACTGTTGATAGTACCCTATTCACTAAAGAGGTTGCAAGACATCTATTGATTGTGCAAATATATGTTGATGATATAATTTTCGGATCAACGAACGATGAGTTGTGTAAAGAGTTTGAGAAGGTCATGAAGCAGAAGTTTGAAATGAGTTCAATGGGGGAGATGAAGTTCTTTCTTGGGCTTTAAGTTGAGCAACTGCCTGATGGAATCTTCATACACCAGACCAAGTATGTGAATGATGTGTTGGACAAATTCAATATGTCCGAATCATCTCCCATATCAACCCCCCTGGCTACAAATCATGGCATATGTCCGGATGAAAGTAGTGAGAAAGTGGATGAAACGGTTTATCGGTCAATCATAGGATCGCTAATGTATCTGACAGCGTCACAATCGGACATCATGTATCCAACCTGCCTCTGCGCCCGGTATCAGTCAAGTCCCAGAGCATCACACATGATGATAGTGAAGAGAATCTTACGGTATCTCAAAGGTTACCCAAGCACCGGCTTGTGGTATCCCCGATCCGGTGACTTTTCTCTAACTTCGGGTGTTGTAAGTTGAATGCTAAGTCCACCACTGCTGGTTGCCAATTCTTCGGAACTTGGCTAATCACTTGGTAGTGTAAGAAACAGACCACAGTCGCTCTCTCGACTTGTGAGGCCGAATACGTTTCGGCTTCCAGCTGTTGTTCCCAGATTCTCTGGATTCAACAACAAATGAGGGACTATGGTTTGCAATTCTTAGACACGCCAATTTTTGTGGACAACGAGGCAGCAATTAATATCACTAACAATCCGGTTCAACACTCTAAAACAAAACATATTGAGATTCGACATCATTTTATTCGTGATTGCTACGAGAAAAAATTGATTCAAATTGATTATATTCACACCGATGATCAGAGAGATGATTTTTACACTAAACCCTTTGATAAAACAAGATTTAATTATCTTTTGAAATTGAACGGGTTAAAGAATTTGTTTTCTGGGAGGGTGGTAGAGTGTGTGGCCGAGGCGGACGGCGATCAGAAGTGATCTGCGTCTAGTTGTCATGTTTTATGTACAGTTTCTTTACTGCTTTTGATAAAACCAAAAACACAAAAATATGTTTTTGATTTTAGGGGGAGAAAGTTTATAGAAAATACAAAAACATGATAAAATTTCTTAAATACAAAAACATTGAAAAAGACAAAAAGAGGTTTGTGTAAAAAGAGGAAATGATAGTACATCAGTGGACTATCACAACATGCTAAAGAAATGGAAAGTCAAAATGTTTTTAAACAAGTCTCACTGATGATGTGCCAGTAGGCTTCGCACGCCTAGTAGATTGTTTTCAAGATACAAACCTAAATATCAAATACTTGCTTATCTCGTTGGGAACATCTCTCGGATATATGGGTAACCCCCGAAATCTTGTTTGAAAGGCTTTCTATTTCTGACATACTAGTTCTTTGTACATGATGATATCTGGGGTATTATACCAGGACTTCTGATTTTGCGGGAGCAATAGCCTAGTCCTCGTATAATACTCTGCACTGCTTTATTCTTAAAGCTCACCCTCAGCATAAAAAATGATGAAACATTGAAAAATGCTAATCATGTGCTGTTGAACAGAAGATCCCCAAGGGGGATCCACCTAAAGTCGAGCCATCATCTCTCTGATTGAACGGAAGTTCTAGCCTGAGCTCTCATGGCCTCGCATTTACCCCTTACAGATATCATTAGTGTGCACTCACCTGTAAGACTGAATATAGAAGTCTGGATACGGGAGTATATTCTGAGGTGGGACACGCGAATAAGTTCAGTTCTTAAAACACTAATTCGTATCTTGAATCAATTGAAACTTGTGTAGAAGTTTAAGTGGACAACAATACTGACAATCAGAAGTGAATTTGTTTAATACTTAAAGTTAAATCAAGATCAACGGTGTTGGTGATAAGTCTCAAAAACTGATATGATCCTCTTACACAAACTCACAAAAAAATTTCTGTAGATATGTTTGTACAGTTTCTAGTTTCTTCAAATCCAAAAGATGTTCTGTTTGTTTAGTTAAATGTTGAAAAATTTAAAAAAAATGTCATTTCATCTTATTTTCGACAACAGACGTTGGGGATCTGATGATCAAAGTCCAACAGTGCTAAACAAGTTGGATCATTTGGGTTGGATAAGAAAAGTTTGAAGAAAAGTGTTGGTAATTGCTCAAAATGTATCAAAGTTCATTAATTTGAACTTAAATTTGTTTCAAAATGTCAGCGAGATCAGAATTTGGTCAGCCAAGGTCATTAACTTGGACTTGGCAGGCTAAACAGTTGACCAGGGTCATTAAATTGGACTTGGTTAACTGAGTGTGTTGGTAAAAATTTAAAAAGTTAAAAATTTCAAAATTTGAAAAAATAAAAGTTCACACGAGGTGCCAATTCGTGTGAACTGGCCAAACCGTTTCAAATTGGCCAGACCGCATGAAACACCTCAAACCGCTTCAACTTTCCAACTCGCACGACCTGGCCTCCTCTATATAAAGGAGAGACCAGATCGCGTGAATGTTTCAGTCTCACATCACACCGCACCAAACACACACCTTTCAAGCAATTTGAGCGTTTTGAGTGATTTCTTTGTTTTCAATCCTGTAATCTTGTGATCTTGTGTTCGGAATCATTGTATAAGTTGGTTCGCATAACATATATCATGGGAAAGGTACCGATTGATGTTAAATTGAACCAAATCTCATGAACTCGTATGAACTCGAATGAACCAAATGTTTGAACTTAGATCTAGGGTTATTTTGTGGCTTAAATTGAATAAAAATTATATCAATGTGCTCGGATTTTGATGTAGAACATATCTAGGGAATCAATTTCATGATAAAAACAATTTTTGAAAACCTACAAAATCGCTGTTCATATATGGTTATTCAAACGAGGTGATGACCACCAGACCGCACGAGATGGACATAATGTGTGAATGTTCCAGATCATTTGAAATTGGCCAAATCGTTTGAGGTTCACATCGTTTGAGATTGATCAGTTCGTTTGACCGCCAGGTCATTTGGGATGGTCAGTCCGTTTGACCACCAGACCATTTGAGATTGGTCAGATCGTTTGTATACCAGTTCGTATGAAAAGTTTGATTATTTTGGCACGAGGTCGAACGAAATGGCCACATCGCATAAGGCCAGATCGTATGAATGATAGTTTGTCTTGAAGCTTGTGCAAAATGTCTAATTTGGTTGTTTATGTTTGTTTTTCAGGCATCGAATTTGATGTTTGATCCATCACACAATATTTGCCGCGTTTACGATGAAACTCTACAAAAGATGAGTGTGTTTAAGGAGATTTTGCCATTCATGAGGCGTTTACCAATTCAGAAAGCTTTAACGGATCAGCACAAAGTCTTCAAATCACATGTTCATCATTTTTGGAAGAATGCAAGTGTGAGTATAGATGATGAAGATAAAGAAATCATAATCACAGAACAGCTTGTACGAGAAGTTTTAGAGTTTCCAGATGACGATAATTCACCAACTGGGTTTCCAGAAAGGATGGTCAAAGGATGTATGCTTAGAATGGGTTATAACGGTCCGTTGAATAAAGAAAATTATCTGAAAGCCTATTTTATGAAGCCGTACAAATTCTTTGTTCACTCAGTGATTCATGTGCTAAGTCACAGGAAAGGTGGATACGATGTTATGAAAGATTATCAAATGTGTATGGCGACGGCGTTGGTGCTAAACAAGAAGTACAATTTTTCAAGAATAGTTTTTCATTACATGAAAGATAATATTACTTCTGGTAGTCGAAGTTGGGTGTATCCAAGGTTTGTGCAGATGATGTTGGATCATGCGTATCCAAATCTGGTGAAAGATGAACAAAATGATCTGATGATGTTGCATCACATGGATAATGAAACGTTAATCCGATTATCCAAGTATACAAAGAATTGGCCCGAACCGAAGAAGACAGAGTTTTTCGGATTCATCAAAGATGATAAATATGAAGATCCTGATCCAGTAGATCATTTAAAGTGGAGGAATGATGCAGAAATGAAAGAAAAGAGTGCAATTGATGAATTAACGAAGTTAGAAGATTTCAGTGAAACTCGAAATGATTGGTATACAAAAGTAGAAAAAGAAAAGAAGAAAAAAGGTGGAAAGAGAGTCCAAGCTGAAGAAGGATCATCTTCTCAACCACAGAAGAAACGTAAAAAGAAAGCAGTTGAAACAATGTTGGTTGATGAACCAGAAGAAGATGAGACAGAAGCTGATGTTGAAAAAGATCAAAAACCGTTAACTCCTGAAACTGAGAAGTTGTTGAAAGATATTGATGATACTGCATAAGCTAGTAAGAGAGCAGTTGATGATGAAAAGGAGAGTTCATCTGGTTCTAAAAGTGATATTGATGTTCAAGATGATCGTTGGATCAAAGAAAACTATGATCCAAAAGATAAAGAGAAACAAAAGAAAAGAAAGAGGAGTTCGGATGATGATGATGTAACATATGCTCCACCAGAGAATGTTCAGGTTGTATCACCACCATCTTCAGGAGGTAGAAAGAAATCAACTTCAAGAAAACGTGTCATAACTCCAGCAGCGCGAAAGTTAAAATTCAAGCTGAAGCTTAATCAACCACCAGAAACACAAACTAAACCACCATCACCACCACAAAATCAACCAAAATCACCACCACCACCACAACAACCATCACCTGAACCTTTATAATCACCACAATCACCACCACAACATCATATTTCATTACCTATTCATGAACAACCACCAATAACTTCACCACACGTTCAACAAACACCACCAACCACACAACCACCAGTTCATACTACTCCTGGATCGTCTGGTTTTAAAGATTTTCCCCATATTCCAAAGAATATAGCTCTTGAAGAGCTTGGTGATTTTAGCTTTGTAAATGATGATCTTGTGAAGAAGTTGCAAAAGAAGGTGGATGAGGTGTTAAGTGAGAAAAAGAAGTTAGAGGAACGTGTTAAATCTGTTGAATCTGAGAATTCGTCTGAAAAAGATTGAAGCTGATCAAGTCGACACTGACATTCTGAAAGTTCGAATAGTTATCTTGGAAGAAGAAAAGTCTCGAAGGGATGAGCAGAATGAGTACTTCAAGTTGAAAAATAAAGAGTTAGAAGCCAAGAATGCTAGAAAAGAACATGAAGAGTATATGTTAAAGAAAGTGTTGGAAGATTGATTGGTAAGCCGATTGAACAAAAATTTGAAGAGATAGAACTTGCGGAAGTTAGAGCAAGACGTAAAGATGAAATGGAAGTTGAAATGAAAGATAAGGGTAAAAGTGTTCAAGTAGAAGATGATGTTCAAGTGACTGAAAGGGCAATTGTTTTGATTGAGCCAAAACCTTGTCCATTAACTTCAGTATCTGGTATGATTAAGATCGAAGATGATGAAGAGGATAATATGAAAGATGATGCAGATGAAGTTTATTCTGTTCATAGTGATAATGATGATGATGATGATGATGATGATGGAAATGATGACGTTGATCAAGGAAATTCTGATATAAAAGTAACTGAAGCGTCACAAGAAGAGAATATTGACGAATATCTTCATGATGATGCAAACGAAGAACCAGAAAATGCAGGAGGTGAGGGGGAGCATGGTGATGCTGAAAAGTTGATGCTGAGAATGTTGATCAGGGTGCAGGTTTGATTCTATGCCTTGAACATGATGTAGAGGAAGGAGAGATATTGCATACTTACACTAGAGCTGAGATCATAAAGATGATGCATGTTGAAGAAGATAATTTTAACTTCGATTTTGAAGAGGAGTTGAACGAATTCGATATCAATCATCAACCTGTATATCAGTACAAGTATGTTGAAGAAGCTGATAATTATGATAAAGTGGAAGTAGAAGACTGGAGTGACGATAATCAGTCTGAAAATGTTAATGTTGATACTTCTAGCTTTCCAACTCTTGCTGAGTTTTTCAGTCGAGCAAATGAGGAAGAATTGAGAAGAAAAATTGCTGAAAGTGTCAAGAGTAAGATTTTTCGAGAAATGTCTAAAGAAGAACAACGTGAAGAACGAAAGAAGTGGTTCAAGAAGGACACGGAAAGAAAATTCAAAAGACCACTACAGTATTACAGAAGGGATAGAGAGGTTTCTCTGGGTGATATCATAAGCTGGGGGTTCTTGCCACAAGTCAACGCATATGCTATTAGAAGAGAATTTGGTGTTCAATACTTCCAATATATTCAAGATATAATTTCTCTACCTTGGTGGGATGTTGAAGAGTTGTCCCAAGTCAGAACGTTATCTTATCCAGACAGGGTTCACGATATGCCAACATGGGGCTTGATGAAATTTGAAGCATTTAAAGAATTTCGTCACTAGAAGCCACATTATCCTAAGAAAGTCAAGAGGAAGGATCCTGTTACAGGTATTGTGGAAACAATTCGGAAGATTAAGAAGCCCAGGGTTATGAAGAATATTCCATTGCCAAAGATGGAACATAATTTTCATGAAGGGTTTGTATGCTGGGTTTATAGTTGCATAACGACTGAAGCAGTGATTGTGTACAAAGTTGGGAATGAAAGTAGATATATTCATCTGTATGATCCGATGTGGATAGTAAATTGTTCTGCAAAGGATATTGAGTGTCTGTTTGTGAACAAGATTGGGTATAAGGCAGAAGATAGAGATCAAGCTCTGCAGTTTCAGAAGGTAGCTACTGTATGTTTTCAAAAGGGTATAAACTCAGAAAATATGTGGTTATCAAGTTGGAGAGAGATTGAAAGAGAAGAGTTTCTAAAAGCTGAGAAGGAGAGAGAAGAGCGTGAAGAAAAAGACAGGATTGCTAGAGCTACATGTGTGCAAAGGCTAGCTGAGGAAGAAAAGAGAGCTGCTAAAGAGAAGGAACAGCTGAGGAAAGCTTTATTGAAAAAGCCAAAGCAAAAAGAAGAATTTTTCAAGTCTTCATGAAAGAATGTTTTGAAGACAGGCTGACTGAAGACTGCGGCAATATCCAAGGGAGAGTTTGTTGATGCATAATGTCTATCGCCTGCGTCATCAGTCTATGTCGTGTCATGTATATGTAATAGTTTGAAATGTTAAAGTTATGAGTTTTGGACCAGGTCGCACGACCTGATAAGGTCAGGTCGTACAAAGTGGACTTGTCCAGTTCGTGCGGTCTGGGAGTGTTATTTGGTGCGCTCTGGTCAGCCTATATATAGGTCAGTAGTGTTCTTCATTTGTAACTTTCTGGAGAATTTTGTAACGAAGAACTGTCGGATTCTCTCTGTACCAAAACGTATTATATCAATGAAGAACATGTTTAAAGTGACTTTCTACTCTTCTACTCCTGTTCTAACACTGATCACAAGGTTTCTAGTCTGATTTCGTCTTTCTAGAAACTAGATCTGACTTTGATTGACTCGTTTGGACGATTCATCGATCCTACAAAAAAGGTGGCAAAAAGAAGATGTACTCACATTATTTACTTGGGTAAAACTAAAGCTTCCTGGTGAATCTCCTGGTTATTATCTATTAAAATTAAACAATGCACACGTGTTAGTAAAATAACCCAAATCATATTAACCGTACAACTCGAGACAAAACTCCAATGACTGAGTCAGGCAGTGCCTTGACATGCATTACGGAGTCCTAGATCAATCGGGTGTAACACGAGATAGAACTCCAACGACTGAGTCAGGCAGAGCCTTGACATGCGTTACGGAGCCCTAGATCGATCGTGGAGGGTAACAAGTAAGGTTATAATACTTACAACAAGGCAGAGCTTCGCTTTATAGGGGTATTATATCCTGAGTATTTTAGCTATTAGAGATTGAGAGAGAATATCAGAATTTGAACGAGAATCAAATGACCTCTCGACTCCAATTTATAGGCCGATCCGAAGGCGGTTCACGGCCCGCGTAACCCCTTTCAAATGCTCTCGCAGGCCGCGAGAGCATGCATGGCAGTTATAGCTTTGGCCATTCATTGGCCTAGATTTGTTGAGTCATCAGACACGTGGCGCAATGCAGTGTTGAGCAAACAAAGGGGCTCGCGCCCCGCAAAAGACAAAGGGTACCGGGTCACGGCCCGCGAGACCCTTGTGTCTTTGTTTTTATTTTATTTTTATAAATATTAAGGTATTTAGGGCCATTTAATTAACATACAAGGTATGATAGGGACATTTAGGGTCACGTTTAAGGGTTCTAGGAGGGTTGTTATATACAAGCTCAAGAACAAGGATTTCGGTGAGTTTTCTTCATGATTTCTTTATAAACTTTCATATACAAAAGTCTAGTTATTTTGATCCATACAAGGCCAAGCTTATGGCCATCCAATCTTTTTTCAAGTGGGTTTTATGTAACAATGAGTTTTACAATTAATTTGGGTGAAAATGATTGAGTTTTGGATCAAAAACGGCACCGAAATCGCCTAACGAAAACTAATAGAACAAGACTACTAAAGGGGCTTAATTGATAATTTCTGTTGCATGGTTGTTTTGTACATGTTGTGTAGGTACTATACCCAAAAACTCAGCACAAACGGATCTCAGAATCTAAGCCTAACGAGTGATACGCGGAAAGGTATAATAATTAGGCGAAATTTTAAGATTTATAGAAATTCTTTTGCCTACAGATTTGGACGAGGATGCTATTTGAACTTGATATTTTAGGACATGGTTTGGGACTACATAAAAATGATCTCGGAAAAATTTGGGAGATTTTGGCGAACGAGGAATATTTGGCGAATTTATTACTTTTAAACACAATTAAATCGGAAAAAAATAGTTAACTATTTCAATAAATTCCGAATTTTTTTAGAATGATTACATTTATTATGGGTATGCTTCACACAAAAATTTGGGCTCAACCGATAATTTGAGCTATAGTTTTAAAATCACACGTTGTACGAGGTTTTCGGTATTTTAAAACCTGGTTTAGAAAATTTTTTTGAACTTCAAATTTTTACTGGGAGTTTATATATGTATAGAGAATGTTCAGTAAAAGTTTTGGAATTTTTAGAGTAATGATGGTCGGTTCGCCAAATTAAACGGTTTATATATGATATAAACAATATTTATTAAAATTAATAAATAATGTTTAAAAATTATCAAAATAATTTATCTGGAAAATTTATATCAGAAATAATTTCTAACAAAATTTTTGGAATTTTATATTTACAGGTTTATTTTTATGAAATTTCACGTTTAGTTATTATTTTTAAATAATAATCGACAAAAATTAAACGCATAACGAACCCGTCAAAGTTTTTATACCACTCAGGTGATATTTGGAAATAATTGGAAGGTTAAGAATAAATCCCGACCCTTCCAGACTAAATTGGATTAAAACAGGTATACTACATGCTTATCCGGTAATTAACCGACTTTAAATACAGAAACGCTTATTTGGGCGACCTAGACCCTCCAAACACCCGAACTCCCTTAATATAAAACTAATCATTTTTCATATACTACAATATGGTATACTTTGTTTAAACATATCATTTCCCGAACACCTCGAACAAACAACTTTGTCTAGCACGGTAAACAGTGTCCAGCGTCCAAACCTGATTTCAAAACGCCGACCATGTCCAACCCCATGTTCTAATTACCCTAATTTGTTCCTAGACCTGAAACCTAGTCTAACCTAGCCTACAGACATTAACCGTATGATACTGGTATTAGGTGTGGATTAGCATACTTTGATAGCCTAGTACATGTGCAATCTGTGAGTTCTACTATCCCTCTCTTTTTAATACATGTTTTACTGTTTTCATAGAGGGTACAATTGATTGATATATGTATGCACATGAAAACTATTTGATGCTATTTATCTGAGTAGACCCCTAACATGCTTAAATCCCCACATGCAAGTTGTACAATGCCAGTAAATATTGTGGATAGTACTATTTGGCCTGACAAGCCTAGACCGCACTGAATACAAGGCTGTATGCCGGTTGTGCAAACACGCTGTCGCACATATTCATAACGAGCTATGATGTGTTAGGCATAGCCACATGGGGTACTTGGTTATTGGTTGTGGTTGGTGTTGGCCACGGTGATTGCATACTGGTCTCGGCTTAACTTGTAACTCAATGTGCAACAAAACATATTCAAATATATTTTGAAAATAAACAAACTTGTGGAACTCGCCAACTTTATGTTGATGTTTTTCATTTAAAAATTAACTTTTCAAGTAACTAGGACACTACGTGACGACCCCCTTTGTGTTAGCTGCTTGTGAAGTTTATGTGCGATACTATGTGGATAGAGGCATGCTACTTAGCTAAATAAAACGGTTCATGGAAACTCGCGTAGTATCTAGTTAAAATATGTATCAGTAATGTGTAATAGCGACACGTAAAACAATGATGTATCATATTGCTTTGCCTTTTTTTTGTCTTTTTGTATTTTTTAAAACTTTTCCCCCTTCGACTTTCGGTAACAACACTTAGAATCGCTTCACATTCTAAAGACTTTGTAACCGAGTTTACGTGTTTCTTTTATGTATATGTGGGTATAAATTCAAGTTCATTTACGTTTCGAAGTAAATTTTCCCCGAAAATAAGTTGGGTCAAATATAATATGTTCTTATGCTTATATACATTTGCGATTGATCTACGATTTGACTTATTTTTTTGTGAAATGAATCAGGTCAAATATAATACTTTTTCGTGCTTAGTTTTATGTACATTTTCAGTTTATTTACGTTTTAACGTAAATTTTTTTCGAAACAACGCAGTAACGTGTGTGACAATCTGCTATTCTAATTACACAAACAGTTGATTTAATGTTTAACTAAAATCTAAAAGGTGCTTTTATTGTTACAGTTTCATATTTATATAACATTTATATAACATTAATTTGCAACATCTGTATGCAATGACAATTGTACATTGTGTTTACATTATTGTACCACTTTTGTTGGTTTTGTCATATCATTGGGCAGTGAGAGACACATACCATTAGTCACTCAGACACGCGTCACTAATCCTCCCTTATATGCAACCCTAAACCCATCTTCCTCACACAATAGGAGAGACAGATCTGGAGAAAGAGAAACAGGAGAGAGAGAGAGAGTGATCTGCCCACACTCCGGCGGCCGCCGGTATCGATGACGACTGGGATGATAGGGGTAAACAGCAATGAAGACCATCGTCCATTGAGACGATGGTGGTTCCGGCGAATGGTACGGTGGTTGTTGGTGGCGCATTGGACCCGGTCTCAGGCGACATTAGATAATCTCTGACGAAAGTACTTGGTAATGACGTACACAGTCTTTAACCCGATCTCCGGCGACATTAGATAACCTCTATTTTTTGGCCACTATAAGTGGCTTTGTGTTAATGATAATGTTACATTTTGATTAATATATCTTTGTTTCTTTTTTCTCCACTTCAGACTTGTATTCTTATGGTTAATCTACACGGTGATGGTTACAAACACAAAGTGAAGAAACTTCTTCAAATAATTGATGTTATTCTTTCTTTTTTTGTCATTTCGTTACCATACATGAACAAACCCTCTTGCAATTTCAGCTATATAGCTCAATGTTCTTTCTTTGGGCAACTGTAGATGGCAGTTAATTAGTCTGATCTTTTCTGTAATCTCTCTCTTTCTCTGTTTTATATATATGCACACAACTACATGTATATACAATAGGAATATAGGATAAATGTGTCATCTTTTTCTCATTTGTGGGGATTTTGTTGATGTTCTTTTTGTGGAGCGAGGGTTATTTTCTGATGTGGGTATAGTATAGGTTACTTTGATGGGTTGTTTTTTATTAGGACTGTTTTGATGTTGCTCACAAGATGTTTGATGTTTTGCTTGAATGAGTTTTGAGAATTGTCTTTTTTATTTATTCACTTGAACTTTCATTGTAGTTGGTCACGATTTAATTCTCTAAATATCAACTTGTGAATTTGGTGACCAGAAGATTGCTCAAACTTAGCTGCTAGCATCTATCTTGCTCAAAGTTTTACTTCATTGTTGTTATTGCTTGCTAATATTATTTCTGGGATCTTTGGTATTTTATTAACTGGCAACACAGAAACTAAGATTCTTTTGTGTCTTTTTTGGCATATCAGGGTGGTGGTTTGCTGGTTAATTATCAGTGGGTGTTTCACCGAAGGAGTTAACATTACCATTTTTTTAAAAGACCAGAGGTCGTATCAATTTCGTCTATCTTGACATCTGATTCCATCATTAGGAAGGTAGCAGAAATCGCTTTAGAAGCTGCAATTGAAGATGTTATTTCTGATCCAATTGTTCTTAATAGAACCAAGCTAAAAATCGCATGATGGCGGGTAAACGTTTGCTTTGTTTTTCATTGTAGTTTTTCTTTGTATACAATTTTAACATAAGAAGTCACTGGCAAAAGATATACTTTCATTAGATACAATTTCATTTAGACAAATGAAAACAATCTGAACAGGCTTGTCTCTCAGGTATTTGACGAAATGCCTGAATGAAATTGCATCTGTTTGAATTGGTGTTTTTGTAAGTAATTATGTAATTGATGGCCTGTGTTGTTACAGGTTATCTCTTCTTTGACCACATCGCTTCAATTCGATGGGGCACTGAATGTCAATGTGAACGAGTTTCAGACCAATTTGATGCCATACTCTAGGATTCATTTCATGCTTTCTTCATATGCTCCTGTTATTTCATCAGAATAAGGCTACCATGAGTAGTTATCTGTTGGTGAGATAACCAACAACGCTTTTGAGCCATCGTCTATGATGGCGAATTCTGATCCACGCCATGGGAAGTACATGTCATGTTGTTTGATGTACCGAGGTGATGTGGTTCCAAAAGATGTGAATGCAGTTGTTGCTACTATCAAAACAAAGAGTACAATTCAGTTTGTTGATTAGTGTCCGACTAGGTTCAAGTGCGGCATCAACTACCAGCCGCCGCCTACTGTGGTTCTTGGTGGTGATTTGGCGAATGTTCAGAGGGCCGTGTGCATGATTTCGAATTTGACCGGTGTTGCTGAGGTGTTTTCAAGAATTGATCACAAGTTTGCTTTGATGTATGCGAAGAGGGCGTTTGTACATTGGTGAGGGTATGGAGGAAAGGGAGTTCTCGGAAGGGAGAATGGATTTGGCTGCTCTTGAGAAGGATAATGAAGAGGTCAGGCTCGAGTCTGCTGATAACGAGGAAGACGATGGTGAAGAGTATTGGTTTGATTAGTATTAAGTCTGGTTTTTATGTTTCCTAAGTAAAAAACCACTCTTAGCATGTATAGATTTCATGTGGAATAACTTGAAATAGTAAAGGCTACAAATGTGATCGAATGAAGGTCCGCGATGTTTCTACCCTCCTATCCCACACCGCATCGCGCGCGGGTCAATCTTCTAGTTTATTTTTATTTTATAAACTTTTACATGTGAAACCAACCAAACTACGTTATTTTGATTTAAAATTAAATCAATTAAAATTTAATTTAATTTAATTTACTTTTGTTTTGGTCTCTCTTTTCCCTCCGTAGATCCATCAGTTCCGCAATTAATTAATCAAAGGATCATCCTCCAACTTGAATAAACTGATCACGAGCTTCAGCTGCAATGGATAATTTTTGTTTCTTATTACATTCTACATTCTATAGGTCTATGGAAGTAATATTTCAAATCAAAACGAATAGTATAAAATAATGAGTATGAGAAATCACACTTAATGATCATTTCTTCTTTTAGATTCATTTGGAGAATGATGAAGTCGTTTTATTTGCCTGGTTTTAATCACACATGTCTCTTTCGGTATATTGATTTGGAGAATGACGAAGCATCGATAAAAAAAATATAGAGAATGAAAAATAAAATAGAATAAAGTTATTTCAAAATTCTGATTGATGAAGAATTATTTACGATGGGCTTATCAATTTGCAACAAAGAAATACAATTTATCTATCTGATTCACCGATTGTTGTGATGGATGATTGAGGAACAACGTCTAGTAGATTATCAATAGTAGAGGACTTAATCATGGATGCAAAATTAATGGAGAGAATAGGTAGTTAGATATTTAATTTGTTTTTAGTTAAATTTATTCAAAACTATGTGGTTTTGATGTTTTCATATGTAAGGCTAGATACTTAACAACACCATATTCATTTTCCATACATATATGACAATTCAACAATTAACATTGTGCTAATATATTATGTTTCTTGCCGTATCGAGCAACACTTAGTTTAATAATAAATCATATATTCAAACAACTTATTTATATAAATAATCAATTTCACAAACACATATTGTTTTTTCATCGTCTAATTAGACTAACAATATAGAAAAAAAAAATGAGCATATCATATCATTTGATTCTCGGTGTCAAGTAACAATATCTACCTTACAATTGGTATTCAACAAAGTTCACTAATTGTTAATGTTAATGTTATTGGTAGTCAACAAAGTTCACTAATTGTTAATGTTAGAATAGAATAAGAAGTTACTTGAATAGTCTTGGGTGAATTGGTAAAATATCGGAAATAAGTCAAAATGTCCCTTTTTATTAGGGAAAACTGGGAAATAAGTCAAAAAATGTCCCTTTTTATTAGGGAAAATCATATCAACCCCTATGTCAGAATAAGAAGTTACTAGAATAATCTTGGGTGAATTGGTAAAGGGCAATCTTTTAAAAATTTATTTTTAGTCATATCGGGTTGGGCTCTAAAATGGTTTAACCGATTGAATTAGGTTGTATCGGGCGGTTAAAACAGGTTACTAGTTAACCCTATAAATTCAATAAAATACAAATTCATCTCAAAAAACAATCTCAACTAACAACTATTTTTATAGTAAATTATTAAGCATTTTAAGAATATTTTTATTAGTTATAAACAATATTATATTCTACGAGGTAACAGTTTTAACAACGATAAAATATTGAAATAGAAGACACTAGGTTAATTACAGAAAATATGCAAGATCAATATTACCTTAATATCGTATTTTATTAAAATTAAGAAATCAAATCTTAAGATAATGCAAACCGATTCAACGGTTTGAACCGGTAGAACCGGATTTATTACCGGTACATAAGACATACCGTATTCGGGTTTTACCGGCCTTTATCGTACTGGACTCGTGTTCGACATCCGATTTAACCGGTATAACCTGCCGGTTCATACCGGTATTTAAAACATTGCTTTATAGGCTAATATATTAGATACATAGTAAAAAAAAATTCAAACGTATCTTCGGCTACTAGAATGAAGAAAACTAAACAAGTCAGGTTATTTGAGTATTTAACAAATGTGACGTAGAAAAACTGAAAAAGTATCATGGACAGGATGGCCTGCAGGTATATTTGGAAAAGTATTAAGGAAACAGGTGTATTTTGAAAACTTCAATATTCAATGATCAACATCGCTTATAAATAGGTTGTCATCTTTGTAACAAACACAGATATACAAAAAAGACCAAAAACCACAATATGGAGACATTTTATATGATCCTCTCTCTCATTGCTATTGAGTGCATTACAAAATTTATCGTTGGGAAGAATAGGAACTTACCACCAAGCCCGTTCCCATCCTTACCCATAGTGGGTCATCTTTACTTACTAAAAAGTCCTCTCTACCGAGCCCTGGCTAAACTATCTAACCGTCATGGTCCATTGCTCATGCTCCAATTCGGCTCCCGCCGGACATTGTTGGTGTCATCTCCGGCAGCGGTGGAGGAATGTCTCACCACCAATGATGCTACATTCGCCAACCGTCCTCAGTTTCTTGCTGGAAAACACATAGGGTATGACTACACCACCATTACTTGGTCAAACTATGGTGGTCACTGGCGTAACTTACGACGTATTGCCTCCCTTGAGCTTTTATCGGCTCACCGCTTACACTCATTGAAGTCTATTCGTGCGGAGGAGGTCTGCCTCTTCGTTAATGAAGTGCACCGCAGAGCGATGAGAGACGGGTTGGTGGAGATGAAGTCAATGCTTTTTGAGTTGATGTTGAATATAGTGATGATGATGGTCGCAGGGAAGAGATACTATGGTGATTCGGTGGTGGATGTGGAAGAGGCAAGGCGGTTTAAGGGGATTGTAAAGGAGTCGTTTGAGGTGATGGAGTGGACAAATGTAACCGATTATATATTTGCCGTGGTGGAAGGAGGGAGAGAGTTGGAGAAGAGGATGGTGGCGTTGAGGGCAAAGAGAGATGGCTTCATGCAAGGTTTGTTAGATGAGCACAAAAGGCAACGAATCATGGAGAATGAAGAGATGAACAACTTGACTCAGGTTCTAGTGAAGTTGCAAGAAGCAGAACCTGAAAATTACAAGGACCAAGTTGTCAAAGGATTAATGCTGGTAAAACCATATTATTATATATAGTCTAAACAGTAATAAGGCATAATAGTAAGGGTCTGCCATACAAAAATATAGACGATAAAAACTTTATAAACTATTGGACTAATAAAAGCCTTATAAACTATCCAAAAATTATCGCTATTATCGCTAAAACCCAAATAGTGATCCTAAGCCTATACGCTACGTAGCATGCTATAGCAATGAGGGAATATTACATTATATATAGTTATATAATTATACATCGTATCTAAACGGTGATCAAGTGTAATACAATTCTCTACAAATAGATATGTATAATGCTATCATTCACAAAATCAATAGTCAATGCTCTTCTTGATTTATCTTAACCTAACATTGTGGTTACTAATTATATAAACCTATCTAGGTATATATGGATAGTGTAGGGTAAAATCTTACAATAAACATAGTAAACTGATATATATATTCTTTTGTGAGGCGAGAGAGTAATCTAAAAAACTATAAATCGATAGATTATTTTGTTTTTGTAATAATTATTTTTTTCTTTACTAGCTCCGTATGTCTTGTGTACGCAGGAACTACTATCAGCAGGAACTGACGCAACAAGTGGAACAATGGAATGGGTGTTATCACTTCTGTTGAACAACCCTCAATCTCTAAAGAAAGCACAAGCTGAGATCGACAATTATGTTGGGGAAGATCGTCTTATTAATGAATCAGACATATCCAATCTTCCTTATCTACGATGCATAATAAACGAGACTACAAGAATGTACCCACCTGGTCCAATCCTGTTCCATGAGTCCTCAAAGGATTGTACAGTGGGAGGGTACCATATCCCAGGTGGTACAATGATGGTGATGAACTTATGGTCCATTCAAAATGACCCCAATAACTGGGAAGACCCTAAGAAGTTTAACCCAGATAGATTTAAAGGGGTGGATGGTTCAAGAGATGGGTATAAGCTAATGCCATTTGGGTCTGGAAGGAGGGGTTGTCCAGGAGAAAACTTTGCCATGCTTATGGTCGGGCTGGTTGTGGGTACGCTTATTCAATGCTTCGAGTGGGAAAGAACAGGCGAAGAGATGATTGACATGACCGAAGGAAAGGGACTGACCATGCCAAGAGCTAAACCTTTGGTGGCAAAATGTCGACCTCGTGGAAGGATGGCCAAATTTCTATCTTAAATGTGATGGGCTTGTTTTAATAACAGTATACGAATTACTCTTCATGTGACATATGTATTTAAGGGCAGAGTATATACGCCTGTTAAATAAAAGGTGGGTTTAGACGCACCGTTATTTCTGTTTTGTGACAACTTTATATTTACATTCTAAGTTCAACGAGTTTTTAGGACCCGCGCGTTGCGGCGAGACCATTTTACCAAACAAATGTTAAAACGTTGAACCCGCACAGACAATGCGGATTGTTACGTAAAACATAATCGTAGAAAAGAATAATTAAGTCGGAACGATAACATTGATTCGTTGTGGTATTGGCACTTACTACAGCATAGAAAACCTAAATAGTTAAAGGATATATTAAATGTTCATTATATATTAACTAACTGCTTAAAGCAATTGAACCTAATATCCATCCATCAAGTGATTAGGTTACATATGTTAGAACTTAAAAGACATGATTGTCTATAAGTTGCCTGTGTTATGCAAAATTTTACGCATGTAAAATTTGAATAAAGTATAATATAGAAATAGAAGTGATTGGTTAATAAAATATTTGTGTATTTAAAATGGACAGTCAAAATACGAAGAAAACATTTTTCTTTTCAAAAAAAAAAAAAAAAAAGATAGAAAACATTTTAACCTTTTTATATCACAATTGTTTATTAGATCAGCTTTTTCATGAACATAGTTTTGGAAAACCATGTGCGACGATTCACAACAAAACTCCCTTCAAGATGCAATGCTTTGACGACCTACATATGTCTCTGCGAGATTTTCAACAACACAACACAACCATCAAAAAATTGACATCGCCACTAAACACCGCTGCAGCACACCGCACCACCGCCACCAAATCTCTGCCTTCAACTTTGTAACCACATATCTTTGGTTCCGTGGGTTCCGGCAAAGTGTACTTGGATGAACCACCACTCTGCCGTCCGATGACCGCATCTTACCGGTCATCACCATCACGTCTCCGGTGACTGAAACCGGCGAACACTACATCTCCACAAAAACCACCGCGTCTGAGCCGACCAAATTTATGCCACCGCCACTACTTTCCTTGTCACTACAACCACCTCCTCAACCCAAGCACATGAAAGTTAAGCTAGGGTTCTAGAATCGCCACCACACCTCACCGACACCGCCGGTACAGAACCACCATCTCCTCATCTTCTCCCTTCGCCCTCTCTACTCTCTCCTACTCATACTTGTTTAGTCACAAATCCGTAGATCTGAAGCTCTAATTATGGTGGTCAATGGTGGAAGTTTGCTATGGCTGCGGTAATGCGTGGTGCTGCATATCACAAAAAGAACGTTGACCTTGTAGTAGTGGACAGAGATAGGGAGGGGTTTGGTGAAGTGGCATGGTTCAGTCATCTTGTATAACCAATCAAAACATATGTAAAATTGAACAGTAATTATGTGAGTAGAAGTAATTTTACAAATTAATATAGAGATAATGCTTTGGATACACCATAGCAATTGGATAACATACACACACCGTTGTAGCTAGTTTATATGTATATCGTTGTAATACTTTGTGCATTAATATACGTGGTTTTTCAAATGTAGCACCTCAACCCGGATGGCTTGCATGTAGTATTTCGAATTTTCAAAACCTAAATAATAAAGAACAAATATAGATTTTCATTAAAACAGAGACGATTACAGACTAATGGCAGGTGTACGGGCAACAAGTTGCGCTGCTACAAGGGTGTGTGGGACACTCTGCATAATTCTCTTCCTGATCTTGATCTTGGTGGTTTCTACATTAAAGACACCACCCCCTTAAAGCCCAGAAAATTCTGGCGAATGCCTTATATGGTGAAATCGTCAAGACAGTTGAAGAGAAGTTTTCCTTTTCCCCGTGACAGCGAGCCTTGTTTGAGTGTTTGCGAGCCCCCATGCTCAGGATTTCTTGTTTGTTGTTCCCATCGAAGGTTTAGGGCAATGTATGTTGGCTGTAAAATACCGGGCAATCCTCAGGAACCGGCTGATGGTACCCCTTTTCCCGGTTGATGACGCGTGTCCCGTATGTCGGAAGGCTTGCTTGGATTCTTTTGGGAGCATGCAATCCAATGCAAAGAATTACCGAGCTTTAAACATCGACATGATTTAGTTCGAGATGTGCTTCATGATGTCCTTAAGTGGGCAGTGATCTCGGCATAAAAGGAAGCCCCGATGAACTTCTTGACCGATCCATTAGAAGGGAGATCTACCTTACGGCCCACTGGCAATCTTGTTTTTGGTTGAGAAGAAGGGAAACATGCGTGTGTCGATTTGACAGGTGTGTCCCTCCTCGTTGGGCTAAGGGACCACGGGTTTATGGCGGGCCAGGTGATAACCAACGCGGAGGCGGGCAAAGTAGCTAAGCACGAAAAAGCTTCCATCGAGAATCAGCACGTGTTCGTCCTATTCGCTTTTGATACCTTCGACGCTCTCGCACCTGACGCGGTGCAGTTCCTCAAACGGGTTCAGCATGTGGTAAGCAGTAACACCACACATGTTAAGGGGCGGAATTTTATGTTTAACAGGGTCGGGTTTGCTATTCAGAAGGGGGTAATGGCGCAGCTTGTTGCCTAAATAATTATAGTATTACTAACATTAAGTGGTGTTATTTAGGAGCAGAGAAGAAAGATTAGCCGTTCAAAAAAGATATGTTATGAACTAGTGGTATTTGGGTTTAGCCTAATTGCTAATAGTTACATCACAATGGGCCAACCCACGGTCCAATTTAAAGGCCCATCAAACAGAATGGATGTGTGAGTGTGGTAAAGAACAGACATGTGATATAAAAGGCCGGAGAACATGAAATAAAGGCTATAAAGAATATGATGAAAGTGTGTGATTCTTCTCCCACCTCCTACTCTGTAATCTCTGATCTCCCATCCTTTTCCTTATTGTTTTATTTTCAGTTGCAATCTTTTCCCTACATCAATAGAATCAAGTTGCTGAAACATGAATTCGCTTTTGTTTTGGTTGTGTTAAGATCAAATCACAACATTGGTGCTTTCATTGATCCTTAGCATTGTTGGCTTTGGAAGATCTCGAACCACAATTACCTCGTTTCACTAACTCTGATCCTAACTCGTGGATCTCTCAATCCGAGTTATACTTTCGATTTTACTCAATCTATGGTGATGAACGATTCTCATATGTTATTGAAGTATTTGAGGATGGACCATTCTATTGGTTCAATTCCTGGTTTCGAAGCGATGACCTCACATGGAACGATTTCACTACTACAATGCTTCATCGATTCCATTCTTCATCCTTAAAACCTACTATTGATACCGTTGTCAATTTGTCCCTACCATTATCTACCCTCAGGGTGTTTGATGAAATGCCTAATCGTGTTAAACATGACATTTTCAGTGTAGAACATGAAACCAAGAATGACGAGGTATTAAAAAATCATACTGACTTAATGGTTGATGTTCACGAATCATGCGAAGTAACTGATGCTCAACCGGATCTACCAGATTCTAATTTTGTGCTTCAAGATATTAACACTAGACCACATTGTTCTATTCGATCATCGGATTCACCACAAAAAAATCACACTCCCAACAACACATCTACTTGGCGTTGTTTTGAAATCCAAATAATGAGATTGGGACAATTTAGTAGTGCTTTGCTTGTTATTCACAATTTTGAATGGAAACCAGGTTGGTATTATGGTGGATTTGAATACGCAACGACTAGACTTCATGATGTGGTAGTTGATGGCCCATTGGGTTCTATGCAAACTAAATTACAAGATGATGTTAATGCGTCACTCGAAGTAAAGGATGCTCAAATGAATATGATAGATTATACTTTTCTGCCTAAAAGTGTTAAAACTAATGTCGTCTTAGCCAAAGATTTGATAGAGAATGATGTGGTAGACACCAACAATTATAGTGTTGTTGATTCGTTTTCTTATCAGTTGAGGACGAATGTCTTAGTTCCTACCGATGAATTCCTTAAGATTTGGGTACATGGCATTCAATCTGCAATTACACTTTCCCAAGAGGAACTAGTGACATATGGAGTACCTGCTGTGACTTTGAAGCACCCTCCATTCCTTGATACGGGTCAATTCCTCGACATCTTCAAGTTTTTCCCATATTATGCTATTTCAGACCTTCTGACCACTGTAGTGAAACCATTTAGGGGCGTTATCCACATTAATCACCCACAAACGAATTGGGTACCAGTTCATTTGATGTTGGTGTTCAAGTTTCTTCCACCTATGTTCCAACTCAAAATCTTTTCGGCTCTTCTTCACATCCTCTCTTGCAGCCTTCTTTTAATGATGTGATATTTGAGTTTGAAATAGGGGACACACGGTTTACTTGGAAATGCGGAACAACACTTTCCCTTGGAATCATGCGACCTTCTGCCTCATATGATTTCGATACGGAGGCATCAACCTGGTTTACAATAATCCATCAAATATTTCTCACAACCGGTTGGCTCGTGTTCATGACATCTCCCATGCACCTTTTCGGAAATAGTCAAGTACATATAATGTCCAACTTGTGCGACTCAGATGATTGGGCCGTTGAGCTTGTGCAAGCCCAATCATCTTGTGCGATCATATATATATATATATATATATATATATATATATAGCTCAATACATCTGGCCCAACCTGTTGTGCGTCCAGCACAACCTTGTGCGACTCATAACGGGTTGTGCGATTGAAAACTCACCCGACCCAATACATTCTAAGCCCAACAGCTTGTTCGGCCCAACAATTAAACAAACACTTTGACTTGTGCGGTCCAAATGGACTTGTGCGACTACAGGTGACTTGTGCGATTGGGACTTTTGGGCTGTTCGGCCCAACAGTATAACACAACTGAATGTATTGTGCGGCCCAACATCTTGTGCAATCAGCACAACCTTGTGCGATCCACAAGATGTTGTGCGACTGTGCTTTAAGAGGTTATACATTGTGCTCTAACTGTTGTACCCTAATATACTTAGCTTGTGCGACCGGCTTGTGCGACTAGCCTTGTGCGACTAGCCTTGTGCGATCGGTTATTTTATTCCTAAAATCATGCAATCTGTTTCTCTATCTTAACAGTTTCCATTTTTGCACACAATCAATCAACACAATCAACAGTTTCTATCTCTACATTAGTCGATCAAATCATGGCTCTTATCAACTAATTCATTTGAACCCTAATCATGGTCAAGACATAACAACAACTTATAACATTAAACTATCCGATTAAACTTTCAAGATCATCATACAATACTTCATGCTCGAACATACAATTGATCCGAATACACATACATACAGCCGATTACATTACATCCATTCGGTTCTTAATTATCTAGATCAACATCAAGCATTTATCAATCCCTATAATAATCTAACAGATTGTTTATTAAGGATTCTACTATCATAACACTTTAAACATCAAACATCGAATAACATATAGCCACTCGTACAACAAGCATCAATCATATCAAAAATCAAACAATGATATAACACTAACCGGTTTGAAAGAAGAACAAGATCGATCAGAACAAGAAAGCTTTGAGGAAGAGGGGATGTGGCTGCCGTCGAGTTCGAGAGAGAGGGAGAGAGATCTAGGGTTTGTGTGTTGTGTAATTTACAAGTAATGAGGAGTATACACCCTCCTCATGGGGTTATGCGTGTATGGGAGTGGGCCGAACCCATCATGGGCTACCATTGGTATCGAATACATGGAGTGTGGCCCAAGAGGGCTTGTGCGATCCAACATAGATGGTATACATACATTACACATAATCACATAACGTAATAGACATTCCATTAAAACCACGTATCACGTAATCATATATTGTTCAAACAAGTTACATCAAAATACGACTAAAGGTTTGAAATACGAGTTGTCACAGTCTAAGCTTCCTTAGCATCTTTTCCTAACACCACTTATTTGGATTCATTACCTCCACATCTTCATTTGGGGAACAAGTTTTTGGGTGGTTGGATTGATGGAATTCAGAAATTCTATTTATATATCGCTGACAATGGACTCAAGTTCAACCCAATTGTTGCTACGATTTTGCTGGATATATATGTCCAATATGGTAATATTGTAGAAGCTTTCAAGCTTGACGGGTTTGTACCAACTATCCTCATATTTGTTGCTATGTTTGACCATGGGTTGGGTAACTTTCATGTTCTTGTTGAGCCCATAAAGGAGTTTATGGGTTCCAGTCAAGGTAGAAAAATAAGTCTTCCGTATTTCTTCAAATAACTCACCTTGGGTTTAAGTAATCTATACATGCATTTCTCTGGGATGGTTGGATTGCACTTATGATCGGCTTGATGTGATGCCCCAGCATGGTGTTAAAACAGAATCTTCTCTATATTCATCTCCTGAAAAAACATACTGTACAGAAGACAGGTCAAGAGAATATAACAACCCTCCAAAATTATTCGACACCCTAAAAATATTTAGAGTACCCCAATATGTCCTAAAATATACCCCGTATGAAAAAACAGGCCCCGAGTACCTTTATTTTTATTAAAATTAATTAAAAACGAAATTGAAGGGGTCGTCGCGGGGCGCGTAGCCCTTGACTACCTCTGTCGCGGGCCGCGACAGCCTGACCACCAGGCTTAACTAGGTGCCGCCACGTGTCGGACTCGTGTCGAAGCTATGTGTCAACTCAGCAAACCTAGGGCCTACCCCAAGGGAGCCTCGCGGGCCGCGAAGGCCCTGGCCGAAGCTTACGCAGGGCGCGACAGGAGACGAACAGACACTATATATAGAGGGCTTTGGCCTTCAGTCCAACTCGCTCAATTTTCTTTCTTTCTCTTGAATTCTCACATAGTTGAAGTGCTTTTCAGGCAAAATACCCCCTTAAATAACGAAGTTCTGCCTCGTTGTAAGTTTCATAACCTCGGTTACGTATTAGATACGCTGCCCGATTGATCCAGGGTTCCGTAACGGCTGTCGTGGTTCTGCCCGACGTAGTCGTTGGAATACCGTCTCGGGGAGAGTATTGCTAATGTAAATATTGGGTTATTATACTAACGTGTGTGCATTTGTGTAATTTATAGATAATCACCAGGAAATTCTTAAAGAAAACCTAAGACAGCAATGTGAGTAATCTCCTTTTTGTAAACCTTTTTATCAACTGTTTTTACAAAACCTGAAATAATTTACAATGTGAATAGCAGTGATTGAGTCTTTGTAATTCTTCAATTACTGCCGGTATGTTGGGGTTTTGTATACAAAATGTGGAACACGTTACCTTTGGACAAAGAGTTAGCCAATGGGTAATATGACCCACCAGTCAGGATTGACAGTACTGAATGAGTAATTGTGTAGATGTAAACATTGTAATCGCTCTCAATACTGTGACAAGATAAAACTCTTCTTGATTAAATTGGGATTCACTCACCAGTATTTCCCACTAACAAAATGTTTTTAAACCCGTTTCAGGTAACAAAATGTGAAAGCCAACTAGAAGCCAGCTGGACATTACTAAAGGCTTGGAAAAGTGGCTATAAAAGTTACCTAAATAAAGAAGATGTTTTATTTAAATAAAATAGGGTTTTATCCCTATAAAAACGTGTGTACTCGAAACTTGGGATTTTTCCATGTGTTTAATATTATAAAAGCGTGGTATTTTACTCTGATAAAATATTTCCTAACTACGGTTCTGATGTAATTTTCGCTGCCAAATTGATAAACACCGATACCACCAATACTGATACTCACGGCCGCCCGTTCCCGGGATAGATAGGGGGCGGGGGTTGCGACAGAGAATCTGTAACACCCAGACCGTGAATACAATACGTGGCGGAATCGTCGGGGAGTCACGTTAAAAATTGCTCATAACACATGGTACCAAAGTTTTGTTATATTATATTGTTTTTCAACCACAAGAGATTGAAAATATTTGTTTTTAGATTAAAGTAAACTAAGGCCTAAGACCATTCCTACGTGTAGCACACTTGAATAATCATCGCACATATTTGCTCATGAAACATATGTGAAAATAATGTCAACAATAAAGTTGGTGAGTAACATAGGTTTTATGGTCAAATTCATGGCTACAAATTTGTATGGTGTTTAACCAACTACAAGAGTTGATATTGTAAATAAATCTTTTTAGCCATGAATCTTGACAAAATCGTTCCTTGTGAAAAAGCATTTGAATTACTAGTTGGTTAAAATAATATTTGTATGGTTCGTATATGTTTGAAAACCATTTGTGACTTTGGATAAACCAAATGTCTTTGTTTTTTATAAACCAATCGTCTTTGTTTTGTGTAAACCAATCGTCCTTGTTTTGTATAAACCAATTGTATTTGTTTTGTGTAAACCAATCGTCCATGTTGTGACATTTGTGCCTTTTCAATCATTGTACAATTCCGAACAATTTCGTATTCAATGAAACCTTGTGTTTCATTTCTAGGATTGTATAATTATCTATGACATTTGCACATTTTCAATCCATGTACAATTTCGAACTCTCAAAAGCTTTTCTGGAAGTAATTCGTAAACTGTTATGCAAACGTAATCAGTTTTACATGACGTATACTCCGGAACAAGGACATAAGCTACACATACCCTAAATACCCTTTACATAACTTAGAAATAAGTTTTGAAGGGTAAGGTATGGTAAAAACATGCTTATTCAAGTCCAGGGACTATTTGCGACAAACTGCAAAAGTCTGCCAATTCTCGTATTTTTTTAATACGAACCATATTTACACCTCCAAAAAAAATTTTAATCATTAAAATCTTGTATTTTTTTTTATAAGAATGCAAAAATGTCAATCGCTGCGAAATTTCGGTCATTTTTGTTTTCGTTATAGCATTTGACGTAGTTATGCGAAAAACGTAATCGTACAACCGAACGAACCGACATCCATGACATTTTCGGGCAAAATCCAATTTATATATGCCTTAACCCCTTTATAGAACCTAAATATTAGGTTAAAAGGTGTTAAAAGTGACAAAACGCGACGAAACAAGTCCAGGGGACAAATATGCCAATTTAGCAAACTTTTGCCCCTGCCAGACCCCTTCACTGGGCGCGTAAGCCTTAGCTCAGGCCATCGCGGGTAGCCAAACATGCCCAGCAACAGATTTCTTGGCAGCCCCTTGTTTTTCATGCCT
The DNA here is from genome assembly GCA_030545235.1 of Helianthus tuberosus. Taxonomy (NCBI): domain Eukaryota; kingdom Viridiplantae; phylum Streptophyta; class Magnoliopsida; order Asterales; family Asteraceae; genus Helianthus; species Helianthus tuberosus. The sequence goes on from CM060360.1 coordinate 92,640,107, forward strand.
TGGAGCCCAAGAACTCGTGTTTTCCAAGTTCTTTCCTGCATTTAACAAGTGTTTGAACCTCCTTTCATCATGGACACTTCATGGGACATGTGTGATGATCTTATGGCTTCAAAATCACTATAAATAGCAAGCCATTTCACCACAAATTCCTCGCTCATTCAATCTTTCTTTCTCCCACATCATTGGAGCTTGTTTCCAGCCTTATGGAACCCTCCTACTGAGTTCTAAGACTTCCTAGAACACAAGTAAGTATTCTTCCTTAGTCTTTTTCTTTATTTTAGCTTGTTATGAACTAAAAGTCAAACAATTTGACTTTCTGTTTGACTTTCAGTTCTGACCTTAATTGGTCAAGTCAAAGTTTAATTGAACTTTGCAACGTGATCGTAATCACGAAGTTTATAACCACTTGCGATTACGCCTTCTGATTACCACGTTTACTAGTTGAAGTGACGAGTCAAAGTTTTGGTCAAAGATGCGCATTATGTGCATTTTACGACAAAACTATTTTTGGGTATCAAAACACCAAGTTCAGATACCAAATTAGTTTTATAACTTAGTTAGACATGCTTTAACATGTCTAACTCGTCACTTCAAGTTTAGTGCTTTATTAGGGTCGTAAGTCGAGCGGTCTTGACCACCGCTTTGACTTTCGAATCCGACCCGTTTGGTCGATCTTAGGATCCGACCAAACACATGTTTGTGACCATAGTTGTATAGGGAATAACCAACTGAGATTATATCTTATGGTCACGTCGTTTGGTTAGTGTTATGATAAGTCGCTTATATGTTCCTTAAAAAAATGACCAAAATGCCCTTTTTGCGCATAAATCAATTTTAAGCATATGTAACCAAAGTCTTGACATATAAACTGATGTTACAACATGTTTAAACATGTTTTGGCATATAAGATTTATCATAAGACATATTTGACCATCCAATCATATATTTACGCAAATGACCCGTTAAAGTAGCGTAAACTACTTTAACAAGTCATAACAGATCAAAAGCACTTAGGGTCCTTTCCCAATCAGAAGGTTAAGTTTATTAAACCATATCATATGAGTTCCAACACTCGTTTGGTTTATAAGACTTAATTCTATCTGATCCTTCAATTAAAGTCCCGTTACACTAACATAGTTATCCGATATTAGGACACACAAATCCTTGATCTCTTGAGCTTTGTTTAATAATTCATACAAGACTTATACGCAATCCCAAGTGAGTACATAGTCCCCTCTTTTACATTTTCAAATGTTTTGGGGTGATTCATATGTGCCTATCAATACTTTCTTGTTTTCATGACATTATACATGCTTTGTTTATCTAGTACATATAGTACATGTTTTCAAAGACATTTTGCTTCGTACCTAGCATACCTAGTACATGGTTTTCAAAGACATTTTGTTTCGTATGTTGACCTAGCATACCTAGTACATGGTTTTCAAAGACATTTTGCTTGGTATGTTGACCTACCATACCTAGCACACATTTTCAAATACATTTTGCTTCGTATGTTGACCTAGCATACCTAGTATGTAACATCTGTGCTCGTAATCATTGTGAACAGTTCTATTATCAATAAAACAATGTTATTTGATCCCAATGTTTGTTTGGTTGTGTTTTACATTTTTCATGTTTTGACTTTTATGTAATTTCAAACTCTATATCGCTTTCTAGAGAGTTATACGCAAACTGGTGCGAAAACGTAATCAGTTTAAATGCGAAAAATACTCCGGAACGTCAACATATACTTAACATACCTTAAATAACCTTTACATAACTTAGAAATAAGTTTTGAAGGCTTTGGTATAGCAAAAACAAGTTAATTCGCTTACAGGGACTAAATTTGACAAACTGCGAAAGTATGTCAATTTGAACTATAACGAACATTCCGGAACATGACCATAAGTTAAACACACCTTAAATATCCTTTATATAGCTTAGAAATAGGCTTTGAGGGGTTCGGTGTGCTAAAATAAACTTTTGGGTCATTCAGGGACTAAAAGCGTCAAAAAGTGCACAAGTGTGCATTTTCGTGCATAACTTACGTTCTGAATACATCCGGACATCCAAAAATTTATGTAAGCACTAAAATATTTTATTTTAGTGTTTGGCATAAGAAAAATCCATTCGTCATGCAATTTGGATGATTTTTCGCGCTTATGCGCATTCCGTCATAATTAAGCGAACATCGCGATCGTACAACCAAACGAACTGACATCCGGCATATTTTTGAGCATGTTTCATGCCCACAATGTTTAGGCATCCTTGTGGAGCCTTGAAAATGATTTAACGAGCCTTAAACATGTCGGAAATGGCTTTAATACGCAACGGGGACTGAAAGGTGAACATTAGAAAGTGTTTGGTGATCAGGGGGACCCTAGCGTGACACCTAGCCCCCTTAGCGTCACGCTAGGCCTCTTCTGATCAGCAAAAGCCATTTTAAACACATGTTAACAGCCCCTAACACCCTCCAAAGGTCAAGTGCCACATGTTAATCTCTTATGGTGGCCAAAATCAGTTACCACAACATTCCAACAAGTGTAGGGATGTGATCATTCCCTCTTCTCCAAGAAACGATCCTAACGGTGAACCGAAAACTATAAATACCCACCTCCACCCTTCACTTTTCCTCACAAGAATCTGATCTAATGTGCTCTAAGTTGAAACCTTTGTTTCATACCTAAGCTATTTTGATCTAGATTAGCATTCGGGGACCCTTTGTAAGTGTTCCTTCGTTCTTTTATTGCTTTTCGAGTCCGAAAGTCAAACTTTGTTTGACTTTCTACATTGACCAGTTTATGGTCAATGCGAAGTTCGTTTGAACTTCGTAACGTGATTGTAATCACAATGGTTATAGTCCCTTGTGACTATGCCTACTGATTACCACGTTGTCTAGGGTCGTAAGGGTAAGCGATCTAATAAATCGCTTATACCTTCGAACCTGACCCATTTGGTCGATCATTAGGATTCGACCAAACACATTAGGTAACCATAGTATATAGGGAATAACCTTCCGAGGTTATACCTTATGGTCGCTTCGTTTAAGTAGTTGTATGATAGGTAATTTATATGCCTTAGGTAAATTACCAAAATACCCCTTTGATGCCAAAATTCATTTTAAACATATGTAACGTAACTTTTGACATCTAAACTGATTTGACAACAATATTAGACATGTTAAGGCATATGTTACTTGTTAGTTAGGCGGTCCGAACGCGTTTCACGCGAACGACGCGTTAAAGTAGCATAAGCTACCTAAACGGGTCGTAATGGGTCGTAAGCACTTAGGCTAGGTTTCATTTAGTATGTAGCCTTTGTTAAACCATACTACATGAGTTCCCATACTCATTTGGTTTACGAGCCTTCATTTTATCCGATCCTCTGATATGAGTCCGGTTTATTAACATAGTTACCTATATTAGGTGCCGTTTGATTCCGTGATCTCTAGCATTGCTTGGTGGTTATCTTAGGACTTCTGAGCAATCTCAAGTGAGTACATAGAACCCCACTTTAACTGTTTTCAAACTGTTTTGGGGTGGAACACATGTGCCTACTTGTTACTTTCGTGCTTTCCCGTTTTCACATCATATACCTGCTATGTTTGTTAGTACATTATAGTACATGATTTCATTACATTTCATGCTATGTATGCCCATTGTGTGCGTATTTAGTACATCGTTTTACATTACATTTCATGGTATGTATGTCCATTGTGTGCATACTTAGTACATTGTTTTACTTTACATTTCTGCTATGTATGTTGACTGATAGCATGCTAGCACATTGGTTTACATGACTTTCTGCTTTGTATGTTAACTTAGCATACTTAGTACATTGTTTTCATATAACATGTTCACTTTTTCTATGACATTTGGTTTGCACAAACGAGACTATTATACGTTCATTAACATTAGCTACGCTGCTCGGTAGTAAGTACTGGTACCATAGGACTTGACAAATCCCATTCCTGACATCCCGGGTTTGTTTGGATGTAAGGAATGACTGAATCCGAAAACATTTATTTTGATAACCTTGACTGAAAGGGTTATACGACTGTCTCAAGGCTTGAATGTATGCGTTAACTTACCACATAAATGTTTGTATCAATGAAACATGCATTACTTTGCAAAACATAACTTTTTGATATATTCAAAATACTTTGTTTTGTACATTTCTACATTTGGATTATGTGACAATACTTTACTTACAATACATAACATTTGTTACACATTACTTTACTACATTTGGACTTTTAAACATTTGACATGGCTTATACAAGGACTTTTGACTATTGGTTTAAACATGGACTTTATACATTGGTGGTTTGTTTAAGTGACTTAAGTAACGTGATGTGAGTAATATGATACAAGCATGGTGGATACTCCGCTGGTATTTCCTATATATAAGTATTTGTATTATATTACATATCATAGCGTTATTTAAATCATTCATTTTGGACTCATACATTTTACACAAGTAACACAATTTTCACAAGACTTTGGTTTACAAACAATTTACTTTATACAACCCATTTTACTTGGTTATACATTTAAACCATACATTATTCTCTTATTTATACATATCATTCGATCTTATCGCTTTTTAAACGATTTACAAAACAAAACAATTTACAAGGTTCATGACTGACTTTTGATAAACACATTTTTCTAAACTTATAAGTCATGAATCCTACTTTCACAAACCTATGTATCTCACAGGCATTTTTATGCTGACGTACCTATTTTCACATGTGTTTTCAGGAGCTTTTGCGTAGGACAATGATCGTGACACTAGGGCGGACCTGTGCCTTAGAGACATAAAACGAAGATAGACTTAGTTTAATTATGTTATAAACTCTTTGATTCCTGTTTAAAACAATGTAACTCTTATGTTGATAAATAAAATACAACTTTGTATGCCATGGTTATGAAACAATTAATTCTGTTACAACACTCCCTGACGTTTTCCGCCACGTTTTGTATGTTATACGTGGTCGGGGTGTGACAGAAGAGTTGGTATCAGAGCCAATGGTTATAGGGAATTAGGTTATTAGTAATTCTTTGACCTAGACTATAACCTTTCTAGGACCCTAACACAAGTTATCTTGTGTTTAGATCTTAAAACATGCACATCACCTATCCTTAGGTGATTATCAAAACAAAAACCAAATTTTTCCGGAACGATTTTTGAAAAACAATCATCTGTTTTTGAATGATTTATTACAAGGTTTTGAACCCTCAATTGTAAGGTTTTGAACCCTCTATTGTAAGGTTTTGAACCCTCTGTTATATGGTTTTGAACCCTTCCAGTTTGGTTTTTGGCCTTGTGCCTTCAAATTTTCAAAATCTCGTTAAAGTTTTGGTTTTAAATAATGTGAACACGTGCAAACTGGAAGAGTGAATGCCTGTATTCTGGGTTTTCTGTCTAGGCAAGCACTTCGTATATATCTCATCAGACGCGAGACCAGTTGTGCTTACCTGGGAATTCTTGGGATGGGTGTTCACTTATAGGCGAGCATGTCTTCGCAATACATTATTTTTGATCCATTTACTTTGATTAGTCACTGTGTGTCGTTTGCTTGCTTGGTAATGCGGACAAATGACCACCATCTTTTCTTTTGTTAATTTTGTTTCATCTCATTCTCTTCATCCAATCATCTCACTCGTTTCCTTTCATGTTTTCCTCTTTAGAATGCCTCCTCGACGCGAAAACCAGATAGCAACTGCCGAACTGGCAGTAATCATTGCGCAGCAGATGGCTGCTCAATTCCCAAATCTCTTTGCTCAATGGCACCAAGCCAACAACAATAACAATGCTCCATGCAAATACAAGGATTTTAACTCGGCTAAACCACTCAAGTTTAGTGGTTCTGAGGGAGCGACTGGGCTTCTTCAATGGTTCGAGAGCATTGAGAATACTTTTCGCCACGTGCAGTGTCCTGACAATCGCAAGGTTGAGTTTTCTTCGAGTGTGTTTTAGAAGAGGGCTCTCACATGGTGGAATGGGGTTATGAGAGACCGTGGTGCAGAAGTTGCTCTAGCACAAACTTGGCCTGAACTTAGGGCCCTTATGATGAGGGAGTTCTGTCCACGTCATGAACAGCGAGCATTGGAGAAAGAGTTTGAGGACTTGAAAGAAGACAGTGGCGAGCACAGGGCATATACTGATAGATTTGAGGAGTTGAGTCTGCTTTGCCCAACAATGGTTACCCCACTCGACAAGGCTATCGAAAGGTACATCGACGGCCTACCTGACTCAGTACAAGACATCATTACTGGTAGTAACCCTGCCACACTCCGTCAGGCGATCGAGTTAGCAGCGACATTGACTGAGTCGCAGGTTCGAAAAGGAAAGCTGCATAAAAAGGGTGACAAGGGTAAGAAGCAGGCATCTGACAAGGGAGATAGCAAGAAAGGTCAAAACAAGAAGGGAAAGAATTCTGGAGGGTCTAGGAAGCGGAAAGCTTCCCAAAACTATGTCGTTACTGCACAGGCCCAAGCTGCACCAAATCAGCCTGCGCAGCCACTAGCCAAGAAGCCTTATCTCGGCAATGCACCTTTGTGCAACAGGTGTAACGACCATCATCCACCACACCTCTAGTGTCGTCAGTGCACCAACTGCGGAAGATCTGGTCATCTTGCCGCTACTTGTCGCATTCCTGTTAACCAGAACCAGGCAGTTCAGAACCAAGCCCAACAAGTTGCTCAACCTCTAGCTCAGCAACAAGGTCAAGCTGCACGACCTCATTTTCCTCCTGGTTCGTGCTACAATTGTGGGGATCTGACCCACTACAGGAACCGGTGCCCAAGGCTAGCCAACCAAAATCAGAATCAGAATCAGAATCAAAATCAGGCTCCGGCTCGAGGTTGAGTCTTCAACATGAACGTTCAAAAGGCACAAGCAGACAATGAAGTGGTGAACGGTACGTTCTTTATTAATAATCAGCCTGCATCTGTTCTCTTTGATTCGGGTGCCGATAAGAGTTTTGTGTCATTGTCTTTTGAGACAATGCTTCGCATGTCTAGAACGAAACTAGGTAAACCTTTGACAGTAGAAGTTGCTAGTGGTGAACCCGTTGTTCTTGATTCTGTTCTTCGCAACTGCCAGTTAAACCTTAACGACCATTTTTTCCTATTGACCTCACGCCAATGCAACTTGGAAGCTTCGACGTTATAGTGGGTATGGATTGGTTATCTAAGCATCGCGCAAAGATAGTTTGCTCTGAGAAGATTGTTCGTGTGCCGCTTTCGACAGGTGAGATCCTACAGGTTCAAGGTGAGAAACCGTCTGGTGGTCTCAAGCTCATGTCTTGTTTTAAAGCTCGGAAGTATCTCCGAAAGAACTATGTGGCTTTCTTAGCACATGTTACAGCAGATAAAGGCAAGGGTAAGTCTATTTCAGATATTCCTGTCGTTCGGGATTATTCCGAAGTTTTCCCTGAAGATTTACCTAGTCTACCCCCAGCACGCCAAGTCGAGTTCCGTATTGATCTCGTACCTGGTGCAAATCCCATTGCCAGAGCTCCATATCGCCTTGCACCATCTGAGATGCAAGATTTGTCTAAGCAGCTTCAGGAGCTCTCTGACAAAGGTTTTATCCGTCCTAGCTTTTCACCTTGGGGTGCTCCCGTTCTTTTTGTCAAGAAGAAGGATGGATCCTTTAGGATGTGTATCGATTATCGTCAGCTTAACAAGCTCACCATCAAGAATCGATATCCCCTACCGCGCATAGACGATCTCTTTGATCAGTTACAGGGCGCTTCTTATTTTTCGAAGATTGATCTGCGTTCCGGGTATCATCAACTTCGTGTGCACGAAGAAGACATTCCCAAGACAGCATTCCGCACTCGATATGGGCATTATGAGTTCACAGTCATGCCATTCGGTTTGACTAATGCTCCTGCTGTTTTCATGGACTTAATGAATAGGGTCTGCAAGCCTTATTTGGATCAGTTCGTCATTGTTTTTATCGATGACATTTTGATTTACTCTAAGACGTGAGCTGATCACGAGTAACATCTTTGTCTTACTTTGGAACTCCAAAAGAAAGAGCAACTTTTTGCCAAATTCTCCAAGTGTGAATTCTGGCTTAAAGAAGTTCAATTTTTAGGACATATTATCAACGAACAAGGTATTCATGTAGATCCCTCCAAGATCAGTGCGATTAAGGATTGGGATACGCCTACTACTCCAACTGAAGTTCGTTCTTTTCTTGGTCTAGCGGGTTATTACTGCCGCTTCATTGAGAACTTCTCAAAGATTGCGGTTCCTCTAACTGCTCTAACTCAGAAGAACAAGCCCTTTGATTGGGGATTCAAGCAAGAGGAAGCTTTTCAACACTTGAAGCAGAAACTTTGCGACGCGCCTGTTCTGACTTTGCCTGAGGGCAATGATGATTTCGTCGTTTATTGCGATGCATCTAAATTAGGTCTTGGCTGTGTTCTGATGCAAAGGAACAAAGTCATAGCATATGCATCGAGGCAGTTGAAGATACATGAGAAGAACTACACCACTCATGATCTTGAGTTGGGTGCAGTTGTCTTCGCTCTCAAGATCTGGAGACACTATTTGTACGGTACAAAATGTGTGGTTTTCACGGACCACAGAAGTCTTCAACATATCTTCAATCAGAAAGAACTCAACATGAGGCAACGACGTTGGGTTGAGCTTCTAAACGACTATGACTGCGAAATTCGCTACCATCCTGGTAAGGCGAATGTCGTAGCCGATGCATTGAGTCGTAAGGAACGTACTAAGCTTCATTGTGTACGTGTTCAATCTGTTATTCAAGCTCGATCCGATATCCAAGCACGCATTTCTCAGGCTCAACAATCTTGTGTTTCACAAGGTTTGATGGATAAGGAATTTCCCTATCACATAACACCTGATCTGGAACTGGAAGGACAATGGATCATATTACTTCATGGACCGTTTGTGGGTCCCAAGCCAAGATAATCTTCGCACCTTGCTTATGGATGAAGCCCATAAGTCTCGCTATTCTGTTCATCCTGGCTCAGATAAGATGTATAAGGATCTTCGTATTCATTATTGGTGGCCTGGTATGAAGAAAGACATTGCCTTATACGTATCAAAATGCCTTACTTGTCTTAAGGTTAAGGCTGAACATCAGCGTCCTTCTGGCTTATTGGTGCAACCGGAGATCCTAGTTTGGAAATGGGAAAACATTACTATGGATCTTGTTACCAAACTTCCACGCACAAAGAAAGGTCATGATGCCATCTGGGTAGTTGTTGATCGTCTTACTAAGTCAGCGCATTTCTTGCCAATCCGTGAGGATTTTCCTGCTGACAAACTTGCAAAAATCTATGTGGATGAAATTGTAGCTCGACATGGTGTTCCTTTGAACATCATTTCTGACGGAGATGCTCGTTTCACTTCTCATTTTTGGAGAACCATGCAATCTGCTATGGGGACCCAACTTAATCTGAGCACAGCTTATCATCCGCAAACGGATGGTCAATTTAAAAGAACAATCCAGACTCTGGAGGATATGCTTAGAGCTTGTGTGATCGATTTTGGTGGTAGTTGGGATTCACATCTTCCGTTAATTGAATTCTCCTACAACAACAGTTATCACACCAGCATCAAAATGGCTCCTTTTGAAGCTCTCTATGGTCGAAAATGTCGTTCACGAGTCTGCTGGAATGAGATCGGCGAGGCTCAGCTTACTGGACCTGCCCTCATTTTAGAGACAACTGATAAGGTCAAGAAAGTTCGTGATAACCTTCAGACAGCTAGAAGCCGTCAAAAGAGTTACGCGGACCCAAAACGCAAGCCCTTGGAATTTCAAGTCGGTGATCGAGTATTACTTAAGGTCTCACCTTGGAAAGGTGTGATCAGATTTGGAAAGAAAGGAAAACTTGCACCAAGATACGTTGGACCATTCAAGATCGTTGAAAGAATCGGAAAGGTAGCCTACAGACTTGAGTTACCTCCTGAACTTGGAAATGCTCATCCAACTTTTCACGTGTCCAATCTCAAGAGGTGTTTAGCTGATGAGAACCTCCACATACCGCTTGACGAAATTCGTGTTGACAAAACACTGAAATTTGTTGAGAAACCTGTGGAAATCATGGAACGTGAAGTTAAGTAGCTTAAACGCAAGCGCATTCCTTTCATCAAAGTTCGCTGGGAAGCTAAACGTGGACCCGAGTTTACTTGGGAACGCGAAGATCAAATGAAGGCGAAATATCCGCATCTTTTTCCACGAGTATCCTCTAAATAAATTTCGGGACGAAATTTCCACAAGTAGGGGAGACTGTAACATCTGTGCTTGTAATCATTGTGAACAGTTATATTTTCAATAAAACAATGTTATTTGATCCCAATGTTTGTTTGCTTGTGTTTTACATTTTTCATGTTTTGACTTTTATGTAATTTCAAACTCTATATCGCTTTCTGGAGAGTTATACGCAAACTGGTGCGAAAACGTAATCAGTTTAAATGCGAAAAATACTCCGGAACATCAACATATACTTAACATACCTTAAATAACCTTTACATAACTTAGAAATAAGTTTTGAAGGCTTTGGTATGGCAAAAACAAGTTAATTCGCTTACAGGGACTAAATTTGACAAACTGCAAAAGTATGTCAATTTGAACTATAACGAACATTCCGGAACATGACCATAAGTTAAACACACCTTAAATATCCTTTATATAGCTTATAAATAGGCTTTGATGGGTTCGGTGTGCTAAAATAAACTTTTGGGTCATTCAGGGACTAAAAGCGTCAAAAAGTGCACAAGTTTGCATTTTCGCGCATAACTTACGTTCTGAATACATCCGGACATCCAAAAATTTATGTAAGCACTAAAATATTTTATTTTAGTGTTTGGCATAAGAAAAATCCATTCGTCACGCAATTTGGATGATTTTTCGCGCTTATGCGCATTCCGTCATAATTAAGCGAACATCGCGATCGTACGACCAAACAAACTGACATCCGACATATTTTTGAGCATGTTTCATGCCCACAATGTTTAGGCATCCTTGTGGAGCCTTGAAAATGATTTAACGAGCCTTAAACATGTCGGAAATGGCTTTAATACGCAACGGGGACTGAAAGGTGAACATTAGAAAGTGTTTGCTGATCAGGGGGACCCTAGCGTGACACCTAGCCCCCTTGGCGTCACGCTAGGCCTCTTCTGATCAGCAAAAGCCATTTTAAACACATGTTAACAGCCCCTAACATTTGTTACACATTACTTTACTACATTTGGACTTTTAAACATTTGACATGGCTTATACAAGGACTTTTGACTATTGGTTTAAACATGGACTTTATACATTGGTGGTTTGTTTAAGTGACTTAAGTAACCAGATGTGAGTAATATGATACAAGCATGGTGGATACGCCGCTGGTACTTCCTATATATAAGTGTTTGTATTATATTACATATCATAGCATTATTTAAATCATTCATTTTGGACTCATACATTTTACACAAGTAACACAATTTTCACAAGACGTTGGTTTACAAACAATTTACTTTATACAACTCATTTTACTTGGTTATACATTTAAACCATACATTATTCTCTTATTTATACATATCATTCGATCTTATCGCTTTTTAAACGATTTACAAAACAAAACAATTTACAAGGTTCATGACTGACTTTTGATAAACAACTTTTTCTAAACTTATAAATCATGAATCCTACTTTCACAAACCTATGTATCTCACAGGCATTTTTATGCTGACGTACCTATTTTCACATGTGTTTTCAGGAGCTTTTGCGTAGGACAATGATCGTGACACTAGGGCGGACCTGTGCCTTAGAGACATAAAACGAAGATAGACTTAGTTTAATTATGTTATAAACTCTTTGATTCCTGTTTAAAACAATGTAACTCTTATGTTGATAAATAAAATACAACTTTGTATGCCATGGTTATGAAACAATTAATTATGTTACATGATGTATGTAAAATGCAACATATAAATTACATCAAATGAGGCATAAAACTAACCCTTTTTTAGTACTAATATTGGAAAAAGAGTGTTTTTGTCTTCCTTTTGTATTTTCCGGATTAAATGAGCTCAAAAACGTAAAAGAAGCAAAAAGACAGCTAAATCCAACATAAATACAAGAAAAGGAACATTAGTGGATCGCCCGAACCCTCAACGGCACCTTCCAAAGCAAAATAGAGAAAACAGAAGGCTGAACACGCCCCGTGCTCAGCCAGCACGGGGTCGTGCCCAAGAAGCAGCAGAAAAGACAAACCTATAGAAGCTTCTATTGCCCACCACGGGCCGTGCTCAGCGGACACGGGGGGCGTGCCGAAAGTACTGCAGGCGCATTAATTGTAATTGCGAATTACAATTAATGAAGAGAGAGAGTGTCAGACGGGCACGGGGCCGTGCCCAGCGGACACGGGGCCGTGCCCAGGCCTCTGTTCAGCCTATAAATAGGAGTGCTTGGTTTCATTGCAACTCATCCCTTGGCACACCACCTCTCTCACACTTCATCCACCACCCACCACCATCACAACACCATCATCCACCACCATCATCCATTGTCCATCATAGAGTGTGTGAGTCGTCTCGGGATCCAAGATTGATCGTAAGAGTTCTTGACAATCAAGGCCATGTTTGCCTAAGTCTCTTACATCACTTGGTGAAGACAAAGTGTCTAGTATAATACTTTTTATTTCTAATCTTTTGCACTTTTTATTTGGTTTTGTATTAATGACTTTAATAACTAGTTACTTATGTTGAAGGTGATCTTTCCTTATCGTTTGTCCGTGGTGTCTTGGCATTATTTTACTGCCTATATAAAATAAAGGATTTTCACCATTCATATCTCCACGGTCTATATGGAGGTATGTTGGCTACCTGGTCGGGGGTTAAGGGAACGGTTTGGTAAAGGTCTTGCCATTGTTCAGCGTTTAGAGGTCCTGCAATGGACCTGGGTCAAATTTAGTAGGACCTCCTTCAATACTTCACGGTATTGGATGGCGGGGGTCCAAACTCTTTGATCCCCTCATAAGTTAACTACTATTAATACTATAACCCGGCTATTTAGGACTGTATCCCTGCTGACTCAGACTACTTAGTCGAGGGTAACGTCACCGCCAAAAGCGGGGCCTACCACAATACTGCATTAATAACTTAATTCATTATCTTCCAATAATCCACCCCTTTAGGATTGTATCCCTGCTGACTCAAACTACTGGGGTGAGGGTAACGTCACCTTCAAAAGAGGGGCCTACTACAATAACTAAGATAATCTCTTAATTATGTGCAAAAGTGCGGAAATAATCAAAGGTTATACTAGATACGAGTCGGAACCAAGTGATTCATCTTGTCTATCTGTTTTTATTTTATTTTTATTTTCAGCATTTTAGTTAGTTTTTATTTTTCTTAGTTCAAAACATTTTTCCAAACTTTTATTTTGGTTAGACGTTGAGGATAAACCGGTACTAAAAGCTCTTGTGTCCTTGGACGACCTCGGTATCTTACCAACGCTATACTACACTCAACGATGGGTGCACTTGCCCATATGTGTGTTTAGTGTTAGTGAAATATCGTGTTTTATAAATTTAAAACTTGGCTAAAATAAGTGTTAAAAAGGGCTTAAAATATACACCTAAAATATATAACACTTTCACGCACATCATTACAACACTCCCCGACGTTTTCCGCCACGTTTTGTATGTTATACGTGGTCGGGGTGTGACATAGTACATGGTTTTCAAAGAAAATTTGCTTCGTATATTGACCTAGCATACCTAGCACATGATTTCAAAACATTTTCACGACATGCTTACATTGTTCTAGACATTTGGTGCGTTGAACTCCACAATGATACATTCATTAACATTGATCACGCCGATCGGTAGTATGTAATGGTACCATAGGATTGACAATCTCGTTCCCGCTTCCTAGGTTTATTTGGAAGTGACCTTAAGGAATGACAGAATTCGATGAACATTTGATAAACCTTTGACCTGATAATGGTTTATCCGACAGAAGACAAGGCTTGAATGTATTCGCCAACAAACCTAATAAATGTTTACTCAAGAAAAGCAATGATTTATAAAACAAAACTTTTGATTAAACAAGAATCCTATTCATTCAAAAACATTGTTTTGTACAAGACATTTTGGTTATACAAGACATTATTTCCTATGGTTTAAGCAAAGACCTTTTGTTTACCATACAAGACATTGGTTTATACATGACATTTGGCTTACATAAGACACTGGTTATTACATGACATTTGGTTTACACAAGACATTGGTTATTACATGACATTGGTTTTCACAAGACATTGTTTTATACATGACACTGGTTTATACAAGACATTGGTTTTAAGTAAGTGATTTAAATAACGAGGCATGTGTAATATGACAAAAGCATGGTGGATACGCCGCTTGTACTTCCTATATATAAGTGCTTTTATTATATTACATATCGTAGCGTTATCTAAACCACTTCGAACAATAACAAGACATGACATCTTTTTGACATATTTTATACAAGACGTGGCATATTTTATACAAGACATTTTCATTTGGTTATTAACTTAACCATGCATCATTTCTTTTAAATCATTTGATTTTCATATGATTTCATGAAAGAAAACATTTTTATAAAGGTTCATGTCTACTTTTTAGTTAAACATTTCTTTTAACATTCAAAGCCATGAATCTTCATCACAAAACCTATGTTACTCACAGACATTTTTATGCTGACGTTTTACTTTCACATATGTTTTAGGAGCGAATGTTTGATGTTGAGCTTGCTTCACATAGGGCGGACTTGGGCCTTAGTGATTTAAAACATGAAAGACAATTTATTTTATGTTTTGTTTATGTTTATTCCAAGACAATGTAAAACATTATGTACCATGTGTTGTGAAACAATAATCCTGTGACATGACTCCCCGACGTTTCCATCGCGGTTTGTTGTTTTACTCGGTCGGAGTGTGACACTTGTTTTGTATAAACCAATCGATTTTATTTTGTTTAAACCAATCATCTTTGTTTTGTATAAAACTAGTATGGTTTGTCGGCGAATACAATCAAGCCTGTGTTGACTCGTCGGACAAACCACCGAAGGGTTTATCAATTGTTTTATTTTATTACAATGTATAGATTATAGATTTGTTTATTTGGGTTATTATTAATCCATAAGCTTCTAGTTATTTATGACCCATTTTACACATCAGGTCCTTTGTTACCCGACTATTTATGTTCTTATGCTTTAGTAGTCACTTCCCTAATTAAAGACTCAATGCAATCTAATTCATTAATATTGTCTCCTACCTTACTTTGCAATGTTTTTAGGCATATTAACCATGTTGATGAGACATTCCAAACATTTAAACTATTTTTAAACAAATAATGTTTTTGTTTACAATTTAAATACTTTAAATATTAATGTCATGATGACCTTTAAGTATCCATCTGCCAGACATACATACTACTATTGTATTTAGGTATGTTTGGCAAAATTAGCTGTTAGCTGGTGACTGGAAGTTGTTAGCTGGTAGTTCTAGCTAGTAGCTAGTAGCTGTAACTTTTTAGATATATTTGGTGTTTGGTAGAGTAGGTGGAGCTTTTAATAAAATGTATAAAATGACCAAAATGGACATAACTAAAAATTTAAAAAGTTTGTTTATTAAAAAGTTCATTATCTTTAGAGGTTGAAAAAATCATTTTTCCCTAAAAGCTTGTAGCTCCTTAACGCTACTAGTAGAAGCGTTCAACCAAAAGTTTCAAGCTCCTAACCTAAAAGCTTCAAGCTCCTTCAACCAAACAAGGCTTTTTATTGAATATGAGCTTTTTCTTAAAAGCTTAAAACTAGAAGCTCCTAAAATCTCCATGCCAAACATACCCTTAAAACATTCTAATCGGAATTTGAATTAAAAGAAATTCAATCCATGAAAGGATGCTGAGTAATAAAATTTGATTGACAAAACAATCATAAAGAAATTGTAATCTATCATCCATACCTCAAACCTAGCAACCTGCCGCCTAGGATCTCCGGCCCTGATAGCCGCTAGTGACCCGACACGATTGCCACCCACAGCCCGACTCGAGTGCACCCACACACCCCAACCCTAACCACCATTCCACTCGGAATGCCATTACCTGACCACTACTACTGCCCCAAACCCAACGACCCTGCCTCAGATACCGACCCCGCCCGACCCAAGTAGGCGGTTGCTGACTTGAAGGTTCGGGTCGCGGCGGCTGCTCGAGTCGGCATATAGGTTTGTGTATGTGGTCACCTCTGAGTCCAGACGATGGTCCGGGTCGAGTCAGGTAGTTGTTCGGTTCGGTGAAACGGTCGAGTTCGGATTTGGACGGTGGGGTCTGGGGTCCGTTTCAATGGTCGGGGTCCAGTCCATGCAAGGGTCCTGCTCGGCGGTCGGGGGTCCAGGTCCATTTCGGTCTTTTTAGAAACCCAAATTGGTTTTTTTTGTCGGTTCTTGGCAAACCGGGTTCTCTTCAGTTTTGCCCCTGTTTGACCGGTTTTTTAAACTGGAATATGTTAGTTTTTGGTTCCAAACCGGTTCTTGCGCGCACATTTTTTACTGTTTTGACCAAATAAAAATATAAAATATGACTTTTATTATTTTTTATAGCTTTCATACTATTTTAGGTTAAAAATAATAGGTTTTTTATATATTTTTTTATTACAATAATATAATTTAAATAAATATTAAAATACTAATACAAATTACAAAGTGATGCCTATTATAAGCTTTCAAGTTTCTAACTTAGTAAACGACATTCCAATAATTCATTCATATTTGACTATAGATTCTTCAACAACATTCTCATTGCTATTTGGATCTTCTAACTCGTTCATCCACATGTAGTATATTTTGTGAAATCTTTGAAGCACTATGCATATACTCAACATCTTTATATTGATTTCAACACTTTTATGCTCGGTTATAAAAACCCATTTCCTCATCAAATCTATCATCAAAGCAATTCCAAAAATCAGTACCACGTTGATTCCAAATTTCTAACTTAGTAAATGACGTTCCATTTACTCGTTCATAATCAGCTATAGATTCTTCAACAACACTCTCATCGTTATTTGGATCTTCCAACTCGTCCATCTGCAGTAGATTGTATGACATCTTTGAAGCACTGCGTATATACCCAACATCTTTCTTTTGGTTTATAAACCCATTCCCTCGTAAAATCTATCATTAAAGCGATTCCAAAAATCAAAACCACATTGATTCCGAATTTCTAACCCAGTAAACGACATTCCATTAACTCGTTCATATTTGACTATAGATTCTTCAACAACATTCTCATCGTTATTTGGATTTTTTCAAGTCGTCCTTCCGTATGTGGTAGATTTTATGAAATCTTGTAAGAACTTTGGATATATTCAACATCTTTCTTTTGATTCCATTGCATGTACACTCAGTTATAAACCACATGTCCTCGTCAAATTTATCCTTAAAGCGATTCCAAAAATCAAGACCACATTGATACCTCGTACCCTTCTCTTATAACTTCAAGGTCCTAAGTTAAACAAAAGCTAGATCCAAGGAGTATTCCTCATCTTCGATCCAATAGGGAACAAGTGAAGGCGTTTTTGTAAGCGTTATTTTTTGCGTTTTCGGGTTAGGTTTGTGTTTTCTAGTGTTGTGATCATCCCAAAACATCAAATAACTATTTATACTAACTTTGGTGAATAGGGGGTGAAAACGGTTAAAAAACGGCTTCAAACGGTCATATTACTCTTTTTAAACGTTCAAAACGCTCTAAAAGGCAAAAACCGATTTTTGCCGCATCGGTTTGGGTCAGGTCAGGTTTTGAAGCAAGGGTGTGGAACCGGTGGGGAACCGTCGGTTTGAATACTGAACTAAACCGGTTTGAGAATTTTGGCTTCCAAACCGATTTTGGATGTTGCCATGTTAGTATATACAACTTTTATAAATACTAGCGGTAAGACTCGTGTGCAAACACGGGTGGTTTTTTAGAAAACCATGCATAACACATTTTGATAGAAAGTAAAAAAATAATTAGTGCAGACTTACAAAATTGATATAAACCAATGGTCAATAGGTTTAGTCAACAGGAATTCCATTATGTTGATAACCAGACCACTGTTGTCTATCAACTGTTAAAAACCTATGTTGCTTTCCAACAGACGTTTACTAATAACTGTCATCCATTATCTCCAATAGAGTTTGCCTTATTGATAGATTGTAAGTATCAGATGTTAGTCAACCCATGTTAAAAAAGTTAGTCAACAGAAGTTAAAAGGGTTAGTGAACAGATGTTAGGAGAATAATGTTATGAACAATGAATTTAGTGCTCTCATTAAAAATGAGACCTGGGAACTTGTTACTACAACACCAGATATAAACATTTTTCGCAGCATATGTTCGCAGGATAGGCTTCATGCAGAGCAAGTATCAGATGCTTTCAGAAACTTCTATTGCTTTCCAACAAACATTTCCTAACAACTGTTCCTCCATTATACCCAACAGATGTTGCCAGCTTGACAGATGTTAAGTATCATCATAGATTTTGTAAAACTTCCTTGTAAACTACATTAGTAGTGGTTGTACAAACTCGTTTTTCTTTATCACAAATCAAAAGTTTCAACCCCTTCCTACTTTTTACCCTAGATACAGCAACATAGAGCTAGCCATGACTAAACACTGGATGTGGAAGATACAAACCAACACGCTCCAACGATTGTCCTTGACTTTTATTTATAGTCATAGCAAAACACAGTAAAAGTGGGAATTGTCTTCGAGAAATCTTCACTGGTATTCTTTTATCAGAAGGTGTCATCTTCAGTCTTGAAATCAAAGTATGGTGACCTACATTAGTCCCTGTGATAATTTTTACTTCAATCACAACTTTTCCGAGTTTCGTGAGTTGTAAACGTGTACCGTCACACAATCCATTTGCCTGATCAATTTTTCTAAGTAACATCACTGGAGCACCAAGTTTCAATACTAATTTATGGTTAGGTAAACTAGACAAATGAAGATTGTTTAACACATCAGGCAAGAATCTGTTTCCTGACATCCAACTCTTAATCTCATATTCTCAGTTAGCTTTAGTACTTAACAGTATCGTCATATATAAGAAGAATTCAAAGAAGCATTGACTATCATTGTTCTGGTACCTTTAGGGATGACTGGAAGAATTTGTCTAAAATCATCACCAAATAGAATGACCTTTCCCCCAAAAGGCTTGCATTCCATGTTCGGTTGACTGGAACGTGATATGTCTCTCATTGTTCTATCGAGAGCCACGAAACAATGCTTGTGAGTCATAGGTGCTTCATCCCAAATAATCAAAGTTGCTCTTTTAATTAAATCACCTAATTCAGTATTAGGCTCTATTGAACATATTGAATCCTCATTAATGTTGATTGGAATTACAAACCTTGAATGAGCAGTTCTACCACCATCCAGCAAAAGTGAAGCAATTCCACTGGATGTAACATTCAACACAACTTCACCTTTTGATCGTAATGCAGCTGCTAGGCCTGTAAACGAACCGAACGTTCATGAACTGTTCGTGAACATGTTCGGCGGGAAGTTCGTTTATGTTCGTTTATTTAATAAACGAACGAATACGAACAAAATTTTTTGTTCGTTTAATTAATGAACGAACATGAACACATCTTATGTTCGTTCATTTATGTTCGTGAACGTTCGTTTATGTTTGTTCATTTATGTTCGTGAACGTTCGTTTATGTTCGTTTATTTACGTTCGTTTAAATTCTAGTAAATACATAAAATAGTTATGTTGATATAAATATTAGGTTTTCTAACTACTTATATAAATATAACTAATTAGTAATTGAGTTTTCTAGTAACGAAAAATGAAATTTTAAAATTTTTCTTAGATCGTAATTGATCACTTACTTAATATTTATATAAAAAACTACTTAATTTTTGTATCTATGAACCCTAATTTAGATGTGTTTTCAGATGAACTGTAATATCTTAGCCTTGTTTATCTGTGTTCACAAATATTAAATTGTGTTTGTTTATATTTGTTCAATTACGTTTACTTGTGTTCGTTTATTTTTGTTGAATCATGTTAATTTATGTTTGTTTTATGTTTATTCAAATATCTTCAGTTAATTTTTTTTTGTTTATGTTCGTGAACTGTTCGTTTAGGTTTTAAATGAACGAACATAAACGAACACGAACATGCCCAATTTCTTAATGAACGAACACGAACATGCCCAATTTCTTAATGAACGAACACGAACAAAAAAAATGTGTTCGATTATATGTTCGTGTTCGTGTTCGGTTAAAGTTAAATGAACAAACACGAACATGCCTATGTTCGTGTTCGTTCGGTTCGTTTACAGGCCTAGCAGCTGCTAATGTCTACCAAAGAAACGTCTTTCCAGTTCCACCATAACCATATACAAAAAAGACACTTCCATCACCTTTTTCAATCGCTTTCATAACAATTTTATATATTTTTTCCTGTTCGGCAGTTAAACACTTTACATAACCATCATGTTCCCTTTGAAGAGCTACTCTATCATACGATAGTTCTTTCATTATCAATCGATTGTTCGACGATGAAACATAATTGTCCGGAACAGTTGGCATATCATCAAAATTTCTCACTGTACTCCCATTGATAAGTAGCAACTTTTCAATTTTAGATAGACAAATATTTTCAAGTTCTTCTTGTTGAAGAACCAAATCTAAAACAAATGTTGAAAAAAGTATTAGTTTTTTCCCAATAACGAAGCTATTGCTTAATTTTAATGTAGTTGTATATAACTTTAATAAAATAATCACATTACCTGCAATACCAGTTATCTTTCGTTGCTGATACACAATGTCTTCACATAACAAGGACTTCGTTTCCGACCAAAAAATACCAGGACGAGATATCGAATTTGACAGCAACAACATTACAAAAAAAAGTCCTCAAGAAATCTCCGGTTGACCATGTGCTAGCTTCTTTGACGGCATTAACATATTCCTTATCATCATCCAACAGTCCCTGTGCAAAACATGCATCTTTAAATGTTTCAAAAGCCTGTCCATCAACTGTTTTAATATCTTCAAAACAGGTTGGTCCCCTAATATGATTCAGTAAAATCCTTAGGTAATAACAATCACCAAGTGATGGTGGGACATAATGTATCCTCCCAACTGATCCATACAGATGCTTTCTTCGATTCCATTTCTGATTTTTAGCTTTCCATACATAATATCCCGGAAACTGAACATACTTCAATGTCCTGGCAAATTCATCGACTTTGTTACAATTCATCCACTCTGTGAACATTGTCATTTTCACAGTTGGATCAGTAACAATATCACACAAATTATCATGATCGTTATACACAATACTCTGACCATCTTCACAATGAAAAGGCAATACTTCAACAGCTGGATATCTATAAGGTATATCATACATGAATATTCTCCAAGCAGCTTCACAATCAGAGATATATCTACAATCAATGTATGCTTTTATCTCATCTACAGCTACATTCTGCTGCGTATCATTGTTGGTGCTATTGGATTGAAATACAGAAGTCGTGACTCTATCAGGCCCCTTATTAATATATTTAAACAAATATTTGATAGAACCTGACTGGTTGCACCATTCAAGGTTAATGTGGCACTGATACTTTCTGAGCAGGAGAGTATTGTAAGGAACTACAAACCTATTATCAAGTGCCACACCATTCTTTACTACTGTATTACTTGTTATCCTTCAGAATCAACACAAGTCTCAACTACACATTTTTTGGGAAACTTTTTAGAACATTTTTGCTGAACCATACATGGACAAAGTAGGTTATCTGTACCACATGGTGTGACAACTTGTATAAATCCCTGTTACGTTTCACTGTACTTTGTAATTTCATGCACGTTATATGATTTGAATATGGTGTTTGATTATATTTGAATAAGTTGTGAGCTGGAAATGTGTTATGTGAAAAGTGTTTGTATGTATGTGAATTACGTGGAAACCGAAACCCGAAACCGAAACCTTTGTAATACTTTATTTTTTTGCGAAACTTATAAGAAACCGAAATCCGTTACCTATTGACCCAAACCGAACCCACCTCTTTCCCCACAACCAATCTCGGCCCAAACAATTAAACCCAACAACTCGCGACCCCTCTTTCCTTGAGGCCCAATAGCCCAAATCGCCCCTACCCTTATGTTTTTATATTTACGTATGTGTTATTGCATGAGAAGAAGTTCAAAAAAAAACCCTAGACTCTCTTGGTGTAGTGCGACGGCAGAAGAGAAGGCACCCCCCCTTGATTGTGTCTTCTTCCTTGCTAGTTCCTTCTCTCCACTTCAAGGTTAGTACACTTATTATTTTGCGGCTTAGGGTAGTTCTTTTTCGCATACATAGCTGTGTTTGAATCGTTTTTGGTAGACATGTATTTATTGCATAATTAGTTTCAGATGATTATACATGAGCATTTGATGATGTGCATATATATACATGAGCATTGGCTGCATTTTTGCGATAATCTTGATTTTTCATAGTTAGGGTTGTGTGATTCTTGATATGCTAGGTGATAATTGATGGGTTAATCTGTTGTTAGTCAATATTTGTGACATATGTGCCTCTACGACCATCATACAAATACAAAACCAATGAAATCTTGTGTTTCATACTTGGGATTTGTATCAATACGTGTATCATTTACACATATCAATTCTTGTTCAATTTCGAGCTTTAAATCGCTTTCTGGAAAGTTATACGCAAACTGATGCGTAAACGTAATCAGTTTAACGCGACAAACACTCCGGAATAGTGACATAGGCTTGACATACCTTAAATAACCTTTACATAACTTAGAAATAAGTTTTGGAGGGTTTGGTCTGTCGAAAACAAGTTTATTCGATCGTAGGGACTATTTGTGTCAAACTACGAAACTATGCCGAATTGTACAGTAATGAACATTCCGGAACTTGATCATAAGCTAAACATACCTTAAATATCCTTTACATAGCTTAGACATAGGCCTTGAGGGGTTCGGTATGCGAAAATAAACTTATTTGATCAACAGGGACTAAAAGCGTCAAAAATTGCATAAGTTTGCATTTTCGCGCATATCTTACGTTCTGAACATATCCGGACATCCAAAATTTTTGTAATCATTAAAATATTTTATTTTAGTGATTGGAATGCAAAAATACCACTCGTCGCGTAATTTGGATCGTTTTCGCGTCCGTTCGAGTTTTCGTCTTAATTAACCGAACAACGCAACTGTACGACCAAACGAACCGACATCCGAGAAGTTTTCGAGCATATTTCATGTTCCCTATACTTTAACTTCATTTTAGAGCCTTCAAATGGGGTTAACGGGGCTTAAATACGTCGAAAATGCATCAAAAACCAAGTTTTACACATACAGGGGCCTTTTTGACATTCTGTGAAAGTTGGCTAGGAGGGGCGCAAAGACCCATGTACATGTCTTTGCGGCCCGTGACAACATGCCAGACAGAAACTTTGAATCTGGTCAATTCAGCTGATTTCAATGGTTTTATTCCTTGATTTGTGATACCATTTGATTGTTTTGAAGTTCCCCTTGTATTGAAATCTATGGGCACAAGTGTATGGTGAGATATGAGCCTTGATCCTTGCAAAAACACATGTCAAGATCTTGTTAACTCATGAATTACTATAAATACCCACATGATCTTCACTCATTTCTCACACATTTGATCTGAATCTGCTCTAAGTTGAAGTGCATACTTCATACCTGAGTGTTTTAGATCAAATTCTTCCTTGCTTGGACCTCTTATAAGCTTCTTTCATGCTTGTTATTGCTTTTCAAGCATGAAAGTCAAACGGTGTTTGACTTTCTGCTTTGACCATGAATTGGTCAACACAAAGTTCATTTGAACTTTGCAACGTGAGCGTAATCACAATGGTTATAGTCCCTTGTGACTATACATACTGATTACCACGTCGTTTAGTCGAAGTGACGAGTCAAAATTTCGGTCAAAATACGTGTGTATGCGTATCTTGCATCGAAGCTATTTTCGGGTATCAAAACCCTTTGTTTTGATATCAAACCTGTTTTCTAACTTAGTTAAACATGTTTTTACATGTTTAACTCGTCACTTTTAGTCTACATGTTTAACTCGTCACTTTTAGTCTAGTTAAACATGTTAAAACACATTTGGTGGTTTGTCTTGACAACCGCTTAGACTTTCGAACCCGACCCGTTTGATCGATCGTTAGGATCCGACCAAGCACATTTAGTGACCATAGTTGTATAGGGAATAACCTTCCGAGGTTATACCTTATGGTCACTTAGTTTAATTAGTTGTATGATAGGTAGTTTATATGCCTTAGGTAAATGACCAAAATTGTGACAACCGTAAAAAATAAAGGTATCCGTACAATTTAAATTACCATGATTAGTGCTTAATGACTGTGCTGAATAACAATTAACTGCTTTCTGATTACTACATCATACTTACATATGCATCACATATTGCATGTTGTCACATCATCATCTCATGCAAACCTTATTGACATACATGATGCACAAAGCACAGTTAGCACAGTTAACGGATAGAACAAGAATATGCTGACGGGGTTTAGTACATAGACAGACAGTGTTTTGAGACCCAGTATGAGCCAGAAACCAAGTTCTACACTAGTATGGTGTGTAGGGAAGTAAGGACCACAAAACTGCTTTTCTAGGTGATAGATAAAGTGCCGGAAATCGCCTAAAACCCACATAAAGTGCAGAATTCGGCATAAATAAATTCAGCTTTTTAACATGCTAGTTTCATGCAAAAATATGACTAAATGGTCCTGAATGATTTCCTAAGTGTCGGGGATTAAAAGTGCCACAAAAGGGTACCTAAAGAACACTAAACGGAATAGTTTGACACTTTAACGAACCGGTATCTAACCAAACAACCGGGCACTACCCGAAACACCAAAATTATGCTAGAAGCACTGTTTTATTATTTCTAAGCTAGTTATGATCCCCGAACACCTTAACACCCACTAAAATATCTAGTAACTAACTTAACTAACTATATACTTGGATTTGAATTACAAGATAACTAATTGGTTCAAATTTACACTTAGACCCCCCCCCCCCACAAGCTAGTAATCGGCCCACATGTCTAAATGGTGGATTTTATTTGAGTTATTTAATAGATTGTGTCTTGTACTTTAAGAACATTAAACCCAAAGGTTAAACATTTGTTGGAAGTGTATATATCTTAACGACAAGATCATGATCTTCACTAACACTTCACCTCATCTTCCTCTTCCCTCTCCTTGGCTCTCGGCCGAACCCACACCCCTCTACCACCATCACCATTCAATCTTTCTCATCTATTCTAAGGCCTCACAAGGGTGTTAAACTTCATTCAAGGGAGCTTGGAGCTTGTGGAACTTGAAGGACCTCTATTACTTGCTTTTATCCACCACATTAATCACCTTCATTCTCTTGTGTTCATCCCTAGCCATAGAGCTAGTAGTAAGACTCTCATAACCCTTTGTTACTTCATATTTTGATGGATAAATATGTTATACATTGATGATCATGATGAACACAAAAGAACATAAACATGAATCTTGAACATAAGCTTGAAATATGATGAAATCATGATGAAACTATGTTGTTTAGTGTATGAATGATACTTGATTGTTATTTTCTTGAGATTATGATGTTGATCATCATAAGGAGCTTGCTAGATTGTGATTAGACACATGATCTAGCAAGTGAGAGGATGATTATGTGATGAAACAAGATGATCATCCTCATGAGTAAGCATGAACTTGAAAAATAAAATGATTTCTTGAAAAATAATAATCAAGTGAGTTGATAATCTTATGGATCTAAGAATAATGAATGGTTTTCCAAAAGAACCAAGTTCAAAATGTGATTTTTAGAAGATCTTGGTTCTTACTTAAACTTATACTATTTTTGGTGATGAAACAAGTGTAGAAACACTAGAGAAACAAAAAGATTTCATAAAGAAACGTTTTTGTAAAACATGTTTACAAGTTGTAAACATCCAAATCTTTCAAGAATGAGATTTTTAAAGAAGTAAACACACTTTAAGGGGTAACTAAACCTACTAAAAACACTACCAAGTTACTACAAGTTTTTGTGAAAGATCAAGTTCATGTTGTTATGTAAATTGTATAGTTTTTGCACTTGGTAAGTGTAAGTTGTTTAGGGATTGATTGTTGATTGTTTGTGATGATTTTTAAAAAGAAAATGATATGCTTTGATAGCATGGACACCTCCATTTTCAGGGGAAACTATGGCAAAATTTTCTAAAAATATAAACACTTAGAAAAATATTTTCTAACAAGTATTTACAAGTGTATTTAACTATGGTTTTCAATATAAACTTTGCCATAGAATTTGTTACAAAAATACAAGTATTGGAGGTTGGTTTTTATAAATAAAAATGGATAAATATGTATTTAGAATATATATTTACATTAAAGACACATTGTGTGTGATTATTTGTATACTTTGTGAAGAAGTTATATTATTTTAGGGTTAAACTAATATAACTTAACAAAATACCAAGAACTTACAATCCAAAATAATACCAAAAATCACAAGGGAATAAATATATAAGTTACACACATAACCGTGTGGAACCGAACGATAGAACGTAACTTACAAAATATTCCGGAAAATACCGTTGTAAATATATTTTTGGTAAACATTATTTTGGATACGAAAGAAATGAAAATATGATTTTTATTATTATTATAAAGTATATCATATTTTCTACAAGGAGAAAATATATTATTTTTGGGAAGTAAAAATATATTTTCTTGGAATATTCGGAAGATATATGATTTTTGGGAAAGATATATATTTTCTGGGAAATACATTCTTTTCGGACAATATAAGTCTATATATATTTTCTAAAGTAAGACTTGAAATATATTATTTTGGAACTACAAATGCAAGGATACGAGTATACCTGTATAAGATACCCCCATCCTTGGGAAGGAAATACGGATTTAAATACTTGAGAAGTATTGTTACAAAAATATTGTTTAAACAATTATTCCAAAATTAAATATAATTGTAAAGTTAAAATAATTATTATTTTAACAAGAAATTATAACTTGGAATAATATTGGGAACATAAAAACGTTAAACTCTAAGCCAAGGCATGACCCGCTCGTCTAATTAGACATTAGCACATTGTAGGTAGTCGTGTTTGCTGAGGAGATTTGGGTTACGATTTTGAAGACGCATTACTGTGAGTTCATGTCCCCCTTTTTCTTTAAATTGTTTTGTTTATTAACTTCGGGGGTGAAATACATGTTACAAAAGGATTACATACAAATACAATTGGTATGGTTAGCCTAGGAAAGAACCATAGATCATGTGATTGGGTAGGCGGATACTTGGGACCATTAATCCTCGTATAAGGACCGAGGGGCATGAGTGATAGATCTATTTGGGTGTAGCGAGCCCACACCCATGAGGACCAGGGTGGCCCATAGGGTGACTATGTCTTCCAGCCGGAAGCCCGGTGCAACTTTGCTAGGTTTGAGTCTTCCTACACCGTCACACATATCAGTGGCCTTGTAAACCATTGGTGATCTTTTCCTTGTTTGCTATCATACCGGGACTTACATACATACACGGTTTACAAAGGTTTTATACATGCATATACACAAACACATGAACTCGCTCAACTTTTGTTGATGTTTTTAAACTACATGTATTTCAGGGAACTAGTGGATCTGGCAGGTGTGCATGTTTTCAAGCTGCGTATAAATAAAAGGTGTCATCCATGGTCGTAGAGTTTAGGAGATGTATCCTATACCTGGACGGGATACATGTTTCTAAACCCGGTTTATTTAAAGTCTTTTGTTGAGTCTTCATGAACTCATTTAAACATGTTGTGGTTTGTAACTTGAAATTGGTGTCTATGTTTCAAACAAGTATGTTGTGTTGTTTTCAGACTTAAATTATGGATGAACTTCTTATGGTTTTATCATTTAGCATTGTTATGATTGAATGCTATGGTATTAAGAAGTCACACCAATAACCACGCTTCCGCAAAAGTCAGGGTGTGACAGCTTGGTATCAGAGCTTCGGTCATAGCGAACTAGGATTCTTTCTCGAGTCTAGACTACGATCATTAGGGCTCTCATGAATTTTAGTGGACTGCAGTTAGAAAGAGACGAATCTGACTTCAGCCTATTAGATGAATTTTAGTAAATAATTCGTAATGATTTAGGTCTTGAGAT
This sequence comes from Helianthus tuberosus, assembly GCA_030545235.1. NCBI lineage: Eukaryota > Viridiplantae > Streptophyta > Magnoliopsida > Asterales > Asteraceae > Helianthus > Helianthus tuberosus. The sequence goes on from CM060360.1 coordinate 92,668,359, forward strand.
TTTTACAAAAGGTGACGTGGACCACTTAGAATGTCCTGTAAATTATTTAGAATTTTTGGAATAAGACAACTATTTTATAAAAATACCCGAAAACAGCCCAGTTCTGGACGTCAAAGCTGAAACAAATTGTTATTCGCGTATCTAAATGTTGTTTATGCTATCTGAGAATGATCAAACTTGTTTAATGTCAACAAAAGTGTTATGTGAATTATTGTGTGCTTTGATCACGATAAATTACATGTGGAATATGTTTATGTACGTAAGTTGTCAAAGTGAGTGCATGGTACGTGTTAGATACATGTAGGAGCTTTGTGCCTTACTTGAACACACTAATAAACTAAATGGTAATCATAATAGGACGTGATTGACCTACCTTGACTCCTAACCATTTTAAGAGACCAACCAAGCAATCGAAGGTGAGTTCACACTTTTCATCAAAGCATGGGATTCCCGGTGGTTTGGGAATGGGTTAAACAACAACTATCCACCTTGGGTGGGATGCAACCTGCGTATTCTCCTTGGGTAGAATACGTACTACCGTCCTCCTAGGTGAAGGACGACAACCATTATAATACATGTCTTAAGCATACTAGACAACAACTCTATCTTAAACTCCCCCATATTTTATATCGACTTAATCGCCAGGCCAATAGCTAATGGGTTATTAGTTAAATAGCGCTATTAGGTTTGACAAGCCTCACACCGATCCACAGAGGACGGGCGTGGACTAATATACTTGGGCACTTAGTGAATGATGATAGACATTGACTCGGGGCACTCAACATAACTTAAGTCAGTAGTCGATATGGTAACGGGTCTAGTGGTTTAAAACAGTGGGGTAGCTCCCCATGGCATGTTTTTATAAAGAACAAAGGAACTTAACAACTCGTGGTTTTTGGAACAACACTAAACAAAACAACTATGAACTCGCCAACTTTTTGTTGACACCCTACTGCATGCTTTACAGGGCGTTAGGTACATGGCTGGAGCTTGCACGAGGAGTGGACGTTGTGGCTAGGAATCAACTGTTGGATTCCTATTATTAAACCTTATGATTTTTAATTTGCTTAATGGGTTTTAAATTTTATGCTTCCGCTAACATTTAAACTTGGTTTTGGGATTTCGTTTTCATAAACACTAAATGTTTGGATTGTGATGGTTTTACTTTATTTTGCTCATCATTCAGTATGATTAGTGGTATGATCCTGGTCAGTCACATGCCTCGCGGTGATACTCCGCTTATGGATTTTCGAGGGTGTGACAGATTGGTATCAGAGCCATTGGGTATAGTGAACTTGGTTTTAAAAAGGGGAAAAATCTTTTTGACAAAACCAGACTATAACCTGCTCAGTGCTCAACGATCCACAGCGACGCTTCGCTCCACGTGCTAGACTCAACATTATAGGTGGTATGAATTAGGTTAATACTGCCTACTCGATAGTTTACTTTTGCATGGTGTGTTGCTTATGGTATGCTTTGTTCATAGAGATACTTGGAACTTTATATGCTTATGTCAAACCCTCTTTTGTTATTCTTTTCCACACTCCTGCGTCGACATTCTCGTTTAGTGTTTGTGAATGTGTATTCTTTTTCTTTAACGTGTGTGTTATGTTACTAACTTGACAGACATGTCCACATCATCCGCATCATCCGACCAGCCCCGGGCGCCAGGGAAGGCACCCGCTTTACACACTTATCCCCGTGTCAAGTGGAGACGCGTTCGGCTTATCGTAAGAGACTCGCTCAGGGTGGGGAGTCGTCCTCCCGACCTACACATGCGTTATCAGTTAATCCAATTAGTGCCCAAACTGAGTCTACAGTGATGAAGGCTCTTAGGTATTATAACCAACTTTTGATAGAGCAAAACCAGACCTTATTATAACAGAATCAGTTTTTTCTGAAACAAGTTACTACCCTAGAAGGGCGGGTAGAATCTCAAGGAGAGCAGATACGGGTGCTCTTTGAGATAACTTGTGACAACCCGAGCTTTCAAGGTCTTTCTTCGACACGCTACTTGTTTCAAACCAGTGCCTTCATAAATTGTTTTCATTATAATTGATTGTTTGCATTATAACTATTTGCATTATAATTGTTTGCATTACTATTGTGCTTCATTGGTTTATGCACATGGGCCAAAAGTTAATGCGACTTGATTGGACCTCCATAAAACAGTTCACGTGATCCATCAGTTTTGTTGTTTTATATGATCCTTTATTGGCTGCCACAACCATAATATCACATGCAACTTTATTAAGCCACACAAATCTATGACTTAAATATGTATTAGCATGTGATTGATGCACTTGTTATCAAATGATTAGTATTAGAAACATTTGAACTGTTTAGGTGTATAAACTAAAAAAATATATATGACAAAACATGAATATTTCACCACTAAGCCTACTCGACGAAACATGGATGTTTCGCCATCAACCAATTTCGTCGGAGAATGGTTGCCGAGATGGGCTTAGGCCCGAGTGAAGCCCAATTATTAACAGCCACGTTTATGATATATTTGTACGCGAATCACGATTTGTGGAAACCCTAATCTTCTTATCACCTCTCACCTCTTTTCTCTCCTTGCAAACCCGACGGCAGTTGTATCATCGCTCGAAACCTTCGTCGCTCAAAACATTCGATACGGTTAGTGTCTTGTTATTACCCGTATAATTATCGATCGACACGTACAGATGTTTGATCATGAGTTTATATGTTAATAGTGTTAGATTTCTCATTAACTAGGCTTTTCTTGCAATGATGATTGTGCCATGAAATTGTACGCTAATATAGTTGCTGTGAATCTAATATGGAAACATGTGGGAAATGGTTTCTAGAGATGTTTGTATGCATGTTATTCAATAATCTATGGTTAGAGAAATTGATATTAGGTTGCGGGAGAATTAGAATATAAGGGGATTGAAAATGCTGAACTGTTTATTAATAATGAACTGATCAAATGACATGTCGATGCAAAGATTGGTTAGGTTGATTGTTTGTGTTGTAGATAATGAAACTGTTAGTGCATGAGTTAGGATCCTATGAATCATTGTATAAGTCCATGATTTGATCGAATAAATTCGTAAACGGAAACTGTTGAGTGAGTAATGGATGGTAAATTATAACTGTTATGCTTGTGACGAAACATCCCTTCGACGAAACACCTCAGTGTTTCGTCATACATCAGTCGACGAAACCCCTACAAGTTTCGTTGCATACCTGTTTAGTCACCAACGCCATTTAACTTGTCGACGAAAACCCTTAGAGTTTCGTCGTTGTCATGTCTTGTTATTAGGCTGGGAACTCATCAACGATTGTCGTCTATGTGAGTGGTAGGTAAATGGAACTACATGTGTGCATGATGTTAATGAAACTGTATGACGTGGCTTCATGAATAAGCACATTTAACTATTAAGGGCTATTATGAACAATATATATATATATATATATATATATATATATATATATAAAGGGTGGAATTGTATGAGTGTTAAACTGAAATCATGCATACTCGATTATAGGGTTGTCCGGGTCGCACAAGTATTAGTTGGGTCATTAATATAATCCTTGCACAGAACTAAATATTATGTGTCATGTACATAATGGATTCATGATGAGAAGTTGCCTGTGAACAGAACACCTGCTAAGATACTACTTAATGATAGTAGGATGACACGTTAACTGTTATGACTTGAATTAAATGTGTGGCACTTATGCATTAAACTGTGTGGTATGTGAGTAAGGAATACGTGATGTAATCGTACGTAAAATATGTAGCATGTGTGCACATGAAACTAATCACTATTGGTAACTATGTTAGGATGTGCATGATCGACTGTTAAACAAAGAAATTAATCTTACCGAGCAAACCAAGGTGAGTTCACACTTTCTACAAGGCATGGGATTCCCAAGGGTTGGGAATGGGTTAAAGAACTAAAACGGAAACTGCATATTCTCCTTGGGTAGGATACGTACGGCCATCCTCCATGGGTAGGATGCCAAGATTAAACCTCGCGTATTCTCCTTTAGTAGGATACGTACGTTCGTCCTCCTTGGGTAGGACAACAAGATTAAACATACTGGACCAAAACTCTATCATAAGTCCCTCATTTTATATCGACTTAATCGTCGAGGCCGATGGCGAGCGGGTCATTAGTTAATAGCGCTATTAGGTTTAACAAACCTCACACCGTGTCGTTCGAACGGGCGTGTACTAATGGACTAAGGCAAAGGGTCAATGATGATAGACATTGACTTAGGGCACAACTTACTTTCGTTAGTAGTCGATATGGTACGGTCTGGTAATTCACATGGGAAGCCCCCCACTAATTATTGAGAAGGTTTGGGAAACAGGGATACTGATTAATACGTGGTTTACAAAACGAACTTACGATTATTGAAACGAACTCAATAACTAATCAACCAACTGTGAACTCGCTCAACTTTGTTGTTGACTCGTTGTTACATGCCTTGCAGACCTTTAGGTTCATAACATTGGGAACTTGCTGTCTGGGAAGCTGGAGTGGTCATGGGTCGAGTTACATGGAAACGCAACACAAGACTAAGAGCTTTTATATGTGGTTTATAAACACTTAACGAATTAAATATGCTTCCGCTGTAAACTGTGAAATATTGTAACGTGTAACACTTATTGTTATTGAATGAAAGTTTTATTGAAATATACGCATGAGTTCAATGTGATTGGTGACTAAGATCCTGGTCAGTCACGCCTCCAAGCGGTGGTGCTCCGCATGTGGATTTTGTGGGTGTGACAGATTGGTATCAGAGCCATTGGTTATAGAGAACTTGGTTTTAAAAAGGGGAAAATGTTTTTGTAAAACCAGACTATAACCAAACAATTCTAAAGACGTGAATACGACCATGACACTCAGCTCCAGATTGCAAGGTTCGTCTATCATAAACTCATTGTACTGTATAACTAGTGAACACCTACATATGATATTGCATGTGATTGCACGTTTAGCACAACAATATGAATTCATGTACACTTGCATGTGTTATGTGACTAATAGGGTGGTATTTCCCTAAACTTTCATGACTTACGCTTCGTGATACTCTTTGTTGCTACTCGAGTTTGGGGAACCAATTGACATGAGTTAAGAGGAGCTGAGATGAGCATGCAAATCACAATATTATTGTGGGTGCACACCTAATAATAAGGTGGGGTGCATGTAAATCCCAGTGAGGCTTAACAAGTGGAAAAGGGGTTCCGTTCCGTTATTTGATCAATGAGAAACATAACAAACCTATAGGGGCCATAGCAGTAATTGTCCCCCTACTCAAACTCAAACATGAACTTCTCATTTATCGTTGGAATCTTTTGAAACTCGATGCTGTCGAGTGTTACCTGAACACCCCTCTGAGCTCAGTGAACCGTGTAGAATGTTAGGTGCTTATACGAACACTCATGTGTTGGATATCGCAGCTTCGAATGATTGATCGATATCTCTCTCACCTTTCTTCGCTTGTTGGAACTTAACGTATTGACGCCTCAGATTCTAAAGTGCGATCACTTCTGCGACACTCCCACAACATACTGAGTATTACATGAACCACTTGCAACAATTATGGACAGGAGGATGAGCATAGCACTTTACCGACCTCAGTACTTTGGCGGCCCTGATTTCCGGCAATGAGCACCACCGAATTGGTTTCAATCGAATCCTTAACCCTTATCAGCGACCCATGGGAGCCAACTCTTACGAATCAATCGAGACATAAGTGATGATAATTGACTTTAGTGGGGTATGCGTAACTGTCAGCACCATGAGTAGCGCTTTAGGACGTGGCTCAAAATTTGAAAAGATGGACAATGATGGTGAAGAATCCTAAGGCTTCGTTTCGAGCAACGACATTGGGAGCAGCAGTCACTGCGACAACAAGGTATTCGCAACCTTAACCTACAGTAAGGAAATAAAGGTGCCTACATCATGGTTTGGCCGTAGTTAAGTTAAGAGGTCAAGGATCAAAGGAACAACGACAGTACTTGGAACCCTAGTAACGGAAACAACAACACCAGGAATGGTGCTCTTGGAAGGGCATTTAGAATTGGCGTGGGCGACGTCAGGGCTTTAACGACATGGTAGTTTGTATGAGTAGCAACCCGCTTCGTCTCTGTTCCGTTTGACCCTGATGGTCCCGGGAGTTGAACCTGCTGAGGAATCGGCTGATGGCTAGACAATGGAAACCTGATATGATTGTTGGGATGCAAACACGACCTTGTAGGACAAATGATCGACATCGACCTTCCTTTAGTTATTTTTTATAGATGTACCCCGTGAGAAGATAAATTCTACGTATCCCTTTTTCCTTCGTGGAGGATTTGTTAACTGTACTAACGCGTCTGGGTGGCGCAATGGTTAGTGGAGTGTCAGCATTGAGAGTCAGGAGTGCCTAGGGAGGGATTACCCCGCTATGTGGCAAATGTTATAGACGCAAGGTTAGGAAAAGAGGATCGAGGATCCACCAGCTGTTCGTGATTACACTCCATGTGCTGCTAGAGGAAACTTCCAGGATCATCTCTACAACTGTTAAGAAGGAACTCAGTTTGACCTCGCGCCGGAGGCAATTCTAACTACTCGTACCCCTTACCGTTTTGCACCAGGAAGGTTGCAGGAGCTGTTTAACCAACTACAGGAACTGTCGGATAGGATTTTTTTGCTTTAAGGAGCCCTCTCTATACCCATGAAGAAGAAGCCTTTTCGTATGTGTACTGATTATCGAGAACTCAACAAGGTGACAGTCAAGAACCGTTTGCCTCAACCACGTATTGACAACCCGTCGACCAGCTGCGAGGAACAAGCTTCCATTCGGGAATTGGCTAGTGAACGAACTATTGACAGATGGGAATCCAAGGGGAGAATGATCTTAGAACAACATATCGAATGTATTTCCGCCATATCAACGTTATACACCATGACCATTGAATTGACCAACACACCAGCAGCTTCAGGGAATCGCATGAATCGACCGCATTTATTGACAACATTCTGAATCCTGACCAGGAGAACGGAACGCCATGGGTGGCATTTATATCTTATTTTAGAACTCCTGAGAGAGGAGCCACTCCGCTTAAAGTCTTGTTAAATGTAATTTATGGGTTCGAGAGGTACCTTTTGGTTATATAATCAGTAAAGTGGGAATGCACGTAGATCTCGCTAAAATCCGTCTTGGTGGGAAACTGATCGACACCAAGGAATCCATCGTGGACACAGCAATTTATTGGTCTCACTTGATACTATCACAGATAAATCACAGGATTTTCGCAGGTCGAGCAGCCCAAATCTCTCTAGCACAGCAGGGTGCTGTGTTCGTGAAGGACAGAACAGGAGGACGTCCTTTCAGCTTTCGAATCCCGACTCTGCAATGCTCTGAGCATCGTTTTACCCGAGGGTGCGGGTGATTCAGTGTTTTATCCTTATGGTCCGAATCAGAGTCCCAGCTACACATCGACGCAACACAAGAGAGTGATGACATACATGATGGAGTGTCAAAGAGGAACTGCGCGACGCACACGACTGGCGGTGAAAACAGTGGTTTTGGGATTTTGGATGGAGGCATCACTTGGACGGTACCAGATGCGTTTTTTTAGACCGATCACAAGGGCCTCCCATGTACCGATGTTCAAAAGAGCTAAAGCATACAATGGCATCGCTGGATGGAACTTCTGAATGAATACGACTGCGAAACCTGAACCTGCACGAGCTTTGCAGCTCGCTGTCGACTCTAACTTGCCAGAATAAGACTTGCTCTGTTCAAACTGGAGAACTGAAGGAAGATGAATCTTCAAGTTGAACCCATGCGGGGCATGGAGAAGCAACCTTTGACCAGTCGGACGATACTCGTTACTTCATGAAACGAATGCGGGTCTCATTTCACGGCAACTGTAGGGAACTCGCGTTGAGCAAGCACACTAGTTTCGACATTCTAGCCGTCTGGATTTTGATGAGAGGTGTTAGGATTTACATACCCTGTAATGGTAATCGGACGTGAAAGCTCACTTAGTTAAGTATGTGAATGATGGATCGACTTGTGGAAAGTCAAGGTATAGCATCAGCAACCAGCAACCCCCACATGGAAATGAGAACAGACTGCCATGGAATTTGGTCGCTAGTCTACTTACAACTCGAAACGGAAACAATATCACCTAGGTGATCGTTGAATGTCTCACATAACTGGCACACTTTCTCTCCATCAAGGAAATGGAAAAGTTTTCTATACTTGTCGTCATCTACCTGGAAGGAGCGGTTGCTAGGCACGGGGTGCCAACCTTCATTACCTCTAATCGCAACCCACAATTTGTATCTGATTTGTGGCAAGCGGTGCACAAACCCTTAGGCTCACGTTCAGACATGAGCACAGTGTATCATCCACAGACGGATGGGCAGACTGAGCGCACCATCCAAACCCTTGAAGACATGCTTCGAGCCCATGAAATCGACTTTGGCAACGGTCGGAGAAGACACCTCACTTTAGTAGAAATTTCGTGTAACAACAGTTACCACAGCAGTATCCAAGCCGCTCCGTTTGAGGCGTTGTACGGACGTAAATGCTGATCCCCTCTTTGCTGGGCCGAAGTTGGTGGCAGCCAAATCACTGGCCCAGAGCTTGTGGTAGACACAACTGAGAAGATTGCTGAGATACGACAATGAATGGCGGCAGCTCGTGACCGTCAGAAAAGCTACGCTGTTATGCATAAAGAAACCACTCGAGTTCCAAGTTGGGGATCGAGTACTATCTAAAGTCTCACCTTGGGAAGGTGTACTTCGTTTTGATATACGAAACATAACTCAAACCGCGATATGTGGAACCTTTCATAATCATTGAAAAGATAGGCAAAGTGGCCTACAAGCTAAACCTACCCGCAGAACTCAGTGGAGTTCACAACGTATTCCATGGGTCGAATATGAAGAAGTGTCTGTCAGATGAAACTCTCATAGTTCCTTTCAAGGAGCTCATCATCGACGATCAGTTGCGATTTGTCGGGGAACCAGCAGAAATCTTGGACCGGGAAGTCGAGATTTTCAACCGCACCAGAATACCTATTGTTCGAGTTCGTTGGAACTCTCGTTGTGGCCCAGAGTTACCTGGGAATGAGCAGACCAAATGAAATACAAATATCCCCAGTTGTTCGAGAATAATGAAACCGCTACTGAGGCTGAAGCTACTGTGGAATTTCGGGACGAAATTCCACACCAACGGGGGGATGATGTGACACCCCAGGAAAACCAGGAAAACCATGCAACCTAACTAGCTTCCTCAGTGACTACGTGCTAAATTTCGGGACGAAATTGCTTTCAAGTTGGGGATAATGTGACAACCCGAGCTTTCAAGGTCTTTCTTCGACACGCTACTTGTTTCACACCAGTGCCTTCATAAATTGTGTGCATTATAATTGATTGTTTGCCTTATAACTATTTGCATTATAATTGTTTGCATTACTATTGTGCTTCACTGGTTTATGCACATGGGCCGAAAGTTAATGCAACTTGATTGGACCTCCATAAAACAGTTCACGTGATCCATCAGTTTTGTTGTTTTATATGATCCTTTATTAGCTGCCACAACCGTAATATCACATGCAACTTTATTGAGCCACATAAATCTATGACTTGAATATGTATTAGCATGTGATTGATGCACTTGTTATCAAATGATTAGTATTAGAAACATTTGAACTGTTTAGGTGTATAAACTAAAAAAATTATATATGACAAAACATGAATATTTCACCACTAAGCCCACTCGACGAAACATGGATGTTTCGCCATCAACCAATTTCGTCGGAGAATGGTTGCTGAGATGGGCTTAGGCCCGAGTGAAGCCCAATCATTAACAGCCACGTTTATGATATATTTGTACGCGAATCACGATTTGTGGAAACCCTAATCTTCTTATCACCTCTCACCTCTTTTCTCTCCTTGCAAACCTGACGGCAGTTGTATCATCGCTCGAAACCTTCATCACTCAAAACATTCGATATGGTTAGTTACTTGTTGTTACCCGTATAATTATCGATCGATACGTACAGATGTTTGATCATGAGTTTATATGTTGATAGTGTTAGATTTCTCATTAAGTAGGGTTTGCTTGCAATGATGATTGTGCCATGAAACTGTACGCTAATATAGTTGATGTGAATCTAATATGGAAACATGTGGGAAATGGTTTCTAGAGATGTTTGTATGCATGTTATTCAATAATCTATGGTTAGAGAAATTGATATTAGGTTGCGGGAGAACTAGAATATAAGGGGATTGAAAATGCTGAACTGTTTATTAATAATGAACTGATCAAATGACATGTCGATGCAAAGATTGGTTAGGTTGATTGTTTGTGTTGTAGATAATGAAACTGTTAGTGCATGAGTTAGGATCATATGAATCATTGTATAAGTCCATGATTTGATTGAATAAATTCGTAAACGGAAACTGTTGAGTGAGTAATGGATGGAAAATTATAACTGTTATGCTTGTGACGAAACATCCCTTTGACGAAACACCTCAGTGTTTCGTCACACATCAGTCGACGAAACCCCTACAAGTTTCGTCGCATACCTGTTTCGTCACCAACGCCATTTAACTTGTCGACGAAAACCCTTAGAGTTTCGTCGTGGTCATGTCTTGTTATTAGGATGGGAACTCATCAACGATTGTGGTCTATGTGAGTGGTAGGTAAATGGAACTGCATGTGTGCATGATGTAAATGAAACTGTATGACATGGCTTCATGAATAAGCACATTTAACTATTAAGGGCTGTTATAAACAATATATATATAAAGGGTGGAATTGTATGAGTGTTAAACTGAAATCATGCATACTCGATTTGGGCTTATAGGGTTGTCCGGGCCGCACAAGTATTTGTTGGGTCATTAATATAATCCTTGCACAGAACTAAATATTATGTGTCATGTACATAATGGATTCATGATGAGAAATTGCCAATGAACAAAACACCTGCTAAGATACTACTTAACGATAGTAGGATGACACGTTAACTGTTATGACTTGAATTAAATGTGTGGCACTTATGCATTAAACTATGTGGTATGTGAGTAAGGAATACGAGATGTAATCGTACGTAAAATATGTAGCATGTGTGAACATGAAACTAATCACTATTGGTAACTATGTTAGGATGTGCATGATCGACTGTTAAACAAAGAAATTAATCTTACCGAGCAAACCAAGGTGAGTTCGCACTTTCTACAAGGCATGGGATTCCTAAGGGTTGGGAATGGGTTAAAGAACTAAAACAGAAACTACATATTCTCCTTGGGTAGGATATGTACAGCCATCCTCCATGGGTAGGATGCCAAGATTAAACCTCGCGTATTCTCCTTGGGTAGGATACGTACGTTCGTCCTCCTTGGGTAGGACAACAAGATTAAACATACTGGACCAAAACTCTATCATAAGTCCCTCATTTTATATCGACTTAATCGCCGAGGCCGATGGCGAGCGGGTCATTAGTTAATAGTGCTATTAGGTTTAACAAACCTCACACCGTGTCGTTCGAACGGGAGTGTACTAATGGACTAAGGCAAAGGGTCAATGATGATAGACATTGACTTAGGGCACAACTTACTTTCATTAGTAGTCGATGTGGTACGGTCTGGTAATTCACATGGGAAGCCCCCACTAATTATTGAGAAGGTTTGGGAAACAGGGATACTGATTAATACGTGGTTTACAAAACGAACTTACGATTATTGAAACGAACTCAATAACTAATCAACCAACTGTGAACTCGTTCAACTTTGTTGTTGACTCGTTGTTACATGCCTTGCAGGCCTTTAGGTGCATAACATTGGGAACTTGCTGTCTGGGAAGCTGGAGTGGTCATGGGTCGAGTTACATGGAAAGGCAACACAAGACTAAGAGCTTTTATATGTGGTTTATAAACACTTAACGAATTAAATATGCTTCCGCTGTAAACTATGAAATATTGTAACGTGTAACACTTATTGTTATTGAATGAAAGTTTTATTGAAATATACACATGAGTTCCTGGTCAGTCATGCCTCCAAGCGGTGGTGCTCCGCAGGTGGATTTTGGGGGTGTGTCATAACTGGTGATTTGAAGCAAGAAGCCTTAAAAGGGCGCGAAGTACGGGGTCTAATAATGGGAGACGCTCGTATGGATAGGGAAAGGCTTGACTCGCATGGCGGTTAAGTATGTTGGCATGGAGGGTTCATCAGTTGAAGGAGGACCCAGGACCAATGCCACCCGCACCTGCACCGGAGCCAGCTCCAGCCCCGGCACCTCCCGAGCCGGAGGAAGAGTCCGACGAAGAGCCGGAAGAGATTCCGGAGGAAGAACCTGACGAAGAACAAGAAGAAGAGCTGGAGGAGGCACCGTCTTATGAAGACTCGGACGGGGGAGACAGTGGAGTCAACGAATGACCCGCTTTCCACTAGTTTATCTACCTATTTCTTTTGTTTTGTGTAAACAATCATGATGTTTAAGACGTTTGCAGAAATACATTGTTGAGATTATAAAGTTTATTTTGCTCCGATTTTTTTTTTATTTTGAAAATGTTTCTTGTGTTGAGTTGTTACCCTACCTTAAATTGCATGTTTTGAAAGCTTGTACAATGACTGCGTGATACCTTGCCTCGTATAATCGTGCATATGTCAACAGAATGTCTCGTCCTAGCACTGAACCCCTCACTATTCATGGTGACAAGAGTGGTGCTGTTGTTGGCATCATCTCGTTCCTTAAGGCCCAGAAGTGTCTGCGAAAGGGCCACACTGCCATTCTAGCCCTTGTTACCGATACTTCAACGAAAGAGAAGAAGATTGAAGACATCCCGATCATACGCGACTTTCCTGAGGTATTCCCTGAGGAATTATCTGGTCTTCCGCTCCATCGTCAAGTCAAGCTTCAAATCGAGCTAGCTCCTAGAGCAGCGCCTATAGCTTGTGCACCTTATCTCTTAGCCCCATCTAAACTAGAAGAATTGTCCATGCAACTACAGGAACTATTGGACAAGGGTTTATTTCATCCTAGTTCTTCGCCCTGGGGAGCCCCAGTCTTGTTTGTTAAGAAGAAAGACGGTACCTTCCGTATGTGCATAGACTACCGCGAACTCAACAAGGTGACCATGAAGAATCGTTATCCCCTTCCACGTATCGATGACTTGTTCGACCAGTTGCAAGGGTCGAGCTTTTATTCTAAGATTGATCTAAGATCGGGCTATCATCAGCTGAGAGTTTGAGACGAAGACATCTCTAAGACAGCATGCAGGACTCGTTACGGACACTACGAGTTTCTGGTTATGCTTTTCGGGTTAACAAACGCTCCTGCGGTTTTCATGGATCTCATGAACCGAGTGTGCAAATCATACTTGGATAAGTTCGTTATTGTTTTCATTGATGACATCCTGATCTATTCTAAGAGTCAGGAGGAACACGAGCATCATCTGCGACTTATTCTTGAACTTCTTCGAACAGAACAGCTCTACGCTAAGTTTTCAAAATGTGACTTTTGGCTTCGTGAAGTCCATTTCCTAGGCCACGTAGTCAATGAAGATGGGATTCACGTTGATCCATCCGAGATTGACTCAATCAAGGACTGGCCTGCACTTCGAACTCCAACTGAAATCCATCAATTCTTTGGTTTGGCGGGTTACTACCGAAGGTTTATCAAGGATTTCTCGAAGATTGCGCAGCCTCTCACTACTCTAACTCAGAAGGGTGTCACCTACCGATGGGATGATACTCAGGAATCCGCGTTTCAACAATTGAAGGTGAAACTTTGTAGCGCACCCATTCTTTCATTACCCGAAGGCACATAAGACTTAGTTTTTTATTGCGACGCGTCAATTCAAGGACTTGGTTGTGTGTTGATGCAACATGAGAAAGTTATTGCTTACGCATCACGCCAACTCAAGGCGCATGAAAAGAACTACACTACCCATGATTTGGAGTTGGGGGCAGTAGTGTATGCACTCAAGATATGGAGACATTACTTGTATGGTACCAAGTGCACCATCTATACCGATCACAAGAGTCTTCAGCATATCTTCGATCAGAAGGAGTTGAACATGCGACAGTGTCGATGGGTCAAACTCCTAAACGACTACGAGCGCGCAATCAAGTATCATCCAGGCAAGGCCAACGTTGTGGCTAATGCCCTCAGTCGTAAGGAAACCAAACCTAAGCGTGTACGTGCGTTGCAGCTTACAATTCACTCCAGTCTTCCTACCCAGATTCGTGACGCTCAGGTTGAAGCACTGAAGGAAGAAAACCTCAGAGCTGAGGCAAGTCTCGTTACTCGGTGCACCCTGGTTCTGACAAGATGTACCAAGATCTCAAGACGTTATACTGGTGGCCCCACATGAAAGCTGACATAGCGACCTAAGTTAGTAAATGCTTGACCTGTGCTAGGGTTAAGGTTGAATACCAGAAGCCATCAGTGTAACAACCCAACTTTTCAAGTCAAAGTCAAAGTACAAGTCAAAGTGAAGATCTATTATTTCTTGCTTAATTATTGCTTAATTTGTACTCTCGAGATTCCGATTATTACTATGGGTCGACTATTTTAAAACGATATTTTAAACTATACAACACATTTTATAACGCTTGTACTAAACATAGTTAACGCATCTAAAACGCAAGTTCCACATTTAACGCACTTTATCGCAATGTTACTTCAAACTATCACAACGCTATCGCAGATTTACTTTATGCATTGTATGTGTTAAGTGTGTAGTGGTTATGTTATTTGTGTAACTATTTGTTTAAAATGTTATGTGGTTATCTCATCGCAACGCTTACTCGTAACTCGCTTAAACGCAACGCAACACAACGCTTAACGCACAAAACAAAAGTCGGAAAACTAACTCGCACAAGCCAACTGATCGAATGACCATACGGTCGAATGATCATCCGACCCACTTAACTCCATCGCCTTAACTCCCTTTCACCTATAAATACCCACCTGTCACATCAACTGTTCATTGATGTGACAGCCCTATCTGACCAGCATGCCCTCAGTCATTCTCAAGCACTTTTCTCTCGATTCCAAGCGATTCTCGTAAGTTTTCACTCTAAATCTTGTACTTCCATCTTCATTACACACATCCCCATCATCTTCCCCACTAAAATCACTGTTTTACACCATGAAATCGTCTGATTTGGACTGCTTAGGGTGACGTCATCAGGAGTTCTTATGAACACTAAAGTATGACATCATCTCATCAAAGTTTGTCCAGATCTAAAGGATTTCTACACCTTTTTACACTGATTTCAACTAAATCTAAACATTTAACAACTAATTCAAACTTTTCTTCAACATCCTTCACTTTTCTACTCAAAACCGATGGAATCTAGACTCGTTCAGGCTCTCTACTCATTCCCTAGTGGAGAACCAGTCTGAGAACAGTTTTCCATCGAAGAAGACGACCGATTCACGGGTTGAACATAAAACTCCGTTAAGAACAGTTAGGCTGATCGAATGGGGGTGGTTCCCATCCGATCGACTGAGCTAGACTTGGTGTGGTTTCCGTTGTTTAACACGTCGTCATGCCGTCTCCGTTAAACCGCAAAACTTTTAACTTAACTGATTTTACAAAGTTTTCAAACAAAATGGTTGCTCGATCGAATAGCCATCCGATCGGATGACCATCCGATCGAATGACTATTCGACCAGGCGATTGTACTTTATAAGTTCAATACTTAAACAATTTTACAAAACTTCAAAGAATATCATCTTTTCAATCGAATAGCCATCCGATCGAATGGCCATCCGTCCGGATGACCATCCGATCGAATGACCTAAATTATGCTACAACAAAAACTTCAAAAGTTCAAACATTTTACAAACACACTCCTCCAATCGAATGACCAGCCGACCGAATGGTAATCCGTACGGATGACCATCCGTCCAGACGGTCATCCGATCGACTCACCATTCGACATTCCACTCTGTTACACACTATTCAACGATTATGTTGTCGTTCTATGCTCAAGCTAATCTCCAAGCGCTCCCTTCAATCCAAGGCTGTGTTTATTTATTAAACACATACTATGAGTATACTCGAACCCATTTTCTTTTAACGCACTTTGGGTGTTACATACGTTCTGTATATCAAATCACATCAAACAGACAACGCAAACACTTTTAACGCTAACCGCTCTCGCATGTTATACGTGACTCGATGAATGCTTGTATGTTATGTTCACACAGTGATTATTTGCCTGACACCTTAGCAATGATAGTACTATAGTTTGGACTCAGCACCTGTCGTGGACAGGGGTTGTTAAGGGTTTTACTTCACATGGTCACAGTGGTGATAATGTGTTACGCATTCTACAACTCGCAATCATGTTGGTTGCATATGTCATTGTCGATAGCTTACTTGCTACACATTTTTTTTACGTGTTACATGCTGGTTATGCGTAAAGGCTTTCGCTATACTATATGCTATTAAACTTGTGTACTCACCTTTACACTATGTGTATTGACTTTATTTTAAGGTATGTGACAGGTGTTTAGGATGCTATGTTTGCTGATCTTTTTTGGAATCAAGAAAGGCAGTCTAGAAACTACATAAAATAGAAAATCTTGGTTGTCGAACTTGTTATGTTCGAGAGAAACTCGTTATCTGTAATAATTATTTGTCGAATATTTGTTGATTGGTACGGGACAATTGACCTTAAAAATATTGGTAACATTTAGTTGTTATGGATCTCTTGAGCAATCTGGTTCACCTAGTGCCATGCCCCGATGTTTCTGCCATCAGTTGGGGTGTGACAAATTGGTATCAAAGCCACAACTAAAGGGAATTAGGCAAGACACGACCTAGTCCACGTCGATGTCTTAGAATTGACCTAGTCTATAGTCTAAGTACCAACAGACCGATTTGAGCGAACCCAGTAGGGGTTCTGTACGAGCTTACTCGATACTCCCGCTCGAACTCGCTGGAAACTACTTAGCCTTTCCTAAGCCTAACGCTACACACACAATTCTTCGAAAACACTCGCATAACACAATGGAGCGATTTTTCCAAGATTTGGTGTGAAAACCAAAAACTCTCGATGAAATCACTCGCTCTACGCGCATTTTTACTATCAAACACGAGAATTTGCGTTGAGTCAGGCGTGAAATCCATATCCTGATGAAAATTCTCCGTCTTTATTCCGTGGTTATACCACACTATGAGGAATGAAGTTGTTAAGTTAGGGGTGAAGCCCGCATCTTAACGACAAGTTCCACTCTCTACTTTGGTTTTACAAAACTCTCACCAAAGTCTCGATGGATTCCAAAGACGAGAGTCACGTGGCAGCCGAAAGGATGCATGCCGTTCGCCTTATTCTGACGAGAGCACAGTCCATTAGGCCAAAGTGTGTACTCGAAGTCATTGTGGATAGTCGAATCACTTTGGGGTAGTCACTGTCTACACACCCGAGACAATCTATTTCGATTCTGAGCTCGCAACCGCTGACCCCGTGAATTGTCGATTTTATGTGATTTTGTGTGTTTATATGTTTATTTGTTTCGATTTTGGAGACTTTACGCTTTTCGCGCACTAAACGCGCACAACTCGCACTGCACATTTTGCTCAAAACGCTAACAAATCGCAGCTACGCTACTCGTTATCACTACTCGCACTCGCAACTCTTGAACGCAATTCGCAGCTATGAAAGATAGGTGAACACGTGCAAAATATGTAGGTGAATACGTGCAAAATATAGGTGAATACGTGCAAAATATGTGCTTACGTGGACTACATGCTTTTGTGCTTACGTGCTTATGTGCCTACGTGGATTATGTGCCTACCTGATTATGTGCCTACGTGTTAGATGTGTTCCTGTGCTTTATGGAGTAATAATAGTATGGTGGTTAAACGCTAAACTTTTTCAAGACCCGATATAATCGAATCTCGTCTAAATCCTATGACGATGCCTGCTACAGACAATGTCTTCCCTTGGTTCTCACACTCGCCGCAACACTCAGAGAAGCAGAGATCACAAGCGCATCACTTCTCTCGTCGCCAAGGAAAAGGCTAAGGTCAAACCTCAGATCGTGAGCAAGATCAACGAGGTGAAAAGCAGCTTGTCTGTCGAATCTAAGAGCGACTCTCTGAAAGCGCCTTTCAGCTTTAAGCAATTCAAGGCCTGTGGTCCCAAAGACTTCACTGGTGAAGAGGGCCCAACGCCATGTTATAGTGGTTTGACTTGATTGAAGTCACTCTTCGTCAAAGCGGATGCCTAGACAACCTCCGCACTGTTAACACAACTGGAGTTTTTCAGTCCAGGGCTCTGGACTGGTGGACTGCTGAGCACAACAGGCGCGGTAATGATGCAGCCTATGGACTTTCCTGGGAGGAACTGAAGGAAGTCATGATGAAATAATTTTGTCCCCCACATGAACTCCAAAAGCTGGAAAACGAGTTCTGGGGTATCAAGCAAGAAGGAGGTGATAATGCTGGTCTCACCACTCGTTTTAAGAAGCTTAGTATCATCTGCCCTCGTCAAGTGTCAACTCCCGACATCACAATCAAGAAATACATTCGCGCTCTACCCGATTGTGTTTCCGATTTTGTTCAAGCAGCCAAGCCTGCTACCATTGAGGAAACCTTCCAGCTCGCCGCTGAGATCAATGATATGCGAGTTCAGGCTGGTTATTTCAAGACCTCGACCAAGAATCTCCATCAAGCAACCGCTACTTCTGCTACTGAACCCACCGCACCTCAAGCTTCGAATTCATCACGTCAAGGACGCAAACGCAAGGGTAACAACAACAAGAACTATGTTGCAACTGCCACTCCTCTCAACGCTGTTCCTGTCCAACCCCAGAATCAGAACCGTCAAGTAGCCGCACCTGTGACCAACGCATCGCCTGCTAAGCGTGCGTACACCGGTCCTCACCCTCTGTGCCCTACTTGTACTTATCATCACCCAGCTGGGATAGCTTGCCGTTTCTGTGTCTACTGCAACATCTACGGACACTTCACAGTGAACTGCCGCGCTGGCCCTCGTCAGCAAGCTCAAGCTCCTCTTGCACTGCCAGCTCCACTCCCCGCTCCTCAGGGTAACCAAACAGATCCTCCTCCCGCTGCTCATGCACGAGCCTGCTTTGCATGCGGTGGCCCTTTCTACTTCGCTAATGTTTGCCCGAATTGAGTTGTGAAACAAGAGCGCAGCAACCACCACAGCAGTAGCAACAACAACAACAACAGCACAGCAACAAGCAGCCCGCGGAAGAGCATTCAACATCAATGTCCGCCAGGCTCCAACTGACAACAACATTGTCAATGGTACGTTTCTCGTTAACGGTATTTATGCTTCGTGTTTATTTGATACCGGAGCCGATAACTGTTTTGTGTTGTTTGAATTCAAGAAGCTCCTAAACCGTAAACGCGCTAACCTCCCAATGACGTTCGACGTAGAAATTGCCACCGGAAGAACCGTCACCATTAGTTCTGTCCTCTGTGATTGTACTCTAGAACTCAACAATCACGTCTTTCCGGTCGATCTAATTCTGATGCAACTTGGTAGTTTTGATATTATAGTAGGCATGGATTTTCTTCATGAAAATCGTGCTGAAATCCTTTGTTTCAAAAAGAGGATATGTTTCTCTCTTTCAAACTGTGATCAACTCTGTGTTTATGGCGAAGTATCTTTAAAGAAACTCAAACTCATGTAGTGCATCCAAGCAAGCAAGTATCTCCGCAAGGAATACAAGGCTTTCTTGGCACACATCATAGTAGCGGAGAAGGAGAAGAAAGAGAAGACAATGGAAAAGGTACTTGTGGTTCGTGATTTTTCTGCTGTCTTTCATGACGAATTACCTGGTCTACCCCTGAATCATGATATTGATTTTCGTATCGACCTCATTCCTAGAACTAACCCTGTCGCTAAAGCCCCTTATCGCCTCGCTCCGTTTGAAATGCGTGAACTTTCCAGTCAACTCCAGGAATTACTTGATAAAGGCTTCATACGCCCTAGCACATCTCCATGTGGCGCACCTGTCCTTTTCGTGAAAAAGAAGGATGGATCGTTCCGAATGTGCATCGATTATAGGGAACTCAATAAGCTTACTATCAAGAATCGCTATCCCTTACCCCGAATCGACGATTTGTTTGATCAATTGCAAGGCGCTACGTGTTTCTCTAAGATCGATTTACGCTCCGGTTATCATCAGTTACGAATTCAGGAGGAAGATATACCTAAAACCGCTTTTCTCACTCACTACGGCCACTATGAATTCGTCGTTATGCCCTTTGGTCTTACCAACGCACCCGCGGTTTATCGATGATATCCTTATCTATTCGAAGTCAAAAGCCGAACACGCGCAACATCTTCGTTTGGTACTCGAGCTTCTCCAAGGGAATCGCCTCTACGCCAAGTTCTCCAAGTGTGAATTTTGGCTTGAGGAGGTTCAATTCCTCGGTCACATCGTCAATAGTCAAGGTATTCACGTCAATCCCACGAAGATTGAAGCAGTTAAGAGTTGGATTATGCCAAAAACCCCGTCCGAAGTTCGTTCTTTTCTCGGATTGGAGGGTTATTACCGCCGATTCATCGCCGATTTCTCTAAAATCGTCGTTCCTCTTACCTCGCTTACACATAAAGAAAAGACTTTTGTTTGGGGAACCGAACAAGAGGAGGCCTTTCAAACTCTTAAGCGTATGCTTTGCAACGCTCCCGTACTCGCGCTACCTGATGGAAACGATGACTTTGTAGTCTACTTCGATGCCTCTAACCTAGGTCTTGGTTGTGTGCTTATGCACGGAGACAAGGTTATCGCATACGCGTCTCGCCAGCTCAAAGTCCACGAGAAAAACTACACAACCCACGATCTCGAACTCGGTGCAGTTGTTTTTGTGTTAAAGATTTGGCGACACTACCTTTATGGTACCAAGTGTACGGTCTTCACAGACCATAAGAGCCTACAACACATCTTGAACCAGAAAGAGCTGAACATGCGCTAACGCAGATGAGTTAAACTTCTCAATGACTACGACTGTGAGATTCGCTACCACCCAGGAAAAGCAAATTTGGTTGCCGATGCTCATAGCCGACGAAGCTATTTACATAGTGTTCATAATATTCAAGCCTAACACGACCTCGAAGCTCTCACTCGCGACACTCAGCACGCCTGTTTTACCAAACGTACTTTGAAGGAAGAACGCATTCTAGGAACTGAAGACCAGCTAGTGAATAAACCGAATGGTATCTTTCATTACCCCGATCGCATCTGGATCCCCAGTTGCAATAACCTTCAGGAGATATTGCTGACTGAAGCCCACAAATCACGATATTCCATTCTTCCCGGTGCCCACAAGATGTACCAGGACCTGCGTGCCAGTTATTGGTGGTCTGGAATGAAGAAGGATATCGCTCTCTATGTTTTGAAATGCCTAACTTGTTCCAAAGTTAAGGCTAAACATCAACGACCCTCTGGCTTACTCGAACAACCCGAAATCCCGATGTAGAAATGGGGGTAGCTATGGATTTCATTACAAAACTCCCCTGCACGCCATCAGGTCACGATAGCATTTGGGTTATCGTTGATCGGCTTACGAAATCTGCTCACTTTCTACCGATACGAGAAGACTTTAAGGTAGAATGATTAGCATAAATCTATACCGATGAAGTCATTTGTCGACATGGGACGCCTTGTGATATCATTTCTGACCGCGATGGTCGATTAACCTCGCGCCTTTGGGAAACTTTTCAATCCGCTCTCGGTACTACTCTTAACCTCAATACCGCATTCCATCCCCAGACCGACGATCAGATTGAGCGCACGATTCGCACCCTTGAAGACATGCTTCGTTCATGCGTTACAGATTTTGGTGGGAATTGGGATTCGCATTTACCTTTAGTCGAAGTCTCGTACAACAACAGTTATCACTCTAGCATCCAAATGGCACCATTTGAGGCATTATATGGAAGAAAATATCGATCGCCGATTGTATGTCATGAGATCGGAGATGCGTAAATTACCGGTCCTGAGTTAATGCAAGAAACGACTGACAAGATCCTCCATATATGAGACAATCTCTTGAAAGCGTGGAGTCGTCCAAAGAGTTACGCCGATAAACGCCGCAAGCCCCTTGAGTTCGAAGTTGGTGATCACGTACTCCTAAAGGTTTCACCTTGGAAGGGGGTGATCCGATTCGGCAAGAAAGGAAAGCTAGCGCCTCGATACGTTGGACACTTTAAGATTCTAGAAAGAATTAGCAAAGTGGCCTACCGACTCGAATTACTAGAGGAACTCAGCAACATACATCCGACTTTCCACGTTTCGAACCTCAAAAAGTGTCTAGCCGAAGAGAATTTGCATATCCCTCTCGAGGATTTGCAAGTGGACAAAACATTACCCTTTGTGGAAAAGCCGGTAGAAATCATGGACCGAGAGACCAAGAAACTTCGACGCTCTCGCATTCCCATAGTGAAGGTTCGCTGGGAAGGCAAACGCGGCGCCGAGTTCACCCGGGAACTCGAAAGTGATATGAAGGCTAGATATCCACATCTCTTCGTTACGCCTGCGCCTTAATTTCGGGATGAAATTCCCTAAAGTAGGGGAGGCTGTAACAACCCGACTTTTCAAGTCAAAGTCAAGATCTGTTATTTCTTGCTTAATTATTGCTTAACTTGTACTCTCGAGATTCCGATTATTACTATGGGTCGACTATTTTAAAACGATATTTTAAACTGTACAACACATTTTATAACGCTTGTACTAAACACACTTAACGCATCTAAAACGCATTGTTACTTCACGTTATCACAACGCTATCGCATCGCAATCTCATCGCAACTCGAAACGCAGATTTACTTTATGCATTGTATGTGTTAAGTGTGTAGTAGTTAAGTTATTTGTGTAACTATTTGTTTAAAATATTATGTGGCTATCTCATCGCAACGCTTACTCGCAACTCACTTAAACGCAACGCAACGCTTAACGTTTAACACCCTGCGTTTAAAACTTTTATCTTTTGGCAAGTTTAGTCCCTGTAGATACTTAATGATACTTAATTGAGTCTTAACTATGTTAAACTATGTTAAACTACGTGAAACTTTGCTCGACGTGATACTTTGTGAA
This sequence comes from Helianthus tuberosus, assembly GCA_030545235.1. Taxonomy (NCBI): domain Eukaryota; kingdom Viridiplantae; phylum Streptophyta; class Magnoliopsida; order Asterales; family Asteraceae; genus Helianthus; species Helianthus tuberosus. The sequence continues at coordinate 92,691,438 of CM060360.1, forward strand.
GCTTGACTTTTATGATACTTGAATCTTGCGACACTTTAAAACTCGAATCTTGAAACTTGACACTTGTTATGCTTAATACTTACTAAACAAGAAACTTGATACTTATTGAATGAGAAACTTTGATTCTTTATTGAACGGGAGACTTTGAAACTTGATACTTTGATACTTGATACTTTGATACTTGATGCTTATTGAAATGGGAAACTAGCTTATACGCAACTTGAAACATGGAAACTTTTGTGTTACTTATATAATATTGTCATGAAATGGATACTCACAATTATACGCAATGCAACGCTTAATCTAACTCGCAAAACGAACCAAAATCAGAAAACTAGCAAACGAGTCTCGGCTGTCTGAATGAACATCCGATTGGATGCTCGGATGACCATCCGATCGGATGACCATTCGACCGAATAGCCATCCGACCCCCTTGCACACTGCACCGCCTTAGCTGTCCCTTTTAGCTATAAATAGACCCCTTGACCCTTCATTTCACACTTTTCGCCTCTGTCATCTGATCACACGCACTCCCAAGTCCTTTCAAGCTCATTTCACTCGATTCAAGGCAAACTAGTAAGTATTTCCCCTAGATTCTTGTACGACTTTCATCAATCATCACTTCTACACAAGGTTTTCATCAAAATCACACGAACACTTTGACATTTCCATGAAAACCAACTGATTTGGGGTTTCTTGAGGGTGTTTCCCACTCAGTTGGTGTACAAACTGTTGAGGAGCATCAATTAGTTAAGAACGACCCTAGATCTTAAGGATTTTCATAGTTTTCATACGAAATCTAAAGGAAACTTGCACTTCTACCTCAGATCTGAAGGAATGGCACTTGTTTCCGGCCCAGATCTGATGAACATCACATTTTACAATTTAAATTTTGACTCTTCTTCAACTTCTCTACAAAACAGTGGTGGAATCGGACTCAAACAGGCTATTGACTCAGTTCTTAGTCAAAAGCCGGCTTGGGGGCTGGATTTCACCGGAAAATGGACAATCTGACGAGTCCAAACATGAAACCCGTTGGAAACAGTTCGTTGGTTCGAGAAGGGGTGGTTCCCAGCCAATCGACGAGTTGGGTTTGGTACGTTTCCGTTGTTTGACGAGTCATTACACTGCCTCCATTAACTCAAAACTTAGAAATTTCACGAAGCTTCACTCACTAATCGTCTGTCTGGATGGCCATCCGATCGGATGACCATCCGTCCAGATGATCTGACTATCATGACACTTGTTTTTTTTACAGGACACTATGATCTCAAATTGAAACTTTATCAGTTGACAAACACACACTGTTCGAATGGCCATCCGTTCGAATGGTCATCCGACCGGATGACCATCCGCTCAGGTATACTATCAGACACTTTATCTCAATTTTAGCACCGTTCGACACTCTGTTCCCAATCGGGTCAGCTATTAGAGGACTTACGCTTTGTTCCCACACGCAGGCTGATCCAGCGCTCCCTTCGATCCAATTTAGCAGTGTTTGGTTATAAGCACCCGCTGTGAGTATACTTGATCCCTTTTTGTTTAAACACTTTTGGGATGCAACATGTACTCTATTATCAAGACACTTGACACTTGAAACTTGAAACTATTTGAAACATACTCTATCCTCGTTAAACATGAAACTTGAAACTTGAAACTTGATACTTGAGACTTTTATGCTATGTGAACGTTTAATCCTTGTATGTAGTTCTGCCTTAACAATGGTATCGTTGTAGGGGTAATGCACCTCCCCGTTAGTCTTTGGGGTATAGGAGACATTTTAACCTCCCGTTAGTCTTTGGGAAAGCATTTAACGCATTGGAAACTTGGGCTATCACTTGGACTGCGTAAACTAGCATGGCGAAACTTTTATGTGTTTATATCATGGATATGAGTTTTTTTAAACTATTATGCTACGTATTCAAACTTGTATGCTCGCCAACATTTTGTTGATAGTATTTTAATACATGTTGCAGGTTGATAGTAGCTGAAGAAATCAAGAAACATGATAGGATGCTGCTTAGAAACTCATCTTAGTTACTCCAGGAATTTTGGAACAATATTTGGATGTTATGTATTGGATACTTTTATGGTTGAATCATGGATGTTGTTTAGACAATTTTTATGAAATTTGATTAATCATTATTAAAACAAATAGTGTTGTGGAATCTCTTGAGCAATCTGAACGCTTAGTGTCGCGCCCCGATGTTTCCACCATCGGTTGGGGTGTGGCAGATTGGTATCAGAGCCATAACTATAGGGAATTAGGAAAAGTAGGAATGCTTTGCCTAGTCTATAGTTCTAGGAAACTTGACTATTGTCTGTTGTTTAAAACTTATGCATTCTACCGTACGTGCTTCCTAGCAACACTTTCATGTTAAACATTACAAGCCTTTCCTAAGGTTGACACAATACACGATTGGATGCTTTGAAAACACTGCTAAGCAGTGTTTGTATTTTGCACGAGATCTACCCTCAAGTTAAGAGTGACATCCAAACCTTGAAGGGAAATCTCCATAATCTAGTAGGTCTTATCTATTGATGAGCACCGACACTATTAGGGTATGATGTTGTCAAGTTAGAGGTGAAACTCACATCTTGATAACTAGTCCCACTCTTTGATTTTCAGTCTCGCCAAAGTCTCGAAATTCCCAATCAATTAGGGACGTGTACTGACCGAAAGGACAAATATCGTAGGCCTAACATCGATGACGTATTTATCTAAGTAAGCCAAGGCACGTTACCTCAATTCGAGAGGGATTCGATTCACTTTGGTTAGTCAACGTTCCTCTACCCGGAACAATCCTATGTTTTATCAGCCTATCTTTTATGATATCTCGATTTTTCATATGGTTTTATACTTGATACTTTGTTCATTTCGAAACTTTTACACGGATCGCACGTATCTCCGCAATCTAAAACATTAATAATAATCTCTCAGGATTGAACTAAATTATGATGCTTTGATCATTATGTTATACTGCGTGGAATCTTGGTTAAGCTGTGAGAAAACATGCTGAACATTTATGCTATGTGAAACAATTCGATCAAACTATGTGAAACATGTTGAACGTATTATGATATGTGAAACAACTTGAGTCTTTTGCGCAATCATGTGAAACTTTATGCTATACTACGTGTTCGTGAAACTATGGTATTTAAACAAAACCATGTGATGGAGTCTTACCCGATTCTTAATCTGACTATTTAGATGTCGTCATGTCGTCTCTCCAACCCACATAAGAGGTCAAAGGCCAACACTCAGAAAAAGATGATGTCTTTCATGGCCGACCAGATCGCATGCATTGTTCCCAAGACTGTCACTGAAATCCAGGGATCAAACACTCCTCCCTCCTCTGTGGACTCTAAAGCAGACAAACCTAAGCCTGTGAGCTTCAACTACAAACATTTTATCTCTTGCAACCCTAAGCCTTTCACGGGCAGTGATGGGGTGACTGCAATGCTAGAGTGGTTCGACAGCATCGAAGTTACTTTCATCAACAGTGAGTGCCGTGAGCATCTAAAGACTAGGAGTGCAACTGGCATGTTTCAAGGAAGGGCTCTAGAATGGTGGAAAAATGAGAGAAACATCCGCTCAAACGATGAAGCATATGCTTTACCCTAGGTCGAGGTTAGGCAAATGATGATGCTTGAATTCTGCCCTCCGCATGAGCAGCAGAAACTTGAGGATGAATTATGGCATCTCAAATAGGTTGGGGATGACAATCTAGCTTATACTACCCATTTTAAGCAACTCAACATCATTGTGCCACACTTGGTGACTACTCCTAAGCGCATGATCACCAAGTACATTCATGGGTTACCTCCTGCTATGCGTGACGCCATTGAAGCAGCTCAAATCAGCTCAATTGAAGAAGTTTATCATCTTGCAGCAAGTTTGAACAACAACCGTGTCCATGACAAATAGTCTGGAAACTCTACTCCATCGAAACCTGCTAACCAGATTACCCGGCAGCCAAGTGTCTGTCAGATGAGACCCTCATTGTTCCTTTCAAGGAACTCACTATCGACGACCAGTTCCGCTTCGTCGAGGAACCGGTGGAAATTATGGATCGGGAAATCAAGACCCTTAAACGAACCAAGATACCTATTGTTCGAGTTCGTTGGAACTCCCGTCGTGGCCTAGAGTTCACTTCGGAACGAGAGGACCCTATGAAATGCAAGTACCCCCAGTTGTTTAAGAAAAGTGAGTCCATTACTGAAGCTACTTCGGAATTTCGGGACGAAATTCCAAACCAACAGGGGGATGATGTGTTACCCCAGGAAAACGCACAACACAACTAGCTTCCTCAGTGACTGCATGCTAAATTTCGGGACGAAATTTCTTTCAACTTGGGAATGATGTGACAACTCGTATAAATCTCTGTTATGTTTCGTTGTACTTTGTAATTTGATGCACGTTATATGATTTGAATATGGTGTTTGATTATATTTGAATAAGTTGTGAGCTTGGAAATGTGTTATGTGAAAAGTGTTTGTATGTATGTGAATTACGTGGAAACCGAAACCTTTGTAATACTTTATTTTTTTGCAAAACTTAAGAAACCGCGTTACCTATTGACCCAAACCGAACCCACCTCTTGTCACACCCTGGCTTTGCGGAAGCGTGGTTAATTTGGTGTGACTTCTTAATACCATAGCTTAACCATAACAAAGCTATATGAAATAAAATCATGCAAGATCATCCATAGATTTAAGTTTTAAAACCAAAGTAACATTGTCTTAGGGACTACAACACCATAACAAAAAACATTGTCTTGAAAAACATAAACATAAACATCAACATGAAATAAACGCAGTTTAAGATTTGTGACTCGTCCAGGAAAAAGTCACATTTCCTAAACCCGGATGACCTCGGAACCCATATGCAGCGGGAAAACATAACATACCGCGCCAGATCTTTAATTTCCTGAAATACATGTAAGTTGAAAAATCAACAATAATGTTGAGCGAGTTCATGTGTAAGTGAGTAAATAAACCTTTGTATGTATAAAAATCCTGGTATGTAGCAAATAAGGAAAAAGAGATCACCAACGGTTTGCAAGGCCATTGATATGTGTGAAGTGCAAGTAGGAAGACTCAAACCTAGCGATTTTGCGTCAGGGCACAAAGTCACCCCAAGGTCCGTTCTGGTTGGGCCTGGGGCTGGGCTCGCTACACCCAGATAGATCTACCGCTTACGTCCCTCGGTCCTACAATGAGGACTAATGGTCTCCAGTTCCCGCCTACCCACTCACATGATCTAAGTCGTAAACCTCCTTACGCTAACCATTCCATGTATAAAGTACTTGTAATCAAAGTAACATGTATTTCACCCCCGCAGTTAAAAACTGAAAACAGTTAAGAGAAAAGGGGGACATGAACTCACAGTGGTGCGTCTCTACCAAGTATGCCTCCAAATCAAGCAGCTGTGTGACGACCTACACGTACTAATTCTATTAGACGGACGGCCGTGCCTTAGCTTTAAGGTTTAGGTTTTGGGAAATAGTTAGGCAACTATTTCGTGTTTACATTCTGTATACTTGGTAGTCATTTTCCTTCCCAAGGATGGGGGATTTAATACGTGTGCGTTTCGTAACATTCGGATTACACTATTAAGTCTCACTAAAAATAATATTTACGTAGTTCACAAAATAATCATAAACACTTATACAAGTGATGTTGTGAAAAATATATACTAAATATATTTATGTATCACGTTTTATTTTGTGAAATCCCACCTCCGGTATTTTGTAAATAAGTCATGGCGAAATCTATAATTTGAAAACAAGTCAAAATGTATTTCTAACACTTATAGTGAAAATATTTCTAAGTGTTAGGTTTTTGGAAAAATTTCGCCAGAGTTTCCTCTGTAACTGGAGGTGGCCACGCTTTCAAGCGTATCATTTTCTTTTATAAACCAAATCAACAATTTTCTCAATCATCAATAAGCATTATTCAAACCATCAAACTAGTCAAAATTGATGTAAATCGCAAAAATACATGAACTTGTGGTTTTCTCCTAACTATGAAGTAAATCCCATTACTTTTAGTGGATCTTTATATAAAACAATCCGATTTTGTAAAAACCTCGTGTTTAGGGAAGTTCCGTTTTTACAACTTCTAGTCATCTTTTTCAAAAATAGTTATTTTGTCGAAACTTTGTGTTACACTAGTGTTTACACTCTTGTGTGTTTACTAAACTCATCCTTGTTTATGAAAGATCCGTCTTTAAAAGTATGTTTTCTTTTGACACGTGGTCCTTTGAAAATACCGCTTGTAGATACGTAGATCTACTAGTTTTAAACACTATTTCACAAACAAAATCGCTTTTACACAAGTTCATGATTTATGTGTGGTAGAGTTCATCCTTTAACCCTTATTACTTCCAAAACAACCTTATGTCATGATCCATGATCATGACCAACCCGGCTTAAATGACGATCCGAGCTACCACAACATAGATCGGGTCCAAATAATCACACAAATCAAATACTACATGATTTACACAACATATGAGCTTTTAACCAACATTTATAGCATTTTAAGTAGACTTTTATGCTTCATCTTGTATGTTTACGAGTTTTAACCGTTACAAATCATATTAACCACTTTAAAATAGTTCGAGTAGGTGATTTAAGCAACATACCACTAGCTCGAGGCTAGGGAAGAATCTAGACGCAATTGGGGTGGATAAAAGCAAGAGAGTGAGGTCCTTCGCCTTCCGTTTGCACCAAGACTCCTTATGCGGGATCCTTGACACTTATATGAGCTTGGAATTGGTTGAGCATGACTCGAAAATGGTGGTGTGTTCAAGGGGGTGTTCGGCCGAAGCCTTTGAGAGAGAGAGAGGAGTGTTTGAAGTTGAGTTGTGTAATGTGAAAGTTATATGTGTTTAGTGTAGATCTTATAGGCAAAGCTTGAGATAATTATCCAATAGACCATATGTCTTCTAGATTTTAAACACATTAGATTATAATAATCAAATTTTTTTACAAAGTGTGTCCCCTCTAGTTGGGGACGGTTAGTGAGGGGGGGGGGGGGTGTTCTAGTGCAATTTCAACTAATTAGTTGGATATTAGTTAGGTTAAGTAAGTTAGTTAAGTGCTTAACCAGGTTAGTGGTGTGTCATGCGTTACAATGGGTGTTAGGGTATTCAGGGACCCTAACTGGCTCAGAAAAAGATAAATAATGAAAATAACAATATTTTCAGGTTCCGGGTAAAGTCCGGTTTGGATAGTAATCCGTTAAAGTGCTTAACAAAGCTTTAAAGTGTCGTTATAACCCTTTTTAGTGACACAACTCATTTCTGACACTTTGGAAAGTGTCTAGTATTATTTTTCTCATGTTTTGGCACTTTGTTAGGTAGCTAAAAGCTGAATTATTATGTAAAGTGCTGAATTTTGTACTTAGAGTACGTTTTAGGCACATCCAGTCATTGTAACTTATTCCTAGAGACGCAGTTCTACAACCCTTGTATCCCTACACTCACCACTAGTGTAGTAAAATATTTCTGGCTCATACAGGCCTTAGAGGCAGTGTCTGCCCGATGCTGGCTTATCAGCATGCCTAATAGGTTATCCGTTATAGTGCTACTGTGCTTTTTGTGCATCATGTTTGTCACTAAGGTTCAGCATGTAAATAATGTAGTGACGGTAAGTAAAGTATGATGCAGGTATATGCATGTATCAGAAATCAAGTAGCAGTTCATCAGTAATTTCAAACAAGCACAGTAATTAAGCAGTAATTAATTATTAATTAAGTTGTACGGATACCTGGTTTAGTGAGGGTTGTCACATTCTCCCCCCGTTAGAAAAATTTCGTCCCAAAATTTTAAGTTTTGCTTGTAGATGCAGGGTTCTTAGGAAATAAGTGGGGGTATTTCTCTTTCATCCGGTCCTCACGCTCCCAGGTGTATTCAGGACCGTGTCTAGCACCCCAACGAACTTTGACGAGCTTGACACTGCTCCGGCGGGTCTTGTTTACCTTCCAATCCGTAAAGTCAACCGGTTCTTCAACGAAATGGAGCGTGTCGTCAACATGAATCTCGTCGATGGGAATGGCAATGGTATCTTGAGTTGGACTTTTCTTCAGGTTGGATACATGAAATGTATCGTGAACACCATTCAGTTCAGCAGGTAAATCCAACTTATATGCTACTAGTCCTATTCTTTCCAAAATTCTGAAAGGACCAATGTAGCGCGGATTTAACTTCCCACGCTTTCCGAAGCGTGCCACACCCTTCCAGGGTGAAACTTTCAACAAAACCATTTCTCCCACTTGAAATTCCACGTGTTTCCGGTTTGGATCCGCATAGGCTTTCTGTCTGTGGCGAGCTGCTTCGATGTGTTTTAGAATCTGCGCAATCTTGTCTGTCGTCTCTTGGACGACTTCGGGACCAGCAAGCTGCCTATCACCTGCGTCAGCCCAGTATAGGGGTGATCGGCACTTGCGTCCGTAAAGGGCTTCAAATGGCGCGACACCAATACTGGTGTGGTAGCTGTTGTTGTATGAAAATTCGACCAAAGGCAAATGCTTATCCCAGCTACCGCCCAAATCCATAACACACGCTCTCAGCATGTCTTCCAAAGTCTGTATCATTCGCTCGCTTTGACCGTCAGTTTGCGGATGAAACACAGTGCTCAGATTCAATTGCGATCCAAAAGCTTCTTGGAAGGATTGCCATATCCTTGACACAAACCTTCCGTCTCTATCAGAGATGATTGAGAGAGGTACTCCATGGCGCGTAACGATCTCTCTCATGTAAATTTCAGCCAACTTGCTCGTATTATCCTTCTCTCTGATAGGTAAGAAGTGTGCTGACTTTGTTAATCGATCCACTATTACCCAAATAGTGTCATGGCCTCTTGGCGTTCTTGGCAATTTTGTAATAAAATCCATTGAGATTTGTTCCCATTTCCACTTGGGAATCTCAGGTTGTTGCAGAAGTCCTGAAGGCTTCTCGTATTCCGCTTTAACCTTAGCGCATGTTAAACATTTGCTCACATAAATTGCAACATCGCCTTTCATCCTAGGCCACCAATAGTAATCTTTGAGATCTTGGTACATCTTATCCGCTCCTGGGTGGATAGAGTACCGCGACTTGTGAGCTTCATCGAAAACAACTTTCCTTAGATCACCAAACAGAGGAACCCAAATCCTTTTCTCAAAACATAACGTTCCTTCCTCGTTTGGTACCAGTAGCTTCTCCATCCCACGGAGATATTCTTCTTCAAGGTTTCCTTCCTTGAGAGCTTCTTTCTGCGCGGCACGAATGCGCAAGGAAAGATCGGTTCGGATAATCATTTCTAAAGCCCTAACCCTTATGGGCTTGATCCTCTCCTTTCGACTTAGGGCATCGGCGACCACATTCGCCTTCCCTGGATGATACTTTATCTCGCAGTCGTAATCGTTCAGCAACTCAACCCAACGTCTTTGCCTCATATTCAGCTCCTTCTGGTTGAATATGTGTTGTAGGATCTTGTGATCTGTAAAGATTATACACTTTGTACCATAAAGGTAGTGTCTCCAGATCTTTAATGCAAATACCACTGCGCCAAGTTCCAAATCATGTGTGGTATAGTTCTTTTCGTGCACTTTCAATTGACGCGATGCGTAAGCAATAACCTTTTGGCGTTGCATCAACACACAACCCAATCCTTGACGCGAAGCGTCGCAGTATACCACAAAATCATCTGTACCTTCCGGTAGTGCTAAGATTGGCGCATTGCAGAGCTTATCCTTCAATATCTGGAACGCTTCTTCCTGTTTGATTCCCCAATCAAACTTCTTATCTTTCTGTGTGAGGAGTGTCAAAGGTTGAGCGATTTTTGAAAAATCCTCAATGAACCTTCGATAGTAGCCAGCCAAACCCAAAAATTGTCGAATCTCGGTTGGCGTCTTTGGCGTTTCCCAATTCTTGATCGCTTCGATCTTGGTTGGATCCACGTGGAAGTTGTACAACTTCACGTAGCCAAAATTCGCACTTAAAGAATTTGGCGTACAACTGTTCTTTCTTCAGCAACTCCAAAATAACTCTTAAATGCTGTTCGTGCTCAGCCTTTGTCCTTGAATAAATCAAGATGTCGTCGATAAACACAATCACGAACTTGTCCAAGTACGGCTTGCAAACTCGGTTCATCAAATCCATAAAGACTGCAGGTGCGTTTGTCAAACCAAATGGCATAACAAGGAACTCGTAGTGTCCATAACGAGTTCTGAAGGCTGTCTTCGGGATACTCTCCTCTTGTATCCTTAACTGATGGTATCCAGATCGAAGATCGATCTTTGAATAAAAGCTTGAGCCTTGCAGTTGGTCAAACAGATCATCAATCCTTGGCAGAGGATATCTATTCTTGATCGTCAGCTTGTTCAACTCCCGGTAGTCAATGCACATACGAAAACTACCGTCCTTCTTCTTGACAAACAGGACCGGAGCTCCCCAAGGCGAGAAGCTTGGTCGGATAAATCCCTTGTCTAACAACTCTTGAAGTTGTGTCGACAGTTGTTGCATCTCAGACGGAGCAAGTCTATAAGGTGCCTTAGCCACAGGCGCGGCGCCTGGAACTAAGTAAATGCGGAACTCTACTTGTCTCTGAGGTGGCAGTCCAGGTAAGTCCTCTGGGAAGACTTCTGGATATTCCCTCACGATAGGGATGTCTTCTATTCTTGGCTCAGCAGCCTTCTTATTCACAATGTGTGCCAGGAAGGTAACACATCCCTTCTGCAAACACTTTTGTGCTTTCAGGCAGCTGATAATTCTTAACGGCGTATCACGCTTCTCCCCGTGAACCACAATTGTTTCGCCATCTTCGGTCGGGATACGAACGACCTTTTCGTGACAAACTATTTCAGCCTTGTTTCCTAATAACCAATCCATTCCTACCACCACGTCGAAGCTCCCCAGCTGGACTGGTAGTAGATCCAAAGCAAACTCACGTTCTCCCAATTCGATCACACAGCCTCTGATCACTTCATTGGCTTCTACTAACTTCCCATTGGCCAATTCGATTGAGTAGGGAATATCTAACTTACTAGAGGTTAAACCAAGCATATTCTTAAATTCTAACGATACGAAGCTATAATCGGCACCAGTATCAAATAAAACGGATGCATAGCGTTGATTTACAGGGAACGTACCAGTAACAACATTGGGGTCCTGGCGCGCTTCCCTTGCTTCGATTTGGAACACTCTTCCACGGGCTTGGTTTAACTCTGGGCAGTTCTTCTTAAAATGCCCGATATCACCATAGTTAAAGCATCCAAGTCTTGGCCCATTTCCACCTCTGTTTCCAGCTTGGTTGTTGTTTTGGTTCGCATAACCAGCTTGATTCGCATTGTTGCCTCGACTCCCGTTTCCTCCATTGTTCCCCCGTGGGCGATTCCCAATACCACCACGATTATTTCTATTTCCAAATCCTCCTTGGCCTCCCCGGCCAGCACTAGCCCAACAAGAATCCTTCAAGTGACCAGTCTTTCCACAAGCTTCACATACTTTTGGCCCGCATCGGCCAGAATGATGACGTTGGCAAGAGTTACACTTGGGATGTGCACCCACATATCCCTTTCCTTTCCTCCTACTACCAACTGTAACCTGAGTTGGCGCGTTGGACTCTCCTTTCTTAACAACCACACTGGCGCCCTGTTTGAAGTTCGAGAACTTCCGTTTGTTACCTTTGGATGACTCGACGTGAGTCTCTTTCTTCTTAGTCTCAGCATCAGAAAACTTGTTTAGGCGGATAGACTCCTCAGTGAGAGCCACACTCAGATCAATCGCCTCAGTAATGGTCGCAGGCTTGGAAGAGGTCACCATGCTTATGATTTGAGGAGCTAATCCCCAAATGAAACGTTCAATCCGCTTGAACTCCGGAGTGACCATGTAGGGTACCACATGCGATAAGTCATGGAACCTTTGAACGTATTCTGCGATCTTTGGACCGTCCATTTTCAAATGCCAGAACTCGGTTTCCAATCTTTGGATTTCCGCGCGAGAGCAGTACTTCCTGCGCATAAGTTCCTTCAGTTCGGTCCAGGTTAGCGCGTAGGCAGCAGCTTCACCAAGTGTCTGTACTTGCAGATTCCACCAAGAGAGGGCTCCATCCAAGAATAGCCCCGAGATATAGGTGACTTGCTGATCTAGTGCGCATTTGCTCATGCGAAGAACAGATTCAGTTTTCTCGGCCCAACGAACAAAGGCGACAGCACCTCCCGTGCCATCAAAGTTGACCGGTTTGCAGTCTAGAAACTGCTTGTTGGTGCACCCTGCACATACGTTATAACATGTGAACGACATTAGCATCTTTGCTAAAGATATCCAATTAGGTCATGGTATGTCTAAATGACTTAGTATTACCATGAGGTGGATTATTGTTGCCATTGTTGTTTGAGCTGCTTCCGCTGGGTCCTCCTTGCGAAGCGGCGTATTGTGCGATGGCAGCAGCGATGACTTGCTGGAGTTCTGCCTCATTGGTAGGCATCGGCGTTGGACGTTTTGGCGTTATCTTCTAAAAGATGTGTTTACGTCGGTCAGGCCATAGTTATAATACATACGCTTTATGATAGTAATAGTACATAACATCTCATGTTATAATCATATCAATCACACAACATCTCATGTCACAAACATCAATCACACAACATCCCATGTCATAGAATACAAATAACCAAATCAAGCATCAAGTATGATGAGAATACGGCGATTGCCATATATTGAGACCACGTAGTAAGCGTACAAGTACATCACAGTGTTATACAACATCAGTCGACTAAGGGATACATCACCCTAGTCCAAAACTATATCAAATCAGTGTCAATACATCAAATACATGTCAACAAAAGTCGGAATCATAATGTAGTCTCCAAAAATGTTGTGCAGTCAAAAGCATTCGCCGTCTTCTCACCAGCGTCTACCTATACGGTACTGAAGAGCTCTACACGGATGGCGGTGGAGGAGGGGGAAAGTGAGTGTAGAACAAACGGGGCAAATGGAGCCAGTCCTCCTCCATGGCTCTCTGGGTACGCAAGAAAGAAGCAATCTGCTGCTCTAGGGCAAAAAGGCGTGCAACATAGTCTGGTGGTACAGGTCGAGAGGGCTGCAAAGGAGAGTGGGTCTGACCCTGGCACTGACACGGTGGCGGCCGGGCTCTCTAAAGCTCCTGGATGCGCTGCGTGTGTGCCTCGTGCTGGGCGACAAAAGACATCAGAACATCCTCAATAGTATACCCCATATGGAAAGAATGGTAGGGATCAGTCGGTGGCATAGCAGAAGATGATGACCAGAGAAATGGCTCACTGGTGGGATCAAAAGGTGCCACACGAAATGGAGAAACAGGGGGAAAAGTAGCAGACGGTGGTATAGCAGGGATAGATACCGGTACATGTCCAAAAGGGTGAGCCGAAGAACCCTCTCCAGGTCGCGCTGGAGGTGTAAACCGAGGAAGTGAAAAGGAGGTATCAATGTGACGGGTAACAGTGATCTGAGGGGGAATAGGTGGAACCTCATCATCAGCAGGAATCCACCCACACTGGGCGTGCTCATCTCGTGGGTCAATCTTTGCCTCAAAAAGCGCACGATCAAACTGAACTGGCATAGGATCATGGTGAGGTGCAACAAGAGGGTCAACTGGTGCATCAGCAATAAGTGGGGGATCAACATGATCAGCAGCAATGACAAGGTCGCCCTCCAACAACGGAGCATCTATAGGATAATCATCAATAGGTGGGTCAGCAATGACAGGCTCAATAATAGGTGCGTCAGCATGAGCTGGGTCATGCTCAAGTACTGGGTCAGGAGCAGGGTCGAGTGGCTGCTCGGGCTCATCAAAGGCCATCTCAAAATCAAACTCAGGGTCGATGGGATCAACTGGGTCAACTGGATCCTCCATAGGCTGATCCATGGGTATAAACTCTATATCCTCATCTGGGTCGAATCCTGTGGGAAAGACAGGATCAGAATCCTCCACATCATCGTGGTCGAAAGTAAAGCTAGGAATAGGGGCAACAGAGGATGCCTGGTCGGGATCTGATCCATGAGAAAAGTGCTACGCACTCTGAGTGTGTGAAGGTGTGGAGGCCACAGACTCGAAAGAGCCTGGGACCGGAGAGTGGGCAGGAGACTCCTCAGCGGGAGCATCTGCGATCAACAAGAGATCACCCGCAGTAAGAAGGGCATCGCCCTGAACCTCATCCTCTAAGGGCTCGTCATCAAACAGATCGACGTCGCCATCATCATCGGCGTCGAGAAGCAAATCGTAAGCAGGATATGAAGCAAGCGGTACCGGAGCAGGGATCTCCACTAACGGTAGGTCCCCGGCCAAAGGGCCATCAGCGAGCTCATCAGCACCATCAGGTAAAGCAAATGGCTGAAAATCATCCTCGTCTGTGCTAGTAACGTCGGATGTGTGGACCTCGTGCTCTGAAGACTCTAGGTCATCTGATACTCTAGGTCTAGGTCCTGTGGTGTCTGAGTCACCTGTGCCAGAGGTGTCCATGGTGTCTGTAACATAAACACAAATATGCACAAACAGTCAATCATACAATCAAATAATCACATAAGTCACCAAGTAAGCATTCAAATTGTTCTCCTAGTCCCACTAGCCTCTCAGCCTCCCAGACTGCTCTTCCTAGTCTCACTAGCCAATTTTTCCCAGCCTCTCAGACTGCTCTTCCTAGTCCCACTAGCCAATTTTTCCCAGCCTCTCAGACTGCTCTTCCTAGTCCCACTAGCCAATTTTCCCAGCCTCCCAGACTGACTCCCTAGTCCCACTAGACAACTACCTCGATCTCCCAGACCGAGCCTCGGCCTCCCAGACCGAGCCTCAGCCTTTCCAGACTGAGCCTATAAATAATAAATAAAATGTGCTCAACATTTTTTTGTAAAAAGTTTTGGATCTGGACTTAAGTGGTATGCAGTAAAAATGTTTTCGTGAGAGCCCTAGTGATCATAGTCTAGACACGAGAAAGAATCCTAGTTCGCTATGATCAGAGCTCTGATACCAAACTGTCACACCCAGGCTTTGCGGAAGCGTGGTTAATTTGGTGTGACTTCTTAATACCATAGCTTAACCATAACAAAGCTATATGAAATAAAATCATGCAAGATCATCCATAGATTTAAGTTTTAAAACCGAAGTAACATTGTCTTAGGGACTACAACACCATAACATAAAACATTGTCTTGAAAAACATAAACATCAACATGAAATAAACGCAGTTTAAGATTTGTGACTCGTCCAGGAAAAAGTCACATTTCCTAAACCCGGATGACCTCGGAACCCATATGCAGCAGGAAAACATAACATACCGCGCCAGATCTTTAATTTCCTGAAATACATGTAAATTGAAAAATCAACAATAATGTTGAGCGAGTTCATGTGTAAGTGAGTAAATAAACCTTTGTATGTATAAAAATCCTGGTATGTAGCAAATAAGGAAAAAGAGATCACCAACGGTTTGCAAGGCCATTGATATGTGTGAAGTGCAAGTAGGAAGACTCAAACCTAGCGATTTTGCGTCAGGGCACAAAGTCACCCCAAGGTCCGTTCTGGTTGGGCCTGGGGCTGGGCTCGCTACACCCAGATAGATCTACCGCTTACGTCCCTCGGTCCTACAATGAGGACTAATGGTCTCCAGTTCCCGCCTACCCACTCACATGATCTAAGTCGTAAACCTCCTTACGCTACCCATACCATGTATAAAGTACTTGTAATCAAAGTAACATGTATTTCACCCCCGCAGTTAAAAACTGAAAACAGTTAAGAGAAAAGGGGGACATGAACTCACACTGGTGCGTCTCTACCAAGTATGCCTCCAAATCAAGCAGCTGTGTGACGACCTACACGTACTAATTCTATTAGACAGACGGCCGTGCCTTAGCTTTAAGGTTTAGGTTTTGGGAAATAGTTAGGCAACTATTTCGTGTTTACATTCTGTATACTTGGTAGTCATTTTCCTTCCCAAGGATGGGGGATTTAATACGTGTGCGTTTCGTAACATTCGGATTACACTATTAAGTCTCACTTAATATATTTTATTTCCAACTTCAAAATATAAATATTCTTCCCAAAAATATTATATTTTAATACATGTGATTTTCCCAAAATAATACTTAGTAATATTATTTTTACTCTAAAAATAATATTTACGTAGTTCACAAAATAATCATAAACACTTATACAAGTGATGTTGTGAAAAATATATACTAAATATATTTATGTATCACGTTTTATTTTGTGAAATCCCACCTCCGGTATTTTGTAAATAAGTCATGGCGAAATCTATAATTTGAAAACAAGTCAAAATGTATTTCTAACACTTATAGTGAAAATATTTCTAAGTGTTAGGTTTTTGGAAAAATTTCGCCAGAGTTTCCTCTGTAACTGGAGGTGGCCACGCTTTCAAGCGTATCATTTTCTTTTATAAACCAAATCAACAATTTTCTCAATCATCAATAAGCATTATTCAAACCATCAAACTAGTCAAAATAGATGTAAATCGCAAAAATACATGAACTTGTGGTTTTCTCCTAACAATGAAGTAAATCCCATTACTTTTAGTGGATCTTTATATAAAACAATCCGATTTTGTAAAAACCTCGTTTTTAGGGAAGTTCCGTTTTTACAACTTCTCGTCATCTTTTTCAAAAATAGTTATTTTGTCGAAACTTTGTGTTACACTAGTGTTTACACAATTGTGTGTTTACTAAACTCATCCTTGTTTATCAAAGATCCGTCTTTAAAAGTATGTTTTCTTTTGACACGTGGTCCTTTGAAAATACCGCTTGTAGATACGTAGATCTACTAGTTTTAAACACTATTTCACAAACAAAATCGCTTTTACACAAGTTCATGATTTATGTGTGGTAGAGTTCATCCTTTAACCCTTATTACTTCCAAACCAACCTTATGTCATGATCCATGATCATGACCAACCCGGGTTAAATGACGATCCGAGCTACCACAACATAGATCGGGTCCAAATAATCACACAAATCAAATACTACATGATTTACACAACATATGAGCTTTTAACCAACATTTATAGCATTTTAAGTAGACTTTTATGCTTCATCTTGTATGTTTACGAGTTTTAACCGTTACAAATCATATTAACCACTTTAAAATAGTTCGAGTAGGTGATTTAAGCAACATACCACTAGCTCGAGGCTAGGGAAGAATCTAGATGCAATTAGGGTGGATAAAAGCAAGAGAGTGAGGTCCTTCGCCTTCCGTTTGCACCAAGACTCCTTATGTGGGATCCTTGACACTTATATAAGCTTGGAATTGGTTGATCAAGACTCGAAAATGGTGGTGTGTTCAAGGGGGTGTTCGGCCGAAGCCTTTGAGAGAGAGAGAGGAGTGTTTGAAGTTGAGTTGTGTAATGTGAAAGTTATGTGTGTTTAGTGTAGATCTTATAGGCAAAGCTTGAGATAATTATCCAATAGACCATATGTCTTCTAGATTTTAAACACATTAGATTATAATAATCAAATTTTGTACAAAGTGTGTCCCCTCTAGTTGGGGACGGTTAGTGGGGGGGGGGGGGGGGGGTTCTAGTCCAATTTCAACTAATTAGTTGGATATTAGTTAGGTTAAGTAAGTTAGTTAAGTGCTTAACCTGGTTAGTGGTGTGTCATGCGTTACAATGGATGTTAGGGTATTCAGGGACCCTAACTGGCTCAGAAAAAGATAAATAATGAAAATAACAATATTTTCAGGTTCCGGGTAAAGTCCGGTTTGGATAGTAATCCGTTAAAGTGCTTAACAAAGCTTTAAAGTGTCGTTATAACCCTTTTTAGTGACACAACTCATTTCTGACACTTTGGAAAGTGTCTAGTATTATTTTTCTCATGTTTTGACACTTTGTTAGGTAGCTAAAAGCTGAATTATTATGTAAAGTGCTGAATTTTGTACTTAGAGTACGTTTTAGGCACATCCAGTCATTGTAACTTATTCCTAGAGACGCAGTTCTACAACCCTTGTATCCCTACACTCACCACTAGTGTAGTAAAATATTTCTGGCTCATACAGGCCTTAGAGGCAGTGTCTGCCTGATGCTGGCTTATCAGCATGCTCAATAGGTTATCCGTTATAGTGCTACTGTGCTTTTTGTGCATCATGTTTGTCACTAAGGTTCAGCATGTAAATAATGTAGTGACGGTAAGTAAAGTATGATGCAGGTATATGCATGTATCAGAAATCAAGTAGCAGTTCATCAGTAATTTCAAACAAGCACAGTAATTAAGCAGTAATTAATTATTAATTAAGTCGTACGGATACCTGGTTTAGTGAGGGTTGTCACACCTCTTTCCCCACAACCAATCTCAGCCCAAACAATTAAACCCAACAACCCAACAACCCGCCACCCCTCTTTCCTTGCGGCCCAACAGCCCAAATCGCCCCTTCCCTTATGTTTTTATATTTAAGTATGTGTTATTGCATGAGAACAAGTTCAAAAAAAAACCCTAGACTCTCTTAGTGTAGTGCGACGGCAGAAGAGAAGGCAACCCCCCCTCGCAAATCACCCCCCCCTTGATCGTGTCTTCTTCCTCGCTAGTTCCTTCTCTCCGCTCCAAGATTAGTACACTTATTAGTTTGCGGCTTAGGGTAGTTCTTGTTATGATCGTTTATATGCGTTTTAGTATCATTTAGATGAAAAACAGGTTGCTGTGTAGTATAAACAGCCAACTTCAGTTGGCTGTAAACAGGCAGTTATTTATTGAAAAACTGATTTTCTGAAGTCTAAATCATATATTTTCGAAAAACGCTTCAAATGGCGCTGGAATCACATTTTTCTGAGTTCGTTTGCTATTTTTAAAGGACTGTTTTGTACAGCAGCAAAAGCTGCGTTTTTTTCTGCAGAAAATTCATGTTACGCTTTTCATTATAACTTGTAACCTGGATAGATTTAGATCGTGAAATCCGTACAGTAGCTGGGCACGGATGTTGTCGAAAATCTCCCACTGGAATTTTGCCATTCGGACAGACGATAAATTTTAAATAAATTTTTCCGTGGACTGAAGTCAGAAAGCGATGAATCTGACCGCAGCCTATTAGATGAATATTAATAAATAATTGGTAATGATTTAGGTCTTGAAATTTTTAACCAAGGTTACGTGGAACACTTAGAACGTCCTGTAAATTATTTAGAATTTTTGGAATAAGACAACAATTTTATAGAAATACCCGAAAACAGCCCAGTTCTGGACGTCAAAGGTGAAAGGTAATAAATTGTTATTTGCATATCTAAATGTTGTTTATGCGATCTGAGAATGATCAAACTTGTTTAATGTCAACGAAAGTGTTATGTGAATTATTATGTGCTTTGATCACGATAAATTACATGTGGAATATGTGTATGTACGTAAGTTGTCAAAGTGAGGGCATGGTACGTCTTATATACGTGTAGGAACTTTGTGCCTTACTTGAACACACTAATAAACTAAATGGTAATCGTAATAGGACGTGATTGACCTACCTTGTGACAACTGTCAAAATTCCAGGTATCCATACAACTATTAAACCATGATTAGTGCTTAATGACTGTGTTGAATTACAATTAACTGCTTACTGATTATTGCCATATAAAAACATGTGCATCATATATTGCTTAATATCATATCATTATTGCATGAGAACTTTATTTGATTCAAATGATGCACAAAACACAGTTAGCACAGTTATCAGATAAATCAGGAAAATGCTGACAAAGCTCAGTACATAGAAAGACAGTGTGTTGAGACACAGAATGAGCCAGAAACTAAGTATTACACTAGTATAGTATGTAGGAAAGTAAGGATCACAAAACTGCCTTCCTATAGATAGTTTAAGTGCCGGAAAGTGCCTAAAACTCACATAAACTGCAGAATTCTGCAGAAAATCAGCAAATTCAGCATTTAAACCCTCTAATATCATGCAGAAATATGGTTAAATGGTCCTGAATACTTTCCTAAGTGTCGGGAATCAAAACTGTCAAAAAAGGGTACATAAAGCACACTAAACTGAAAAGTTTAGCACCTTCACGAACCGGTAACCAACCGAACAACCGGACACTACCCGGAACACAAAATTTTCACTAGAAGCACCGTTTTAACATTACCAAGCTAGTTATGGTCCCCGAACATCATAACACTACATAAATATCTAGTAACTAAAGTATCTAACTAATACTTGGATTTTAACTTAATAACTAACTAGATAGTTTAACCTAGCCTACATACCCCCCCCCCACCTATGAAATCGGCCAACATATGGCCCACATGAAGATTTCATTTGAATATTCTATTAGATCATGTTTTTGCTTTATGTGGCATATTATACATAAGTTAAAGTCTTGAAATGGGCTATAAGTAAACACATGAGATCATAATTCTCATTCTTACACACACTTAAACACACACTTTCTCTCCTTCTCCCTCTTGTGCTCTCGGCCAAACTCACCACCACCATCATCACGATCATTCATCCATCCTACATACATTACAAGCACATCCAAAGGTGTTAGAGGTTACATAAAGAAGCTAGGAGCTTTCGGAAGTTCAAGGACCTCTTTCATTTGCTTTTATCCATCTCTTAACTTCACTTGATCATCCCTAGCCTTGAGCTAGTGGTAAGAATGCTAATCCTTCCATTTTACATCTATCTTAAGTGGTTAAAAGATGTTACATGTTGATTAGTATGAAGAGCACTAAGAATCACAAGAAAGAAACTTGAACATAAGCTTAAATCATGAAGAAATCTTAATGTTTATGTGTTGTTATGCTTGATGATTGTTGTTTATTCATGTATTTGATGTTGATCATCATATTATCTTGCTAGATCATGATTAAAAACATAATCTAGCAAGATGAGAGGATGAGAATGTTGTAGGATTATAGATCATCCTCATATAGAACATAGAACATGAACTTGAAAGGATAAGTGGTTTTCTTGTAAAATAATGATCAAAGTATGTTGTAATACTTGTAGATCTAAAATTTCATGGATGGTTTTTCAAAGGAACCAAGTTAAAAA